>CM066157.1:5000000-7500000 GCA_033617975.1 Populus alba x Populus glandulosa
TAGTGTATACCATAAACACTTTCGAGATATATACAAAGAAGCAGTTCAAATGCAATAAGCAATGGTGTTGCCACAACTGCATGGCACGGCGCCCACTGTCCAAGAAAGAAAATCTCAACACTTTATATCCACAAATAAAGATTGTTTTAAATCTCATGGACACAAAATAAAAGAAGGAAATATTACATGGCGATTACGAGGAACTGATGGAGCAGGTAATGAAAATCTTCCTCGAGCAACAACTACATGGAATGTCCAGAGTGGGAAGAAAATTAACCTGAAAATAGAAGCCAATACATATACATTATCCATTTTTCAGGCTTCAACAAGCAAAGCATTAAATACTAGGCATCTAAATCACAACGTAGTAGGAAAGACTTGAGATACAAGCATGTTTAAGGGGGGGAAAAGGAACCCATAGATAACCTTATTAAGGGCAGACTGTTAAGAAACGAAAATTCTCCCATTCCCCAACCCACGGCATTCCATTTCATTACCTTATATCATAGCACGCATCTTTACCAACTAAATTTACTACAACTTAACTGAATAAAAGCACAAAATCTGGACATCCAACCATTAAACCTGCTTTAGATTAGCAAAGATTTTCTAACGCCTCTTTGTTTCATTGCTTCAACAACTGTTAGCAATTTCAAGTTTTGCACCCATTCCAACAGAACCGAGAAATCCCCCTGTCATGATAGAGACTTCCGAGAACAATAGACAATAATAATAATAATAAAAAGCATCGTATTTTCAAAATCACGAGACAGTAAAGAGAAAGAAGGGCCCCTTGTAAATAATACAAAATAAAACCACAGAAGATAATATATCCTCATCAGTTGGAGATTTTCTATGTTAATCACCATGATGGATGCCACAGTCGGACTCGGAGGCGTAAAATAAAGTTTCTACTTTTCCCACTTGAACCTTGGAAAAATAGCAATTTACCCCAGATGGTTGGATACACCACTGGTAAGAACAAAGCTGAATGCTTCTGTTGTTGTTCTTTTTATTTTTTATGGAGAAAAAAAAAGACTTGGGAAATTCAACTTCCCACAAAACATACCATGTAAGCAATTCAAGTATGCATTCTCCAAAGAAACTTGTGAAATTCGTAGAATCTACAGTACCAATTACAGAAAAATCTGCAATTCGAAAATCCATACATCAATTCATGCACAAAACTGATAAGAACAAGAAGAAAACAGACCACCAAGAGTAGGAGACGACGTGATCAAGCTTGAGGACGAGCAAGAGAGTGAAAGAGAAGAGAAGACAGTGTGCCGCTAGTGCCTGTACTGATTTCAATACTCTTCTCCAGTTCATCTTCTTCGCTCTCTCTCTTTCTGGTTTTTCTTTTTTGTGTTCGTGGGCTGCGGAATTGAATTCCTTTTTTTAGTTATATTATTATTATTATTATTATAAAGTGAGAAGGTTTCCTTCGGGTTTCAATGGGGCGATATTGAAGAACACCAATACCGATCCCTTTCTCTTTTATTATTCCCTCTCCCTTTTCTGTCTCTCTTTGTTTTCACGGCAAAGTAACGCTAGCATCATACTTATCAACGCGGGTTAATTCGGATAAGAAATTAGATTTTAGGTTATATAAGTTGACTTTAATTAATATAAAAAAAAAAATTAAAAATATATTAAAAATTTTAATATTTTACATAAAAAAATTAAGAAACAATTCATATCAATATAGATTACACGTGTTATAAATAATAAAGTTTAAAATATTATTTTTAAAAAAAAATTTATCCTACGTTAAAAAGATATTATGTTAATATGTTATCCTTTTAAATTGAAATATTTAAACCAAACATTGAAAAAACATAATTTTTTTCTTGTAAAGATAAAATATATATACTAAAAGGCTTCAAATAATACATTAAAAAATAAATATTTTTTTTTCTTATGAACATAGAATATATATACTAAATGGTTTCAAATCTCATATTGAAAAAATAAAATATCATTCTAATATTTATATAATAAACTTTAAAAAAGATTAATAACCAACTAAATATATATATATATATAAAAAGAAGGTAGGCTAGGAGAAAAAACATATTTGAAAAAAAAAGAGTCTCAACCGAGTTTTGTCAGATGGGTTTTGCCAGGTTTTTGCTCATCTCAATTTTTTACTTTACCCAGACCGATTCAGCCACAGGGTCGACCAGGTCCTACGTCGACCCGCCAGAATGGTCCAGGTTTAATAACTATAGCTAACATTGTCCCCCTTTTTTTTAGAATATTTTTCAACTATTTTTTTATTAAGTTTGATTTAAAATTTTGAAATTTGTTAGTAGAGAAGACTAGATAATTTATTCCCCCTTACATTGTATATCAAATCAAAAAAAAATTAAGTTAACATGTTTTTACAAAGAAAAAAATTTAATTAATTAGAGATTAATCTATTGTGATGTTGTTAATTTGGCAAGTCTAGAAGTAATATGTATAACTAGAAAAAAAAAAAATATATATATATATATATATGTTATAGGTCATGAGATCGTAATAATCTTATAAAAAAAAATCAAAAATATATATTGAAAGCCAAGATTCAATTAACTCACTGTTAAAAAAATATAATTGAAAAGGATCAATTAAAAAAAGAAAATAGAAAAACCTAAGTCAACTTTGTTTAACTTATCGAACTTAAATCGTGAAACTGTAATAACTCAATAGAAGCAAATCAAAATAAATTATGAAGCTCAATTCACAATTAATAGAAAAAATAATTAAAAAGAAAAAACAACTCGAGTCAACCCAATTTAACACGCTAAACCCTTGACTTAAGTTGTGAGAATGAGATAATCTCATAAAAAGTATATCAAAACAAATTATAAATCTTAATTCTCAATCAACCTAAATGGTGAAGGATAGAACTAAAAAAAAATCAATTACAAAAAAAGATCCAGAAAAACTTGAGTCAGGTGAGTTAATCAGCAAAACTCTTAACTTGAGTCATAAGACTGAGATAACCGTATTGAAGATAACCTCAATACTCAATAAATCTAATGTTAAAAGACAAAAAACAAAAACAAAAACAAGAAAAACAAAGTTCTATTATGATGAAAATGAGAGGAATAATGATTTCCCGTCCTGAATTAGTCTATAATAATAATAATAATAATAATAATTAACCTAAACTAATTCATGTGGAGGAAACATTGTAGTTGCCACCCTTTCATAAATCATTGTGGATTATAACGGTAAAACATTTGGTCCTTGAATTTGTTTTTGGCACAATGTAACCTTTTGGAACCCAAATTAGCACTCAATTGAATATTTGTTTTGGAAGGAAAGGTTTGATTAAAAGTCAAAGGATCAAAGTGAAAATGGTGGGTAAAATAGGTGGTGGCTTCGAATTGTATACAAAAAAATTAATTTCATCCCCCATCTTTTTAGGTTTATAGGTTTCGGTCCTTTTAGTTGTTCAAAATTAAATTCTGGTATAAAAGTTCGTTTTTCTCTGTTTTTTTTTTTCGATCCTTTTTTTTTTTGTTAAAGGAGAGAGATAAGACAATAAATTCTGGCTTAAAGAGAAAAAATCATCGTTAATGATGATTTTAGCCACCAAAAAGGTTGAAATTGATGTCAATAGATTCCATTTCATTAGGATACTTTTATCTAGGTGTTTTTTCCCTTCTCCTTGCCCGAGGAGATAGATCTAACCGCTAGAACATTTTTTGGTTTGAGTTGATTTTGATTTTTTAAGCTACTTTTGGGTTTTTTAGGTCATGAATATGTTTATCAAGGTGCTTTGAGTGTTTACTAAGTGTTTTAGATCAAAAATGGGTTGAAAAATAGTTTTTCTATTGTCGCCGATGACATGTTGTCTGCTTTTTTTCCTTAAAAAAAAGGGGTTGGGTTGGGGTGGAAGATCCACGTGCCTAGGTTTTTTTTTTTTAAAATGCCTAGGCCCACGCACCTGGGCTTCTCTTGTTTTTTATTTTTGCTAATTTATATTTGGGTTAAAAAATTAAAAAAAAAATAATTTGAACCTAATTGAGTCCATGAGTCAGGTCGTAGTTTTAACCAGTTAATTTGCAATATCCAGACTACTATTTGTTTTTCTTTTTTGTAGTTTAATGCTTTTATTGCCCCTTAATTTAAAGAAAAACTACAATCTCATTATTTGTTATCACATATCTATATATACCATCTCGACATTGCGTTCCTATCATGAATTTTTTACTTCTAAAATAAATATTTGATACAAAAACATTTATCATGCAATTTATTATCATATAATTAAATGCAAAATAATCTCTGAGATAAAAAAAAATTATTGAATTCGATGATGTGCATGACTTGTGTCATAAGTTTGTTTTGTTAACTCGAGTTCACTTAGTTTTTTTAAGTAAATACTATTTTTTATCATTTTTTGTCTTTCAATATTAAGTTAATACAAGATTAAGCTCTCCAAATTATTTTTTCCAAGATTATTCTCATGAATGTTGTCGCACGTGTGCGGCGGCGCGACGATCGTCCACCCTCAAGGGAAAAATCGGAATATTTTATTCCTGGCAAATGTGTGGAGAGACAAGGAATTCTTGTCTCTGCAAGTGAAAAAATGGACTGGGAGTCGCCACCTAGTATTCTGGTTACTAGGAACATTAACTGGTCTTTAGAGATCGGGTACGGAGACTGGTTGCGTAAAGGGAAGGTATTAGCACCCCAACTACGCCCTACCTAAGGTAGGCTGCATTGTTTTAATGTCTGAAAAAAATCTAAAATCGTGTTGTGGTTTTTGAATTGTTGGTTCGTTTACGTTTTAAGAAAAGTCTTCCTCTGTAAGGAGATCTTTATCTTTATCGGGTAAAAAACTAACTATTCAAAGTCGTCAAAAGAAAATATCTTTTTAATATCAGGAATACGATTTACGTATAAATTCATAATCCCTGATACTAAAATCAAACAAAATAAAATATTTTGTTGTTTTTGAGATTTTGGCCAACGTTCTCTTGACTTTAATAAACTGGTTATTAAAGCCAAAATGCATGCTAAAATATTGTTTTTTGACATATGAAAAATACGATATGATATTTTAGATTTGAGACACTTGGTCGTACGCACAAAAACATTTTTTTATCTTTTTTTAATTTTTAGTTTTGGATGTTTTTGCCGAAAACCAGGTATTTTAATACCGGATTTGTATAAAAATATTGTCCGATATTAATCAAAATGACATAAAAACTACGCGGAAAAATTATAAAATGCTGAAACAAATATTTTTGATTTTTTTCTTTCTGAACAGGGCCGGGTGAACAGTGCCGTGTGAACAGTGCCGCGGGACGAAAACCGGGTATTTTAATACCGGAGTTATGTTATTGTGATATAAAAAACAGACTGATATTAAGTAAAATTGAAAAAAAATGTGCTGAAAAAAATTGTAAAATTCTGGAGAAAAAAATAATTTAAAAAGGTTGAAATGGGCCGGACCCGACCCATATAAATGGGCTGGGCCAACCCGGCCCATTACCAAATGGGCTGGTTACTGTGCCTAAGCACAGTAACCAGCCTCCTTCAGCTGCAGAACGTGAATTAATTCACGTTCTGCATGCAACCGAAAACAGGAGGCGGGCAAACGGAGAAGGAGACGAGGCGGCGAGAGATTACCTGCGGTGGCGTTGCCGGTGGTGCTGCTGGGGGTGGAGGCACGGTGGCCAGCGTTGCTCTCTCTCTCTCTCTCTCTCTCCTCTGTTGTTTTTTTTCTCTTTTCTGCTTCTTTTTCTTTTCGGTTTTTTCTATTCCTCTCTCTTTAATCTCTTCTCCTCTCTCGTTTCTGTCCTCTCTCCTCTTCTCCCTTCTGTTTTTCTCTCCCTTTTTTCGGTGCCCCTCCCCTGTTTTTATAGGCAAAAACAGGGGGGTGGTGTCGTGGTGGGGCGGCCACTGTCGGCCGCCCCTCCACTATCGACTCAAAAGGATAAAAAGGAGGAGACAAGTGGGTGATTGCGGGTGTCTTATTGCGCCAAATCCGGGTGGGAAGTCGGTGCGAAACAGAGGAGAAAAAAAATCTTCGTCTCCCCTGTTCTCTGCGTGCACAGGGAAGAAGACGATGGTGCCGTTTCAAAACGGCACCGTTTTGCATTTTCCTTTTTTTTTTAAAAAAAAAAAAACAGTGCACGAAACGGCGCCGTTTTGGTCAAAACGCGCTGTTTCATTTAAAAGGAAAAGGCGCCAAAACTTGTCAGATTCAAATTTCAGCCCTCCATTTGCGCGCGTTTTACAATTTAGTCCTTGGTCTCGGATTTCTTCAATTAAGTCCCTAATTGGCCATTAAACTTCAATATTTATGCAATTAAGCCCCTGATTTGACCAAATTAACTTCCAAAAATTTAAATTTGACCCCAGAAAATTAATTTCTCCTAATTAAAGCCCAAATTAACTCCAAAATCAATTTTTCTTGCAATTAAAATCTTCATAAATGCAATTAAACCTTCAATAAAATTTAATTGAGTCCATAAACTTCTAATTTTGCATTTTTCTTCTTCAAATTGAATTTTCTTTATCATCGGGGCTCTCATCAGTCAATGATATACTGTCAAAAATTAATTTTTATATTTTTGAACATCCTCAATCAATTTTTGAGCATTTTTAGGGCGCTCTGACATTTTTTTCACTGTTATATTTTTTTATATTGTATTTTTTTGAGTTTTTTTTGTATTTTATTATTTTTTATGTGGGGACCCAAAAATGGGTTACAACAAATGTCATAGGTGAACTCATGTTAACATAGGTAAGTTAAATGTTTTTTCATTTCAATATTAAATAAAAAAACATTTAATTCAAGATTAAAATCTATTTTTTTTAGAAGACATGTAACCTATATATATATTACGTTTTAAATTTTTTTGCTTTGACTAGTAGGCTAGTAATATCTATGAATGTTTGGAAATAGTTAATTACTAGTTAGGTGCCTGCACTACGCCGCGGGCATACTTTTTATTTTCATAAAAAATATCATAAACATTTATAATAAAAATAATAATATTTTTTCAAATTTATTAATAATAATATTTATAACACAAATGATAATATTTTTAATATTAATACTATTAATTATAATAAAAATGATAATATTTTTAATATTGATACTATGAATTATAATAAAAATAATAATATTTCTAACATAAATGATACTATTTCTAACATTAATACTTTCAATTATAATAAAAACAAATATTTATAACACAAATAATTCTATTTTTCATATTAATACTTTTAATTATAATAAAAATAATTATATTTAAAATACAAATAATTATATTTAAAAACCTAAGACCTAAGAACTTTGGGTCCCGATTCAAAACTCATTAATCTGGAGTCCTGATACTGGATTCAAGACAATTTGGTCCTAATACAGCACCCTAGTGAATTGGGTCCAGACGAAGGACCCAAGAGATTGGGTCTGACACAAAACCCATTGCCCTTGGGTCCTGATGCAGGACCCATTCAACTTGGGTTCTGAGGCAGGATCCAAGAGCGTTGGATCTTGACGTAGGACTCAGTACCATTGGGTCCTGGCACATGACTTAAGAGAATTGATTCTTGACGCAGGACCCAAGATAATTGGTTCTTAACGTAGGGTCTATTTGAAGACTTAAAATATAAATTAATATTCATATTATCATTAATAAATTTAAAATCAAATATTATTACCACTAAAGGAAAACAATATAGTTGATTTGAATGATAAAATTAAAAATTATTATTATTATTATTATTATTTTATTATTAGTATTAGTATTTGTGCTATAAATATTATTATTTTTATTATAATTGAAGGTATTAATATTAAAAATAGTATTATTTGTGTTATAAATATTAATATTTCTATTATAGTTCAAAGTATTATTATTTGTGGTAAACCTATTATTATTTTTATTATCATTGAAGGTATTAATATTAAAAACAATATTATTTGTGGTATAAATATTATTATTTAACTTGTCTGCCCAAATATTTATAGTTTTTAATCTTTGAAAAACAATTATGATTTTTCTTCGATAATAATAACAGTTTTTTAAAATTTATTAATGATGATAATAATAATAAGAATAATAATAATAGTAATAATAATAATTTTTAATTTTACCTTTCAAATCAAATCTATTGTTGTTTCTCAATATTAATAATAATTTTTTTCAAATTTATGAATTATTTTATTAATAATATTAATTATAATTAAAATAATAATATTTATAAGACAAATAATAATATTTTTTATAATAATATTATTAATTATAATAAAAATAATAATATTTATAACACAAATGATAATATTTTTAATATTAATACTTTCAATTATCATAAAAATAATAATATTTATAACACAAATAATACTAATTTTCATATTAATACTTTTAATTATGATAATATTTAAAATACAAATAATTATATTTAGAAACTTAAGATCCGAGAACCTTGGGTCTTGATGCAGGACCCAATAGAATTGGGTCTTGACATACGACCCATTAAGCTTGGCTCATGACATCGGATCCAAGGGAATTGGATCCTGATGCAGGACCATTCCACTAGGATCGTGGCGCATGATCGTAGAGAATTGAGTCATGATGCAGAACCCATTTGATGGGTAAAGTATAAATTATTGTTCTTATTATCATTAATAAATTTGAAATAAAATAGTATTACCATCATAGAAAAACCATATAGTTGATGTAAAAGATAAAATTATAAATTATTATTATTATTATTATTAGTATTAGTATTAGTATTTGTGCTATAAATATTATTATTTTTATTATAATTGAAGATATTAATATTAAAAATAGTATTATTTGTGTTATAAATATTAATATTTCTATTATAGTTCAGAGTATTAATATAAAAAATATTATTATTTGTGGTACAAAGATTATTATTTTTATTATTATTGAAAGTATTAATATTAAAAATAATATTATTTGTGGTATAAATATTATTATTTTTATTATAATTCAAAGTATTAATATACAAAATACTATTTTTTGGGGTATAAATATTATTATTATTTTTATTATAATTGAACTAATAATATTTAGAACACAAATTATAATATGTTTGATATTAATGCTTTCAACAATAATAATAAAAAATATTTAGAAGGGAAATAATTATATTTAAAAACCTAAGATCTAATAGCTTTGGGTCTTGACAAAGGACCCAAAAAAATTGGGTCATAATGGAGGACCCAAGAGAAGTGGGTCCTGACGCAGACCCAAGAGAAGTGGGTCCTGACGCGGACCCAAGAGTAGTGGGTCCTGTTGTAGGACCCATGAGCGCGAGTGGGTCTACAGCTATGCACACGAGTCTGACCCAGCACATAGGCATGGCAGCCCCAGCGTCAGGTATCCCAACGTGACACTGGGGTCTGGCTCAGTGACACGACTAAATAGTTGATGTCTTATCCCAAGTGTAGGAGTATCGAAGTAATAAATAACCCGGCAAGACCGGGGTCGAATCATAGAGAGGTTAACTATATAAATTATAAACAACAACAACAACAACAACAACAATAATAATAGTAAAGAGACCATTGAGATGTAAGATTAATGTGAGGATTAAACAATGATAAAAACAAATATCAAGGTTAGAGGATCCACTAATGATATTTCAAACAAGTATAGTATAAACTCTTATTACTCAACTGGAAACCACACACAAAGGAGGTTCCAATTGAATTATAAATTGTTAACATGATTACATTAATTATCTTATTCGAGTAATGTCAATACATGTAAATATTATCAGGTATTCATGGTGATAACTTATGTTAACAACTAATCAAGTTCCTTTCATAGCACAAGTGTCGGTTATACCATACAGTTGGGGTATGAAATTGCCAAATATTTGTTGTACCAAGGGTTGTTTAACACAAATCTAGATTAACCATTTAACAAGCAAGGTGTTAAGAGTAAGCAAGATAATAAATATAAAACATGTTAGTATCAAGCATTAAAGTCCATGTTTAGTTTATACTATACTTATTCTTACACCATTAGTGAACATTTTCACCTTGACATAATAAATTTAGCTAAACATAATAAAAGAAAGAAACATAAATAAACAAGATAAGAACATAATTATATAAGTAAAGGAAAGGAAATGAAAATCATAAATAAAAGATTAATATAATATAAAATAAAACTTGAACATTACAAAATACAAAGAAAGAGAGCAAGAGCATGATCTTGATCTGAACACCAAGATGCCTAAATGCATGGCAAATGCCTCTTTTATAGGCCAAAATTTGGAACTATTGATTTGATGACTAATTGTTAAGCGGGTGGCCACATCTTGACTGATAATCCTTATCTTCTTGTTTGAACAAAACGTCATTGCTAATGTTAGAATTTGAACATACTTGAATCATGAAAGTCCTAGGAAATTGTCTTAGCTTTTCAGTTTAAAGAAATTGAGGTCATTTGTACTTTTAGAACTTGAGATATAGGCTGAATACTGAATAGTGTCTGGGCTACAGAACAAATTCCGACTTCTCCATTATTGCTAAGATTTGGACTTCCAAACAACAAAATTAGGTCTTGTACTCCTTATGAATGTTTTAGGCCCATGTCTTAGCTTTCCATCCATTTAGAGCAGACCTAAATCCAAGATCTACGGCTCCAGATATGACCCAATGACCAAACAATGTTCTAGTTTGGACTAAACCAGCATCTCTTTTCTAAGTTTGGCCCTCTCTTTGTCTTTTAAATTTCAATAGTTGAACTCATCAATCAATCCTTTGATTTATATGATAGGCTTGCATTTAAGATGAACATTTACCATAAATTAAAGGTATTTTATAGTAAAAGACTTGTTATTATAAAATATGCTTTAGTTAAGGAGTTATTGATACTTCAAGTGCAAAATGATCATATATAAAACTTTGATAAAAATGCACTTTTAAGTACTAATCACTTAGAGCTCAGGGTTTGCTAGCCCCAACACTAGTTGTCCGCATCCTAGGGCATGCAGCCCCACCAAAACTAAAAGCGACTATTTTCTCTCCAACCATCTTTTCAATGCCAAATGCTTCCTAGTGAAAAGACAACCCCACCCTTCCCCTACTGTCCTTGCAACTCTTTTGGCAAAGACAGCTCTGCCATTACACTGCTTTAATCCACAGTGTTTTGTGTTTAGGTAAACAATAATAGGGATACTGAACCCTTTTAGTATATTGTAAATATCTTAGTTCATGTGCTCTGTCGCACGTGTGCGGCGTCGCGGTGAAAACATTCACTCTCAAAATCTTTGTATTATCTAAAAATGTAGCAAATGTTAGGAGACAAGGAATTCTTGTCTCTTATCACTAAAAAATGGAATGAGAGTCGCCACCTAGTATTTTGGTCATTAGGAACCCTAGCTAATCACATAGATCAAGTACGGGGACTGGTTGTGTAAATGGAAGGTTTTAGCACCCCAAATATGCCCTACCTAAGGTTGGCTGAATTGTTTAATTGTCTGATAAAATCTAAGGTTTTGTTGTGTTTTCTAGTTGTTGGTCTGTCTAAGGTTCAAGAAAAGTCCTCATCGGTAAAGAGATCCTTATCTTATCGGATAAAACTCAATTGTTCTGATGTCAACAAAAGAATTTAATATCTGGAATACGTCTTATGTGTAAGGTCGTAACCCTAGATATTAAAAGAAAACAAAATATTTTTTTTTTGAATTTTTGAAACATTGGCCTAGTTCTTGCGACTTTAATAAACTGGTTATTAAAGCCAAAATGCATGCTAATACATATTTTTTGAAATTTTCTTTATTATATAAAAATAAAATATGATTTTTTTATTATTATTTTTGAGAGACTTGGTCGTATGCATGAAAACAATTTTTTTTTATTTTTTATGTTTTGTCGAATACCAGGTATTTTAATACTGAATTTATATCTTTACAGTATAAAAATACAAACCAATATTGATCAAAATGCAGTAAACAATACGTGGGGAAATTATGAATTTTCCAAAAATATTTTTTTGAATTTGTTTTTGGCTGGGCCAGTACTGCCCGATCCAGTAAACAAAAACAAATAGTGGAGAGTGAATTAATTCACTCTTCACAAGAAGAATAAGAAAAGTGGAGGCTTACCTAGCGGTCGTCCGTTCTTGCAAGAGCTGGAGTTGCCAATTCTATGCTATTGGACGGTTCTGTTTTTTCTATGTTCTTTCTTCTACCCGCTTCTGTCTGTTGTTTCTCCTTTTCTTCTTCTGTTTCTAATGATGGTTGTGTCGCTTTTTATGGTGGTTTAAAATGGCGCTGGTGGCTGCAGACGGTGGCTCCTCTCTACAGTGGCAGGCAATGTTTGCTGCTGTTCTTCCTGTCTGTGTGAAGACGCAGGCTTCTTCTTCTTCTTCACGGGTGTTGCAGCAGAGGAAGGAAGATGGTGAGAGGCTGACGATGGCACTGCTCCAAACGGCGAAGAGAGAGAGAGAGACCAAGGAGATTGAGGTTACTGTTATTCCCTTCTCCTCTGTGTTCTTGTTTTTCTGTTCCTTTCCATCTTCCTCCGATCAAACTCTTTCACCGTCTCCTTTGTTTCTTGTTTTTTTTCTCTCTATGTCGTCTTCTTTGTTCTCTCTTCCCTATCTTACCGGCTCTTTTGTTCTGCTCTTTTCTTTTTTCTTTCTGCCTTTTTTTTACTGTATTTCGTTCGTCTCCCTCTCTCGGTTTTCTTTCCTCTCTTCACTGTACTCCCCCTTGTTTTCCTTTTTTTTTTTTATCGTTTTATCGTTCTCTCCTTCCTTTTTATAGCCAAAACTGCATGTGTTTTTTGTAATGAAAACGTTCGACCATTATTGTAGTGGTAACGGTAGAGAAATAGTAGCTGTGAAACGTTCCCATAATTTGTGGCATTTGTTGCTGAAACGGTTCCTATCTGCTGAAACGACTGCTTTGAAGATGGTGATGAATAGTGTCTAAGGAAACGGTGCCGTTTCACAATTCAAATGAATATTTTCGATTCAGTCGCTGGTTGTTTTCACAATTTTGTAATCAAGCCCCAGATGAATTGTAATTGGATCCCTTGATTTTAGCGCCTTTTCTGGTTTAATCCTTGGTTTTGAATTGTTTCAATCAAGTCCCTAATTGGCCATCAAACTTCAAGAATTATGCAATTAAGCCCATGATTTGACTAAATCAATTCTTAAAAATTATAATTTGACCATAGAACTTTAATTTCTTCCAATAAAAGCCTAATGCCTTGTTTGTTTCAAGGAAACTGAATTTCAGGAATTCAGTTTCCTCATTTTCCAGTGTTTGGGAACCATTCGGAAAGTTAGTCAAAGGAAAGTTAATTCCTTAACTTTCCGGTCAACAAGGAAATTACTTTCACCCGCAGGAAAGTGTTTTCCTTTCCTTATCAAAAGGAAAACACTTTCCTTTATTGATAAAACACATCTTCTCCTCTCTGTGTCTGAAAATAGTTGAAAAGCAAAGAAGATTTGCTGGAGAATCACACTTGCATTTCAGGTATTTTTTCCCTCAAATTTCCCCAACCAGCTTCCCCAACCAGTCCTACCTTGTTTCCAGAACAAAGAGAACAAAAAGAGAGAGACGCAAACATGAGGTAGATTATAGTGATTTTTTTGCTGTTGTAGCTCGTATGTGATTTTCAAACCAAACATCACAATCTTCCTAGTTGTCTCGTTCTTCTTTCCCTGTCCCTCCCCATGTGCCATGTGGTTGGGACAAAGTGGAAAACATTTGAGAGTATGTGCTCACCGAGTGTTGTAAAAACATCGGGGAGAACACCATTTGAAATATTCCATTTTCTTAGAGCTGTCAAGAGAGTTCCTCCGTAGGATTTGGAGAACTAGTGATTCTGACAGGGGAATTGAATCTGGGTCCAGACTATGAGTGCCGGACTCGGAGAGGGTCTTGGTTAGATAAGCCACCAGGAGTATGTTTCCCATTTGGTATGATGACGATGAAGATGTTGATAGAAGGGTCCTTGCGTGGTGTAATGTGTTTGGTTTCGGGGTTTCCTTTGGGAATCCAAAACATGAATGTCTTAGTTGTCTGGTTGTTGTTCTGCATCTTGACATTGCTGCCACCTGATTCTTGTTTGAAAGGATTAAAAGCCTGTGAAGTTGAATTGATTTCCAGGTAATAAATTTTGTTTGATTTCATTTCATTAAAGAATTCTAAAGTGGAATGAGGGGGGAATGAGTGGAAGAGAGAAACTGGAATGAGAGTGGAATGAGGGGGGAATGAGGGAATTTGTGAGAAACCGAATATTAAGTTATGGGAGAAACCGAATGATGATGTCCTAATTTGTTAGAGATTTGCAATATAGGAGCTGGGAACAGTGGAGTTTTTTTATAAAGCAAATGTATAGGCTGCTGTAGTTTGTTCATGTGGTTGTAGTGATTAAATATTTATATAAAATATTATATATATATATATTAGATAAACTTAAAAAAAAAATTAATTCATTAATAAATTATTTTTCAGTTCATTTTCCATAACACAAACAAACACTGGAAAGTGTTTTCCAGTTCATTTTCCATAACACTACCAAACATCGGAAAATACTTTCCCGGAATTCACTTTTCAGGAATTCACTTTCCCCGGAATTCACTTTCCAAAAGGAATTCACTTTCCTGCAAACAAACGGAGCCTAAATTAATTTTTCTTGCAATCAAACCCTCCATAAATTCAATTAAACCTTAGAAAAAATTTTATTGGGTCTATAAAGATCTGATTTTGAATATATTTTTTTCAAAAATTGAATTTTCTTTGTCAACAAAGCTTTCATCAGTAAAAATATACTATCAAATTTCACCCTTTTACATTTTTGAACCTCCTCAACTAATTTTGGCCATTATTTAACATTCTAGTATCCTTTTCTCGCTCTTATTATTTTTTGGATTTCTTCCGAATATTTTTTTGATATTTTTTTGTATTTTTTTCATTTTTGTCTAGGAACCCAAAATTAGATAACAACATGCTTTATTTAAATAAATAATTAGTCCTTATGGTATCAAAAATCATTAAATAACCCTTTATTCGTAGGGTTGTAAATGAGCGGAGTCACGAGCCATTCAAAATTTCACGTATTAATAGCTCAGTTCAAAATTAACTAATTAGTCCTTATGGTATCAAAAATCATTAAATAATCCTTTATTCATTGGGCTGTAAATGAGCCGAGTGAGCCATACTAAAAGAGCTCAGTTCAAACCTATGCTTATATGAACGAACTAATCTTAAGCTTAGTTAAGTTCGCTGTATAAGCAAGCTCATTTAGAAGCTTGCAAGTAAGCTTGCAAAAAACATCAAATGAAGAACAATTTATATAAGATTTCAAAAAGTAACATTATTTTTAATATGTAATGGAATACATTATTTTTATGAAATAAAATCTAATAACAAATTTAGCAATTATCCATTTGTATTATATGAAGGACCTAAAAATATAAATATATTTATTTTTAAAATCCATTAAATACACTATATTTATAAAACTTTTCATGAATGCAATTGTATCAATATTAAAAAATAAAGATAAATAGAGTTTTCTCATATAGTTGAAGAATAAACAAGGAATTGAAATCCAAAGGAATATTATAAACCTTGTGATAAATAGTATAATTTTTAACCGAAAAATAATGAATTAAAGAAAAACAAATTATGCTTTCAAGTGAACATCCCCAGTAAAATGTGTAAAAATATTAGATGAAATAAGAAAATAAATCAGTATGAAAAAAATACAGACGGATAGAGATTTAACTAAAATAACAAATGAGCATTTAAATGAGTGGCATTATCGTAACTTTGAAGGAAAATCCTTCTCCTTTCTTGCTTAAACCCGCCGCCCATTTGTAAGAGAGGAAGCTTGGAAATTTTGATTTTCTTCTTTGTTTTTCTCTAAATTCTCTCAATCTAAGAAAAAGAATATTGTGAGGCCTTCAAATGGCCTGGCTCAACTCAACCCAATCAGATTAGGCTTGAGCCTTTAGCCTTGAGACTAATCAGCCAACCCCTTAGACTAAGAATGTGTTTGTCTAACACATTCTCCAGTTTTTCCCTTAATTTTTAATTTGTGTTTTAATATTTAGCCAAACAAGTCTCATAAAAACCCAAAATGTCGCTTGTTTTTTTCAATAATTTTGCCTAATATTGGACTGTAAAATTACATTGTAAGATATAAATTCGATATTAAAAATATATGATTTTTCTCTAAAATTTCAAAAAGTCCAAAAAAAAAATATCCCTCATTTAAAAAACAAAAAATATTTTGTTTTCATAGATACGGCCAAATCTTAAAGGTTTTTCATGCATATTTTCTAAAAAAGGATAAAATCTCATTTTTATCATGTTTTAAAAATGTGAAATGAATATTGTAACCAGTTTATGATTATCCATTAGAGTTTGATCAAAATACCAAAAATCCCACAACAATTAGTTTGTTATTATGAGTGTTAGGATTTAGTTGTAGGCTTTAATATTTGGAAGTATAAAATTACACTATAAAATATACCCTCAAAGTATTAAAGATGCAAAACATAAAATAAATATGATACTAAAATTAGGGCCTTAGAACGATTAGAATTTAGTCTGATAAGGTAGAAATTTCCTCACGAAGGGAGATCTGCTTTGAATTGTAGATGAGACCAATAAACAGAAATGTATCTTAGATTACCAATGAATCAATAATACAATTTACCATGGGTAAGGTGCATTGGGGTGATGCGTCTTTCTCCTGCACAATTAGTCCTCTTATCCAGACTCTTGCAGAGCAATATGTTTCTTAGTGACCATAATATTAGGTAGCGACTCTTGAACTCTCTGATCATGTAAAAATGATATGGGAGTTTGAGCGTAGTAAAAAGTGATGTGTGTGTTTTTTTTTTTTATTTTTATGTATGTTTTGTAAATATTAAAAAAATAAAAAAGATAAAAAAATTTAAATGTTTTAAGTAGCATATGATCAAATATCTTAAGTACAAATAAAATCATATTGTATTTCTTGTGAAAATGCAATAATATGTTTTTGCATATATTTTGGGATTTAATAATTGGTTTATTAAAGTCTTAAGAATTTAGCTAATATTTTTAATTTTCAAATCACATCAAACTGTAAAGCAGCTTACCTCAAGTAGGGTGTGTTAGGGGTGTTATCACCTTTCTTAGCCACAATCAATCCCTTACCCCTTGAGTCTCTAACAAGACCAGTATACCCGAGTTTCCTAGTGATCCTGAATTAAATACTATGCGGCGACTCCCAAAAATCAACAAACAACGATGAAAATTGTCATTGACACCACACAAGGGACGTACCACAGGTTATATGATAAACCCCTCATTGGGTTTTGTTCCCTATGCTCCTACCCCTACCTCTATTTGCATTGACCCCAGATTATATAGGTCACAGTGGTTCCCTTTCATGTGACTTTGAGCTTATCCTCTATTTGGGAAGTTTTAGCGAGAATGCCCTATTTTCCCTATATAAATGACACCCTTTAGTAGCATATTCATACTCCTTCTAGCAATGCCTCTCTTGTCTACAAACAAAACAACACCTTGGGGTCACCTTACAATCTTCTAGGTGGAATCGATCACACACTTCACGATAGGGATAATTTAAAGTTTCTTGCCTTATAGTTCCTGTTAAACTTCCTCCTTGAACTGGCCCATATCGGGCTCCACCACTCGGTTGCCCACTTCTTTCAACTTGAAAGAACCTGCTAATATTTCCTATGAAAAATTGATTAACCCCCTAAAACTTCATCACTGCCTCTAACAATTCCCTTATAGTCTTTGGTTGATAAGTGATTAACCCCCTTCTTCAATTTGTGGGTCAATCCCTATTTAAATATCCTAATTCTATGATGCTCAGTAGGAAGCAACCTAGAGGCAAATGTAGAAAGGATCTAGAACCGTCTTTCATACTCCATAACTATCATGTCTAGGTGTTTCAAATTAAAAAAAACTATTGATCCTTATTCCATTAATATTTTTTTGAGTAGTATCGAATCTCAAACTCATGCTTGAAATCAGCCCAGGTGAGCACCTTTCCTATTCTCATTTCTTTTACTATAGCCCACAAAGTTTGGGCCTCGTCAGATAGTAGTTGAGCCACATAATTCACTTGCATATCTTTAGGCACTAGAATCTCAAAAAGTGACTCCTATACTTTCATGAGCCATTGTCCCGAGATTTCTGCATCCTCATCTCCCAAGTTGGGTGCACATCTCATTTTTGTTTTACCTAATAGACTAAACTTTTAACTCATTCTATGCTCACTCCTCCTGCAACTCCTATCATTATAACCACTATAACCCTCACTATCTATTATGCAGAAGCAAGATCCATAGACTGTATAGGTGACCCTAATGGAACTACATGCTAAGGTAGATTAATTTGTTTAACTAATTTTGGTATTTGCACTTGTGACACTTCTGACGCTGATGATGCTACTGAAGTACTTTATGACCCCACAAACTCTTTATACCCTACCTAATCCCCAGGATTATGGGATGTAGTATCCCATATGGGGTTGCTCCTCTAAGCCTCATTACTATTATGTCCCCTCTTTGGAAAAAAGATCTATTTGAGCCTTAGCTTGAGTACATGCCATTCTGCATGAAAGATTCAAGTTTTATATTAGTAAATCTTACGTTCTCTTCACATGCACATCCAATCACAACCCTGCTCTGATACCAAATTGTAACACACATAATTTAATTCATGTCATATTCCTTGAAAAACAAGTAATTGTGTTTAAAACATCATTATCCCTAACTATCCTAGCAACACATTAAGCTTATTATTATTACCATAGGTACCGAAAATTCAGTAAAGTCTTCTCTATAAATCGACCTTCCCAAGTGTCAATATCAACCAAAAACACAATTGAATATACATATTTATGATCCATCCATCCTGGACCTTCTTCATCATAATGCAATTACTCATCATTTCATCCACTTCTACTTATACCTTCTCCATTTTTTTGCAAATACATATATAAAAGAGACTTAATTATCAAAGCAATGGTATATAACTTTATATTAATTACAAGCCTAGAAAATAACTTCAAATCATAATGAACTAGAATATTACATAAACCAAATACGAATACCCAATAATAACTACCCTCAAAATAATGAGAATCAAGGTTGTCCTGCAATAATGAAATGTAATTTATTTATTAATACCAATTAAATTTATATATATATGTAATCTACATTCTTGCTACCTTGGTCCCTATCTTAGTAGAAACCAAAGTAAGCACACAAATAATTCAGATCTTCACTCAAAATCTGATTAAGTTTATTACCACCTTAGCCATCTTTTACATAGATGACTAAGTCTTATTACAACACCTTAGTCTCCATTCTTACAGACGACTAAGTCAATTTTTGCATCGAGTCACCTTAGTTCTTGTCTTTGTGGATAACTAAGTCATCTGGCCATATCGCCTTAACCCCGCCTCTATGAACGACTAAGTCAAACACAAATCACTTTAGTTTTCCACCACTTGGAAGACTAAGTCAAAAACAAAATATTGATATCCCCATAGATTTTTACCATTCAAACAACTAGGTCATATATATTATCTTTTATATTTATTAACCTTTCTCATCGAATAATCATCATTATTCACCATTGACACGACCAAAAGATTGATGCCTTCTTCCAAGTGCAGGAGTGTCGAAGTAATAAATAACTCGACAAGATTGGGGTCGAACCACATGGAGGTTAACTATATAATAATAATAATAATAATAATAATAATAATAATAAGTTAATTAAGACTTTGAGATGTAAGATTAATGCAAGGATTCAACAATGATAAAAACAAATGTCAAGGTTAGAGGATCCACTAATAGTATTAGAAATAAGTATACTATAAAAATCTTTTTATTAATTAATTGAAAACCACACACAAAGGAGGTTCCAATGAGATGATTTATCCTTAATAGTTCATTATAAATTTTTAACATGATCATATAATTATCTTATTTAAGTAATACCAAACTTTTAAATATTATCAGGAATTCATGATGCTAACTTATGTTAACAACAAATCAAGTTCCTTTCATAGCACAGGTGTATGTTATACCATACAGTTAGCTATGAATGTGCCAAGCATTTATTGTACCAAGTGTTATACAACATAAATCTAGAGTAACCATTTAACAAGCAAGGTATTAAGAATTAGTAAGATAAAAAGATAAGACATGTTAATAACAAACTTTCTTGGATATAAACATTGAAGCCCATGTTGAGTTTATATTATACCTATTCTGACACCATTAGTGAAATCTTTTCACCTTGACATAATAAACTTAGCTAAACATTATGAAGAAGATAAACATAGATAAATAAGAGGAGAACATGATTATATAAGTATAGTAAAGGAAATGAAAGGCATAAACAAGAGATTAATGAAAATATAACATAGAATAAAACTTGAACATTACAAAATACAAATAAAGAGAGCATGAGCAAGATCTTGATATGAACAACCAAGATGCCTAAATGCATGGCAAATACCTCCTTTTATAAGCCAAAATTTGGAACTATTGATTTGATGACTAATTGTTGAGTAGGTGGCCATATCTTGACTTTGTGACAATTTTTATCTTCTTGTCTGAACAAAACGTCATTAATAATGTCATAATTGGAACAGACTTAACCATGAAAGTTCTAGGAAATTGTCTCAACTTTCCAGGGGAAAAAAATTAAGGTCATTTGGACTTCAAGAACTCGAGATATAGGCTGAACACTGAACAGTGTCTGGGCTGCAGGACATATTCGAACTTCTCCATTGCTATAATTTGGACTTGAAAACGCTCTTTTTAAATCTTGGACTCCTCATGAAAGTTTTAGGCCTATGTCTTAACTTTCCATCCATATAGAGCATACCTAAATCCAAGATCTACAACTCCAGATATGACCCAATGACCGAACAATGTTCTAGTTTGGACTAAACCAGCATCTCTTTTCTAAGTTTAACCCTCTCTTTGTCTTTTAAATTTCAATAGTTAAGCTCATCAATCAATCCTTTGATTTATGTGATAGGCCTGCATTTAAGATGAACATTTACCATAAATTAAATGTATCTTATAGTATCAGACGTGTTATTATAAAACATGCTTTCGTTAAGAAGTTATTGATACTTGAATTGCAAAATGATGATATAAAACCTTGATAAAAATATAATTTACCATATATTCCCATAACTCTCTTGCATTCATGATACAATTTCATTTTACTATTTATCAAGTGTATATAACAAAGGCAACCCATTCATGTATAAGAAAAAGAAATAACAACTACAATAACTAGATATAATTAAGGAGCATAACACCTAATTCAGCTCCAGGTGTACGAGCTCACTCCACTGAAGTTCCAACAATGAATGCACCTCCTAAAATTAAAGGGAGGTTTGTTTGTTAGCATGTACTATTGGACATTGAAAGAATGCACAATCAAAGAATACAATGATGAAGGTTTAAAAGCTTAAAATGGTACAACACTATTAAGTCAATATGACATG
Source organism: Populus alba x Populus glandulosa (assembly GCA_033617975.1). Lineage (NCBI taxonomy): Eukaryota > Viridiplantae > Streptophyta > Magnoliopsida > Malpighiales > Salicaceae > Populus > Populus alba x Populus glandulosa. Next base: position 5,021,521 of record CM066157.1, read on the forward strand.
CTTTCAAAGTCAATCCCTAACTAATTAAACTTTAAAACTTGCATGCACACCCATTCATTCAATTTATATTTTCATCTATTTCAACTAATTCTCATATATAATAATCATATTCTTATAAATCAATGGGAGTTCAATAGATAAAACTTAATACTTAAGGTTGGAAAATATAATTTTTTCTTCTTCAAATATTTAAGGGTTTTTCTAATTCTAATAAAACACACAAAAACAACAAAGAAAACCAAAACCCTCTATACTTAAACACAACATTGTCCTTAATGTTGAAATAAAAGAAAATGAATAGAAGAGAATGATAAACATAAAGTAAAATGCGAGATAAGGGAGAAAAAAAAAAAAGCAAAATTGATTTTTTTTGTTAGTTAGGTTACCTCTCAGAAAGTGTTTTTGTTTTATGTCATTGGCTTAACACATTGCATACTCATGCCTCATAGAATGGTTCAGATAAATCCACAAAAGCAATGAGTTATGTCGTCCAACCTTTATAAAAAGTTTTCAATCGATGCCCATTGACCTTGAGCAATTTATTTGTTTCTATACTTATAATCTCAATTGCTCCATTAGGAAAAACATTATAAACTACAAAAGGTCTAATCCAACAAGAGCAAACTTACCAAGAAACAATTTCAAACATGAATGTTAAAGGACTTTATCTTCAACATAAAACTTTTTTCTTGTAATCATTCGGTCATGAAGATTCTTGGTATTTTCTTTGTAAATTCTTCCAACTCTTGCAATCTCAACTTCCTTGCAATTCCAGTAGCATCATAATCAAACTTGCATTACTTAATAGCCTAAAAAGCTTTGTGTTCAAACTCCACTGGTAGATGACATGCTTTCCTGTAAATCATCTTATAAGGTGACATTCCTATAAGTGATTTATAAGTAATATGATAACCCCAAAGTGCATTGTTGTAACCTATTTTTGGGTCCCCATGAAAAATAATATAAATAGCCAAAAGAGGTTAGAAAAAATAACAGGAGGCAGAAGCGCTCAGAAAACAGTCAGAAAATTGGTCAAGGAATTTAAAAATACAAGGATTGAATTTTTTACAGTATATTCTTGAAGGATGAAAGCCCCATTGAGAAGGAAAATTTGAATTTTGAGGAGAAAAGCCCAAATTTGGATGTTTATGGACTTAATTGGATTTTTATTTGAATTTATAGAAGATTTGATTGCAAGAAAAATTGATTTTTAAGTCAATTTGGGCTTTAATTTGAAGAAATTTAAGTTTTGGGGCCAAAATATATTTTTTAGGAATTTATTGGGTCAAATCAGGGGCTTAATTGCATAAATATTGAAGTTTAATGGCCAATTAGGGACTTAATTGTGAAAATCCGAAACCAGGGACCAATTTGGAGAAGGTGCAAAGATAGAGGGGGCTGTTTGGAATTGATTCAGGGGCTTAATTGAAAAAATTGGAAGTTTATTGATCAATTAGGGGCTTAATTGTGAAAATCAGAGGCCAACTATAGGGGTAGGGACCGAATTTGGCAGGGACGCAATTGAATTTTATTCTTAATTGAAAGACTCGATTGAAGGACTTAATAGAACAAATTAAGGACTGATTCAAAAAATGTTCTGGCACCTTTATTTTAAAATGAAACGGCGCGTTTTATCCAAAACGACGTCGTTTCATGCATAAAAAAAAAAGAAAAAAAAAGAAAAAAAGAGAGACCGAACGGTGCCGTTTTGAACGACACTGTTCACTTTCTTCTTCCCCCGAACATTACAGCGGGGAAGAAGGAAAAGTTTATTTTTTTATTTTTTCTGCAAGTCCCTCTTGCCACCGACCGAGGCCCCACGCCGGTGGGCCACCGACAGAAGACAATAGCCGACCACCCGCCGCGTTGCCGAAGCCGAGGGAGGCCCGCCTGGACAGCCGCTCCCCGACAGCCGCTCCTCGACCCGCTCCTGGGCTCCACGTGAAAAGCCACGCCCATGGTTCTATAAATAGAGAACCGAAAGGGAGAACAGAGGACGAAAAAGAAAAAAACAGAACAGAAGAGGAACCCGAAGAAAACTAAGAAAAAACCGAAGAGAGAGAGGAAGAGAGAGAAACACCCACCCGAAGAGAGAGAGCCAACGAAAACTAAAAAAAAAAAACAAGAGAAGAGTGAAAGTTTGAAACCAGGAGGAAATTTAGAAAACAAAAATACAGAAAACAAACCGAGAAGACTTCACCGGATTTGCTTTGGAAATCGCCGTGAGCTAGGACGCCGCCACCGCCTCCACAGCAGCCCCGCCAGCAAGCCACTGTCTCCACCGCACCAGGTACGCTTCCTTTCCCCCCCCCGCATTTTTTTTTTTACCTGCATCAGTTTTGCCTCCTGCATGCAGAATCCTTCTGCATGCAAGAGGCGGGGGGGAAAATAATTCCCCCCCTGTGCTTTTTTTTTTTTAATTTCTCTGGGCCAGATGGTGTCTAGCCCAGAACTATGTGGGATGGGCCAGAGGGATCTGGCCCAATCCGGCGGTCTGGGCCGGGTCCGGCCCAGACCGAGGTTAATTAGTTTGTTGGGCCGAGTTCGGCCCAACGACTTTTGGGGCTGGGTCCGACCCAGTTTAGTTGGGCCGGCCCAGCCCCTTTTAATATATAAATGTATTATAATTATATTATATTATTATTATTATATGTGTGTGTGTATATATATATATATATATATATGTTTTTTTTGGAACAAATCTGAAAACAAATCTAAAAAAAATTGTTGTTATTTTCTTTTCATATAAATATATTTTTGTTTTATACATTTGGTTTGTGTTTTTATTTTGTGGAGATACAAATTCAGTATTTAAAATACCCGGTTTTCGTCAAGACATCCAAGATTTTCAAATATAAATTTTTTTTTTTGCTTTCAAAAATTTCTAAAAATCCTTAAAAAATATTGTGGATTTTTCCGCATATTTTTTTTTATGACTTAATATTAGTTTGTATTTTTATGCTGTGGAGATACAAATTCAGTATTAAAATACCCGATTTCGTCAAAAAAAAATATATTGTTTACAAAAAAAAATGTTTCCTTGCGTGTTGCATACGGCCAATACTTTAACATGTTTTGAATATTCTTTTTATAAAAAAAATATATTGGAAGCTTCGAAAGTGTGTTTTCGCATAGATTTCTTAAACACAAATTATTTTCTTGCATTTATGGATTTTACAACATGTTTGTAAAACTCCAAAGGGTATTGGCCAATATTCCAAAAACTATAAAAATCTTATTTTGGGGGGGAGAAAATTTATTTATTATTCACCACTAATGATTGGATAAAGAAATCCTTAAAAGGATGAATATCCAAAATATTATTGGGAGTAATAAATCCACACACATTCTTGAAAGAAGCCTTGATTATAATCGAGGACATTTCAAAAATTTTAATTTTTTTTTATTCCACAATTTTTGAGTCGCAAACTCTTGAAATACTAAGGGAAAAATGAGCTTTCAAAGCACATGGAATCTCCTTAGATTTCTATCCAAAATCAATTGACGAGCCTAGAAAATACCAACACCATAGCAATTATAGAGCAAACCAAAACACCAAGCAGCTTACCTTAGGTAGGGCGTACTAGGGGTGCTAATACCTTCCCTTTACGCAACCGGTCCCTTGCCTTAGAATCTCTGAAAGACCAGTTAGGGTTCCTAGTGACCAAAAATACTAGGTGGCGACTCCAAAGAACCAAATAAGCAAAAACAGAACAAAACGAAAGTCGCCAGTCGAATGTCGGAAAAACAAAATTTTGGATTTTTTTTTGGGGTGCGACAGGATGGCGACTCCACTGGGGATCCTTGGACTAAGCTTGATTTGTTTGTTTGTTTATGTTATGTGTTATTGGTTTTTGTTTTCTTATGATGCTTTGTTTAAAAGCTTTAGCATATATCTTTACATTCTATCATACATGGCATAGTCATGCATCACTTTATTATTATTATTATGTTTTGGAGGACACCACATGTAACTTTAAGTTTAAGTGGGGGACTAGCAGCTTGCCTTATGACTTGAGTCAAGGTTTAAGTTTGTGTAAACCCCAACTCTTTGCTGAGTGTTTAGACTGATTGTGATTGGTACACGTACATTTTGAATTGCAGGACTTGTGAACGAAATGACCATCATCACTAAATCTTCCATCTTAGAGTATGGAAAAAATTCTGAACTGTCACAATTGACTGAAGGAGACTGCCTTAGAAGCGATGCTAAGAAGATGTCACCAATCAAGAACCTGAATTGCATATTGAATGAGGTGAACAAGTTAACGACTCATTTTCAGAATGTGGATAAAGATGCATTTTTTAGGAAATACGAACGTTTGATGGAAATTGCAAAGGTAGAAGTTTTAAGCCCAGCTGTGCGAGCTTTAGTTTATTTTTGGGATCCAGACTACCGATGTTTTTCCTTTGGAAACATAGACTTGTGCCCCACGGTTGAGGAATATGGATTGTTGACCGAGTTTCCCAACGACCTGTATCGGATTTATTCTCCTTTAAGATCCGACAAGATCATCTCTGAACTGTCAAAACTGCTCAAGATCTCCAACTTGGAAAAGTTTCAGGAGAAGAATGGTATCGGTTTGAAATGGAGGATGCTAGAATTGGAAAAGAAGTCAGGAGTAGAAAAAGAGAGATTGATTGCCCTAGGTATATTTGGCCTTGTGTTGTTCCCAAGTCAGATTGGTTTAGTGAGTTTGGAGGTCGCTGCTGCTTACGTGGAGTATGAGAATACACGAATCAATCCAGTGGCTGCTATTTTAGCCGAAACAATTTTGACACTTAACCATTGTAGGAGGGCCGAAAAAGGAGCAATGAGATGCTGCACGCAACTGTTGTATATTTGGATGGTTAGCCATATCGAGACAAAGAAACCTATCTTCAATAATTTTTGGTGGTTCACCCAAAAACCCCTCAAGTTAGTAGAAGAAGAAGAATGGGGAGATCTAGACAACCAGGGTTGGGTTGATAAATTAGAAGGTTTACCTAATAGCGAGTTTAAGTGGAGGGCCCCATGGGTAACGACAGTGAAGGTCCTAATGAGTTGTGGACAAAGGCGTTGGGTACCATTGGTGGGGATCACGGGTTATGTGAGTTATGCTCCTGCCTTAGTGGTAAGACAACTTGGGGGCATGCAGTTCGTTCCCAGGACTATGGGAATCGCTCAATTCTCTGGTTTGTTCAAAGATCCCATGGTAGAAGAGGTTTTGGAGATCATCAAGCAAGATTGGAAGCATCTAGTGTTGGTGGAGATAGAAGGGTTGAGAGATCCAAGTGTGAGCGAAGGATATGTAAAATGGAGAGACTCAGCTACTTCAGCCACGCCTCGCGTAGAAGCTAAATCTCCTCAAGATGTAGCGGAGCCTATTAAGAGAAAAAGGGTGAACATTGAAGATGATTCAGCTGCTTCAGCCATGCCTTGTGTAGAAGTCAAATCTTCTCCAACTGTAGAGGAGCCTATCAAGAGAAAGAGAGTTAGTAATGAAGAAGACTTGAGAAGGCAAGTGGAGAAACTACGAATAGAATTGAGCAAGAGCAGAAAAGACAAAGCAATGTTGGAAGAAATGATGCTAGAACAGGATAAAATGAGAACATTTCTAGATGAGCAAATACAGTCTAGAGATGAGAAAATAACAAAGCTGGAGTTAAAGTTGGTTGAGGAGAAGATTGCTAAGGAAGGAAGTGAGAAGGAGCTTAAAGGGTTGAGTTTGGATTGGATGCAAAGTTGCTCTGAACTTGAAGCAATGGAGATGGACTTTAGCGATTGCCAAGAAAGTGCAGAATATTACCAAGAAAAATTTGCGCAAGTGCAATTCGAGCTGATGGATAAAATTAAGAACTATGAGGATTTGAATAAGAAATATATAGAGTTGGAAAACGAAAGGGGAGGATTCAAGGATGTTAAAGCAGAGTTAGCAGTCAAGAAGAATGAGATAAAAGTTATGAGGATAAAGCTTGACAAAGAACGTGAAAAGTCGAGGTATTTAGACGAGAAGCTAATAGCAATGGAAAAGCACAAGGATCAAATCGACGCCAACAACACTGCTTTGAACAGAACCAACATGTTGCTCATAGAAAAAATAACCAAAACAGATGAGCAAATGGACGAAGCTGCTGCACATGCTCGAACTGTTAGAATTAATGCACGGAATGTGGGAGGAGACATCATTCGCTATCGCCGAACCCTAGCTGAAACTGATGCCTTTCTAGGGAAGATTGAGAACCGCGGCTTTGCTTTCTTACCTTTGGCTAAAGAATTTAGGGAGGAAAGGGATTAGCATGTTGTATTTCTTTTATTTCTAAATGTATTTTTATCCAAGCGTTAATGAAAAGGGCGTTGACCCATCTTCTTATGCAAAAATCTGTCTCTTGGTGAACATGATTCAAGCAAACGACTCGAAAGGCAGAACTCCTATCAAAGTAATGTGACAAGAGAATGCTTATAATGTGATGGCTGTTATTCGTTCACAAAAGGCTGCATCTATAAAACATGCATTTTTCAATCATGCATCCAGCACAATCATACATTTTTCTCATACATCTATGCATACATCTGCAGATTAAGATACATAGGTCCCCCTCCTAGAATCCACAACACTCGACAAAGAACAAGAATGGAAAACGAAGGAAGGTCACAACCAGAAGCTCAGTACCAAAAAGAACTTGAAGGAGCTCGGAATGATGTGGCGCACTTAACCAGTATGTTAGAGCAAATATTAAGAGCCAGAGATGGAGAGGGAACATCTACTCAACCTAATGAAGCACCAGCAGCAGCTCAAATTCCTGTCGCACCTATAAACATAGGGGCAAATACACCAACTAAGCAGAGTCCTGCTCGGCCCATCCAAATCCCTATTACAATGGATTTAACAAACGAAGATCCGCATGACTTTAAATTCTCTAATCATGAAGGAGATGATAAGTGGACTGCCCTAGAAGAGAGGCTAAGGGAAATTGAAGGAAATGATTTGTTTGACCCAATTAGGGCTGCTGAAGTATGTTTAGTGCCTAACATCGTTATCCCAAAGAAGTTTAGAGTGCCGGAGTTTGTTAAGTATACTGGGATGGAATGCCCGAAGACCCATCTCCGCTCCTACTATAGCAAAATGGCAGAGGTTATCCAAGACGATAAAATGTTAATATACTTCTTCCAGGATAGCCTGACCGGATCGGCCCTTAGTTGGTATATGAGGTTAGACAATGTTAGGATCAAGAAGTGGACGGATTTGGCAGACGCTTTCCTAAAGCAATACAGGTTTAATCTAGAGATTGCTCCTGATAGGACCAGTCTGATTAGCATGGAGAAAGGAACTCAAGAGTCCGTGAGGGCTTATGCTCAAAGGTGGCGTGACCAAGCTATCAATGTGCAACCTCCGCTGATAGAGACAGAAATGGTGACTTTGTTTGCCAATACTTTCAGGGCTCCATACTATGAACACCTTATGGGTAGTTCAGCACAACATTTCTATGATGTTGTGCGGATTGCCGAGAGGATTGAACAAGGGATCCGAAGCGGGAGAATTGCAGAACCTCTAGAGAAGAGATGTTTCATTGGAAAGAAGAAAGAAATTGAGGTGAACAACCTAGAAAGGAGAAGCAAAAACTATCAAATACCTACCCCCCGAGTCACTAGTATTAACTTTTCCAAACCCCCCACTCCAAACCAACCCAATCAAATAAAATTCCCAGCAAATAACCAAAACAATTACCAAAGAAAGGATAAGCAACCATCAGAAGAACAACTACCTCCTTTACCAATAACCTTAAAAGAGGTGTATGCCAAGCTGTTGAGTATTGGGCAGATAGCTCCCCTACCCATACCACCTATGCAGCCACCTTTCCCTGCCTGGTACAACCCCGAGGTGACTTGTGAATACCATGCTGGTCACGCAGGCCATAACATTGAGTCTTGCTTTGCTTTTAAAAGAAAGGTGTTGCAACTGATCAAAGTGGGATGGGTCACTTTTGAGGATTCGCCTAATCAGAATTCAAACCCTTTACCTAAACATGTTGATGGTAGGGGAGGAGTGAATGCCATGGAGATTGGTAGCAAAAAGAGGGTGTTGAAAGTGACCATGGCCAAGCTATACTTGATGTTGGTGCAGTCTGGACATTTGGAAGAAACGACTGAGTACTGCACAGGGGAAAGTAACTTTTGCCCTTTCCATAAAAAGGAAGGGCATCACATTGACGAATGCATTGAATTTCATCAAAAAGTTGCAAGAATGCTAGCTCTAGGAGAGTTGAGGATTGAGGACGTAAGTGGCAATGAAGAGGTAGAGATGATAGAGAATCAAGAGAAATGTAGAATCCAATCAACAGCTAATAGTCGCTCAAAACTGGTATTAACTAGGCCCTCATATGCAAGCAAGGTAGACTATGGAGCGATGCCTGGAGATTATGGTTATACCTCGAATATTGAAGCTCCTTTGCCGTTGTTCTGAACGGAGATAAGTGGGCTAACTCGAAGTGGTCGTTGTTTCACACATGAAGAACTAGAAAGACAAAGAAAGGCTAAAGGCAAGGAGGTGCTGGACCTCGATAAAGAGTTTGAGGTGAATAAACCTGTGACTGAGGAAGAAACAAATGAGTTCCTGAAATTGATGAAGCACAGTGAGTACAGTATAGTGGATCAGTTGAAGAAGACCCCTGCTAAGATCTCCATCATGTCATTAATACTCAGCTCCGAGCCACACCGTAATGCTTTACAAAAAGTACTGAATGAGGCCTATGTGCCCCAAGATATTGAGCAAAAGACTATGGAGCATCTAGTAAGGAGGATCCATGCTGCCAATTACTTGTATTTCACGGAAGATGAACTTGACGCTGAAGGAACTGGACATAACAAGCCCTTGTATGTCACGGTCCGATGCAAGGATTGTCTCGTCGGCAAAGTTCTCATTGATAACGGCTCGGCCCTGAATGTGTTACCAAGGCATATGCTGGATGAAATGCCGATAGATCCCTCACATATGCAACCCAGTGTGATAACGGCGAGAGCGTATGATGGCTCATCAAGGCCAGTTATAGGGTCAATTGATGTCGAACTAGCTATGGGTCCACAAGTCTTTCTAGTAACCCTTCAAGTGATGGATATCCACCCTTCCTATAGCATGCTGTTAGGAAGGCCATGGATACATTCTGCGGGAGTTGTCACCTCTTCGCTACATCAATGTTTAAAGTACATTGCCAACGGTGTCCTGGTTACTGTTAAGGTTGAGGAGACTATATCAATGGTAAGAAATGTGGCGGTTCCATTCATTGAAGCAGAAAATTGTAAGGACGGAAACCTTCATGCATTTGAAATTGTGAATACCGAGTGGGTGCCCGAGAACACTGTGTTGAGGAAGCTAGAAATCTCTGAGGCCACTAAAATGGCCGCTAAAATCTTTTTGAAAAACAAGATTCCTTTCCCATACGATATGGAGCAAAGAAGGCCTGAATGGAGGGGTATAATCAAATTGAAAGCTGTAGAACAGAGGTTTGGGCTTGGATATAAGCCCAAGAAAGAGGATTACAAATGAGCTGCTGGTGTAAGAAGGGAGAAGAGAATGGCTAGGATTGAAGGAAGGAAGCCTGTAGAAGAAAACTTAGCCATCCCTCCAATCAGGATTTCATTTCCAAAGGCCGCATATGTGATACAACCTGATGGGGGACATGGAGACCTTTTTCAAAAGTTTTCTTCAATGAACATAAACACTCTGGAGGAAAATCAAGTCAAGGACATTGCTGAGAAAATTGAGTCCGAAAGGAGGATTGAAGAGCTGCCACAATTGACCATCCACACTTTGGAAGAAGTCACCGTCAAGGCTTTTGTCCGGAAGCTAGCCGAAGGGGAGAAGTTCCAGAATTGGGAGACCCAATAAACTCCATTGGTTTTTAAAATGTAATCAACAATGATGGTTGGATTATATTTTTATCTATGTTGTTTGCCTTTTTTCTGTTTTGTTTTTATTCATTGACAATCGAGGCTCAAGATGTCAATTGGATTTTATTTTGTTGTGAGCCAATCTTTTATTTTTAATGAGATCATGCATTTTCAAAATTCATCTTGATTTCTTACTATGCATTTACACATCACTTTCCGCTTTCAGGAACTCTGAAAGCGGATCCTCCACAACAACACCTGCACTTTACATTGAGAATGAATGACCAAAATTTAAAGAATACATAGTGGCTGTAGAAGATGAGGAATGGGAGGAGGAAAACATATAGGAATTCACAAAATTAATAGAACAACACGAACAGGCTTGGAGGCTCGCTAAAGAGGAACTTGAAACCATAAATGTAGGCAATGAAGAAATCAAACGAGAGCTGAAGATAGGGACTTTGATCACCCCTGCAACAAAGGAAGAGTTGATTGCACTGCTCAAAGATTATGTGGATGTCTTTGCCTGGTCCTACGAGGATATGCCTGGTTTGGATACGAACATTGTAGTACATAGAATACCACTGATGGAAGGATGCAAGCCGATTAAGCAGAAGTTAAGGAGAACTCATCCGGAGGTCTTAATCAAAGTAAAGGCGGAAATTGAAAAACAATGGGACGCTGGTTTTTTAGAAGTAGTGAAGTATCCACAATGGGTGTCAAACATAGTGGTGGTACCCAAAAAGGAAGGTAAAATCAGAGTTTGCGTGGACTTTAGGGATTTAAACCGGGCTAGCCCTAAAGATAATTTCCCTTTACCACACATAGATATGTTAGTTGATAATGCAGCACGCAGCTCCACATATTCCTTCATGGATGGGTTTTCAGGCTACAATCAGATAAGAATGGCGCTAGAGGATAGGGAGAAGACAACCTTTGTAACACCGTGGGGAACCTTTTGCTACAAAGTCATGCCATTTGGTTTAAAGAATGTTGGGGCCACTTACCAAAGGGCTATGGTGACTTTGTTTCATGACATGATGCACAAAGAGATTGAAGTATACGTGGATGACATGGTTGCTAAATCTAAAGAGGGAGAGAATCATGTCCAAGTATTGAAGAAATTATTTGAAAGATTAACGAAATATAAGTTGAGGCTTAACCCAGCAAAGTGTTCATTCGGGGTGAAATCCGGTAAGTTGTTGGGGTTTGTGGTGAGTGACAAAGGGATAGAAATGGATCCTGAAAAAGTAAAAGCTATTCAATCTATGCCACCCCCCAAGACTGAGAAGGAGGTGAGAGGTTTCTTAGGAAGGTTGAATTACATCGCTCGGTTTATATCCCATTTAACCACGACTTGTGACCCAATCTTTCGTTTGTTGAGGAAGAAGAACCCTGGAATATGGAATGAAGAGTGTGATAAAGCTTTTGAGAAAATCAAGCAATACTTGCTAAATCCACCTCTGCTTGTTCCTCCTGTACCCGAAAGACCATTGATTTTATACCTAACAGTAACCGAAACAGCAATGGGATGTGTGCTTGGGCAACATGATGAAACCGGAAGGAAGGAAAGGGCCATTTATTACCTAAGCAAGAAGTTCACGGAATATGAGTCTAGGTATACTGTGATTGAGAAGCTGTGTTGCGCACTAGCATGGGCTACAAAGAGATTACGTCAGTATATGTTGTATCACACTACATGGTTAATTTCCAAGTTAGACCCTTTAAGGTACATTTGTGAAAAGCCTTATCTATCTAGCCGAATTGCAAGATGACAAGTTCTTTTGGCTGAGTATGACATAGTATATATGACAAGGAAAGCCGTGAAAGGGAGTGTTATTGCCGATCACCTGGCTGACCATGCTATGGAAGATTATGAGCCATTAAACTTTGACTTTCCCGATGAAGATGTGTTTGCAATCGAGGAAGAGAAATCAGATTGATGGGTTATGTACTTTGATGGTGCTGTAAATGTATGTGGTAACGGGGCGGGGGCAGTGATAATCTCTCCTGATAAGAAGCAGTATCCGGTTTCAGTTAAGCTATAGTTCGGGTGCACCAATAACACGGCTGAGTATGAAGCTTGCATTCTTGGTTTAGAGGCTGCATTAGAGATGAACATAAAAAAGATAGATGTGTATGGAGATTAATGCTGATCATTTGCCAAGTGAAAGGAGAATGGCAAACCAAAGAAGAGAAGTTAAGGCCTTACCAAGAATACCTATCTCAGCTGGCTAAAGAATTTGAGGAAATAGAGTTCACCCATCTGGGAAGGGAAGGGAACCAGTTTGCAGATGCTTTGGCCACACTAGCATCTATGGCCAAGATAGACTTTGGGCAAAAGGTACAACCAGTACATCAATATCAGAAATAACTCCGCTCATTGTTGCTCAGTCGAAAGAGAAGTGGATGGAAACCCGTGGTACTATGATATCAAGAATTTCATCCAAAACCAGGCATATCCCATGGGGGCATCCAAAATCGACAAGAAGACCTTGAGAAGGTTGGCAATGGATTTTTATCTTGATGGGGAGATTTTGTATAAGAAATCATCTGACGGGACTTTGTTGAGATGTTTGGATGAATTTGAGGCAAAAAGCATGGTACGGGAAGTCCATGAAGGGATTTGCTCAACTCATACTAGTGGACATGTGATGGCCAGGAAGATACAAAGAGCCGGTTACTTCTGGATGACGTTAGAGAAGGATTGTATCGATTATGTCCGGAAATGTCATAAGTGCCAAGTATACAGTGACAAAATCTGTTGTAACCCATTTTTGGGTCCCCGCAAAAAAAAAATAATAATAATAAAAAAATAAAAATAAATAAATAGCCAAAGGAGGTTAGAAAAATAACAAGGGGGGGAAGCGCTCAGAAAATGGTCAGAAAATTGGTCCAGGAGGTTAAAAATACAAAGATTGGATTTTTGGCAGTAGATTCTTGAACGATGGGAGCCCTATTTAGAAGGAAAATTTGAATTTTTGAGGAAAAAGCCTAAATTTGGAGGTTTATGGACATGATTAGATTTTTAATGGTTTTTTAGGGGTTTTGATTGCGAGAAAAATTGATTTTTAAATCAATTTGGGCTTTAATTAGAAGAAATTTAAGTTCTGGGGCCAAAATATATTTTTTAGGAATTTATTAGGCCAAATCAGGGGCTTAATTGCATGAATTTGGAAGTTTAATGGCCAATTAAGGGCTAAATTGCGAAAATCCGAAACCAGGGACCAATTTGAAAAAGGCGTGAATATAGAGGGAGCTGTATTGAATTGATTCAGGGGCCTAATTGAAGAAATTAGAAGTTTATTGATCAATTAAGGGCTAAATTGCATAAATCAGAGGCCAAGGACCAAAGTGAAAAACGCGGCCAACTATGGGGGCAGGGACCGAAATTGGTAGGGACGCAATTGAAAAGAAAAAGATGATTGAGGGCTGATTTGGAATTTAGCGCGTTCTGGCGCCATTTTTTAAATGAAACGGCGCGTTTTATCCAAAACAGAAAAGGGCTAAACGGCGCCGTTTTGAACGGCACTGTTCCCCTTTCTTCCCCGCCTAACATACAGCAGTAAAGAAGGAAAAAAAAAAAGAATGTATATTTTATGGCATTGGTCCCTCCAGCCCACCGATTGGCCGACCACCTACCGCACCGCCGAAACTAAGGGAGGCACGCCTGGACAGCCACGCCCGACCAGCCGCCGTATGACCCCACGATGAGAAGAAAAAAACACATGCTCACGGGCTATAAATGGAGGAAGAACAGCAGGAGAAAGAGGGGGGAGAAAGAGGAAAAAAGAAGAGAAAAACGGAGGGGAGGGCTGACAGATTATTGAAAGAAAACCGTGAGGGAGAGAGAGAGAACCAAGCTTTTGGAGAGGGACCGAAAGGGAGAAGAAAGCTGAGAACAACGTGAGAGAGGGGTTGTAGAAGAGAGGAAGGAAACTGAAGAAGAAGACAGAGGAAGAAGAGTAGCAGAACAGAGAGAAGGAACAACGAAAAAAACTGACCCAAGGTGACGGTGAACAGAAACAGAGGAGAGAAAGAAAGAGGACAGCCGCCGACTACACCGCCTCTGCCGCCTCCGCTGCCGCCAGCATCGCCACCATTCCAGGTACTCGTCTTCCCCCCTGTTGCCTTTCGTTTATACATTCAGTGGTTTTTTTTCATTCTTTGCATGCAGAACGTGAATCACGTTCTGCAGCAAAGAATGAAAATAATTCGGTCGTTACTGTGCTGGGCACAGTAACTACCTTATTATTTGCTGGTTACTGTGTGGCTAACACAGTAACCAGCCTTTTGGTTGGTGGGCTGGAACATCAGCCCAGCCCACAGTATATGGGCCGGGTCAGGCCCATCCCAGGATGGATGGGCTAGATCCGACCCAGTTTTTATTTATTTATTTATTTTTGTTAATTAAATTGGTTTTTTTTGTAATTTTACAAGTTTCCCGTGTATTTTTGATCAATATCAAGCAGCATTTTTTTATGTTGGGAAAAAATATAAATCCGGTATTAAAATATACTGTTCATACGGTACTGTTCACCCCGCCCATTCAAAAAAAAATCAAAAAAATATTTGTTTCATTTATGATTTTTCCATGTAGTTTTTATGTCATTTTGATTAATATCGGGCAGTATTTTACATCACAAAATACAAATTCGGTGTTGAAATACCCGGTTTTCGACTTTCAAGAATACAAAAAACAAATTAAAAAAAATGTTTTTTTTTTGTGCATACGGCCAAGTGTCTCAAAACTAAAAATTCATATTGTATTTTTTTCATACACCAAAAAAAAAAAAAAAGTTTTAGCATGCATTTTGGCTTTAATAACCAGTTTATTAAAGTCAAGAGAACATTGGCCAAAATTTCAAAAAAAAACAAAAAATTTTTATTTTGTTTATCTCTGAGCATCCGGGATATGACATTACACGTAATGCGTATTCCGGATATTTAATTCGTTTTTTTGTTTGGACAATAGAACCCGGGGTACGACATTACATGTAATGCATATTCTGGACAATAGGAAACCATAACATGACTTAGATTTTATTAGACGAAACAATGCAGCCTACCTTAGGTAGGGCGTAGTTGGGGTGCTAACACCTTCCCTTTACGCAACCAGTCTCCGTACCTGATCTCTAAAGACCAGTAAGGGTTCCTAGTAACCAGAATACTAGGTGGCGACTCCCGGTCCATTTTTAGCTTAGAGACAAAGAACTCCTTGTCTCACCATATTTTCCACGCCAAATAGACATACCACACCCTCATGAAGGGTTGATGCATCGGACGATCGCCGCACCGTCGTACACGTGCGACAAAATCAATGCTCCTCCGGCTCCTCTGTTTAATTTAACATCTCCATGGCCCTTCGCGATGAGGGGAATTGATGTGATCGGACCGGTAAACCCAAAAGCCAGCAATGGTCATAGGTTTATTCTAGTGGCTATCGACTACTTCACAAAATGGGTAGAAGCTGGGTCATTTGCTCATGTGACGCAAAAAGTGGTGAAGAAATTTATTGAGAGAGATTTGATATATCGGTATGGTCCACCAGAAAAGATTATAACTGATAACGCCCAGAATTTCAACGACAAGATGATAATAGAGCTTGCACTAAATGGAAAATCAAGCATTCCAATTCTTCGCCATATAGACCAAAGATGAATGGTGCGGTAGAAGCTGCTAACAAGAATGTCAAAAAGATTATTCAGAAGATGGTAGTCACCTATAAGGATTGGCATGAGATGTTGCCATTTGCCCTTCATGCATATCGCACCGCAGTTCGAACCTCAACAGGAGCTACCCCGTATATGTTGGTATATGGAATGGAGGCGGTGATGCCTTTAGAAGTGGAAATCCCATCATTGAGAGTGTTGTTAGACTCTGGGCTGGAAGAGTTAGAATGGGCAAAGGTTAGATATGAACAGTTGAATCTGATCAGTGAAAAGAGGATAGCCGCGATCTGTCATCATCAACTCTATCAAAGAAGGATGGCTAAATCATATGACAAGAAGGTTCGACCTCGAGGATTCCACAAAGGAGATCTTGTACTAAAGAAAATATTACCTTTACCTGGAGAAGATCAGAGTAAATGGGCACCTAACTACGAGGGGCCTTACGTGGTGAGGAAAGCATTCTCAGGAGGAGCTTTGTTGCTATCTAGAATGGATGGAGAAGATCTAGTTAGGCCTGTGAATTCCGACTCTGTAAAGAAATACTACGCTTGATGTATTTCGTAATTTCCCAGTCAATAAAATAAATTTCGGCCATGAATTCTCTTTGTAAAGAACCTTTTTTTCATAAAACATATAATCTCATATCATTTGAAATCTTTTACTTAAAAGAACTTTTTTACGCATGACCAAGGAGATGACTCCATCAATTGGAGAAAACCAAATCAAATCTGCTTGACATATTTTTTTGCACACCACACTAGGGGGCAAGAAGTGCACGAAATGCATATAGAGGTCCATAGTGAACCAAAACCCAAAGGGGTATCATAATAAAAACTTCTAAAAAAACATCTTTTATGAGAATTGCTAATTGCATTAAAAGTTTTAGTTTTCATGAACAAAACCAATTTTTTGAGTTTTCCTTTTAAAAATAATAATAAAGCACAATACTTAATGGAGCAAGAAAGGGCCCCATAAGGAACCAAGAGATCTCTTCACTAAGAGGATATGAAGTATATTTTGGTTCATGAGAAAAGGTTGGACAAACAAATGGAAACAAGAGCTTGAAGAAGTTTACAACGAAAGGGGGACCTTATTTTTCTCAGGTAAGTATACATGCATATTGATCATAATGCATTGCTTTCAACATTTGTCATATCGGTGTTTCATCATCATCTTTTGGGTAGTGCATTTTCTAACCCTACCTCATTTTGAGTGCGCCTTTGAGCCCTCACTTCTTGAGTAGTGCGTTTTCTAACCCTACCTCTTTTCAAGTGCGTCGTTGAGCCCTCACTTCTCGGGTAGTATGTTTTCTAACCCTACCTCTTTTCGAGTGCGCCGTTGAGCCCTCACTTCTCGGATAGTGCGTTTTTTTACCCTACCTCATTTCGAGTGCTCCGTTGAGCCCTCACTTCTCGGGTAGTGCGTTTTCTAACCCTACCTCTTTTTGAGTGCGCCGTTAAGCCCTCACTTCTCGGGTAGTGCGTTTTCTAACCCTACCTCTTTTCGAGTGCGCCGTTGAGCCCTCACTTCTCGGGTAGTGCGTTTTTTTTTACCCTACCTCATTTCGAGTGCGCCTTTGGGCCCTCACTTCTTGGGTAGTGCATTTTCTAACCCTACCTATTTTCGAGTACGCCGGTGAGCCCTCACTTCTCGGGTAGTGCGTTTTACAACGCGACCAATTCTCCATGTTTTTATTTGGGTAGGTCACCCATTACAATCAGACCATTCTTTCACCTGGGTAGGTCACCCATTACAATGAGGCCATTCTTCCATTCGGGTAGGTCACCCATTACAATGAGGCCATTCTTCCATTTGGGTAGGTCACCCATTACAATGAGACCACTCTTTCCTTTTTCTTTGGGTAGGTCACCCATTACAATGAGACCGCACTTCACATTCTTTCTATTTGGGTAGGTCGCCCATCACAACGAGACCACTTTTTCATATTCTTTCCATTAGGTAGGTCACCCATTACAATGAACCAAAGAACCAAATCAGCAAAAACAGAACAAAACGAAAGTCGCCAGTCGAATGTCGCAAAAACAAAATTTTGGATTTTTTTTTTGGGTGCGACATGCATCATCACCAAGTTGCAAACTCCAATCTTGCTGGTTATGTTGCACTGTCTTCTCCAAAATGGACTTGATTTCTCGATTTGAAATTTTAGTTTGGCCATTCGTTTGAGGGTGATAGGCTGCGGAAGTTCAATGAGTCACATGGTAGTTGCATAGTAATGCTTCAATTGCACAATTGCAAAAATGAGTGTCATGATCACTAATGGTAGCTTTGGGGTTTCCAAACATGTCAAATATGTGAGTCTTAACAAACTTTAATACAACCCTAGCTTCGCTAGTTAATATGATTTTAACCTTAATCCATTTGGGCACATAATCAACAACAAGAAGGATATAAAGATTACCAAAAGAAGAAGGAAATGAACCCATAAAATCAATACCCCAAACATAAAAAATTTCATTTATAAAAATATTAGTTAAAGGCATTTGGTTCTTATGAAGTGATATTGTTTGTTCTTTGGTATTTTTTACATGATTTGCAAAAATAATGTGCATCCTTAAATATAAAAGGCCAATAGAGACCATGATGCGAACTTCGTGATCACGTGGTCACGTGGTCACGCAACCCACACTCAAAGACACCAATTCCCGAAAAGCCAAGTAAATCAGGTTTGATAGGAGTGTGACACAAAGATAACTTGTACCTAGGCACCAGCACTATTGGAAACGGAGACCCCCACCTAATAAATATTGATTCGCGAACGAGAAGTATAAGGATGACGCCACAAAGATAGTTATTCTTTGATAAGTTTGTTTTCAGTTCCTTAGAGAACCATTGAAGGGAGATTATCTTTTAGGAAAAGAATCCTAGCCAAATAGGAAGTCTGCAAGTCAAAAGGAAGTAAATAACAAAACCCGTACAACCTCTGTTGACCTGTGTTTGGATGCCTTGCCGAACTCCGAATGACATGATATTTTAACCCAAGGTAGAAAAACATGTCAGGAGACTCCACGTAAAATTTCAGCCCGATCCAATGGTAGAATTGAGAATTATGACTCTTGCCGTAAAACTGGATAGATGCTCATTTTACGTCAAAATCCGAATTTAACCTTGCTTGGATCGTATCATTCTTTCAAGTACTTTATGGGTTCTTCCTTTCTTTCCAAAATACCCACCGCAAGAATGAGAATGACAAAAAATGAGAATGGAATAAAATTCATCCTTTTGCATATTTTTTTAACTACTTGATCTGCACAAAATTTCAATAAATAAGGAGTGTTCTAAAAATAATAATTAGCATCAGCTCCTAATTTATCTTTTTAGGATTTAGACAAACCTGAAGAGAATTCTTTAGTGACTATTGTTCACTGACATGATCAAAATATTGATGTCTTATCCCAAGTGCAGGAGTGTCGAAGTAATAAATAACTAGGCAAGACCGGGGTCGAACCACAGGGAGGTGAACCATATAAAATTATAAACAACAAATGAAAAGGAGTTGAAGAGAACTTTTGAGATGTGATATTGATGTGAGTATTAATCAAAGAAAAAAAGCAATTGTCAAGGTTAGAGGATCCACTAATAGTATTAAAAATAAGTATATTATAAACTCTTTTTATTAATCAACTGGAAGCCACACACAAAGGAGGTTCCAATTGGATGATTTATCCTTAATAATTCATTATAAATTTTTAACATGATCATATTAATTATCTTATTTTAGTAACATCATACTTTTAAATATTGTTAGGAATTCATGATGTTAACAACAAATCAAGTTCCTTTCATAGCACAGGTGTCGATCATACCATACAGTAGGCTATGAAAGTGCCAAGTATTTGTTGTACCAATGGTTGTATAACACAAATTTAGATTAATCATTTAATAGGCAAGGTATTAAGAATTAGTAAGATAAAAAGATAAGGCATGTTAATAACAAACTTTATTGGATATAAACATTGAAGTCTATGTTGAGTTTATATTATACCTATTCTAACAACATTAATGAAACCTTTTCACCTTGATAAGAACATTGTGAATAAGAGAAACATAAATAAACTAGATAAGAACATAGTTATGATGAAAAGCATAAACAAGAGATTAATGAAAGAAAAACTTAAACATTACAAAAATACAAAGAAAGAAAGCAAGAATATGATCTTAATCTGAAAACCAATATGTCTAAATGTATGACAAATGCCTCTTTTTATAGGCTAAATTTTGGAACTGTTGATTTGATGACTAATTATTTAGTGGGTGGCCACCTCTTGACTTGGTGACAACCATTATCTTTTTGTTTGAACAAAATGTCATTGCTAACTTCAGAATCTGAACAGATAGTCTGCATGAAAGTTCTTGAAATTTGTCTAAGCTTTCTAACAAAATAAGAATGAACACATTTGGACTTTTGGAATTCGAGATATGGGCTGAACACTGAACAATGTCTGGGTTGTAGGACAGATTATGACTTCTCTTTTGTTGTTGCAATTTAAACTTGAAAACGACTGTTTTGAATCTTGGACTCTTCATGAAAGGTATAGGCCTATGTCTTAGCTTTCCATCCATGTAAACTAGACCTAAATCTATATTCTACAGCTCTAGTTATGATCCAATAATCGAATGATGTTCTAGTTTGAATTGAACCAGCATCTCTTCTTTAAGCTTAGCCCTCTCTTTGTCTTTTCATTTTCAATAGTTAAACACATCAATCAATCCTTTAAATTGTGAGATATGCCTGCATTCAAAATGAGCATTTACCATAAATTAAAGTTATCTTATGTTATTAGACTTGTTATTATAAAACATGCTTAAGTTAGGGAATTTAATGATACTTTAAATGCAATATGATGATATAAAACCTTGATAAAAAAACACTTTTAAGTACTAATCATTCACCAAATTATCATACCATGGTCTTGTAGAGGTGTGAAACCCCCGAATAAATCTACACGGAATGGGAAATATTATTGGACGACTTCAGAAAGTTATATCCTGGTTAATGAAGAAGATATCTAGTTAAGGATTGACAAAAAATGAAATTTAAATTAAATCAATGTATTAACGATAAGTACTTCATTTAATGAGCTAGTGTGTATATTATCATGTATGCTTCAAATAATCCTTATTTTAATTGTATATTATTAATAAGTGTAAATTTTCTAGTTTTACCAAATATTCACATGTTATATAAATATATTGTTAGGTACCTCGCACCCTTAATCTGGAAAGTAGATGCATAGATGAAATTCTTTGTTTAAGTTAATTTTTGTAATTAAAGTATTGATATTAAGTTACTATATCGCTTGTTTATTAAGAAACTTTAAAATGTTTAAATTATCCTTTTATCGGGTATGTGATCAAGGACGATGCCTTTACTATAACGAGTAATATAGTTTTGTTGTATTTATATTTGAATGTGTTTGTGTTCTAAGAAATTAATGTTTATTGTGAATAAATTAGTTTTAAATTTTGTATATGAAATCATACAATGTTAACTATTAAAAAAAATAAATCTACAAGAGACATGGAAATTGATGTTTTTAGTAGAGTTGTGATGCTTAATTATATTGGGATGGGTTTGTGGTTATTATTTACAGGTTTTGATTTTTAGTTGATAACTTGGTATTGAAAATACAAAGGAGACTCTGCTGAAATTTTTAGAAAATATTTACTTGAAGAGAGACCAATCATCTCTTTTAAATAACTATTTATGTGGGCCTTGACAGTTGGTATCAGAGCCCGGTTTTGGGTTCAGGAAACTAAATGGAAGTTTAATAAATTGTTAATTTGAACCAGTTTGGTACGCATAAGAAAGGGTACAACGATAGAAGAAGGCTTTGAAGAGAGACATATAAAGGACCTGTTAGAGGATACTGCCTCTCATGTGCCTTCGATAACTCATCAGTCGAGATTAGAGGAGTTAGTGAGACTCCATGATGACACTGAATTAAGACAGAATGAGGGATCGCAACTTGAGGGTCTGAACCAGCAGAGACATGGAGTCGTACCCCCATCTACAGCACTAGTGCCTGTAGCGAAACCTACATTACATGCTGACCCAACACTCATAGCTCACATAATGAGGGTAGTAATTGAGGCAATTCTTGGTGCCTCAGCCCCGAAAACCTAGTAGCACTAGCAGTACAAACAATACCTGTAGTTACCGCCCCAATAGATAGTGTGGTTACATTAGTGCGGACTGTAAAGAGTATGAGAGAACTAGGGTGTGAACCTTTCTTGGGCGAACCAGATGCTGAAATAGCTGGTAGATGGCTTCGTATAATTGAGGATACTCTGGATCATATGCAAGTAACAGAGGGCTTATGAGTGAATTGTGTTGCGATTTTGCTTTTAAACAAGGCGCGGTCTTGATGGGATACGATGAGGTCAGGAGACCAGGGTCTTGGTCTTGGGCAAAGTTTAAAGAACAGTGTTACACGTGTGCGGCGTCGCAGCAAAAACATCCACCCTCAAAATTTTTGTATAATCTAAAAATGTATCAAATGTGGCAAATGTGGGGAGACAAGGAAGTTGTCTTTTATTAGTGGAAAAATGGAATGGGAGTCGCCACTTAGTATTTTGGTCACTAGAAACCCTAACTGGTCACAGAAATCGGGTACGGGGACTGGTTGCGTAAATGGAAGATATTAGCACCCCAAATACACCCTATCTAAGGTAGACTACATTGTTTAATTGTATGATAAAATCTAAGATCTTGTCGTGTTTTCTAGGTGTTGGTCCATCTATGGTTTAAGAAAAGTTCTCCTCAACAAGGATATCCTTATCTTATCAGATAAAACCTAACCGTTCTAACATCAACAAAAGAATTTAATATTCAGAATACATCTTATGTATAAGGTCGTAAATCCAAATATTAAATGAAAAAACAAAATAATTTTTTTGAAAATTTTAAAATATTGGCCTAGTCTTCATGACTTTAACAAACTAGTTATTAAAGTCGATAATGCATGATAAAACATATGTTTTTTTTATATATTTTCTTTGTATGAAAATACAAATATGATTTTGTTTGAGACTTGATCGTATGCATGAAACCAAAATATATTTTTTTAATGTTTTGATGAAAACTTGTATCTTTACAATATAAAAATATAAACCAATATTGATCAAAATATAGTAAAAAATCTGTGGAAAATCAAAGATTTTTTTGAAATAATTTTTGAAGAAAATTTCCCTTTTTGTTTTTGGACGGGGCCAAGCTTGACCCATGTGGCTGGGCTGGACCCAGCAAGCCCAGATTGGTCACTGGCCCAAGCCAGTGACCAAACTAAGCCATGCACGCGTAAAATTTTACGCATGCATGGAAGATGGTGAAGGTAATTAAATTACCTTCGCATTGTTCATGCTTGTTTTTGCAAATCGCAAAAAAAGAGCTGTTATGCAACTAAAGAATGACAATCTTTAGTATTAGTTTTCTTGCGTTTTCTTTTTGCTTTTTTATGGACTGACATACATTATTTTCACTACAAGGAAGTGAGAAGGGAAGTGAACATACCTGGTTATGGAGAGATGAAGATGGTGGTGGTGGTGGTGGTGTTATGTATTCTGCTTCGCCGTTCGGTCTTTCCTTTTCCCTCCCTATGCTCTTCTGTTCTTCTCCTTTTTCGGCCTTGCTTTTTGTTTCACTTGTTTCTCTTATATCTGTATTATTTCCTTTCTCCCCCCTTCTTTTCCTTTTTTTTGCCCTCTGTTTTTTCTGTTTTGTTTTTTTGGCTATGGCGATGCTGCTGGTAGCTCACGGTGCTAGTGGCATTTCCAAGGACGAAGAGAAAGAGATAAAAGAGATATTACATTGCTTATCTTCTCCTCCTCCCTATCTCGTCTCCCCTTTGTTCTGCTCCCCCCTCCCTTTGCTCTCTCTCTCTCTCTCTCTCTCCCTTCCCCACAGTTTGTTTCCTCCTCTGGCTTTTATAACTAGAGGACGCAGGCATTTCTTGGTAATGGCTAGCGTGCATCATGGTGGCGTGAAACATGCCCCCCAGATTGAAACGACTCCATTGATAGCGTTCATTTACTGTTGAAACCGTCACTGATGAAGAAGATGATGAACAGTTGTCAAGGAAACGACGCCGTTTTCAAATTCAAAGAATATTTTCAATTTGGTCCTTGGATTTTTTTTGCAATTTTGTAATCAAGCCCCTGGATAAATTGTAATTGGATCCCTTGATTTTAGTGCTTTTCCCGGTTTGGTCCTTGGTTTCGGATTGTTTCAATTAAGTCCATAATCGGCCATCAAACTTCAATAATTATGCAATTAAGCCCCTGATTTGACCAAATTAACTTTCCAAAATTATAATTGGACCCGAAAACTTTAATTCTTCCAATAAAAGCCTAAACTGAATTAAAAATCATTTTTTCTTGCAATCAAACACTTTATAAATTCAATTAAACCTTAGATAAAATTTAATTGAGTCCATAAATATCTGATTTTGGACTTTGCTTCCTCAAATTGAATTTTCCTTGTCAACATGGCTCTCGTCAGTAAAAAAATATAATGTCAAATTTCAATTATTGTATTTTTGAACCTCCTCAACCAATTCCTAGCCCTTTTATGGGCGTTCCTTCATCATTTTCTCACTCCTATTATTTTCTTGGATTTCTTTCGAATATTATATATATATATATATATATATATTTGTATTTTTTTTATTTTTTATACGGGAATCCAAAAATGGGTAACAACAAACAGTTTGAGCATCATTTCTACTCTTATCATCGAAAAATTAAGGAACAAGAGTTCCTAGCCTTGAAACAGAGAGACATGTCAATGCTTGACTAAAAAAATTTCATCAATGGAAAAAGAACAAATATTTAGCATTTTGTTTTTTGGGAAAACAGTCTTGTTTAAGAAGTCGCCACCTAGTATTATGGTCATTAGAAATCATAACTTATCAACAAAGATTTTATGGTATGGGACTGATTATATAAAAAGAAAGATTCTATTACCCCTTAAGCATCCTACCTGAGATAGGTTGCATTGCTGATTTTATCTTAAATTGTTAATAGGTTGCATTGCTGGTTTTATCTTAAATTGTTAAAGGTTTGCTTTTGTTCTGTTCTTATGGTTTTACTATGATATTCATAACTCTAACATCAGTGAATATTCACGTATGAATATTTTCAACACTGGCGTTGGTAAATTAATTTCTGACTCTAGTGCGAGTAAATAAATCTATAAAATTTAGATTAAAATAAAAAAAAAACTATATATTTTTTTATATATATTAAAAGATGAATTTAGTCTAGCAGTGTGAGTTGGGCTGATGCAGCCGGTTTACCTGGTCACGGTGTGATGGTAATTAAAATTACCTTTGCCCAATACTCATGCGATTATAAATGGATGGGGCGGGGAGCTTACCTGGTCTGGACGAAGGCATGAAGCCGATGACGCCGATGACGAAGGTGTGGTGGCCGGCTGTTCTCTCCTCTGTTTTTTCTTGCTTTCCTCTGGTATTCCCTCCTCTCAGTTCGTCTTGTGCATGTCCCTGGTTTTCTCTTTGTTTCATTCGTTTCCTATGTGGTTGGTCCTCGTTCGTTCCCTGGTCTTCTGCTTCGTGCCCCTGTGTTCGTGACCGTCTGTTGGTCTTGGGTTCTTCCTTTCCGTGAGCATGTGAAGGAAAGAGCTTGACAGACTCGTCAGTAGACTTGTCCAAAAGACCATCCAGATCCAGATGACATCCTTTGAAACTGAACTTCATGAACTTTCTCTTCTTTGGCTATCCTTCTGCAGCAATACCGGTCTCAACGTCTCCATGACATGGAATAATATATACTGCATATGCAACATCTTCTCTTGAGAGGAATAAACCTTGAGGAGTGGGCAGCACCAATTCCAGACCTTCCACGGTTAACAGAGTTGCAGGAGATCGAGAACTCACTAAATAATGGCTTATCATCTCAGGCTTGATTTCAACTTGATTAAAGGTTTTGCCATTGTGGTGGAAGGAGGAGCTGAAGCCGATACTCCAGTCAAGTGGTGTTTGTCGCCGTGGCAAAGAAAGGGTGGCTGGTGTAAGACTGATCACGATGAGAGGAGACGTTGGTTTCCTCTAGTGTGTTTGCTGGGAGAGTAACTTGATTTGCATCCCCTCTCCAGAGGTCCCATCTTCTTTCTTCTTCAAAGGGCGAGGGTGGTGACGTCTGAGATTTGGTTGACCATGGGGAAGAATCCTGTTTTCTTTGCAGGTCACGGCTGAGAAGACAAAAGGGTCGTTCTTGTGCTGGGATGAATAGTAACCGGGACTGCTGGGGGAGGCTAGGATGAGTTAGGAGCCGTTTCTAAGTTTTTTCTTTTTCACCTTCCCCCCCCCCCCTCCCTTTTTTTTTAATAGCCCCTCCCACCTGTGCACATATACTGGATTTGTATTTATAATGCAAAAGTGTCTTTATGCATAGAAAATAAAGTCCAAACAAACTTGTCGCATGTCACTCGTGCAATGTTTGTTGGCGATTTTTATTTTGTTTGATTTGTTTTTTGGAAGTTGCCATGTAGTATTTTATTGAGGGTTACTAGGAAACTTGAATGTACTGATTTTGTCAGAGATTTACGGGTAAGGGACTGGTTGTGGTTAATGAAGGTATTAGCACTCCTAACACACTCTACCTGAGGTAAGCTGCTTCGTGGCTTTGATGTGATAAAGAAGTTTTAAAATTTTGATTTTTTCATCGGATATTAGAAATATGACTTACATGTAAGGTCATAATCCTTAACCATGAGCAAATCAAAATATTAAATTCTTCTTTATTCTTTGTAATTTTATCATAAAAACATATTCATGAAAAAAAATACAAACAACACATTCACTTTCACTATATTTTTTCTTTCTTTGTTTTCCCTTTTTACATCCACATTTGCACACTACAAATTATAAAAATTCAAAACTAAACAAAAAGTACATTAAACAATTTTTAAATTAAAAAATAGCCCCAAAATAATATGGAATTACAGGGAAGGCCTTCTGCACCACTAGAACAGTGGCGACGCGTCTCCTTCATGCGTTGCCATCACTGGTGGCACATGGGTTCACACGTTGTCGCTAGATAACTAGGGAAACAAGGGAGTCTGACTTGCTTTCTTCTTCTCTTCCCTTCCCTGCTGGTGGTGAGGATCCTCGTCACCTGCAAATCCAAGAAAACAGAGCAAATGGCAGTTGATTTTAATCTATTTCTTCCTCTCTTTTTTTCGGATATGCTTCTCTCCATTCAGATCTGCAGATCCTTCTTTGGTTTATGTCTTCTTCTCCTTTGCTTTAGGTGGCTGACGGCTCTTAGGAGGAACGACCATGTGTGGCCTGCTACTAGATGGTCTTCACTCCGGTTGGTGGCAGCAGTGGTTGGCTATTGCAGTCGTTGTCCGGCTATAGAGGGAGAAGCTGGTCTATGTGCAGCCGAGAGAGGGAAGGGAGAGCAAAGGGGGTGAAGATCTGTTTGGTAGGCTGAGAGAGGAGGGGAGAAGATCTGTGGAAATGGGGGGAGAAGATGGGATTCGGGGGCGGCTGCTGTGGTTGGACGGGTGAAGGAAAGTTTGTGAGGGCCTCTCTATTGTTGGAGAAAGGAGAGGTGCTGAAAATGGCAAAGGGGGAACATGGACGGCTGTAAGAGAAAAGGTTAAGATGGACGGGGAAGAAAGGAAGGTCAGACGTTGTGGGTTTTGCTCAGAGAGCGTGAGGTTTGGTGAGATGAGGGAGGGAGATCAAGGAGAAGGGCTGGTCTCCGGAGAGAAAATCGCAAGTCAGAGGGGGCAACGAATTTGGTTTTCTTTTTGGTAGAGGGAAAGCCTTGGTTTTTGGCTAAGGAGAAGGGGAGAGTGAATGGGAGATGGTGGAACCGAAGATGGCGAGCGATGACTAAAAGCTAGGGGAAAGAAAAAAAACTTTTAGATGATGGGGGGCGACGACTTGGTGTGAAAGAGATAGACCTAGGGTTTCTCTCCTTTTTTTTTTTTTTTAAATTGCCCCCCTCATTCGTGTGTGTTGAACGCTATTATTATAGGCAAAATATTGTTTGGTCCCTAAAATTGTCCCTCAACTTTTTTTTTTTTGTATTTGTTGAAAACGAGTAATATCAACGTCGACTCAATGAGAAAAATCAATGATTTTAAAAATAATGCATGAAAAGTCGAATGCGTTCAAAAGTAATTTGAAAAATTAAATTCTTTTGAGACGATGCTAAAAATGCTAAAAAACGATACAAATATATTAAGAAACATATTTTATTTTTTTTCATTTTTTTTCACTATTTTTTTATTCTTCAAAATTTTTATCAAAAAGGTGGGTCAAAAATTGAGTAGTAACAAAAATTATTCTCTTTTTTGAAATTTGAATTTGATAGAATCAAATTCAAAAAAATGATAACTATCGTTATGTTGATGATTAAGAGAAAATAACAAAACACGTTGTAGTC
The DNA here is from genome assembly GCA_033617975.1 of Populus alba x Populus glandulosa. Classification (NCBI taxonomy): domain Eukaryota; kingdom Viridiplantae; phylum Streptophyta; class Magnoliopsida; order Malpighiales; family Salicaceae; genus Populus; species Populus alba x Populus glandulosa. The sequence continues at coordinate 5,049,499 of CM066157.1, forward strand.
CCTAGTTTTTCCACAAGTTGACAAATCATACTTTTCCTCAAAATAAATCCCTACTCTTTTGATTTTAAAATTTAATCCCTATTAAATTAAATTAAAACCCAACGGGCCAAAAGTGGGTTATAACAATATGCACGACATCAATGGTGGAGTTACTTCCTGGAAATGAGGGATGTTTTGAGTTTAATCATAAACCTCCTGGAAATGAGTGATGTTTTGAGTTTAATCATAAAGTTATAATTAGAGAATTCAGGAATCACCACCTAGTATTATGGTAATTAGAAAACCTATTATTCTGCAAGAGTCTAGGTAAGGCAACTAGTTTTGCCCCCTACCTATGGTAAATTGTATTATTGATTGATTATTAATATAACATATGTTTCTATTTGTTGGTCTCATCTAAGGTTCAAGGAAGATCTCCTTCCGTGAGGAAGTCTCTACCTTATCAAATTAAATCATAATCATTCTAAGACCCTAATTTTAGCATCGCATTTATATCTCTTAAATATTAAAGTTTATATCTAAATTCTAACACTTTAAATAAGAAAGTAATTGTTATAGGATTTTTTGTATATAGGTCAAATCCTAATGGATAATCATAAAATAGTTATGATATCCATTTCATATTTTAAAAACATAATAAAACTATGATTTTATCCTTTTAAGAAAATATACATAAAAACTTTAGGATTTGACCATATGTACAAAAACAAAACATATTTTTGTTTTTTTTTTAAATGAGTTTTTTTTTTGACTTATTTGAAATTTCAAAGAAAAAGCAAGTATTTTTAATATTAGATTTGTATCTTACTATATAATTTTATAGCCTAATATTAGGCAAAAATCTTGCAAAAACACGTAACGAACCCATAAATAATTTCAAAATGATCCTTAAAATTTTTTAGAGGCTTTTTTTTTTTTGCCTTTTCTTACACGCTTGTTTGAATAAAAATTAAAATAAAAGCAAATTAAAAACTAAGGGGAAGACATTACGGTGTTTTAGGTAAACACACCTATAGTCTAAGGGCTGGGCTGATTGGCCTCAAGGTCCAAGCTTAGTCTAGTTCGATTGGGCCAACTGAAGGCCCAACAATTTATTTTCTTTTTTAAAAAAAATGGGTTGAGATGATGGTCTAACCCACTTTACCCCACTACTAGTTGTAGCAAGACGTGAATTAATTCATGTCTTTCATGCACCTAATAAATGATGCAACCAAGAAGAAAGAAAGGAGATTACCTAGCTTGGGGAGTGTCGCTACTGGGAGGTCCAGCTTGAAGATGGTGGAAATGTTGGTGGCGTCCATTGTTGCTCACTGTGGCTAACCTTGCTATTGTTGTTTATGGCTGCTAGTGTTGTGGAGAGACAAGTGATTAGTATTTAAAAGTGCATTTTTATTAAGGTTTTATATTATTTTGCACTTGAAGTATCAATAACTCCTCAACTAAAGCATGTTTTATAATAACAAGTCTGATACTATAAGATACCTAAATTTATGATAAATGTTCATCTTAAATTCAGGCCTATCACATAAATGAAAGGATTGATTGATGAGTTTAAGTACTGGAATTGAAAGGACAAAGAGATGGCCAAACTTAGAAAAGAGATGCTGGTTCAGTCTAAATTGGAGCACTTTTTGGTAATTGGATCATATCTGGAGCTGTAGATCTCGGATTTAGGTTTGCTTTATATGGATAGAAAGCTAAGACATAGGTCTAAAACTTTCATGTGAAGTCCAAGATTTAAAAAGGTTGTTTTCAAGTCCAAATTATAGCAACAACGGAGAAGTCTAAATATGTCCTACAGGCCAGACATTATTCAGTGTTTAGCCCATATCTCGAGTTCTAGAAGTCCAAATGACCTTAATTTTTTTTCTTGGAAATCTAAGACAATTTCCTAGAATTTTCATGGGTAAAGTTGGTTCAAATTCTGACATTAGCAATGAAGTTTTATTCAGACAAGAAGATAAGGATTGTCACCAAGTCAAGATGTGGCCACTCACTCAACAATTATTCATCAAATCAATAGTTTCAAATTTTAGCCTATAAAAGAAGGCATTTTCCATGTATTTTGGCATCTTGGTTGTTCAGTTCAAGATCTTGCTCTTGCTCTCTCTCTTTATGTTTTTGTAATGCTTAAGTTTTGCTTTCATTAATATCTTGTTTATGTTTTTCATTTCCTTTCCTTTACTTAATTAACTTGTATCTTATTTATATTCTTATCTTGTTTATTTATGTTTCTCTTCTTCATTATATTTAGCTAAGTTTATTATGTCAAGGTGAAAAGGTTACACTAATGATGTAAGAATAAGTACAATATAAACTCAATATGGACTTCAATGCTTATATCCTAAACAACTTGCTATTAACATGTCTTATCATTTTTATCTTATTAATTCTTAATACGTAGCTTGTTAAATAGTTAATCTAGATTTGTATTGTATAACACTTGGTACAACAAATGCTTGGCATTTTCATAGCTCAACCATATGGTATACCTGTGCTATGAAAGGAACTTAATTTGTTGTTAACATAAGTTAGCATCATGAATTCCTGATAATATTTAAAAGTTTGGTGTTACTTAAATCAGATAATTAATATGATCATGTTAACAATTTATAATGAGCTATTAATTACAAATCATCCAATTGGAACCTCCTATTCTTAAAATATTTAAAAACTAAGCTTTTACAAGAAAGACAAAAATAAAAGGAAACATGTTCTGCGATTACCTAAAAAATAATACTTCTGCAAAGGATTTTTGTTCTAGTAAAAGCTCCAACAAGGGAAGGTAGAGAAAATTTTGGTGAAAGTAAAAAAATGGAACAAAGGAAAAAAAAGGTTTTACATACAGGTCATTACCTTATGCTTTCAGCAATGAATGAGAAACATGTAGCACCACATTATAAACCTAGAAAAGCTGAACACCTTTTGCTTTTACTGCACATTGTCGTGTGGTCTTCTCAAAAGATTTGTTTCACCCCCCTAACAATATTTAAAATCAAAATGAGAAAGCGCCCCTTTTCTAGGGAAGAGGAGACAAACCTGACCAGTTGTCTTCCAAAAGGCTTTTCAAGTCTTTTCACATCGAATACATAAAGAATGGGGTGGGGGAACTCATGAGTCTATATTTCTAATTAGTTATTTTGTGTTTTGAGAAAGCTTAGATCTAATAAAGGGTTTAACCCATTAAGACATGGGCTGGGTAAGCAATCAGACCTAATATACTTAGGTCTAGAATGCTGGAATGCTGTCAGACCCAATATATTTGGGTTTACCTTTGACCTGAACCAAGACATCATAAACTTGGGTTTGCCCTTGAGGTGAACCTAAGACAACGTGAGTCTAGCAAGGTGCTAGACCCAATATACTTGGGTTCAACCTTGAGGTGAAACCAAGGTACCATGAATCTAGAATACTGTCAGATCTAATAGACTTGGGTTCAACCTTGAGGTGAACCCATGGCACAATGGATGATATATCATGTTGTCAGATCCAATAAACTTAGGTTCACCTTTGAGGTGAACCTAAAGTTATGGGTTTTATAAAGTGTAAAACTCAATATACTTAGGTTCAACCTTGAGATGAATCTAAGGAACAATGGATTTAGCATATTATTAAATCCAATAGACATAGGTTCATTCTTGATGTCAACCCAAGACAATATGGGTTTGGCAAAGTGTCAAACATAATATACTTGGGTTTAACCTTGAATTAAACCAAAAAAAACCATGGATCTAACATGCTACCAGATCCAATAAACTTGGGTTCACTTTTGACGTGAACCTAAGGTGGTGGGTCTAACAAAGTGTTAGGTCCAATATACTCGGGTTCAACCTTGAGTTGAACCAAAAGTATTGTGGATTTAACATGTTGTTAGATTCAATAGACTTGGGTTCATCTTTGAGGGAAACTTAAAGTTATAGGTCTAGTAAAGTGTCAAACCTAATATATTTGGGTTCAACCTTGAGATGAACCCAAGGCACAATAAATTTAGCATGTTGTTAGATACAATAGACTTGGGTTCACTTTTGAGGTGGACCCAAGGAAACATGGGTTTGGTAAAGTACTATACTTAATATACTAGTGATTAGTACTTAAAAGTGCATTTTTATCAAGGTTTTATATCATCATTTTGCACTTGAAGTATCAATAACTCCTTAACTAAAGCATGTTTTATAATAACATACCTAATAATATAAGATACCTTTAATTTATGATAAATGTTCATCTTAAATGCAGGCCTATTACATAAATGACATGATTGATTGATGAGTTCAAGTATTGAAATTGAAAGGAAAAAAGAGAGGGCAAAACATAGAAAAGAGATGTTGGTGCAGTCCAAACTGGAACATTGTTCGGTAATTGGGTCATATCTCGAGTTCTAAATGTTCAAATGATCTCAATTGTTTACACAGATTCGATAAGACATAGGCCTACAACTTTCATGTGGAGTCCAAGATTTAAAAAGGCCGTTTTCAAGTCCAAATTATAGCAACAACGGAGAAGTCCGAATCTATCTTGTAGCCTAGACACTGTTCAGTAATCAGCCTATATCTCGAGTTTTAGAAGTGCAAATGACCTCAATTTTTTTTTTCTGGAAAGATAAGACAATTTACTAGAACTTTCATGTGGTTCCACTTCTGATGTTAGCAATGATGTTTTATTCAGACAAGAAGATAAGGATTTTCACAAAGTCAAAAGTTGGCCACCTACTCAACATTTAGTCATCAAATCAATAGTTCCAAATTTTGTCCTATAAAAGAAGGTATTTTCCATGCATTTAGGCATTTTGGTGTTCAGATCAAGACCATGCTCTTACTCTCTTTCTTTGTATTTTGTAATGTTTAAATTTTATTTTATGTTATATTAATCTCTTGTTTATGCTTTTCATTTCCTTTCCTTTATTTATATAATTATGTTCTTATCGTGTTTATTTATGTTTCTTTCTTTCATTATGTTTAGCTAAATCTATTATGTCAAGGTGAAAAGGTTACACTAATGGTGTAAGAATAAGTATAATATAAACTCAACATGGACTTTAATGCTTGATACTAACATGTTTTATATTTATTATCTTGTTCACTCTTAATACCTTGCTTGTTAAATGGTTAATCTAGATTTGTGTTGAACAACCCTTGGTACAACAAATGCTTGGCACTTTTATAGCCCAACCGTATGGTATAACCTACACCTGTGCTATGAAAGGAACTTGATTTGTTGTTAACATAAATTATCACCATGAATACCTGATAATATTTACAAGTATTCGCATTACTCGAACAAGATAATTAATGTAATTATTTTAACAATTATAATATGATTGGAACCTCCTTTGTGTGTGGTTTCCAGTTGAGTAATAAGAGTTTATACTATACTTGTTTGAAGTACCATTAGTGGATCCTCTAACCTTGACATTTGTTTTTATTATTGTTTAATCCTCACATTAATCTTACATCTCAAAGTTCTCTTTATTATTACTATTATTATTATTATTATTAATATCATTACTACTACTACTTCTACTATTATTACTAATATTGTTATTATTAGTATTAGTATTACTGTTATTATTATCATTATTATTATTACTATTATTATTATTATTGTTGTTGTTGTTGTTGTTGTTGTTGTGTTGTTGTTATTTATAATTTATATAGTTAACCTCCTTATGGTTCGATCCCGGTCTTGCCGGGTTATTTATTACTTCGACACTCCTGCACTTGGGAGAAGACATCAATATTTTGGTCGTATCAACTAGGTTTCAATCTTAAGATGAACCCAAAGCAATGTGGGTCTCGCAAAGTGCCAGACCCAATGCAAGTGGATTCAACCATGAGCTACGCCTAAAGTATTTTAGGTTTGAAGGTCCAATTAGTCCAATTAGTCTTAGAGATCCAAGACCATGGATTTTTTTTTAAGGACATGATCTATTCGTACCAAAAATACTCATCATTCTATGTTAATAGATGTATAAAAGGTCTCCTTGTATGCTATTATATTCTCGTCTCATTAATAATCTGTAAATGATATTTATCCCTTATTAATGATGTATAAGATATTTTTATCCTCAATTAATGTAGCCAAGTAGAAATGACTCTCTAGTCCCTCTCATCTTTATAAAAACAATAGGGTTTAAGGACTATAAATAACTCTTGAACCACCCAAGTAAAAGGTTTACAACTTTTCCTAATTTAATATATCTTAGAGCATTAAAACACCCAAAACAAGAACAAACACTCTTGTTCTTGGAATTTAAAACTCTTTATTTCATTTATTGTCTTTTCCATTTAAAGTTATTGACTTTATCATCAAATGGTCTTTAAGCTCTTTAATAAACACTTTTTTGCAAGTACTAAGACTTCCATCATTAATTTTATTCTTCATAGACTAAGGAGAAGGAAACTAATAACATGAACATTTAATTTAACCACTATCCAATATCAAATGTTCCTTAAACATATTGAATTTTAGGACATCATCAAATATGACAAGGTATTTGATTTGAAGATTTTATTTGTTATGTGTGATTGATGAAACAATAACCTAGCTATTCCATATTGACTATATTTTTCCAACGTATGATATTTCAAGTTTCATATCATATTTTTAGATTCCTTTTTATTTTAGTTATTAGCACGTCAGATCGTGTTATAATTACAGTGAAAGAAAGGCCAATTATTATATGAGAATTATTATATAAGATCGTGTCATGATAACTCTATAAACATGTAGAGATTATATCTCACTTTAAAAACTAAACTAAATAAAGAGAAATGACACTCTTGAATTAACTGCATTACTATTACTTCTCTCTCTCTCTCTCTATTTTAAATAATATGCACTCTATAATATTTGAATTTAATACTTCTATGTTTATTTTATACAAAAATACCTCTCTGCCCAAAGAAATAGGTCATATGCCTAGTTTCTTCCTTTTTCTAACTTTTTTTTAACAATTACCAAAAAAATAATAATAAAGAGTTGGTTTCACTGTAAAATATATTAATATAGCTTTTTAATCAATGGACAACATCTTTGTCAAGTAGGCGATTTGGTCAGTGTTATATTAAAGCCTAAGATCAATGGCGGAGCCAGAGTTTTTTAATCGAGAGGGAAAATTACTAACAAATACTATATTATGTAGATATGTGTTAGAAATCAATTGAAAACATATATACTAATTCATATCAAGTAAAATTAATTTTAAAATACTTTAAAATGAAAAAAACTTACATTATAATTGTTCTCTTCGAGTTTTTATAATTTGAAACCGCTTCATAATAACTTCATTATCAATCTTATCGAAAATATCTTTTTTCATGAAAACAACCAAAATGTCATTCATCCACTTATCTCTCATCCTATTTCGCAATCTACTCTTGACAATATACATAGTAGAAAAAAAATTCTCTCCACTGTAGTAGTTGCAACTGCTAGAAGTAATGACAATTTGATAAGCATATATACTAATAAAAATATCAAATTCTTCTTTGTTTTTACCATTTTCTCTGCAAGATTAGCAATACCTTCAATACCAAAGAACTCATCATCACCATTAGATCAATAATATACATATCAAGTTGGTCACCAAGTACCATAATGTCCACTATAGAGAATTCATTGGGATAAAAATGAGCAAGGCGAATAAGCTTTTCTTCGTTGAAAGTAGAGAAAGAGTCACTTAGGTTAAAACATGCCACACAAAAAAGTAACTATATACTCATCTCAGTAAAACAATCATCCAACTCAGTAAGTTGCATGACAATGATAGTGTTAAACAATTCCTAACAGAAATGGTGTAGGTTTGTAATCCCTTGACATTTTTGCCTTGAACGCCCATGAAGCTTGTACTCATCATCCATGTTTGAATATCAATATCATGTTTTATGCAAAAAGATGACACTTCTTCCAATAAAGATTCCTAATCATTCTCTCTCATCATTTTGAATCGTTCCTTTAATGTTTTCAATAAACTATAGCATTTTTTATATCTTGATCTTTTCTTTGTAATGCTTGTGAAAACTCATTAGTAACTGCCAGTATCCTTCTTAAACAATCAAGCATGAACACAAAATTAAATGATTCCATAATATCTATTAAAACAACTACTTTTGTTCTCTATAATGAGTTCATCCCATCCTCCTTTATAATCTCAGGCACATCAAGAACTGATAAAAACATTACAAGTAGATGAATAATTGTAACATAGTGGGAGCCTCAACGGGTATCACCATACCTTCTAAGAGAAGTTTCTTAATTCAGGCCTCGTCCACTAAAAATTTCTCCATTTTCAAGTCCTTCAATAATTCTAGCATATTGTTTTTCTCTAATTACCTCTATCCTTTTACATGATGCTCCAACTATGTTTATAATGCTAGAAATAAAATTAAAGACATCTCCAATTTCATTATGCTTCTTTGTAACAACCATAAAAGTCAATTGAACTCTGTGCAAAACAATGTACATAATATGCACTTGGATTGTTATTTGGAATAAGTGCTTTCAAGCCATTGAATTCACCTCGCATGTTACTAGCTCTGTCATATCCCTGACCACGCAATCTTCATATGCCTACCCTATGTTTAGAAAACAAAACTTCAATAGCTGCCTTGAGTGAACTAACAGTTGTATCTGACACATGTTGAATGCCAAGAAAACATTCAATTATATGTCCATTATTGTCTCCATGTCGTAGAACAACTACTATTTGTTCCTTGATTGATATGTAACGTGAATCATCAATTAAAATTGAAAATAATGAGTCACCTAGATCTTTGATAATCATATTTGTAATCTCCTCTGCAATAGCTTGAGTAATGTCTTTTTGAATATATAGAGAATTTAATTTGTTATGACTAGGAACTTTACTGAAAGTAACTCTTTTAATAGCTTTATTATTTCTGAAAAGGAAATGCCAAAGCTCTAAATAATTCCTTGGTTGCTTAAAGATTCACATTCATTATGGCCACGAAATGGAAGTCCTTGGTGCAACAAAAAATGAGCACACTCTATTGAAACATTCAATCAAGTTCGATAATCACTTTGACTCTTTATTATCTGCCCGGATAACAAAGTCATAATACTTTATTTTTCATTCATCAAATTCTCATATTTTATCCGAACTGTATTGTTACTACTATTAGACTTTCAAATATGAAGATCAAATCTTTCATTTTTTTTTTCAATTTGAAAACCCATCACTCACAAACTAATCAACACCTCATTTTAACTTGAAGAGGTAACAATACAAGCAAAAGGCAGCATCTTTGGCTATATTGTACTATAACCATGTTGGGTATGCACCAAACCAAGCTAGATTTAAGAGTCATAGTATTGATATATTCCTAAATTATTTTTTAGGAAAATCATAGTGTGAAGGTTGACAAAGACCTTTTTGTAGATAAGTTCTTCAGATTGCATCCTTATTATTTACATTGTATTCATAAATTGGTCTTCTTAAGTCAGGGTCAACAAGGAGGGTGTCGGGTTGATTTCAATGACTTTTCTTTGAATTTGATTGAGTTACATGACTTGAAGCTTTGAATGACTGTTCATCCTCAAGGGATTTACGCTTGAAATACTTGTCTAGTAACATGTTAATTTAATATGAACCTGCTGGAATTTTTTTTTTATCATTATTAGTATCACCATAATAATTAACATAACTACACAATAATTCATTGTTAAACAAAAGTCAGTTCAGTTCCACAATAATTATAAATCTTCCATATGAAATTCATAGCAAAATACACATCAATTCATCAAAATTAAAATCCATTTCAATTCATATCTATATGCATATAATAAGTATGTTGATTAAATTATACTTAATCACTTCTAGACATTAATTGAGGAACAACGCTTGAAAAACATGTTTTCTACTTGATATTTAACTGACAAACAACTCATGTGAAAATATTAAATTTCAAAAAACTACCCTGCCAATGCAAGAGATACCAAGAATAATGGTTTTGTATGAGTATTAATTTATTCCTTTATAATAAAAAAAGAAACATTTAATTGATTAAATTAGCAAATTCAAACATTTATTTTGAACATATTCATATCAAAACCCTTAAATTATCATAAACCCTAATACTTTTAATAACTAAATATAAAAAAATAAAACTAAAATTAGACAATAAAACAAATATAAAAAATAAAAAAAATTTTACCAAAAACAAAAAGCAGAAGAGGTTAATTACTTAAATGTACTTGAAGAAAAATTTGCATATGGGAGAGAGGCAGGGACAACAACTCAAAAGAAACAAAAAAGACTTTGTTAGTCAGGTGAAGAAAAAGAAAAAAAATTTGGGTAATAAACTGGATATATATATATAGTAAGATAATAAATCAATAATGATAACCTTTTTTCCGTGTATTAACCATTCATCAAACTATTATATTAATATTTTAATACATAAACAAATTATAGGGGTAATTACTCCCTTTTGTTCCTGTAAGGCTCCGTCACTGTCTAAGATCGAGGTTCGAACTCTGCCTGGACTATTAGATTCTTTTCTTTCATGTTATAAGGAACTCTATTATTGATTTAAAAGAAATAAGCAATATACCAACAAAGAGTGTGATTTGTCCAAGTCGCAAGAGGGAGAAGCTCAAATTTTCTTTAGGTAAGATTGCGCGGGTTCGAATTCTGTAGATCGTTTTTCCAAAATGCAATTTTGCTTTTTTTATAGTTCATTCCTTCTTCTTTTTTTTTGTTGGTAAATTTTATTTTTACACGTACAATTTCTTGAATGCTACACATGCACCCCTATCTCTTTTTATTTTTTCAATATTAGCTAAAGAGTTCGAAAGAAACTCTCCTATTTGCTTGCTTGTGGCAACCATAAATTTACCAAAAAATTAGGCAGACAGACATGTATTTTTCTAATTGTTTTTTTTTCTTGTATATTCAATTACAACCTAGCACGATGAGTCAATTATTTGCATTATCTACACCCGTACTACTGTCAAGCTTTTATAGAAAAGTTGGTTCGATGTTATTTTCTCTGTGAGAGCAAAGATCAAGCTCCAAAAGGTGTACTATGTTACATTTAGTCGACCTTAATCACTCACAAAAGGCAGGCATGTCAATGTTTAATATAAATTATTCAAATTGGGGCATACGCATATGGATGTGCAGTAAAGGATTATAATTCAATTTTTGACATCATAGAATGGGATAAGTTGTGATCAACAAATGTCGTTTGAACCTTCCCCCGTGCGTAAAACGACATCTTCTTCTCATTGTATTTGGCAAACATTTTCTTGGAAGTATTCATTTTGCATATTGAAGCATCAAATCGAGGGCCCCTCCAATATTGGCATGAAAAGAAAAATTAAAATAGTTACAATGATATAAATCAAAGACTTTATGGGCTATCTAATCAAATCATAACAGAAAGATTGAATAATGCATTCGACAAACCTATCTGGTTTCTTATCATTTACATAAAGAAAGACATTTTTCAAGAGTATATGGCCCGAACTAGGATTTTTAGTTCTACCAAGACTACTATTCTGATCAATAATAGAAACAAATTAAAAGGGAAATATATTGAAACCTAGTAAGTAATGGGTGCTATGCTGTTATGGCATGATTTCTAGCTAGCTGGTGAACGTAACCTAGACATTATGGACTTATCGCACCAAAGGTGAAATAAAAAAAAGATCTTGCACTCACTTGAAATAGATCATTCTTGCTTTGAAGATAGCTCAATGATCATGACTTCCCGTCTCTTCAGTGAAGAGTCCTTGGATTCAAACCCCTCTTTTTTAAAACAAAAAAATTAGATTCAAATCTAGAATTCAACGTAGCTTAATTTTAATCGAGGTTTATAGATCTGTATATTCTTTTGCTCTCCTCTACCTAAATATATATGTTGAACATCTGTTGTAGCATCTATGTTTATTTTTAATTCAAACTCTATATTTTTGTAATCGAGATTATAATTATAAAGATATCAAAGGATCCAATCTTGCCACATGTCAAGAGATTAGAGAATCAAGTAGTTAAAATGTTGTTAATATTGTTAGACAGTTAAGTAAGTCTGTTAGCGTTGAGGTTAGAAGCTCGATCACGTCTATAACCTGTTATAAAAATCTGTAACAGTGTGAAAGAATTAATAAACAAAAAGAGTATAGATGATCCTTCTTTCTTTCTGCGTCAGAAATTCTCTTTGCTTCCCTTTACTTCTCTGTTTTCTTCTCTGCTTTACTTTTGTGTAAATATGCTATCATCACATGGTATCAGAGCTTTGAATTCTTGATCTTGTGATCTTCTACTTCCGCACTCTTTGGTTTCTGCAATTCTCTTCAGATTTTTCTGCTTTCACTTCTTGCATTCTTAAAATGGTGACTACTTCTCAACTCTAGATTTTTCGATCTCCTATTACTTCTTTGCTTCCTATGGTTTCTACTACTGTGATAGTTAAACTTGATGATACAAATTATCTAACATGGCATTTTCAAATGCAAATTCTTCTTGAGAGTAATGGCATTTTAGGATTTGTTGATAGTTCAAGGAAGTGTCCTAGTCGGTTTAATGCAGACTCTGATCTTAAAGGTGTTGAAACTGATGACTATCAGGTGTGGAAAATGCATGATCGAGCATTGATGCAATTGCTTATTGCAACTCTCTCTTCTACTATAATTTCTTGTGTTATTGAATGTGTAAGTTCTCATGATATACGGGTTCAACTAAAGGATCGATTTTCTACAATTACCAAAGCACAAATCTTTCAGATGAAAAGTGAGCTTCAGACTATCAAGAAGGGTTCAAAACCTATGTCTCAATATCTGCAAAGAATCGCTCAAGACCATATTTCTGCAGCAGGAGTTTATTTTGAAGATGATATTATGATTTTGGCTCTTAATGGTCTTCTTTATGACTGCAAGACATTTAGGTGTATGGTTAGAGGCAGAGATAATATGTTATCTCTTAAAGATTTTTTTTTTATCTCAGTTGCTTGCTGAAGAAGTCACTCTTAAGCAAACTCCTTCTACATCCCTTTTTGTTTCTGCAATGATGGCTCAAAATCAGACATTTCAAGGCAATGCTCTTGTTCTTGATGAAGGTAATTCTAATTCTCAATCTCAAGGATATCCTTCTAGCTCCAGGTCTGTTCTATCTTCTTAATTTTCCTCTAGCTTCAATGGGGGTTTTAATGGTTATCATGGTGTTTTCCATGGTTCCACTAGTGGCTTCAATGACCCCAATGCAATGTTCACCAACGGTGGCTATTCTAGCAATAGAGGCTCTCATTTTAAGGGTCGTGGATGAAGTTGTGGTCATTACCAATCTGATCCACAACCTTATCAAGTTCAGCCTTCTTCTAGTCTTGGCATTCTTAGTCCTGGCACTGACATTCCCACTTGTCAAATCTGTAGTAAGAAAGGTCATGTAGTTGCTAATTGCTATCAACGACACAATCAACCTTCTCCTCCTACCTCTTCAGTTCAATGACAGATTTATTGGAAATTTGGGCATTCTGCTATTGAGTGTTATCATAGAGGCAACTTCTCTTATCAAGGCAGACCTCCTTCCACCAATCCTAGTGCCATGCATGCTAATTTTCCTTCTTCGACACCTAATGAGCAATTTTGGGTGGCTGATACTGGAGCAACGACTCATACAACCTATGATTTGGCTCAAATCAGCTTGGCTACTCTTTTCTCAAGATCTAATACTATTACCACTACAAGAGGTTCAGGTTTGAGCATTTTTAGTATTGGTTCTTCTACTCTGGATGTTCTATAGTGCTCTTTACAATTAAAACATGTTTTGCATGTGCTTAAGCTGTAATAACATTTGCTATCGATTCATAGGTTATGTAAAAATAACAATTGCAGATTTATTTGTGATGCATTTTGATTTTGGATTCAGGACAAGATCACAGAGAGGGTTCATCTCAAGGGACTATGTAGAGCTGGCTTGTATCCTATTCCTTTCTACATTTCATCCATCCCATAACCTCATCTTCAACAAGTAACTTCTTTCTATAAGACTCAATTCTGCTATCTTGGTCATCAAGTCAAAATAAGTCTTTGCACAAGTGTTTCGGTCATCCTTCTAACACAATCACTTCTGCTCTTTTAAATCAGTCTCAAATTTCTTTTACTTCAGACACCTCCAAATTAGTCTATACTGCTTGTTTAGAAGGCAAATTTGCCAAACTTCCTTTTCCCTATCCAGCAGCTAAGTCTGTCAAACCTTTTAAAGTAATTCACAATGATGTTTGGGGTCCTTCTCCCACTATACATGTTGAGGGATTTCGATACTATATTATTTTCATGGATGAATGTACTAGGTTTACTTGGATTTTTCCAATGACTAATAAAGGAGAGGTTTATTCTATTTGTCTCTTTTCATGCCTTCTTAGTTACTCAGTTCTCTGTTATTCTTCGTGTTTTTCAAAGTGATTAGGGTGGGGAGTATCTTAGTAATCCATTCAAACATTATTTTCTTACCAAGAGCATTGTTCATCACATGTCTTGTCCATACACTCCTAAACAAAATGGTCTTGCTCAGAGGAAGCATCGGCATATTTTAGAAACTACAATCACTTTGTTACAAACTGCCAATTTACCTTCTAAATTTTGGTTTCATGCTTGTGCTACTTCCATCTATTTGATTAATCGGATGTCTTATCCAATTCTTCAACTCAATTCTCCTTATTTCTTATTGTATGGTTCTATACCAGTCCTTACTCATTTGAGAATCTTTGGCTGTGCTTGTTTTCCTTTACTCAAGCATTAGAACACTCACAAACTTCAACCAAAAACTTCCACTTGCATTTTTCTAGGCTATGCAGGTCAATATAAAGGGTATATCTATTTTTCTCTTCACACTAATCGCTTCTTTGTGACTCGACATTTCATCTTTGATGAATTTGTATTTCCTTACACCTCTAGGCTTGCAGTCTCTCCTTTTCTTTCCCATTCGCCTTATCTTTCTCCACCATTTGTTTCTCTACATAACATTGTTATGCCTATTTTTTCTACTTCATCATCCACCTCAAGAGCCACTACTTCTTTGCATACACTACCTCCTAATCCCACCTCTCAAACTCTGTTAGTTTTGGATTCAACTACACAGTCTCCTCTCCCTATGGATCCTAACTTTCACCCTGAGAATCTTATAGTCTTGCCTCTGTCACCTATCAATCTTCACCCGATGACAACCAGGTCTAAGAATGGCATTTCCAAAAGGAAGGCTTATTCTGCCGCTGTCCAATCTATTGATTTCTCTTAGGTTGAACCTAGTTCGTTCAAGGTTGCTACTATATTTGTTGAATGGAAATCTGTTATACGGGAGGAAATTGAGGCTCTTCATGCACAAGGCACTTGGGACTTGGTTCCTTTACCACATGCTAAAAATCTTGTAGGTTGTAAGTGGGTCTACCACATAAAAAAATACAAATGGTCCTATAGCTAGACATAATACTCGCTTGGTTGCCAAGGGCTTTAGTCAAAAGGAAGGTATTGATTATAGTGAAACATGCAGTCATGTAGTGAAACCTACCATTGTCCAGTTGGTACTTGCCCTTGCAGCTCAGTTTAATTGGCCTTTAAGGCAAATTAATGTTAAAAATGCATTTCTACATGGTATTATTAAAAAGGAGGTTTATATGATTCAACCACAAGGTTTTAAGAGCAAGCTTCATCCTTTTAACTTTGTTTACAGACTAAGAAAGTCTTTGTATTGATTAAAACAGGCTCATCGTGCCTGGAATGACAGATTTATAAGTTTTTATACCAAGCTTGGGGTTTCAAGCATCTCTTGCAGATCCTTCTCTGTTCGTTTAACACTTTTCTCTTGGCATTGTGGTTCTACTCCTTTATGTAGATGACATCCTTCTTACAGAAAGTCATTCCTCTCTTCTTACATCATTTATTGCAACATTGACTAAGGAATTTGATATGAAGGATTTAGGCCAGTTGATGTATTTTTTTGGACTACAGATTTCTTATCATTTTTCTGGTTTGTTTATGTCTCAAACTAAATATATCAAGGAATTACTTGATCAGGTTGATTTACAGGATTCAAAGCCATGTGCCACTCCTTGTCTTCCCTATCATCACCTGCTTAAGGATGATGGCAAGCCCTACTCTCATCCACAGTAATACAAGAGTATTGTTGGAGCTTTGTAGTATCTCACCTTCACAAGGCCTGATATTGCCTTCTCAGTGAATCAAGCTTGTCAATTCATGCATAATCCAATGGAATCTCATGTTGTAGCAGTAAAGAGAATCTTGCGATATCTAAAAGGTACCCTTGACTTTGGAATTCATCTTCAGCTTGGTACTCTTAATCTGCTGGCTTATAGTGATGTTGTCTAGGGTGGTGATCCCAATGATAGATGGTTTGTTTAAGGTTTTGTTGTTTACTTAGGATCAAGTCCTATTTCTTGGGCTTCTAAGAAACAACATACTGTTTCTCAATCCTCTACTGAGGCCGAATATAGAGCTCTTGCTATTGTTGCTACAGAACTTGCCTTGATTCGCCAACTATTCCTTGATATTCATATCCTGTTACATATTCCTCCTTTAATCTATTATGATAATATCTCTGTTATTTTCCTTGCTTCCAATCCAGTGTTCTATTCCAGAATGAAACATCTCCAGATTGATTATCATTTTGTTAGGGAAGGTGTTATCAAAGGTGACTTGCTTGTTCAACATGTCTCTTTTACAGACCAGTTTGCTGATATTCTCACTGAAGGTCTTTCAACTCCTTTGTTTCGGCACCACTGTTTCAATCTTATGCCTGGCTCCTCCAAGCATGCGATTGAGGGGGAATATAAAGATATCAAAGGACCTAGTCTTGCCACATATCAAGAGATTAAAGAATCAAGTAGTTAAAATGCTATTAATATTGTTAGACAGTTATGAAAGTCTGTTAGAAATGAGGTTAGAAACTTGATCATGTCTATCACCTGTTATAAAAGTTTGTAATAGTGTGAAAGAATTAATAAACAACAAGAGTATAGTTGATCCTTCTTTCTTTCCTCATCAGAAATTCTCTCTGCTTCCCTTTACTTATCTACTTTACTTTTGTGTAAATCTATTATCTTCACAATAATGTGATGTTTCTTTTCTATAAAAGAGGATATATAGGTATTACAAGAAGAAGAAGATTCTCGAGACCCTTGTGTGCAACAAATAAATTATCGTCATTGTAATGGTGTTGTTGAAATTAAGCTTTATTTGACTATTTGGTGTTTATAAGTTAAGTATTTTATGTATGTTTCAAATTTTAAAATAAAAATATTTGATAAATAACTTTTTTTTATGGAAGATGAAAATTTATTAAGTAATAATTGATTAAGCATGATTAAACAAGAGAAGAAAAACAATAAAGATAGCGTAAGAAAATTTACCAACTAAACATATATCAGATAAACTTAACTAACTTTTATATTAACTTAATAAAAATATACAAATCAAGCAAAATATAAATATATGAAAGATGACTATAACTATGTAACCAAAACAATTTTTCTATGAATTCCCTATTTGGCCAAATAATTCACTACATGGTTATTTTCTCTTTGAATATGTGTAAAATTCATAGGAGAAAGCATAAGATATATATTGGAGATATCATTAAAATCACCTTATAACCTTCATGGGTTCATGACATTGTTTCCTCTTATCCAAGTAATTGCATTGTATAAATCGGACTTCACAATCCAGTTTTTAGAAAATACATAACAGTAGTTAGTACTCAAAAGGAAAGCCTTTTAAATGGTCAAAACCTTAACTTCAATATTGGATTTTTTAATATCTATGAAACAAGAAAAGATATAAAAGAATTTTTCTTCATGGTCCTTTAAAACATCGTCAATCCCTAAGGGTCCAGGCTTGTCATTTGCAAATATATGTACATTCCATTTAAGCATACATTGAGGAGGAAGAGTCCATGATGATGATTCACTATGCACTCGTGCCTTATTTGTCTATAAAAATATTATTTGGTAATCATAGTAAGTTTGCTCTAGTATAACAGAAACTCACATACAACATTTTTCTCATATTGCAACTCTATAGAAATATATGTAATTTATATCACCTCAATTAGTTTCCACCTCATTGAAAATCTCATAAAACTATTACAAAGACAACAACTTTTAGATAAACCATATATTTTATCTAAGAAATCTCAAAATTCAGCATGAACCTATAGATGGCCGTACAAATATTACAAATATACTACAACTTGATATAGTATAATACAAAGATTTTTTTTATTGCAATAAGATTAGGGGTTTAAAAAAACTAGTTCATTTATAATATTTACATTATCTAACTCAATCTAACCTGTTAAAGTCGGATAATTTGGATATTATATATGATAATAGGTCAAAAAAATCTAAAAAATAGATATCACAAGGTAGTGGGTCAGAATTTTTAAAACTTGTATATTCTATATACTTTTTTTTGTTTTTATATTTGATAATTTATTAAATAAGTATTTGTTTTTATTTTATTTAGAAATGTTTCAGCTCCAAGTTTTTGATAATTAATCTTTTATTAAAATTATTTAATATAGTAAAAAAATATTTATTTTTTTACTTGAAAAGATAAGAAATATATCTAAAATTTAAAATTAGTGTTAAAGTCATCATGACATATTAAGCCACAGCATAAGAAATATAGTACACCGGAAATTTTTGCTTTGCGTGGAAAATGGTTCGGCCCCATAACAAATAGATTCCAAATTGAACCTTGGGAAGAGTGAAAAACCAAGAAACAATAGATTGCTCGTATAAATGTACATTTTGTTTCTTTATTTATTTTTATTTTTATTTTTAAAAAAAAGGCCTTTTGATTTCATCCACAAATGGAATTTGGTACTGGCAGAGAGAGCTCACCATGGAAATGAAAGCACTTAGTCTAAGCAAGACTTTTTAGGGTTTTATGCTCTCTTCATCACCCACACTTGAAAATGGTACAATTCATCACCTTTTATTCATAGTTATCAACTTCTTGATAGCAACCTTAGAACAACTAGCTCTCCATATGATGTGGTCCTCCTAATTATGCCAGTCTACACAGGTCATGCTCAGCTAGAGAGAGAGAGGGGGGGAGAGAGAGAGAGAGAGAGACGATTATTGGATAAGTGGAGAAAACGGCATGTATAAATAGAAAGAAAGAAAGTACAGTACAAGGGAGGGGAGGAGAAATGAAAGCCTGAAAAAAGAGTTTTATAAATAGGACCAATACCATCTCCAAATAAGATGACATATGGGGTTTTGTATTTATGGCAAGAGGTGATTGGCTAGGGTATCCTTAAGATAGTTTTAAGCACAGCAGTGGATCACATAGTACAAAGCACCAGCAAAACCCTTCCTTGACAATGTGTTTGTGATGGAGATATATGGTTGTATGAATTATGAAAGAGAGAGGATGCTTTCTTTTTTATATATATAATTATAATTATTATAGAAGAAATTAAAAGATTTGTGGTTTTTATCGAACATACATTGTTTCTTCTTTTACATTTCACTGCTCACATCATAGCCACTTTTTTTTTCCTTGTATGCCTTAAAATTTTTCCACTTTATACTCGTATCATTAAACTTTTTCTTTTACAAATTTATCAGTGTAAATTATGTTGAAATCGTTCTACATGTTAGGATCTATTTTTAATTATATGCTCTCACATGTCCCATATGTCATTCGATATTAATTTTGATATTAAATTGAAAACTAAATTAACAAATTTGAGTTTTAATTTGTTCTTAAACAAAAATTAAAACAACAAGGATTAAATTGATATTTAAAAATAGAACCTCTTCCCACTTATACAATTCAAAAGGCATGAAAAAGTTCACCTAGGTCCCTCAAGTTTTAATTTTTTTCATATTCGATCCTTATTCTTTAGGATCTTGATGCTTTCATCCATAAGATTTTCTCTCATTTCAGCCCTTGGATGTTTATAGAAGAGAGAGAAAGTCATTGAAAAAATAAAAAGAGATAGAAAACTCTTGAATGATCAAATTTCAACTACAAATAGTTACAATTTTTATGTCATTGAATTTATCTTTAAAATAGAGCTCGATAAGGGTGTTTCTACCATCAATAATGCATGATAAGATAGATTAAGACTCGAAAAGATTTTTAATTTGGTTTGATTTCGAGTTTTTCTTAATCAAATTAAAATTCATTTTGTGGTTAAGAATGGGGTTTTAGAAGTCCATATGATTTTTTTTCATGATTTTTGGTTAAAAAAGGGTTGGAATTTGAGATTTTAGAGTTTAAAAACTTGAATTTTGATTTTTCAATCACCATAGCCACAACTAGCAATCAAAAAACATTGCAAGAGAATGACACATTGTTTGTGCTATATATAGGCAAATAACGTATTATCCATTATTTTAAAAAAAAAATTAAAAAAAAATAGATATGTTAGGCTTGGCCTACCACGTCCAAGTGTGTTTCGGCTATATAATTTTGAACCAAATGAATGTGTCAATCTTTTCGTCCCAAGTGCCTAGCAATTTTTTCAATGGCACCTTTTTTATATTTTATAATATAATTTACTTTAAATAAGTTTATTATAATATATTTAATAATTATCTAATTATGTCATAGTTTTGAAATAATATTAGATATCCTTATGGTAATATTAATCTAATATGTTTAATTTCTTAAAAGCTTTCATATATTTTTTATTAAATTTATTATTCGTATATTTGTGTATAAATTATCATTTATGATTTTTAATTGAAATTTTATTTTAATATTATGATGAATTTTAGTTTAAAAAACAATACTTTTCATTAAAAAAAATACATGTTTTGCATAATAATAATAAAAGGAAGCTTTGATGAAAGAGATACATCTTTTCCTTCTAATTTCAAAACAATAGAATATTTTTAGAATTTCTATTTTAACCACCTTTGATTTGTATTCAATAAACCATACTACTAATAAAAAATATTTTTTTTACCTAAGAAAAAACATTAATAAGAAAATAGAATTTTTTTTTTCAAAACTAAATTATTGTTTATCTTATGCATATCCATATTTATTGCCATATAATTAAAAATTACATGCATCACAAATCAAGTATTTACATGTGCATTTATTCATTGATTCTTATAATAAAAATCAGCTTATAATATTAATATTTAATATGTGTTAATATTTTTTTATATAATTTATTAATTTATATATTTTTAAATTCATTTAATTAAAAATAAATATAATCTTTTAAATTTTTATTTAATTTTTTTATAATATTAAAGAAAATATCCACAACAAAACATGTTCATTTATATTGTAAATTAATTTAGGATTTTTTTCGCAAGGGATGCACATAATAGTTAGCTCCTCAACCAATAAGTACGCATGGGTTTGGAAAGAACCCAACAAGCAACATTCTCGCATAGACTTTAGACTTGATAGAAAGACAGGAGTGAGTGTGTGTGATGGCCTGATGGGGTTCCCCTTTTAAGTGAAAGTGACATGTATGTCCTGTATACATTCACAGTCAAAGCAAGCATGACAGGCTCACAATAATACGCCCTTTGAGTTGACGAAATAAGTATCCTTCCATTCTAGGGTTAGACACAGCTAGCCACGTGGAAGATTAAAAATGAAATACAACTACTATGAACCATAAGAATCTTGTCCTGTGACAGACAACCATCACTCCCACACACACACACACACAAACTCGCTGGTCTGTTGAAAGAAGAGGGAGTTCAATGTTCAAGTCTCATCTCACCTGCTTGCAACCACGTGAAGTGGCACCAATACTAGGTGTTTCCTGTCCACTCACTTCCCACAACATTGCCTGTTTTCTTTCCCTCTTTCCCTTTCATGCTTTTAAGCCCAAAAAAACACCAACTTTTTAAACAAAAGAAAAAAAATGATTTTAAAGAAAAAGATGGTTCTTTGTCTCCCATAAATCCCCTCTCCTGGGATGCCTTAACTCGCACGATCATCATTCAAATCCCCACCTAGATCCCCACCCCCCTCCCCCTCCCCTTATCTCCCCATTCTTACATCCCCCCCACCCCCATGGACATGTAGTACTTGTGCTGTGATGTCTTTCTCACGCTTAGTCGGAAGGTAAATGGATTTCCCCTGTCTTTCTCTATCCTAAACTCACCAAACATAATTGTTATCAAACAAGCATACACACACGATTAAACAGTGGCAACAGCTGTCTTTCTCAAGCTAGCTAGCTAGGTGCTCACTGAGAGAGGGGGGAAAGGGAAAAAGAGATAAGGAAACAGTAACAAATTGCTGTCTTTCTCACTTATGATTTCCATTGTTTGCAGATAAAGTGAATTTGAAAAGGATGGACTTGAACTAGAGAAGTGGAGAACTCCTTCCACAGGAGGCATTTTAGGCAAGAGTACATTGGTGCACATGTCATTCTCAAGCTACTAGTCCACCGGGTAGCTCTACGGCGGATAGGTGTTTTTTGGTGCAATTACAAAGCTCAAATGTTTCCATTAAGCAACAATGGCAATGACCCCATGTCCTATAATGACCAACAAGCTTATAACATGCCCTTTTTCAGTGATATCATTTCCAATTCCAAACAATATGTGCCTCCTCCTTTATCTTTTTGCCACTTGCCCTCTCCTTTTTTTGCTTATGATCAGCTAGAATTAGAAGACCATTCTATTTTTCTCCAGCAAAACTATGACCTTTTACTTCACCAGCAACCCTTGAGAACTGCAGCTACCAGTACTACTCCCTCTCAGAGTACTGTTGTTACTAACATGGTGGATTACAACAAAAATGACGTTATTGAGATAACGGAAATCTGCAACAAGCAATCCAACAGCAGCACTGATCAGATCCCAAGAAAGAGATCTTCTAAGAAAGATCGACACAGCAAGATTAACACGGCTCAAGGACCAAGAGATCGGAGGATGAGATTGTCGCTAAAGGTTGCCAGAGAGTTCTTTGATCTGCAAGACAAGCTACGCTTTGATAAAGCAAGCAAGACTGTAGAATGGTTACTCACACAGGCAAGAACTGAAATCAAGAAACTATCTAGTGGCTTCCCCGTTATGAATTATAGCTGCAGTGCTGGCACTAAGAGTGCATCTTCTACTTCTGAGTGTGAGGTGCTGTCCGAAATCCATATTGACTCTACCCTTAAAGTGAGCAGTGTTTCTAAGGGTAAATCCTCACTATGTGTCAAGAAAGAGAGGAGGACTAGTAGAGCTTCATCATCACGTAAAGCTCCATTAAACCCTTTCGCAAAGGAATCAAGGGAGAAGGCAAGGGAGAGGGCAAGGGAGAGAACGAAAGAAAAGTTGCGGAGTCGAAGTCGAAGCCTCGATGAATCGAAGCTTTGTGAATTAGAAGCAGTGAACGATGAATTCAATCAATTCGCAGGTTGTTGGAGTCCATTCGAAACAGGTGATCAAGAATCTGGTACTCACAATATCAATCCTTCCTTAGAAGTCCAACTGGCTGAAGCTGAAGTGCCATTCTATCAAGAGCAAGAGCAATTAGATACTCGTGAGGGGATGATTGATGAAACCTTGGTGAATATGGGCAAGTGGAGTCCCTCTCTTCCCAATCATCTGCACAAAAACGGAATTCCTCAAGAGGTAAGCTCCAAAAGGGAAATTTCTTTACTTTCCAAGATGTTAGGTTTGATTTTGCTTAATTACTCTATTGAAATTAGTTGATACACCTGTATTCAGATTTCTGACCGTATATATATATATAATTGGTTGCAGAATCAATTCACAGACTTTCAATATCCTTTGTACAAAACATGGGATCATGAGGCCTACAACATTGACGGTATGTGCTAGCATGGATATTCATCTTTCTCACCCTTGATGTGTCAAGTGGACAAAGATTTGAAGAATACTATGTATGGCTTGTCTATCTGTTTGGAGTGTAACATAAAAGTTGTATCTTTTCATCATGAGATTTTCTTGTGAAGTGTTTTTTCAATGATTGTTAACTAGTTAATTTTTATTTTTTTAATGAAATCAAGTGTTGTGTGTTTCTTTTGTCTTAGCTTCATATAGTAAGCATATAACTCATAGGATTTATTCTTTGAAACTGCAAAAGAGGGCTTCATGTATATTAAAAAATATCACAGATTCTTCTGTCCTTTTATATTCTTCTAGGGTTAGCTCTCTACTATTTATCTCTTAATATGCAATTCTTAGGCTCTGCAGAACTTCCTAGGTCCAATTAGCCCAGTTGATTGGATCAGAAAAAAAAAACGTCAAGGAAAAATGATTGAATAGACGAAAGGGTCATTCACTGTCCACTTTCAAGTGTATCAGGTGCTCATACAGAAATTTCAACGCATGCATCTATGATCTCATATATCTTTAATTAGTTGAAACGAATGGGGTTGCAAGTTCAACTGTTGATAAATTTGTTGCAAGCTGTGAATTTGAACTCTTTTGTAACTTATAAGCTTGAATTGAGCCTGTGCTGGAACATTAAAATTAATGAACTATTGAATTTCAATAGTAATGTTCTGATATTCTTAAATTCCAGAATAATTAAGTTTTGTAATCCATAGCAATAGAAATTATGATTGGTTTCTACCAGATTTTGATAGGCTAGTTCCCTGAGATACTTTCTTATACTATCAGTGGAGTCAAGGAGATGCGATGAAGGAAAATTTCAATTCAAGAGTTCACATTCTTTATATATATATAATGAAGAGAAAGAACCCAACCCAATCAACTAATAACTCGTGCTTCAGTGGAATTTCTTTAAAAGAACAATTAGAGAGTTACCTCTAGTTAGATAGAGAGAAGAATCTTCTGTTGAATTTGTAAAACAAGGATTCATATTTTCTTAGAGAGAAGTTTAGGGTGATACCTCTAGTTAGATAGAGAGATGATCAATACATAACAAGGGGAATCCTTTTATAATAAATTGCGGTGAAAGTAATTAACTCAATTTGAAAACGTAAATAAGAAAAAAAAAAAACATAACTCCTTTAAAAAGCCCTTGAATTGCAGTTATATAGCATATAATTCCACTGCTAACTATATAAAATTAGCAAGTTGTTTCAGCATTAAAATGCTAGGCAGTACTTGAAAATCAAGTCATGAATTTACTTAGGATACTGATTTCAATAGTTCATGAAAAGAAAGTTAATTGTAACATAACTAGCATATATGGAACTATATTATACTTGTAACATTAATTTTCCCTTCAAGAACTTGAATTAAAAATATATAGACTCTTGGTCTCCCATTGTAAAAAACTCTAAACCATTAATTGATGACTTTCTTTGGCGGCGGCGGCCCTTTCATTCTTCTTCTTCTTCTTCTTCTTCTTCTGTTTCTTTTATTTCATTTTACTGTTTTGATGTTAACTCAAATCTAGACTTGATTTATGTACGAATTTTTTACTGTTTCTTAGAGGATCATGGATATTGAGCTGTGCCCTTTTAGAATAAAATCTCAACTTCGGTATGTTATGGCGGTTGTCTCTTGTTGGTTGGAAAAGATTGACTATGTTTGACCATTTTGGATGGTTAAATCTTATATTATTACGACCCGGTGACGAAGTACGGAGTGCAACTCGTTCCAATTAATTTATAATAGTCTTAAAGTCAATTATGTATGTATTTTGTAAAATAAAATACCTTGTTGGAAAATCCTAGTCAAGAAGTCTTAGTAAACTTTTGATTAAAAAAATATAATAGTATTTACAGTCAAATTAACATGCCCTCACTTTCTTTATGAATGGGATCATAATTATTATTTATGATCTCATTCATGAAAAGAAAAATAAAACCTGTCTTATCTTGTTATTCTTGATCCATTTAATTAGCACGTAAAAGTGAAATTGAATTAGTAAAAGATTCCTTGTGTCTTATAGTGCCTTCAAGTTTATGAAATAATAAGATGGTATTTAGGATGTAATAAGTGTAAATAATAATTAGTTTGTAATCACTTAATTACAAATGTTTTCTTTACATTTTAAACATTTTTTTTCATCTCTAAACTAACAAAGAAACCTTTTTTTATTGAGATTGCAATTAATTATCAATTAATAATTATCATAATTATGGAGAGATTAGCTATATTACGAAAGAAATATAAATTTTTATGATTTATTTAATAACTCTATTTAACAATTCATTTGTTATGAAATAAATCGTACTATTCTTCTATGGAAGTAACAACATGTATACTTCTTGAGTCATAATTGAGCAACAATGTTAGTAACTATCATGATTATGGGATAACTAGTTAAGTTGGTAGGTAGAAAGATAAATTATTATAATTCAGTAAAAAAAAAAAGTATTTAATGATTTGTAATTTGGAGGTATTATAATGTAATAGAATAACAGTAAAAGCTCCGTGTCACCTTATATCCACTCGCAACTAGTCCTCCATAATTTAGCAAAGATTACTTAACTCTCGTAAAAGGAGAAAACCTCCGAATTGAGCTCGTAAAATGTATGAAAATGATTAGTATGATTTATAAAAACATCAAAATAAAAATGTGGAGAACTGACCTCCCTTAATTATGGTGTGCGGAATGAAGTTTATCTTCCAATCAAGCATCACGACCAAAAAATATCATTGCCTGGGCCCACCATCTTCAAGTTATATTGGTTAGCATGTGAAATGGGAAGGAAATAGTCATGATAACATTACCCGGTTGATAACTCTAGCTCAGGCATCCATTTAACCTTTCGGTCCTTTTCTGTTTCGGTTCACCGAGACATACGTACAGACACATGTGGCAACCAGTGTCAATCATCCTGGTCATAACATACCAGGCAAATAAGAGAGTGCTATCTGGCATTTAGGAACCACATATCCTCGGTAGGTGACTCCGTCAATGGCGTGTGCGCCTTGGGCAAGTTTGGATAAGATAATGCTTAGAAAAAGAAAAAAAGAAAAAAAAGAGTACAATCAATCCAATTGTTTTATATATCGACTAGTTCATAGATTATTATATTTAAAATTCAGAGTCTTGGCTCTTAGCCTGTGATGATAGGAGAAATGGACATATTTAGTGAGAAACTTTCAATTGGAATAGACTTGTGACAAGTATTAATGCTCGTATATCTTCCCATTTGCTTGTGCGAAGTAAGGGAAAGAAAGCAAAGAAAGTAGGGATAGAGGGTAAGTTAATTTCTCCGGGGAAGTGCTAAGCATACGTTATCTTGTTTTGTTTTTGTTTTTTTTCCTGCGAAAACCCAAATTGATAGCAAAGTTGGAGAAGAACACATCACCTGTATAGCTGTTGACTATATGTCCTCAGTGAAGGCTTGGATTTGTGTATCTTTTTGGGTTTGATGGGGGTGAAGAGTAGGATAGAAATGCTAAACTTGGAAAGAAACAGCATGCACGAAAAGTCAGGACATCATAGCTAGTCCCAAACCAGTTCTAAAGAAACAAAACAGACATCTGAGGAAGGACACTCAGATTCTAACGAAAAAGGCATAGATTCCTCTATCCCGTGTACTTCTTTAAGAGATTGCCATATGGTTTTGTCATGTGAAGCTGTGAGGATGCCAGTCAATATTCTTTTCCTTACGGACCCTCCAATAACATCGGACATATATAGATGGATCGAGCATCGTGGTCTTTGTGCTGACTTCATACTAATTTGAAGGGCATGCAGAACAATATTATAGATACAAATTTTATGTGGAACTCAATAATTTTTTTTTATTTTATTTTTTATCATTGAATTTATTAGATATAGAACTTTATAATTTATTTTGATTTATCTTCTATGTAATTATTTTGATCTCATGATCAAGATTGTAAGTTTTGTAAGTTAACCATGTTAACTCAAATTATTTTTTTATTCATTTTTTAACTATTGTTTTTTAATTTCATCATTTAATTTTGGATCGATTGAGAGTTGGACTTTATAAAAAAAAAATTAATTCGTTATACATGAAGTTGGTCATTGTTTTTTGAGCCAGGTTTAGCAAGTTAACTCAAGTTAATTTTGTTTTTTTTTTTATCATTTTTTTATTTGATTATTTTTCAATTTAATTCTTCAAAATTGGGTTTATTGAAATTGAAATTATAAAATAAAATATTTGTTTTTTAAGGAGTTATCTCGATTTTATAACCTGAGTCAAAAGTTAAGGCGGTTGACGCAGCTCTTTTTTTTTTCTTTTTTTATTTTTTTTAATTTCATCATTTAATATTATATTGATTGATATGTAGGCTTCATAATTTATTTTAGTTTACAATCATGAAGTTATTCTAGTCTCATGACCTCAATCACAAGTTTGATTGGTTGACTCAAGTGGTTTTTTTTTTATTATTTTACCCTTCAACATTAGATTGATTAAGAATTAAATTTCATAATTTGTTTCGATTTACTTTTGATAATGTTATCTCGGTTTTATAACTCATGTTTGGCAAGTTAACCTAAGTTGATTCGACTTATTTTTCTATCTAAATTTTGTTTTTAATTTTACCCTTTAAAATTGAATTGATTAAGAATTATGTTTTTTATTTGGTTTTTATAAGATTATCAAAGTCTCATAGGTATCAGATTTGACATATTAACTCGAGTTGATTTAATATATATTTTATTGTTTCAATACTTATAAAAATATGTTGTACTGTTTTTTAAATTAAATTATATTTTAAATTGATTGTTTGGGTTATCTTTAAATCTGTTAAATCAATCATAATATATTAAATCAATTCTCGTATAGATTTTTTTTATTATAAAAATATATTAACATCTAAATATTGTTTTAATATTAAAAAAATAAAAAACTAGTTTGGACGGCAGCGCAGCTAGCGTGGGAAGAATCTAGTAAATGCTATAGCTACATGCCAGGTGACCATATACGATTTAGAGAAAAAGCAAGACTTGAAATAAGAGGAAGCACATGGCTTTTAAAGTGCTGTACTCTATGTGATCCATGATTCATCACTTCACGAGTTACCTAGCAGCTTAATAATTGACTGCTTGTCATGCTGACAATAAATTTCAAGTTTTGTTATTTCTTCCCTCTTTATTGGAACAATCTGAAAGACAGATTAGAACTGGAGTACACATTAATTCTTAACAGCAGAAACTAAATTAAAAGGACTACTTAATTATGAAGATTAAGGGGAAAAAAGATAATAATAATTCCAAATTTAGATTAAAAGAGAATACCTTACAAATGCAATGACCACAGCAAGAACATGTTTCTTCCACGCATAGCAAACTATTATTTATTCTTATTACTAGTAGTTAATTATTTGCTTTTTTTATGTAAACGAATTAGACATGGCCTTGGTAAAATTCATTGCACCGAGCTAGTATATTCACAACATGAAAGCAACTCATCATCTGACATTCAAGAAGAAGAAGACAAACGTCGCCGCACTGTAAAGATTCTCAGGAACAAGAAGAAAAAAATAGTAATGAAAATAATCTTGGTATAATCTTCAGTGGTAAAAGTGCTTTACTATGGGCTATCACAGAGACTCAAGTTTATTTTCTTGCTTTCTAAACAGTGCCAAACAATCAAGTTTGTTATTTGGATAGCTGTTCTTTAGGAAACTAGCGTTCCCCTGCTACTGCTAAGCGTAGCATAGATGAGTTCCTTTTTATAATTCAAAGGATCAAGTTGGCGTTTGTGTATAAATATATTTTAAAGAAAAAGTCTAATTTTTTCTGTGTTTGTTTTGTGTTAAAAGTGAGATAGAATAATATAAATAATATTTTAAGATTTTATTTAATAGATGAAGTTATTAGGTGACATGATTTTTTAATATGATATCAGAGTCTTTATGACCTAGTAGTCAAAAGTTCGAATCTTACTATTTTTATTTATTTGATAAAAAAACTAAGCATAAGGTAATGTGAGCCTATGCAAGTTTCAAATACATGAGACTTTCACTTGAAGAGGTATGTTAAAGAATAATATAAATAACATCTTGAGATCTCACCTAACAACTTAAACTATTAAGCGAGATGGTTCTTTAACAAAAAGGTCGATCAATCTTCAAATTTAGTATATTTTTTTTTAAAGCAATTGATTTCATAAAATATTTGATCACCAATGTTTTACAATCACTATTACTATCATCACTACCACTCCATAACATCTATTACCTATAGTTATAAAACTCGATCTATCCTAGCAAGTTGATTGAGGTCCATAGCAACCAAAGACCTTGAATAGGATTCAAATCACAAAAACTCAAGTACCCCGTCAGGTCAACTCGAAATCTAGCGTAACCAAGATTAGACCCAACTTTATATATATATAAACCCTAAAAATATAAAATTATTTTATAAATACTTAGCTTTTAATATGATATCAGAGTCTTTATTACCTAGTAGTTAAAAGTTCGAATCTTATCATTTTTATTTATTTGATAAAAAAACTAAGCATAAGGTAATGTGAGCCTATGCAAGTTTCAAATATATGAGACTTTCACTTGAAGAGGTATGTTAAAGAATAATATAAATAACATCTTGAGATCTCACCTAACAACTTAAACTATTAAGCGAGATGGTTCTTTAACAAAAAGGTCGATCAATCTTCAAATTTAGTATTTTTTTTTTTAAAACAATTGATTTCATAAAATATTTGATCACCAATGTTTTACAATCACTATTACTATCATCACTATCACTCCATAACATCTATTACCTATAGTTATAAAACTCGATCTATCCTAGCAAGTTGATTGAGGTCCCTAGCAACCAAAGACCTTGAATAGGATTCAAATCACAAAAACTAAAGTACCCCGTCAGGTCAACCCGAAATCTAGCGTAACCAAGATTAGACCCAACTTTATATATATATAAACCCTAAAAATATAAAATTATTTTATAAATACTTAGCTTTTCGTATCTTTTTTTATAACCTATATCCACGTAGATTATTTCTTAACATTTCAATGAGAAATAATTATACTACATTTCATATTTTCTTATAGTCTATATCCATATAAATTATTTTTTAATTTTTTAATGTGGAATAACTATATATAATTTATATTTACATAAATTGTTTTTTAACTTTTCGATATGTGATAACTATATATTACATTTTATGTCTTATATTTTTTTATAATTTATATTTACATGTATTGTTTTGAAATTTTTATATATATATAGAATATTAAAATCTCTTCCTGTTCAATCTATGTGACCCAATACCCCACTCTTGATCAAATCAACTCCTGAGACCGAATATAATAGCTGTGTTATTAACAACATCACCATGGTTGTTGCCAACCATCACCACCATGCATGCACCTTACAAACACCATCACCTACTATCATCAACACCATTCCATCATGAGAATATCTTTTTACCATCATTTTCTCCTTCTATTTTTCATAACTAATAACCACCACAATCATTAACACATTTACTACAATAAAAAAAATCTTTATTATTATTATTATCATCACTATTATTTTCTATTATCATATTTTTATATTATTACCTAACAAATTATAAAATTTACTACAAGTAAAATATTTATACAAAATAAATTCCTTAGAAATTAAGAGTTCTTTTATCTAATTTTCGAAGTTCGCTTTTCTAATTTACCTTCTTAGACGTTCATATATAATTATACTTCCTGCAATACCTTCTTTATATATTTTAGAAATTATCACTCTTGATAATTTCTTGAATTTATAATATTTCTAATGCTGGCAACACACTACAATATGCAAGAGTGTTGAGTTTAGCGCACGTGTTAATAATCAACATTCTACATGCGAAACACATCTGGTGATGGTACGTACCAGCACCCTGGAATTCAAGCCAATCAGCATTAAAACTTTTACAAATTACTTTATGATCGTAATGTAGTTTTTTTTTATACTATATGTTTATTGCTGGTTTGGTTTTTGGTTTTTTACCAAGATCTTATTCTTCTCTTTTGTTTCATGTATAGGTGCACGCTCTTTGCTACCATTGTGATTTTTATTTTTCTCTTCTATCTTTTCAAATGCATGATTAGAATATTATAGGAATTCAAATGTAATAGGAGTTACTAGCTTCGGTGCTCATGCTTCATCGCGAGTCTATCTATATTATTTTTTATGTAAAAAATAATATTTAAGCGTTGAAATGAGATAAAAAAATAAAAAAAAATCATGACAAATTTATAACAATATTAATTAGAGTTGAGTCAATTTGGGATATCATGTTAAACCCGTTATCCAAATCATGTGATTATAATAACCCAATAAAAAAAGAATTATAAAACCCTTTTTTTAAAAAAAATATGTTTAACTTTTTATACCTGACTTGAGTCATTAGATCCAAAGTACCAAATCTGGAAAAAAAAAAACAAAAAACAAAACATGAAGTTCAATTTTCAATCTATTAAATAATAAAGGATGAAATTGAAAAAAATAATTTTAATTATACAGAAAGATTAAAAATAACAATTAAAAGAGTGATGATCAAAATTTAAATACAAAATAAATTTTATATTTAATTGAATGGTGAAATTGAGAAAAAAAATCAATTTAGTAAAATGAAAAAAATAAAAAATAATGAGGATCAAGATTCAAAAAAAAAATTGTAATTAAATGGTAACATTGACAATAATAATAACTTTTAATAAAAGGACTAAGAAAAAATATTAGAAATCAAAACAATAAGGACTATTGAAAAACATAGTGCCATCAATTTGGATTAAATAATGAAATTGAAAACCATTAAAACTTTTACAAAGAATTAAAAATATATATATACATTCAAATAATAAAGATCATATTGTAAAATATATAATATGTGAAAAATTAGGATTGGAGAATGAAATTAAAATTAAATAAATAAAATTTGTATAAAATGAAACAATATTTTAAGATACTTATAGACGTTGCACGTTCCACATTAAGGACATAAGCTCCCAAGCACCCACTTTTTTTTTATGTGGGCAAAAACAAAATATTTTATTATTTTATTAATAATAAATTAATTATGTTTTGAAAAATAAACATGATTTTACATTGATGATTTTTAAAGTAATAAAATTAATCAATTAACATCATTGTTTATTAAACTAATGAAATATATTAATAAATAACATAATTAGTTTAATAACTCATAAATTATCTATTTATATTTATTAATTTAATCTAATAGATTAATTTTTATTTATGAAACTATTAAAGAATTAATTTAATTTAATTGCACTTAACATAAATTAATTATTTTAAATTTGTACTTGCCATTAAATATAATAAATGAAATATTTTTATGATTTGAACATTGAATATTATTTAATTTGTATGTGTGAAATAAATTAAAAATAATTATTTTGAAGAAAAGACTAATAAATAAATTATGTTTATAATTTATAAGGAAATAAATAAGATTATTATTGTTATTTCAGCATGTTGTTTTATCCTATCACGTGATTACCAAATGCAATTAGAGTACTTGTCTAGTCTAATATATTGGACTTGATAAGAATTAATCCTTCTCATGTCTAAATTTGTCACAAAAACAAAATTCATGTCTCTCATGAAGTGTGGAATAAGCTTGTACACCATATATCATTTAATTTCTCAGCATTCCATACTACCCATTATCTTATTTATTATTCATTTGTTTTTTAGTTTGGTTGACTAAAGTTTAACCAAGTTTACCTATATTTTTATTAAAAATAAATTTTACATGCAAGGGCTTAATTGCAATGCCTTCTCTGTTTTGAGTGACTGAATTACATATAACATAAAATTACAGGATAAAAAACTTTCAAATAAAAACTGAAATGCTGTAAAAATAAAATATAGAAACTAAATAAATTGTTAAAAATTCTCAAAGACCAAAATGAACTATTGCAAGAACTTTATTTAATTAATCTTGTCCCATCAAGTACACTAAACACAAAACAATAACATGTATTTGATCAATCCAATCTTATCTATCTGACTAGTACAATCCATTTTCACTTATTATGTTCTCTTCGGCATATCCAACATATTTTTTTATAACACAACATAAATGTGCCAATATAATTCAAAAAGTCAGAAAACATGGACACTTAAGGTTTTGCTTTTGAATTTATAATGTGAGAAATTAAATTTGATTTATTAAATTTACTTTAATTTAAATTAAGTTTCATTGAATTAAATTTAAATTTATTAAAAATATACCTTTAATCGAATTATGTATAAACAAATAGTCTCAATTTTTCTTTCAGAATTTTTGGTATCAATTTTGCCATTAAAATTTCAAAAATTCTCAATTAAGGATTTCCATGTTTTTGTATGGCTTTCCATCCAATTTCTATTTTATTTTTAATATGAAAAGATATTATTTTGTAAGGAACTTAACTTTTTCGTTAAGTATTCTAACATAAGTCTTTAATAGAAAAATCTAAATGGTTTGATAATAAAATTGATATAAGAAAATATTTTAGATGCAAAATTGACATTACCCTACTACTAGTTTGGTGGTATATTTGAGGTTTGCCCTAAAGTACATTAAGTATATTTCAGTTTTATAATGCATTTGAAAAACTGATAAACCCTTCTGTTAGGAGGCTGAAAAGGCTGGGTTATTTCCTTCTTGTAATCCCTACTTTTGTCTTGTGTATATTTTCCTCTGTATTCCTTTTTGCTAGCTAGCCTCTACTTTTTTGGCTCTAGCATCGTTCAATAATAATAATCGATTATTATCTACAAAAAAAAAAAAAAACCCTTAGATGCACAATTTGAAACCGCAAACACTCAAATACCAAAGCCAAAATCACATGATACAATGTTGAACTTTATTTTTAATCTAATGTAATCCAAGTACACTAATAAAATGGTAGCATTTTGCATGGAATTCTACGATGTAGTTACGTGGATTGGCCACGAAATACGAGCTAGGCATGTAAGCACCAATCAATTATAATTTATCACATATTAAAATTAAAAATTAATATAAGATGGACCCCTCTTAACATGTACTGTACAAATTAAAAGATAACAAATTTTAAAACATTGATAAATCTTTAAGAAAGAGAAGCCATGAAAAAAGTCTTTGAAACTTGAATAGAAATTTTTTTACAATGTGTTTATTATTTATTATATTTTATTATTTATTAGTTGAGATTGCACCTTCTAAATTTTAATTTAATATTTTTATTTAACAATTTGTTTTTACACAACAAATGAGGGGAAAAGAGAAGGCAAGGAAGTCTCTAAGTTTAGATCAGGTGGCATTTTACAAAAGCTTAACTATGTGGCATTTTACACTCATTACTTTTTAATCGAGCCGTTTCTTAGTAAACTTGTGAAATTACAACACATAATTTTAAATATTATTTTCTTCAAATTCAAGAATAATTATGAAGTTTCTAGCTACATGAAGGGCTTTTTCTTGAGCTAAATAAATATGATTCAAATGAGGTTTCAAATTATGAACGCGTTTAGATTAAAGTTTAGAAGTTGAGTTCTAAATGCTTGATTTGAGCTAAGTATTCATTTTTATGAGCATCAATTTTGAAATTGAACTTGTTCAAATAAACAAAACGGTAATTAATTACATCATTTCTCAAAGAAAAAATAATTGTATGAATTGAGTAAAATACACGGAAAAAATCAGGGTAAAAGATATGTTGA
Source organism: Populus alba x Populus glandulosa (assembly GCA_033617975.1). Classification (NCBI taxonomy): domain Eukaryota; kingdom Viridiplantae; phylum Streptophyta; class Magnoliopsida; order Malpighiales; family Salicaceae; genus Populus; species Populus alba x Populus glandulosa. The sequence continues at coordinate 5,085,043 of CM066157.1, forward strand.
TGTTGATATTGATATTGTCAAATTGTTGTTCAAAACTTGTTTGTAAACAATCATGCTGTTAAAATCCAACCACCATAAGCAATTAAGGGCATTAGAATAGCTTTAAGACCTGATTAAGCACACATTGCTAGCAGTTATAATCTATATATGTGATCTGACCGTGCACACTCCTCCCTCCCTCTTTCTCTCTTAAAGATCTAAGAACAAACAGAGTGATTTATTGGCTGTGACTTGAGATAATGACTGAGATAAGACCTAAATGGCAAAAAATGCACCATGAGGGGCGACTTTTTTCTGATTTTTCCACAAAAAAGGTAGGTTTCTCAAAGCTTAAATACATGGAGCTATAAAAAGAAGCATGGGGCACATATATGCAGCTGTACCCAGAGGTTAAAACGATCGGCCGGCCAGCGTTTGTGGGAGAGAATCTTTATCGTTATCTAGCCCAGTGAGCCGCAAAGAAGAGAAAAATAAATAAGGAAAAAGGAGCCCTAGCTAGTAACCCATAAACGACCAGATTTAGAGTTTGAAATGCTCATTCTATATATTATTTCCTACAGATCTCGACCATTTCATCATGGGTTTTAATTTCCCAGAAATGCGCAGATCAAGCTGAATCACTGGATCGGAGTTAGCCAAAACCCTAAATTAAAGAAAGCAGATCAGCTGCAAGATGTCCTTAAAAAGAAACACATGGAGCGAGCAGAATTCTGCGAAAAACAAATGATTGTCGATCTGACATAACAAGTATATTTGTTTTTCTGAAGAAAAAGAAAATCGCCCAAAAACCCAAGCATTGATCAAGCCAAGAAAACACGACTTTAACTTCATCTGCAGCATGATCAATTTCCACCCACACACAGACAGAGTAAGAGAGAGAGAGAGAGAGAGAGAGTCTTGTAAACCCTAGAGTGTTAAACTGATAAAAAAAATTCCTGGTATATTTGCAACAAGAGACTGAAAATACCATCCGCTTATGTTTAAACTTGGAAATTCTTGAATGAAAACAAAGCCCTAGATAGAGTGTGTGTGAAATCATAATCTGCCAATTAACTCAGTACTCCTAGAAAAAACCTAGGAGAGAGAAGAAAAGCATCACTGAGTGGAGGCAAAGTTTGTGTTGCATCACCAATGGCAGAAATCATAGTTACAATTCATAGCCATGCTAGACAAAAGAGAATTCAACATATCTGTTTTGTCTTTGAGTGGTTGGACCATTTTTGAAGAAGTGGAAAACACGAGAAAAAAAATGAAAAAAAAAATGAGTGACTTAATTATCAGACCACTTAAAGGAAGATAAAGAAGAAAAGGGAAGTGCTATAGATAGTACTGTGTGTGCAGAAGATAGAATAAAATGTCTCCCTTTCCATTTATGTGGGTGTATGCAATGTAACTCATTATTTGTGCAAGAATATTAACTACACACCACAGGCCTTTTCGGTCATTCATGATAGAATCCCTAACACTCTTCTTCAATGCGACCTAACATGTACTGTGCCACTTGTGATTTTGATTTGCTTAGCTAGCTAGGTACCTACTTTTTAGCTGGGGAGGACCATGATGTTTATGTGTTGTGATAAGGACTCACACTTTTAATTAACTGGTTTTTTTAATTTTATTTTTTATATCAATATTAAAATAATAAAAAGAGACGTTAAGAAATATCAATGTAAGATTTTATATGTAGCCGCACTTTTTATATGTATCCAAAATACATGAGAACTTGAAAGGGTATTCTCGGTGAGAGCTTCATCAGTATGTGCCATACATGTACAGTATATTACAGTAAGAGATCATGTTCAACAGTACTGAAAATCAATTGCATATCGCAGTGGTTTGGAAAAAAAAAGGTGAGATTTATCTGGACAAAGCAAGGTGGATTCAATTGCATCTGAAAATCACATAATATGAACCAACATATAGTATCAAAGATTATGCTTTGGAAAAGTTGGGAACAATATTGGGTTCTAACATATGTAACCACATATAAAGACATCTTAAAGGATATCTGGCTTAAAATATCATCTCAAAAAGTTATGAAAGATCATGTTTAGTATTACGGTTTAATTGTGTATTTGAGAATTTTTGAAATTTTATTTTATATTTTAGTGCTTTTAAATTGTTTTAATACGTTATGTCAAAAATAAATTTTTTAAAAAATATATTATTTTAATACAATTTCAAATAAAAAAACAACATTTATTATTTTTTTAGACATATCTTAAATAACCCTAAAAAGAAAAAAATAAAAAAAAAGTAATATCTATGTTTCTAGTTCATATTGAATTATGAAATCTAGAGTAAAATAAAGTCCATATGATAAAAAATACTTTGCAAAGAAAATTATAAAGTTGTTATAATTATAAAATTTCTATTGCATTAAAGCATTATTTATAAAATGTTCATGATCGATACTCTCTTAAATACTAGACATTTATGTGTTTGTCATAAAACATGTATTATGTATTAATTTGCATGAGAATTTAATATAAAAAGATCACTTATGTCTATGGAAAGGCTCACGTGACGGTTGTATAAGTGATATTTAGACTCAAGATCACTAAATTATCTTATATATAGAATATCATGCTTTGATCATGTTACATGTTAACTTAATCGAGATAACAAAATGGCAGACATTGAATATAACATGAACTATATAAAGGTACTTGAGTGATTAAGAGAGAATTTATAAACCTAGGTAAATTACAAAAAAAATGTTTCATTTATTTTTAAATAATATTGATTAAGAAATCCCTAACCAGAATGGAATAAAATTTAAAAAGAGTTTCAAATGTTATTCAAATGATCAATGATTATTATGAAAAGAATAAACATGATTTAACATGATAGACATGCTTCATGCTTTAATGTTAAATCAGATCATTATTGATAAAAAATAATAATTACACTGAAAAACTAGATACTGAAAGATTAAGTCAAACAACTAACGACTTTTCTAATATTTGGTGGATCGTTACACGTTACTAGACAATACACATAATCTTCAAATATAAATTAATAATAAATTAAATTGTTTAATTTATTTAATTAGAATTATAATTTATATTTAAGACAATATATTAGAAACCTAATGGGTCACACACATTAAGAACCATTAGTCAGAAATTACAATGAGATGATTAATTAAACATGACTTGATCAAAATATATTTTAGAAATTAAGGACCAGAATATAATGAATACATGGATTATATTTCTAGATCTAAAAAAAATTAAGTAAGGACTTGATTGAGTTATTTTTTAAAATTATTCTGAATTAATACATGGATATTACTTAGGGGGCAAATTGATATTTATTGCTAATTTATAGGATTTTTTATATTTATCTATAAATAATAAACCATACATCTTATTGTTTTAGAGGTTGTTTGTTAGACTAAAACACTAGAAAAACATAGAATTAAAGCTAACATTCTAGGCATAGCAATCTTTGTTTTCTAAATAGAGATTTAGAATATTTCTCATGAGTGATTCATGTAGATTATTATTGAAAGTTGAACAATTAGACTACTAGTAATTTAAAACAACCCAGCCTTTAAAGAATTATCCAAAACAAAAAAATATCGGATCTTCAGATAATAAATCCCTAAATAACTCTAGATATATCTAACAAAATTCAAAAACTCTCAAATAATTTTATTTTATTATTTTCAATGCATGTATAATATTCCAGAACCCAGCTTAAATAGCCCTACAAGATGCAATTGTCCAGTGCTAAGAGTCTAGTAAGTTTGTTAAGGGCAATATTTGAATTACTTCTACGTTTAGAATTTTTTACAGTTAAACCAGAAAAAGTAATCACAGATCAAATAGTTAGTGGTTTGATCATACAGTTCATCTAATTTTGAACCATTAAAGATTCCTAGCATAATCAAACTAAAATAGAAGTAGGTACACAGATACCCTAATTGAATTGGCCATCCGGTTCGGTTTTAACGACCCTGGTTAAAAAATGCATCCATATTAAAGCACTTAACATGTTTAAGTATATGTCCTTAGTGTGATCAGAAATGGTTATGGCTTTGTAAATCCAATTGTAGGATTTTCAATGAACATATTATATTTATATATAATATTATAGTGGATATTTTAATTGATATTTCAACATTAAAATTGAAAAATAATTGAATTGAAAAATTAATGAAATTAAAGAAAATATTTGATGAATGAACAAAAACATTTTTTTCAAATTATGTATACTATACTATATAATGAAAAGATAAACTTAAGATAAATGACATGTGGTTTACGTTTTCGTATAATTTCTCTTGGTAACTAAAAAATAAAATAGTAATAATAAGAATGCAACCACACAGAATAATCACAAAAAAAAAAATTGAAATGAAATTACTAAATATCATATAAACAAACCAAATCCACATACATAAAAATATATTAACCAAACAAAGAAAATAACGTTTATATTAAATAAATATAAAGGAATATATACATGCACAACATCAATAAATTAAAGTTTTAGTATCTTGGTTTAGAAAATAGGATTAAAACTAAAAGGGTGGGTTTTTACTAAATTGTTTGTCCAATATAAGGAAAATTAAATGGGATGATGAATTTAACAAGATTTTAATGTATACAACAAAAACAGCAGAGGCTTTAAAAACAAAAATATAAATGATTATAAATCGAATATAGTGACAAAACATAGTCAAATACAAGAAAAATAGTAAAATAAATATAATTGTAAGTGTGTTATATGATTAAGACACATGGAATGCTATATAATAAAATTTTAACCAATATTATTTTGTCATGTATTAACGCATAAAACGTTTCATATATTCAGGTAAAAATAGAAAAGTTAAATAATTGATACCAAGGTTAAAAAAAGGAGAAAATATCTTAACTAAAAACTTTGAATTACAATTTTTTAACATATGTTTACTGTAAATCTCTTTTGCTTAAATCAAATGAAAACTCACATCATAAGTTTCGATTTAAGATGCATTTTGAATATATTTTTTATAAGATGTAAAAGAAAGAAAGGAAAAAAAACTATCTCTTCCACTTTGTTTGTTTGTCAGTAGGGATTGAATGATGGATACGAGGAGAAAAGGATAAGGATCCAATGAGGCATTAGAAGAATCCCTCGAATCCCTTCTCACTTGTAATTTCAAATAAATTTAATTTGGGTAAGTAAAAGCGATCTCTCCAGTCCTTCCTCACTTATAATTTCCAATCATTTCAATTTAAATGGGATTAACTCGTATCTTTCCTTTTCTTTTTTAGCCAAACAACTAAAGAGATAGGAAGCCATCCATCTGATCTCTCTTATCTATCCCTCCACTTTACCTAATGTATTCTCCCCCCTATATGTCGCTCTTGGCAAACATAGCCTTAAACAAGATCAGCCCACATTAACTTATAAAGTTTATGATAATATAATTGTTGAATTATCTAATATATTTCTTTCACAAAAACAGCAACAATTAAGAATTCATATTCGATATATATATATATTTCTTAAAATTTTGTATTACTTTTTATTTTAGTTCTAGGATAGAAATTTTCTAATTTTAATTTCAATAAATAAAAAATATTAAACATTACTTTATTGTATTTTTATTCTATTTTCTCATAATTAATACCTACAATTTTTTCTTCCTAGAATATTTATATTCCTTATTTTCTTCATCACTTTTCCTTAAATACTTCCAATTTTTTTCTTGAACTTAGTTTCTTAACTTTTACCTATTATTTGTTTTTGAAGAGTATGATGTAAGTGCAATACCTGGAAAAAACATAATCACTTTATATTTTTTTGCCAAAAAGTATGCAAAAATATTTTCAGCATCTCTCTAAGCTTATTGATGCTTGATAATAATCCATGCAATAATGTTCATTGACTTATGAAAAAAAAACTAAGTTTTATCTTTCTTTTTTGCCTTGTTTAGTACTAAGGAATAAAGAAAGAAAGAAAGACAGGTAAAAAGCCAAAGTTGTGTGCATTTTAGTAATATATATATATAAACACAAAATTGTAAGAAAAAAAACTTACAAAAAACTAAGGATTAGGAATATTTTAGGCAAGGTGATAAGAAAATAAGGAATATAAACGTTCTATGGAGAGAGAAATAATAGAAATTAATTAATTAAAAGATAATCAAAATAAAAATACAATAATGAAAGTTAAAGTTTGAGATATTAGATTATGTCAACTGTTAGATAATAGAGGAATCTACAATTGAAAAAAAAATGTAATTTTTTTAGTTTAGTTTATTTATTTATTTTTTTTATTGTATTTGCTCTTCTTCTTCTTTTTCCCTGTTTTTTCTAGTTAAATTTTACTTTTTTCCCTGCCTCAAATTGGTACCGAGTCCAAAATCAATTTAATTTTGGTGATAGTAGCCAGATGAGCAAGAGTTTCTAGGTTCAGCCATGACTAAAACATGTTGGAGATGCGAAGGATGAAAAACCTACTCATGCAAGAAGTGTTAAATATGCGTTAAAATAGATCAGTGGAAGCCTTAATTGAGATTCTAAAAGATTAATTACCAAAAACCCTGACACTGAAGGTAGTCATTAGGTTGAAAACTCCTTTCATTCATAATGCTGAAGCCACAAATTAATCATATGGTGAATAATTAAATAAATGAGTGGAAAAACATTATACTCCGATGAAGAAAAAGAGTCGAAAGGCAACAATCTCCCAAGAAGATAAATAATTAATCGAGAAAGAGATAGATATTGTGAATTAAAATTTTATTGTCATGACGTTTATTTTGAGATCGAGCACGGTGGAGGCAATAATGATGATTTCATTAAAAATCTAGAAGTTGAGAATAAAAGGGTTGTATAGTTTTTTTATATTTTGAGAGTTTTATAAGAAATACTCTCTTATATAGTTTTATTCGTGTCTTGTCAAAATATTTTTGCAAAAGCGAACTCAAGTACTGTAAATGTGTGTGTGTGGGGGTGCAAGGAGAACTCAAGAGATGACAGTACTGGCCAGATAAAACCTCAGGCCAGATGAGCCCAGCAAGATAAATTCACAAGATTATGTTTTTATTTTAGATTCTGCTATCAGCAAACAAAGGATACAAGGCCTCCCATCAATAGACCGAAGATAGAGGCCATGGACTTCTTCTGGTTTCTATCTATTGCAGATGAAGTTGTACTACGTACAGTGAAGAGTTTTATCACCTCGAATGATTCATAGAATAGCTTATATGCGGGTCCAGAGTGCATTTCTTTTGAATAAAAACAAAAACCAACATGTATCCATAACAACTTTAATTATAAAACATCAAGTAATTGTTCGTTTAACACTTAAGCATGCAATCCAATCAACATCAAAAGAAGTGATAAAAGACTGATTGGATTGGGTTTAAAATCAAGATTGAGATTTGAGACTAAAAAGATAAAAAAAAGTTGCACAATGATGCAAATTAGACGTAGCTAAATATATTCAATTTGTTTTGAATTGTTCAGGAAAAGAAATAGGGATTTTTACTTGAGCTAACAAATTAATACTACTAAGTGCACCCAGATGCAGATTACATTTGACAGTCAAGAGTGACACGTAGCATGCAGCTGATTAAGTGGCCATAGCAGCATGGAAAGAATAATCTGTCTTCTTTCAAGGGAGAGCAGGGATAGCTCTAAAAGTGGTTGAAGATTCTAGGAATTCATCAATTTAAGCCTCGTTTGTTTATTTTTGTCACCTCAATTTCATGATGAACAATTTGACTCCTTGAGCTAGGTTCATGAATATATATCATATTCAACTAATTTGATCCAATTGTAAACTCATAATTTAAATTCTCAAACCTAATCCACATGTGTTAAGATATGAGGTGTCTTTTCGAAAGATTGAAAACTCATTCTTCATATCTACCTTTTTTTTCTTATATATCATCAAATCAAACTAACATAGTTTCCAAGAAGTTTCAATTTAATTACAACCTATTTTTTAATTTTTAGAAACTTATTGTAGTCCATTTTTTATTTTTCCATTCAGTCCTTAATTTAGTAGTTTTTTTCTCCTTCTATTTTTATAAATTATAATATTTTCATTATTATAATAAAGAATATTTTGCAATCAGGTCCTTACATGAGTCCTTACATTATTACTTTTAATCATTTAATTGTTTTGCCGCATAATTTTCTTTTATGGTGGCAGTTATTTTTTATTCTTGATAGCTTCCATGATTCAAACCATTTTTCTTAATTATTACTACCTTTTTTTTTTGCATATAAAAAAACACATCTCATTTCTTTTATCACTCTAAGAAAACATATTTTTGTGATTTTTAGCTATTATATTAAATATTTCTTATACCAAGTGAAGATTTTAATCAATACTCAGAATAATTACACTTAAGAACCTATTAATTCGACTAAAGAAACATTGCAGTAGATTTATGTTCTTCAACACTAAATTATCTAATAAATAGCTGAAATTCCTTACAATACTACATAGAATATATGTTCACATATTTTATTTCTAAAAATAACACAATTTAGCAAAATATATAGCACATTAATAATACTATACAAATAAGAAAGAGAAAAATAGAACACTTATTTCGTTGTTCAACTATTTAGTGAGGTTTGTACTTTTTAGATCGTTTTGATGTGCTGATATCAAAAATAATTTTTTAAAAATAAAAAAATATTATTGGCATGGTTTTCGGCACGAAAAGCTATTTGAAAAGCAACCGCTATCACACTCCCAAATACCCTCTTAGTGAGATTTGAAACAAAAATAATCATCAACAAGTGTTATTCATAGTAAATGTAAATATCCAAATCACCAATGACCTTTGAGATTGATTGTTTGAACAAGGAAGCTAACATGCATGTAGGAAAGGAAAAATACCTCAGTCTGAAAATAACCTACCAGATGGGTATTCTTGGATTAGCATCAGCTTTTTCTTACAAACTAATTTTAACAATCCCAATAAATAGCTTATTCTTGCACCATCACCTTCCTGCCTCTCTCTCTCTATATAAATATATATATGTGTGTGTGTGTGTGTGTGATATTAGGTCATTCATATCACTACTTCATATTTTCCATTCATTGCTAGTTATTCATCAGCACATGTTTATGTATTTGGCTAGTAGCTCCATGGTTCTAAAGATGGAGATGAAGCCCACGTCCAAGAGTATTTTACAAAGAACAGACAAGGAATTCCCTTAATTACTAGTTGTTTAGAGATTTTCAAAAAACTTGATGAATTTAACACATTTTTAAGAGGGTTATAGATTGAACCTATCCAATTTTTGCAATGCTACGGATGTTATTCACTGAATAGTTGTAGTTCATCAAACAATAAATCCAATCTTAATTAATCATAGAGTTATGATACAATCAAGTCCAAACAAATAAAACACTGAATTAATTCTTTCCTTGCATTTATTTTCTAGTTATTTTTTTAATTAACATTTTAAAAAAAAAATTTTGTCTCATCTAAATTATATCATCACATGATTATCTATAATTATTCATGTTTTTAACGAGGTTACTTAATTAAATATTAAAAAATAAAATAAATAACTGGAAGAAATTTTTTTTGGATAATAGATATTATTAGTAATATCCTTGTGATGTGAACATTCTAAGAAGCTATAATTTTGAAGTAGATTAATCACCCAAAATAAACTTCTATGATTTCCCGCTGAACAGTAGCATGTCTTTCGCTTCCATGTCCTTTGTTTTTAAACAGACACTCTCCTAACTCCCAATCTCCCATGTCCTATGATTCAAACAGCATTGGTCTTGAACAATGAGACCAAAACCAAAGTGGACAAACTTAAAAAGCACTTCCGCCTTCATAGGCCCAAAAGAGAATGACGGTTGTACATTAATGGCAGCGTAGCCGATAGATACAATAAATTGGGCAAAAACTTAAAGATAAGGTACTCCAAAAAAAGATTTTGAACTTAAATTCTAACAATACAGGCCACTACAGATTTCTACGATGGGCCTTACCTTTGAATTAGTTAAGACCGCTGATTTTACGAAGATACACTTTTTAAAAATGTTTTTTATTTGAAAAATATTAAAATAATATATATTTTTTAAAAATTTTATTTTTGATATTATTATATTAAAATGATCTAAAAATATTAAAAAATATAAATTTTTATCTCTTTTCCTTTCACTATTGTAGCTGATGTCTATTTTTGACATTTTTGTCTCCAAAGTTATTTATTTTCAATTTCTTTCTTTGTTTTAATTCTTGTTTTCTAAGTTTTAACTTTTTATCTATAACTTTATTTATTTTATATTTTAATCTTTTAAGTTAGATAAAAAAAAATAAAAAAAAAGATAGGAGAAAAATAATCATCATTGGCCACCATTCAACACCCATATATTTATTCTTGGTATTAATAAGTTTTATTTAAAAAAAAAATTCCATTGAGATTTGTTTTCCCCTCATCTTGCAAAAAAGAAAAAAAAAATCGAAATTGAGAATGAAAAATTTGTTGGCTTGGTTTGTTTTTTGAATCAATTTATTTGCATTTTATGTTGGTATATTTGTTATTGCTTCATTAATTGTGTTTTATCATAGTTTTAAGACCCGGTCCGGTGGTTGGCACGGTCCAAGGCCCGGGTTTCGGGTTTTGACCGGGTCGCCGGGTCAGCCGGGTCAATTTTATTATTATTTTTTTAAAATCAAAACGACATCGTTTTAGTAAAAAATAATAATAAAAAAAAAAGTCAACGGGTTTGAGACCGGGTCTTGCAGGGTTAGTCGGGTCCCGAGTCGACTGGGTCTGGCCGGACCAATTTCCAAGCGGGTTTTGGTCTCTACCTGGACCGGTTCCATATCTGGATCAACCCGCCAGGCCGGTCCGGGTTTTAAAACTATGGTTTTTATGTACCAAAAGTTGAAGCATAATTTCTCCCTTTGGTGATCGGAGAAGAGTATAGGCGACGAAAAATCATCTTGCATAGTGAATGACCTGTCAATTAAAAAGAAAAGGAAAAAAAAGGACATGCTGTCCACTCCATAAAAAAACAAAATAAGAAAAACTAAGCGCGTTGCCCTAAGTTTTAAGCCCAGCATGCTTGGGCTCTTAAGCAATTAGTCAAGCTCAATTATGCCTTGTATTTTTTATTTTAATTAATACTCTTTATTTATATATATATATATATATATATATATCTTATTTTGCATGATGTATTTAGAAATAGGAATCATATGTACTTGGTATGAAAAAATAACCTCGAAGATAAAATAAAAAAAATAAAAAACATATAAATTGAAAGGAAAAGTCAAGATTAAATATTTGTATATTTGTCTTTCTTTTACTTTTATGAAAAATATTAATTTTTTATTTTAGTATTTAATTGACATCAACAACTCTTTCTTAATTTATTAGATTATGTTTTTTTAAAAAAAATTATTTCATATGCATAATCAATATCTTTATATTTTTCAATTAAAAAAATCAGAATGTAATAAAACACATTTAAGACATTGGCATATTCTTTCTCTGTTTTAAAACTATCTTCGCATCTTACTAACGGTGTAATGTTAAATGGAATGTTAAATTGTTTCTCAATTTATTTTATTAAATACATGCATCTTCTCTTTGATTTATAATTTATTTTATTTAATACATGTAAAAAAATGCATCGACAACTTGACATATTTTAAATTGAATTGTAGTGTGACCAAGAGCAGGTTAAATTACTAGTCAATTCTATTTCACGTATGTGTGCATGCTAGTGTTCCTTTATCTTTTCAGTCCTGCAAATGGAAAAAACTCTGAACCTAGGACCTATGAAGATCTCTTAGAATCTTCAGTTTTGACTATTTGCATCTTAAAAATTTCCAACCCATGCCCCCGTATACCTTTCTTTTATCACATCAAGACCAAAGAGCAGCAGTCGAAGTTACATTAAAAAAGAAAAGAAAATCTCTTTCCTATCCCAACTCTCTTTCAATTTTCATACACTGAAGATCCAGAAGTTTCCCAGTACACTTAGACATAGGCACTCAAAAAAGTGGTGTAATTAATGGCACACACAAGAATTTTCATTTTGTGCATTCAAGAAAATATAGACCCAGTAATGATCAGTATCTGTGAAAGCATTAAATTAAGCTGCACAGGTTTGGGTTGTTACCTGGACTATTGTTGGCAACCGGAGGATTGTCCTGTAATAACTCTCTCTCCACGATATGAGCTTTACATGTCGAAAATAATGCTGTCAGGATATTGTAATGGAATACAGTTAGCTCAAAATTACACCTACAATTTTAATTTTTTTAAAAAATGAATAGAAGCCAAATTTTATTAGAAATCGTTAGCAGGTACATCCAAAAAAACTAATGAAGCCATTAGGATGATGGACACAAAGTATTAACAGTAGACTCTCAAGACAAAAGGACCCCATTCAACAACAGGAAAAAAAAAAAAAAAAACACTATACCCGGATGACAAGAAAACGGACCGCAGCGGCAAATATATTGAAATTCGACAACACAAACCACTCAGCATAGCGTGATCAACAGGAAACTTAATTCCCAAGCAGAAACTGTCTACAATGTGTTGTCTGAATTTGGTAGCTGTAGCTGAGCTGGAATGCTTGGAACATTTATCTCACCTTGCAGTACAGCACAAGATCCACCCATCAAGGAAAGAAATTGCGAGGCACAACAAGGAACTTGAGAATTAAGCAGCATAATCGATCCCAACAGCTACCTCTTCGCAGAGATAACACCGCCAGCACCTCCAAAGCTCAAAAGAACAACTTCAAAAACACAGCTGCAGCAGCTCCACCAGATCAAGCCATGAAACTCGAGTACAAGGCAAGAACACACAAAATCGACTAAGAACTGATAGCATCAATAGCAAAAGAATTAAAGCATCATAACGACAAGACTCCTCGGAAACCTCATTGATCAGGCCACCCATCAAAACACAGCTAAAGAACAACAACAGTCTCACCCATCAAACTACAAATTAACATTCCTTATTAGCTTTCACTTCCATCAAAAGGAAAACAAAAGGAAGGAAAATGAAAGACATTGAGTGACGAAACAACCAAGTTATGCAAATATATTGTGAAAGTAGAAAACGAGTTTTGCCTAAAGAAATTATATAATGACATTTGCCAAGACTGAACACCTCAAAGCAAGAACGTAGCAAAATCATATGTAACACATAAGAGAGACAATCTGTTAAGCAATGTCAATTCATAGTATCCAAGGTTAATTTCACTAACTAAACTTAAATTCTGCAACTTCTTCATCTTATTCTGTTCACACATGGTCCACCTAAAGTAATGATGAAGACAAAATCCCAGAAAGAGAGAACAAAACAAAGACAAAGAGAGGAAGTGGACAAAAAAGACAAAAAGACTAGTGACAAGAAATCCCATCAGTCATTATATATATTGGCGACGCTGTTCACTTAATTATACCGAAGAAGCTACTAGTACTAGTATACTAGCAACTTGAACATGGAAAATGGAATAGGAAAAGCAGTGTCAGAGGAACACAGACACAGAAAATATAATATTAGCAAGTTTGTTGAACTCGTAAATCGTACAATGACTTTATATATATATATATATATAACATGCTGAATCATTTCAAAAACTTGAAAATAAATAAAATCAGGTGAAATTATTAAAATAGAGTGAAATCGTATACAAACACGATTTCAAGATCATTTTAATGCTTTCATCAGAAAACATATATTGTCTACCGTTATCCAACGACTATTTCGCGTTCTTTAATTTTTCAACTTTCATCTTTCTTTCAACTATTGATAGTTGATACATAGTTACACATACATAGAGAGAACAAACAAAATTTTAGGCTTAATTGTTACGTAGATTTTACTAATAATAATTTAATTTGCCCTTGAATATGTATTGTTTTTTTAGTTTTAAGTTAAATGGGGTACAATTAGACTACTGACTCCATCTAAAATTCATGCTTGATTTTTTCTACATTTGAAATCATCTCAGCTTGCTTTTGCCAAAACACCAGTCTTTATTTTAGTTTTTTTATTTTTAATAGAAAAAAATATGAATTTGGGGAATAACCCAAAAATAAGTTATGATAGTTGCCCCTCTCTTTACAATGCTTATGATAAAAAGTCTCATAAGAGACTTTAGATAATAAGCTTTGTAAAGAAAAAAAAATGGTGATTGTTGTAATTTATTTTTGGATCCCCACATAAAAAATAATAAAATTCAAAAAAAATTCAAAAAAATATACCGAGGGAATATGTAAATTAAAAAATTGATTGAGAGGGGCAACTATCATTGACTGATGAGAGCCCCGATGATAAAGAAAATTCAATTTGAGGAAGAAAAGTCCAAAATTAGAAGTTTATGGACTCAATTAAATTTTATTGAAGGTTTAATTGAATTTATGGAGAGTTTAATTGCAAAAACAATTGATTTTGGAGTTAATTTGGGCTTTAATTGGAAGAAATGAAAGTTCTAGGGTCAAATTATAATTTTTGGAATTAATTTGGTCAAATCAGGGGCTTAATTGCATAAATATTGAAGTTTAATAGCCAATTAGAGACTTAATTGAAGAAATCCGAAACCAGGGACCAAACCGCAAAACGTGCGCAAATTGAGGGCCTAAATTTGAATCTGACGCGTTTTGGCGCCTTTTCCTTTTAAATGAAACGGCGTGTTTTGAACAAAACGGCGTCGTTTCATGCACTGTTTATTAAATAAAAAAAGAAAACGCAAAACGGTGCCGTTTTGAACGGCACCATCGTCTTCTTCCCTGCGCACGCAGAGAACAGGGGAGAAGAAGATTTTCTTTTCTCCTCTGTTTCGCACCGACTTCCCACCCGGATTTGGCGCAATAAGATGCCCGCATTTCACCCACTTGCCTCCTCCTTTTTATCCATTGATCGATAGTGGAGGGGGCGGCCACCACCACGACGTCCCCCCTTGTTTTTGCCTATAAAAACAGGGAAGGGGACCGAAAAAGAAAGAAGAGAAAAGAAGGGAGAAGAGGAGAGAGGACAAAGCAGAAAAGAGGAGGAGAAAAGGAAAGGAAAAGGAAGAAAGAAAAAAAAAACAACAGAAGCAGAAGTAGACAGAAAAAAAAACGGAGAGAGAGAGAAACAGAGCAACGCCAGCCACCGTGCCTACGCCGCCAGCAGCACCGCCACGACGTCACCGCAAGTAATCTCTCGCCGCCCTGTCTCCTTCTCCATTTGCCCTCCTCCCTCCCTCGTTTGCATGTAGAACGTGAATTAATTCACGTTCTACAGCTGAAGGAGGCCTGGTTATTAGGCACAGTAACCAGCCCATTTGGTAATGGGCTGGGTTTGGCCCAGCCCACTGATATGGGCCGGGTCCGGTCCATTTCAATTTTTTTTTAATTTTTTTTTTCGTCAGAATTTTTACAATTTTTTCCAGCACATTTTTTTTTTTTTATCAATTTTGCTTAATATCGGTATGTGTTTTACATCGTAAAAATATAAATCCGGTATTAAAATACCCGGGTTTTGGCAAAAACGTCCAAAAATACAAAAACAATTGAAAAACAATAAAAAAAAAGTTTTTTTGTGCATATGGCCAAGTGTCTCAAATCTAAAAAATCATATCGTATATTTCATATGTAAAAAAAAAACAATATTTTAGCATGCATTTTGGCTTTAATAACCAGTTTATTAAAGTCAAGAGAACAATGGCCAAAATTTCAAAAACAACAAAAAAATTTATTTTGTTTGATTTTAGTATCAGGGATTATGAATTTATACGTAAAACGTATTCCTGATATTAAAAAGATATTTTCTTTTGACGACTTCGAATAGTTAGGTTTTTACCCGATAAGATAAGAATCTCCTTACAGAGGAGGACTTTTCTTAAACCGTAAACGTATTCCGAACAATAAGAAACCACAACACGATCTTAGATTTTATCAGACATTAAAACAATGCAGCCTACCTTAGGTAGGGCGTAGTTGGGGTGCTAATACCTTCCCTTTACGCAACCAGTCTCCGTATCCCATCTTTGAGACCAGTTAGGGTTCCTAGTAACCAGAATACTAGGTGGCGACTCCCATTCCAATTTTCCACTGATAAGAGACAAGAATTCCTTGTCTCTACAAATTTTTAAGGGATAAATCCATGAACCATTTTTTTTATTCCTTGAGGGTGGACGATTGTCGCGCCGCCGCACACGTGCGACAGAATGGCAACTCCACTGGGGACCTTGTGGACTAAGCTTTGTTTTTGTCTGATTATTGTGTTTTATTGTTGTGGTTTGCGTGTTTATTTTTAAAGTATGCATTTACTTTTTTTATTTCTTACGTGCTTTAATTTCTATACATATTTGTTCATGCATTGTATAGCACTGCCTCATACATCACATGCTTTACTTTGTGTAAGCACACACAAGCTTCTAAGTTAAGTGGGGAATTAGCGATCTGCCCTATGACTATTGGTCGGGTTCAGATGTGTGAAACACCCAACTCATATCTGAGAGCCTGCTTGGTAATGGTGGGCATACGTGCCTTAACCATTTCTTGCAACGCCCCTATACTGTCTTTACGAAGATCGTCAATGGGAAGATATGAGACCCTTTTGAGACCAGATAGAAAACCTACCCATGTTCACATAATAAATAGAACTTGTCCTTAGGTTGTATGTGCTATCGTTATTTGCATCAGGGCAAACCCTTCTTGAAGCATCTTGAACTCAAGACTTGTGGGTGATACATTGGTCGTCACTCTAAAAATTTTCATTATAGAGTTTGGGCCAAAATCACGATTCTTGTTCCATCATACAAGAGTTACGACCATATTGTCACCCCTCAAAGGGCGAGTTCATCATATAGATTACATGTTCATACATTTAACATGCATACATGTCAGATTGAAATATAGGTTCCCAAAAAGTCTACAACACCCGACTTCGAGCAAGAAACATGGAAGATGAAGAACATGCTCGACGTGATGCCTATTTGCAAGAAGAGTTGGAGTCTCTGAAAACAAGTGTGGCTCACCTCACTAGCTTACTCAAGCAAACACTAAGAAATACCTCTGGTGAAGGTCCTTCTAATCAACCGATCACCTTTGATCTGGCTCCTACTACATTTCAGCCTGAAGAAAGAATAAGCGAACATGGTCAAGAGCCTCAGCAAAATCCAACATTTATGCAGTCAACGACACCTGCACCATCCTCAACAGTCATGGAGGCATCTGCTAACGAGTCCCACAAGGCTAAGTCATCTGATCACATTGATCAAGCTAAGATAGAGGCGCTGGAAGCCAGACTCAAAGCCATTGAAGGGGTAGACTTATATGACCCGGTACGGGCAGCAGAGATGTGTTTGGTCCCAAACGTGGTTATCCCAAAGAAATTTCGTGTTCCTGAATTCATCAAATACAGTGGAATACAATTCCCCATGACTCATCTTAGGTCCTACTGCAATAAAATGGCAGAGGTAGTACATGATGGAAAACTACTAATGCATTTTTTCCAAGACAGCTTAAGTGGGGCAACTTTGAGTTGGTATATGAGGTTGGACAACACAAAAATCCAGAGTTGGAAAGATCTGGTCAATGCTTTTGTCAAGCAATACAAGTACAACATGGACATCGCTCCCGATAGAACTAGTTTGTCCAATATAGAGAAAAAGTATAAAGAAAGCATAAGGGAATATGCTCAACGATGGCGAGAATTAGCTGCTCAAGTACATCCCTCACTTCTGGAAAAAGAGATGGTCTCTTTATTTGCCAACACACTCAAAGCACCATATTATGAACATATGATGGGTAGTTTAGACCAACAATTCACTAATGTTGTGATAGTGTGTGAACGCATAGAGCAAGGTGTCAAGAGTGGTAGAATTTCTGCATCAACCGAGAAAAGAGGCTTCGAAAGAAAAGAGGTTCACCATGTTGAAGATGGCTACATGGGTAGAAAAAATACATCCCAAATTGCCAACATCAAAAAACCTGAACCCCAAAACTTTCAAGCCAAAAGCCAAATCGAAAATTTCCAAAGGGTTCAAGAACAACTACCTCCACTACCGTTACCCCTGAATGAGATGTATCAAAAGCTATTGAGCATCGGCCAAATAGCTCTAGAACCTCTAACACCTCTGCAGTCACCTTATCCTAATTGGTACAAGCCAGAACTCAATTATGAATACCATGCCGGTATTACTGGGCATAACATTTATACCTGCAACGCCTTCAAGAGAAAGGTTCTGCAATAAATAAAGGCTAGTTGGATAGAATTGAAAGACGCCCCCAATATGAATACGAACCCGCTGCCTAATCATGCTTGAAGAATATTAGGATGGAATGTTTGGGGAATTGGAAAGCATCAATGGTCCAGCATGATAGCTTGAATTTTGTAGAACTCAAATTTTGACTGTGATGTTGTTCCACATTGTCTTTGAGTCCCCTGCGCAGAGCTTTTGAGAGGAGGTTAGCCTATGAACAGATTTGCCAAAATAGAGGAATGAAACCTGCCTTGTTATTGCCTTTTGTTAATGCTTTTGAACAAGACTTTCTCTGTTCATGAGCTTTTCTTGTTAAATAAGATCATGTGTTTTCTTGTGTTCACATCACACTCTTCTTTGTTGTTATTACATGTAAATAACATTTTGAGAACAACTCTTGCTCACAAAACTACAAAAAATCCTTTGGTATTCCTTTTTTCCAAAACCATACATAATCTCATATGTTTTCATTTTTTTTGGAACCTCCAAAGTGAGTACAAAAACAAAAATCGTGTTGATATTTGTCCAAAACAAATGCATTCTGTAAATTCAAGTGATTCCTTAAATAGGTACACATATACCTAGAAAACTTGAAAGAAAAAAAACAACAAAGACAAACAACACTATGAGTTGAATCAAAAGCTGAGTTTTATTTGACTGAATAAATCACTTTGCATACACGCATGAAAGCAAGACCTATCGATCCTCAATGCATGAGTTTGAGATGAGGAAAGGCCATCTTTGATAATCCTTTCACAAGGCTGAAATATATCCTTTGCAGTCCCATTTTGAGCCTAGTAATGTTTTTTGAAAATAACCTTGACTAGGATCATACCCTACACTAGGGGGGAAAATAAGAGAGTTTTTTTGTTTTTACCATCCAGACAAAGCAGTGAAGATGGGTGCTGTAATTGATCATGTAATTTTTAATCTTTCATTATCATCTAAATGAAGCATTGATTGGTTAAGAAAAGAAAAGAAGAAGATCCAAAGGATCTAAAAGCTTTGAGCTTCTCATAAAAACAACTGATATAATTGTGCTCAACCAAACAAAAACGAAGAAAACAAAGAGAAAAGCCCAAACCCGACACTGGGGGGCATGAAGACTATTTTGAAAACAACAAATCCAAAAGACAAAAGGTCAGGAAATAAGCACAAGTGATCCATAGTCATGAAATCCCTTAAACACCTTTTGAGCCTACAAAATATCCTTTTTTTCGTAACCAATAACCAAAGCCTACATTACATACCTGATAAAGTCCTTTCTGATCAAAGGCAAGCAATTTGGATCGGTAGGCAATGCTTTCATATGCGGGTCAAACCATTATTCATGCAAATAAAATAAATACTTTGAATCATTTCGGTTCTCAATAACCCTCAAATTGAAATTTAAACCTTTTGTGACCAACCATATGTCACTTCATCTTTAAACCAAAAGCAAAAAGCTTTTATCACTTCAAGAAACCTATCCATATAAATCGCTTGAATTTTTTAGAACAAGTTTATTTTGAACCAATCTCAAAATAATTTTTGTGTTTGGAATAACTTCGAAGTTCCAAAAAGTTTGCATGAAAACATTTCATTGTACAAAAAAAAACCCAAACTTACTTTCACATATCCTCACCCCAAACTAAACCCAAGTTAAACACTTGGGGGGCATGATCAAGCTGGGGGCCAATCAAAAACACATGGTAGGGCTGGCTCCATGATTCCTTTTCTAATGAAAATGTCGGGCAAAATTGGTAACTCTTGAGATAAAGGGTGAAGGACAAAGATGTATGATGACATCAAATCCTTCCTGGAGATCAAGATCACAATATGTAACCCGAGTAAGCAGAAGTGGAAAAGCCATCGAAGTTTACTACCAACACTACAACTTTTGAGAGAAAACAAAGACACCATGAAGAAATGGGGGCCTATATTTCTCAGGTAAGTATACATGCATATCAATCATAATGCATTTTCTTTCAACATTGACAGATCAGTGTTTCAACATCAACTTTTAGGTAGTGCGTTTTCTAACCTTACCTCTTGTTGAATGCGCCTTTGAGCCTTCACTTCCTTTTGAGTGCACCTTTGAGCCCTCAACTCCTTTTGAGTGCGCCTTTGAGCCCTCAACCCCTTTGGTAGTGTGTTTTTCTAACCCTACCTCTTTTCGAGTGTGCCTTTGAGCCCTTACCTCTTGGGTAGTGCGTTTTTCTAAACCCTACCTCTTTTTGAGTGTGCCTTTGAGCCCTCACCATCCAATTTTTTGGTAGGTCACCCATTACAATTCGACCATTCTCCATGTTTTTATTTGGGTAGGTCACCCGTTACAATGAGACCACTCTTTCCTTTTATGTTTGGTCAGGTCGCCCATGAAAATAGACCAAGGTAAGTGTGAGTGCGTGGGTAGGTCACCCGTGAAAATAGACCATCTTTTTCAAAAAAACAAAGGGTTGAACACACAGATTTTGGTTATAGTTAAAGGGGATCGGCGAAGGGATCTCAGTTTAGCCCAACCACATACAGGACTTTGGGTCCGGTCAATCAAATTTTAAAACGACCAGTTTCGGAAGACCAATTTTGTTTTATCTTTACAACACTTACTATGCAAAATTTTTGTTCCGTAAGCATTGTAAAGAGGGGGGCAATTGTTGTAACCCATTTTTGGGTCCCCACATAAAAAATAATAAAATACAAAAAAATTCAAAAAAATATATTATAAAAAAATATAACAGTGAAAAAATAAATGCCACAACATCCTAAAAATGCTCAAAAATTGATTGAGGATGTTCAAAAATATAAAAATTAAAATTTATGGTGCATACAGCCAAGTGTCTCAAATCTAAAAAATCAAATCGTATATTTCATATGTAAAAAAAAAAAACAATATTTTAGCATGCATTTTGGCTTTAATAACCAGTTTATTAAAGTCAAGAGTGTTGTAACCCATTTTTGGGTCCCCACATAAAAAATAATAAAATACAAAAAAATTCAAAAAATATATTATCAAAAAATATAACAGTGAAAAAATGCCAGAGCGCCCTAAAAATGCTCAAAAATTGATTGAGAATGTTCAAAAATCAAAAATTAATTTTTGACAGTATATCATTGACTGATGAGAGCCCCGATGATAAAGAAAATTCAATTTGTGGAAGAAAAATGCAAAATCAGAAGTTTATGGACTCAATGAAATTTTATTAAAGGTTTAATTGCATTTATGAAGATTTTAATTGCAAGAAAAATTGATTTTGGAGTTAATTTGGGCTTTAATTAGGAGAAATTAATTTTCTAGGGTCAAATTATAATTTTTGGAAGTTAATTTGGTCAAATCAGGGGCTTAATTGCATAAATATTGAGGTTTAATGGCCAATTAGGGACTGAATTGAAGAAATCCGAGACCAAGGACTAAATTGTAAAACGCGCGTAAATGGAGGGCCGAAATTTGAATCTGACGCGTTTTGGCGCCAAATCCATTTAAATGAAACGACGCTGTTTCATGCACTGTTAAAAAAAAAAAAAAAGAACCCAAAACGGTGCCGTTTTGAACGGCACCATCATCTTCTTCCCTTGGACACGCAGCGAAGCAGGGGAAGAAGAAATTTTTTTTTTCTTCTCTTTTCGCCTACTTTCTTTCCCGGCTTTGGTGCAATAAGACGCCCACAATTCACCCACTTGCCTGGCGTTGTTATCCGTTGAAGGTAGTGGAGGGGGGCGGCCAACAGTAGCCGCCCCAACACGTTCTCCCTCCCCTGTTTTCCTATAAATACAGGGGAGAACTAAGAAAAAAAAAAAAGGGGGGGAGAAGAGAGACGAACCGAGATAGAAGAGAAGAGAAGAGAGAGGGCAGAGAAGAAGAAGAAGAAGAAGAAGAAGAAGAAGAAGAAGAAGAAGAAGCAGGGAAGAAAACGAAGAAAAACAGAAGAGAGAGAGAGAGAGAGAGAACCACCGCCGGCCTCCGCCACCATCGCCACCGTGCCTACGCCGCCAGCAGCACCGCCACGACGTCACCGCAGGTAATCTCTCGCCGCCCTGTCGCCTTCTCCATTTGCTGCCTCCCCCGTTTACATGCAGAACGTGAATTAATTCACGTTCTGCAGCTGAAGAGGGCTGGTTACTGTGCTTAGGCACAGTAACCAGCCCATTTGGTAATGGGCCGGGTTGGCCCAGCCCACTTATATGGGCCGGGTCCGGCCCATTTCAACCGGGTATTTAATTTTTTTTTTTCTCCAGAATTTTTACAATTTTTTCAGCACATATTTTTTATTATTATTATCAATTTTACTTAATATCAGTCTGTTTTTTATATCATAATAACATAACTCTGGTATTAAATACCCGGTTTTCGTCCCCCGGCACTGTTCACACGGCACTGTTCATACAGTACTGTTCACACAACATAAAAAATAAAAAATATTTGTTTCAGCATTTTATAATTTTTCCGCGTCGTTTTTATGTCATTTTGATTAATATCGGGCAGTATGTTTTATGTCGTAAAATACAAATCCGGTATTGAAATACCCGGTTTTCGGCAAAAACTTCCAAAAATACAAAAAAACAACAATTAAAAAAAAAATGTTTTTGTGCATACGGCCAAGTGTCTCAAAGCTAAAACAAATCATATTGTATTTTTCATACACTAAAAACACAATGTTTTAGCATGCATTTTGGCTTTAATAACCAGTTTATTAAAGTCAAGAGAATATTGGCCAAAATTTCAAAAACAACAAAAATTTTATTTTGTTTTGTCTCTTAGTATCCGGGGTATGACATTACACGTAATGCATATTCTGGATATTTAATTCTTTTTCGGACAATAGAACCCGGGGTATGACATTACATGTAATGCGTATTCCGAACAATAATAAACCACAACACGATTTTATATTTTATCAGACATTAAAACAATGCAGCCTACCTTAGGTAGGGCGCAGTTGGGGTGCTAATACCTTCCCTTTACGCAACCAGTCTCCGTACCTGATCTCTAAAGACCAGTTAAGGTTCCTAGTAACCAGAATACTAGGTGGCGACTCCCAGGCCATTTTTTACTTGTAGAGACAAGAATTCCTTGTCTCTGATTATTTTCCAGGAATAAATATTCCGAATTTTTTTTTCCTTGAGGGTGGATGATCGCCGCGCCGCCGCACACGTGCGACAGAATGGTGACTCCACTAGGGACCTTGTAGACTAAGCTTTGTTTTTGTCTGTTTATTTTTCTTTATATTTTTTTTTCATGTTTATTTTTAATATGCATTTTCTTTATTTTATTGCTTACGCGTTTTATTTCTTGTACATATATATGTTCATAATGTTTTAATCTGTTGAAACGAATACACAAGCCTTTAAGTTAAGTGGGGAATTAGCGATCTGCCCTATGACTATTGGTTGGGTTCAGATGCGTGAAACACCCAACTCATATCTGAGTGCCTGCTTGGTAATGATGGGCATACGTGCTTTAACTGTTCCTTGCAACGCCCCCATTACTGCCTTTACGAAGGCCGTCACTGGGCAGATATGAGACCTTTTTTTGAGACTAGGTAGAAAACCTACCTTTTTTTTGTCTCACATAATGATTAGAACATAACCTTAGGATTTTTATTACTTTACAGTCATATATATTATTTTACTGTTATTTGCATGTTGCATTTAATCATGTAACAATCATCATTATAGGTTGAACTGAAATCATGACTGAGTATCAATATTTTCACAAGTTTGGGCAAGAATCTGAGCTGACCCAGGTAGCTGAAGGAAACTGTCCAAGAATCAATATCAGTACATTACCCGAGATTACCAAAATAAATCACATAATCAATGACTTGGAGAAAATATGGCCCATAATGAGATATGTTGACGATACACTGTTTGAAAGGCGATATGGAAGAATTGCTCAATTAATGAGGCTACCCTTACAAACAACAGCAATCAAAGCCCTAGTAACCTTTTGGGATCCTAGTTATCGATGTTTTACTTTTGGGAGCATAGATATGACACCTACCTTGGAGGAATATGAGAGGATCCTGGATTTTCCAAATAAAAGCCACAGAATTTACCTCAGACGAAATTTTGAAGGCACAGCCGCGGAGGTGATAAAGATGTTAGGCCTGGGAATGATCAGTCAATGCAAAATAGCTAATGGGGGCTTTAAATGGAAGGTCATTGAAGCTAGGATGAAGAAAAATTCCGAGGAAGGCAGATTAGGAGATGAACGATACCGATTGGTGGCTTTTGCCATTTTTGGCCTCATATTGTTTCCGTCTGAAATTGGGGTCATCAGCTTGGAAGCCGCAAGCATATTTTTAGAATATGAGCATGATCAGATCAATCCCTCTTCAGCAATTTTGGCCGAAACCATGTTGTCACTCAACCATTGCAGAATAAATGGCAAGGGGGTAATGAGATGTTGTGTCCCTATGTTATACTTATGGATTATCAGTCATATTGAGACACCAAGGGACATCTTCAACAACTTCTGGTGGTTCGACCTTCGACCATTGAAAGTTACAATAGAGGAGACTTGGAGACATTGGGATGAGAAGGCATGGATAAAGAAGTATTCTACACTACCACAAAGCAACTTCAAATGGAGAGCACCATGGATGAACAACACAGTCTGTATAATGAGTTGTGGAAGCAAGGTATGGGTTCCCCTTATTGGTGTAACTGGATACATCAGTTATGCCCCAGCATTAGTAACAAGACAGTTAGGTGGAATGTAGTATGCACCAAGAACTCTGGGTTTAGCAGATTTCATGGGATTATTCAAACATCAACCATACCTCAAAGAAATGGAACTCATTCGACAAGACTGGGAAAGGCCTGTTCTGGTGAAAAGGGAAGAAGGCAGCATGTTTGACTCATCTGTCAGTCAGAATTATGCAAGTTGGAGAAATGGAAAGCTTCCTGAGGTAATAGAGTCTTCAACACATGAGCATCTTGAGTCAATAATGGAGCATCCAAAAAGAAAAAGGACTCTTCATGAGGAGGAACTAAGAAGACAGTTGGAGAGATGTGGCACAGACCTTGGCAAAAGCAAAAGACAGCAACAAGTCCTGGAAAAACAAGTAGAAGAAAAAAATATGATGAGGAATTGCTTAAAACAACAACTCGAAGAGAAAGAGGAGCAACTAATATCTTGCAAACAATGGCAGAAAAGAGCAGAGATAGCTGAAGCAATAGCCAAAGGAAGCCAGGAGGAGGTGAAAGATCTCATAAGTGCAAATGACAAACTGAGTCACAAAAATGGGCTCACAGAAAAAGAATTGATCAAGATAAAGAAATCGATGAAAAGCAAGATAATTACAGATAAAGAGAAATTGGACTCTTTGAAGAAAGAAAGGAGCGGTTTCATAAGAAAGATAAAAATTGAAAAAGAGAAGAATCGACAAGTCCACCCCGACATAGAAGAAGAAAGAAGAGCACGTGCCCAACATATGGTACAGTTGGAGGAAGAGAGAAGTATGAGAAAGACGGCCGAGGTGGATAGAAGAGATTACCAGAAAAGGGCCGAGTATTCAAAAGAACAGATAATGATTCTACAATCTGAGTTGGAAATACAAGAAAAGCGGCTAAGAAGACATTATGGTGAAATAGAAAAAGAGTTACATGAGCTGAAGCAAGTGCGTCAGGAATGTCAAGATATTGACAGCTTTACAATTCAGATGAACTCCAAAATCGCCGAGCTAGACATCGAAAGAGAAGAATTACAAAGAGTCAGGACTACATTAACATTGTTTGAGACAATGGTCCGAACATTGGAAAGGAGCAATGAAGCCTTAAGGGCCAGCAATGAAGTGATAATCACCGATAACGCCTTGTTGCATGCAAAAATAAGACATATGACGAAACAGATTGGGCAAGTGGCTCGTTATGCGGAGAGGATGATGCAACAAGCTACCCAAGTTGGAAATAGTGTTACAAAATATCGAGAATATATGGGGGCTCTCATTTCATTTGTTGAAGACTTAGCTGATAAGGGGGATGCCTTGTAAAATAGTTTTTGTATTAAGTGTTGTTGATTTATACCTTTTTGTACAAGCTTCAGTTTCGTTATAAAAGGGTTATAACCTATCTTTCTTTCCACTTGAATGTTACTGATAAAGAACTTGGCAAATACTCTTTACAACAATCAGTTCAGCTCAGAAATCTTGCTTAAAGGATTACGAAAGTCATGAATCAGTTCATTAAAATATACATACACATCCTACTTGCATCATACATTTGTTTATAATATGTCATTTGCATACCGCAGTTGAAACATAGGTCCCCTACATAAGGTCCATTACACCAGATTCAGAACAAGAATGGAACACGAAGAGAGGGCTCACCTAGAATCCCGCTACCAGAGCGAGCTAGAATCAGTGAAAAGTGAAGTGTCACGGATGTCTAATCTGCTTGAACAACTGTTAAAAGCAAAAAGTGGGGAGGGAACATCCGCCCAGCCAGTTACGAGTTCACCCGTATCGCACATTCCCATAGCATCACCAATTCTGGGGGTAGATTCAGTAACAGAACAACATTTTGTGCCAGCCATCCCTATCCGGCCAGCTCACACGCTACCCACCGTGGATTTAACGACGGATGGGCCTGTTGATAGTAGGTCAAGCAATTTCATAAGCCAAGATAAGATATCTGCATTAGAGGAACGGTTGAGAGCTGTAGAAGGAAATGATTGGTTTGACCCAACACGAGCAGCTGATGTATGTTTGGTACCAAACATCGTGGTACCAAAAGATTTCAGGATCCCGGAATTTACCAAATATACAGGCTTAGAGTGCCCAAACACGCACCTACGATCTTACTGCAACAAGATGGCTGAAGTGATCCATAATGACAAAATGCTGATATATTTTTTTCAGGATAGTCTATCAGGCTCTGCTTTAAATTGGTATATGAGGTTGGAAACTGTTAAAATTAAGACATGGAAAGATTTGGTGGAGGCTTTCCTCAAACAGTATAAATTTAACCTGGAAATAGCCCCAGACCGAACAAGCTTGATGTCCATGGAAAAGAGAAGCCAAGAGACAGTCAGGGTGTATGCACAAAGATGGCGAGATGAGGCGACACATGTACAACCTCCTTTAATCGAAACAAAGATGGTGACTTTATTTGCTAATACTTTTAAAGCACCTTACTATGAGCATTTAATGGGCAGCTCATCTCAGTATTTTTATGATGTTGTACGAGTAGCAGAGAGAATAGAGCAAGGCATTAAAGCCGGGCGCATACCGGAGCCTCTAGAGAAAAAAGGATTTGCTGGAAGAAGAAGAGAAGGAGATGTTAACAACTTAGAAGGAGGGTATAAAGGCAAAAGAGTAAATTACCCAAACCCAGGAACATCTACCCCCCAATTCACCAACATGAACTTTACCAAACCCTTGTCCCCAAATCCAACCAACCGAATAAATCTCCCACCTAATATCCAAAACAACTATCAAAAGCCATATACCAGATATACTACTGAGCAATTACCTCCATTACCAATGCCTTTAAAAGATTTATACGCTAAATTGCTAAGCATTGGGAAAATAACCCCAATCCATCTACCACAAATCCAACCGCCTTTTCCTATGTGGTACAAACCAGAACTCTCTTGCGAATACCATGCTGGTAATTCTGGGCACGCAATTGAAACTTGCTACGCTTTTAAAAGGAAGTTGTTAGAACTCATCAAAATGGGGTGGGTATCATTCGAAGATCCACCTAATGTCATTTCAAATCCATTGCCTAAACATACTGCTAGTAGTTCTGGAGTGGGCATGATAGAGATTGGCAATCAAGGCCAAATGTTGAAGGTATCCATGAAGAGGTTATACGATATGTTGTTACAATTAGGATTCCTAAACATAAGCACTACATGTCAGTTGGGAAGTGATAACTATTGTGAGTTCCACATGATAGAGGGACATCATATCGAAGATTGTGTCAAGTTTTGCCAGAAGGTTGCAAAGATGCTACTCATGGGAGAATTGAGACTCGAAACCCTGGGGGGAAACCAGGAGGTGAGTATGATGGAAGGCCAAGACAAATTGTCAGAGGTCTGTAGAGTTCAACCTATGGCTAATGGGTTCTCAAAGCTGATCTTGACTAAACCTTCCTTTACAAAAAGAGATCACAGTGCAATGCCATATAACTATGTTTGTACCTCGAACATTCAAGCCCCTCTCCCTTTATTTCATTCTGAGGTTAGTGGGCTAACACGGAGTGGCCGCTGTTTTACACCTGAGGAGTTGAAGAAGGCCAATGGAAAAGAAATGGTGGATCTTGATAATGAAGTAGAGGTGAATGAGCCAGTAACAGAGAAGGAGTCAAATGAATTTCTAAAGTTGATCAAGCATAGTGAGTATTGCATAGTGGATCAACTCAAGAAGACTCCAGTAAGGATATCCCTCATGTCCTTGATACTAAGCTCAGAGCCTCATCGAAATGCCTTACAAAAGGTACTGAACGAGGCATATGTACCCCAGGACATTGAACAAAAAACCATGGAGCATTTGGTAGGGAGGATCCACGCTTCGAATTACCTATTTTTCACGGCTGACGAATTAAGTGTTGAAGGAACTGGGCATAACAAGCCATTGTATATCACCGTGAAATGCAAAGATTTCCTTATTGGAAAGGTGCTTGTTGATAACGGCTCTGCTCTTAATGTATTGCCCAAATATATTCTGAAAGAAATGCCAGTTGATGAGTCTCATATGAAGCCTAGCACTATAATGGCAAGAGCATATGATGGCTCACCTAGACCAGTCCTTGGGAATTTAGAGGTCGAGCTGTATGTGGGTCCACAAATGTTCCTAACCACATTCCAAGTTATGGATATCCACCCTTCTTATAGTATGTTACTCGGAAGGCCTTGGATTCATACAGCTGGAGCAGTACCTTCCTCATTACACCAGTGTTTGAAATATATCATGAACGGGATGTTGGTAACCGTCAAAGCAGAGGAAACAATCTCCATGGTAAAGAATGTGACCATACCCTTTCTGGAGGCAGAGGATTGCACGGATGAGAATCTTCATGGCTTTGAGATTGTAAACACTGAGTGGGTACCTAAAAGCACAGTGCTAAGAAAGCCGAAGATATCAGCAGCAACAAAGATGGCCGTTCGATGTTTCTTGGAACATGGAATCCCATTCCAATATGACTCTATCACGGGAATACCAAAAAGGATTAAGCCAATCACAATAAGAGCTGTTGACCAAAGATTTGGGCTGGGATATAAGCCTAAGAAGGAGGATCATCGTTGGGCTGCCAATAAACGAAGAGAACGAAGAATGGCTAGAATCGAGGGAAGGGAACCTGAAGAAGAAGAAGAAATGGAAATCCCTCCACTGATGGTTTCTTTCCCAAAGGTAGCATATGTGATGCAACTAGATAACCGAGCAGAAGATAATATTCAAAGGATGGCAACTATGAGCATCAACACCTTGGAAGATGATAAGGAGGAAAGAAGTGGCACAAAAACAGTAGTTGAAATGGAAGATAAAGTGCTACCACAATTGACTGTGGAAATGGAAGATGAAATGCTACCACAACTGACTGTGCATACTCTAGAAGAACTCCCCACCAAGACTTTTGTGCGAAGGTTGGCTGAAGGTGAAAAGTTTCAAAACTGGGTGACCCAAGAAGCTCCGCAAGTATTTAAAATGTAAACCCCTTGTGATTGCTTTCATATGCTTTTGTTTGTTTATTTGTTTTTGTCATTCTAGTTGATAATCAAGGCTCATGATGTCAACTAGATTTTGTCTTTATCAGTGATCCCACTTTTATCATAATCAATGAGATCATACTTTTTCTACATTCATCCGTCATTTTTTTCTCTCTCTCTTCTCGCTTTTACATCAAACATTTTTCGCTTTCAGGAATCCTGAAAGCGAATCTTCCACAACATCACATACATTTAATACCAAGAATGAATGGCCAAACTTTAACGAACATGTGACCATGATGGAAGAAGAAGAAGGGGACGAAAACAATATCAAAGAATTCACAAAACTAGTAGAGCAACATGAAAAAACATGGGAACCTGCTGCTGAAGAACTTAAAATCATAAATATAGGTTGTGATCAGTCTAAAAAAGAATTGAAAATAGGGACACTGATTACGCCTAAGCAAACGGCTGAGTTAATTGCTTTACTACATGAGTACTCAGACGTTTTTGCTTGGTCTTACAAGGATATGCCTGGTTTGAACACCAATATCGTGGTACATAAGATCCCATTAGAGGAAGGGTGTAAACCAGTCAAGCAGAAGTTAAGAAGAGCACACCCGGAGACATGGATCAAAGTGAAAGCGGAACTTGAGAAACAATGGAATGCTGGATTCCTAGAAGTTGTTACATACCCGCAGTGGGTATCCAACATTGTTGTCGTACCAAAAAAGGAAGGGAAAATTAGAGTTTGTGTGGACTTCCGGGATTTGAACAAAGCTAGCCCTAAAGATGATTTTCCACTACCTCATATAGATGTTTTAGTGGACAATGCTGCTCGTAGTTCCACTTATTCCTTTATGGATGGTTTCTCAGGATATAACCAGATAAAGATGGCTATAGAAGACAGGGCAAAAACGACTTTTGTCACCCCTTGGGGAACCTACTGCTATAAGGTTATGCCGTTCGGTTTAAAGAACGCAGGTGCCACCTATCAAAGAGCTATGGTGACTTTATTCTATGATATGATGCATAAAGAAATCGAGGTGTATGTGGATGATATGATTGCCAAGTCAAAAGAGGGAGAAGATCATGTCAAGGTGTTGAGGAAGTTATTTGAGAGATTGAGAAAGTATGAATTAAGACTCAATCCTGCAAAACGTTCATTTGGGGTTAAGTCCGGCAAGCTGCTGGGATTTGTAGTCAGTGGGAAAGGTATAGAGGTGGATCCTGATAAAGCAAAAGCCATCCAATCCATGCCAACCCCAAAGTCAGAGAAAGAGGGGAGGGGATTTTTGGGCAGGCTGAACTATATTGCCCGATTCATAGCCCAATTAACTACCACATGTGAACCTATCTTCCGATTGCTGAGGAAAAAGAATCCTGGGACTTGGAATGAGGAGTGTGAAGAGGCATTTAATAAAATCAAGTGTTATTTGCAAAATCCGCCTTTGCTTGTACCTCCTACGTTAGGAAGGCCTTTACTATTGTATCTGACAGTAACAGAAACAGCTATGGGATGTGTACTTGGACAGCATGATGAAACCGGGAGGAAAGAAAGGGCTATCTATTATCTAAGTAAAAAGTTCATTGAATGTGAGTCTCGATACATGGTAATAGAAAAACTATGTTGTGCATTGGGATGGGCAGCAAAACGGTTACGACATTATATGTTATATCACACCACTTGGTTGATTTCACAAGTGGATCCATTGAGGTACATATGTAACAAGCCCTATCTCTCCAGCCGCATTGCAAGGTGGCAGGTTTTGCTATCAGAATATGATATCATATATATGACACGAAAAGCTGTGAAGGGGAGCGTGATTGCTGACCACTTAGCTGATAATGCTATTGAAGATTACGAGCCACTGGATTTTGATTTTCCGGATGAAAATTTATTATCAATAGAGAGAGAAGAAGAGATGACAGATTGGTGGACTATGTTTTTTGACGGAGCAGTGAATGTATATGGTAATAGGGCCGGTGCAGTGATAGTCTCTCCTGATCAAAAGTTGTATCCAGTTTCAGTGAAATTGCATTTTGAATGCACCAACAATACAGCTGAGTATGAAGCTTGCATTCTTGGTTTAGAAGATGCATTAGAGATGAAGATTAAAAAGTTGGATGTATATGGTGACTCAATGTTGATTATCTGTCAGGTGAAGGGAGAATGGCAAACCAAGGAAGAAAAGTTAAAGCCTTACCAGAAATACTTGTCCTCACTATTAGGCAACTTCGAAGAGATAAAGTTCACTCACTTGGGAAGAGAAGGGAACCATTTTGCAGATGCTTTGGCTACCTTAGCTGCTATGGCCACCATTGATCTCGGGCATAGGGTACAACCAGTACACATTGACATTAGAAATAATCCAGCTTATTGTTACTCCATCGAAGAAGAAATAGATGGGAAGCCTTGGTATTACGATATCAAGAACTTCGTGCAAAAGCAAGAATATCCAGAGGAAGCTTCGAAGACGGATAGGAAAACCATAAGGAGATTGGCTATGAGTTTTTATCAAGATGGAGAGATTCTGTATAAAAGATCATTTGATGGAACCTTGCTAAGATGTTTTAAGTGCAACAGATGCTAGAAAGGCTTTGCAAGAGGTTCATGAAGGGATTTGCTCAACTCATGCCAGCGGACATATGATGGCAAGGAAAATACAAAGGGCTGGTTATTTCTGGATGACATTGGAGAAAGATTGCAATGACTACGTTAAAACATGTCACAAGTGCCAGGTGTATAGTGATAGAGTCAACGCACCTCCGACCCCTTTGTTTAATATGGTATCTCCCTGGCTGTTTGCAATGTGGGGACTTGATGTGATCGGGCCTGTTAACCCAAAAGCCAGCAATGGGCATAGATTCATCCTTGTAGCCATTGATTATTTCACGAAGTGGGTAGAAGCTTGTTCCTACGCTCATGTGACTCAGAAGGTGGTAAAGAGGTTCATAGAGAAAGACCTGATTTGTCGTTATGGGGTGCCAGAAAAGATAGTGACTGATAATGCTCAGAATTTCAACGGCAAAATGATAGCAGAGCTTTGTACTAAATGGAAGATCAAACATTCAAATTCCTCACCATATAGGCCAAAGATGAATGGGGCCGTGGAAGCAGCCAATAAGAACATCAAGAAAATCGTTCAAAAGATGGTAGTCACCTATAAAGATTGGCATGAGATGTTATCATTTGCTCTCCACGCATATCGTACTACAATAAGAACCTCGACTGGAGCAACCCCATATTCGTTGGTATATGGAATGGAGGCAGTAATGCCATTGGAAGTTGACATCCCATTGTTACGGGTGTTGATAGATTCTGAATTACAAGAGGCTGATTGGGCCAAGGTGAGATATGAGCAGTTAAACTTGATCAGTGAAAGGAGGATAGCCGCAATCTGTCATCACCAGCTTTACCAGAAAAGGATGGCCAAGGCATATGACAAGAAAGTTAGACCTCATGTGTTCCAAGAAGGAGATCTAGTGCTGAAGAAATTAGTGTCTCTGCCGGGAGAAGATCGCAGCAAGTGGGCTTCAAATTATGAAGGTCCCTATGTAGTAAGGAAGGCTTTCTCAGGAGGAGCTCTGAAATTGTCCAGAATGGATGGAGAAGATCTAGCTAGACCTGTGAATTCTGACTTTGTAAAGAGATATTATGTCTAAATATGTTCAGTTTTCCCTTGAAATCAATAAAGTAAAGTTTGGCCATGATTTCTTTGTATAAAGAACCCTGTCATTGCATTAATCTCACCATACTCAGATTGTGCATCTTAAACGAATTGATTTTGTGCATGATTACAAGAAATGCATCATATAGTGCTCAAAGATGAAATTTAAGCAGTTCCTATTAAAGAAGTGACCAAACCGAAATAAACCTCAAAGCTAACCCTGAGATAAAACTTTGTCTTTACTAGCATTATTTGTTTTTACATGGATGAATGGTTAGTTAACCATCTCTGTAATCATACATATTTTTTCCTGGGATAAGAACAAGGTTTATCAAACTTAACAATGTGCGTTTTGAGATGAGGAAAGGCCATCTTTGTCATCCATTCACGTTTCTAAATAATTTCATCCTTCGTAATCCCTATTTGAGCTGGATCGTTTTTTTATTATCACAACCCTGACTAGGATCACACCCCACACTGGGGGCAAATAAGAGGTATTGAGAAGATACTAACAAAATCAATAGGAAAGGGAAAGTTTCAAGACAAAGATTAACGATAATTAAAAAAAAAAAAGAGACCGACTAGAGGGTAGAAAATATTGATACTAATATCGAACCCAAGACTATCCAAACAAAGCAGTGAAAAGGGATGCTAGAATTGCCCATTTAATATTTGGTCTCTTATTATCATCCAGACAAAGCAGTGAAGATAGATGAGGAGATTTGGTTATGTCTCAGTTAGCAGACACAACAAAGGCACTAAAGGCAACATTCTGAAAAAAAAAAGAAAAAAAAGAGAAGAATTACAAACTGTGGGTTTTGGTATCAAGAACGGAATCGTCAAATGACTTTCAAAGATGATTGATGAATAGTTGATCCTAGATCATTAAAACCCTTAAACACTTTTTGAGACAAATGAAATTCGTTTTTTTTAGCCCATACCTATAGCCTACATTACAAGCCGTTAAAAGTCCTTTCTGATCAAGCGCGTGTAACTTGGTTTGATAAACTTTGATCTCATGACCCACATGGTTTGATATAGTATGGAAATTTATTGTGCTCTGTGCAAAACAAACAATGCTAGTATGAGACAATTGCTTTTATATATACAGCTTTTTCAAGTCTATGCTTGAACCCTTTTCAAAAGATTAAGCAGAAGGTCACTTTTGAAAAAAAAAAAAACGAAGAGCTTAACCTAAAGACAACAACATCCTAAAACCCGAGAAAACTAGTATTGGGAATTGCTTAAACAAGTCTTTAGTGTGTATGTTGACAGTACTTGTAGTCATGAACAAGTTCAAGTTTGTTTCGTGTTGTTAAAGATTCCTTTTCTTTAGGCAACCCTATCCTTTTCTATTATTTCAGACAAAGAAAAAAAAACAAAAAAAACCAAAACCAAAAAAAAACAAAAAAACAAACACAACAAACAACAACAGCCCTTTTCTTTGAGAAAGACAAATAAAACATTGGCAAAAAGAAGGTGATAGGGCGCCTAGTGAAGAAGTGGAGATTGCTTCTTTGAAAAAGACAGTGCAAGAAACACATACCAACAAATTACAAAAACACAAGACAAGCTCATACAAAGGAAAGGGTTTTACGAAACCTCAGGGACCTATGCTTCAATTTAGGTAAGAGGTGCATGCATTAGCATTACATTTTAGACCATTGCATGCACAATTTGTTTTGTTTACTTGCTTAAGGAAAATATCTGAGTGAAGGTCCAACGAGTTTGTGGACACTTGACCACACTTCATTTCTCTTTCCACCTGGGTAGGTCACTCATTACAATGAGACAGTTTTTGATTAAGGGAATCAACACATCAGGTTGACTGAGCTACACACACATTTTTTTCTGGTTAGAGGGGATTGCCGAAAGGAATCTCAGTCTATCCCAACCATACACAGGTTTTTTTGGTTCTGGTTAGAGGGGATTGCCGAAAGGAATCTTAGTCTATCCCAACCACACACAGGATTATGGTTCTGGTTAGAGGTGATTGCCGAAAGGAATCTCAGTCTATCCCAACCACACACAGGATTTTGGTTCTGGTTAGAGGGGATTGCCGAACGGAATCTCAGTCTATCCCAACCACGCACAGGATTTTGGTTTTGGTTAGAGGGGATTGCCGAAAGGAATCTCAGTCTATCCCAACCATACACAGGTTTTTTGGTTCTGGTTAGAGGGGATTGCCGAAAGAAATCTCAGTCTATCCCAACCACGCACAGGATTTTGGTTCTGGTTAGAGGGGATTGCCGTTAGGAATCTCAGTCTATCCCAACCACACACAGGATTTTTGGTTCTGGTTAGAGGGGATTGCCGTTAGGAATCTCAGTCTATCCCAACCACACAGAGGATTTTGGTTCTGGTTAGAGGGGATTGCCGAAAGAAATCTCAGTCTATCCCAACCACACAGAGGATTTTGGTTCTGGTTAGAGGGGATTGCCGAAAGGAATCTCAGTCTATCCCAACCACGCACAAGATTTTGGTTCTGGTTAGAGGGGATTGCCGAAAGGAATCTCAGTCTATCCCAACCACGCACAGGATTTTGGTTCTGGTTAGAGGGGATGGCCGAAAGGAATCTCAGTCTATCCCAACCACACACAGGATTTTGGTTCTGGTTAGAGGGGATTGCCGAAAGGAATTTCAGTCTATCCTAACCACGCAGGTTTTGGTTTCGATTAAAGGGGATTGGCGAAAGGAATCTCAGTTTAGCCCAACCACACACAGGACTTTGGGTCCGGTTGAAGTTTTAGGTCAATCAAATTTTGAGACGACCAGTTTCGGAAGACCAATTTTATTTTATCTTTACAACACTTACTATGCACAAATCTTTGCTCCGTAAGCATTGTAAAGAGGGGGGCAACTGTTGTAACCCATTTTTGGGTCCCCACATGAAAAATAATAAAATACAAAAAAATTCAAAAAATATATTATCAAAAAATATAACAGTGAAAAAAATGCCAGAGCGCCCTAAAAATGCTCAAAAATTGATTGAGAATGTTCAAAAATTAATTTTTAACAGTATATCATTGACTGATGAGAGCCCCGATGATAAAGAAAATTCAATTTGTGGAAGAAAAATGCAAAATCAGAAGTTTATGGACTCAATGAAATTTTATTAAAGGTTTAATTGCATTTATGAAGATTTTAATTGCAAGAAAAATTGATTTTGGAGTTAATTTGGGCTTTAATTAGGAGAAATTAATTTTCTAGGGTCAAATTATAATTTTTGGAAGTTAATTTGGTCAAATCAGGGGCTTAATTGCATAAATATTGAGGTTTAATGGCCAATTAGGGACTGAATTGAAGAAATTCGAGACCAAGGACTAAATTGTAAAACGCGCGCAAATGGAGGGCTGAAATTTGAATCTGACGCGTTTTGGCACCAAATCCATTTAAATGAAACGACGTTGTTTCATGCACTGTTAAAAAAAAAAAAAAAAAAAACCCAAAACGGTGCCGTTTTGAACGGCACCATCATCTTCTTCCCCTGGACACGCAGCGAAGCAGGGGAAGAATAATTTTTTTTTTCTTCTCTTTTCACCTACTTTCTTTCCCGGCTTTGGTGCAATAAGACGCCCACAATTCACCCACTTGCCTGGCGTTGTTATCCGTTGAAGGTAGTGGAGGGGGGCGGCCAACAGTAGCCGCCCCAACACGTTCTCCCTCCCCTGTTTTCCTATAAATACAGGGGAGAACTAAGAAAAAAAAAAGGGGGGGAGAAGAGAGACGAACCGAGATAGAAGAGAAGAGAAGAGAGAGGGCAGAGAAGAAGAAGAAGAAGAAGAAGCAGGGAAGAAAACGAAGAAAAATAGAAGAGAGAGAGAGAGAGAGAGAGAGAGAGAGAGAACCACCGCCGGCCTCCGCCACCATCGCCACCGTGCCTACGCCGCCAATAGCACCGCCACGACGTCACCGCAGGTAATCTCTCACCGCCCTGTTCATACAGTACTGTTCACACAACATAAAAAATCAAAAATATTTGTTTCAGCATTTTATAATTTTTCCGCGTCGTTTTTATGTCATTTTGATTAATATCGGGCAGTATTTTTTATGTCGTAAAATACAAATCCGGTATTAAAATACCTGGTTTTCGGCAAAAACTTCCAAAAATACAAAAAAACAACAATTAAAAAAAAAATGTTTTTGTGCATACGGCCAAGTGTCTCAAAGCTAAAACAAATCATATTGTATTTTTCATGCACTAAAAACACAATGTTTTAGCATGCATTTTGGCTTTAATAACCAGTTTATTAAAGTCAAGAGAATATTGGCCAAAATTTCAAAAACAACAAAAATTTTATTTTGTTTTGTCTCTTAGTATCCGGGGTATGACATTACACGTAATGCATATTCTGGATATTTAATTCTTTTTCAGACAATATAACCCGGGGTATGACATTACATGTAATGCGTATTCCGAACAATAATAAACCACAACACGATTTTATATTTTATCAGACATTAAAACAATGCAGCCTACCTTAGGTAGGGCGTAGTTGGGGTGCTAATACCTTCCCTTTACGCAACCAGTCTCCGTACCTGATCTCTAAAGACTAGTTAAGGTTCCTAGTAACCAGAATACTAGGTGGCGACTCCCAGTCCATTTTTTACTTGTAGAGACAAGAATTCCTTGTCTCTGATTATTTTCCAGGAATAAATATTCCAAATTTTTTTTCCTTGAGGGTGGATGATCGCCGCGCCGCCGCACACGTGCGACAAAGAGAACATTGGCTAAAATCTCAAAAACAACAAAAAAATTTATTTTGTTTGATTTTAGTATCAGGGATTATGAATTTATACGTAAAACATATTCCTGATATTAAAAAGATATTTTCTTTTGACGACTTCGAATAGTTAGGTTTTTACCCGTTAAGATAAGGATCTCCTTATAGAGGAGGACTTTTCTTAAACCGTAAACGTATTCCGAACAATAAGAAACCACAACATGATCTTAGATTTTATCAGACATTAAAACAATGCAGCCTACCTTAGGGTGACTTGCCTAGGTGGAAAATAAAAAATTTTCAAAGTGGTTTTATTGTAATGGGCGATCGACCCAAGTAAAAAAATACAAAGATTTTCCAAAGTGGTCTTATTGTAATGGGCGACCTGTCCAGATGAAAAATATGAACTACCTATCTCTTTTGCTAGAGATGTCTTGAAGGGACGATATGATAGGGCTTCAAGGCACACTATCTAAAAAGATAAGAGCTCAAAAGAGCATTCATAGGGAAAATAGATAGGGCTTGAAAGTGTACTATCTAAGAAGCAAGGGCTCAAAGGAGCCTTCGAAAAGAGATAAGGTTAGAAAATGCACTACCTAAGACATGATGGTTCAAAGATGCACTCAAAAGAAGAAAGATATGGTTAGAAAATGCATTATCTAAAGGACGACGACTCAAAGGCACACTCAAAAGGAGAAGATAGGGTTAAAAATGCATTATCTAGAGGATAAGGGCTTAAATGCGCACTCAAAAAGATATTTGATGGTAAGGCATCAATTCATCAAAGATGCATTATGATTAATATGCATGCATACTTACTTGAGAAATATGTCCTTTTTCTTTATGGAGTTTCCTTTTTTCTTAAAAGTTTGAGTCTCTATAGTAAGCTTCGATGACTTTTTTGTTTTTGTTTACCTAAGCCACATCTTGTGATCTTGACCTATGGGAAAGGCATGATATCAGCTCTGCCTTACACTTTATGTTTTATTGGAAAGGGAATTATGGAGCCAGTCCTATTATGTTTATTAGATTGATTGCCCCTAGCATGATTATGCCCCTAAATATTTCATTCGAGTTTTTTTACGGATGAGGCCGTATGAAAGAAGATTTGGTTATTTATAAGGACTTGTTTTGATAGAGAATTTTTAGAATTTCAAAGCTATTCCAAACACAAAAACCATTTTGATGTCAGTTTAAAAGAAACGTGTTCTAAAGAAATTCATGGGATTCCTATGGATAAGTCTTCATAAGTGTTCGAAATTTTTGTTTTGTTTTTGGTGAAAATGTGAAGTGACATTTTGTTGGTCAAAAAGGTTCAAATTTGAGGGTTTCAAATAACCAATCTTCAAAGCATTTATTTTATTCATATGAATAATTAAGCTTGTTTCGCATGAGAAAGTATTGCCTGCTATTCAGATTGTTTGTCTTTGATCAGAAAAGGTCTTGATTGGGCATGTAACATAGGCTTTGGCTATTGGCTACAAAGAAAAAGGATGTTTGTAGGCTCAAAAGGTGTTTAAGGGATTTCTAGACTAAAGATCACTAGTGCTTTTATCCTTTGAATTAATTTATAAACCTTGTAAAATGGTCCATCGTGCCCTAGTATCGGGCTTGGGATTTTTCCCTTTTTTTCCATATGGTTTTAAACATCATTATATTAGTTATTTTTATGGAATGCTAAAACCTTTTAGACCCTTTGAATTCTTTCATGCTTAACATCCCACATCGAGAGAAGAGTGTCTAGAGCCAGGGCATATTAAGACAGTTGGTACCTAACCTTGTAGGACGTGTTTTGGGGCCTGTGGGCTACCAGGAACAAAATCATGAGGTGTGGAAGCCGGGTTGGCCTGAGCCATAGCAAACAATATTTTGCAAGGGGAAATGAGTCAGGCCTTACACATGCCCCCATCTATGTTTGGGCACTTTTAATCATTGAGGATTTTGTTATATTTCTCGCACTTGCCTCTTAGTGTGGGAAGTAATCCTAGCCAAGGTTATTTTCAAGAAAAATGCATTAGGCTGAAAAGGACTATCAAAGATGGTCTTTCCTCATTTCATATGCATGTATTTAGAATCGGTAAATTTTGATTTCTTTCATGCGAATATTCAAAATGATTTCTCATTATTCATTCAGCTAAAACCCAACTTTGAAGTTATGGTGTTTAGGTTACTCATCAGGTTTTTATATGTGTATGGTCACCTTTCTAGCATATCACTTCAATTTCTAAAACTTGTCTGTTAGAACAAACACCAATTTGATTTCTGTTTTTGTATAAAAACTTTGATTTTCCAAAAACTTTTGTGAAAACATGAGATCATGCATAGTTTTTCTAGGGAAAGAGACACACACTAAAGAATTCTTGTGAGTAAAGGGTGCACTTGAATAGATATGTTATTTTCTTGAAACAATAAGGCATATCATGAATATAAGAAAACACATGATCTTATTAAAAAGGAAGACACATTTGATAAAGAAAGTCTTGTAGCATTATCAGACTACAATAGGTTGGAACATGACAGAATCAAAATAATTCTACAAGATGATCAAACAAAGGTAATTATTTTGAACATAATAGGAGCATACTCTATTTTCCAACTCTAGTACTCTTGTAAGGATTCCATTGACGGTGTAGACATAAATTTACGGTAAAACTTTATCCTTTATAGATACCCCTTTAAATTTGAGTCCCTTAAGAATTCATGTTATCTTTTTCACACCCTGCTCTTACCATCGATGCTTCTAAATTTCTTGGGCATTTCACCTCTAGTGCATTTATTGATCCATTTCTTGAAGCATGATTGGGTAAAAGATTCATACTCAGATTTAGAGTTTCTTCAAATTTTATCCACCCACCTTTAGTCAATTATATAAGCCTCGTCTTAAAGGCACTACAAGTATAGATGTTATGTCCTGCAGCATTAGCATGGTACTCGCGATGAGGTATGACTTGTACCAGTTAGGGTAAGGTGGTTGCGGAGGTGCAAACGGTTCTAAAGCTACATGCCTAATTTTTAGTAGCTTCTGGTACATCTTATTTAAGGGTAGTGGTAATGGAGGTAGTTGTTATTGGATCCTTTGAAAAATCTTAGTTTGGTTTTGATTTAAGGCTCAGGTTTTCTAGCAAGAATTAAAGGGTTCAAATTGATGTTGGTAATTTGAGGTGGAGTGTGGTAGTTTTAGAATTGGTTTTTTCCTACCTGTATAGCCACTTTGAACATGGTTTACCTTTCTCTTTTTTACCTTCGAAGCCCTTTTTCTTGGTGGACGCATGAATTCTACCTCTTGACTCCTAGTTCAATATGCTCAGCTACTGTCACAACATTAGTGAATTGCTAGGTTGAACTACCTATCAAATGCTCATAGTATGACGTCTTGAGCGTGTTGGCAAATAAAGTGACCATTTATTTATCCAAGAGTGGGGGGATGCACCTGAGCAGTTAGATTTCTCCATCTCTAAGCGTATTTCCTTATGCTTTCTTTGTGTTTTTTTTTTCTAGATTAGATAAGCTAGTTATGTTGGGAGCAATGTTAGTGTTGTACTTATACTGCTTGACAAATGCATCCACCAGATCTTTCCATCTCTAGATCTTGGTATTGTACAACCTCATGTACCAATTCAACGTTGCCCTACTTAAACTATCCTTGAAAAAATGCATCAATAGTTTTTCATGTACTACTTTTGCCATTTTATTATAGTAGGACTAGAGATAAGTCATGAAGCATTGTGTTCGCTATATTTGATGAATTCAAGAACATAAAATTTCTTTGGCACAACTATATTTGAAACCAAACACATCTTAACAACTTATACTGGGCCATACAATTATACCCCTTTAATAGCCATGATTCTAGCTTCTAAGGCTACCATCTTATCATGATCAATGTCATCAGAGGACTTTGTCTTGTGGGACTTGTTGTCAAATGCATCTACAACTACAGAGGTTGTACCAATGCTTTTGACCGCACAAATATTGTATTGTATTGTATTGGGGCTCTTGACCATGTTCACCCATTCTTTCTTCAAGCTAAGCCGTTATCAGGGTCAAAACAAAGCTGCTGAGATGAGTCTCACTTGTTTTTAGAGACTTCAACTCTTCTTAAAATTGATCATCATAGTGAGCACACTCTTCATCTTTCATGTTTTTCACTCGAAGTCTGGTGTTATAGACTTTGCGGACTAGAGCTTTTTGGAGACCTATATTTCAACCTAGTGTATGTATATATGTAATTAATTTACAATGAATGAATGTATCCATATGGATGCAAATGTGTGTACATGCACATTAGGTAAGAATGGCAAAAACCCATACAAAATGAATATTTAAGGAGTCCACACTCTAAGTGATACGGTTCAACCCTGTGATACGACTCAAGTAAGGTCAGATTCGGATTTTGGGGTAAAAAGCACAACAGTCCAGGTTTACGGCAACAGTTATAATTCTCAATCCGACCGTTGGATCGGGCTAATATTTTATGTGGACTCTCCAGACATATCTTACTACCTTGGGTTAAAAATTCAGGTCAATCGCAGTTTGGGAAGGAACCGCAATACTGGTCAACAGAGGCTGTACGGATTTTGCTATTTACTTCCATTTGACTTGTGGACTTGCTATTATGTTAGGATTCTGTTCCTACAAGGATGTGGCAGCTGGTTTTGGGAATTTCCTAATTCCACAAGGATATTTAATGAGCTGCAATATAATCTACAAGTGTGGCAGTATTTCATTAATGTTTCAGAATCCTTTTCTTATAAGGATTCCTTATTCATCAGCTACACAAGGAAAGAAGGGCTGGTGGTATTTAATGACAGATTAGTTATTTTTATTATGTTCTTTAATGTTTGGGCTTAGTTAAAATTTTGTTTTGAGCTAGGGTCCAAGGCTTGTTTGGATCAAGTTATGGGCTTTTCAGTTTAGGGGTTTGGGCCAGTTTTGAGTGGACCTCATATAAGTCCACATAAGGGGTCCATTAGGGTTAACTTTTCAAGAACTATTTAAACTTATGTAAGCCACAATTTCGGCAGCTTTGATGATTATTATTCTGAATTTTTCAGTTTTAACGTGTGAGAGTGATTCTTGCATTCTTCAGTTCTTGAACGAACTGATTCTGACTTATCGAAGATTAACTGGCTTCGTGGCGTCATTCTACTCATTCCAATAGTGTTGGTGCCTTGGGGCAGGTTTCCATTGTGTCACACTCCTATCAGACCTCTTTTGGCTTTTCGGGATCAGATCTCAATCTTGATTGTGGGTTGCGTGATCACGTGATCACGAGGTTCGCATCACTAAGGGAAGGTTCTAGGCCATTAAATGAGGGTAGGATTTCTATCTGGTCTCAAAAGGTCTATGAACTTCTGAGTGACTATCTTACATGAAGGTAGTATAAAGGTTTACAAGGAATGGTTGAGGCATAGTGTGACCGCTGTTTCAAGAATCTAAACTCCAACTGAAAGTCATAAGGCAAACCACTACTCCCTAACTAATGTAAAAATAGGTTTATTCATAAAATTAAAATGCATGGGGGTATAAATTAATACCTGATGTACTTATGCATGATCATGAAGTAAAAATACATGCCAAAATAGTAAGAATACAAGCTAAAATTAAACAAACCAAAACACATTGGCAAACAATCAAAACTTAGTCCAACCAAATAAGGTGTTCCCTAGTGGAGTCACCATCCTATTGTGGGGCGACGTCAAAATGGCGTTTTGAAAGTGCCTCTTTAAGAGGTGTTGCTGTTGGGGAAAAAAATGTTTTGGGTCTAATCATAAAATTATGATTAATGTTCAAGAGTTACCATCTA
This sequence comes from Populus alba x Populus glandulosa, assembly GCA_033617975.1. Classification (NCBI taxonomy): domain Eukaryota; kingdom Viridiplantae; phylum Streptophyta; class Magnoliopsida; order Malpighiales; family Salicaceae; genus Populus; species Populus alba x Populus glandulosa. The sequence continues at coordinate 5,129,089 of CM066157.1, forward strand.
GTATTATAATTACTAAGAAACCTATCACCCCCAATGTACCTTATCGCACGTGTACGGCGTCATGGCGAATGCATCAACTCTCATGGTATCTTGGTATCGAAAAAATTAGGAAATGGGGTAAACAAGGATTTCTTGCCTTTTCTCAGTGGAAAGAAGGAATGGGAATTGCCACTTAATATTTGGTCACTAAGAACCCTAAACTTGTCTTAGAGATCGGGCACTAGAACTGGTTGCGTAAAGAAAATGCATTAGCACCCCAAATACACCCTAAGGTAAACTATTTTATTTAATTATCTTATATATGCTAAGGGGTTATTGTGTTTTCTAATTGCTGATTTGTCTAAGGTTGAAGACAAGTCCTTTTCGGTAAGGAGATCTTTATCTTATCGTGTAAAACCTAGCCATTTTAATGTCGACAAAAAGAAGCTTCTATCATTTATGTATGATTTGATTTCTTGTACATTGCCCCCTTTAATTTCTAATGGGTTTCAAAGATCATAACTAACTCTTATTTAATATTAGAAATATGTCTTACGTATAAATTCATAATCTCAGATATTAAAAAAAAAACAAAATAAGTTTTTTAATATTTTTGAAATATTGGTCTAGTTCTCATGGCTTTAATAAACTGGTTATTTAAGAAAAAAATGCATGTTAATACATACATACATACATACATACATATATATTTTAATTTTTGTTGTATGAAAATACGATATGATTTTTGTATCTTTGAGAGACTTGGTCATATACATTAAAACAAGACATTTTTTGTTGTTTTTCCATATATTTTTTTGGCAACATTTCAGAGAAAACCAGGTATTTTAATATTAGATTTGTATCTTTACAATATAAAAATACAAATCAATATTAAACAAAATTGATAGAAACATACACAGGAAAATCACAAATTTTGATAGAATATTGTTGGAATTTTTAATATTATATTATATAATATTATTAATATATAATGGGATGGGCTGGCCTAAATATAGGTTGAGCCCATCCTGGTAGGGTCATAATCGGTAAATAAGAAATTGGGTCGAGGTCGGCCCAATGGTGTTGGGCTAGGATCGGCCCAAAGGAGTGTTGGCCCCAGCCCAACCATTTCAGTCTAGGCCGATAATGTTCGTCCTAGAAAATAATGGAGAGACTCTCCACTATTCATATGCAACATGAACAATAGAGAGAATTATAATTCAATGTTCACATGCAAGAATAGGGGAGGAAGGGAGGAAGGGAGGAAGCAGGGTTAATCTGAAGACTCTTCCTGATAACAGAGTTGATCTTTCTCATTTCCTTGAGAAATTTCTAATGGTAAGGATTATATCATCTTCTTTATGGCAGGCTTTTCTTGTTCTTCCTGGTAACAGGGTTTGAACTTTATTTTTCTTTGAGAATTTTCTAATAGTAGGGTTCTTTACTTCTTTTTTCTTGATTGCAAGGATTCCAGGTGGCAAGATTGACCTCGTAATTCCCAATCACGGGGTTTTGAAAACTTGATGTTTCTTGATTGCAGGATTGACCTAAAGACTTTTTCTATTGATAGGGTTGTTCTTCTCATTTCTTTAAGGTTTTTCTAATGGTATAGTTCATCTCATCTTATTTCCATTCCAGGGTAAAAACTGTAATTCTTTGTTATTGTCAACTCAATGATTCTTTCTTTGTCCATAATCTTACTGGACTTCATTAAGGATTTTTCTTGCAACAATTTAAAAAATATTTGATGTAGTGTTTTGAGGTTAGACGACATGCATGCATCCTTACTTGGTTTGAAATATAGCCCCCCCCCCTCTTTGATGTTTCATTGTCATATAATCCCTTTGTTTGTTATTCAAAGCCTTCTTTGTTCTTCTGTGCATTGGCTTGTTCATGTGCCAGTCCTTTACTCAAATGTAAGTGTAGTGCCCATCCTAAATTGTCCACGATGATTACTGCACTTGTTGTTATCAAGCTTGACAATGCCCCCATGTGTGGTGTTGCTTGATTCATCATGAAGGCTCTTAACCAATCATTCATCTTTTGGATTCTCTCGAGAATTGTTCTTTGATTAGCTGTGTGCATCCTGCCAACACCCATCATAGATTATTAATCAACCATGAACTTGCCACCAGTTAAAACAATACTCTTCAAGTATATGTTATCATAGAACCATCAAGGAACTATCAAGTCATCTAAACATGCATCTCATAGCTTGCAGTAAAAGGCTCATGGTTGTATGCTTAATGTTCTTCTCAATAGATTCCTATCAGTTTGTCAAATCAAATTATGAAAAGAAATGCATTGGCATCATTAATAATGTTTATTTTATCACCCATATTCATGCGGTGAAGTACCCTTTGGGCTTCAAAATAGTTGATCCCGCAATCAATTTTGGTGATGTACATCCTTCTGACTTTCATTAAAATGCCTCATGAGATACATTTTTTCAAGAGTCATACCCATGTTTGAGAGGGTAACTTAAGATGACGATATGAAAATGTCTTTCAAGTGCAACATTGTCCCATAGTCAATCTTGGTGGTATGTATACTTCTAAATTTCAATCAAATGCACATTGTATATGATACCATATTTTAGGATTCATAGTCATGTTTGAAAGGATAAACCCAGATGAAGATATGAAGATGTCCTTTAAGATGATCAAGGAATGTTAGCCATTCCTATCAAGGATGTTGCAAGCTCGATTGATGTTCTTCTTGTTTGAGAATCTTTCTTGTTTTAGAATCAACTCTCACATTTCAAAGATCATGTCTATTCAAAGTCTAGTTGGTAAAATGAAATAAAAGATGTAAGTTTTTAAAAGCATTTTTGAAAATCAAGCTTATTTGGTTAATAAATGCAGTCCTTTGATTGTCTTATATTTTGAAAACAAAAATTGACCTGTTGTAAGATTAAAATAGCTTTTTATGGTTCTTTATGTCAATTTTAATATTTGATCTTGGTTATTTCTTTTGATGGTACATGATGCTCAAGTCAAAACTTGAGGTTTTATTAAGAAATATTATTTCTTTTGAGCACCTATTTTATCAACATACATAATAACCAGTAGCTTAATTTAGCCTTGACCTTTTATAGAAAAGCTCTTCAAGTTTTTGAGAGTATTATTTATTGGTTCAAATTGTTTACTTGATTAAAAAGGGCTTTTCAAAGCACGTAATATAGGCTATGGTTCATGGCTACGAAAGAAAGGGAAATTCATAGGCTTAAAAGGTGTTTAAGGGTTTCAAAAACCTAGGATCAACATCAAATATCCATCAACTCTCTTTCTTTTGTAGTTTTTATAGAGGAAATGACATATAACAATGTTTACTTTAAAAATCAGAATTCTTTTAACATAGGTCATAATGCAAATCAAAATTTTCCTTTGATGAATAACCAATCTAATCTTTTAAAGACATCACAGGATTTATTATAGATACTAAAAGACATGTCTGTGATTTTTTCTGGAGTTGACAAAGATCGTCTTTTCCCATTTCAAGTAAGGTTAGTTAGAACCGATAAATTTTGACCTCATCCATTGTAATGATTTGGACTTATAAGAATTATGATTCGCGAGTCCATAACTACTGAATCCATTACCTGTCATTATGCATATTGCTAAAACTTAGCTACATGATGTGTGGTTCAATTTCATGTGTGAGTTTAAAATTTGTTTGCTCATCCCATGTTGCAATTTTAACAAACATCGAGTCATTTCTGCAATCAAAACACTTTTAATCTTTTAGGATTGATTAGTCTTAATCGCACATTGGAGTTTGATCCAAATATTTTGTCAAAAATGAAATGCTAAACATCTCCTGACTTCAAAACAACAAAGAGACAAAGAAAAGACATGTTTCATTAAATGATGAGATGTAATCCCAAAATAAAATGTAGAATAGCAAAATTCCATAAAAATATGATTGATAATTCAACACCTTTTTTGGATCAGCTTTTCTATCAATATCTGTGTTTTGCTAAGCATTTTCGATCACTTGTCATTCTAAGGATGTTCTAGTGACAATATGGGTGATGACAATATCTTTCACAAACTCCAACTCACCTCTAGCTCACGAACCTTCGAACTTGATTGCTGAAATTCTTGCAACTATTCAACTGAATAGCCCACGATCGCACCATGATATTCACATCCCTTGTCTGGATTATACCACCTAGAAAACAGTGGTTGCATAAGATTTCATGGAGTTGGGGTAATAAGTGCGGAGTCAAACAAATGCTGGTAGACAAACTTAAGTGACAGAGGTATGTCAATCTTTCACAAAGACAATTGAGTAGTTGATGCTATAACGAGGCTTGACACACAACTAAGGTTTCCTAATTGAAAGTCATTTTCAAATTCATTTGTCATCCTTGTTTTATAATCCATGGTAGGACCTCCAATTTATATCTTGATAGCTTGTTTAATTCTTTTGGCAATCAATATAATTTCATGTCAATCTTCCAAAGTCATTGTGGTTGTCCAGGGACTGTTGGAAACCTTCCAAAGTTGTTAGGTAATCATGGCAGCGCAAGAACCATGCAGCACCGCCACTATCGACACATGGAGTCACGCGTTGTCTCTACTAGAGGAGATCGTGATTAATCTGAAACTCCTTTATCTCCTCTTCAATTCCTCACTAATAGTGCAGTAAATAAACACTTGTAGAAGGAGTTCTACTCTGTTGAAGTTTCAGGGTTTAGTCCAAGTCTGTCTCTTCACCTTACTTTTGTGTTTTAATGCTGACATTGGTGGGAGACAATTGTAGATGATCTAAAACTACTACATCCCTTATTGCATTCACTACTATCATAACTACAAACAAATCTCTTTATAAAAAGCTCTTATACATTAAAATTTAAAGTCTGCTCTTGTTTTTCAAACCCGTATCCTATGCTGCTGGACTGGAATGGAGCTCACAATGGAGGTGGCTGGGAAGAAGGTCCCAGCTCATGGTGTGAAAGGTTAGTAGTTGTTGGATGCTACTAGAAGGAGATGTAAAGGCTATGAACAACTAACGGTGCAGCTAAATAAGAATGGAGGTTGTCTTTCGTTGATGACTTAAGGCATTGCTACTGTCATTCATAACTGAAAAGAAGGAGAGGAGGTGCAGCTTTGGTGTTGTGGCCTCTACAGGTGGAGTGCTGAGGAGAAGAGTTAATTATTTTTTCTTGTGTGTAGGACGTGGACTAATGTTGTTTCCACAGGATGTTGTGCAAACATTCCCTTTCCCTTCTTGAAGCTTAACACTTGTTTAAGCAAATTTATGAGTTTAGTTACTTCACCTTTGATGCTCTCAATTTGCTTTTGAGAATGAGCCTCTCTTTGACCCCTTTCTTTATTTTCCATCTTTTTTTTAGTCTGGTGTTACAGACCTTAGGTGGGGGAACCTATGTTTCAACCTTAGAGTATGCATGATAAATGTATGAACATGTTTTTATATGATGAACTCGCCTTTCAAGGGGTGACATATGATCATAACTCTTGCATGATGAAATAAGAATTTTAATTCTTATCCAAATTTTACAATGGAAATGTCCTAAGTGACGGCCATTGTGTCACCTATAAGTCTTGAGTTCAAGATGCTTTAAGAAGGGTTTACCTTGATGCAAAATGAAGGTACCATATACAACCTAAAGACAAGTTCTAATCTTTATATGAGATAAGGGTAGGTTGACTATCTAGTCTCAAAAGGGTCTCATATCTGCTCAATGACGATGTAAGATCCCACATCAGAAGCGAGTGTCTAGAGCCAGGGCCTTATAAGTGCATGCTCACCTTTACTAGTAAGACGCGTTTTGAGAAGTCAGGCCCCACGGTGGGCTCGCTTCTGCAAGGACAAACCCGTGCGGGCTTGTGGGACCCAAAGCGGGCAATATCTTGCTAGTGAGGTGGGGTGTTACATTTGGTATCAGAGCCGAGGACGGCTCGTCTTAAGATGGGGGGATTGTAAGATCCCACATCGGAAGCGAGTGTCCAGAGCCAGGGCCTTATAAGTGCATGCTCACCTTTACTAGTAAGACGCGTTTTGGGAAGTCAGGCCCCACGGTGGGCTCGCTTCTGCAAGGACAAACCCGTGCGGGTCTGTGGGACCCAAAGCGGATAATATCTTGCTAGTGAGGTGGGGTGTTACAGACGATCTTTGTATAGACAATTTAGGGGCGTTGCGAGAAATTGTTAAGGCACGTTTGCCTACCATTACCAAGTAGGCACTTAAATATGAGTTGGGTGTTTCACACATATGAATCCTGACTAATAATCATAGGGTAGATTGTTAATCTCCAACCTAACTTAAAAGCTTGTGTGTGCTTGAAAATTTAAGACATGTGATGCATGAGGCAATTCTATATACACTACTAGAAATTCAATGAATACAAACAGAATTGTCGATGGAATGTTCCTGTAGGTATTTTGAGATGATATTTACCAACTGAATTTTTTCCCTCGCTAAAACCATCGGTAATACTGACAAAAACATTTCCTCGATAGATACTAAAGGAATCACAAATGGAATATAAAGACTTTTAAAAAACAAAGCAGTGCGATGATGTGGAAATTTTTGTGGATGATTATACTGACGGAATTATAGTGAGATTCAAATCAGGATATTCATATAGTGATCTTGTACTTCACCAATAGAATGGCCAATGAATTTACAAATGGATATATTCCATTAGTAATTTCATCAGTAATAATTAATACATGACTTGGCCATCAACCCTTCTCCCCCCTAAAACATCAACCCTCATCTCAATATAACTCATCATTCTTTAACTTTTTTAGTCACAGCCAAGGTTGTTAAAATCACAATTTAATGATTTTACGAGTTAATATATGCTTAACGTGTAGTGCCTTAAAAACTCGAAAATTAATAAAATCGAGTGAAATCGATAAAATCAGTTGAAATAGCAAAAAATCATGATTTTGGTACCGATTTTACAATTTCAACAAAAACATATGCTGCATTGCAATAGTGCAATACATGTTTTCTCCAGACCAATAATAGCATGCCATTTGTTCACACAAAAGATGTGCTGCCAGCTACACCTCGAAAGAGATGACATGGCAGACTTCCTTGTCAGGCTTGATTCCTAATAGATCTTATAACTATTAAATGATGGGTCGATAATAATATAAACAATTATCTCTATATAATTAATTTGCAAGCTCTTTTACTGCATTAACAATCGTTTTTAACAATATTCAATATATTGCAATCTAGCGTATATTTTGACGTGATAATTTTATCAAATGTAACAACTCAATTATAATGCAGACTCATCTATAACTAAATAGGTGGCACATATTATGTTGTTATGTTGTGAACTGTATTATTTTTTAATTTAAAAAATGAGAATAGTTTCATTATTAGACCTATTTAAAAAAATTAAAAAATATATCAATTCACATAAAAAATATTATTAACTAAAAATAATGAACCAAAATCCTAAGATGATATTTTTTTTTTCAATATTATAACAATGACGTATTAGATCAATTCAGGTTTTGTAATCAAATACGTGAAACCTGTGATTTGAATTATGAATCTATTGTGTTTAATTTTCTTTAGACTATTTTTATTAAATTATATAATATGTGAGTTGGATGATGGAATTTACTTGGTTTAATTACTTAGTTTTTTTGGAATTTTTTTTTACACCATGTATTTTAAGGTGATTGAACTATGTATGAATTTTTATTTGAACCATGTATTTTAAGATGCTTGACACGACCAAAAGATTGATGTCTTCTCCCAAGTGCAAGAGTGTCGAAGTAATAAATAACTTGGCAAGACCGAGGTCAAACAATAATGATAATAAGTTAAAGAGGAATTTGAGATGTAAGATTAATGTGAACTATAAATAATAATAATAATAAGTTAAAGAGGAATTTGAGATGTAAGATTAATGTGAGGATTCAATAATGATAAAAGCAATTGTCAAGGTTAGAGGATCCACTAATAGTAATGGAGCTTTTATTGGAAGAAAACAATATTTTGTTCTAATGTTTAAGGTTAACTTCTTTAGGTTGGGATTATTATCTTTTCTTTTTCTTTTTCTTTTTTTAATATATATACATATAACTTAAAACACAATGCATCTTTAACCTATGTAACGTGCTTTTGGCTAATGACTCCCAGACCAGTTGGTCTTAGGGCATTAGGTGTTGACACACCCCTATGAGCTTAGTAACTCGGGTTGCAGATACTGATATGTAGATAGTGCAATGTTTGATTCCTTTAAACTTTTCTCCTCAACCCATGTAACAAGCTTTGGGCTAATAGTTCCTAAGTTAGTTGACTTTAGGGTATTAGGTGTTAAAACACCCCTTCGAGCTTAATTGCTTAGGTTAGGGAGGCTACGACACCAAACTTATCTATGTTTTTATTGATTTATTTAATTACATTTATTATCATTTTTTTCTTTTTTCTTTTTTGCAAATTATATATTATTCATTTCCCTTAGTTGTTACCTTTAACAAAATAATATAAATTATGTAATAATCCAATGTGCAACCCACAATCATATGTTAAAGTGTGTGTGTGAAAATAAATGTTTAAGAATACTTGTTAAATGAGTATATGAGCATAATCAATTGATAATAATACGAGAGTTTGTAAACTTGAATATTTCAAGAGAAGTATGTGATAGACCTTGTTACGAATATTGCAAATAATCATTGGAAAATGTTTACTAAGATGCGTCTCAAGAGTCAATAAAATTCTCCCTTACTCTACCATCCTAGTAATAACAATTTTGTCAAATGGTTTTAATAATAGCAAAAACAATTAGTAAGTTTTTTTTTTTAATGTCAACTACTACCCTCTCCCCCCAACCAAAACAAGATATTGTCCTCAATGTCTTAAGGTAGAAAAATGGAGTATAGAAGACATCACTTGAAATAACGAACACTGACAAACTTGAAACACAGTTAAATAAATATAAAAAATAACAAAACAAAATAATGTGCTATTAACAAAACCAAAAGACACAAGGTTTCACAAACGAAGGCTCAAATCCAATTTAAGATTTTCACGGCTTTTCGTAGTTAATCAATTTATGCGACTCATAGAGGGATCAATTACAGAGATGAAAGATTGTAGTTGGTCAATCAATTGTTCAGTAGTAGCAGCAGAGATTATGATTTGTCGTGCCGAAGATGTTAGAAATTGTTGTTCCACAGCTTGATCAAGAAAAGATAACAAATTATCATAAAAACCATTAACTTTAACAAACATGTAGGTTTATGGTGAATATGCAGTTAGACCCAAGAGGAAATATGAAAGATCTCTTCCAATGTGCCCAGACCACTTGGTTAGGCAATGAAGGCGTCAGCATGGTTAAACATTGTATTTATTCGATCAAACATTATGGAGACCTGTAGTTCCTCTTCAATTGTTTTTCCAATGATGTCCCTTTTTGCTAAAGCTTTGGGGACGACCCCCAAAACTTGACTGCCTCCTAAGAATACAGTTGTTGACACACTCCCCATTAACCCAAGATTGCCTCCCCCATATACTAAATGAATCTTTCTCTTAGCTACTATCTGACTAAGATGATTTGCAGATACTATAAACTCTTTTTCTTTCCCATGATTAGATCCACAAAAAACACAAATATTTTTTATTTTAAGAGCTGAGGATCCTGCCATTTCAAGACCTGTCTATGCTTGTAGAATGTATGGGTTGAGTAGAAATGAAGGGAAGAAGAAGAAGGTTTTATAAATAAGAAAAAGGAAATGCAATCATATCACCTATATGGAAGCCAGCTGGAGTTTCTCTCTCTTTCTTCTCATTTTTTTTTGTTCTTTTTTTTTTTTAAAAAAACATGTATATGTACAGGTAGTTGTGATTGTGGCTCACATCTTCCCTTGGTTTTACGTCCAAGAACAGCTTAAACGTCCTCTATGGGTCGGGGATAGGCTTCTCATCCAGTTTTCTTAAAAACTGGCAAACAAGGTCTTTTTTTAGTCAAGTTTCCAAGACTATGATGATCATGTTCTTTATGAAAATGGGGCCATAAATCATGAATTGTCCAATGCACATCTCCACTATGATGAGACTTAATAGTCAATAGAAGATTATCTAAAGACTCTCTATGTTTTGAAATAAATCCTTTTAATAATTTTCACAAGTTTTGCATAATGCATATGAGTCCTTGAACATGGTGGGCCAGTAAAATCCACTTTGTAAGATTTTTGAAGTTGTCTTTTTTTACGAGAAGTGATCCCCACATACTTTAGAGTGATAAACTTTAATGACACTACTTACCTCATTGTCAGGAATGCATCTTTGAAATATTTGATTAGGAGAATATTTGAATAAGTAAGGGTCATTCCAATAAAGGTTTTGCACGTCGCTCAAAAACTTTCTTTTATCTTGGTTATCCAAATGAGCTGGCAAAAATCCTGAAGCAAGAAAATTGCTATTTTTAGCAAACCAAGGCATTGAACTAAGAGAAAGTAAAGATTCATCAGGAAAGTAATCATTGATTGGTGTGATGTCAGATGTTGAATCTATTGTCAACTTTGATAAATGATCCGCGACAACATTTTTGGTGCCTTTTTCATCATCGATTGCTTCCTGTTTGGTCATAGCATGTTCATATTCAACCCCTTCCTTACCCTCAGAGATTGCCTCATCATCTTTCTCATAAGGTTCAAGAGTGGGTTTTTCAATAACCTTACCTCTATGAAGAGTGATGACTGATTTGACTTGTCCATGTGTTGACCTCTGGAACTACTTGAATTTGCATTGTATTTCCCTTTTGGATTTTGTTGTGGTTGAGATGGAAACTTACCGTTCTTTTGAAAACTAAGAGCAAATGTGAATTTTGCAAGAGCATCTTTAGAATTTGTCATGCTTTGAGCAAGTTGAATGTTGATTGCCTCTTGCTTTTCAATGAATGCATGCAATGTTTCCTCAAGATTTCTTCTAGAAAGTAGAGCATAATGAGGTGCATATCCATGATAATTTTGGAAATTATGGTATGCTTGAAATGGTGGCTATGAAGTTTATGCATTATTGTTATCACTCTTCCAACTACAATTTAGGTGATTTCTCTAACCAGGGTTGTATGTTTGCGAGTATGGGTTATGATTGGGCCTTTGGAAACTGTTTAAAGCATGGGCTTGTTCATGGAGGCATTCCTTCAAAGAAGGCAAAGTTGGATAGTCATTGGTTGCATGTTCATTTGTTTCATAGATTTGACACACAATGTCTTGAATAAATTTTAATTGACCACTCTTTTTACATTCAAGTACCTCAACTTTTCTAGCTAAAGATGCGAATTTGGCTTGGAGGTCATGATCTTTCCTGAGGTTGTACATACCTCCACTAGATGTATGAGGTTGAGTTTTACCCGGTGCCTCATCAGTGCTCGTAGTGTCCCAATTTTGAGCATTTCCAGCTAGCAAGTCTAGGCACTCCATTGCTTCATCGGGGTCTTTATCTTCAAAAGTTCCATTGCACATCAATTCCACCATTTGCCTATCTTTAGGTGTTAATCCTTTATAAAAATGTGAAACCAATCTCCATGTTTCAAAACCATGATGAGGACAAGTATTAAGCAAGTCTCGATACCTATCCCAACATTGGTAAAATGTTTCTCCTGGTTTTTGAGTGAAAGTGGTGATTTGTCTTTTGAAAGAGTTTGTTCTGTAAGATGGAAAAATTTTTTTAAAAAATTGTTGTTGCATTTCATCTCAAACACAAATGGATCCTGGTCTCAAATTTTGTAGCCATGTTTTAGCTTTATCTTTTAAAGAAAAAGGAAAAGGCTTTAATTTGACGGTGTTCATGCTACAATTTGAGTCATTATAAGCGTTACAAACTTCTTCAAATTCTCTCAAATACAAGTATAAATTTTCTAGATCTAAGCCATAAAAAGAAGGTAAAAGTTGAATAATGTCTGGCTTAAAATTAAAATGAGATGCATCAGGAGGAAAAAATATACATGATCGCGCAATTGTTCTTGTTGGATTCATGTAGTCTCTAAGTGTTCTAACCCGATTATTACCATTATTCTCATTATAAAGCAACTGATTATCCTCTTTATCCATGTTTTCTAAAGAAGATGAGGATACCCTACAAAGTCTATCATTTAATGTATCTGACCAAACTCTCATGCACGTGTAGGAAGACAATAAAAAGAAGAAAAGAAAAAGAAAAAGAAAATGAGACAAAACACAAGAAACAAAAGTTAGATAAAAGAAAAGTGAAAGGAGAAAAATATAACAAAATTTATAATTTTTATAGAAATTTACCTCCCCAGCAACGGCGCCAAAAACTTGACACAACCAAAAGATTGATGTCTTCTCCCAAGTGTAGAACTATCAAAGTAATAAATAACCCGGTAAGACCAGGGTCGAACCACAGGGAGGTTAACTATATAATAATAATAATAAGTTAAAGAGGAATTTAAGATGTAAGATTAATGTGAGGATTCAAAAATGATAAAAGCAATTGTCAAGGTTAGAGGATCCATTAATAGTATTAGAAATAAGTATAGTATAAACTCTTTTTATTAATCAACTAGAAACCACACACAGAGGAGATTCCAATCAGATTATTTATCCTTAATAGTTCATTATAAATTTTTAACATGGTCATATTAATTATCTTATTTTAGTAACACCATACTTTTAAATATTGTCAAGAATTCATGATGCTAACTTATGTTAACAACAAATCAAGTTCCTTTCATAGCACAGATGTAGGTTATACTATACGATTGGCTATGAAACTGCCAAGCATTTGTTGTAAAAAGTGTTGTACAACACAAATCTAGATTAACCATTTAATAAGAAAGGTATTAAGAATTAGTAAGATAAAAAGATATGTTAATAACAAACTTTCTTGGATATAAACATTGAAGTTCATATTGAGTTTATATTATACATATTCTAACATCATTAGTGAAACCTTTTCACCTTGACATAATAAACTTAGCAAAACATAATGAAGAAGAAAAACATAAGTAAACAACATAAGAACATAAGTATAGTAAAGGAAATGAAAAGCATAAACAAGAGATTAAGGAAAATATAACATGAAATAAAACTTAAACATTACAAAACTATAAAGAAAATATAAAGAGAATGATCTTGATCTGAACAATCAAGATGCCTAAATGCATGGCAAATGCCTCCTTTTATAGGCTAAAATTTGGAACTATTGATTTGATGACTAATTGATGAGTGGGTGGCCAACTCTTGACTTGGTGAAAATCCTTATCTTCTTGTTTGAATAAAACATCATTGCTAGCATTAGAACTGGAACCACTTGTACCATGAAAGTTATAGGAAATTGTCTTATCTTTCCAGGAAAAAAAAATTGAGGTCATTTGGACTTCTAGAACTCGAGATATGGGTCGAACACTGAACATTGTCTGGGCTGCAGGACAAATTCAAACTTCTCCGTTGTTACTATAATTTGAACTTGAAAATGGCCTTTTTAAATCTTGGACTCCACATGAAAGTTGTAGGCCTATATCTTACCAAATCTGTCCAAACAATTGAGGTCATTTGGACATCTAGAACTTGAGATATGACCCAATCACCGAACAGTGTTTCAGTTTGGACTGCACCAACATCTCTTTTCTAAGTTTGGCCCTCTATTTGCTCTTTAAATTTCAATACATAAACTCATCAATCAATCCTTTTATTTATGTGATAGGCCTGCATTTAAGATGAACATTTACCATAAATTAAAGGTATCTTATATTATTAGATATGTTATTATAAAACATGTTTTAGTTAAGGAGTTATTAATACTTCAAGTGCAAAATGATGATATAAAACCTTGATAAAAATGCACTTTTAAGTACTAATCAATGCTTGAACTATGTATGAAAAAAAAATTCCTTATGATTTTACAATCCGTTTTTACGATCCAAGTTTATTTTGCATTTTCTGTGTTGTGTCAAAATTACGTTTTTGACAATCTTCGTCACAGCATATGTGTTCAGATTTATTATGGATTTTAATTTCATTTTTAGTAAGTAAATCTATTTTTTAAAATTTTAACAGAATTTTAAAATGTCAATTTTATTATTGAATGGTTTTTTAGTATATGTATTTTGTTTGGATGTTTACTTGTTTTATTTTTTTTTTCTCAAACAAACTTGTAGTATGGATTTATAATTTTGTACTTGTTATGATTTGTTTTAGATTTTGTAAAATTATATTTGTTTATAGATTGTTGAAACTTATGTCGAATGACCGACTTGGATATGTTGTGATGAAATAAATAATGGCTAGTTTAATGGGTCTGTTTTAATTTTTGTCAATTTTATTGCCGAGTTGTAATTTCCATAAATTAATGTGTATAAATTTATATGTATGTAGAGATAATGAATATTTAAGAGAAGTTTGAAAGTAAGTTGGATAATCTTAAGGTAAACCAATATTTTTGCAAATTTATTTACTTAATGTAGTTAATTAATACATGTTATCATCATTATTTTATAGAGGTTCGATAGAAGTCTTCGATGATTGTTCATGGATGTATCGAGACTCACTCCATGGATTGCGAATGATGGATTATTATAATGAGGTTCAGAGTTTTATTAATTTTACAACATCTATTCCGAGAAATATTAGTGGAGGCTACCAGTGTCATGCAAGAGGTGTAAAACTAAAAAGTTTCTTCATCCTAAAGTTGGAACGATGCATCTTCTATATAAAGGGTTCATGGAGGATTATCTATGTTGGTATGCACATGGAGAACTTTTTGTTCGTAACGAGAGCATGGTAAATTGGATGGTTGGATCAACTTCTAGTGCTAACAACGTGTATAGAGTTGTAGATGACCATAATAACCCTTACAAGAATATGGTTATGGATGCAATGAGAATGAATCAAGGTAATGTCAGTCAATATTCAATCATAGAAGAAGAACCTAATACAGACGTGACCAGGTTTTTTGATCTTTGAAAGATTCTGATGAACCATTATGGGATAGTTGCACAAATCACAGAAAATTATCGATCATTGCACAGGTGTTCACCATCAAGTTAGATTCTAGGTTGAGTAAGGTCGGTTATGATAGAATTGTCAAATGGGCAAGAAGCATTTTACCTGAAGGGAACAACTTGAAAGAGAACTTCTATTCTATTAAGTCCATGATGAAACCCCTCAGTTTAGGATACCAGAGAATTGACATGTGTCCAAACTTCTGCATATTGTACTACTTTGAAAATATTGAGCTGACCGAGTGGATGACATGTGGGCATTCCTGTTACAAACCTAGAACTAGTATGAGAAAGACTCTGTAATGTATAAAAAACTTAGATACTTCTCAATCACACCTAGAGTGCAGAGGTTATTCATGTCATCAAAGACTACTAAGCTCATGACATAGCACCAATCACATAATACGGTGAATGGAGTGATGATGCATCCTTCTAACGGTGAAGCATGGAAACACTTTAACAGTGTGCATCCTCACTTTTTAGTTGAATCAAGGAATATGCGTCTTGGGTTATGTATAGATAGATTTAACCTCTTTGGGTCATTTGTTGCTTCTTATTCTTGTTGGCCAGTTATACTTACGGTTTACAACTTGCCACTGGGGATGTGAATAAGGTTGGAGTTTATGTTTTTATCTATGGTCATACTTCGTCCTAACAATCCAAGTCGGAATATAGATGCTTGTCTTCAACCGTTGATTGATGAGTTGACATAGTTGTGGTCCTCTAGGGTTTGACTTATAATGTATCGAGAAAACAAAAATTTCTTATGAGAGCAGCTTTGATGTGGATTATCAATGATTTTTCAGCTTATGGAATGGTTTTTGGTTGGAGCATGCATGAAAAACTAGCATGTTCATACTGTATGGAAAACAACAAGGCATTCATGCTAACAAACAGGGGAAAATGTCTTTTTTTTACTACCACCAACATTTCTTGCCAACAGATCACAGGTACAGAAAAAAAACAGAAAGGATTTTTTTATTGACAGAGTTGAAAAGGATGTTGCACCCCCCGTCTCTCTGATGAAGAATTACATGAAATGGTGTCAGAGTACGGTGACATTGTGTTTGGTTTCCAATTCGGTAAGCAGAAGTTTCTTGGTTTTGGTTTGACCTATAACTAGGTAAAACAAAGTATTTTCTAGGAGCTTCCTTGTTGAAAAACCAATCTTCTCCGCTATAACCTTGATGTCATACATATAGAAAAGAATGTGTTTGAGAATATTTTCAAGATGGTCATGGACGTGAAAGGGAAGACAAAGGACAATTTCAAGGAAGAATGGACATAACGTTGTTTTGTCACCGTAAAAATATGGAGTTGGTTTTTAATAGGTCACGGGTCGCAAAGCCAAAAGCAAGTTTTTCCTTAGAAAAGAATGCATGACTACTAGTCTACCAATGACTTAAGACTTTGTGTTTTCCCGATGGACATGCCTCGAACATATCAAGGTTGATTAATTTGAAGGAATGCAGATTATATGGAATGAAGAGTCATGACTACCACGTGTTTATGCAAACACTCATTCCACTAGCTTATCATGATTTATTGCCAAAGGAGATATGGGATGCATTAACGGAGATCAATCTTTTCTATATAGATATATGCTCCAGCAAGTTGCAGACACAATACATTGAGAGACTTGAAACGAATATTGTCAAGACAATATGCAAACTTGAGATAATATTTCCTCCATCTTTTTTTTACTCTATAGAGCATCTATTGATACATTTACCATAACATGCCAAAGTTGGCAGCCCAGTCTAGTATAGATGGATGTATCCATTCGAAAGATTAGATATTATAGATACAATGTATTGCTAGTGTATTTTCATTGTTTTTCTTAATTTAAAATATTTGTTTAATTCCATGCAGGTACTTGTTCAATCTTAAGAAAAAAGGTTAAAAACAAGGTGTATGATGAGGTTTCGATATGTGAGGCCTATATTATTGAAGAGATCTCAATATTTATCTCGTACTATTTCAAGCCTCATTTAAGAACGAGAATCAACCACGTTCACGAAATGATGATGGTTGTGAAATGCCTTTGAGTGGGAACTTGTCAATATTCTTCAATCCTAGACGACCTTTTATTGTTATTTTAATTGAAATAGAGATTGTCTAAAATAGAATTCAAACAAACACATAATTATATGCTATTTAAATGCGATGAACTGAGACCTTTTATTTAGTAAGTATATAAACTACTTGATGCGAACCTCGTGATCACGTGGTCACGCAACCCACAATCAAGATTGAGATCTAATTCCAGAAAGTCGAAAGAGGTCCAATAAGAGTGTGACACAATGGAAACCTTCCCCAAGGCACCAACACTATTGGAATGAGTAGAATGACGCCACGAAGCCAGTTAATCTTCGATAAGTCAGATTCAGTTCGTTCAAGAACTGAAGAATGCAAGAATCACTCTCATACGTTAAAACTGAAAAATTCAGAATAATATTCATCAAAGCTGCCGAAATTTTGGCTTACATGAGTTTAAATAGTCCTTGAAAGATTAACCCTAATGGACCCCTTATGTGGACTTATATAAGGTCCACTGAAAACTGGCCCAACACCCTAAACTGAAAAGCCAATAACTTAATCCAAACAAGCCTTGGATCCTAGCTGAAAACAAAGTATTAATTAAGCCCAAACAAGCCTTGGGATGTAGCTATCAAAATAAAAATAAAGCCCCTAATATTAAATCTTTGTTCTGCCATGAGAAGAAGAGAATGAAGTAAAATATTACAGAACTGATTCAAGGCTTATTTATAGCCTTCCATGCAGCCCCTTAATCCTAGAAACAAAAGGAAAAGGTAGCCACCCATGTTGTTTCCAAGTTGTAGTAGGATTCTTTTGTTTCCTTTGTTATCCTCACTTCATGGCCCAAATAAGGTTGTATTGGACCCCTCTTGCACATGGATAAGATGTACTAGGGTCTCCTCTTGATACTCCAATGAACCTTTCAATTCTAACTTGGTGGAAACCTTCAAAATCAATGCATTCAATGCCTCTTTCAATGTCTTTGTCTTGAACCGAGTTATTGGACCATTTGGAACATGTAATGGGTCCTTGCTGGTGTTTCTAGGATGGTCCACATCACTACTTAAAGTTTGTTGTAAATAGATTATTTATCTATTATAATATCACAAACTCATACATTTTTGAAAACCTCGTAGGCATCATCGATAATATTTATTGTCTAATAACTCACAGTTGATGGAATCCCAAATCTTTTTATTACAAGATGAACAATTTGCCACGTGGTTTAATACATATGTAAGTACTATCACAAGCTCATTATCTATCATTGTACTTAACTTCATTATAGAATTTTTGTTTATTGTTCATTGTTGTACTTGATATATAAGGTTTATCAAATGAGAAAGAATGCTAGTACTTCATTGTCTTAACTCGGCCTGGGTCCTGAAAGAAAAGTGAAGTGCTACAATGAGTATTTTGTCAATGGATATGTGTTTCATACTGAAAAATATGGGCATGGAAGAAAGACATATAACATTGGTGTTTGTGTTAAGGGATCGACTTATAGTGAGTTTGAAATTGACTATTATGGTAGATTGGAAGAGATTGTTGAATTACAATATCATAGCAAGCATAATAAAGTGTTTTTATTCAAATGTTATTGGTATGACACCACTGACAGAGAAATCAAATTATATCCCCATTATGATCTAGTTGATATTAACTCAAAAGCTAGACTTCATAACGTAAATAATGTCTTTGTTTTCACCAAGCAATGCCAGCAAATTTATTACACATACACACTTTTCTTTAGAAATGATTGTTCAAGAAATGATTTGTTATCCATTTTAAAAACGAAACCTAAGAGTTGTGTCGAGGTTGTTCAGGATGAGAATGAAGATACAAAGTGTGGGAGATGATGTCTTTCAAGTTAGTGAGATGGTTAAACCATATCAAGTTGCTCCATCGATTGACTTAGAAGAAAATTCAAATTTTCGTGTCTTCGATAATAGACTTATTGATGTTAACACTAAGGAGTTGAATGTTGTTCTGAGCTCTAGCGGACAAGCACAAGTTAATGAAGAAGATGATAACAATGTTATCAACGTTGAAGATTGCAATGGAGCTGACAACAATTCAATTAAAGAAGAAGAAGATAATTCTGACTAACTATCGGAACATAAAAGTGTAATACAATTTTTTATAATATAATATTTATGGATGAAATTATGTACAAAGAAATATTTATTTTATAATTTTTATGTGAGCTTCTATTTTAGTGTTGTGCGTGCATCTTTCAATAAGTATTTACAGGGAGGATATACAAGGAATATAAACACAATTTGTCATTCATTGTGCACATCACCAATGGTTTGTGTCCATCGGTGTATTCCACAAACGATGGGAATTGTTCACATCCCATATCACCAATGGAATACATCGACGGGCATAAATTGTCGATGTATTCCAGAGGTGATGGGTATTGTTTACATCCTATATCGTCGATGAAAACACCGATAGATACAAACCATTAGTGTATTCCAGAGACAATAGGCACTGTTCACATCTCATATCACCGATAAAAACACCAACAGAAACAAACCATCGGTGTTGATGAAAACACCAACGAACACAAACCATCAATGTATTCTAGAGGCGAGGAGAACTATTCACATCCCATCAGGGAGAGATACGGGGACGAATCTTTGACCCACCCTGATTTCGATCCGGATTTGTGGATGGAGGCAAGATCATCTGGTGAACCCGATAGAAATCAAGTGTGCGGACTCTTCAACACCACGATTGAGAACTTGTGGGTGGCCCGTAGTGTCTCAGCCGTTAGGAGCTCCCAATCTGTATCGAGCACTCAGTCTCAGGAGTTCTTGGCCTTGCAACAACACACAACTCATCTCATCGAAAAATATGGACAACTCTGCCAAATGGTCATGGACATGAGATCACAGATGGGTGGTACGTGTGCTCCCTCTTTTTGGTCGTATTGTCCCTAGAATGACCAGCCTCCCCCTCCTCCTCTTCCTCCTCCTCCAACGTCGTCATTGTTCTAGTTTAATTTTTATTTGTACAAATAAAATTCTAATGAATATTTGGATTTTATATTATTCAATTTTATTTTTACATATTTCAATTTTATACAATTTTATTTGTTTAATTATTTTCTTTTTTTATTATTCTATACAATTTTATATTATTATTTTATATAATTTTATTTTTAAAAATATTTTTAAATATTAAAAACGGGAGTTACCGACAACCTCAATCCATTGGTATTTTTCAGAGAGTTGGAAAAACTTTATTGCATATGCCACAATCGCCGATGGACTAATTTCGTCAATGATTTACCGATGAGAATACCAACGGACTAAATCGTTCTGTATTTTCTAAAGAGTTGGGAAAACTTTATTGCATATACCACAATCACTAATGGACATATGCCGAAGGAATTACTCCATCGGCATATTTCCAGCAGGTATTTTTTTTTTGGCACGCATTTTCCGTCTATAAAACCATCGATTTTATTTTTTTTACCGATAGATGATGGAATTACCGATGAACGTTATACCAACGGACACATTCGGTTGGTGAATTTGTAGGTAAAATTTTCATCGACAGAATGGTAATCTCACATCAACAAAAAAATTATGTCGTTAAAACAATTAAATGTTGTAGTGACAATGCTTGAAAAAATATGTACAAAATTTAAAGCGCATAAGCAAATAAATAAAGGAAATGCATATTAACAAATAAACACAAAAACCCAACAATAAAATACAATAATTAGACAAAACAAAGCTTAGTCCATAAGGTCCCCAGTGGAATCGTCATTTTATCACATGTGTGTGGCATTGCGGCGAATGCATTTACTCTCATGATATTTGGGTATCAGAAAAATTGGGAAATGTTGTAGACAAGGATTTCTTGTCTTTTCTCAGTGGAAAAAAAGAAATGGAAGTCGTCACCTAGTATTTGGTCATTAGGAACCCTAATTGGTCTTAGAGATCAAACACAGAGACTGATTGTGTAAAGGAAATGTATTAGGACCTCAAATACGCCCTACCTAAGGTAAGATGCTTTGTTTAATTTTCTGATATATGCTAAGGGGTTATTGTATTTTCTAATTGTTGGTCTGTCTAAGGTTGAAGACAAGTCCTTCTTAGTAAGGAGATTCTTATCTTATCGGGTAAAACCTAATTGTTCTAATGTCGACAAAAAGCACTAACTCTTATTTAATATTAAAAATATATATAACATATAAGTTCATAATCCCAAATATGAAAAGAAAAAAAAATAATTTTTTTGGTATTTTTAAAATATTGGCCTAGTTCTCATGGTTTTAATAAACTAGTTATTAAAACAAAAAATACATTTTAATACATATATTTCTTTTTTAATTTTTGTTGTATGAAGATACGATAGGATTTTTGTATCTTTGAGAGACTTGGTCGTATACATGAAAAAAAAAATATTTTTTGTTGTTTTCTATATAGTGTTTTTGCAATATTTCATAAAAAATCAGGTATTTTAATACTAAATTTGTATCTTTACAGTATAAAAATACAAGCCAATATTAAGAAAAATTGATAAAAAACAAAATACACGGGAAAATCACAAATTTTGAAAGAATGTTTTTGGAATTTTTTTTTTCTTTTTTTATATTAATATATAATGGGATGGGCTAACCTAAATATATGGGTTCAGTCTATGCTGACTAGGACGAAATCAACTCAAAAGAAATTGGGTTGAGGTAGGTCCAAAGGAGTTGGGATTGGGTCGAGCTCAACCCAAAGGTGTTGGGCCAGCATTGGCCCAGAAGAGTGTTGGGTTAGTTTCGGCCTAACAATAGTTTTCTCTTTTTTTGGACTGGGTCGGACTCGGCCCAACCATTTTTGTCTGGGCTGGCAATGTCCAGCCCAAAAATAATAGAGAGACTCTCCACTATTCAATTGCAAAAACAATGGAGGTAGGGAAGAAGAAGGAGAAGGAGGAGGAGGAGGTTGACCTGGCGATGAGAGTCGCGTCGTTGCTGGCGTTGATGATGGCTCACAGTGGCACTATGTGGTGACAAACGGTGGTTATTGCCTTTTTCTACTTCCCTCTACAGAAGAATAAGTCTCTATTTTCCCTTTTTTTTTTCTATTTTTGTGTGCTCTTCCTCCTCTCTTGTTTTTTCTTCTTCCCTACTATTCTGTCATTCTCTTTGGTTGTTCGTCTCCTTCTTTCTCTCTCTTTTTTTTTTTTTTTATGTTTCATTCTTTTCCTTCCCTCTCCTTCTTTATGTTTTTTCTCAGTTCTCTCGTCCTTTGTTCTTCATCTGTTTTTCACCCCTCAAAATTTTCCTCCTCCGCTCCTCTCTCTCCCCTGGTATTTATAGGGGGAAGGGGGAGCTACTACCCCTTCTGTCCAGTCATGGCACAGGGGTGGGGTGTTCAGGTTGCCATTGAGCAACCGCTCGCATGGCTTGTCCTCTTTGCTTTTTTGTCTGGTGGTCAACTATAGGTGTGGGTCTTGTGAGTTTTTTTGTTTTTTAAGAGAAAGAGGGAGAGAGACAACGTCATTTTGCACGAAACAAAGGAAATGGCAAACAATGTTATCAAAACAATAATGTTTGCTCTCCTCTTTCTTTCTACTGAATAGTGCATGAAACAACGTCATTTTGCACGAAACAAAGGAAATGGCGTAAAAAACATGTCATTCTAAATCAATCCATAATTTTTTATTTGTTCAATTAAGTCCTCAATTATGATTTTGATTTTAAGAATCAGTTTAATTGCATCCCTGACAAATTCAATCATCAACCCTGAAGTTGGGCTTCTTTTTCACTTTAGTTCTTGGTTTTGAATTTGTGCATTTTGACACTTAATTGATCAACAAACTTTTAATTTTTTCAACTTGGCTCTAATTCAATCAATTTCAATCCCTCTATTTACGTGTCTTTTCCAGTTTGGTTCTTAGTTTTGGATTTTTTTCAATCAAGTCTCTAATTGTCCATCAAACTTCAATATTTATGCAATTAAGCCCCTGATTTAACCAAATCAACTCTTTAAAATTATAATTTGACCCCTGAACTTTAATTTCTTCAAATTAAAGCCCAAATTGACTTAAAAATCAATTTTTCTTGCAATCTAACCCTTCATAAATTCAATTAAACCTTCAATAAAATTTAATCAAGTCCTTAAACATTTGATTTTGAATTGTTTTTTTTTTAAATTAAAATTTTTTTGTCAAGAGTCTTTATCAATAAAAAATATGCTGTTAAGTTTAAATCTTTGTATTTTATAAACTTTCTCAACTAATTTTTATTTATTTTCTAGACGTTTCGGTATCTTTTTTCACTGCTATTTTTCGTTTATATATATATATATATAATCTAAAAATGAGTAACAAGACACCCTACCTAAAATATTCCTCAAATCCTGCACGCTAACTCAATTCTCAAGACTCGGGAGATTAAATTCTGAAAAGACTATAGGTGTTCAATAAACTCGATCTCTATGCCGTGCGAGAGAGCTTTGGTGGTAGGGGCCATGACACAGAAGTAGCAGCTCTCTTTTGACCGACTGTTTTGTTACTAAAACCAAATCGAAGAACAAGATCCACAAACAGAATCTTTGATCTGCAGCTAGGGGTTTTTTCTCTGCTCTGGAGACCCTATTCTTTCACCTGTCAATTTTTAGGCTGTGGCTATAGCTACTACATTGATGGCTAAAAACACAGTTGAAATCGAGATTGCAAATGTTACAATAAAAACAAACCAGCAAAGCCTGAATAAAAAATAAAAAATAAAAATTCTTCTCGGCTTTTTGATGGAGGCCATACGAACGCAAATTCAACTTTTGGTTACCAAACCCTTAATTAGCAAGTAAATAGCGTGAGTTGATCACCTTAGCAAGCAAAAGACTGGATTCCAATTTCCCCATCCTCCAAAATGAATTTACCTCTTAGATAAGTGGACACTAAATCTTCCTCAATGTCAAGCAGACTGATTCGTTTGTGGTGTTCTCCGTTGCTACACTTCAAACGGGAAAGAAATGTGGCCTTGACGAAACACCATGTCTAACCTGTAAACAAGTACACGTATGTGTTCTTGTGCTAACCTAATTTGCAAGTTTTGACCATTAGCACCGGGAACTAGTTTGACTCCAAAAATCATACTCCCATGAACCTTTATTTGGCCAAAAATTGTTACGCTCTACAAAAGCTAAGCCAGCTTCATGAAAAATAAGTTGGTTTCTGATAGCATTTGCGCTAATCATATACATGAATCACCAGTTGTGTAATAACAGTAAAGGGACAAAATGTCAATCATGTGCTTCATTGAAAAATCAGGGCGGTTATAACATTTACTTCCTTCTAAATGATGAAAGCAGGTCTTGATAGGTAGAAAAGGATGAAAAGAGGGGGATAGAAAATCTTAAGAGAGGGTATTTTCCCCTTTTTTGGAATGGGAAGCAAGCACATCACAAAAAGCATCTTGGAGGTGTTGTTCATCACATATGGTTATCTTCCCCGCAAAATCGATTTTATTCAGGGTATGGCACGTCAATCCATCCACTTCCCGAAACCAGGACAAACCCTTCCAGGTTTAACTTTCACAAATAAATTACCAACTGCAATTATGCGTAACTATATCTAAATCATTAATAGTAACACCAACTACAAAGACCACGAGTGAGATCAGAGAAATTTCACGTTGTCAGGCTATGGCAGTAGAATCCAATAAAAATAACTTTCACAACCAACACGTTCCAATCCCTTTCTACTATCATGGATACAGATAATTAATGCATTACCTCAACTAAGTTAGCTCCTAATAAATTTTAAGTCAATGAAACTAGAACGGAAACAGAACAGGCAAGTCTAAGTCAATGCTTGAAAGCTTCAAAAAATAAAAATCAAGCACAAATTGTTTCAACAGAGATGGGTTTCGATTACATTTAAGACTTCCTCACATTAATACCCAATTCCTGACATGGACAGACTAAACATCCAAAATTTCAGAGGGATTCCATTTGAACAATTTCTACGAAGAAGTAGCTAATAACTTCATACATCACTAATTGTTAAGTGTCCTATTCTTAATTTTAATTCGAAATTTGGGAACAGAAGAAGTACCTTCTGATGGCTCAGGCTTGGTTTCAATGTTTGTGGCCACTGCTTTGGATTCACTGGGTTCATTTGGTTTCAATGGCACTGTTGCCAACTTAATAGTAGGCTTCTCATTCTTACCTGGCAGGTCCGCTGATGCAGCCTTTGCCCCACCACTCAGCAACTTTGTCATCTCCTTTTCTTTCCTTTTCTTCTCTTTCTTCATCAGTTTCCTCTCCAAATATTCAGGATCATCACGGTGCCCCTTATGATCTTCCCGCTTCCGCTTCTTTTCCTTATCCTTCTTCTTCTCCTTTTCTTTCCCTCGAAAAGAAGATGCCATAATACCCAATGAACCACCATCAGGATTAACTCTTTCAACTGAGAGGGATTGTAGACTAGCAAACCTTTGTGCATCACTGTCTACAAGGTTATCTTGCATGACTCTAGGTGATGATGGATCATCAGGCTGAGGGTGCATAGAAACTTTACTTGATTCAGCAGTGCACTGGAGTTCCTTTCCAAAATTGTCACCATCACTTGCTAATTTTGCACTGCCAATGCTAGCACTCATCCGAGAACCATGGTCAAGACACGAGTTGACTTCCTCAAGATTTTGGTAGCTAATACTCACAGCTTCAGTTGAAATCCTCTGGGGTGCATCCACAGAAACAGAGCTGCTGGCCCCACGATCAGTTTCATGATGCCCACCTTGGAATCTCTCAACATTTTGAATATCAGTCTCCTCAGCTCTACTGGAAGCAGCAGAATGTTTGACTCTGATCTTAACAACTGGCCGTCTGCGCTCATGGCTATTGGAGATGTTATCTTCTTCCTTTGAAGCTACTGGGATGGCTGTTTCCTTTGAAGCTTCAGGCACGGCTACTTCTTCTGAAGCTTCTTGAATGGCCAGATCCATCTTCTGTCCATGATTATTGGAAATCGTATCTGGATCATTGGGACCTTCTGGAATGGCCATATCCATCTTATGTTGATCTTTGTTGGAAATTATACCCGCTTCCTTTATAGCCTCTGGAAAGGCAAAATTATCTTGTGCAAGATTTGGAATCTCCATAGGAGGTTCCAGGGGCTTTGTTTCTGTCACAAGACCTGCAAAAATATTCCTTGGATCAATGCAAGTTTCTGAGTCGCCAATACATAATGTTCTATCCCTGGGAATTCCATAAAGTGTTGGGGCCCTGAAAAGGAACAATTAACGTTAATATATCAAAATTTTGTTTCCAATGTAAATGCACCCAACACAAGCGCGCACATGAATTCTAACAATCAAAATAAGAAAAGCTCCACTAAAAATTTTCCCTCGACTAAAATGGAATCTTGAGCACATAATAATGAGGATTTGTGCTATCATGAACGACAACTACAACCTGGTTGAAAAACTTTGTGCGTGTTTAGTATTATGGTGAATGATGCTTTTCAAAAATGTTTTTCACTTGCAAATGCATCAAAATGATTTTTTTTCAGAATTGTTTTTTATTTTTTACATCAACACATCAAAATCATTGAAAAACATTAAAAAAAAATCAATTTGATGTTTTTTCAAGTCAAATGCACTTTTGAAACACGACTAAACACGGTTCTAAATGCAAAAACAATCAGTGTGCATCCCTAGTCATTTACCCAATGATTTTAGACTTCATGGTGTTTATTAAAATGTGGAGTAACCAGCACACTATATTTATCACATAAACAAGTCATTGAGAGAGTTAAATTTATTTTGTGGTTCACTATTCATGGGTTCAGAGTAGATATACCCTCACTTTACTGACTTTGAGATTAAGAATACAAGGAAAGCAATAGGGTGCTAGCTGACCCTGATGATTTGGTTGGGTTTGGATCCTGGCTGGCAACAATTATGGATCTTTCCAAGCCTACTAAAATGAAGTTAGGCTAGCCTGGACAACCCAACCTGTAATGACTTCTATGAATGACAAACCATAACTTGGAAAGGAAGAAATCAGTACTCACCTTCCTGCAAGGATTTGTAAAATGCAGAACAAGTGATGCCGAAGAATGGTATTGTTGAATCCGATATGACCTTCAAGTAGACGAATCAAAGCCAAGAGAGTTGTACACTTGATAGAATCTTCAGAATCAGACTCATCTTGTATCTGACATAACCGCATGGCATGTGCACCAAGTTTTGCCTGCCCTGCAACCAAGTAAAGAAGACCCCTTATAAAAGAAACAAATAAAGCACAAGGACATCATGAGGATAAATAAAACATGCAAAAGAACCAAAAAAACTTTTTTCTTTTCTTTTTTTCCATAACAAATAATGCAGAACCTCTTAATGACGGTTCTTCCTCCAAATATGTGATAAACAATGACAATGCTGCATCCATGCCTTTGCAGTGGAATTCCAGATCAAGGAGTGCTCTACTGGCTTCAATTCGAATTTGCCATATTGTCTTGAAATCCCGAAAAGGTTGAATAAGTTCAAAGACATGATCCTGCAGCAAGTAATGAATGGTATGTATGAATCAAGAAATGTTTAGAAAGCAATCCATGATTCGATTGAAGTAGAAAACTTACATGATGAATGGATCCTGAGAGTTTTAATGCAATTTGTGTCAATGTTCGAATACAGCTGATTGTCAAGATCCCATTATAACTCAGCATCAGCCTAGCAAATAACACATTAAGAAACATTCAATCACTTACAAGTATTTTCCAAAAAACTACCTATCAGAAAAGAAATAAATATATCCAACAAATTAGAAGCCAATGCACCTGTCAAATTGCAAAAGACAGTCAATTCGCTTGAGAAGGGAGGACAGAAAGAGAACAGTCTGCCAGGGGTTAAAGAAGCAACAAGAGTTATAGCCCTCAGAGTTGTATATGAAGGCAGAATGCAGAACTTCACAGCGTATAGGTATCAAATATCTCTACCCAGACATCGAACACAACTTCGATGCCAGATCAACTTATGTATTGAAAGACAAAGAAAACCCAACTGTTAACTTTTAAACCCGGTAGAAAGACAAAGAAATGCAAATATTGTTGTCATCTGACATAAAGCATCAAATGGAAGCATAAATGGTAGTCTCAGTCATTCATTATTAATGCATTTGAAATGTTCATGCAGCATAGATTTTTTGGCTATGGTGATACATCTTTGGTGTTTGCTCATGTGGTCAGCAGAATTTATGTTGACATTTTATGTGAAATCAGGGAGAAGGATTGTAAGGTTTTATGGCAATACAGTCTGCAAATTTCTGGCATATTTGGTTGGAGAGAAATGCAAGAGTTTTAGCGAATCAATATACTCCTAGAAATTTGATATGGGAGGACACTTTTGGGAGGTGCTTTAGGGGAGTATCCTTGGCTGATACTCAGCAAGCATGGAGTGCCCTATATGCTTTCTGTTTTGTAGCTTTCTTTCTATGGTGGATAACTTATTCTCCATTTTGAGTAGGAATTCTTACACATTTTCATTAATATAATAATTTATTTTTCTGAAAAAGTGGAGGCATGGAGAAATATAACATAGCTGCTTCTCAGAAGCTCCCACAAGTCCATGACTAATAATTCCAATCCCATCCTTCAATAACTTTTCTTTTCCTAAGAACTTTACATTTGTGACTAAAATATAGTGAGAGCCCAAAGAGAGAAAGCATTGCATCGAACACTCTCAAACGAAAAGAACAGAACACACTGAGGGATTAAAATAACAGGTACTTAAAAATTTATACAAGGCTGAAAAGTAACACCAGAAATTATGTATTGTCAAGAGTCAACAAATTATAGCATGTGAGAAAATGATGTTGAAAAACCTGTTGCCCAAATTCAAGTTCACCAACTGACTGGACCAGTGCAGCTAACCAGAACACATCAGAGTAAGGATTTCCAGTGTTATCGTTATACTGCCAGACACAACAGAACCAAATCAAATCTGGTTGAACCACTGAGCATATCCAACAAGTAAAGAGAAGAAAAGAGATAACTAAATAACAGGGCACCCAAGACCCCAAAAAGAGCAACTACTATGCATGGATTATACATGGGCTTTCCAAGAAAAATGGCGTGCAATATGCTGATATCTAGAGAATTTTGGTGGCAAGATGCAACAAATCAATGCAAAGTGCAAACAAGAATATGACATTGGATAGGGCATTTTGCATGCCTGAACTTTAAATACTGATAAAGGAAGAGAAGGCTCTAAGTTCAGGCAATCATTGACTGCATACTAACCAAAGAATGGGCTAACCCCTAGGATTAGCTAGCGGCATTGCTGCACTCCACATTTCCCTCCCCTTACAATCCTAGCTATAGTATGATTCAAATATAAGAATGCCAAGGTTAGCTTTGGCTAGAGAAGATTACTGTTCCGTGTTATGTTATTTCCATTGACAATTCAAATTGTGATCTGGTCAGACTATCCATTCCTTGGCTTAAATGAAAGAACCTCCAGCGGAGGACAAGCAAGGATACCAATCCACCACAATTTTATTGGTAAACCACTACAAATGTCATCCAGCAACTCTCACTAGACAATTCACATATTCAGGACAATCATGACGAAACACACAATAGCCTGTTGACCTCCTGCCCAAGTTTTCACTTGCGATCTATAGCAAGAATCTGCTCATCAATTTTATTGATACACCACTACAAGAGTCAATTGGTAAACATGCTAGCAAATAACAAAAATAAACCCCCCCCAGCTACCATGCACCATCAATCAAGGAAAACCAAATATTTTTAACAGTTTCTCGCATCGCATATGAGAGGTGAAAAACAAAAAAGCAAACAGGATTCAAATTGATGCTAAGGAAGACCCTACCTTCAGAAGTTGCAAAATAAATTCAACAGCTTCTCTTGGGCTTTTCTTATCTGTAGCCCTGACCTTAGCAACTGCATGAGGAATTGCCTGAATACAACCAAAACAAATGGAAGCTATAAGTCTTCACACAGTGAGGAAAAGTCTGCAAGAAAGTAACCTTACTTCTTTTCTAGGGAAAAAGGAAATACTATTGAAAGAAAAATTTGAATTGAAATTTGTTTTTTCGATAAAACAAATATTAGATATAAAAAGAAACCATTATCAAGAAAAATAAATAAACTCATCAATCAATCATCATAAATTAAAAATAAAAAGAACCACAAAGAAGTCAAGTTTGGAGATTAATTAAGTCATTTTTCAACAACCAAACATTAAAATAATAATGCACCGCATAGAAGTTAAGTTTTGGGGAATAATAAAAAGAACACATCAATCAATCATCAAATTGTTTCTTTTTTAAAAAAGAAAGAGCACATAGAAGTTAATTTTGGAAAATAATAAGGCATTCTCAACAACAGAACATTAAAATAATAATGCACCTCAACCTCTCTCAAATAACACTGTGACGCAACATATAGTGAAGATAAGACCATGGTTCTCAAGCCCTAAGGTTACAGACCTAACTATAGAGAAATCTAAAGAAACTTATCGGGTATTTTTATTAAATCTGAATAATAGTCTTAATCTCCATAAAATAAACTAGACATTCTTATTTATATTAGTCTTATAATCCTTTCTATGAAAGGATTCCTAATTAAGGCTTTAACTAATTAATAAAATTCATCTACCATTAGGATATCTAAATAATAAAATACTAATTAAATTAAAAGTTCTAAACTAAGTAGAAAATAAATAATTAAAATCCAAAATTAACTAGGAAAATAATTAAAACAAGAAAACAAGGCTTCATATAAGATGCTTCTAGGTTTCTTTACGGATTTCTTTTTAAGCTTGGCCTTTTCAATCATGTAAACAAACCCTTGGATAATTGTTTTGCATCAATCTCCCCCACTTGAGAGAAACTTATCCTCGAGTTGAGTTTAATAACTGGAAAGTACTTGTAAAAGTCAGCAAGATTAAAGGTCTTTGATATGCCCATGTTATCCGAAAGATCAATAACATAAGCAATATCATTGATTTTCTTCACCACCTTGTAGAGACCATACTTCTTCATCTTCAGCTTATCATAGATGCCTACTAGAAACCTCTCCTTGCACAAGAAAATCATCACCATGTCTCCTTGAAACAATTGAACTCGCCTATGCTTGTTTGTTGTGTGCTTATTTCTAGCAACTAAGTATTCTAGTTTCCTCTTAACCTCTTGATGATAGCTCGCAGCTGTTCAACCAAATTCTTTGCTAACTTGCTAAACCCAGCGACTTTGAGCAAAGAATGTAGATCAAATACATGGTTGGGAGGCTTTATTTACACAATCTCAAATGGTGTCTTGCTAGTAGCACTATGATTGGAATTGTTGTAACCAAATTTTGCCTTGACCAATGCAACATCCCACTATTTAGGCTTATCTCCTCAATGCTATGAATTAGATTGCCCCAAGTTCTGTTTAGAGACTTTGTTTGGTCATTAGTTTGTCGATGAGTAGTACTATTATACTTCAAAGAGGAATTAAACATCTTCCACAAGTTAGCAAAAAATGACTAAGAAACCTTTAGACATGATGGATTTTGGAATACCACGCTACCTCAATTATCTCCCTGAAAAATAGCCTAGTCATGCTGATCACATTTGTAGTCTTCTTGCAATGTATAAAATGTGTCATCTTTAAATATATATCCATAACAACAAAAGAAAAATTCATTCCTTGCTAAGTTCGTGGAAGACCTAACACAAAATCCGTGGAAATATATTTAGGTACGGGTAAAGGGATGTATAAGCTAGTGTTTCGTGATTACCCCTTAGCTGTTTGACAAGTAAAACAGTGTTGAAAAAATTTGTTTGCATTACACTTGAGTTGAGGCTAGTAATACTCATCCTCCGAAGCTAGCACTGTTTGGTCTCTTCCTCCATGACCTTATAATTCACCACCATGCAAGTCTCAAATCAATTTCTCGCATAGGGAATTGCAAGAGATACACAGTCGATTACCTTTCATTAAGCAACCATCATGTATATAGAAATCTCCATCAACTCAACCATTAGAACACTTCTCCCATGTCTCCTAAAAATCAGCATTTTCAGCGTACAACTCCTTCAAACACTCAAAACCAAAATCTCGCTATGAAAAATGATTAGTTTATACAGGCCTTCACCTAATGAAACTGAACTTCTGAAGGAATGTAATCCACCTGGACATCATATCCATGCTGATTTTCTTTGACTATTCAGAGACTTCAAAGCTGAATGATTTGAATGTAAGATAAAATCTTTGTTAATCAAATAACACTCCTTAATTTTCAAAACCCTTACCACAACATAAAGTTCTTTATCATAGGCAGTCCACTTCAAGCGAGCTTCGTTCAAGTTCTAAATGAAAAGGTTGGAGGATGTTTCTCCTAGGAAAGAACTCCAATACCCACTCCATATACACCACATTCAACCTCAAACAACTTGTCAAAGTTGGGTAAAGCAAGCATTGAAGCATTCCATAGCTTATCGTTTATTAAGGCAAAACTTTGTTCTTCCTCACCCCACTAAAATTCTTCTTTTTCAAACATTCAGTGATCAGTGCCACAATGCTATTGAAATTCTGAATAAATCTCCAATAGCCAAGCCATGAACTCCACACATTACTAACTATCTTAGGTGTGGGCCAATCACAAATTGCCCTCACTTTCTCCTTGTCAACTTCAACTCCACTAGCTCCTACAATAAAACCCAAGAATAAGCTACACTTTTTCAAGTTGACATACAACTTATTTTATGCAGATTATTTCGCTCAACTAAGAGCAAAAATTACATTGTATATTCTTGCACAATTTGGTAACCTTAGGAACACCTCTAATACTTATGGATTAAAAGTTAATCATACATATTAAAATCTACCTCTCAACAATTACTTCATCCCTCTCACCTCCAATAGGTTACCCCACCAAACTAATGCCCCATGCTTCAATTTAAACCCTGCAATTTTTATCATTCTCGAATCTAAAATTCCCTTATATCATAAAACCAATCACATGTAGCTAACCAATCACATGTAGCTAACCAATCAAGAAACTATACTCTTAAATCACCACCAAAAGAAGAAATCTCAACTTTCATAGAGTAGTCTTGATCATACATATTATTTCTAGCAACCTTATCTCGATCTTCTTCATCAGATGAATACGAAAATTCATATTGACCACGAGGATTTGCACGAAATAGTTCAGGTACAGGTTAGTTGTGAGCATCATCCTTGGAGCGTGCCTCTCTTCTTCACCGGTTCATGTTTACACACAACCCTACCAATGCCTTGAGCACGGTCATCAAATATGGCGTTGATGTCGCCAAACTCAGTTTGCACTTGCACCTCTAACGCTGATATTGCTACTGAATGGCAATATAACTTATCCCAAAAGGCTTGCATCCCCTAATCATTAGGCCTGTCCACGGTTCGGTTCGGTTTGAAACATAAAAACCAACCGAACCATGTAACTCATATTTTTAGAATTTCAAACCGAACCGAACCGAATTCCGGTTCAAACCAAACTAGTTCGGTTCGGTTGAATCCGGTTTTGGAGCTAAAAAACCAGGGAACCTAATCATTAAATTAATCAGGTTGAATCTTGAATGCTGTGATGGACCACAACCAACGGCAAAACCTCAGAAAGATAAAAAGAAAGCAGAAAATTAAGAGGAGTTAAAAAGATCCAAGCCTTGGTCTTGAACTGACACAGGAATAGGATTGATTACAGGATCTGCTTACTCCCCAGCACCCAAATTCATTGTATTGACTAGGTCAACCAGATGTGGAACTTCAGGTGGCAAGACGCAGGGGCAAGGAGAATTAAAATGAAATAGCAAGAATCAAGATGCAGGGGCAAAGGACAAGACATATACAGAAGGGAGAAGGGAGAAGGGAGAAGAGAGAGGATGAAAATTGATGGGTGGTTAGGAACTTTTTTGTCATGTTATATTGTTATTTATACTACCGGTTCGGTTCACCGGTTTAAGTGGTCAAACCGGAACCGAACCGAACCGGTAAAATTTTATGGTTTTAAAAATCGGTTTTTTATCTCGGTTCGGTTTTCTCAGTTAATTTTTTATTGCTTTTCTCGGTTTTTTCGGTTAATCGGTTTTTTTGAACACCCCTACTAATCATTGTTAAGAAGATGGTTGCCTCCAATGATTTTCTTCACGGTTTGCCATTGATCCGGATGTTGATCTGCTCTAATACCACTTGACACAACGTATAGCAAAGATAAAACTAGATTTCTCAAGCCCCAAGGTTATAGACCTAACTACAGAGAAATCTAGAGACAATTCTCAAGTATTTTTATTAAATCTAAATACCAGTCTTAATCTCTATAAAATAAACTAGACATCCATATTTGTATTAGTCCTAAAATCATCTATAGGAAAGGATTCCTAATTAAAACTTACATAATTAATAAAATTCATCTAGTATTAGAATTCCTAAATACTCAAAACTAATTAAATTAAAAATCATGAGTTAAGTAGAAAACTAATAATTAAAACATGCAAACAATAACTTCAAGCTTCATATGAGATGCTTCCGGGTTTCTTTGCAGATTTCTTTTCAGGTTTGGCCTTGTCAATCTGGTTTATAAACTCTTGGGGTAATTGTTCGACATCACATTTGTTGCAATAGTGCTAACTTGTGCATGCTTACCTCAAAAAAAGAAAAAAGAAAATTCAATATAGACTTAAATTGATGGTGCCTATATAAAGAGCAGTGTGTTCTATTTGATTTTCTAAGCCAGGGTCAATTCTGTAATTTTAAGATCTTTGGAAGTCATTATGTAATTTCATTTTCAGTAAGGTATTTTTGTGGTCTTAAAAGAATTGGCCAGTGCACTACTTCACCATTACACAATTGGCTGACTAGCTAGCACCACTCAAGGTACACTCCTATGTGCGCATCTTTAAGGCACCTCCCTTATTGGTATATATTGGATTATAGGTTATGATCCCATATTTTGATATATGACGGAGTCATATACGAGGATTGCAGCCACCTTGATTAGGTCTAATGCAGCTTCTCTTATTTGTGATGCTTTAGAATTCCTAGGAGTGATTTCTAAGAACCTTGTTGTGATGCTAGGTATTTCTTTTATGTAGTTCTTGATTTTTTTACTTCCCAAAACATAACCTAGCCTAACTGCCTAACCTATAAAAAAATCCCAAGTTTCCAAATCACCAAGACAACTATAACTTGTAAACCTTTAGTTATTTAGGTGTTGTATTCAAAGATTCCTGCATCACACGCACGCACATCAAATCTGACACAAACTCAATACATATATCCTACCTCATTGCATTACCTCAAGAACAAAGTACTCGGGGAAATCATGAAAGTCATTTGGCCTAGCAAGGCAGGAAACAAAATCAGTTAAGGTGTTATTCCAGCATGCTTGCCAAAAGTCAGACCACAAGAGTTAAGAATCTCACTTGGGGAGTCCAATGGCTGCATCAAACCTTCGACTTTTGTAAAATTTCACCAAATGGAGCAAGCCAGCCCAATCATTTTCCTGTTAATCCATAAAAATAAAAAATAAAAACACTTCACCCAACTATCTTAAAACAATCATGCAAAATATGTCTTTATGATCCCTAAGTTCAGGGAAGTTCAGGTGCTGAATCGAAATGCATCTTTACAAGAAACATATTTAGGTTGCTACTAAAAAGTGTTTCTGACTATGGGATTTAAATCTAGTACAATATATAAAGTGTGTTTGAATTTAAGAACAGAAGCAAACACCGAACTAGGGAGAGAAAAAAACACACCCTCTTTGCAAATAAGCTTGGAATATGTTCCATTAATGATAAAAAGTTCTTGATATGTATACAAGGAGCGTGGAAAGTGGCTATAGTACCTCAGAAGCAGTATTAGCCAATGCAAATGCAGTCTCAATTCGAACTCTCCAGAAGGCCTAGTCAGAACAAAACAGCATTGAACTAATCACATTCTGTTCAAAACATGAATCAAAATCAAGCATGATAGAGAGTAAAACCTTGGTGTCGTTGAGGAAATTATTCATAGCATTTGTAACAGAAAAGGAGAGTTGTGGTACAGTTTTTAATGCTGCAATTGCTTGCGCCTGTGCAACAACATCTTCATCCCTCTCTAATTGATTGATCTGATTTACATTACCAACTTTTACAAGGTTATTTACCAATTGATATTCAAAGCAGCTACTACAAGAGAATTCTATGGAGCAACAAGAAAAGCAACAGAATCAAGTAGAAATGTTCAAAACAAATTAATAAAGACACAAAAGTAACTCATACAAATGACTTCATGCTTAGGGCAATCATCTTGTATCCTACAAAAATAAATTTTACATATTACTATTTACAGATAAAATGGGTATATATTGTTCCTCACATGTGCATAAGCATCAATCAT
Organism: Populus alba x Populus glandulosa; assembly: GCA_033617975.1. Lineage (NCBI taxonomy): Eukaryota > Viridiplantae > Streptophyta > Magnoliopsida > Malpighiales > Salicaceae > Populus > Populus alba x Populus glandulosa. Next base: position 5,165,461 of record CM066157.1, read on the forward strand.
GTGGTAAAGTATCAAGACTTCTCACCACATCTGTTACTCAACTGAAAAGGGATGCAAACTATATTTATGAATGTTGTTGAGTGTGGCTATATGATTGACAAGTGACATTATAACGTGAGAGTTTAGATTTGTGGTTGCTTCCTTTATATGACACATGAAAGTTTGAATTTGTGATTGGATCGATAGCATACTGGTTATTTATGACACTTTTATGAACAATTTTATTGCATGCTCTTTTAATAAACCTTATAGTATGTGTTTTATAAAACAATCTTTTCAAGATGGCATAATGTCTTAATTTTGAGATGCAAATTTCAAATGTCATATGAGAATGAGTTGACTTATTGTATGAAGATTTCACGAACAATGTCTAAATTCTAAAAATGTTTTTCAAATATTCAAATAATATTAAAAAAAAAACATTCAAATGTAATTTAAAAAAAAATAACATTATTACAGCATTAACACATGTTTTCAGGGTATATTTTAAAATATTACAAGAAAATTACTTGAATTTTTGAAGTAATATTAATATTAGATATAATTGTATTTAACCGCAATGATTTGGAAACCAAAAGAATACTCCTTTTTAAGGATGCTTTATGTGAACACTAGCTTCTTAAACCAGTTACTTCGATGATATCTAGGAGATTTCTATTTTCTTTTAAATTCTTATATACCATTGGACTTCAGAATACCTTATGAAAGATATTTGTTTTCCGAAAAGACAAACAGTATAAAAAATAGACTTCGATATCTAAGCAAATTTCATATTAGACAATTAGGCATGTTCTTAATTTGATAAATTTTAGAGACAACTGATTGTAATTGATAGTTTTAGGATTATAAATCCTGGTTTCATAAATTAGTTGTATGTGTTTTGCATAACAGAATTCAATATAAACTACTCACATTAATTAGTATTAATTTAACGCATGATAATAGCCTAACATTATTTCTCTACAACATTTTTATTTTATATAATGAACTTTTTTTTTCCTATTAAACTATATCTGCCTGATTATATACCGACCAATCTCTTTAGCCTACGATTAAGAAACATAAATTTACTAGAGAACAGCAAAAAGAGGGGGGCAGAGAGAGAGAGAGAGCTAAGATTTTTGTGGCCGGGACTAACACAAGGGTCTGTAACTACTAGGTTATTGTATTTGAAGCAATTTCAATTCTTATTCCACAAAATAAATTTCCACATAGCACTATTACTTGTGAACAATATTTAAAGCTTCAAACAGAGTTGGCAGTACAAGGTGGCCAGACCTTGGAACTTTCAGTTGACAAATAGAGAGCATACATGTCAGACACCAACCAACCGGGAAAAGTCATGATGATGACTTAATTATAGCTAAATTGTGAACATAGCAAAATGAAATTCATTTGCTTAAATCTATCAACTCACGTTGACCACCATCAATTACCTATAATTATAATATGCAAATACATGCGAGAATTCTACTAAAAGAGCCAGAACATCTTACCCACATCTGTATAGGCTGATTAAAATGAATTTCAGCGAGATATTCCATTTCTGGGTCTGCCCTAATCCATGACAACGGGGATTCCAAACTGAAAGGCGAAGAAATGAACACAGTTAAAAATATATGAACTATGTCCATCAAGAAGAATGTGCATCAAGTAATGATATACCTGGAGCGCATATCTGAAGCAGGCACGTCACCATTTTCATCAAAGCCATCAGGTTTTGAACTCTTTTTAGGCTTTTGGAAACGTCTGGCTGCAAGCTTTGAATGGCACTGTATTTCCAATAGCTGCCACATTTCTCCAGCCAAAGGTAGAACTGGATGGTCATACATGCCATCAAGTTCATAAACTCTGATACTCATCATCCCTGGCCATCCAATATCACCCTCCCGGTTTTCAGAATCAAGGTTAAGGAAAGATGCATTTGCATCAGGTGCAGCTGTAAACTCTCGAAGCACCGCCAATTCAACCATATTTTTCCTTTTGTTATAAGAGAACCCCATCCTTTAAAAACAAGTCCAAAAAAAGAGGCACATTTAAGTAAAAAAAATAATAATACACCTTACATGCAGATAGGTATTTGGAATTGCACTATTCACAAGACAAACCATACAATTCAAGACAGTTTGCACCTAGTGTATTGCACAATTGAATCAAATCACCAAATCAGAGATTGATAAGGCAATGCAGGCAGGAAATGAAATAATTGATCACAATAATGGGAAGAGATAACCAGGAAAAAAATCCTGAGTTTCTGAATGGCGGTTCCAAGTCATCAAAAGAAATAGAGTTAAAGCATAGAGAGGAAGCAGATTGCATGAAAGAAATACGAACCCAACCCAATGCTTGAGAGAACTTGATATCATTCAGTTAAAAAAGAAGATGAATATTGTGCGGGAGACAAAAAGAGGTTGTTAACAGTGGGGGGTAAACAGAACAGATGCTAAAAATATTTTTGTATTATAACAGGCTTAATATTTCAACAACTTAGAAATTAGCTTTTGCATGCATTATGCGCTAAAGTATCAATGAACAATGTCTTAAGTCATTAAGTATTTGCAGAATTTTATCAACCAAGTGATTATAGAGGAAGTGATACATGTTTTGATCATGTTTTCTTCATTTTACAAGTGTAGCATGTTATCAATCATATCTAATGTATTTTTCAATTGTCTCTCAATCTTTCAATTCACGATGTGAAACAAATTATGATTCTATAAATGAGCTTTCCAATTCATGAGTTGAATCTTGGTTTGCCAATAGACAAGCAATATGTAGATCACAAACCATATACCTTAGCACTGGACATCCACAAGAGCAGACCCATCGCAGGAAAAATTCTTTCACAAATGGGCGCTCAAGATTTCCAACCTTAGTAGCGAAGTGCCGGAACTGCATCTCACAATAAATGAAATTAAAATAGAATGAACAATATGGTAGCAAAAATCTGCAAAATTCACAAGAGTAACATATAAAATGTAAATACACAATGCAGCAAAAATTAATAGATGATTTAACTTGGGAAAAAAAAGTTCCAAAATATGTAGTTAGGCAAATTGTGAACCTACACTATAATCCTTCCTTTCTTCTCTTCACTAATTTGTTAGCTTTACAGTTAAAAGAAGTATTACTTGTAATAAGATGAGGAGCAACGTACACATCCTGAAACTAAAATCAAATACATATTTCTAGTAAACAAGCACAATTATTCTATAATTCAATCAAATACTTTTGAGGCAAAGCATCAATAAAGTATATGCGTGTATACAATCTAAAAAATGACCTTTTTCAGTTGGACTTCAGCATTAGGTGAACTAATAACCAAGGATAATGTGATAAAATGAGGGTAGCAGTTGAGAAATGTTGTTTTTGTTGAAACAATTGAAGACAGTGAATCACTCGCTTCTGCATCGTACAGTTGCTAGTAAAGAGTGTTGTTTGGTTTCTTACTCTCTGTCAATTGGATTATACTCAGGCTGACTCAAATTCTGTTGTGCTGGTAAGGAATGATCGATAAGCAAAGAGATGTGCCACACAAAAAACTATTATGCTGTATTGTATATGAACTATCTGGTTTGAGGCAAATGAAAGTATTTCTATAAGGTTTAAATCTTCATATCCAAAGGTTAGAAAAACAATTTTCACATCATTAATGGATTGCCTTCTTCAATACATTGATTCTTGTCCTATTGAAATTTTACAGAAAGCCTGAATTTTTAAGGTGGAGGCATCTATTGTTTACTCCAGTATACTCATGGCACCCTTCTAAGCTCAATTTAGCAAATTTCTTGTGCATTAAGAAGAATTATAAAAGGGCGAGCATTGAATTAGTCAAAAATCAGCTTTCTAATCTATCATCATTTAAAGAAAAAGGTTGAACATATGTGTTGTGCACTACTGTAGTAGTAATTACGAAAATACAGAGTAAATCCACAAAATTGAAAATTTGGAATAGAATAACTATGGAGAAACATAATCACCTCCTTTGTACTGAGTGATCTGACAGGGATTGTATCTCGAGCCCGTGAAATAACTTTCTGCAAAATCTGCATTTCAAAATAAACAAAAATATGGATAATGGAATCAGTAAAAAAAAAATAATTCACACTCCATAAATAACCAATGCCATACATTTTTCAAGAAATCTCTACAAAAATTGATATCAATGAAAACACAAAGCATCACTTTTGAGTTCAAGTCATCCATCTATACACAATACAAGTCACATGATGTGTCACAAAACATTCATCCATCGACCTAAAGTGCAAGCAGCTAGATCTTTACCTTGCGGAAAAACTCAGGACCCATTTGCTTTTCCAACATTTGCAGTATTGCCACCTATTGAAAATTAACCAGTCAGCCTTAAGGAATGCATATGAAAGTTTTTTATTTAAACAAAAAATGGAAACAAACTTACAGACTTCCAAGATCTTATTTTCCCATAAAGACCAATTTTATGGGTTCCATGCAATTCCTTGCAAGAAGCAGAGAAGCTCAAAGCTGTCGCACCACTATCATCGGCCTTGCAAACAGCACAATTAGCCTGCACATCCAAAATATAACGTTCACTTGCATCTTTAAAAATGAAAAATAAACATTGACAATCAACATTTTGCAGTTTATATCATTAGGAGAAGACAGGTTGTAATTAAGATGAAAGAAGAATTTAGAATAATCGGAAAACAAAACAAGTTCTAGAGAATGAGAGAAGTGAAGAAAATGCCTATCAAAAGAGACAAATCTTCCAACAGTCTCATTCTAGATCAAATCATATTCAGATACACAAATCACAAGGGAATGAGAAAATTCTTCTACCTCAGTTATGCAGTTAATTTTTATATTTATGGAATATGGAAGGCCTCAGTTATGCGGGTAATTTTGATATTTATGGAATATGGAAGGCTGAGATAGGATTTTTTGTTAATAAAGGGCTGAAAAAAGAAAACACCAAAGGGGAACAACCCACATGCATGAGGCATACAACATTAAAAGTATTAGGATTTCTAAATAGTAAATTATTAATTCAATTAAAAGACTTAAGCTAACTAGGAAATATTAAAATCCAACATTAACTAAGAAATAATTAAAACTCGAAAACAAGGCATCATATGAGATGCTTCCGCGTTTCGTTAGGGATTTCTTTTGATGCTTGGCCTTGTCAGTCTGGTAAACCAACTATTGGGATAATTGTTATACATCAATCTCCCCCACTTGAGAAAAACTCGTCCTCGAGTTTAGTACCTGGAAAGTAATCGTAAAGGTTAGCAAGATTGAAGGTCTTCAATATGCCCATGCTATCCGGAAGATCAATAACATTAGCATTATCATTGATTTTCTTCATCACCTTGTACAGACCATACTTCTACAACTTATTATAGGTGCCCACTGGAAACCTCTCCTTGTGCAAGAAAACCATAACCATGTCTCCTTGAAACAATTTAACTCGCCTATGCTTGATTTTTGCACGCTTATTTCTGTCTGCTAAGTATTTTCAAGGAGTTTTGGACAAATCCTCTAATTCTTAGTTTCCTTCTAACCTCTTGATGCATGGCTTCCATCTACTCATCCAAATCCTTTGCTAGCTTGTTAAAAATAGCAGTTTTAGAGCAGTTTTGGACACAACATGTAGATTGAGTACAAGATTTAGAGGCTTCATGTACACAATCTCAAATGGTGTCTTGCCAGAAGGACTATGATTGGAACTATAGTAACCAAATTTTTCCTCAACCGATGCAACACCCCACTATTTAGGCTTATCTCCCCAATGCTACGAATAAGATTGCCCAAAGTTTTATTTAAAGACTCTGTTTGGTCATTAGTTTGTGGATGACAATACAAATAAACTTCAAAGAAGAATTAAACATATTCCACAAAGTTAGCCAAAAATGACTAAGAAACCTAGTATCTCTATAAAAAATGATGGATTTTGGAACACCAATCTATTATCTCCTTGAAAAATAGCCTAGCCATATTGATCGCATCCGTAGTCTTCTTGCAACGTATAAAACATGTCATCTTTAAATATTTATCCACAACAACAAAAGCAGAATCCATTCCTCACTAGACCACAAAAACAAACAGTGCCTAAATCACCACAAAAAAAAAACTTAAACCTTCAGACAACCTTACCTTGATCTTCTTCATCAGATGACTACCCCCGTATTCATATTGACCATGATGATTTTCACAAACTAGCTGGCCGCGGGCATCATCCTTGGTGTCTCTCTTCTTCCTAATTCATGTTAGCGCGCAACCCTAATGCCTTAAACCTAGTTGTAAGGTCATCAAATATGCTGTTGATGTCACCAAACCTAGTTTGCACTCGTCCCCCTATAGTTGTTATCATTACTAAATGGCAATCTAGTTGATCCTAAACAGCTTGCATCCCTTGAGATATTTAAAAACCTCTCTAGACCAGTACACAAATTGTGCTTAAAGAATTTGTTGTTTCGATAAATGATAATACCCAACCTCAAAGAATCCATGCTCACTCATGACACATCATACCATATAAGAATTGCCTAAGTCCATGCAAACAATACACGTATGAGCTTCGCAAGGAAGAAATCAAAAGCATGCATGCATCCATGCAAGCCCGGCCAATAGCAAGAATTCAAAGTCAAGTACACCAATGAGATACACCTCAACATAAAAAAGAAAAACATTATACAATAAAGCACAAGAACCATATAATTAAAACAATGATGGTAAATCAACATATAGGACTGCTCTCCATGGCAATGACCACTATTGGATAAGCAAATAGCCTATCCACCAAATTAAACACTTCAAATGTTCTAACCTTGTATCTGCGATAGCGAGCTTCATTATTTCCTAAAAACTTCTTTATAAATAACTCTGTCAAAAAGCCAGCAAGCCCATCCAGAAGCCATTCTAACAATAAGCACCAAACAAGTGAGTCTCAATAAAATAATTGGCATTGTTCAAAATTCATACAAATTGTTTAAATTTCAGTCAAGTACAAGGTGCCATGTTTTACCAGACTTACCATCAGTTGGTTCCTCGGGAGTGACATATACCCCAAACCATTGTTTTGCAAGTGCAAAAGCTAGTTTAATGCTAGTGTCAATGGCCTGTCACAAAAACAATGGTGAAGTTTGAGAATGCAACACATCTACAATGAAATTAGCATGCGAGACAGCCATTGACAAGAGACAACAAATACTACTGCCAATTTACATTTTATGCATTAAACTTTGCATAGAAATGAAGTTTTAAATAATTAATTTCTTACCTAAGCATTAAAAACTTATTAAAAAAGAGGGGGAGGGGAGAAGATGAAGCTCATGCGTTAATGTTATAGTTTACAGTTTCCTATTCTAAATTACCTTCCACCTTCATGCCAATGTTGCAATATTTTCTTCAATATCTTAATAACATCAATTCACATTAAATTCAAAATCTCATATAATGTTCACAATATATGTAACCAAAATTGCGAGAAGAGTGTAACATTCTTTATAGATATTAACAGATTTATTTTTACAAAGATGTATCAAGTCATTAACATATAATACATTATTCCTTACAGAACATTTTTACAACCTCTAATCAAACACCTTGCTGAAAAATCAGCAAACATGGAGCAACTCATGTAGGTTTTCTTTTAGGTGAAAGGTTTTTTTAACATAGAAAAGGTTATTATCACGTCTGTGTGCAAGAGTGAGTGAGTGAAGTGTTCAATCAGGAAAAAATCCTCCACGACATCAAAATATTCTCAAAATGAAAGTCTGGGCAACATTTCAACCCCACTATTGCTTATTCAAAAGCCCTTTACTAGACTCCATTAAAAGGTAAAACAAAGCATTCTATCAATTTTTTTGCATGGTAATAAAAATGATAAAAACAGCAATGGAAAACCTAGTTATCAACAGGTCCTCCAAGAAATGAATGAGAGTAGGAAACCTGTAGATGAATGAATTTCCATGGGCTCTCACAAGAATGACAGCAAGTCTAACTTGGACATCCAATCATTGGTTTAAGTTCCATACTAGTTGCAATGACCTTATGCTATAAAATGTCAGTTGTTGAGGGGGAAAACAATAGCCAGCCATCAATAAGTGTGCAATGTCATTGTAAACTGACCATGTATCTCCCATCCTCCATTCAACGTCACCTTCTAAATCAAATTATCGAACACATATAGATTCTTAAATAGGGATAAAATGTTGGACTCTGAAGCCTAAATAAGACAGATTCGTCTCCCTCATGGTTAGGAGGGGTGATTTAAATATCAATAACATATATTACTAATACAAAGGTGAGTCATTGTCATTCATGCAAATTGCATGCGGATAAGGAAGCAAAATTTGATAGTAAATCATAACAATACTAGCAAATACTAATACTATGGTTCAAGGTTGTCAAAAACGCTTTTTTGACACGACATGGAATATACAATATAAACTCGAATCGTAAAATCGTAAGTAAAATATTTTAACTAATTATATATTAACAATTTCAATCAAGTAGTAATTAACAATATAACACAATTAAAATAAAATAAAATAAACAATAGAAAAGTCCAAACACCTTTATTTTATTCACATTGATTCCTCTACTTCTTGGACTCAACCCACTTACTTCATCATTTACAATAAACGAGTCCCTTTAAATTTTGATAGACCATTTAACATTAATTACTCCAAGGGTCAAGCATGTCAATTTACAACTTTTATTCTATATATTTGCCAGCTAAAACAGAGTAATATATCAATTGATATGTTAATAATTTACATAAGAAATTATGAAGAATGAATTGGTATTTTAATTTTACGATAATAAAATCCACAAATAACTTGTATCATTAAAAAAATTATAATAATTATAGTCAAAATCAAGCCCTTGATTATCAAATTGCACAAGTTTCGCAAGATATAAATTTAAAACAATGAAAATGATGAGGTACATATTACCAGAATGCACAATTTTATATGTTTTTCAAACTCGTAAAATCGGTCCAATTTTACCGAGTTTGACCGATTTTACTAGTTTTCAAGTTTTAATCTGATTTGACATGTCAGATACATGTTGACTAGTAAAATCATAAAATTTTAAAAGTCAACTCGCTTTTTTGACAACATTGCTATGGTTGACATTAAATAGAAAGAAAAAAAGATGTCAATAGATTTCCTAGTGAGAGAGAGATATTCTTTACTGGCACCAGCCTCCCTTTAACTAAACCTCTCCCCCCTATGTAATCCTGTAAAAGCATATGAACCACCATTATTGTAAGCAAAAAAAGAGAAAGGATCTCTTTACACATACCTCTGGATCAAGTAAACCAAGACGTCTACCAAGAAAATTGTAGTTGACTCATTTGCATGATTTTTCTAATCTAGCTTAAACATCAACTCTTTCGAACTATCCCCATTCCGCCGTCACTATGTTCCCCACCAGCTACATATAAAATCCACCAACCAACAATAAAACCATTGTATAAATGACATATAACTCATTGAGCACTACACTTTGTCAACTAGACAAGACCTATCCAAGATCAGATCTTTAAGCAGTCATATAACCAAAATAATCCAGTAGAACAATCTTTTAGGGGAACATAGTAACGAAGGTAGGAGTAACATTTATCAACTGCTAGAGAAAAATTCATAAAAAAAAAATCACAAGATCATCTTCAATTATTTTAATAGTTTTAATAATAAAGAACAAAGAAACCATCCAGGCTAAGAGCTCCTTTGTCAACCCCATAACTATCCATGTTGCATCCTCATCCTTAAACTACCAATCCAGCCAAGATGTGCCCTCTAGATAAAGAGTAGCTCCTTTGTCAACCCCGTAACTATCCATGTTGCTTCCTCGTCCTTAAACTACCAAGATGTGCTCTTTAGAGAAAGAGCACCATAACCTAGATCCTTAATCTTTTAGATTTGAGAGCATATTCCTTAGCATATACAATTCCATTTAAAAGAAGGTAAACCAATAAAGATCTAATAAGGGTTCCTAAGAATAGAGCGTCAACCTTGAATAGATCAATCATAAGGATGGCCACTCTATCTTGCGTGAGAGCGTCATTTTGGGTGTTTTTTCAGGAAGAGCACACTAAGCACAAGGATGGCCACTCTATCTTGCGAGTGTAATGTAAGCTCTCACGCAAGATAGAGTGGCCATCCTTGTGCTTAGTGTGCTCTTCCTGAAAAAACACCCAAAATGAGGCTTTTTGCATGTTAATGCCTCCCTCTAGTGCCTATTGATCAAAGTCCCAAGCTTGGGAAATCTTCCCACATTGTTGTCTCTCTTTCTTTTAAGCTAGAAAGATGCAATGCTTCATAGATGTCTCACATGAGACCCCTTTATCAACCTAATCAGCTTGCACCTAGAATTCAAACTAGTCCACAATCTAAAAGCCTCCTATCAAAGTCAACCCATGTCACAAACCAATCCCTTTCATCAAGGGAAAGACCTTCATCAGTTTAGCACTACCAAACTACAACCTCTACTCAAATAGGTCTACTAGCGAATTCTTAGTTTCAGCAACAAGAAATCCAGTCAACCATGCTTCAACCTCAGCAATGAGTGTCCTTGTCAGATATAGGCTATAAGGTCAATGAAAGGCAATAAATAAATCTTGTTCATCAACCAATTCTAAAACCAAAGAAGAGCAGGTTCCTATAGGTAGTTGGAGGCGTCTTCTTTGAACTAAGAACTTGGTGGATGAAACGAGGCAAGAGGGTCGTTCTAGTTTCCTACCTTTATTTATATTGACTAGCCTAACTAGCTTAAGAATGGAAGGCTTTGAAAGACCATTAGCTGGTTTATGGCATCAAGATAGCTTATGAAGAAGTCAGATCAGAATTGTCCATGATCAAATCTCCTCATAGCAATCCAACCTTCCTTCGCCCGAGAAGGGTGACAGTTGTTGCCTGCCATGCAGAGCTTTGAGTCCATTCCTATCTAGCTTTGAGCCCAAAGGAAGGTGTGGGTAGCATAGTGAGATGCTTCATGCAATTGCGTAAAAGACTACCTAAGCTCAAGCAGCAGATGCTACATACAAGGATAGAAGATCTAGCTCAAGCTACAACTTATTAGGAATTGTCCAGTTCAATGAATTCCAAGGCCAAAGGGAGAGTGACAAAGGGCTATTCTTCGATTAGGTATGATTCAACTTTAACCTTCCCAATGGGATCGATGGTATACCAAACGAACAAAAATTGCTCAAGTTTAGTTTTGTTAGGGTCGATAAAACCTAAAGGCAAGATGCAAAGATACAAGCTTGAAGGGACGCTTACAATTTTATAAAGAGGCTTGTTCTAGTGCACTATGATTTTTCAGCCTTCTTTAGCTACGTCAATCTGTCAATTCAATCCATGGCATTCTTCTTTTACACAATAGTATACCTACTTAAGATACACTAACACGAAGGTTGCATAGCCTAGTAAGATTATAAAACACAATGTATGGTCTAACCTAGATTTTGACTTCCTCCAAATTAATTAAACCATTTCATCACAACTTGCCTACTATGACCTGAGACAAAAGAGAGAAGTTAAAGGGATCTATTCACATGGGCAATATCAATAAATTGTTGACAATGAATAACAAAAGTTGACCAACCTATGGAACTTCTTCCTCAAATCTGAAGTTAAACAAACTCCTTTAGATCTTTTTCCCTTGGTTTTGAACACTAACTAGTAGCACTCTTGTAAAACTTCTTTAGTTCGCAAGTCCCAATACCGTCCCATTGTCAATTTTAAAGGACTAGAAATACAAAAAAGTCTAACAAGCCATAGACACTAGAAAGTACAATATTATGTTAAAAAAAAAAAAGCATAAATAGTTCAACATTAGCATGATAATATAAAGATCAAAATGAATTATGCACATGCAAATAAGAATTAGTTTACGTGGTTGTAAATAACCCTTGCTGGCCTTAACATTATTATCAACATGATACATGTTTTACGTTTCGAATAGGCTGAAAATAACACTTTTCACAGTATATCTAAACATAAATTACACAAAAAGTACTCTTGGGACTATTGGCATGGAATATCCAAAGAGTGCAAGATCTAGAAATTTAGCAAGTGAGCACACCTGATCAATAACCGTCTCATCATATAAAACTTGAGAGCTAAAGACACCCATTGAAGCTCCCAGATTTGTTGAGGATACAATCATCTCTGGAGCTAAAAAAACTTGTGTGTATGACCCAAATGGAAATTTTGCATCAAGGTATTCTTCATAATGGCTGTTGAAAGTATATTGCAAGTCAGTAAACAATGCAAGTTAATGTTTAGAATATTTATTTCAATTGTCAAAACCATTTGAAAACAAGAGTTAGATGGCCAAGATGACAAACTTGAACGCATTATGAAAAATTTTGATGGTATTCCGGAGCTTTGACAAATTAGATGGCAAGCACATGTGTGATATGAGACCAACATGAGGATCAGGAAGTATTTCAAATGGTGCAACCACCAAAGATATCCATTGAGCAGTCACAGGAACATCTAATCTGTAGACAAATGTTTTGTGAGGAGGATCATCCTTGCTCAAAACCTGCAATATGTTAATAATGAAACATGGAAAGTTAAAATCAATAAAAACTAAAAGCCTAATACATAGTCGACAACCACATCTTTGTTTACAGCATCCACGAGCATGATGCTCATTCTATTATTAGGCACTCCCAATGCGGCACTCCCACACTCACACTCTACCCATAGATCTCACTTTTATGTGAGAGAGGGAGCACCACACCAAGAGCACAAAATACTATAAATTCAAAATGCATTTAACCACATCAAAATTGTTAACAATATGTATATGGATAAAGTAGCAATAATCATCAATGTAAATCCCAAATCCCAAACTCCAAAAAGAGTGGTTCAAAGTAAAATCTCATACAACTAAATTTAGTCTTCAACTAAGATTATGACAAAAAAAAGCTAGTGATCTAGGATTGTTAGAAACTTATATCAAACAATTTTACTCACAGCCATAAGAAAGAAAAGTTGCCAAAGGCTAGACAAGTGCACTAAAGGCCAAATAAAATTTGGAGCTAAATTTTTTAGGCACATGTAAGATGAGGTTTAGCTGTTATATAATATTCTGTTATATAATATTCCTTCAAAACAAATTTACAATAATTCAAAGGAATCCAAATTGAAGAAAATAAATATGCTTGGTCATCATGGTTGAGTAAATTGATAACTTTCTTGATGCTTTGCTACCCATCTCGGAAATCATAATTTTTTCCATTGCTTTCATATTGTCCACATGTAAGCAAGCATCCAGCAAAACATCTTACCATGCATCTCAAACTGAAAATTATCACATTCTTTACCATGCCATTAACAATTCCTACCTTTTTATCATCTAAAGTAGTTAATAACCTTTCCTCATCGATGAAAATTATTGCATTTTTCCCACAAATCCAAATAGGTTACCTAGAATAAAATTTTGACCCCAGTAACATTAAGATTATAGTACTTGGATGTCATTCCAACTTTCATTCCTCGTGTGTTCATATCTTTTAAGATTAAAGCATTTATCTCAACAAACTTCACTTTCAACAATCATTCCCACTTTTGTTCTACATGACTTCATATTTCCCACTATCATTCTACAAGACTTCATATCTTTTAAGACTACGGAATTGATCTCTACCAACTTCACTTTCATAGATCCCTACTTTCATGTCATATGACTTCTTGTCTTTGAAGACAAATGCATATATTAAATTCTCGATATACTCAACCATAAAACATTCTCAATAGTACTGAAATGACACTAGATAATTTGTTAAAGTCAACAGGTAGAAAAATGTCAACAAGGAACCATTCCATCATGTTGCTTTTTTTTTCTGAAAGAACAAAATAGGTGAAATAGAAAATACTCTAGTACTCCGATTGATATGCTGAATTTATGAGAACTACCTCCACAATTCATTTCACATAACCAATTTGCACTCTCAATAATCAGATTGCATTCAATAAACATGTGTATCTTGAACACGGACTGCACCATTAATTTTTCTTTTCAAATACATGGACACATTCATCAATTATACACTTTATTATTTAAACTATTGGAACTCCGAGTTAGTGACATATTTGGCTTGCAATTCCCCCAATCTTCTGCTCTCAAGAGTTAAAGGTCCTTGCTTGTGAGAGGACATAGAAAACATTCCAACAGAAGATCAAGCAACCCGACTCCATTGGACAAATAACAATTTGCAATGTCTATACTAACAAGTCCTAGAAAAATGTGTGCATTGCACCCACATCATATATACATCAGTACATGTGTGTGAGCACGCACTAGTTCATTACGATAAATATTTTGAAGAAAAAAAAGAACACATAGCAATTGCATAACCTAAATGTTACACAAAATTGGTTTTGGTATCGAGCAGAAAAGTGAGTCAACTACTACACATCAAACCTTCTTTTTGACAATGATAATGCCTTTTGGGTGAATAAAGGCCAAATTGGTGAAATGCACTTTATCACAATCTACTTTCTTTAGTAGCAAGTTAGCTTGCACTTTGTTATCGGGTTGTAACCAACAAGCCAATAACACCTATCAAAGGACCCGTCAATGTTAGTCGATAGGCAATAACTCCTTTACTTCATCTTTCACCCTTTTCTGGTAAATCGATGTCAAATAAAAAAGATAAAAAGCAAAACAAAAAGTCACAAGTCCTTCTAAGATTTTACTATAGTTGAAGAAGGGGGAGAGGCAATCTTTAATTTGCAAAAATTACCTTCCATTTGGCTATTAATTGAGTTTTCAAGATATATTGTTAAGCCATAACAATCAAATTTTTTGTCCTTACCAAGGCATTACCAACCAACCTCTCAAGTTAAATCTAAACTAAACAAAGCCTCAACCCCAAGGATGCATGCAGTGAGTGTGAATTGAACCTATCGCTGCAAATAATGCACCAGCATGAAATCAAACCGGTTTGTAACATGGATGGTATCCCATGAATTGGAAGACTAACAACTAATGCAATTCCCAAAGGTAGTGAAACTAGAAACAAGATTTTACTAAAGTTATGCCAAGTAATCATTGGTTAGCAATGTAATCATTGGTTGAGATCTTTATCTCCAAGTGTCAAACTAGAGATTTAAAAGCCGATAGAGTAGGAGTTCAAACACTCTAACTAAGCACCTTTAATTGGGTGCCCTAGGTAAATGTAAAAAAAAAAAAAAACACCTCGGGAATGCCCTTCAACCAATATCATTTTACATGACAATTTGGCTCATAGATTATTTTTGAGCTCATGTCCCTCCACACATTCATGTCTATTTGTGATGCAGTCAAGATTCTTATATGCAATTGCTTGATCCAATCAAGAATCTTACATGCAATTGCTTTTGCAAGGATTTTTCAATGAAGCATTGTTGTGCCATAAACCTGCATCTCAATAATATTTGGTCACCAAATAGCAACATTCTTTTAATACAGGATGTTGATTGCAATTTATTAGAAGTATCGAAGAGTTTGTAAGAATTTAAAATTCTACATCTTTTTGGCTAAAAGTCAGCTGAATCAATTATGAATATGAATATACTTCTGTAAAAGCACTCAGAAAGTATAGGGTTTGAGAGAATATTAGCAGTTCTAATACAGGCATATTATTTATCTCACCTGATATAATAAGCTTCCAGTACTAACAGCAACAAGATTATGGGCAACTGTAAACTCCAGATCATAACTGCAAAAGCAGCTAAATAAATTAGTAGATGGACACCTATAAATTGCTAAATTAGTAGATGGACACCTATAAATTGCTAAATTTATAGAACTTTAGAAAAGAATTTTAGGAATCAAGTAGATTATACCAGCAACGCTGAAATCCTTCATCCATACAAGGGAACCAACAACGTGCACGCCTTATTTGGTTATTAGTATGTACCACTTCATTGTCAAAATGAATGCCCGTCTCTGCTTTCTCTACCCAATAATTTATGCGCACCAATTTTACATTCTGCATCCAACATGAACCTACATGAGAAACCACAAAGGTGTAAACCACATTATGACAGCTCATGCTGAAATATTACCATATAACATGGAGCTTTGAGCCTTCAACAATATCCAATCAAATTTAGTTACGCTCGTAGATAAGCTAAATATCAAGACACGCGTAACTATTTTGTCTATACTATTATATTTCATAATGTGAGATCTAGTTAAGGAATAAATTAAAGTAAACAAAAAAAAAACTTACGTTAATTGCATTTACAAGATATTTTAAAAGTCTGAAAGTCTAACCTATTTTCTTAAATTTCATAAATGATTAATTGCCCGTTAGAGGACATGTTCATTTATGTATTCCTGTTTCTTTGACATTTGACAAAAAAGAAGCTTACAATGAAAACACCTTATAATGTAGATTGGAGAACCAATGAGTACAATTTTAAAAAAAAAAATTGAAGAAAAAGAATTAAAGCATTTTATAGCCAAAGTAGAAGATAATGAATTCTATCATGCGCTAATGCTCTATTTACTTAAAGGAAAAATCCTTGATCCTCCTTTTGGAGAATTTTTATATTATATATATTATGGGTATAGAGATTTTCAACTTATGCTCCTTCATAGCTTTGCATTCCTAAGAATTCAAACTGATGCAAAAGGCTTGATATTTAGCTTCATTTAAATTATTTAACAATCAATCAAAGGTAGTCACATGCCATCATTCTATCTTTTTTTATAAAAAAGACATCTCATTAAGTAACTGGCAAAATGTTCTTAAAGTAAGAGCAAACATCAACATTGGGAAGAAACAAACAAAAGGAAGCTAGAATAAAAGAACTATCCACTCTCTCTACATATTTGCTAAGGAATCATCATCAACACTAAAACACCCATGAGCATAACAACATTTGTTCTCTAATCACCGACCAGCCATAATAATTCATAGCAAAGAAGTTCCAAAATTCCCCACATTTTAATTCCATTTTTTTCTGCACAAAATTTGACTTTAAAATTTAATTCCAACAACATTACTCTTCTAGTGTAGTCGTAGATAATAAATTTCTCAAAACAAAAAACGCAAACACATACAAAAGCACTCTGCCACTCACATGCAACAGCATCTACTTATAATTAAGCTAAAATCCAATCTAAATTTCCTAAAAGAACCAGAAAAAAATCAAAATATTCAAACAAGAAGCATTTGATTTGAATAGATTAACCACAGGAACCTGCTTAGGTTCACCAGAAAATGGCACTCCATTCTCTAATTTCACAATCTCTTGCACTTCATTTGGAACCCTAAAAGCTTTACAACAATTAATTAGCAAATTCGGAACACGTTCTCTCTCCAGAGCCGATAAATACACAGCGCCAGCAGCGTCAGCGGCCGAGCTAGGGCTTGTAACTGAGCTCCATCTCTTTTCACTTTCCACATTTTGTTGCTGATGTGGATAATATTCATACTCAGTAGCTTCACCATCAACAAATACACTCTCTATTCCTAAATTCTCCGCATGTAACCCTACAATTCCTATATCCGGCACCGCAATTTCCAACTCAGTGTAACTACACAAAAAATATATTTGTAAGAAATCATTAGCTCATTTAAAAAAAAAAGTTAATCTAGTATAAATCCCTAAAATTGAAATTTTCTATAAATTTTAAATGATCAGAAACTGAAAATGAATAAAAAAATACCAAAACAGAATCATTTATTAATAAAAACAAAAAGCAAACGGACCCGTAGATTTGGTGCTTGTCGATGTCGATAGAGAGGCAGAGTTTCTGGTGACGAACTACGGCACCTGAGTTCTCAGGCTTGGCGTCTTCGTTTTTCGGCTTACGAGGCTTAGCCATGGCTTACGTGAGCTAGCCCGCTGGATTTCTAAGATTGAGAGGAGGTGGCTTGGCTTTATTTATACAGGAGGAGGTATGCGGGTAGTTCTCTGGTATTGCGGTCAGCGTTGGCGATGTGCCCTATGTTTGATTTTTAGATCTGGATCGTCCATGTGAGGAAAGGATTATCTAACGGTGCATGTAGTTTTTTGGTACCATTTTATACGGTGATAAGTTTTTTAAAAAAAACAATTATTTAAAAATATATTAAAATAATATATTTTTTTATTTTTTAAATTTATTTTTAATATTAACCTATTAAAATAATTTAAAATTTTAAAATTAAATTAATTTTTTATAAAATAATATTTAGCTAGGATTCCAAAAGCTAACTTTATCGACTAAGAGTGTATTTGTTTTAGCTTTTATGATTGAGGTTATGGTTGGGTACAACTTATTTATGAACAAAACTTAACCATAAAAAGCTAATTTTTCTTGTTTTTTATAGTTTTTTTAGTGGGTACATCTAAACCTCAATCTCCATCTCTATTACAAATACACACGGAAATTGAAGTTCGAGGCGTGAGACTAATAAAAGGTACTAGCATTTTGATATGCCTTTACTTTTTGTATTCTTTATTCATTGTATTGATATCATAAATACTTATACTTATGTGAAATTCTATCAATTAAATATTTTTATTAGTTTTGTTATTAACTAGTTATTTAATTTATACTTTACTATAAGTTACATCAATTTTTTTTATGAAAAATATATATAAGGTTTTTAAATTTAGTTTTTAAAATTTTAATTATAAATCAAAAAGTTTATGCATATACTTAATTAAATATATCAAAAATCATATATGTCAATAAATTTTATTTTATCTGATTTGTGGGTTTGATTGTTTAACTTGACTTAATTGGCACTGTTATTTTGGGTTTTAATTATTTTTTTTATTTTAAATATTTTTGTGTGATGTTTTAAATTTTATTTTTTAATATTTAATTTGTTGAAATTTTACTTTCGTGATTTGTTTATATGTAGAGTCTGTTTGGTATTGTGATTGTTGTTGTGATTGTAATTTTTAAAAAAAATAGTTTTAGAAAAAGTGTTTTCTGTGAGGTTTGTTGTTAATTTTGAAGTGTTTGGTTAAAATTGCAGTTGAAATTATGGTTAAAAAAAACAATTTATTGTGTTTGGTTAATATGCTTTTTATATAAGGTTTGATTAAAAAACTACTAAAAAGGACATTATATATATATATATATATATATATATATATTGGCAAAATATTATTGTTTTATAATTATGATTACATAACAAAATGAATAATTCTTGTACATTAATAAAAAAAATTTCATTGTTCCATCAAATTATTTGTAATTCCATCTCGTATAAAATCCATACATGAAGGCTATTGTGATCTTTGAATAGCTGGGCGAGGTATAACATCAGGTAAGAAATTATTTGAAATGAAATTGAAATTGCAATCATACTCGGAAAAAACCTCTCAGGAACTGGAAACTGAAGCACGGTTTACTTACTTGAAACCTAAAGCACAATTCTCTCAAAATCAAGATCACCACCAGATAAAAACTACACACAAGAAGACAATTTACCAAATTCTTAAAATCCGCCAATAATACCAAGAAAACTGATCAACAAAGAGTAAGGAAAATACAACAAGTTTGAATGGCAGATTAACAACAAAAAGAGCCCTATGGAAAAACACAATAAAAAACAAAATTGATCCTAAATCGAATACAAAATCTCCAAATCAGTACTCCAAACCCAAAATGATAACTACACAATTTCTTCAACAGAAAATTTCCATTAAACAATCAAGATTTCAGAACACAAGTTCCCATTTTTCAAGCTCTTGAACCAGTTAAAACAACAACAAAACATAAACAAAAAAACACGGTTAATTAAATAAAGAACATGACTAATTGTTATATAAACATATTCAACGCAGAAATACATATATATCCACGCACTAGAAATAGATGAAAGCAGCACAAAAATTAAAAATTTAGAGCAAAATGTAGAAACAATTGAAGAGGTAGATACGACAAGCACTTATAGGTTTCTCTCTTGTGAAGGTGTTCCCAACACAATTGTGCTTCCTGCAAACTGAAACAATAGAAACTGCTCGGCACAAATGATTTCGGTAAAGGTGATCTGATCTTCGCTTCACAATAGAAGGGTTCGAGTTGGGAAAGTTTTGTGTTAAAATCTTTTATTTGACAGGAGAAGGGACAGAGGGGAACAAGATGGAACACTATCTCTAGTGTCAATCTTCATCAATCTCGTCCAGATCAGTTAACAGAGGGGGAGGGAACAGAGCTTAAGCTCGGGCAAGGAAAGTTTTTTTACAAGAAAAAAAGCGATGGTGGCATGGAGTGAAAAGCAAGTTTTAATTGGTTTTAACCTCAATTTTTGGTGGGGCCATGTTAAATAAAAAGTGTGGTTGAAAATAACCAAACATATCATATCTGCTTTTTTTAAGATATAGATACGACAAGCACTTACAGGTTTCTCTCTTGTGAAGGTGTTCCCAACACAATTGTGCTTCCTGCAAACCGAAACAATAGAGACTGCTCGGCACAAATAATTGCGGTAAAGGTGATCTGATCTTCGCTTCACAATAGAAGGGTTCAGGTTGGGAAAGTTTTGTGTTAAAATCTTTTATTTGACAGGAGAAGGGACAGAGGGGAACAAGATGGAACACTATCTTTGGTGTCAATCTTCATCAATCTCGTCCAGATCAGTTAACAAAGGGGAAGGGAACTGAGCTTAAGCTCGGGCAAGGAAAGTTTTTTTACAAGAAAAACAGTGACGGTGGCATGGAGTGAAAAGCAAGTGTTAATTGGTTTTAACCTCAATTTTTGGTGGGGCCATGTAAAATAAAAAGTGTGGTTGAAAATAATCAAACATATCATATCTGTTTTTTTTATTCATTGTAGCTGCAATACCAAATAGGCACTTAATGCTTCCGATCAAGTGAATTTGGGCTTGAGTTTTATACTAACAAGGGTTAACATTATTTTTTTGCTGGACTTTATTTTTATCTTATAATTTGATATTAATTTTTTAATTGATTTTCTTCGTTTTCTTTCATGTTAAATTATCTTGAATTTATAACTAAATTGATGAGTTTAATGGATTGGCTCGAGGGGACTTAGAAATTTATTTAAGCTTATAATTGCTGTTTTTTTCATTTGTTTATTTTTTAAAATTTTATCATAATTGAAAATAAAAAATTAAACTTTGAAATATTTTAAAATTTTATATTTTTGGTTAAATAACTCAGGGTCAATGATCAGGTGCGTAACAGTTAACACAAATGTTTTTTTTTTCGCTGCGTTTATGAAACATCATTTTTTTTTTCCCGAACCATGGCAGAGTTCGGATCAAAACTAGTTTCGAAGAAAGCCCCCGAGGTACGACTGCATTTATAAAAATAAACGAAGCACATCCAGAAGTGAAAAAAGAGTAAAAACAGGACAAATAAAGAAATCAGTCCATTCCCCCTCCCTTCTTCCCATTTCTACGATCAATCACTACTATTCGTCTCAAACTGCCGCCACTGTAAAACTCCAATACCGCCACCACCACTGCCTCTCTCTTCTCGTCTACAAGCAACTTTCACTTCCAAAACCGGTATTACTTGAAAATCAAATCAATGAACTTATGAAACCCTAAAATTCGTCAACATGAGTATCGAGCCTTTCAATAGGTAACCAACTCGTTGATTCAATAAAACTTAATTAGTACTTAACTAGACTTAATTACTAACCGTATAAAACTTAATTAGTACATAACTCGACTTAATTACTAACTGTTTTCCTTTCCAATATCAATTTTGTTTGTCAAAAAAACAAAACAAAACAGGCTTGTGAAGCTTGCGGCTCGAGCATTTTATGATGATATAACAACAAAAGGAGATAATCAACCCAAAACGGGACGAAGTGATAATAGGGGCATCGCTGTGGTGGTGCTTGACGCTCTCACGAGGTGCTGCTTCTCTCGCTTTCTCGTTTAATTGATTTTGAGCATACTTGTTTTCATTTTACTAATCAGTTTAATTTTTAGAAGTAGAAGTAACTTTTTTTTTCCATAAATTTTTGTAAACGTTTTTTTGTAATTAATTAATATGTGATTTATAAGGTTATGTGTGTAGATAATAGTTTGGGGATTGACTTAAGGTTTTAGTGTATTTTAATATGGTTAGTTGTGATTGTGATATATATTGGATCACAGACGACAATGGGTAAGGGAAGAAGATTTGGCCAAGGAGTTGAAGTTACACTCGAAGCAACTTCGTCGGACTCTGCGGTTTTTCGAGGAAGAAAAACTCGTGACCCGGGATCATAGGAAAGAGGTTGATGTTTTACTTTGTTTGCATCAATTTAGTCTGGTTGATAGACTGCAGGATAAAAAAAGTCATTAATTGTTGGAAATCTGGAATTAAAGTTTGTATTTTGATGTGCCACTGAAGCATTTTATTTCTCTTTCTTTTTTCTCGCCACAGAATCCATTCCCGAACCATGTTTACTGAAGTAATATTTGCTAATAAGGAAGTACAACTTTGCTCTTTTCTTGTTTTTTCTTATTTAATTGTTTTAGATTTCAGCCTTATTTTCCTTTTGTGGTCATGATCCTCATGTACAGTGCTTGAGCTAAGGAAAAAGAAGAGAAGAGAGGATTTTTAGGGCCTAGGGATGCATTTGTTATCTCTCGCATGAGAGGCTTTTTTTGTGTTTTGAGTTTCCAATTGTTGAACTTCCTAGTTTCCTCTTCCAATAATCTAGCCCTGTCCTCACACTCCAAGTTTTTGTGCCATTTAATAACAATGAACAATCTTGGTGGAAATTTGTGCTTCTTATTCACAATCTTAGATGCCATCATTTGATTCATTAAGGATATCTTTCCTCCTGCATTATTGTTAGTCTTTTGGTTTGTCACAGACGGCTAAGGCTGCGAAGATGCATAATGCTGCAGTAGCTAACACTACTGATGGGCATAGAACCAAGGAGGGAGATGACAAGATCAAGATGCACACTCACTCTTATTGCTGTCTAGATTATGCACAGGTTCTCTCCCTCTCTCTCTTTCTGTGCGTGCATGCACACTCAATATTGGAACCTTCATTTGATCAGCTTTTTCACTGTATTATTTTACCAAATGTTGAGCTGACTTCTTTACAAATTTTGGATTCCAGATATATGATGTTGTTAGGTACAGACTGCACCGGATGAGGAAAAAGCTGAAGGATGAGTTGGAAGACAAGAACACTGTTCAAGAGTACATATGCCCCAACTGTGGAAGAAGGTATTTACTGGTGTTTTTTTTTTGTTCTCATTTCTGTCTGTTTTATTTTGAGAGAGGATTTGTCTCTATCTGTACATATGAGGGTATTTATTTTTTGTTTGATGTCATATAACCAGATATAATGCTTTGGATGCTCTGCGCTTGATGTCTCTAGTTGATGAGTACTTCCACTGTGAGAATTGTGACGGGGAACTTGTAGCTGAGAGTGACAAGTTAGCTGCCCAAGAAGGTGGAGATGGAGATGACAATGCTAGGAGGCGGAGGCGTGAAAAATTAAAAGACATGCTTCAGAAAATGGAGGTAGCTATTCATTTGTATTATCTTGTTTGTTCAGGATGCTAGCAATCTTTTCCCTTTTAAATGCTACTTATTATTAATGAAAGCTTGTTATAGAGTTATAGAAGAGGTTCTTGGCAGAAGGTTTGTCATTGTATAACAAAAATATATCCTTTATTACTCTTTGGTATGGTTGGATTTATTTTATTAGCTATGCCGTATCTTTGTTTCTGTATTAGTGATGCAGGTTCTATGCTGTGAAGTTGAGCAAGTGGCCATATCTTTGTTCCTTTATTACTCTTTTTTGGTTTTTGATTTTCTTTTTTACTCTTGGATTTCTCCATGAACAGAGAGCATATGGAGATCCAAATCCTTTATTTTACTCATAACTAAAAGAATTTCACAATGTCATAACAATGAGGATTTGACTTTTGATGTTTTTCCTAGGCATTATGAATGTTTTCGAATCATAAAATCTGGGCATTTTTGAAACCTAACTCTTCTTTTTCAGACTTACCAACCCCCTTTTCCTTTTGGTTTTCTTTTCTCAAGGTAGTTTTCTCTTGTATATTCCTTTTGTGTTACATTTAGATAAGAAAAATTGGTGTTCAATGTTCGGTACATTCACAGTACCTCATCTTGGTTGATTAACTGGGTTGCATCTTGATAACATGTTTGATGTGCTTATTGCATGCAATAAAAAAAAAAATCAAAATACAAGGATGGACTTCTACTACATTCTTAATCATGCTTATGACAGGATGTGGTGTCATTGTTGTGAGAAAAACTAGTTGACTATTTTGTTCTCATATGCACATAAGAAGATGGAGGTAGGTTCTAAATCTGGAATTGTGCACAGCTTCTGAGATCGTTGATTTGCATATTTCAAGAATGTTTTGTTGGATGCTACATCATTCCAACTCTTAATGTCATGTGATATGTGAACTCTTGCTCTCATTACTGCTTCTGTATAATTTATAGGTTTATTTTCTCAATGACTGGACAAATTGAAATGGCTAGGTACAACTTAAGCCATTAATGGCTCAACTTAGCAGGGTGAAAGATTTACCTGTCCCTGAATTTGGGAGTCTTCAAGAATGGCAAATTCATGCAAGTGCTGCTGGGCGTGCTGCAAATGGTGATTCTAGTTCCAATGATCCCTCCAGATCTTCTCAAGGGTATGGTGGAACACCAATGCCATTTCTGGGAGAGACAAAGGTAACACTTTTCTCGGTCCCTCCTACAATCGCTCTTTATGCTTGAAGTTTGAGTACAGAAAACATCTGCTGTTACTCATGCAGTGTTTTTTTATAAACTAAAGGACTTTTTATATGGTTTCCACACTAAAATTTATGTAGAAGTTATTTTCATAGAGATGATACTTCTACCAGGGAGCTTTAACGCCTCTGGTGTACCCAAGCAGCACTACACCTTTCAAAGATCGTAAATTATTTCCATCCCTAATTTTCTAGGGTTAGCTTTTTGCGTGAAGTTAATGGACAAAAATGGTTTAGTATAAGCTAAGGCATTGCTGCACTTTGGATTTAACATTGTGCCTTTTAGTAAGCCATCAATTTTAATTTAATGTGCCAAATAGATGAAATTTAGGCTGGAAGGTGAATGGGGTGTTAGGTAATAAGCATTTTGAATTAAACCAATTCACTGTCTCCCAGGCCATGAAGGAGTTGGGTGCTTCCCTCATCTGTTAAGCCATAGCTTTACATGTGAAAACTCCATTTGATCTAAGCTAGGTTAGTTCAAGCCTTGGTTGTGGTAGCATGACAAGTTTTAAGGCTATAGATTAGGGTCATATTTGAAAGAGTTGATCAAAATCATAACTCTCTCAAGCACTCTGTCTGATCTCTTGAATGTGGATGGTACCTTGCCAACCACGCAAACCTTACTGTTTCTCTCAGTCTCTTTTTCAAGAAAGGGATCAGTGTTTTTTCTCTTCTAGCGAGTCATAACTTCACTTGTCAAACCTTCAGTCCAACGGTAGGTTAGTTCAAGCTTTGGCTCTAGTGTGAGATTGGAAGAATCATTTGCTCCAACTTGTGGACTTTACTGCAAGTTCTTAAGGCAACTAATGTAATCTTGCATGCTAAATTTATTTGATAAAGTGTTTTGGCTTACCATCCTCACCTGGATGTTACCTAATAAACCAGATTAGGTTTTTGACCTATTGTTTTGGGTGTTCACGACAATAATTCAGTGTGATTTTTTAGTAGTAATTTTGGGTTTGTTGATCTTTATTTAATGAGTTTAGGTGGTGTTTGAGCAAAAAAGATATGTGCCATGTACAATAATGTATGGTATTGTGTTGATATAATCCATGAGAGGCGTGTAATGTACAAACTCCCTTCACTTTCCCACCACTTACACCTTCATACATATGGGAAACGAGTTGAAGCTTTTGAAAGTGGTATGGATATGATGAAATCACTCCTTTGAACTATCTGGCTTGTGCTGTGATTATTTAAGGCAATCTAGAACTTTGTTATCAAATGTGATAGTTGAAATGGCATGTATAATATCTAAATGGTAACTTTCCCAATTGAAAAGTTGTTAGTGCTTTTTTTTTTTGGTGAAGTTCATCCATACTTGGCTATGATCTGTCATGAAAACATCAGTTACAGGTGTTATTTTGACTAGCACATTTGACATGCAGCACCGAGTTGAATTTAATGCATCAAATAGATGCCAAATGAGACATGACCAGGTTTGAGAAAGGCATACTGCAGACAGGCTGGTTTACTTTATAAATTTGGCGAGATAAAATGGAACCATTTTTGTCAATAGTGCCCATTTTGTTCAGTTATATCAGGGCCTTGTTGTTGACAAAGTTGATAGCATCAGTGATGATGCTCTATTTTAATGATGCCTTCTTAGTACAGGGATGCTTAATGTGTTATAAACTGCTGTCCCAACAATGTGGCTGTTTAAAGTGATATTTTGAGTTGACTGATTAATTAATTCCACCAAATAGATATATTTAGGTCTAAATAACTCTTTCAGAGCATTTCATACTCTCTTTTTACAGTGGGAAATCAATGCTGATGATACTAGGAAACATTGAGGGCAAGGGCAAACTGTCTCCCTCGCTAACTGTAGAGAGATCTATTACATGTTTCTCTTTCATAAATAATTGGTTGGATTGACATTAATGATCCATTTCAAATGGTCAGTAAAAGGATCATGGAACCAATGTTCTATATATCATGTGTGCTTGTCTCTCTGTGTGATAAAGGAAAAGGACAGCTCTACAAAAGGGAGGGTAAGTCATCAGAAAAAAAAAAAAGCCCCCAAAGTTGTAACCAATGGCTGTGTCAGATGCAATGGACATTCTTTGAATTTCCTTTTTGACAGGGTCTTTTTTTTCCCTGTTTGGTAATTCAGTTCTTTTTAACCTTACCTTTTTTGTAAGAGTTTTTTTCTTTTTTCTTTTTTCAGTCTTCTGGTTACATAGAAAATTTTCTATTTACCATGCTATGGCTGATCATTGAAATTTGTTGGGTCTTTGTTACAAACACTGGCCATGTAAAAGTTTCTAACATCAGCATTTGCTTCGTTATTGGATTAAATTATTCACAAGCTATAAATTGCTAAAACTTTGACAGGTTGAAGTTTCCTTTTCTGGTGTTGAAGGCAAGGAGGATCTCAAATCTGAAACTGCAAGTACCGGTCTGAAAGTTTTACCACCATGGATGATCAAGCAGGGAATGAACCTTACGAAAGAGCAACGTGGAGAGGTCAAGCAGGGGTCTAAGATGGATGACAGTTCAGCAGCAGCAGAGTCCTCAGATGACAAAAAGATTTCTATTGAGAATGATGACAAGTTAAAGGTCTCCTGCATGATATTATATTTGCATGTTCTGATTCGTTATACATGGTTTTGCTTCCTCTTTTGACCTCACTTTCTTATCTTTTGACATGGCTTCTTCTTTTCAAATGACAGGATGAGTATGTTAAAGCTTATTATGCTGCTCTGCTTCAGAAACAACGAGAAGCAGAAGAATCTGCTGAGAAACAACAGGAATTGTTACACACATCCATCTCCAATGGTTTTTCCAAATCATCTTCTGATCGTCAAGTGGGCATGAAATCCAAACGCGAGGAGGATGATGAGCCAGATGATGACGTTGAATGGGAAGAGGCTCCAATTGGAGGTATGTCTTATTTATCAATGGAATGGGATCCTCTCCAGTCCTACTAGGGACTAGGAGGCATGTCAATGCATCCTTTGCATGCTAGGAAGTGGCATCCTGCCCCTGCATTTGTTGTGCTTAACATTGGTGAAAGTTGTTATTCGTTTTTCTTTAGTTAATAAATGAACAATACTATTCAGAGACTAAAAAGAATGAGTACAAATGGAAGCTAAGACATCCTCCTTCAGGAAAAAGAAAAAGAAAAAATCTCAACTTATATAAAAGTGAACTCCAACTGTTTTGCATGCTCACTAAAAACGCTGCACATTAAGTATGCATGTTGGGATTTGAGTTTTCAAAACCATGGTTTTAAAAAAAGCAGCAGATTGTTGCTTCTCCAAAACCATATGTTTTGAGTTTTTGGGATTTCAAAATATGGTTAAAAAGATAATCAAATATCCATTTTGGGATTCAAGACCTGCCTTTTGGCTCAAAACTTGATCCTAAACACACTTTAAAAAGCTGTGAAAGCAATACCAATCATATTATTGTGGAAGCCCTGCATCTCCAAAGCATCTGGCCTTTCATCTCCAAAGACCAATGTATATTGTATCAACTCCAGGCTATAGGGACAGATTACTGCAAATTCACATAACCTATTCCAACCTTATGCTATTGAGCTGCGGGAGGAAATATGATTCCCTGTTTAGTTGGCATTAAAACACATGATGCATGCACATGTTTAAGATGCATTTGGCACATATGGAGATAGATTAGGAGCTTCCCATATTTTTATCCTTCAAAGAAGATATGTACTTCCATATTTAGGGTATAACCTGGTTTCATTTATAATGAAACCATTCTGGCCTGGCTTTGTAAATGTTGTAACGGGTGAGGTGGGACAGCCAGTGAAAGATTTTGGAGGCACTTATTTTAGGAATATATTTAGGTTTAATTAGTGTCCTGATAACATTAAAGAATGTTTAGTATGTTTTCCTCTTCCTATTTCTATTTGGTTTGGCACCCTTAATATCGCCCTAACTAGACATTCAAGTCACATTTTGAATATTGATTAAGCAAATTAATTCAGGGTTCTCTTGTGTTTTTATACATCACCTGGACTCAAACTAAAATTGCAGAGACTGAGCCATACCAAATTTGGCGGCTTGGGAGTGCATAAAACTTTTAACTTCATAGGTTGAAGTTTTTCTTCTTGCGTTTGAACTCTTCTCCTCCCAGTTCATTACTTGTTGTCTACAATACTGCAGGCAACACAAGTGAAGGTTTTAAGGTCAATGACTTAAATGCTGAAGCTCCTGCTTCTGGAGAGGATGACGAAGATGATATAGACTGGGAAGAAGGTTGAGCAAACACTGCTTTTGCATTCCCCATCAGCTTAGGCACCATAAAATTGTTGTAAAACATGTGATGTTCAATTTGGCAAAAGTTCACCTGGATATGGTTTTTCCGTAGATTTTTGTTTTGATTGAACACTAAAGAAGCTCTAGACATTAGTTACTGAAAACAAGTGCAAGAGCTCATCCTTGCATGATGGAGAGGACCTCTGTGGCAAGTGGTGGGACTTTCGTGTTTGTTTCAGCGGTTTATGTAAAACTGCATTACATTGTATATTGGCTCTTGGTGAAAGCTGAAACTGTGAAAGATATTTCCAAGTGCTTGAAGCGATCATTTCGCGTTCACCAACTACTAGCAAATTGTGAGAGTAACTTTAATGGCCATGGGTGCCATGAAAAGGGAAAAAGAAAAGAAAATGAAGGAATGAATGAATAAAGATGACAACTTCGATTAGCTTGTAAAACCAGGGAGGGGAGAGGACGGATCCCTATTCATTTTCTAGTTTAAAGGGGGGAACATTTCCATTACTTGCGAAGGGAAATTATTAGTATTGCTATTAATATGATTAGTAGTTTTAGTTGCCATTCCAATCATTTGTGCTCTACTGGATTCACCATCAACAAGTTCATAATAGAAAATCCACTCCTTGGAAGTTCAAATGTGCACGACAAAATGCTAACCAAAAGGGTAATAGTGAGTTAGTCAGCTCCCCGCCAAAAAAAAATAAAAAAAATTGAGCCCATGGATCACATTTGAGTTTTGGATATCTGCAAGTGCATAGACTATCACAAACACACTTGTGTTTATAGTGGGTGTCTGGTTAAAAAAAGTGCATGGTTAGGTGATTGACCATGGATGCATCATAGTTGGTAATGATATTTTCTCTTGATACCCACTCCTGATAACTTTTTGACATGTTACCCAAAATAGTGTGTTAAATCGGATGGCCAGTATTGTTCACTATCGGTATGGTGGGCCATTGACACGACCAAAAGCTTGATGTCTTCTCCCAAGTGCAGTAGTGTCGAAGTAATAAATAACCTGGCAAGACCGGGATCGAACCACAAAGAGGTTAATTGTATAAATTATGAAACCAATACAACAACAACAACAACAACAACAACAACAATAATAATAATAATACTCAGTACGTGACATAGTTATACCTGAGAATGATCTAAAAGATCGGGTCACCGGTTTTCAGCTTATATACTGATTTTATAAAAAGATCAAAGAGATATATTATATAATATAAATAGATTTCTGATGCGAATTAATAAGGCAAGACCAACAATGTCAGGATCCTTGATCAAACACAGAGCATACTTAATGTATATTAAATATAACAAGAATGTAAAGTAATAGTAGTAGTAGTAATAATAAAAAAGAAGAGGAAATGGGAGCTTTGAGATGGAAGATTAATGTAAGGATTAAACAATGATAAAAACAAATGTCAAGGTTAGAGAATCCACTAATGGTATTTCAAACAAGTATAGTATAAACTCTTATTACTCAACTTGGAAACCACACACGAAGGAGGTTCCAATCAGATTATAAATCATGATTACATTAGTTATCTTATTCGAATAATGCCAATACTTGTAAATGTTGTTAGGCATTCATGATTATAACTTAAATTAACAACAAATCAAGTTCCTTTCATAGCTCAGGTGTCGGTTATACCACACAGTATGAGCTATGAAAGTGCCAAGTATTTGTTGTACCAAGTGTTATACAACATAAATCTAGATTAACCCTTTAACAAGCAAAGTATTAAAAGGGAACAAGATAACAAATATAAAACATGTTAATATCAAGCATTAAAGTCCATGTTGAGTTTATACTATACTTATTTTTACACCATTAGTGTACCCTTTTCACCTTGACATAATAGATTTTGCTAAACATAATGAAAGAAAAAAACATAAATAAACAAGATAAGAACATAATTATACAAATAAAGGAAAAAGAAATGAAGAGCATAAACAAGAGATTAATATAACATCAAATAAAACTTAAACATTACAAAATACAAAGAAAGAGAGCAAGAGCATGATCTTGATCTGAACACCAAGATGCCTAAATGCATGGCAAATGCCTCCTTTTATAGGCCAAAATTTGGAACTATTTATTTGATGAATAATTGTTGAGTGGGTGACCACATCTTGACTTGGTGAAAATCTTTATCTTCTTGTCTGAATAAAACGTCATTGTTAACATTAGAACTGGAACCATATGTGCTCATGAAAGTTCTAGGAAATTCTCTTAGCTTTCCAGGAAAAAACAGTTGAGGTCATTTGGACTTCTAGAACTCAAGATATGGGCTGAATACTGAACAGTGTCTGGGCTGCAGGACAGATTCGGACTTCTCCATTGTTGCTATAATTTGGACTTGAAAACGGCCTTCTTAGATCTTGGTGTCCAGATAAAAGTTGTAGGCCTATGTCTTACCAAATCTATGTAAAAATTTGAGATCATTTGGACATCTAGAACTCGAGATATGACCCAATTACCGAACAATGTTCTAGTTTGGACTGCACCAACATCTCTTTTCTAAGCTTCACCCTTCTTTATCTTCAAAATTTCAGTAGTTGAATTCATCAATCAATCATTTGATTTATGTGATAGGCCTACATTTAAGATAAACATTTACCATATATTAAGATATCTTATAGTATGAGACTTGTTATTATAAAACATGCTTTAGTTAAGGAGTTATTGATACTTTAAGTACAAAATGATGATATAAAACCTTGATAAACATGTACTTTTAAGTACTAATCACACCCCCCAACCAGCTTATTACTAGTCCCTAGTAATTAAAGCGTTAAAATAGAAAAACAATTTGCAAGTTCCACAAAGCAAGGCATTCATCATTCAACTTTCATTAATCTATCCAGATAAACAAACTCTCAT
Source organism: Populus alba x Populus glandulosa (assembly GCA_033617975.1). Taxonomy (NCBI): domain Eukaryota; kingdom Viridiplantae; phylum Streptophyta; class Magnoliopsida; order Malpighiales; family Salicaceae; genus Populus; species Populus alba x Populus glandulosa. The sequence continues at coordinate 5,197,294 of CM066157.1, forward strand.
TAAATTTATATTCCTGCTTCATACTTCTTAAACAAGATATTAATAAACCTTCTTTTTATATGCTCAATGTATGAAAACATAGATGATGGGGCTTTTGTTGGAAGAAAACAATATTATGTTCAAATGTTTAAGGTTAACTTCCTTGGGTTGAGATTATTATTATTATTTATTATTATTATTTTTTTATTTATATACACATACAACTTAAAACACAATGTATCTTTAACCCATGTAACGAGTTTTTAGCTAATGACTCCCATACCAGTTGGTCTTAGGGCATTAGGTGTTGAGACACCATTACGAGCTTAGCAACTCGGGTTGCAGATACTGATACGTAGATAGTGCAATGTTTGATTCCCTTAAGCTTTTCTCCTTAACCCATGTAACAAGCTTTAGGCCAATAGCTCCCAAGTCAGTTGACTTTAGGGTATTAGGTGTTAAAACACCCATTCGGGCTTAATTGCTTATGTTAAGAAGGCTATGAAACCAAACTTATCTACGTTTTTCTTATCATCATCAATATTATCATTTTTTTTTTGAAATTATATAATATCCCTTTTTCTTAGTTGTTACCTTCAACAAAAGAAAATAATTAATGTACTAATCTAATATGCAACCCACGATCATATGTTAAAGTGTGTGTGTGTGAAAATGAAGGTTTAAGAATACTTGTTAAATGAGTATATGAGCAGAATCAAGTGATAACAATGCAAGAGTTTGTAAACCTGAATATTTCAAGAAGTGTTATGATAAACATTGATAATGATACTTACTAAGTTGCGTCTCCAGAGTCAATAAAATTTCCTCCTTACTTTGCTATCCTAATAAGGATACTTACTAAGATGCGTCTCAAGAGTTAATAAAACTAACTCCTTACTCTGCTATCCTAATAACAATTTTGTCAAATGGTTTTAATAATAGCAAAAACAGTTAGTAAGTTATTATTTTTTTTAATGTCAACTACTACCCTCTCCCTCCAACCAAAACGAGACATTGTCCTCAATGTTTGAAGGTAGAAAGATAGAGTATAGAAAACATCACCTGAAACAACGAACAAGGACAAACCTGAAACACACTTAAACAAATATAAGAAGTAACAAAACAAAATAATATGCTATTAATAAAACCAAAAGACACAAGGTTTCACAAATGAAGGCTCAAATCTAGTCTAAGTTTTTTATGACTTTCCTTAGTTGACCAATGATTAGTACTTAAAAGTGCATGTTTATCAAGGTTTTATATCATCATTTTGCACTTGAAGTATCAATAACTCCTTAACAAAAACATGTTTTATAATAACAAGTTCGATATTATAAGATACCTTAATTTATGGTAAATGCTCATCTTAAATGCAGGTCTATCACATAAATGAAAAGATTGATTGATGAGTTTAAATACTAAAAGTGAAAGGAAAAAGAGATGGCCAAACTTAGAAAAGAGATGCTGGTGTAGTCCAAACCGGAACATTGCTCGGTAATTGGATCATATCTGGAGCTCTAGATCTCAGAATTATGTCCATTTTATATGGATGGAAAGGTAAGACAAAGGCCTACAACTTTCATGAGGAGCCCAAGATTTAAAAAGGCCGTTTTGAAGTCCAAATTGAAGGAACAACGAAGAAGTCCGAAGCTGTCCTGCAGCCCAGACACTATTTAGTGTTCAACCCATATCTTGAGTTCTAGAAGTCCAAATGACCTCATCTTTTTTTTTTTGTTGGAAAGCTGAGACAATTTCCTAGAACATTCCTAAGGATTCAGGGCAAATTATGATGTTCAGACAAGAAGATAAGGATTGTCACCAAGTCAAGATGTGGCCACCCACTCATCAATTAGTCAACAAATCAATAGTTCCAAATTTTGGCCTATAAAAGGAGGCACTTACCATGTATTGAGGCATCTTGGTTTCCAGATCAAGATCATGCTCTTGCTTTCTCTCTTTGTATTGCTAATGTTTTGCTTTCAATAATATCAAGTTTATGCACTTCATTTCCTTTCCTTTACTTAGTTAACTTCTTTCTCATTTATGTTCTTATCTTGTTCATTTATGTTTCTTTCTTTCATTATGTTTAGCTAAGTTAATTATGTCAAGGTGAAAAGGGTACACTAATGGTGTAAAAATAAGTATAGTATAAATTTAACATGGACCTTAACGTTGGATACTAACATGTTTTATAGGGGAGAGAAAGATTGTGGAAATTAGTTCAACCTGCCTTTGTAGCTGGTGTAAGAGCACCCAACCATTCTGGGTCCTTGTCCTCATGTGAAAAAATATTAAGTGAAAGAGGTTATAACTTTTGATTAGTTGAATGGTGCTGCCCTCCCCATATATAAAATTTAATCCCATGTAGACTTGAACATGCATCTCTATGATCAAGGGTAGTGAAAATGAGATTTTGTTATTAAATGTTTGGTACGTTGAAAATATTGATTGGATTAAACATGATCGAATAGGATAGAACATGATTGGACAAATAACAGTCTTGTCTTGTATTTGGTGTACTTTGGACTGAACATGACGATTTGTTTTATTTTATATTTGGTAGACAATAGACAGAACTCGGTCAATTTATACCTGAAAGAGTTCTGGTTTAAGAAAAAATAGAGAAAAGATTGATCTGACCTAACTTAGTTAAAAACCTGGGTAGAACTGCAACCTACTCAACTTGATATAAAACAAGTGGAAAAAAATCCATTGACTTTTTTTTTTCATTTTTTTGGTCAAAACGAGTGTCGTACTCTTTGCGAGAGTGCGACATCTCGACGACCCTTCCTGGATGGGTTAAGAGGTCTTTGGTTGGATAAGGAGGTGCTACCTTGTATTATGGTTACTAGGAATCCTAACTAATCTTTAGAGATTCTAGGCAAAGAGACTGGTTGTATAAAGAGAATATTCGTATTAGAACTCCTAATATGCTTTTACTTGAGGTACGCTGCATCGTTTTTCTTTATTTGTGGTTGTTATGGTATGATGGTGTTTCTAAATTTTATCAACCTATTATGACAAGTTTGCTACGATAAATAAACCTTGGTGTTCTAGATCAAGAACTTGATCTAAAAGATCACAATTTGAAAAGATATTAGAAGAAAGTAAGATCATTCACAACTTTGTGCTGCGAAGGAACTGAAGTTAGAAATCCCAAAAGATTTGGTGACTATTGAAATTTCACTTTTCCCTTTGGTATTTCAAATGTCCATGATTTGTACCATGAGACATAGGTTGAAATAACATCATTTATCATTGAGGTTTTTTTCAAACAAACTTGAACTTTGGGTACCTTCGTGCCTGTTTTAATAATATTTTATGATAAAAAACCTCTTGTAGGTTTTTTTAAATCTTTATATCAGAAGTGAATGGGTTATAGTACTCCATATAATATGTTGGATATTAACCTCATATAGTGATGTGCCGTGAATGATTTGAAAATCAGCAACAATGATTCTAATGAAATGGATGAAGGATGGGTCTGGTTGTGTTGTCTTTCTTGTGGTATTTAGGCTGGATTGTAGTGATTTAAGGTAAATAAGATGGAGGATAGACTAGAATGATACTTTGATAAGTCGATCTGGACACCACAAAGATCAATCTAGGATTTCGACGCCACACTCTTTGTGATTGAAGAGTGATAAGTCAGGTAGGGTTCTTCACAAAACGAATTTGGAAGAACAACTCTTAATTCTCTGAATTAAGTTTCAAATCTTGGCCAAAAGTGTTTATTATATATTCTGATACATATTTATCTTTGGAACATCCCTCCAAAGTTAGGTGAATTCAACATGACAGAAGTCAAGCCTAAAAACTAGACTTTTAATAAAGTAAGTAGACAAATTTAACTAACACACGTTTTTTTTGACATTTCTAAAACATAAGCAAACCAAATTTAAAACAACCATAACTTTTGACACAAAAGTCCAATGCAATCATGGTTGGACAATCTAGAAAGATCACGTTCTGAACTTGAATTTTACCTACATAAATCTTATTTTCATATGCATTGGATGACTTCAAATTCGGGTTCAAATCTATCTACTATTCTGACCGTAAATAGCATCAATTCCTTCACTTGCATTATCAATCCAAATACAAGTAGCCCAGCATGGAAAGAACCATTAAGGGCTTTTCCCATCTCCAAGTTCCAATTGTAGGCAAATAAGCACCCTGGAACCAATTTCAAACTGATTGCTAATTTTTAACTCCGACGCAGCTTCAATCATTGCAATTTGATTCGTCATGGCCCGTTGTAGTTGTTTTGCTCTCGCTCTTGTCATTGGACCATCTACACCCTCTTGCATACTAGATTCAGCTTTACGAGATGGATTATAATTCCCATGATGCACATCATCAGCCCCAGGTTGATAATGATTTGTCTTCAAATCAGAATCGTCATCATCATCCAAGTATAGAGCCAAGTCTTTCACATTAAAAGTAGCTGATACATTGTAATCACCCGGAAGATCTACCTTATACGCATTGTCATTCACCTTCTCTATAATCCGAAATGGACCATCAGCTCTTGGCATCAACTTGGACTTACGTTTGCTTGGAAATCTGCCTTTACTAATATGAATCCAAACAAGATCTCCAGGTTCAAACCTGACCATCTTTCGCCCCTTGTTAGCTTGTTTAGCATACTTTGTTGTTTTCTCCTCAATATGTAGTCGAACCTGCTCATGTAGTTTCTTCATCAATTCTGCCTTTCTAATTCCATCCATAAATGTCCTCTCATTAATTGGAATATGAACAAGATCAATAGGAACACAAGGATTAAAGCCATACACAACCTCAAATGGTGAAAATTTTGTAGCCCCATGCACACTATGATTATATGCAAACTCCACAATAGGCAAACAAGTATCCCAACTCTTCAAATTCTTATGTATAATAGCTCGTAACAAAGAAGATAAAGTTCGATTTACTACCTCAGTTTGTCCATCAGTTTATGGATGACATGCCGTACTGAAATGTAACTTCGTTCCAAGTTTCCTCCAAAGAGTCTTCCAAAAGTGGCTTAAGAACTTTGTATCATGATCAGAGACAATGCTTTTAGGAACTCCATGCAAACGAACAATCTCTTGAAAAAACAAATCAGCAACATGTACTGCATCGTCAGTTTTCTTACAAGGAATGAAATGGGACATTTTGGAGAATCGATCAACCACCATCATTATTGAATCCTTCCCACATTGTGTTCTTGGTAATCCAAGTACAAAGTCCATGCTAATGTCCATCCATGGTTGATCTGGAATAGGCAGTGGCATATATAGTCCATACACATTCTCTTTACCCTTAGCTCTCTTGCAAATAGCACATCTTTCAATCACCTTGTGTACATCCCGTAACATACTGGGCCAAAAAAAAATGTTCTTTCAGCAGCTCATAAGTCTTCTTCTCCCTAAAATGACCACTAAGACCACCACTATGAGCCTCTCGCACAAGCAACTCCCGTAACAAACCTGAAGGAATACACATTCTGCCCATTTTGAACAAGTAACCTTCATGCATAAAGAACCCATCACAAGCTCCCTTTGCACATTCGGCAACCACATTAGCAAAGTAGGAATCATTGGCATACTGATCCTTCACCTGTTCAAAACCCATCAGCCTTGCATTCAACATAGAGATCATGCATACCTCCTAGAAAGAGCATCAGCAACCACATTAACTTGCCCTTTCTTGTACTTTATGATATAAGGAAATGACTCCATGAACTCCACCCATTTAGCGTGTCTTCGATTCAACTTATTTTGCCCCTTAAGATACTTCAAGGCTTCATGATCAGTATGTATAACAAATTCTTTAGGCAACAAGTAGTGCTACCATACCTCCAGAGCCCGAATCAAAGCATAGAACTCCTTGTCGTAAATAAAGTAGTTCAAACGCGCTCCATTTAACTTTTCACTGAAGAATGCAATCAACCTCTTTTCTTGCATCAAAACAGCACCAATTCCAACCTCGGAAGCATCACACTCTATTTCGAATGTTTTAGCAAAGTCTGGAAGTGCTAAAACTGGAGTAGTACACAACTTTTCCTTAGTTAGCTCAAAAGCTTTCTGCGCATCTTCACTCCATCTAAACTCCTTCCCTTTTTTCAAGCATTCTGTCATAGGAGCAACAATAGAGCTGAAGTCTTTCACAAATCACCTGTAGAAAGAAGCTAAACCATGGAAACTCCTCACATCAGCGATATTAGCAGGTTTTGGCCAGTCTCGAATTGCCTCATTTTCTCCTCATCAACTCTAACTCCCCTGCTAGAGATAATATATCCAAGAAACACGACACTTTCTTTACAGAAGTAACACTTTGTGAGTTTCCCATACAACTTAGAATCTTGCAAAGTCTCAAACACAACTCTAAGATGCTTCACATGATCATCAAAGGTCTTGCTATACACCAGGATGTCGTCAAAATATACTACAACAAACAACCCAATATACTTCCTCAAAACATGATTCATAAGTCTCATAAATGTACTAGGCGCATTAGATAACCCAAACAGTATTACCATCCATTCATATAACCCCTGTTTAGTTTTAAATGCTGTTTTCCATTCATCTCCCTCTTTCATTCTAATTTAGTGATAGCCACTCATCAAATCAACTTTAGAAAACAATGCAGCACCATGTAACTCATCAAGCAAATCATCAAGTCTGGGTATAGGAAATCGATACTTAACTGTTATTTTGTTGATAGTGCGGCTGTCCATACACATCCTCATGGTACCATCTTTCTTCGGTACAAGCAAAATAGGTACGAAACATGGACTAAGTGATTCTCGCACATAGCCCTTCTCTAAGAGCTCACCAACCTGCCTTTGAATCTCTTTCGCTTCCTCTAGATTACATCTGTATGCTGGTCTATTAGGAAGTGAAGCTCCCGGCACCAAATCAATTTGATGCTCAATACCACGAATAGGTGGTAACCCTTTAGGTAATTCATCTGGAAACACATCTTTAAATTCTTCAAGTAATTCCTTAATCTGTCTTGGTAAGTCCAATCCTTCTACTTGTAGTAGTTGCTTTGCCCAGACCATGAAAACAATCCTTGTTGTGGCTAATGCTTGTTTGATGTCTCCTTTTTTGGCTAACAACAGCCCCTTTCGTGATGTCACCTCCTTTTGTTGGCTTCGTAACTGATCCTCTCTAACTTGTTGAGAACTCAGTGGTAACAAGTTCACTTCTTTCCATTTAGCATAAAAGAATAAGTGTTCTTTCATCCATTGTAGGTCACATCCTTATCAAACTGCCATGGACGACCCAGCAACAAATGGCTAGCTAACATTGGCGCAACGTCACACAAAACCTCGTCGTGATAGGTTTTAATGGAAAAAGGTACATGAACTTGCTTTTTCACCCGAATCTCCCCATTCTCATTCAACCATCGCAAACTATAGGGTCTAGGATGTGGAAGGGTAGTTAAACCCAATTTCTCCACCAAGGTAGTTGACGCAACATTAGTGCAACTTCCATTATCAATGATCATCCCACACACCTTATCTCGAATCTGACATCGAGTATAAAAGATGTTCTCGCGTTGCTCATCACTAATGTCAATTTGTGCATTCAGAACTCGTTGAACAACCAACAAATCTCCGTTTACTGGTTCAAAATCCTCTTCTTGTTCAGCCACTTGTACCTCATCTTCGTCTTCAGTTTCAACCTCATCTCCATTAATCAGCTCTCTATAATCCCTATTTGGATCTTTGTGAGCTTCTATAATATCATTTCGTGGCACCCTAAGTGCTTGCCTCTATTGGGGTTGCAAATTATTTCTTTGCATCATTTGCATAAGGGTATTCAACTATTCACAAGTTCCAGTCATTTCACCCCGAATCTCATCATGAGATCGTTGTAAGCCCATAACTTGTGCTTGTTCCAAACTTAACCCTCTTGGAAAATCTTCTTTATCTCCAGCCATAATTAAGTTTATCAACCTCAATTCCAGCAAACCTTTCTTCTTCTTGTTGTTGTTTTTGGCTCCTGTCTTAGATCGCAACCGATGCTCTGATACCAGATGATGTGCCGTGAATGATTTGAAAATCAGCAATAATGATTCTAATGAAATGGATGAAGGATGGGTCTGGTTGTGTTGTCTTTCTTGTGGTATTTAGGCTGGATTGTAGTGATTTAAGGTAAATAAGATGGAGGATAGACTAGAATGATACTTTGATAAGTCGATATGGACGCCACAAAGATCAATCTAGGATTTCGACGCCACACTCTTTGTGATTGAAGAGTGATAAGTCAGGTAGGGTTCTTCACAAAACGAATTTGGAAGAACAACTCTTAATTCTCTGAATTAAGTTTCAAATCTTGGCCAAAAGTGTTTATTATATATTCTGATACATATTTATCTTTGGAACATCCCTCCAAAGTTAGGTGAATTCAACATGACAGAAGTCAAGCCTAAAAACTAGACTTTTAATAAAGTAAGTAGACAAATTTAACTAACACACGTTTTTTTTTACATTTCTAAAACATAAGCAAACCAAATTTAAAACAACCATAACTTTTGACGCAAAAGTCCAATGCAATCATGGTTGGACAATCTAGAAAGATCACGTTCTGAACTTGAATTTTACCTACATAAATCTTGTTTTCATATGCATTGGATGACTTCAAATTCGGGTTCAAATCCATCTACTGTTCTGACCGTAAATAGCATCAATTCCTTCACTTGCATTATCAATCCAAATACAAGTAGCCCAGCATGGAAAGAACCATTAAGGGCTTTTCCCATCTCCAAGTTCCAATTGTAGGCAAATAAGCACCCTGGAACCAATTTCAAACTGATTGCTAATTTTTAACTCCGACGTAGCTTCAATCATTGCAATTTGATTCGTCATGGCCCGTTGTAGTTGTTTTGCTCTCGCTCTTGTCATTGGACCATCTGCACCCTCTTGCATATTAGATTCAGCTTTACGAGATGAATTTTTTAATCTTTATATTAAAAGTGAGTAATAAATTTTACTAAAAATGAATTTTTTATATTTTTTGAAATATAGGCCACAATCCTTTGGAACTTTATAAACTTGTTGTCAAATCCATGCACTGCTATTTATATTTTTAAACATGCAAAAATATTTATTGATTTGTTTTCCTAATTTTAAGACATGCTCCAATAATGTTTTAGGAGTTTTAGCCATATGCAAGGAAACCTTTAACTGTTTTTAAAAATATATATTTTAATTATTTTTTAAGGTTTTGTTTGAATAAAAAACATTTTTCTTTAAATAAAATTGTCAAAATAAGCCTAAAGGCATGCTGCCAAACATGCCCTTAAGCAAAAAGTTCCTTTATCGTTGAAAGCCAAACAAGGCCTTACACAAATGACCCGAATTTGACCCAATTAGGTTGACCTGAAATCTTTGGTTTTATTATAAATCGAAGAAAAAACACTAGTTTTAACCTGAAAAACAAGCCAAAACAAAAAAAAAACCAAAACATAAAGTAGATCAAACTTGCAAAAAAATAAAATAAACATAAGTTTGTTTTTTACCAAAACAAATCAAACGTAGAAAACTCAAAAACACGAAGAACATTAAAGCAAACCTAGCCACATGACTCTCAAGTCCGACCAGATACAACAAAATCAAAGGCATATGCCTATTGTAAATAATCAATCGTAAAAAAGCATTGATTATCAACCCATAATCATAATTTTATCAAAACAGGCTTCAGTTTGAGAAAAGAAAACTTACGATTGTAATGACCAAATTGTTGTTTTTTATTCAAATAAAATGCAGGTTATCAATGCACAAGGTCATATGAAGTTGCAAGAGCAAGGATTATGGTAAAATGAAGACATAAAAGATGCATGTAAGACAAAGTTCTTTCCAAGAACTTGAAAAACAAAAACCCATAAAACCCAAAAAATGCACAACTATTGCCCATCCCTGGAAAATGCATTTTTGACCTTTAAACCCGCCACTTTCGTTCCTAACTAACCATATACCAATACCTAACATATTTGAATCAAAATAACTAACAAACAACATCAAAATCATGCATGAGGTTTCACTTTCCAAAACGGCCAAATTAAAACAATAAGTATATTAAAAAATTTTAAGGTTCAAAATTGACATTTTAACACTCTATAGGACTAAACCAAAACCTAAGAGCCAAGAACATGCATTTAACCAAAAAAAAAACCTACTACCATATTCAATAGATTCCAAACATATTCCATTTCATCAAAAACAATCACCCAAACATCTTATATACATCCAACAACATAAATAACCACCTCAAAGCGATTAAATAAGAAAAAGACAATATTTTATGTATTAGTCAAAATCAAAACTAAAAAACATTAGAACAAAAAAATAAGTTCAAAAATATCATTAAACATGTAAAACAAGCTAGAGGTGTTGATGCAGATCTCTTGATCACGCGGTCAAACAACCCACAACGAAGATGATACAACTCCTGGAAAGCGAAGAAATCAGGTTTGATATGAATATGACACAATTTAAACCTATCCCAATGCATTAGCGCCATTGTAATAAGAAACCCTCACCCAACAAATAATGATGTTTCTAAAGTATAAGGAAGACGCCACAAGGTTAGTTATACCTTGATAAGTAAAATATATTCTTTATCTCAACAAAAAATAATATGTTGCATTACATAAAATACAAGTTTATATCATAAATCCTTGGCCGTTGAAAATTTTAGATTACAAAACCTTATATAATGGTTAAACTAGTAATCATAATGGACCCAAAACTTGTGGGTAATATTTATCCATTTATAATAAACCCAAAGTATATTAACTGAGCTAAAACATGAAGAAAATAATAAAAATAACAAATCTGATGCATAGACTAAAGTTGTTGCACCTAATTAAACAAAATAACCTAAAATTAATAATTTTCCTAGTTTAAATAATGTAATAGATGAAATTTCCATCCTAGAAACACTAGGGTCTTTGTTGCCACCTTTAGATATCTAAAATTAGCTAGGAAATTGATTGTTGAAGTTGCATCTCCTTTAGTTTCCTTCTTTGTTTAGGATAATTAATTACAGCTTTAAAGAATCCTCTTAAAATATAAAAACCCTTGTTGCCTTCCTTAAACTTCCTTATAGGATTAGGAAACTCTTTATAATTAGCTAACCAATTTTTCATCACCAAAGGCTTTTGTTGTGCATACTGATCAAAAGAAAAGAATTTTGGAACATTAATGAATTCTTACCACACTTGTATTAAAGATTCTTATAGAACTAGAAAATCCCCAAAACAAGTTACCGCATCCTTGTATAATAATAAAAAACACTACTGCCATAATTTAATAAATTACAAACCTATTCCATTTCATCAAAATCAATCATCCAAACATCTTCTAAACATCATGCAACATAAACAACAAACTCGAAGCAAGATTAAACAAGAAAAAGCAACATTTTTATGCATTAATCAAAATCAAAACTAAAAAAATATTATAACATTAAAACAAGTTCAAAAACATCATTAAACATGTAAGACAAGCTAGAGATGTGCCTCATGGAGTTGAGTAGGTGACGACTCAGAAATCATCAACGAGATTGTCTCCACAGCTGATGCCTGGATTCATTGCCACATAGATCTCTTGGTGACTCTGAAATCGCAAGCAAAAAATGAGTAGGTGACAACTCAGAAATCATCAACGAGACTTGCTCCATAGTTGACGCCTAGATTCGCCAGGGCACACAATCCTAGTTGACTCAAAATCATCACTGATATCTGAGTCGCTATCGACTTAGAAATCGTCAACGAAACTACTTCCTTAGCTGACGCTTGGTTTTGTGTTCACACATAGTCCTTATTCACATGGTAATTGTCACCTCAAACTGAGTAAGTGACGTCTTAAAAATCACCAATGAGACTGCCTCCATTGCTGACGCCTGGATTCGTCGGTGCACAGATCCCCTATTGACTCTAAACTCACAAGCAAAAACTGAGTAGGTGACGACTTATAAATCATCAACGAGACTGTCTCCATAGGTGATGCGTGGTTTTAATTAAATTTATTGAGGGTTTGATTGCAAGAAAAATTGATTCTGAAGTCAATTTGGGTTTTAATTAGAAGAAATTAAAGTGCTAGGGTCAAATTTTATTTTTTTAGAGCTGGTTTGGTCAAATCAGGGGCTTAATTACATAAATATAGAAGTTTGATGGCCAATTAGGGACTTGATTGAAGAAATCCAAAACCAAGGACCAAACTAAAAATCACGCAAATTAAAGGACTGGCTTGAAATTAGACACTTTGGCGCTAGTTTCCATTTAAATGAAACGACACGTTTTGGGAAAAAACGACGCCGTTTCATGCATATTTTAAAAAAAAATACAAAGCAGTGCCATTTTGAGGGGCACTATTTCTTTTTCTTCCCCTAGATGCAGTAGGGGAAGAGAAGTTTTTTTGTTTTCTTCCTCTCCCTCCCACATGCTCTGTTAGAGCCAAAACCAGACACTACCCGCCTCATGATGAGAAAGTAGAGAAGCCGTGCCCTGCAAGCAACGCCACCATTGGCCACCTCTCCTGACGCCGTGATAGAGCAGAGGGATTGTGGTGCACCCCATGTGCAGCGATGGGACGGGGTAGGGTCGATCCCGCTCCCCCTGCCCCTATAAATACTGTCCTGAAAGATGAAGAAAAGGGGAAGGGAGGAGAAATCGAGAGAGACCGATAGTTTTTGAGGGGGAAATGAGAGACCGAAAGATATAAACAACAATTTTTTAGAGACAAAGGAGTGAAGAGAAACAGACAAAAACAGTAGAAACTAGAGGGGAGAAAAGCAAAAAAGGAGGGAGACCGAGAGAGGAGATAGTTCTTTTAAAAGAGAAAGGGGAAGAGAAAAGGAACAAAAATAGCAGAAACGAAAAGAAAAAAAATGAGGGAGAATAGAGGAGGAAGAAAAAAGGAAAAAAAAAAGAAAAAAAAAGAGAGGGAAAGAGGAGACAGGAGCAGCAAGAGGAGAAACCGAAACAAAACAGAGAAAAAGAGAAGAAAAACAACCACAACTGCCATTGTGCCTCCTCTTCATCGCCGCAGCACACCACCTGACTGCCGCCGACTACCACGAAGAAACAGAGGAGTGGGCTGAGAAGATAAACAGAGGAGACAAGAGAGAAGGAAGGAAAACCGCCGCCTCCAACCACCGTTGACGGCCACGATTGTGTCTCGCCACTCTAGGTAACCTCCTCACCCTCGCTGCCCCTAATTTACCAGCCGAAGCCTTTCTTTCATTTGCATGCAGAACGTGACTCACATTCTACAACAAATGAAGCTTAATTAGCTAGTTACTGTGCTATGCACAGTAACTAGCTAATTATTTTTGGCTGGTTACCGTGCAGTAACCAGCCCTTCTGTCGGTTTGGAACATCAGCCCAATCTATGTTGCTGGGCTAAGTCCAGCCTTGTAGCTGGGCCAATATAGGCCCAGTTGACACAACCAAAAGATTGATGTCTTCTCCCAAGTGCAGGAGTGTCGAAGTAATAAATAATCCGGCAAGACCGGGGTTGAACCACAGGGAGGTTAATTGTATAAATTATAGACAACAACAATAACAACAACAATAGTAACAATAACAATAACAATAACAATAACAATAACAATAATAACAATAAGAATAATAATAATAAAGAAGAAGTTGATGAGAACTTTGAGATGGAAGATCAATGTAAGGATTAAACAATAATAAAAACAAATGTCAAGGTTAGAGGATCTACTAATGGTATTTCAAAGAAGTATAGTATAAACTCTTATTATTCAATTGGAAACCACACACAAATGAGGTTCCAATTGGATGATTTGTCATTAATAGCTCATTATAAATTGTTAACATGATCATACTAATTATCTTATTCAAGTAACACCAAACTTTTAAATATTGTCAAGAATTCATGATGCTAACTTATGTTAACAACAAATCAAGTTCCTTTCATAGCACAAGTGTAGGTAATACCATACGGTTGGGCTATGAGAGTGCCAAACATTTGTTGTACCAAGTGTTATACAACACAAATCTAGATTAACCATTTAACAAGCAAGGTATTAAGAATTAGTAAGATAAAAAGATAAGACATGTTAATATTAAACATTAAGGTCCATGTTGAATTTCCATTATACTTATTGTTACACCATTAGTGTAACCTTTTCACCTTGACATAATAAACTTAGCTAAACATAATGAAGAAGAGAAACATAAATAAACAAAATAAAAACATAAATAAGATACAAGTTAACTAAGTAAAGGAAAGGAAATGAAAAGCATAAACAAGATATTAATGAAAGCAAAACTTAAGAATTACAAAAAATATAAAGAGAGAGAGCAAGAGCAAGTTCTTGATCTGAACAACCAAGCCCCTAAATGCATGGCAAATGCCTCTTTTTATAGGCCAAAATTTGAAACTATTGATTTGATGACTAATTGTTGAGTGAGTGGCCAACTCTTGACTTGGTGAAAATCTTTATCTTCTTGTCTGAACAAAACATCATTGCTAGCATCAAAACTGGAACCACCTATACCATGAAAGTTATAGAAAATTGTCTTATCTTTCCAGGAAAAAAAATTGAGGTCATTTGGACTTCTAGAACTCGAGATATGGGCTGAACACTGAATAGTATCTGGGCTGCAAGACAGATTCGGACTTCTCCGTTGTTGCTATAATTTGGACTTGAAAACGGCCTTTTTAAATCTTAGACTCCACATGAAAGTTGTAGGCCTATGTCTTACCAAATCTATCCAAACAATTGAGGTCATTTGGACATCTAGAACTAGGGATATGACCCAATTATCGAATAGTGTTTCAGTTTGGACTGCATCAATATCTCTTTTCTAAGTTTGGCCCTCTTTTTGTCCTTTCAATTTCAATACTTAATCTCATCAATCAATCATTTTATTTATGTGATAGGCCTGCATTTAAGATGAACATTTACCATAAATTAAAGGTATCTTATATTATTAGGTATGTTATTATAAAACATGCTTTAGTTAAAGAGTTATTGATATTTCAAGTGCAAAATGATAATATAAAACCTTGATAAAAATATATTTTTAAATACTAATCACCTGCCCACATAGTTGGGCTAGGTCCGACCCAATTCATTTTTTATACTGGAACATCAGCCTAGCCTATGCGGCTGGGCTTAGTCCAACCTTATAGTTGGGTCAATGCAGGCCTAGTGTAGTTCATTTTTTTTTTAAATATATTTTTTTAAAAATTGTGATTTTCCCGCTTATTTTTTCTACGCTATTTTGATTAATATTGGTCTGTATTTTTATACCGTAAAGATATAAATCCGATATTAAAATACCTGTTTTTGAAAAAACAAATATATTTTTTTGTTTTCATGCATACGTCCAAGTCTCTCAAAGAAAAAATAAAAAATAAAATCATATTGTGTTTTCATACAACAAAGAAAACTTTGAAAAAAATATATATTTTAGCATGCATTTTGGCTTTAATAACCAATTTATTAAAGTCATGAGAACTTGGCCAATATTTCAAAAAAAATATTTGTTTTGTTTTAATATCTAGGATTATGAATTTATATGTAAAATGTATTCCTAATATTAAAAACATAGTTCTTTTGTAGACATTAGACCGGTTAGGTTTTACCCATAAGATAAGAACCTCCTTATTGAGGAGGGTTTTTCCTGAATCATAGACGGACCAACATGACAAGACCTTAGATTTTTATCAGAAAATAAAACAATATAGCTTACTTTAGGTAGGACATATTTGGGGTGCTAATACCTTTCCTTTATGCAACCAGTCTCCGTACCCGATCTCTAAGACTAGTTAGGGTTCCTAGTGACCAAAATACTAGGTGGCTAATCCTATTCCATTTTTTCCATTGATAAAAGACAAGAATTCCTTGTCTTCCCATATTTTCCGGAATAGATAGACATTACCACAACTGATGATGAGGGTGGTGGACAATCGCCACGACGTCGCACACATGCGATAGAATGGCGACTCCACTGGGGACCTTGTGGACTAAGCATTGTTTTGTCAGGTTTTTGTCTTTGGTTTTGTGCGTGTTATTGTTAAGATGAATTTCTTTTAGTTATTTGGTCATATGCTTTAAATTTGTACATATTTGTTCATGCATTATATAATTGTGTCATGCATCATTCTTTTTTATGTGAGAGTTTGTACTGAAAAACTTTAGGTTAAGTGGGGGACTAACATCTTACCTTATGACTTTTAGTCAAGGTTTAAGTTTGTGTGAACCCCAACTCTTCATTGAGTGCTTAGACTGATAATGGTTGGTACACGTGCCATCTCCTTGCCCACTGGGCCCCTATATTGCCTTTAAGAGGGTGATCACCGGGACAACGAGAGACCTTTTTTAGAGACCAAGTAGTAAACCTCCCTTTTGTCTCACTTAAAAAGATTAGAACCTGTTTTTAGGATGTATGCTTTGTATACATTGTTTTGTATCCGAGCAAGCCCTTTTTGAACATTTTGAACTCAAGACTTGTGGGTGACACAATGACCGTCGCTCAAAAAATTATCATTGTAGAGTTTGCACAAGAATCAAGATTATTGTTTCATCATGCAAGAGTTGCGATCATATGTCACCCCTCGAAGGGCTAGTTCATCATATAGATTACATATTCATACATTTATCATGCATGTACCGAGTTGAAAGGTAGGTTCCCCCACACAAACTGTGCTACACATGATTGAAAAAAGATGATGGAAATGAAGAAAGATGTCAGATAGAGGCTCATTATCAAAATAAAGTTGAGAGCATCAAAGGTGAAGTAGCTAGACTCAGATCTCCTCGAACAAGTGTTGAGCATCAAATGGAAAGAGAATGTTTGCACAGTCTTCTGTGGGAACACTGCTTGTCTATGTCCAATTGAAGCTGCACCTCTTCTTTTTATTCATGAACAACAACAACAATGCCTTCAGTCATCAACTAATTATAACCTTTGTTCTTGTTCAGTTGCACTGTTAATTGTTCATCGCCTCCACATCTTCTAATGGAACCAAATAACTACTAGCCTCCTATGCATGGTGCATTAGTCTTCTTTGAAGTTACCCCAATTGTGAGCTCAATTCCAGTTCAACAGCACAAGACGTTGGTCTAAAAAAAACATGATTAGACACTGAACTTCTTCGTGGCAGAGCTCTCTCTGTATAGATTTGTTTGTGGATCTGCTAGTGGTGAATGCAATAGGGGATGTAGTAGTTCATACACTATAAAACTTTCTCTCATTAGTTTCAACATTGAAACACGTAGTAGGCAGAGGAGTTAGACCTGGTCTGAAAACATGAGCAGTCGTCGAACTTTAATGTGGCAGAGCTCTCTCGATAGAGGTTTGTTTGTGGATCTACTAGTAGGGAATGCACGAGGGGATGTAGTAGTTTCATATGCTTTGAAACTTTCTCCCACTAGTGGCACCAGCAAAACATTGTAGTAGGCAGAAGAGTCAGACCTGGTCTGAAAATATATGTAGTTGTCGAACTTCAACGTGGCAGAGCTCTCTCTACAAAAATTTGTTTATGGCTCTGCAAGTTAGGAATGCAAGAGGGGATTTATAAGCTGCATATGCTACAAATATTTATCTCATCAGTTTCAGCACGAAGACACTGTAGTAGGTTGAAGAGCTATACCTGGTCTGAAAAACATGAGCAGACATCAAACTTCAATGTAGCAGAGCTCTCTTGGCAAGAATCTGTTTGTGGATCTGCAAGTGGGAAATCCAAGAAGGGATGCAGTAGTTTCAGATCGTCTATAATTTTCTCCTACTAGTATCGACATTAGAATGAAAAAGTAGGGAGAAAAGACAAACCTGGACTAAACAACATGAAGAAGGCTGAAACTTCGATAGAACAAAACTCCCTTTATAGGTGGCTATTTGCTGTACCGTCAGTGAGGAATCAAAGGGGAAATAGAAGAGTTTTAGATTCATCAGGTTCTTTTCCAGTTTTGACAATGTGTGATTCCCCATGTTTTTGTTTTTGCGCGTTGCCAGGATTACTTAGCTATTGTGAGGTTTCCAATAATCCTAAAACAACAACAACAACATTGGAAGATTGCCAAAAAATTGAACAAGCCATCAAGATGGGAAAGATTGAAGGTTCTGCCAAGGATTCCAGAAAAATGATGAGAGATGAATCAAAAGAAGACTCTGACGGTGGGAAACCTTAATTATATGGTCTAGCCAAGTCTCGCTCTATCATCGACTACTCTAATGTCTTTGCCAAAGATAGACATTCTTTTGCCATGTGAGTTTATTTACCCACATCTGTCAGATTCCAGAATTTTACCAAACTCTGACAAATCCCATGCAACTACCATTTTCTAGGTGGTATAATCCAGATAAGAGATGTGATGTCATGGTGGGGTCCTCGGCCATTTCAATGGAACAGTTGCAAGAATTTTAATTGAATAGTTGCCATGTGAGTTTAATTACCAGCATCTGCCAGATTCCAGACTTTTGCCTAACTTTGATAAATCCCATGCAACTACTATTTTCTAGGTGGTATAATCCAGATAAGAGATGTGATGTCATGGTAGGGTCCTCGGCCATTTTAATTGAACAGTTGCAAGAATTTCAAGAAGCAAGTCTGAAAGTTGGTGAGCAAGAGACAAGTGGAGTCTGTGAAGGAAGATGTCATTGGCTATATTGTCCCCCGAACATCTTCAGAATGACATGTGATCGAAAATGCTTGTCAAAACACAAATATTGCTAGAAAAGCTGATTCAAGACTGACAATGAATTGTCATTCATATTGTTATGGAATTTTTGCATTTTGTTGTGGGATCACATCTCATCCTTTAACGAAACATGTCTTGTTTTTGTCTCTTTGTTGTTTTGAAATCAACAGATGATTAGCAATTTATTCTGACAAAATATTTTGGTCAAACTCCAACATGCGATAAAGGTTAATCAATCCTAAAGATTAAAAGTGTTTTGATTACAGAAATGACTCGATGTTTGTTAAAATGACATGATAAACAATAAGAGGTGACCGAACAAATTTTGGGCTCACACACAAAATTGAACCATGCACCATATAACTAGGTTTTAACAGTATGCATACTAACGTGTAGTGGATTTTAGTAGTTATGGACTTGTGAATCATGAGGCTTACAAGTCCCAACCTTTACTGTAACAACCCGGTTTTTCAAGCCCAAAACAATAGTAATTTTTTATTTATTTATATACTTAACACACATGGTGCCGGTAATCAGCGAACTTGATCCCTCACATCATCAAAATACAATCCATACAATCAACATTTCATTTAAAAGTGAATCTTACATAAACACGTAATATTATGGTTGCATGATTAGAAGTTCATATTAAAAATATACATACATAGACATGAGTTTGCATTCCTATCCTACTAATAGCCATTACGAATTTAAACAAAAGGATCTAATAAAAGTTATACATGCAGTACATTGATTCATACAAAATACATTGTGATTTAGAATGCATTTACATGATTCCTTGCAAAAGTAGGTTCCCGTGTATCGGGTTTCCTAGACATCTCATTGGTGTGACGTCCCTACAGCAGTACAAAACATTTAAGAGAATGCAATTACTTAATAATAATAATAATGGTAACTAAACGGTCTGGCAGTTAAATGAAGCATTAACATTTATAATTTCTTCATGTACTTGTTATAAACAAATTGTAGTAAATATAGATGCACCAATTTTTTGCAATCAACCATAATCTTAAACCCGACTATCCTCTTAAGGCATCATTTGTTGAGGTTAACCGTTCACTCACCCCGGTCATCCACTTTGGATGCCATTAGCCAAAGCTAATCAATCGTTCGCCCCGGTCATCCTTTCGGATGCCATTAGCCGAAGCTAATCATTCATTTGTCCCGGCCATCCATCCAGATTCCATTAGCCGAAGCTAATCATTCTTTGTCTCGGCCATCCATTCGGATGCCATTAGCCAAAGCTAATTAGTCCTTCATCCCAGTCATCCATTCGGATGCCATTAGCCGAAGCTAATCAACCATTTGTCATCATTTAAGCGTTCGACAATCTAATATCGGTTCTAACACAATATGGTAATATTAATGTTAAAGTATTTCATTATTCAACGTATGAAAAAGGACGGTGGAAGTCACCTACCTGCTCCACCCGTGGGTTGTTCTTGTCTTGACGATGGTCCAATCCCGACCGCACCACCTTTCGAATCTAACTAAGTTTGAGGAAGGTTTGACACTATTCTTTCTCTTCTCCTGCTGGTTCTCCTCCTCCTTCTTCCTCTCATGTTTTCCAGCCCTCTTTTTCCTTTCCTCTAGGCAGTTGTCCAATCTTCTCTCAAGGTCTCATCTTTCCCTCACACGTTCACAAAGCACTCTCTACTAGTTTGGTTTAGGTTTCTGTTGTGAAAGAGGAAGGGAAGAACGACATGCAGCTGCTGTTCTGGGAAGAGGATGGATCATCCTCTCTCTCCTCCTTGTATTTATACTCCCCATCAAATGAGGTGGGTTGTTTGGGGGTTGGTTTAGATGTGTTCTTATCCTTGTTTTGGTCTATCTAAAACCAGTTTTACCCCTCCCTCTCAGCTCCTTAAGTTAATTTTTTTTTAAAAAAACAAAAACCATCGCTGTCGATGCAGAAATCGGCAGCGAAAACTGTGTCACTGCCAATCAAGAAATCGGAAGCGAAAACTGCTTCGCTGTAGATGCAGAAATCGGCAGCGAAAACTGCGTCGCTACGGATGCAGAGATCAGTTGCGAAAACTGCGTCGCTGCTGATCAGGAATTTGGCAGCGAAAACTGAGTCATCAATTCATATATATATATATATATATATATATATATATATATTTTCTTAGGTGTTTACATTTACACTAGATAAGGTCAAAATTTATCGGTTATAACCGACCTTACTTGAAATGAGAAAAGGCCATCTTTGATATCCTTTCATTTTTTAAATATTATATCCCTTGTAGTCCAATTTTGAGTTGGATATAATATTCTTTTTATAACAACCCTGACTAGGATCACACCCCGCACTGGGAGGAAATGAGAGATATTTTGAAGACATTTATATAATTAATGGATAAAGGGGAAGGCTTAGAACAAAAGTCCAATGATTAAGAGAGGGCTAAAATAAAACACATAGACTGGGGGCATATAAGAAAATTTTGAGGAAGGCTATGAGAAAGCAAAAAAAAAAAAACAAAGAGATTGGAAAACAGAAGAAGTTGAAATTGCCTTTACTTAAAGACAAGTCAAAGATAAAGGAAGGAGAACGTCTGTGAAGTGTATGAAGAGCAAGAGAATTTTCAATCAAGGAAAGGCACAACAAAAGTCAATACTAGAAAAAAGACTAAGCTATAAACGTGACTTTTGGTATCCATTATAAAGCCTCTAATGTTATCAAATGATTGAGGTTGGTTATTCATTAAGGAAAGGTGGATTTGCATTATGACTTATGATAAGAAAAGTCTGATCTTTGAGGGTAACAAGGTTATATGTCGTTTCCTCTATAAAGACAACAATAAAAAATGAGTTGATGAATAGTTGATGTTGATCCTAGGTATGTGAAACCCTCAAACACCTTTTGAGCTTGTGAAATTTCTTTCTTTCATAACCATGAACCATAACCTGCATTACATGCTTTTAAAAGCCCTTTTTAATCGAGCAAATAATTTGAACCGATAAATGGCACTCTCAAAACTTGAAGAGCTTTTCCATAAGGGTCGTGACTTCATGAATTAAGCTATTGGTTATTATGCATGTTGATAAAATAAGTGCTAAGAAGAGAAACAACCTTTCTTGATAAAGCCTGAGTTTTTACTTGAGCATCTTGTTTTTTTTTTTTTAATTCACAAAAAAGGTCACCTCATCACAAACCATCAACAGATATACCCAAAATCAGAGTCTAAAATGGATACAAAGAACCATGCAAAAAAGAAGAAGAATAAGAAAAAGCCATTTTAATCCTACATTGGGTCATTTCTGTTTTCAAAATACATGACAATCAAATGACTGTATTCAAATAACGTGTGTTGGATCTTTGATAAAAAAAAGCTTGATTTTCAAAAGGGCTTCTAAAAAAAAGACATCTTTGATTTCATTTCAATAAACTAGACTTTGAATAGACATGATCTTTGAAATATGAGAGTTGATTCCAAAACAAGGAAGATTATCGAACATAGAAGAACATCAATTGAGTCTGCGAAATCCTTTATAGAAATGACATTGACGCTCCTCGACACTCCTTGAAAAGTTGAGCAGCTAGGGGCAATATAGTGGACCCTGAGAAGGAAAAAAAAGTAGTATTCAGATCAGCTATGAGGCAATGAAGGATGATTAAATGATGAATCAGTGAATTGAAGACAATGGTGTTCAAAGAAAGATAATCAATGAACGAGAACATTTAGATCATACTGGGGCAATGTCATTCAAAAATAGTCCATGCTCTAGTGAACCCCGTCAGCAATTAAGAAACAAAGATGTACATGATGGACACTTTCATATCATCATCTTTTGAAACATGGCTAG
Source organism: Populus alba x Populus glandulosa (assembly GCA_033617975.1). Taxonomy (NCBI): domain Eukaryota; kingdom Viridiplantae; phylum Streptophyta; class Magnoliopsida; order Malpighiales; family Salicaceae; genus Populus; species Populus alba x Populus glandulosa. The sequence goes on from CM066157.1 coordinate 5,219,775, forward strand.
CAATCGATGAGGATACACGAATGAATGTAATTAAATGGCAAAAAGATGCACACCACCAAGACTAACTGTGGAACAATGCTGCACTTGAAGGACAATCTCATATTGTCATCCTTTGAAACATGGTTATCGACAGACTTTATCACATTACTGGATTGAATGAATGTCGGAAAGGCACCTACTTCGAAGACTAGCTGTGGGACAATTTGTTTTGAAGCCAAATGAGCACTTCACCTCATGAGTATGGGTGATAAAAGCAACACCATTGATGAGCCCGAGACATTTCTTTTCATAATCTGATTGGAAGAGTTGAGAGGAATCTATTGAGAACAACACTGAGCATACAACCATGAGCCTTTGTACTACAAGCTATGAGATGCATGTTTGGATGATTGGATGGTTTCCAAGAAGACTGATGATAACATATACTTGAAAAGTATTGTTTCAACTGGGGGAAGTCCATAATTGATTAGCAAAACACGCACAACCAATCAAAGGATAATTCTTGGAAAACCTCTTGATGGGTGTTGGCAAAACACGCACAACCAATTAAAGGACAATTCTTTAGAGAATCTAGAAGATGGATGATTTGTTCAACTCCTTCATGATGAAGCGAGCAACACCACACTTGAAAACATGGTCAAGCTTGAGAAGCAATGAGAGCAGTAATCATCATGGACAACCCACGATAGGCATTGCATTTATATCTGAGTGGAAGGCTGGCACACGAATGAACCAATACATTGAAAGAATAAAGAAAGATTTGAATAACAAACAAAGGCACCCCGTGATTATGGAACATCAAAGAGGGGGGGACCTATATTTCCAATCCGGTAAGGATACATGCATCTAACGTCGAAGCATTGCATATAATTTTGATTTGTTGCAGGAAAAATCCTCAATGTAGTCCAGCAAGATTGGGGACAAAGAAAGAATCATTGAGTTGATGAACAACAAAGAATCATGGTTTTGACCCCGGAACAGGAGGAAGATGAGATAAACTCTAACATTAGGGAAATCTCAAAGAAATAAGAAGATCAACGAAGAAGAGTCTTCAATTTGAACCCAATCATCTTGAAGAAGAAACATATTTTTTGGTTAAAGAAGATTGCCAGAAGGAATCTTAGGTTAACCACCATGAAGATTGTAGCTTTGGTTGAAGGGAGTCATCGGATGGGATTCCAGGTTGACCGAGCTGCACACAGATTTTGGTTCTAGTTAAAGGGGATTGGTGAAGGTATCTCAATTTAGCCTAACCACACACAAACTTTGGTTCTGGTTAAAGGGGATCGGCGAATCAGGGGGTCAAATTTGGGTTTTAATTAGAAGAAATTAAAGTGCTGGGGTCAAATTTTAATTTTTGAGAGCTGGTTTGCTCAAATCAGGGGCTGAATTGCATAAATATAGAAGTTTGATGGCCAATTAGAAGAAATTCGGGACCTCTCATCACGTGACTTCTAGGTTTACTTCATCAACCTCATCGACCATATCATATGATGTGTATCATCTTGTGTTATATAAGCAACATCCATTTCTACGCACAACTTTCATTTATCCTAAACATTGTCGGTGAAAATACTATTAGGTATAGCACATCATGTGATATTTTGCTAAAAAAATGGTTCGGCCATCATCATCATTTTTTTTTAATAAAATGTTCAAAACAAGTACAAACCGAGCATTTCATTAAAATTCATGTGCAAAACCCCATTTCACCACTTCCTCATTTTATTTTCTATTTAACTAGATTTTCCATTCAAGAAAATCATACAAAATCCCTTACATTTTCTTATCAACTTTCTACACATTTACATGGAGTCTACACACATTTTAAACCTTTTCAAAACACAACTTCCAGAATTCTTCATACTATAGATAGCCAGTTTCCGTATATTTCCTAGCTACTTTCTACAAACTCAAGAGAATCAAGGGTATAGACAACTTTCCTATCGTCTTGGAACCATTTTGAAAAGGATTATGCGTTTTCTCCTCCCCTTTTTCTTCACTCTCTCATGGGTTCTTTCAATTTGTTATCGGTAATTTTGTTCACTATTTTACCAATATAAAATCATATGTGTCATCATGATGTTGGTCACATAACCATTCAACATTCAAAATGGATACAACCTTTGTTGACTCATCTATCTCCTTAAAGTTCTCCTTATAATCCATCTAAGTCATAAGGTTTCTGACATGACCAAAAGATTGATGTCTTCTCCCAAGTGAAGGAGTGTCGAAGCAATAAATAACCGGCAAGACTGGGGTCGAACCACAGAGAAGTTAATTGTATAAATTATAAATAACAACAACAACAACAACAACAACAACAACAACAATAATAATAATTATTATACTCAGTACGTGGCATTGTTATACCTGAGAATGATCTAAAAGATCGGGTCACAGGTTTCCAGCCTATATACTGAGTTTATGAAAAGATAAAAGAGATATATTATATAATATAAACAGAATGTAAATAATAATAATAATAGTAATAGTAATAAAAGAAGAACAAGATGAAGAAATTAATGAGAACTTTGAGATGAAAGATTAATGTAAGGATTAAACAACGATAAAAACAAATGTCAAGGTTAGAGGATCCACTAATGGTACTTCAAACAAGTATAATATAAACTCTTATTACTCAATTGGAAACCACACATAAAGGAGGTTCCAATCAGATTATAAATTGTTAACATGATTACATTAGTTATCTTATTCGAATAAAGCTAATACTTGTAAATGTTGGTAGGCATTCATGATTATAACTTATGTTAACAACAAATCAAGTTTCTTTCATAGCTCAGGTGTCGGTTATACCATATAGTATGGGCTATGAAAGTGCCAAGTATTTGCTGTACGAAGTGTTAGACAACATAAATCTAGATTAACCATTTAACAAGCAAAGTATTAAAAGTGAACAAGATAACAAATATAAAACATGTTAGTATCCAACGTTAAGGTCCATGTTAAGTTTATATTATACTTATTCTTACACCATTAGTGTACCCTTTTCACCTTGACATAATTAACTTAGCTGAACATAATGAAAGAAAGAAACATAAATGAAATGAAGTGAAGTGCATAAACTTGATATTAATGAAAGCAAAACATAAGCAAGACAAAGAGAGAAAGCAAGAGCATGATCTTGATCTGGAAACCAAGATGCCTCAATACATGGTAAGTGCCTCCTTTTATAGGCCAAAATTTGGAACTATTGATTTGATGACTAATTGATGAGTGGGTGGCCATATCTTGACTTGGTGACAATCCTTATCTTCTTGTCTGAACAAGACATCATTGCTAACATCATAATTTGCCCATAATCCTCAGGAATGTTCTAGGAAATTGTCTCAGCTTTCCAACAAAAAAAAAAAGATGAGGTCATTTGGACTTCTAGAACTCAAGATATGGGCTGAACACTAAATAGTGTTTGGGCTGCAGGACAACTTCAGACTTCTTCGTTGTTCCTTCAATTTGGACTTCAAAATGACCTTTTTAAATCTTGGCCTCCCATGAAAGTTGTAGGCCTATGTTTTACCTTTCTATCCATATAAAATGGACCTAAATCCGAGATCTAGAGCTCCAAATATGATCCAATTACCGAGCAATGTTCCGGTTTGGACTGCACCGACATCTCTTTTCTAAGTTTGGCCATCTCTTTATCCTTTCACTTTCAATTCTTAAACTCATCAATCAATCCTTTTATTTATGTGATAGTCCTGCATTTAAGAAGAGCATTTACCATAAATTAATGTATCTTATAGTATCAAACTTGTTATTATAAAACATGCTTTAGTTAAGGAGTTATTGATACTTCAAGTGCAAAATGATGATATAAAACCTTGATAAACATGCACTTTTAAGTACTAATCACACCCCCCAACCAGCTTATTACTAGTCCCTAGTAATCTAAAGCGTTAAAATAGAGAAACAATTTGCAAGTTCCACAAAGCAAGGCATTCATCATTCACCAAACTTATCTACGTTTTTATTATCATCATCAATATTATCAATTTGTTTTTTTTTTTTTTGCAAATTATATACTATCCCTTTCCCTTAGTTGTTACCTTCAACAAAAGAACATAAATAATGTAATAATCCATTGTGCAACCCACAATCATATGTTAAAGTGTGTGTGTGAAAATGAAGTTTTATGAATACTTGTTAAATGAGTATATGAAGCAGAATCAAGTGATAACAATGCGAGAGTTTGTAAACCTAAATATTTCAAGAAGTATTATGATAGACCTTGGTAATGATACTTACTAAGATGCGTCTCTAGAGTCAATAAAATTTTCTCCTTACTCTGCCATCCTAATAAGGATACTTACTAAGATGCGTCTCAAGAGTTAATAAAACTGACTCCATACTCTGCCATCTTAATAACAATTTTGTCAAATGGTTTTAATAATAGCAACAATAGTTAGTAAGTTAGTTTTTTTTTTAACTACTACCCTCTCCCCCCAACCAAAACGAGACATTGTCCTCAATGTCCTAAGGTAGAAAGATAAGAGTATAGAAGACATCACTTGAAACATCAAACAATGACAAACCTGAAACACACTTAAACAAATATAAGAAGTAACAAAACAAAATAATATGCTATTAATAAAACCAAAAGACACAAGGTTTCACAGATGAAGGCTCAAATCTAATCTAAGCTTTTTACGGCTTTCCTTAGTTGACCAATTTAGGCGACTCATGCAGGGATCAATGACAAGGATGAAAGATTGTAGTTGGTCAATCAATTGTTTAGCAGTAGCAGCAAAGATTATGATTTGTCGTGCCAAAGATGTTAGAAATTCCTGTTCCACAGCTTGATCAAGGAAAGATAGCAGCTTATCATAAAAACCATTAAGATTTAACAAAACTATAGGTTTATGGTGAATGTGCAGTTGGGCCCAAGAGGAAATATGAAAGATCTCTTCCAATGTGCCCAGACCACCTGGTAAGGCAATGAAAGCATCAGCATGGCTAAACATGGCGTTTAGTCGATCAGACATGGTAGGGACCTGTAGTTCCTCTCCAATTGTTTTTCCAATGATGTCCCTAGTTGCTAAAGCTTTGGGGACAACCCCCAAAACTAGACTGCCTCTGGAAAATGCAGTCATTGACACACCTCCCATTAACCCAAGGCTACCTCCCCCATACACTAAATGAATCTTTCTCTCAGCTAGTATCCGACCAAGATGATTTGCTGATTCTAAAAACTCTTTTTCTTTCCCAGGACTGGATCCATTGAAAACACAAATATTTCGTATGTGATGACTTGAGGAACCTGCCATTTTTATACACTTCTATATTTGATGAATGTATGGGTTGAGTAGAAATGAAGGGAAGAAATAGAAGAATTTATAGATAAGAAATTGAAAATGCAATTATACCACTTATATGTAGGCCAACTGTTGTCTCACACTCTCTCTCTTTATTTATTTATTTTGACAAAGCATGTATGTACAGGTAGTTGTGATTGTGGTTCACATCTTCTCTTGGTTTTACGTTCAAGAATGGCTTAAACGCCCTCTATGGGTCGGGGATAGGCTTTCCATCCAGTTTTTTTTAAAAAACTGGCAAACAAGGTCTTTTTTAGTCAGATTCCCAAGACTAAGTCGATCATGTTCTTTATGGAATTGTGGCCATAAATCATGAATTACATGATGCACATCTCCACTAGGATGCGTCTCAAGGGTCAACACAAGATTATCTAAAGACCCCTTACTCAAGCCATCCTTAATGAATTGTATCTTATCTTCACGGTTTACAGATATCATTCCTAAAGAATGACATGTCGCATTACAAGTCCATCTGGCACATCGATGACAGACTTTTAGTCGTTTTGCACGACGTTTCTTTGCCAAAGTGCTTTTACCTGTTCCAGGCATGTGTGAAACGAAAGAATTAGATGACTCACCTGAGAATCAGACCTTTGCTTCAATTAGCCAGCGAATATCTTCAGGAATTCCATGATTCATTAACAACCGTAATCTTTCACACCTAGCATGGTAAATTTTTGTAATCGCATTCTGAGGCAGAGCGGGAAAATACCTTTTCAACTTTTCAAGAGTGGTGTCCATTTTTAAAAGAGAATTAGAGAAGAGATTCAAAGAAGGGTAAAATAGCTTAGAATTGTACAAATATATTATATAGAGATATATTATAAAATATAAACATAATGTAAATAATAATAATAATAGTAATAGTAATAGTAATAAAAGAAGATGAAGATGAAGAAGTTAATGAGAACTTTGAGATGAAAGATTAATGTAAGGATTAAACAACGATAAAAATAAATGTCAAAGTTAGAGGATCCACTAATGGTACTTCAAACAAGTATAATATAAACTCTTATTACTCAATTGGAAATCACACATAAAGGAGGTTCCAATCAGATTATAAATTGTTAACATGATTACATTAGTTATCTTATTCGAATAAAGCTAATACTTGTAAATGTTGGTAGGCATTCATGATTATAACTTATGTTAACAACAAATCAAGTTCCTTTCATAGCTCAGGTGTCGGTTAAACCATACAGTATGGGCTATGAAAGTGCCAAGTATTTGTTGTACCAAGTGTTATACAACATAAATCTAGATTAACCATTTAACAAGCAAAGTATTAAAGTGAACAAGATAACAAATATAAAACATGTTAGTATCCAACGTTAAGGTCCATGTTAAGTTTATATTATACTTGTTCTTACACCATTAGTGTACCCTTTTCACCTTGACATAATTAACTTAGCTGGACATAATAAAAGAAAGAAACATAAATGAGCAAGACAAGAACATAAATGAGAAAGAAGTTAACTAGACAAAGGAAAGGAAATGAAGTGCATAAACTTGATATTAATGAAAGCAAGACATAAGCAATACAAAGAGAGAAAGCAAGAGCATGATCTTGATCTGAACACCAAGATGCCTCAATACATGGTAAGTGCCTCCTTTTATAGGCAAAAATTTGGAACTATTGATTTGTTGACTAATTGATGAGTGGGTGGCCACATCTTGACTAGATAACAATCCTTATCTTCTTGTCTGATCAAGACGTCATTGCTAACATCATAATTTGCCCAGAATCCTCAAGAATGTTCTAGGAAATTGTCTCAGCTTTCCAACAAAAAAAAGATGAGGTCATTTGGACTTCTAGAACTCAAGATATGGGCTGAACACTAAATAGTGTTTGGGCTGCAGGACAGCTTCGGACTTTTTCGTTGTTCCTTCAATTTGGACTTCAAAACGACCTTTTCAAATCTTGGGCTCCTCATGAAAGTTGTAGGCCTTTGTCTTACCTTTCCATCCATATAAAGTGGACCTAAATCCGAAATCTAGAGCTCCAGATATGATCCAATTACCGAGCAATGTTCCGGTTTGGACTGCACCGACATCTCTTTTCTAAGTTTGGCCATCTCTTTGTCCTTTAACTTTCAATGCTTAAACTCATCAATCAATTCTTTTATTTATGTGATAGACCTGTATATAAGATGAGCATTTACCATAAATTAAGGTATCTTATAGTATCAAACTTGTTATTATAAAACATGCTTTAGTTAAGGAGTTATTGATACTTCAAGTGCAAAATGATGATATAAAACCTTGATAAACATGCACTTTTAAGTACTAATCACACCCCCCAACCAGCTTATTACTAGTCCCTAGTAATCTAAAGCGTTAAAATAGAGAAACAATTTGCAAGTTCCACAAAGCAAGGCATTCATCATTCAACTTCCATTAATCTATCCAGATAAACAAACTCTCATTAAATTTATATTCCTGCTTCATACTTCGTAAACAAGATATTAATAAACCTTCTTTTTGTGTGCTCAATGAAAACATAGATGATGGGGCTTTTGTTGGAAGAAAACAATATTATGTTCAAATGTTTAAGGTGAACTTCCTTGGGTTGGGATTATTATTATTATTATTTTTTTTTCTTCTTTTTTTTTTCTTTTTTTTTTATATACACATACAACTTAAAACACAATGTATCTTTAACCCATGTAACGAGTTTTAGGCTAATGACTCCCAGACTAGTTGATCTTAGGGCATTAGATGTTGAGACACCCCTACGAGCTTAACAACTCGGGTTGCAGTTACTGATACGTAGATAGTGCAATGTTTGATTCCCTTAAGCTTTTCTCCTTAACCCATGTAACAAGCTTTGGGCCAATAGCTCCCAAGTTAGTTGACTTTAGGGTATTAGGTGTTAAAACACCCCTTCGGGCTTAATTGCTTAGGTTAGGGAGGCTACGAAACCAAACTTATCCACATTTTATTATCATCAATACTATTTTTTTTCTTTTTTTCTTTTTTTCTTCTTTTTTTTTTTTTGCAAATTATATACTATCCTTTTTCCTTAGTTGTTACCTTCAACAAAAGAACATAATTAATGTAATAATCCAATGTGCAACCCACAATCATATGTTAAAGTGTGTGTGTGAAAATGAAGGTTTAATAATACTTGTTAAATGAGTATAGGAGCAAAATCAAGTGATAACAATGTGAGAGTTTGTAAACCTGAATATTTCAAGAAGTATTATGATAGACCTTGGTAATGAAACTTACTAAGATGCGTCTCTAGAGTCAATAAAATTGATTCCATACTCTGCCATCCTAATAACAATTTTGTCAAATGGTTTTAATAATAGCAAAAACAGTTAGCAAGTTAGTATTTTTTTTTTCTTTTTTTTTTTAAACTACTACCCTCTCCCCCCAACCAAAACGAGACATTGTCCTCAATGTTCGAAGGTAGAAAGATAGAGTATAGAAGACATCACCTGAAACATCGAACAATGACAAACCTGAAACACACTTAAACAAACATAAGAAGTAACAAAACAAAATAATATGCTATTAATAAAACCAAAAGACACAAGGTTTCACAGATGAAGGCTCAAATCTAATCTAAGCTTTTTACGGCTGTCCTTAGTTGACCAATCTAGGCGACTCATGCAGGGATCAATGATAGGGATGAAAGATTGTAGTTGGTCAATCAATTGTTCAGCAGTAGCAGCAGAGATTATGATTTGTCGTGCCGAAGATGTTAGAAATTCCTGTTCCATAGCTTGATCAAGGAAAGACAGCAACTTATCATAAAAACCATTAACATTTAACAAACCTATAGGTTTATGGTGAATGTGCAGTTGGGCCCAAGATGAAATATGAAAGATTTCTTCCAATGTGCCCAAACCACCTGGTAAGGCAATGAAGGCATCAGCATGGCTAAACATGGTATTCAGTCGGTCAGACATTGTTGGGACCTGTAGTTCCTCTCCAATTGTTTTTTCAATGATGTCCCCAGTTGCTAAAGCTTTGGGGACAACCCCCAAAACTTGACTGACTCCTAAAAATGCAGCCATTGACACACCTCCCATTAACCCAAGGCTACCTCCCCCATACACTAAATGAATCTTTCTCTCAGCTAGTACCCGACCAAGATGATTCGCTGATTCTAAAAACTCTGTTTCTTTCCCAGAACTGGACCCACCGAAAACACAAATATTTCTTATCTGATGACTTGAGGAACCTGCCATTTCTACACACTTCTATATTTGATGAATATATGGGATGAGTAGAAATGAAAGGAAGGAAGAGAAGAATTTATAGATGAAAAAGTGAAAATGCAATCATACCACCTATATGTAGGTCAGCTGTAGTCTTACAAACTCTCTCTCTCTCTCTCTCTCTCTTTATTAATTATTTATTTTGAAAAAGCATGTATGTACAGGTAGTTGTGATTGTGGCTCACATCTTCCCTTGGTTTTACGTCCAAGAACGGCTTAAACGCCCTCTATGGGTCGGGGATAGGCTTCCCATCTAGTTTTCTTAAAAACTGGCAAACAGGGTCTTTTTTAGTCAGATTCCCAAGACTAAGATGATCATGTTCTTTACGGAATTGTGGCCATAAATCATGAATTACACGATGCACATCTCCACTAGGATGCGTCTCAAGGGTCAACAAAAGATTATCTAAAGACCCCTTACTCAGGCCATCCTTAATGAATTGTATCTTATCTTCACGGTTTACAGATACCATTCCTAAAGAACGACATGTCGCATTACAAGTCCATCTGGCACATTTGTGACAGACTTTCAGTCGTTTTGCACGACGTTTCTTTGCAAAAGTGCTTTTACCTGTTCCAGGCATGTGTGAAATGAAAGAATTGGAGGACTCACCTAATAAGCGGACCTTTGCTTCAATTAGCCAGTGAATATCTTCAGGAATTTCATGATTCATTAATAACCTCAATCTTGCACACAAATATATACAGATATCAGTTATTTGGGAAACTGAAAGAACCGACTTAAGTCACGGAGTACCGTTATCCGCCATTTGACCGGGGTGAAAGAGAGACTAGCAAAACAATAGATACAACAAAACACAAAACAATGTGAGAAAAAGAATCAATCTTTATATATAGGATCACTCAATTCAATAGAGTCATTTTCAACCGAAAAATTGTCAAAATAAACTTTCAAACGATGCCCATTTACCTTGAAAACATTGCCATTCTTTGGATTCTCAATATCACAGGCCCCATATGGATACACATGTTTCACAATAAAAGGACCGCTCCATCTTGATCTTAGTTTTCCAGGAAATAAATGGAGTCGAGAATTATAAAGCAAGACTTTTTGACCAACATTGAATGTTTTTCTCAGTATTTTCTTGTCATGAAACTCTTTAATTCTTGCTTTATGAATTTTTGAATTGTCATATGCATCATTTCTTATTTCCTCAAGCTCATTTATTTGCAATTTTCGCAGCTGACTAGCATCATCAAGGCTTGAATTGAAAGCTTTAATAGCCCAATAAGCTTTATGTTCAATTTCCACAGGCAAGTGACAAGGTTTTCCATAGACTAGTCTATAAGGTGACATACCTAATGATGTTTTATAAGCAGTTTGATAAGCCCAAAGTGCATCATTAAGTCTTAAAGACCAGTCTTTCCTATTAGGGTTCACTGTTTTCTCTAAGATCTGTTTGATCTCCCTATTAGCAAGCTCTACTTGTCCACTTGTCTGAGGGTGATAAGGGGTGGCAACTTTATGTGTGATTCCATATTTCTTCATTAAAGACTCAAATGGCTTGTTGCAAAAGTGTGTTCCACCGTCACTTATCATGGCTCGAGGGATTCCAAATCGACTTAAAATGTTTTCTTTCAAAAACTTTATCACTGTTTTGTGATCATTGGTTCGACTTGGAATTGCCTCTATCCATTTTGAAACATAATCTACTGCGACCAATATGTACAAGAAACCAAATGATGGAGGAAATGGACCCATGAAATCTATACCCCAACAGTCAAAGATCTCAATGACAAGAATAGGATTTAAAGGCATCATGTGACGTTTCGAAGTAGATCCCAACTTTTGACAATTTTCACAAATCTTACAGAATGCATGTGAGTCTTTGAACATGGTGGGCCAGTAAAATCCACTTTGTAAGATTTTTGCAGCTGTCTTTCTTGATGAGAAATGACCCCCACATGCCTCAGAATGACAAAATTTAATGACACTACTTACCTCATTGTCAGGAATGCATCTTCGAAATATTTGATCAGGACAATATTTGAATAAATAAGGGTCATCCCAATAAAAGTTCTTCACTTCGTTCAAGAACTTTCTTTTGTCTTGGGTACTCCAATGAGCTGGCAATTGTCTTGAAACAAGAAAATTAACAATATTAGCAAACCAAGGCATCGTAGAGACAGAAAATAAAGATTCATCAGGAAAGTAGTCATCGATTGGTGTAATGTCAGATTTCGAATCGGTTGTCAATCTTGACAAATGATCCGCGACAACATTTTCGGTGCCTTTCTTGTCTTTGATTGTGATATCAAATTCTTGAAGTAACAAAATCCACTGCACCAATCTAGCCTTAGACTCTTTCTTAGAGAGAAGATATTTCAATGCTGCATGATCACTAAAAACAACAACAGGTGAGCCAACAAGATAAGATCTGAACTTGTCACATGCAAATACTACTGCAAGTAATTCTTTTTCAGTGGTGGTGTAATTCATTTGAGCACTATTTAAAGTTTTACTTGCATAGTAAATCACATAAGGTTTCTTATCTTTCCTTTGTCCCAAGACAGCACCCACGGCATAATCACTAGCGTCACACATTATTTCAAAAGCTAATGACCAATCAGGAGGTTGAATGACAGGAGCAGAAGTAAGCAAGTTTTTAAGTTTAACAAAGGCTTCCTCACAATGTTCAGTCCATTCAAAAATATTATCCTTTGTTAGAAGGTTACTCAAGGGCTTAGATATTACACTAAAATCTTTGATGAACCTTCTGTAAAAACCAGCATGTCCTAAGAATGATCTAACATCTTTAACAGATTTTGGTGTTGGTAAGTTGGCAATTAACTCGATTTTAGATTTATCAACCTCAATTCCTTTCGATGAAACAATGTGACCAAGTACAATGCCGTTTGTTACCATAAAGTGACATTTTTCCCAATTCAGTACAAGATTCTTCTCTTCACACCTGCTCAAAACCTTTTCTAAGTTAGTCAAACAATCATCAAATGAATCACCAAAAACAGAAAAATCATCCATAAAAATTTCAAGAAAACGTTCAACCATATCACTGAATATGCTAAGCATGCATCTTTGAAACGTGGCTGGTGCATTACATAATCCAAAAGGCATCCTTCGATATGCAAAAGTACCAAATGGACATGTGAAAGTAGTCTTCTCTTGATCTTCCAATGCAATTTCAATTTGATTGTAACCTGAATAACCATCTAGGAAACAATAAAATTCATGACCTGCAACTCTTTCTAGGATTTGGTCCATGAAAGGTAAAGGGAAATGATCTTTTCTAGTCATTGAATTAAGTTTCCTATAGTCAATGCACATGCGCCAACCCGTAACAGTCCTAGTTGGAATTAACTCATTTTTCTCATTTGTTATCACAGTGACTCCAGACTTTTTGGGTACAACTTGGGTAGGACTTACCCATTTGCTGTCAGAAATAGGATAAATGATTCCATTATCCAGAAGCTTAATGACTTCATTTTTCACTACTTCTTTCATATTAGGATTAAGCCTTCGTTGCATTTCTCTAGAGGGTTTAGCATTTTCCTCCAAATAAATCCTGTGTGTGCAAATCAAAGGGCTAATTCCTTTTATGTCAGCTATGGTCCATCATAATGCATTTTTGAGCATTTTTAGAGTCTGTAATAACTTACCTTCTTGATGCGCATTAAGTTTGGAAGAGATTATTACCGGAAAAGTTTCATTTTCTCCCAAAAATGAGTATTTGAGATTAAATGGTAACGGCTTCAATTCAGGTTTTGGTGGTTGAACACTTGAAGGTATGAGCTCAATTGATCGTGGTGGCAATTCTTCAATTTGTGGTCTCCAATTGCATGCCTTTGATTCCTGAAAGTAGACCATTTGCAAATCATCAGATTCATCAATCTCAGTTTCACTAGAAGTGGTTTGAAATTGATCATGAACTAATTTTTCAATAAAGTCCACTTCCTGTAAATCATTATCATCTCCAGGTTGCTTGTAAATGTTGAAAATATTCATCTCCAATGTCATGTTTCCAAATGATAGCTTTATCAGTCCATTCCTACAATTAATCAATGCATTAGAAGTGGCAAGAAATGGACGTCCTAAAATGACAGGAATTGAATTACATGCTTCAACAGGTTGCGTGTCCAAGACAACAAAATCCACAGGATAAATGAATTTATCAACTTGTACCAACACATCTTCAATTATTCCTCTAGGCACTTTTACAGATCTATCGGCGAGTAAAAGAGTTACAGAGGTTGGTTTTAACTCACCTAGATTGAGACTCTGAAAAACTGAATATCGAAGTAAATTCACACTAGCTCCAAGATCAAGTAAGGCTCTTTCAATTTTATGTTCTCCAATAAAGCAAGAAATTGTAGGACAACCAGGGTCTTTATATTTCAAAGCATTATTGTTCTGAAGAATGGCACTTACTTGTTCGGCTAAAAATGCTTTCTTTTTCACATTCAATTTTCTCTTCACAGTGCATAGATCTTTCAAAAATTTAGCATAGGAAGGAATCTGTTTAATAGCATCCAACAAAGGTATATTGATCCTTACCTGTTTGAAAATTTCAAAGATTTCAGAGTTGTGACTAACTTTCCTTTGTTTGATCATGGCATGAGGAAACGGAAGTGCTGGCGGGGAATCAGCCTTTTCTTTGCAATGTTCAGGTTCAACCCCTTCCTTACTCTCAGAGATAGACTCATCATCTTTCTCACAAGGTTCAAGAATAGGTTTTTCAATAACCTTACCACTACGAAGAGTGATGACTGATTTGACTTGATCCATGTGTTGGCTTCCAGAACTACTTGCATTTGCATTGTATTGCCCCTTTGAATTTTGCTGTGGTTGAGAAGGAAACTTACCTTTCTCTTGGAAACTGAGAGCAGATGTTAATTTTGCAAGAGCATCTTTAAAATCGGTCATGCTTTGAGCAAGTTGAGTGTTGATTGTCTCCTGCTTTTCAATGAATGCATGCAATGTTTCCTCAAAATTTCTTCTAGGAGGTGGAGCATAAGGAGGTGCATATCCATGAGAATTTTGGAAATTATGGTGTGCTTGAAACGGTGGATGTGAAGTTTGTGCATTGTTGCTATCGCTCTTCCAACTGAAATTTGGGTGATTTCTCCAACCAGGGTTATACGTTTGTGAGTATGGGTTATGGTTGGGCCTTTGGAAACTGTTTAGAGCATGGGCTTGTTCATGGAGGCATTCCTTAAAAGAAGGTAAAGTTGGACAATCATTGGTTGCATGCTCATTTGTTTCACAGATTTGACACACAATGTCTTGAATCGATTTTAATTGACCACTCTTTTTCAATTCTAGTGCCTCGACTTTTCTAGCTAAAGATGCAAACTTGGCTTGGAGATCATGATCTTCCCTAAGGTTGTGCATACCTCCACTAGATGTATGAGGTTGAGTTTTACCTGGTGCCTCATAAGTACCTGTGGTGTCCCAATTTTGAGCATTTTCGGCTAGCAAGTCTAGGTACTCCATTGCTTCATTAGGGTCTTTATCTTCAAAATTGTTGTTGCATTTCATCCCAAGCACGAATGGATCCTGGTCTCAAATTTTGTAGCCATGTTTTAGCTTTATCTTTTAATGAAAAAGGAAAAAGCTTTAATCGAATGGTGTTCATGCTACAATTTGAGTCATTATAGGTATTACAGACCTCCTCAAATTCCCTTAAATGCAAGTATGGATTTTCTAAGTCTAAGCCATGAAAAGATGGTAAAAGTTGAATAATGCCTGGCTTAAAATTAAAATGAGATGCATCAGGAGGGAAAACTATGCATGAGGGTTCACTTGTTCTTGTGGGATTCATGTGGTCTCTAAGTGTTCTCATACGGTTATTCTCATTATTCTCATTATGAAGTGATTGATTATCTTCTTCGGCCATATTTTCTGAAAATGATGAGGATACCCTACAAAGTCTACCACTTAATGTACGTGACCAAACTCTCATGCACGTGTAAGAAGAGAATTAAAAGGAAGAAAATAAAAGAGAAGAAAAAGAAACAAAAGTTAAATAAAATGAAAAATGAAAAGAGAAGATAAAATAAATATTATAATTTATACAAGAATTTACCTCCCCGGCAACGGCGCCAAAAACTTGACACGACCAAAAGCTTGATGTCTTTTCCCAAGTGCAGGAGTGTCGAAGTAATAAATAACCCGGTAAGACCGGGGTCGAACCACAGAGAGGTTAATTGTATAAATTATAAATAACAAGACAACAACAACAACAACAATAACAATAATAATAACAATAATTATTATTATTATACTCAGTACGTGGCGTTGTTATACCTGAGAATGATCTAAAGATCGGGTCACAGGTTTCCAGCCTATATACTGAGTTTATGAAAAGATCAAATATATATATATTATATAATATAAACAGAATGTAAATAATAATAATAATAATAAGAATAATGAAAGCAGAAGATGAAGAAATTAATGAGAACTTTGAGATGAAAGATTAACGTAAGGATTAAACAATGATAAAAACAAATGTCAAGGTTAGAGGATCCACTAATGGTACTTCAAACAAGTATAATATAAACTCTTATTACTCAATTGGAAACCACACATAAAGGAGGTTCCAATCAGATTATAAATTGTTAACATGATTACATTAATTATCTTATTCGAATAAAGCCAATACTTGTAAATGTTGGCAGGCATTCATGATTATAACTTATGTTAACAACAAATCAAGTTCCTTTCATAGCTCAGGTGTCGGTTAAACCATACAGTATGGGCTATGAAAGTGCCAAGTATTTGTTGTACCAAGTGTTATACAACATAAATCTAGATTAACCATTTAACAAGCAAAGTATTAAAGTGAACAAGATAACAAATATAAAACATGTTAGTATCCAACGTTAAGGTCCATGTTAAGTTTATATTATACTTGTTCTTACACCATTAGTGTACCCTTTTCACCTTGACATAATTAACTTAGCTGGACATAATAAAAGAAAGAAACATAAATGAGCAAGACAAGAACATAAATGAGAAAGAAGTTAACTAGACAAAGGAAAGGAAATGAAGTGCATAAACTTGATATTAATGAAAGCAAGACATAAGCAATACAAAGAGAGAAAGCAAGAGCATGATCTTGATCTGAACACCAAGATGCCTCAATACATGGTAAGTGCCTCCTTTTATAGGCAAAAATTTGGAACTATTGATTTGTTGACTAATTGATGAGTGGGTGGCCACATCTTGACTAGATAACAATCCTTATCTTCTTGTCTGATCAAGACGTCATTGCTAACATCATAATTTGCACAGAATCCTCAAGAATGTTCTAGGAAATTGTCTCAGCTTTCCAACAAAAAAAAGATGAGGTCATTTGGACTTCTAGAACTCAAGATATGGGCTGAACACTAAATAGTGTTTGGGCTCCAGGACAGCTTCGGACTTCTTCGTTGTTCCTTCAATTTGGACTTCAAAACGACCTTTTCAAATCTTGGGCTCCCATGAAAGTTGTAGGCCTTTGTCTTACCTTTCCATCCATATAAAGTGGACCTAAATCTGAAATCTAGAGCTCCAGATATGATCCAATTACCGAGCAATGTTCCGGTTTGGACTGCACCGACATCTCTTTTCTAAGTTTGGCCATCTCTTTGTCCTTTAACTTTCAATGCTTAAACTCATCAATCAATTCTTTTATTTATGTGATAGACCTGCATATAAGATGAGCATTTACCATAAATTAAGGTATCTTATAGTATCAAACTTGTTATTATAAAACATGCTTTAGTTATGGAGTTATTGATACTTCAAGTGCAAAATGATGATATAAAACCTTGATAAACATGCACTTTTAAGTACTAATCAACTAGACATGTGTATTCAAGGGATGCATTGGGGACTACGATATATCCTACAAGGCATCAAACCAAAGTCTTTTGAAGAATTGGCTACTCGTGCACATGATATGGAACTTAGCATTGCGGCGGCTGAAAGTTCATTGTTACCTATGCAAGAGCCTAAAAGAAATAAGCCTGAAGGTCGTAGATTCGGAAAGAGCACTCTGAAGGTCGAGGGAAAGCAATCTTTAGTAGTTAACTCGACTGCTGTAAGGGTACCAACTGGAGTTAAGAGGGATGATCATGCAACGCCGACTACTTTTCAAAAGGGTGAAAGAAAGAAACCATCATTGAAAGAGCGACAAGAAAAAGTGTATCCATTCCCTGACTCAGACATATCTAGGATGCTAGATGATCTGCTTGAGGTAAATATCATTGAGTTGCCGGAGGTGAAACGCCCTGAAGAAGCAAACCAAGTAGATAATCCGAATTATTGCAAATATCATCGCTTAATCAGTCATCCTGTAGAGAAGTGTTTTGTGTTGAAAGACAAGATCATGAGGTTACAACCACGGTCAATTTAGGACCATATCAATCACTCTCTACAATAAGTTTTGGCTCTTGTGAACCTATAAGACTTGATGCTATTTTCCCGATGAGTTTCACTGCATCCTCAAGTCAAACTCCATGTATAAACCTTACACCTCAAGTTGACGACTTGAAGCCTGAATGGTCTGAAAATTATGATGATGAAGGATGGACTTTAGTCACGCGTAGAAGAGGAAGGAGGAAGCACATGCAAATGACAAAGCCAACAAGAATGAGGATATCAATGGTGAGGAAGCTAATTGGTGAGCCGATACGCCGAAAGACTCAACAAAAATCCATACCAGTTAGAAAGGAGGGTTTTTCAGCTCAAAGTATAGGAAAGCCTGTTACACTGAATGAGTACATGCCAACATAAATGAAAAGAATTGAAAACATACCTGTTGCTTGCTATCAGGTTGATGAAGAGAAAACTCCTATTGATTATGTAAACACCCAAACGAAAATATATACATGTCTATATATATATATATATATATATATATATATATTTAAAGAGAAAGAGAGAGAGAAAGATGGTGATGAATGCAGTTTTCGCTGCCGATGCAGAAATCGGCAGCGACGCAGTTTTCGCTGCCGATGCAGAAATCGGCAGCGACGCAGATTTCGCTGCCGATGTAGAAATCGGCAGCGACGCAGTTTTCGCTGCCGATTCTGGATTTGGCAGCGACGCAGTTTTCGCTGCCGATTCTGGAGTGAGCAGCGACGCAGATTTCGCTCCCGATGCAGAAATCGGCAGCGACGCAGTTTTCGCTGCCGATTCTGGAGTGGGCAGCGACGCAGTTTTCGCTGCCGATGCAGAAATCGGCAGCGACGCAGTTTTCGGCTGCCGATTTCTCAATCAACAGTGACGCACAGCTGGGAGGGAGGGGTAAAACTGGTTTTAGATAAACCAAACAAGGATAAGGACACACCTAAACCAACCCCCAAACAACCCAATTCATTTGATGGGTAGTATAAATACAAAGAGGGGAGAGAGAATGACTCATCTTCTTCCCAAACCAGCAGCTGCATGTCATTCTTCCCTTCCCCTTTCACATCAAAAACGTGAATCAAACTAGTAGAGTGTCTTGTGAGCTTGTGAGGGAGAGATGAGACCTTGAGAGAGGAGTGGGCAGCTGCATAGAGGAGAGGAAAAAGAGAGCTGGAAAACGTGAGAGGAAGAAGAAGGAAGAGAACCAGCAGCTGAAGAGAAAAGAATAGTGTCAAACCTTCCTCAAACTTAGTTAAATTCAGAAGGTATGAGTCATGGAACTCCCTTTCCTCTCCCCCTTAAAATCAAAAACGAAAATGAAGAAGAAAAACCCTAAGAAAAAATTGATCTAAGACCTAAGCCAACTATGGGGGAAACTGAAATTAACTAGGAGAACTAGCAAACAGAAGTGAAATAAAGTCAATTTCAGAACATCTAACAATTATGGTAGAAGCTGGCTTTAACTATGGGGTAGGCCAGCATGCATGTGTGTGTGTGTTCTGCTGAAATTAAATGTGTTCTGTTGTGATGTTGCTGCTAGAATTAATGTGTTCTGTTATGATGATTGTTGCTGCAATTAAGGTGTTCTGCTGTGATGTTCTTGCTGGAATTTAATGTGTTCTGTTGTGATGTTAGTGCTGGAATTTAATGTGTTATGCTGTGATGTTCTTGCTGGAATTTAATGTGTTCTGCTGTGATGTTAGTACTGGAATTTAATGTGTCCTGCTGTGATGTTATTGCTGGAATTTTGTTGAAGAACTATGTGCTAAAATTGATGGTTCCGAGTTGTGTATTGCGCAGCGAAATTCTGTTTCGCTGCCGCAACGAAACCTGCTGCATCGAATTGATATTCGCTGCCGATTTGTGTGTTGCGCAGCGAAATTCTGTTTCGCTGCCGCAACTGAATCTCCTGCAGCGAATTGATATTCACTGCCGATTTGTGTGTTGCGCAGTGAAATTCTGTTTCGCTGCCGCAATGGAACCTGCTGCAGCGAATTGATATTCGCTGCCGATTTGTGTTGCGCAGCGAAATTCTGTTTCGCTGCCGCAATGGAACCTGCTGTAGCGAATTGATATTCGCTGCCGATTTGTGTGTTGGGCAGCGAAATTCTGTTTCGCTGCCGCAACTGAATCTCCTGCAGCGAATTGATATTCGCTGCCGATTTGTGTGTTGCGCAGCGAACTGGCAGCCCGCAGTGAACCAGTTTTCGCTGCCGAATTCCTACAATAAGCCTCCTAGGCAGGAATGACTTAAATGCTAGTAACAATCTCATGTTATGATGGTGTAAAATATGGAACACTTGAATGTGAACATATGAACTCTTGAAATAAGTGATGATGAGTATGATTCAAAAATAAAATAAATACAACTGTGCTGATTTGTGACCATTGATGTCTTAGGTGGTGCGGTCGAGATTGGACCATCATCAAGACAGGATCGACCCACAGGTGGAGTAGGTAGGTGACTTGCACCTTCCTTTTTCTTACGTTGAATCTTGAAATATTTTAACTTGAGTACTATCATATTGTTAGAACCGATATTAGATTGTTGAACGCTTAAATGATGATTAAAGATTGATTAGCTTCGGCTAATGGCATCCAAACGGATGCCCGGGACAAAAGAGTGATTAGCTTCAGCTAATGGCGTCCGAAGGGATGGCCGGGACAAAAGAGTGATTAGCTTCGGCTAATGGCATCCAAAAGGATGGTCGGGACAAAGGAGTGATTAGCTTCGGCTAAGGGCATCCAAACGGATGGCCGGGACAAAGAATGATTAGCTTTGGCTAATGGCGTCCGAATGGATGGCCGGGATGAAGGACTGATTAGCTTCGGCTAATGGCATCCAAACGGATGGATGGCCGGGATAAAAGAGTGACTTCGCTGCCGATGCAGAAATCGGCAGCGACCCAGATTTCGCTGCCGATTCTGGATCGGCAGCGACGCAGATTCCGCTGCCGATTCTGGATCGGCAGCGACGCATATTTCGCTGCCGATTCTGGATCGGTAGCGACGCAGATTTCCGCTGCCGATTCTGGATCGGCAGCGACCCAGATTCCGCTGCCGATTCTGAATCGGCAGCAACGCAGATGCTGCTGCCAATACAGAAATCAGCAGCGACGCAGATTCCGCTGCCGATTCTGGATCGGCAGCAATGCAGTTTCTGCTGCCGATTTTGGATCGGCAGCGACGCAGCTTTCGCCATGGATGGCCGACACAAATGAATGACTAGTTTTGGCGAATGGCATCCGAAAACTTGTGTATATATATGTACTACTAGTTGTTGTAGCAAATACATGAAGAAATTATAATTGTTAATGTTTTATTTAATTGCCAAACCGTGAGTTACCATTCTTATTATTATTAAATATTTGCATTCTCTTAAATGTTTGTACTGCTGCAGGGACTTCACACCAACGAGATGTCTAGGAAACCCGATACACGGGAACCTATTTTGCAAGGAATTATGTAGATGTATCTTAAATCACAATGTATTTTGTATGGATCAATGTACCGAATGTATAACTTTTATTAGATCCTTTTTGTTTAAAATTGTGATGACTATTAGTAGGAGAAGACTGTAAACTCGTGTCTATGTATATATTTTTAATATGAACTTCAAATCAAGCAACCTTAATATTACGTGTTTGTGTAAGATTCACTTTGAAATGAAATGTTGATTGTATGGATTGTATTTCGATGATGTGAGGATTTAGATTCATTGATTGCAAAAAAAAAAATAAAAAATTTATTGTGTTTTGGGCTTGGAAAGTCGGGTTGTTACAGATTATGTCTTAAAGAAAAGTCATGATGACTATTCAAACTTATCTCACGGTGTATGCACAACAGAGATATCCTTCAACGATGAAGACTTGTTGCTTGGATCAAAACTCCATAACCGACCTCTTTTCATTAAAGGGTATGTTGATGAAAAGATAGTGAATCGCATCTTGGTGGATGATGGCTCGGCGGTCAATATACTACCTCTTAAGACCATGAGAGAGCTAGGGATTTCTATGGATGAACTCTTCCCAAGTCATCTGATGATTCAAGGTTTTAATCAAGGAGGGCAAAATGCTATAGGAAAGATAAGACTTGCGATGCACATGGAAGATATGGAATCCAATGCACTTTTCCATGTCATATATGCCAAAACTACCTACAATATGTTGCTTGGGCGACCATGGATACATGAAAATGGTATCATCTCCTCAACACTCCACCAATGTTTTAAGTATTGCCGAGATGGACAAGTAAGAAAGATAATGGCAGACACCGATCCCTCCACCATAGCTGAAGCTCACTTTGCAGACCCAAAATTCTATTTCAAGTCAAATATGATGGAAGAACTACGATCACCACCTGACCACTTAGGAGAGGGAATAATTGACTCTAAAAGCTCAAAAGGGCATCAGTCATCTGCAAATGAAGGGGTGTCTCAGCCAGCAAAGTATAAAGGAAAAGAAAAGGTGGTAGAAAACTTTGTTGACAATAAACCACCACGTAAAGTTGCGGCACTCCGATATATTGCAGTATCAGCAAGAAAAGAGGGTCAGTCTTCTTTTACAAAGGATGAAGAAAAGATCGATAAAGAGCTTGAAAACTTGACCTTGCCAGCTACTAATCTCGCCTTGAACAAGGTTTCAAAACCTTTACTAAAAAGGTTTGTTCATCAAACTGAGTCGGTGGTGATAAATCTTAAAGGACTCCCTGATAAACGGTCAAATGACTTTGATCCCAACGCTTACAAGCTTTTAGCCAGGGCTGGCTATAGTCGTGAGGACATCAACGAGATATCAAAGGATGGTGATACGACTCAACTTGAAGGTAAACAAGTTTCTGCAAGGATTGGAAAGGCATGGAGAGAGAAGAAAACTTATGGCAAAACTTTGAGGGTTGGTCTTGGATATGAGTCTTCCACACCACTGTATTTTCATATTAATAAAGAAGCCTCACGGTACATAAGTGCGGAAGAAGTGAAGGACAAACAACAAAGTCAGCCGACACCTCTTAGAGCTTCAGTCTGGGATCGTCTTGGTGGAACTACAAGTCGTGCTCCTGTTTTTACTAGGATTGGAACCCAAAATAATGGAAGGGTGCTAAAACGCACACCAGTCTTTGCAAGACTTGGACAATCCATGTCAAAAGAGACAAGTTTGATGGGTGATTCAAAGGTTCTTCGTAGCAAAATACCTTCACGCATGAAGAGACAATGTGAATGGGTGGTGAGTGCTGAAGAGACATTGAAAGGAAAAACACGCACAATAGTGATAACAAACCCCTCTAATGAAGAAGAAGAAGATGAAATAATGTGTCTCACTTCAAATCACATCACTATTGAAGAAGATGATAATGATAAGTTTGTCGTCAAAGAAGATGTTGAGGAAGCTCCATCTTCCCTTGAATCAGAAAATAAGCCTACAATGGATGAACTTAAAGAGGTGAACTTAGGAACTGTTGAAAACCCACGACCAACCTTCATCAATGCAAACTTATCACCTGAAGAGGAAGCGAATTACATGGAACTTCTGATGGAATATCGAGATATCTTTGCTTGGTCCTATGATGAAATGCCAGGTTTAGACCCAAGGGTTGCTGTCCACCAACTAGTAGTGAAACACGGGGCTAGACCTGTAAAACAAACTCAGCGTCGCCTTCGTCCTGAACTCATATCACAGATTGAGGCTGAAGTCAATAAACTTATCCAAGCAGGTTTCATTCGTGAGGTCAAGTATCCTACGTGGATTTCAAATATTGTGCCAGTAAAAAAGAAGAATGGCCAAATGCGTGTTTGTGTGGATTTTCGGGACCTTAACAATGCTTGTCCCAAAGATGACTTTCCACTTCCAATTACTGAGATCATGGTAGATGCTACCACGGGTCATGGGAGATTAACCTTCATGGACGGTTCATCTGGCTATAATCAAATTCAAATGGCACCCGCAGATGAGGAGAAGACGGCTTTCCGAACTCCAAAAGGGATATATTGTTATAAAGTTATGCCTTTTGGCTTAAAGAATGCAGGTGCCACTTATCAAAGGGCGATGCAGAAGATTTTTGACGATATGCTTCACCAACATGTTGAATGCTATGTTGATGACCTCGTGGTGAAATCAAAAGAAAAGGAAAATCATTTGCAGGATCTTCGTTTGGTGTTTGAACGGTTACGTCGATTCCAACTAAAAATGAACCCATTGAAATGTGCATTTGGTGTGTCCTCAGGCAAATTCCTAGGGTTTATAGTTCGACATCGAGGAATTGAGATTGATCAGTCTAAGATCGAGGCCATTCTAAAAATGCCGGAGCCAAGAAACATCCATGAGTTGAAGAGTCTTCAAGGAAAGTTGGCCTATATACGGAGATTTATTTCTAACTTAGCGGGCCGATGTCAACCATTCACCCATTTAATGAAGAAGGATACATCATTCTATTGGGATAAAGCTTGTACTAATGCCTTCAACAAGATAAAAGAATACTTGTTGAACCCACCTGTCCTTCGAGCACCGGTACAGGGACGTCCACTTATCCTCTATATTGCGGCTCAAATACGTTCCTTAGGAGTGTTGTTGGCACAACAAAACGATGAAGGCAAGGAAAGTGCTCTCTACTACCTTAGTAGGACATTAAATGGGGCTGAACTGAATTATTCCCCAATAGAGAAGACATGTCTAGCATTGATGTTTGCAATAAAGAAGTTAAGGCATTACCTCCAAGCGCATTCAATAAGATTAATCTCCCGAGCTGACCCCTTCAAGTACATAATCTCAAGACCAGTATTATCAGGAAGATTGGCAAAATGGGCTTTATTGCTTCAAGAATTTAAAATTGTCTACGTCTCATAAAAAGCTATCAAGGGGCAATCACTAGCTGATTTTCTGGCTGATCATCCTATTCCCGATGAATGGAAGTTCTCTGAAGACCTACCTGATGAGGATGTTCTATTTATTGAACTGTCAGAACAATGGAAAATGTTCTTTGATGGCGCAGCACGACAAAATGGAGCCGGTGCTGGGGTTATATTCATCACACCAGAAGGGGAGGTCTTGCCTTTTTCCTTTTCACTTACCAAATGTTGTTCTAATAACATGGCTGAATATCAAGCTTTGATTCTTGGGTTGGAAATGGCAGTGAATATAAAAATGTCTCGCCTTAAAGTTTTTGGTGATTCTCAATTAGTCATCAGACAACTCCTCTCACTATAGGAAGTCAGGAAGCCAGAATTCATCCCATATCACAAGTATGCACTTAAACTGATAACATCACTTGATTGTGTCACTTTAGAACATGTACCACGAAAAGAGAATAAGCAAATCTGGCGTCAACACTAGCATCATGTAGTGAGGAGATAA
Organism: Populus alba x Populus glandulosa; assembly: GCA_033617975.1. NCBI lineage: Eukaryota > Viridiplantae > Streptophyta > Magnoliopsida > Malpighiales > Salicaceae > Populus > Populus alba x Populus glandulosa. The sequence goes on from CM066157.1 coordinate 5,245,060, forward strand.
AAGTCCCTGTATGTCAAAGATGGGTCGTTCCACCACTAAGCCATGACATAGAAGAGAAAGAACAAGTGGGCGTAGTTTCTGTCTACGAGATTGAAAGAGAAGACTGGCGTCAGCCGCTTATCGATTATTTGAGACATGGAAAACTACCTAAAGACTTACGCCATAAGACAGAGGTGAGGCGGAGAGCTTCTCGCTTCATATACTTCCAAGGCACTCTTTATCGACGCTCTTTTGACGGAATTTTTTTGCGCTGTCTCGGAGAAGAAGAAGCAACAAAAGCACTAGAAGAAACTCACTCAGGGATTTGTGGAGCACATCAATCAGGCCCTAAACTTCACTTTCGGATCAAAAGAATGGGATATTACTGGCCAACAATGGTGAAGGATTGCATAGACTATGCTAGAAAATGTCAAAGTTGTCAATTGCATGCTAATTTGATCCACCAGCCACCCGAGCCTTTACACCCGACAGTTGCCTCTTGGCCCTTTGATGCTTGGGGACTTGATGTGGTAGGACCATTGCCGAAAAGCTCTGGGGGGCATCTTTACATATTGGCTGCAACAGATTACTTCTCTAAGTGGGAAGAAGCTGCAGAATTAAGAGAGGTCAAGAAAGAGACAGTTGTAAGCTTCATCCGAACAAACATCATTTACCGTTATGGGGTACCAAGACACATCATAACCGATAATGGAAAGGAATTCTACAATACAGCCATGAACAAGTTGTGTGCACAGTTCAGTTTCAAACAACATAACTCTTCTATGTACAATGCTCCAGCTAATGGTTTGGCGGAAGCCTTTAACAAGACTTTATGCAACATTCTCAAGAAGGTGGTGAATCGCTCGAAGAAGGACTGGCATGAGAGAATTGGGGAGGCGCTATGGGCTTATCGTACTACATTCCGAACACCAACTCAAGCTACTCCATACTCCCTGGTATATGGGGTTGAAGCTGTTCTTCCACTAGAATGTCAAATTCCATCTTTAAGAATTGCGATCCAAGAAGGACTTTCCAATGAAGACAATGTTCGCCTACGCCTTGAAGAGCTTGAAGCTTTAGATGAAAAACATCTTGAGGCGCAACAACGACTAGAATGTTATCAAGCACGACTTTGTAGAGCTTTCAACAAGAAGGTGCGACCACGCTCCTTTCAGGAAGGGGATCTTGTCTTGGCAGTACGACGCCCGATAATCATGTCAAAACGCATGGGCAGCAAGTTCCTCTCCAAATGGGATGGCCCTTATGTGGTTCAAGAAGTCTACACCAATGGAGCTTACAAGATTGTTGATGAGAATGGATTGAGGATTGGGCCTATCAATGGCAAATTCTTGAAAAGATACTATGCTTGAAATCTGATGTAGCTCCTGGCCCGCACGAGCTAAAACTGTGAAAGGCACAAAAAAAAAGACAAAAACAAAATGTGAACTACGTTATGACTTGATCCTTTTATCCACAAAGGTACGTAGGCAACTTGGAATTCATTCCAAGTACAGTCATGCAAAAAAAAAAATCTTTTGAACTACGTTGTGACTTGATCCTTTATCCATAAAGGTACGTAGGCAACTTAGAAATTATTCTAAATACAGTCACACCATCCTTTAAAGTTGTTTGAACTAATATGATTGTTCACGTAGAGAAGAGGGACAAATAAACCTCAAAACACAATCGTAACATGGAAATCTAGGTAACAAGACACAAGCGAAGGCAAAATATAGACTTTATTAATGGAAAGAAGAATTCTATTACATAAAGTATGTAGCCTCAACAGAAAGTCATAAGCCGATGTTACCAAAACAAAAATATTCCAAAGCATAATAAACCATTATCATACTACGGTTTCCAATTATGTCCTTCCATCTCCTTTTGTTTGGTCTCCAACAATCCTTTTAATTTTTGAAGAATGACTGCGTCAGTTTCACTTATCACAGGGGAAGAGGATAGTGTGGTGATCTCTGCTCGAATGCCGGAGGTGATGATTTTTCTCTCAGAAAGTTTTTCATCACACGCCTTGAGAGATGACTCTAACTCAGTCTTCTTGCTCTGCAACTCCATCAATTGTCCTGTTATTTTTTTTATCTCAGCATGAGTAATAGAAATGGATGTAGATGCCTCCTCTTCAAAAGCTTCTGAATTTTAAGTTGCACTTCAAGCTTTTCAACATTTAAGGCTCGTTGCTCTGATGTCATTATAGGAGATAATGAAGACTCTAAGTGAATAAACTTTTTAGCATCCTCAATCACCTCGGTCACCATTCTTCTGATAGAAAAGTAATCAACCTTTATATCTTCAATGGAGAGGAGGATCTTCTCAACTTCACCAGCCAGGTTAGGAATATAATGGATCGGTGTACGAGCAATCTTATTTCTGATGCTCTCCCAACACTTGATAGCAAATTCAGATCTTATCTCTCCTATTATGTCATCAGCACAATACCTAGTGACTCCTGAGGGCTCAAAGGCAGTAGTAGGTCCAAGATTATGCAAGTCGGCCGCTATATTAAAGATCGGTTGAGGTGGATTAGGCTGCTCATGTGGTAAACTGAATGAAGGTTGAGAGTTTCCAATCCCAGCAGCTAAAATATTGAAAGGGTTAGGGCTAGCAACAGAAGCAACACTCATTTCTGGCCCAATATACATATCAAAGTCATTCCCCAAGTCTTGTTGACCAAGCTAAGACATACATATCAAAAAGGGGGTTAATATATGACAAATAACATGAATTGAAAAAAAAAAAGAGGGAAAGTGTCAAACCAGTCCATCAATATTGTCTGGCATGATTGATGCACTAGGGACTCCATGAAGAAAACCCGAGCTGCAAGGATTGAACACTTTTTTGGTACGTTTTAAACGTTTCCAATGATGATCACTGTTTTCATGCTCACTGTCATCAACATTTAAGATCGCTTCAACATTATCTTCCTCCTCCAGCTACATGCATATCCTTATGAGCATCTCAATAAAAAAAAAGGGAATTAATAAGGCATATAAAAAAAAGGAGACGAGTATTTATTTACCAATTGTGGAGAAAAGGATTGTGCACTCCTTTCCTTTGTCCCTGAGGAGTTAGAGGATTTCTTATTAAGATGATCTTTTGAAGTACTCACTCTCTTTACACTAGGAATCACAAGTGGTGTCCTCTTTATGTGGGCAGATGTTCGAGTACCATCTTCCTTTCCTAAATCAACATCAACTACCCGCTTGTCTCTTTTATAGGTAGGAGAAGATCGTTTCTTTTTGGTTAATAGAGGGTCATTCTTCTTTTCTTTTGTCCTTCGTGATACTATGGCAACATTAGCAGGACTTTTAAGAATGATCTTCATCTCTGGAGAACAAACTTTGGACCACCTCGGAGTCCACCAATCCATGTAACGTTTAGTTACCAAAGGAAGTTTATCATTTGGGGGCAACGGAAGCTTGCATTGAGAATGAGTTTTGAGTTTGGTAAAACTATGCCAAAGTTGAGATACATCCTCCAAGGTTGGGACTCCAGTTCTCCCTCCAAAGTCACGGGGAATATGTTGGCAAAACCCAAATTGTCTACTGAATCTATCAGGACAGTAAGATTCAAAAATAAAAGTATCATCATAACGAAGAGTCAAATTGCCGGATCGAATACACATAAAGTAGTCACTCTCGAGGATTGACAAGTTGCCATCATCATATAAGACCCTAACTTTAGCCAGGGGAAGTAATGCAGGAAATATGACTCTCTTGGGATCTCTGAAAAGAGCATGAGCTTGAGATTCATTGAAATGTTTTGCCAACCCCACGCCGGCATATTTCGTCATCCCAACTAACTTGGTAGGACTAATTTTTGTTTGATGGGTGCCAAATTTTTCTGCAAGCCAACTGCTGAGAAAATGAATAGGAAAAGGGATGTCTCGTGCGGTCACACTCAATGCAGATTGAACTTCCTTTAGACCTTTGAAGATAATGCTAGACTAGTATCGCAAGAGAGAATTGCCTTCCAGCTGCCATCATGGATGCTACTTTGAAAGTACTAGGACGAATGAAACCAACATCCTTGCTAGGAAATACAAATTTGCATAGCCAACATGAAAGAAAAGCCGTTAAATAAACTTCATCCTGAATATGAGAAGGGACATTAAGCTCCTTAAAAGGATGAATGAATTTGCTGGAGCGAACACGAGACTTATCAATTGAGCCAGAAGGATAGTTAGTCTTATTGGATCCGCTAGACTTGCCCACAGAAAAAGGTACCTTGTATCTCAAGTCATCTCGAAACCATAAATCTACCCAATCTTGAAGGGTCATTACATGGTCACCATCAATAGTCTGGCATTCTTTATGAAAGGCGATGAATAGGTACTTGCAGCTCTTTGGAAGAAAAGAACGTCCTTTCTTGTCAGCTTCATTAAGTTCATCAGCAGAAGGGATGACTTCATCATAAAAAGTGCCAAAAATCGGAAGGCCGCTACATGATTTTAGCTCCCAAAGAGATATAGACTCCTCGCCATTCGGGGTAGATAGCTTGTTGGTAGCAGGATTCCAATGGTTATAAAAAGAAAGGATAACATTCATCTGCCAGTCATAGGTAAAAAGGGATGCAAAAATAGTGTCTCGAATATGTGCCCTCTCGAGGATTGGCTCGTAATGTTTCAAAATATCTTCTGTCCATTCCCAATACTTGGGAGTATACTCAAGTGCATCGGAGATTGGGAAATAATCCTTGCAAGTAGCATTTCCATCACGTTTATGATAGTCTAATGACGGCAGATCAGCTAGAAAAGTTGTTGAATGTGGAAAGGAGGATTGAAGTTGTAAAACTGATTGAGGCAAACCACCATGACCATAAAGTTCATAAGAAGTCTCCAATGACCAGGAAGTCAAATGCTTGATGCTTTCGGAAGACCGCTTCCTGAAAAGCACCATCTAAAAAGAAAAGGAAGACATATAAAAATGCATGAATTAGATGCATATTTGAAAAAAAAGAGGGAGAGAATAAGAACTTACCTTGATGAAGAGCTAAAGAAAAGTAATGCTCCAATGTTAAGAAATTTATGACTTGCCAAAATTGATGACGTGTTGAAAACAACAGCCGTGACCCTTAAGAAACAACTCGTCAAGCACCAAGGCTCGTGAAGTATTACGGCAAGAGAATTCAGATCACCCAAAGAAACCTGCAACCCTGAAATAAGAATAGATGTTAATTAAGGGAAATAGGCGGGTTCACCAATAAATCAATCAGGCTTAGTCAAGTCTATTTCAATAACAAGTTTGCGCCATCGATCATGCAGTTGTAGAAGCAGAAAAGGTTGCTTTTGGTTAACACACAATGTCAACAATATGCTCTTCCTCAACATTGAAAAGCTGCAGGAAGAATCTATAAGACTAGGCGTGCAAACAACATTGATTTTCGATGCAAACGAGAAGAAAAGAAACACTTGCGGAAGCTCTTTTATTTATAAGGCTGAGATGGTAGAATTGCTTTAGCCTCCATGTGTGAATTCTAGGTCCGTAAAAAAAAAAAAGAGGCGCCTTGAACTAGCAGCTTTCACAGAAGTAATCCAGAGTCGGGAGAGCATATATATCATATAACTCATCAAATTCAGGGCTGATAGTATATCATAATTTGTGGTGCCAATGATTAGAGAGCATTGATGATAAGGATGTTGAATCTCTTGCAGCAACTTCAACCATAAACACGCCTGATGGACAAGGAAATCATAATTCTAGATCACCACTGGTTGGAAGATCACGTATACTCATGCATCATAAAGCCTTAGAAACTTTGGAAGTTCTTCCACGGTTGGTTTATTATACACACAATTGAAATCCAAGTTGAGATTGCATTGTTGACAATGGTAAAAAAAGAATAATCATGTGAATCTGCCTACAGCAGACGTTGCTTCCAATTTCATAGACGTTCGAATCAAGATAATATGATCATAATGAAGGTTGTTTTACGAGCTTTGGTTAAGAGTTTACAGATTACGTCACCTGCATAAACTCAGAATTGTGTCCTGCATATATACAAAAAAAACAAAAGGAAGGAAACCTGCAATTTTAAAACAAATATTGGAGAGCTATGCATACCTGCTAGGACCGTCGGTGATGCTGAGCTGCTAGGTAGATGCTATACGGCTAATGAAGGAACAAAAGGACTGCTGTATGGAGGCTGCACTGTTAGTGAAGAAACAGAAGTATCGCCAGGTTGATGCTACGCGGTTAATAAAAGAGCAACAGGAAGTGCTGCGTGGTGGGTAACAGGAAAAGAGCAATGTAATGTTCTTTTATAGCCGCCTCAGTGACTCTTTCCTAATCTAAAACAAAGTCTTTTCTTATTCTAGGAAAGCAAAGTCGGCTTCCAGTACAGGAAATTGTGTTGGTCTCTTTCTTAATAATTCATGCACGTTGGATAATTCATTCAGGACTCTTAGCAGCTAATTCACTCCAAGCAATTCATTTAGAAAAGAAAGTCAATTAAACAAAAGGTTGAAATTCATTTACGTGAAAAGTTGTTTTGTTCTCTGGACATTCTTCCAGGAAAAGGTTGAAATTAATTAAGGATGGAGGGCACGGTTCCCAAAGCAGCGAGAAAATGGGAGTTGCAACTTTCATAATTCATAACTTGTTGACCGCTACTCGGAATCACAAACAGATTGCGTTATTGGATTCAGAATAACGAGATCTTTAAAACAAGATGTTACAGTGACCATTTTCAGTGAAAAAAAAAATTCATACAGCACCGGTCAAAGTGTTGGTTGTTATTTGGGTATAAAGATAAATTTTGTTTGGTCCTGGCAGCAGTTTCAAATGAGCAATTGGACCTGAATATTCTATCATTTGATCTGATAAATCTCAATCAAGATTGATCCATAAATTTTCAATTTTTGATTATCATATTTTATTTTCACAATAAGATTTGTCTGCTTGTTGTGAAAATCTAATATGATCAAATCAAATTTTAGTCGGAAATTTAAAACCCTCACAACCATATTTTTCGAGACATGCCCACTTGTTCCAAAAGTAAGTGAACTTGTCTCGAGGGGGCATCTGTAGAAACACAAATTTTCCACCAATCAAATTTCACCATATGTTATTTTATTCTTTAAAATAAAGGATAAAATAAAATTGAAATAAATGACGTGGAAAACAAATGAGCCTTCAAATATTTCTTGGCCAATTAAAAGTTGACACTTGAGATGAGATATTCAAGATATCTTATCATAAAGGCAAGATTCTGTCAATAAAGACCAACCAATGAAATTATGCCACGTGGCATTGGAAAAGGACCTGAGAGCCCCTACAGATCTCTATAAATAGAAGGCCTCAACCTAAAGGCAGGGGATTCTAGGGGGGATACAAATTTTCTTTAAGACTCTCTCTCTCTTTCTCTTCAAGCAAGGAAGCTCTCTCTCAAAGAGTTCTCAAGCCTCCTTCATCTACGCTTGAAGTTTAACAAGAATGAAGCTCTGTTGGATCAAGCCAAAACGCCCCATAAGAGTTCTTCAACAACACTTTGAAGACAAATGAAGGTACTCTTCAAAGCATCAAATCACAATATCTCGCTTCGCAAGACACGCCCAAATCCGCGTTCTTGCAAAGCACAAATCTTAGCTTGATTACTCAAATAAATCAAGTTATCATATATCAAATCCAAGGGAAGAATAAGAGGATTTCCAATTGGACCTGAATATTCTTTTGAAAGAATATATTACGTAGAGATTGTACCCATTCATATATTTAATAAAATCATATATTTGTACACGTGTGCTTGTTTAATTTCAGGTACACAAAATTGTGTCTACAGGCGCGTTTTCTCCAAAACGACGCCGTTTCATACAAAAAAAAAAGAAAAGAGAAAGACCAAACGGTGCCGTTTTGAACGACACTGTTTCCCTTTCTTCTCCCCCCCGCATGCGCAGCAGGGAAGAGGAAAACCGGGGTTTTTGTTCCCGCCTCTCTCCTCACGTGCCATGACCCGACGCTCCATGCCTTGGGACGACCGAAACCAAAGCCAATGGCCGACCACCCGCCGCGCCACCGAAACCGAGGGACACCCGCCTTGGCAGCGGCGCCTGCCAACCGACCGACCAGCGCGCCCCACTCCCCATGCAGCCATGCCCCGGTATCCCTATAAATAGAGAAGAAACAGAGTAAAACGGGACGAAAAAAAAACAGAAAGAGGAGGAAGAGGAACCCGAAACAAAACCAAAAAACAAAGAGAGAGAGGAAGAGAGAGAAACACCATAACAAAGGAGAGAGTCACCAAAAAACCCAAGAAAACCGAGAGAAAAGGGAAGGTTTGAAGCCGGGAGGGAATTTAGAAAACCAAAACTAAGCAAACGAACCGAGAGGACGTCGCAAGACCATTTGGAAATCACCGTGAGGAGCCGCCGTGAGTTAGGACACTGCCACCGCCTCCACCGCAACACCGCCAGCAAGTCACCGTCTCCGCCGCGCCAAGTACGCTTCCTTTCCCCCCTGCGCATTTTTTTTCCGAAGCCTGCATAAGTTTTGCCTCCTGCATGCAGAATCGTTCTGCATGTAGGAGGCGGGGGGGAAAATAATTTCCCCCACCGTGATCTTTTTTTTCCTTCTCTAGACCAGATGGTTTCTGGCCCAGAACTATGTGGGACGGGCCAGAGGGATTCTGGCCCAATCCGGCAGTCTGGGCTGGGTCCGGCCCAGACCGAGGTTGATTAGTTTGTTGGGCCGAGATCGGCCCAATCCCTTTTGGGTCAAGTTTGGCCCAACGACTTTTAGGGCTAGGTCCAACCTAGTTAGTTGGGCCGCCCAGCCCACTTAATATATTAATATATTTATTAAATTTAATTATATTATTATATTATATTATGCATGTATATATATATATATATTTGTTTTTTTAAAAATAAAAATAAAAAAATCCAAAAAGTCTAAAAAATATTGTTGTTTTCTTTTCATATATATATATTTTTTATATACATTGGTTTGTATTTTTATACTGTGGAGATACAAATTCAAATACCCGGTTTTCGTCAAGACATCCAAGATTTTCAAAGATAAAAAGTGTCTGTTTGCTTTCAAAAAATTCTAAAAAATTTCCTTAAAAATATTGTTGATTTTTCCTGCACATTGCTTTATGATTTTTTACATTGGTTTGTATTTTTATATTGTGGAGATACAAATTCAGTGTTTAAAATAACCGTTTTTGTCAAAAAAAATGTTTACAAAAAAAAATGTTTTCTTGCGTGTTGCATACGACCAATACTCTAACATGTTTTGAATGTTTTTTTTATATAAAAAAAATATTAGAAGCTTTGAAAGTGTGTTTTCGCATAGATTTCTTAAACACAAATTATTTTCTTGCATTTTTGGATTTTACAACATGTTTGTAAAACTCCAAAGGGTTGGCCAATATTCCAAAAACTATAAAAATCTTATTTTGGGGGAGGAAATTCATTTATTATTCACCGCTAATGTTTGGATGAAGAAATCCTTAAAAGGATGAATATCCAAAATATTATTGGGAGTAATAAATCCGCACACATTCTTGAAAGAAGCCTTGATTATAATCGAGGACATTTCAAAATTTTAATTTTTTTACTCCACGGTTTACGAGTCGTGAAAGTATGAAATAGTTTTTTAAGAGTTGTGAACTTTCTTAGATTTCTTTTTTTTTTTCCTTTTCCTTGCGATTTACGAGTCACAAACTTTTGAAATACTAAGGGAAAAATGAGCTTTCAAAGCAAATGGAATCTCCTTAGATTTCTATCCAAAATCAATTGACGGGACTAGAAAACACCAACACCATAGATTATAAGAGCAAACCAAACACCAAGCAGCTTACCTTAGGTAGGGCGTATTAGGGGTGCTAATACCTTCCCTTTACGCAACCAGTCCCTTGCCTTAGAATCTCTGAAAGACCAGTTAGGGTTCCTAGTGACCAAAATACTAGGTGGCGACTCCAAAGAACCAAATCAGTAAAACAAAACGAAAGTCGCCAGTCGAATGTCGCAAAAAAGTTTTTCATTTTTTTAGGATGCGACAGAATGGCGACTCCACTGCGGACCGTTGGACTAAGCTTGATTTTTTGTTTGTTTAGGCTATGTGTTATTGGTTTTTTTTTTCTTATGATGCTTTGTTTAAAAGCTTTAGCGTACATCTGTATATTCTATCATACATGGCATAGTCATGCATCACTTTATTATTGTTATTATGTTTTTGAAGGCACACACATGTAACTTTAAGATTAAGTGGGGGACTAGTAGCTTGCCTTATGACTTGAGTCAAGGTTTAAGTTTGTGTAAACCCCAACTCTTTGCTGAGTGTTTAGACTGATTGTGATTGGTACACGTGCCATCCCACTATCTGCTGGACCTTCACATCGCCTTTACGAGGGTGATCACTGGAACAACAAGAGACCCTCTTTTAGAGACCCAGTAGTAAACCTACCCTATGTCTCACGTAAAGGAACTAGAACCTATCCTTAGGGTGTATGCTCCAATATATCTTTTGCATCAAAACAAGTCTAAACCCCAATGCATTTTGAATTGCAGGACTTGTGAACGAAATGGCCATCATCACTAAATCTTCCATCGTAGAGTATGGAAAAAATTCTGAACTGTCACAATTGACTGAAGGAGACTGCCTTAGAAGCGATGCTAAGAAGATGTCACCAATCAAGAACCTGAATTGCATGTTGAATGAGGTGAACAAATTAACGACTCATTTTCAGAATGTGGATAAAGATGCATTTTTTAGGAAATACGAACGTTTGATGGAAATCACAAAGGTTCATTTTTAAGCCCAGCTATGCGAGCTTTAGTTCATTTTTGGGATCCAGACTACCGATGTTTTTCCTTTGGAAGCATAGACTTGTGCCCCACGATTGAGGAATATGGATTGTTGACCGAGTTTTCCAACGACCTGTATCGGATTTATTCTCCTTTGAGATCCGACAAGATCATCCCTAAGCTGTCAAAACTGCTCAGAATCTCCAACTTGGACAAGTTTCTGGAAAAGAATGGTATCGGTTTGAAATGGAGGATGCTAGAGTTGGAAAAGAAGTCAGGAGTAGAAAAGGAGAGATTGATTGCCTTAGGTATATTTGGCCTTGTGTTGTTCCCAAGTCAGACTGGTTTAGTAAGTTTGGAGGCCGCTGTTGCTTATGTGGAGTATGAGAACACACAAATCAATCTAGTGGCTGCTATTTTAGCCGAAACAATTTTGACACTTAACCATTGTAGGAGGGCCGGAAAAGGAGCAATGAGATGCTGCACGTAACTGTTGTATATTTGGATGGTTAGCCATATCGAAACAAAAAAACCTGTCTTCAATAATTTTTGGTGGTTCACCCAAAAACCCCTAAAGTTAGTAGAAGAAGAAGAATGGGGAGATCTAGACAACCAGGGTTGGGTTGATAAATTAGAAGGTTTACCTAGTAGCGATTTTAAATGGAGAGCCCCATGGGTAACAACAGTGAAGGTCCTAATGAGTTGTGGACAAAGGCGTTGGGTACCATTGGTGGGGATTACGGGTTATGTGAGTTATGCTCCTGCCTTAGTGGTAAGACAACTTGGGGGCATGCAGTTTGTTCCCAGGACTATGGGAATTGCTCAATTCTTTGGTCTGTTCAAAGATCCCATGGCAGAAGAGGTTTTGGAGATCATCAAACAAGATTGGAAGCATCTAGTGTTGGTGGAGATAGAAGGTTTGAGAGATCCAAGTGTGAGCGAAGGATATGTAAAATGGAGAGACTCAGCTGTTTTAGCCATGCCTTGCGTAGAAACTAAATCTCCTCAAGCTGTAGAGGAGCCTATTAAGAGAAAAAGGGTTAACATTGAAAATGATTCAGCTGCTTCAGCCATGCCTCGTGTAGAAGTCAAATCTCCTCAAACTGTAGAGGAACCTATTAAGAGAAAGAGGGTTAGCAGTGAAGAAGAATTGAGAAGGCAAGTGGACAAACTGAGATTAGAGTTGAGCAAGAGCAGAAAAGACAAGGCAATGTTGGAAGAAATGATGCTAGAAAAGGATAAAAGAAGAACATTTCTAGATGAGCAAATACAGTCTAGAGATGCGAAAATAACAAAGCTTGAGTTAAAGTTGGTTGAGGGGAAGATTGCTAGGAAAAGAAGTGAGAAGGAGCTTAAAGGGTTGAGTTTGGATTGGATGCAAACTTGCTCTGAACTTGAAGCAATGGAGATGGACTTTAGCGATTGCCAAGAAAGTGCAGAATATTACCAAGAAAATTTTGTGCAAGTGCAATTCGAACTAATGGATAGGATTAGGAAGTATGAGGATTTGAATAAGAAATATATGGAGTTGGAAAGCGAAAGGAGAGGATTCGAGGATGTTAAAGCAGAGTTAGCGGTCAAGAAGAATGAGATAAAAGTTATGAGGATAAAGCTTGACAAAGAACGCGAAAAGTCGAAGTATTTAGACGAGAAGCTAGTAGCAACGGAAAAGCACAAGGATCAAATCGACGCTAACAACACTGCTTTGAACAGAACCAACATGTTGCTCATAGAAAAAATGACCAAAACAGATGAGCAAATGGACGAAGCTGCTGCACATGCTCGAATTATTAGAATCAATGCGCGGAATGTGGAAGGAGACATCATTCGCTATCACCGAAGCCTAGCTGAAACTGATGCCTTTCTAGGAAAGATTAAGAACCGCGACTTTGCTTTCTTACCTTTGGCTAAAGAGTTTATGGAGGAAAGAGATTAGCATGTTGTATTTCTTTTATTCCTAAATGTAATCAATTTATCAAAGCATTAATGAAAAAGGCGTCGACCCATCTTCTTATGCAAAATCTGTCTCTTGGTGAACATGACTTGAGCAAACGACTCGAAAGGCAGAACTCCTATCAAAGCAATGTGGCAAGAGAATGCTTATCATGTGATGGCTGTTATTCGTTCACAAAAAAGGCTGCATCCATACCCAATGAAACATGCATTTTTCAATCATGCATCCATCACAATCATACATTTTTCTCATACATCTATGCATGCATCTACAGATTAAGAAACATAGGTCCCCCTTCTAGAATCCACAACACTCGACAAAGAACAAGAATGGAAAACAAAGAAAGGTCACAACCAGAAGCTCAGTACCAAAGAGAACTTGAAGGAGTTCGGAATGATGTGGTACACCTAACCAGTATGTTAGAGCAAATATTGAGAGCCAGAGATGGAGAGGGAACGTCTACTCAACCTAATGAAGCACCAGCAGCAGCTCAAATTCCTGTCGTACCTATAAACATAGGGGAAAATACACCAACTAAGCAGAGTCCTAATCCTGCTCGGCCCATCCAAATCCCTATTACCATGGATTTAACAAACGAAGATCCACATGACTTCAAATTCTCTAATCATGAAGGGGATGATAAGTGGACCGCACTAGAAGAGAGGCTAAGGGCAATTGAAGGAAATGATTTGTTTGACCCAATTAGGGCCACTGAAGTATGTTTAGTGCCTAACATTGTTATTCCAAAGAAGTTCAGAGTGTCAGAGTTTGTTAAGTATACTGGGATGGAATGCCCAAAGACCCATCTCCGCTCCTACTATAACAAAATGGCAGAAGTTATCCACGACGATAAAATGTTAATTTACTTCTTCCAGGATAGCCTGACCGGATCGGCCCTCAGTTGGTATATGAGGTTAGACAACATTAGGATCATGAAGTGGACGGACCTGGCAGATGCTTTCTTAAAGCAATACAAGTTTAATCTTGAGATTGCTCCTGATAGGACCAGTCTGATTACCATGGAGAAAGGAACTCAAGAGTCCGTGAGGGTGTATGCTCAAAGGTGGCGTGACCAAGCTATCAATGTACAACCTCCACTAATAGAGACATAAATGGTGACACTGTTTGCTAATACTTTTAGGGCTCCATACTATGAACACCTTATGGGTAGTTCGGCACAACATTTCTATGATGTTGTGCGGATTGTGAAGAGGATTGAACAAGGAATCCGAAGTGGGAGAATTGCAGAACCATTAGAGAAGAGAGGTTTCATTGGAAAGAAGAGAGAAAATGAGGTGAATAACCTGGAAAGGAAAAGCAAAAACTACCAAATACCTACCACCCAAGTCACTAGTATTAATTTTGCCAAACCCCCCATTCCAAACCAACCCAGTCAAATGAAATTCCCAGCAAATAACCAAAGCAATTACCAAAGAAAGGATAATCAACCATCGGAAGAACAATTACCACCTTTACCAATAACCTTAAAAGAGTTGTATGCCAAGCTGTTGAGTATTGGGCAGATAGCTCCCCTACCGATACCACCTATGCAACCACCTTTCCCTACCTGGTACAACCCCGAGGTAATTTGTGAATACCATGCTGGTCATGCGGGTCATAGCATTGAGGCTTGCTTTGCTTTTAAAAGAAAGGTGTTGCAACTGATCAAAGTGGGATGGGTCATTTTCGATGATTCGCCTAATAAAAATTCAAACCCTTTACCCAAACATGTTGATAGTAGGGGAGGAGTGAATACCATGGAGATTGGTAGCAAAAAAAGGGTGTTGAAAGTGACCATGACCAAGCTATACTTGATGTTGGTGCAGTCTGGACATTTGGAAAAATCAACTGAGGGCTGCAAATGGGAAAGTAACTTTTGCCCTTTCCATAAAAAGAAAGGGCATCACATTGATGAATGCATTGAATATCATCAAAAGGTTGCAAGAATGCTAACTCTAGGAGAGTTAAGGATTGAGGTCGTAAGTGACAACGGAGAGGTAGAGATGATAGAGAATCAAGAGAAATGTAGAATCCAATCAACAACTAATGGTCCCTCAAAATTGGTATTAACTAGGCCCTCATATGCAAGCAAAGTAGACTATGGAGCGATGCCTGGAGATTATGGTTATACCTCGAATATTGAAACTCCTTTATCGCTGTTCCGAACTGAGATAAGTGGGCTAACTCGGAGTGGTCGTTGTTTCACACCTGAAGAACTAGAAAGACAAAGAAAGGCTAAAGGCAAGGAGGTGTTGGACCTCGATAAAGAGCTTGAGGTGAATAAACTGGTGACTGAGGAAGAAACAAATGAGTTCCTGAAATTGATGAAGCATAGTGAGTACTGTATAGTGGAGCAGTTAAAGAAGACCCCTGCCAAGATCTCCATCATGTCATTAATACTCAGCTCCGAGCCACATCATAATGCTTTGCAAAAAGTACTGAATGAGGCCTATGTGCCCCAAGATATTGAGCAAAAGACTATGGAGCATCTAGTAGGGAGGATCCATGCTGCCAATTACTTGTATTTCATGGAAGATGAACTTGACGCTGAAGGAACTGGACATAACAAGCTTGTATGTCACGGTCCGATGCAAGGATTGTCTCGTCGGCAAGGTTCTCATCGATAACGGCTCGGCCCTTAATGTGTTACCAAGGCATATACTGGATGAAATGCCGATAGATCCCTCACATATGCAACCTAGTGTGATAACGGCGAGAGCGTATGATGGCTCACCAAGACAAGTGATAGGGTCAATTGAGGTCGAACTAGCTGTGGGTCCACAAGTCTTTCTAGTAACCCTTCAAGTGATGGATATCCACCCTTCCTATAGCATGTTGTTAGGAAGGCCATGGATACATTCTGCGGGAGTTGTCACCTCCTCGCTACATCAATGTTTGAAGTACATTGCCAACGGTGTCCTGGTTACTGTTAAGGCTGAGGAGACTATATCAATGGTAAGAAATGTGGCGGTTCCATTCATTGAAGTAGAAGATTGTAAGGACGGAAACCTTTATGCATTTGAGATTGTGAATACCGAGTGGGTGCTCGAGAACACTGTGGTGAGGAAGCCAGAAATCTCGGAAGCCACTAAAATGGCCGCTAAAAGCTTTTTGAAAAACAAGATTCCTTTCCCATACGATATGGAGCAAGGAAGGCTCGAATGGATGGGTATAATCAAATTGAAAGCTGCAGAACAGAGGTTTGGGCTTGGATATAAGCCCAAGAAAGAGGATTACAAACGAGCTGCTGGTGCAAGAAGGGAGAAGAGAATGGTTAGGATTAAACGAAGGAAGCCTGAAGAAGAAAACTTAGCCATCCCTCCAATCAGGATTTCATTTCCAAAGGCCGCATATGTGATACAACCTGATAGGGGACATGGAGACCTCTTTCAGAAGCTTGCTTCAATGAACATAAACACTCTGGAGGAAAATCAAGTCAAGGACGTTGCTGAGAAAATTGAATCCGAAATGAGGGATGAAGAGCTGCCACAATTAACCATCCACACTTTGGAAGAAGTCACCGTTAAGACTTTTGTTCGGAAGCTAGCCGAAGGGGAGAAGTTCCAGAATTAGGAGACCCAAGAAGCTCCATTGGTTTTTAAAATGTAATCAACAATGATTGTTGGATTTTTTTTTTTATCTATGTTGTTTGCTTTTTTTTTTTTCTGTTTTGTTGTTATTCATTGACAATCGAGGCTCAAAGATGTCAATTGGATTTTATTTTGTTTTTGAGCCCATCTTTTGTTTTTAATGAGATCATGCATTTTCAAAATTCATCTTGATGTCTTACTATGCATTTACACATCACTTTCCGCTTTCAGGAACCCTGAAAGTGGATCCTCCACAACAACACCTGCACTTTACATTGAGAATGAATGGCCAAAATTTAAAGAATACATAGTGGCTGTAGAAGATGAGGAATGGGAGGAGAAAAACATATGGGAATTCACAAAATTAATAGAACAACACGAACAGGCTTGGAGGCCCGCTAAAGAGGAACTTGAAACCATAAATGTAGGCAATGAAGAAATCAAGCGAGAGCTGAAGATAGGGACTTTGATCACCCCTGAAGCAAAGGAAGAGTTGATTGCACTGCTCAAAGATTATGTAGATGTCTTTGCCTGGTCCTACGAGGATATGCCTGGTTTGGATATAGACATTGTAGTACATAGAATACCACTGATGGAAGGATGCAAGCCGATTAAGCAGAAGTTAAGGAGAACTCATCTGGAGATCTTAATCAAAGTAAAGGTAGAAATTGAAAAACAATGGAACGCTGGTTTTTTGGAAGTAGTGAAGTATCCACAATGGGTGTCAAACATAATGGTGGTACCCAAAAAGGAAGGTAAAACCAGAGTTTGCGTGGACTTTAGGGACTTAAACCGGGCTAGCCCTAAAGATAATTTCCCTTTACCACACATAGATATGTTAGTTGATAATGCAGCACGCAGCTCCACATATTCCTTCATGGATGGGTTTTCAGGCTACAATCAGATAAGAATGGCGCCATAGGATAGGGAGAAGACAACCTTTGTAACACCATGGGGAACCTTTTGCTACAAAGTCATGCCATTTGGTTTAAAGAATGTTGGGGCCACTTACCAAAGGGCTATGGTGACTTTGTTTCACGACATGATGCGCAAAGAGAATGAAGTATACGTGGATGACATGGTTGCTAAATCTAAAGAGGGAGAGAATCATGTCCAAATATTGAAGAAATTATTTGAAAGGTTAAGGAAATATAAGTTGAGGCTTAACCCAGCAAAGTGTTCATTCGGGGTGAAATCCGGTAAGCTGTTGGGGTTTGTGGTGAGTGACAAAGGGATAGAAGTGGATCCTGAAAAAGTAAAAGCTATTCAATCTATGCCACCCCCCAAAACTGAGAAGGAGGTGAGAGGTTTCTTAGGAAGGTTGAATTACATCGCTCGGTTTATATCCCAATTAACCACGACTTGTGACCCGATCTTTCGTTTGTTAAGGAAGAAGAACCCTGGAATATGGAATGAAGAGTGTGATAAAGCTTTTGAGAAAATCAAGCAGTACTTGCTAAATCCACCTCTGCTTGTTCCTCCCGTACCAGAAAGGCCATTGATATTATACCTAACAGTAACCGAAACAACAATGAGATGTGTGCTTGGGCAACATGATGAAACCGGAAGGAAGGAAAGGGCCATTTATTACCTAAGCAAGAAGTTCACGAAATATAAGTCTAGGTATACTGTGATGGAGAAGCTGTGTTGCGTACTAGCATGGGCTACAAAGAGATTACGTCAGTATATATTGTATCACACTACATGGTTAATTTCCAAATTAGACCCATTAAGGTACATTTGTGAAAAGCCTTATCTATCTAGCCGAATTGCAAGATGGCAAGTTCTTTTGGCTGAGTATGACATAGTATATATGACAAGGAAAGCCGTGAAAGGGAGTGTTATTGCCGATCACCTGGCTGACCATGCTATGAAAGATTATGAGCCGTTAAACTTTGACTTTCCCGATGAAGATGTGTTTGCAATCGAGGAAGAGAAATCAGATTGGTGGATTATGTACTTTGATGGTGCTGTAAATGTATGTGGTAACGGAGCAGGTGCAATAATAATCTCTCCTGATAAGAAGTAGTATCCAGTTTCAGTTAAGCTGCAGTTCGGGTGCACCAATAACACGGCTGAGTATGAAGCTTGCATTCTTGGTTTAGAGGCTGCATTAGAGATGAACATAAAAAAGATAGATGTGTATGGAGACTCAATGCTAATCATTTGCCAAGTAAAAGGAGAATGGCAAACCAAAGAAGAGAAGTTAAGGCCTTACCAAGAATACCTGTCTAAGCTGGCTAAAGAATTTAAGGAAATAGAGTTCACCCATCTGGGAAGGGAAGGGAACCAGTTTGCAAATGCTTTGGCCACACTAGCATCTATGGTCAAGATAGACTTTGGGCACAAGGTACAACCAGTACACATCAATATCAGAAATAACCCCGCTCATTGCTGCTCAGTCGAAAGAGAAGTGGATGGAAACCCGTGGTACTATGATATCAAGAATTTCATCCAAAACCAAGCATATCCCATGGGGGCATCCAAAATCGACAAGAAGACCTTGAGAAGGTTGGCAATGGATTTTTATCTTGATGGGGAGATTTTGTATAAGAAATCATCTGACGGGACTTTGTTGAGATGTTTGGATGAATTTGAGGCAAAAAGTACGGTACGGGAAGTCCATGAAGGGATTTGCTCAACTCATGCTAGTGGACATGTGATGGCCAGGAAGATACAAAGAGCCGGGTACTTCTGGATGACATTAGAGAAGGATTGTATCGATTATGTCTGGAAATGTCATAAGTGCCAAGTATACAGTGACAAAATCAATGCTCCTCTGGCTCCTCTGTTTAATTTAACATCTCCATGGCCCTTCGCGATGTGGGGAATTGATGTGATTGGACCGGTAAACCCAAAAGCCAACAATGGTCATAGGTTTATTCTCGTGGCTATCGACTACTTCACAAAATGGGTAGAAGCTGATCATTTGCTCATGTGACGCAAAAAGTGGTGAAGAAATTTATTGAGTGAGATTTGATATGTCGGTATGGTCCACCAGAAAAGATTATAACTGATAATGCCCAAAATTTCAACGGCAAGATGATAATAGAGCTCTGCACTAAATGGAAAATCAAGCATTCCAATTCTTCGCCATATAGACCAAAGATGAATGGTGCGGTAGAAGCTGCTAATAAAAATGTCAAAAAGATTATTCAGAAGATGGTAGTCACCTATAAGGATTGGCATGAGATGTTGCCATTTGCCCTTCATGCATATCACACCGCAGTTCGAACCTCAACAGGAGCTACCCCGTACATGTTGGTATATGGAATGGAGGCGATGATGCCTTTAGAAGTGGAAATCCCATCATTGAGAGTGTTGTTAGACTCTAGGCTGGAAGAGGTAGAATGGGCAAAAGTTAGATATGAACAGTTGAATCTGATCAGCAAAAAGAGGATAGCCACAATCTGTCATCATCAACTCTACCAAAGAAGGATGGCTAAATCATATGACAAGAAGGTTCGACCTCGAGGATTCCACGAAGGAGATCTTGTACTAAAGAAAACGTTACCTTTACCTGGAGAAGATCATAGTAAATGGGCGCCTAACTATGAGGGGCCTTACGTGGTGAAGAAAGCATTCTTAGGAGGAGCTTTGTTACTGTCTAGAATGGATGAAGAAGATCTAGTTAGGCCTATGAATTCTGACTATGTAAGGAAATACTACGCTTGATGTATTTCATAATTTCCCAGTCAATAAAATATGGTCCGACCATGAATTCTCTTTATAAAGAGCCCTTTTATATATATATATATATATATATATATATATATATATATATATAACATATGATCTCATAGCATTTGAAATCTTTTACTTAAAAGAACTTTTTTTACGCATGACTAAGGAGATGACTCCATCAATTGGAGAGAACCAAATCAAATCTGCTTGACATATAGTTGCACATCACACTAGGGGGCAAAAAGTGCGCGAAGTGCACATAGGGGTCCATAATGAACCAAAGCCCAAAGGGGGTATCATAATAAAAACTTCTAAAAAAGCATCTTTTATGAGAATTGATAATTGCATTGAAAGTTTCAGTTTTCATGAACAAAACCAAATCTTTTGAGTTTTCCTTTTGAAATAATAAATAAAGCACAACACTCAATGGAGCAAGAAAGGGCCCCATAAGGAACCAGAGATCTCTTCACTAAGAGGATATGAAGTATATTTTGGTTCATGAGAAAAGATTGGACAAACAAATGGAAACAAGAGCTTGAAGAAGTTTACAACGGAAAGGGGACCTATGTTTCCAAGATAGGTAACAAAAACATACATGTATATTGACCATAATGCATTGCTTTCAACATTTGTCAGATCGGTGTTTCATCACCATTTCTCAGGTGGTGCGTTTTCTAACCCTACCTCATTTCGAGTGCGCCTTTGAGCCCTCACTTCTTGGGTAGTGCGTTTTCTAACCCTACCTCTTTTCGAGTGCGCCGTTGAGCCCTCACTTATAGGGTAGTGCGTTTTCTAACCCTACCTCATTGCGAGTGCGCCTTTGAGCCCTCACTTTTTAGGTAGTGCGTTTTCTAACCCTACTTCTTTTCGAGTGCGCCGTTGAGCCCTCACTTTTTGGGTAGTGCGTTTGTTTTTAACCCTACCTCATTTTGAGTGCGCCTTTGAGCCCTCACTTCTTGGGTAGTGTGTTTTCTAACCCTACCTCTTTCCGAGTGCGCCGTTTGAGCCCTCACCTCTCGGGTAGTGCGTTTTCTAACCCTACTTCATTTCAAGGGCGCCTTTGAGCCCTCACCAACATTTTTCTGGGTAGGTCATCCATTACAATATGACCACTTCTCCATGTTTTTTTTTTACCACTTGGGTAGGTCACCCATTACAATAAGGCCATTCTTCCATTTGGGTAGGTCACCCATTACAATGAGACCACTCTTTCCTTTTTCTTTGGGTAGGTCACCCATCATAATGAGACTATTCTCCATCTTTTTTTACCTGGGTAGGTCACCCATAATAATGAGGTCATTCCTCCCCCTGGGTAGGTCACCCAAAGAATGAGACCACTCTTCCTTTTTCCACTTGGGTAGGTCACCCGTCACAATGAGACCATTATTTTTCTGGGTAGGTCACCCATAAGAATGAGACCATTCTCCATCTTTTTTTTTTACCTGGGTAGGTCACCCATAAGAATGAGGCCATTCCTCCCCCTGGGTAGGTCACCCAAAGAATGAGACCACTCTTCCTTTTTCCACTTAGGTAGGTCACCCATCACAATGAGACCATTATTTTTTTTTCTGGGTAGGTCACCCATAAGAATGAGACCATTCTCCATCTTTTTTTTTTACCTGGGTAGGTCACCCATAAGAATGAGGCCATTCCTCCCCCTGGGTAGGTCACCCAAAGAATGAGACCACTCTTCCTTTTTCCACTTGGGTAGGTCACCCATCACAATGAGACCATTATTTTTTCTAGGTAGGTCACCCATAAGAATGAGACCATTCTCCATCTTTTTTTACCTGGGTAGGTCACCCATAATAATGAGGTCATTCTTCCCCATGGGTAGGTCACCCAAAGAATGAGACCACTCTTCCTTTTTCCACTTGGGTAGGTCACCCGTCACAATGAGACCATTATTTTTCTAGGTAGGTCACCCATAAGAATGAGACCATTCTCCATCTTTTTTTTTTTTACCTGGGTAGGTCACCCATAAGAATGAGGCCATTCCTCCCCCTGGGTAGGTCACCCAAAGAATGAGACCACTCTTCCTTTTTCCACTTGGGTAGGTCACCCATCACAATGAGACCATTATTTTTTCTAGGTAGGTCACCCATAAGAATGAGACTATTCTCCATCTTTTTTTACCTAGGTAGGTCACCCATAATAATGAGGCCATTCTTCCCCCTGGGTAGGTCACCCAAAGAATGAGATCACTCTTCCTTTTTCCACTTGGGTAGGTCACCCATAAGAACGAGACCACTCTTTCCCTTTTCCACTCGGGTAGGTCATCCCATCATAATGAGACCGCACACACATTTTTGTTTTGGTTGTGGAATCGCCAAATGGGATTCCAAGTTTTTTTTTAAAAGGAGATCGCCATAAGGAATCTCGAGATGGCTAAATTTTGATCATAGTTTTTGGGTTGAGGAGGATTGTGTTTAAGACAGAGTTTCAGAGCGATCAAGCTCCAACCAGATCAGTTTCGGGAGTTTAATTTTGGTTTATCTTTATAAATCTTACTACGCAAAACCCCTGCTCCGTAAGCTTTATAAAGAGGGGGCATCTGTTGTAACCCATTTTCGGGTCCCCACAAAAATAAAAATAAAATAAATAGCCAAAGGAGGTTAGAAAAATAACGGAAGGCAGAAGCACTCAGAAAATGGTCAGAAAATTGGTCAAGGAGTATAAAAATATAAAGATTGGATTTTTGACAGTATATTCTTGAAGGATGAGGGCCCTGTATAGAAGGAAAATTTGAATTTTGAGGAGAAAAGCCCAAATTTGGATGTTTATGGACTTAATTGGATTTTTATTTGAATTTATAAAGGATTTGATAGCAAGAAAAATTGATTTTTAAGTCAATTCGGGTTTTAATTCGAAGAAATTTAAGCTCTGGGATCAAAATATATTTTTTAGGATTTTATTGGGGCAAATCAGGGGCTTAATTGCATAAATATTGAAGTTTAATGGCCAATTAAGGGTTTAATTATGAAAATCCGAGACCAGGGACCAATTTGAAAAAGGCGCAAAGATAGAGGGGGCTGTTTGGAATTGATTCAGGGGCCTAATTGAAGAAATTAGAAGTTTATTGATCAATTGAGGGCTAAATTGCATAAATCAGAGGCCAAGGACCAAAGTGGAAAACACGGCCAACTATGGGGACGGGGACCGAAATTGGCAGGGACACAATTGAAAGGAACAAAAATAATTGGGGGGCTGATGTGAACATTGGCGCGTTTCTAGCGCCACATTTGAATGAAACGACGCCGTTTCATACAAAAAAAAAGAAAAAAAAAAAGAGAAAGACGAAACGGTGCCGTTTTGAACGGCACAATTTCCCTTTCTTCTTCCCCTCGCATGCGCAGTAGGGAAGAGGAAAACCGGGGTTTTTGTTCCCGCCTCTCTCCTCACATGCCATGACCCGACGCTCCACGCCTTGGGACCACCGAAACCGAAGCCAATGGCCGACCACTCGCCGCGCCACCAAAACCGAGGGAAACCCGCCTTGGCAGCGGCGCCTGCCGACCGACCGACCAGCGCGCCCCACTCCCCATGCAGCCATGCCCCGGTATCCCTATAAATAGAGAAGAAACAAAGTAAAATGGGATGAAAAAAAAAACAGAAAGAGGAGGAAGAGGAACCCGAAACAAAACTAAAAAACAAAGAGAGAGAGGAAGAGAGAGAAACACCATAACAGAGGAGAGAGTCACCAAAAAACCCAAGAAAACCGAGAGCAAAGGGAAGGTTTGAAGTCGGGAGGGAATTTAGAAAACCAAAACTAAGCAAACGAACCGAGAGGACGTCGCAAGACCATTTGGAAATCGCCGTGAGGAGCCGCCGTGAGTTAGGACACTACCACCGCCTCCACCGCAGCACCGCCAGCAAGTCACCGTCTCCGCCGTGCTAGGTACGCTTCCTTTCCCCCTTGCGCATTTTTTTTCCGAAGCCTGCATCAGTTTTGCCTCCTGCATGCAGAATCATTCTGCATGCAGGAGGGGGGAGGAAATAATCCCCCCCCCGTGATCTTTTTTTTCCTTCTCTGGGCCAGATGGTTTCTGGCCCAGAACTATGTGGGACGGGCCAGAGGGATTCTGGCCTAATCCGGCGGTCTGGGCTGGGTCCGGCCCAGACCGAGGTTGATTAGTTTGTTGGGCCGAGATTGGCCCAATCCCTTTTGGGCCGAGTTCGGCCCAACGACTTTTGGGGCTGGGTTTGACCCAGTTAGTTGGGCCGGCCCAGCCCACTTAATATATTAATATATTTATTAAATTAAATTATATTATTATATTATATTATGCATGTATATATATATATATATATATATTAAAAATAAAAATAAAAAAATCCAAAAAGTTATATATATTTTTTATATACATTGGTTTGTATTTTTATACTGTGGAGATACAAATTCAGTGTTTAAAATACCCGGTTTTCGTCAAGACATCCAAGATTTTCAAAGATAAAAAGTGTCTGTTTGCTTTCAAAAAATTTCCTTAAAAATATTGTTGATTTTTCCTGCACATTGTTTTATGATTTTTTACATTGGTTTGTATTTTTATACTGTGGAGATACAAATTCAGTGTTTAAAATACCCGTTTTTGTAAAAAAAAATGTTTACAAAAAAAAAAAGTTTTCTTGCGTGTTGCATACGGCCAATACTCTAACATGTTTAATGTTCTTTTTATATAAAAAAAATATTGGAAGCTTTGAAAGTGTGTTTTCGCATAGATTTCTTAAACACAAATTATTTTCTTGCATTTCTGGATTTTACAACATGTTTGTAAAACTTCAAAGGGTATTGGCCAATATTCCAAAAACTATAAAAATCTTATTTTGGGGGAGGAAATTCATTTATTATTCACCGCTAATGTTTGGATGAAGAAATCCTTAAAAGGATGAATATCCAAAATATTATTGGGAGTAATAAATCCGCACACATTCTTGAAAGAAGCCTTGATTATAATCGAGGACATTTCAAAATTTTAATTTTTTTACTCCACGGTTTACGAGTCGTGAAAGTATGAAATAGTTTTTTAAGAGTTGTGAACTTTCTTAGATTTCTTTTTTTTTTCTTTTCCTTGCGATTTACGAGTCGCAAACTCTTGAAATACTAAGGGAAAAATGAGCTTTCAAAGCACATGGAATCTCCTTATATTTCTATCCAAAATCAATGATTAGTACTTAAAAGTGCATGTTTATCAAGGTTTTATATCATCATTTTGCACTTGAAGTATCAATAACTCCTTAACTAAAGCATGTTTTATAATAACAAGTTTGATACTATAAGATACCTTAATTTATGGTAAATGCTCATCTTATATGCAGGTCTATCACATAAATAAAAGAATTGATTGATGAGTTTAAGCATTGAAAGTTAAAGGACAAAGAGATGGCCAAACTTAGAAAAGAGATGTCGGTGCAGTCCAAACCGGAACATTGCTCGGTAATTGGATCATATCTGGAGCTCTAGATTTCGGATTTAGGTCCACTTTATATGGATGGAAAGGTAAGACAAAGGCCTACAACTTTCATGAGGAGCCCAAGATTTGAAAAGGTCGTTTTGAAGTCCAAATTGAAGGAACAACGAAGAAGTCCGAAGCTGTCCTGCAGCCCAAACACTATTTAGTGTTCAGCCCATATCTTGAGTTCTAGAAGTCCAAATGACCTCATCTTTTTTTTGTTGGAAAGCTGAGACAATTTCCTAGAACATTCTTGAGGATTCTGTGCAAATTATGATGTTAGCAATGACGTCTTGATCAGACAAGAAGATAAGGATTGTTATCTAGTCAAGATGTGGCCACCCACTCATCAATTAGTCAACAAATCAATAGTTCCAAATTTTTGCCTATAAAAGGAGGCACTTACCATGTATTGAGGCATCTTGGTGTTCAGATCAAGATCATGCTCTTGCTTTCTCTCTTTGTATTGCTTATGTCTTGCTTTCATTAATATCAAGTTTATGCACTTCATTTCCTTTCCTTTGTCTAGTTAACTTCTTTCTCATTTATGTTCTTGTCTTGCTCATTTATGTTTCTTTCTTTTATTATGTCCAGCTAAGTTAATTATGTCAAGGTGAAAAGGGTACACTAATGGTGTAAGAACAAGTATAATATAAACTTAACATGGACCTTAACGTTGGATACTAACATGTTTTATATTTGTTATCTTGTTCACTTTAATACTTTGCTTGTTAAATGGTTAATCTAGATTTATGTTGTATAACACTTGGTACAACAAATACTTGGCACTTTCATAGCCCATACTGTATGGTTTAACCGACACCTGAGCTATGAAAGGAACTTGATTTGTTGTTAACATAAGTTATAATCATGAATGCCTGCCAACATTTACAAGTATTGGCTTTATTCGAATAAGATAATTAATGTAATCATGTTAACAATTTATAATCTGATTGGAACCTCCTTTATGTGTGGTTTCCAATTGAGTAATAAGAGTTTATATTATACTTGTTTGAAGTACCATTAGTGGATCCTCTAACCTTGACATTTGTCTTTATCATTGTTTAATCCTTACGTTAATCTTTCATCTCAAAGTTCTCATTAATTTCTTCATCTTCTGCTTTTATTATTGTTATTATTATTATTATTACTTACATTCTGTTTATATTATATAATATATATCTTTGATCTTTTCATAAACTCAGTATATAGGCTGGAAACCTGTGACCCGATCTTTTAGATCATTCTCAGGTATAACAACGCCACGTACTGAGTATTATTATTGTTATTATTGTTGTTATTGTTGTTGTTGTGTTGTTATTTATAATTTATACAATTAACCTCTCTGTGGTTCGACCCCGGTCTTGCCGGGTTATTTATTACTTCGACACTCCTGCACTTGGGAAAAGACATCAAGCTTTTGGTCGTGTCAAGTTTTTGGCGCCGTTGCCGGGGAGGTAAATTCTTGTACAAATTATAATATTTAATTTATTTTCTCTTTTCACTTTTCATTTTATCTATTTTTGTTTCCTTTGTTTTGTTTTGTTTCTTTTTCTTCTATTTTCTTTTCTTGCTTTTATTCTCTTCTTACACGTGCATGAGAGTTTGGTCACGTACATTAAGTGGTCGACTTTGTAGGGTATCTTCATCATTTTCAGAAAATATGGCCGAAGAAGATAATCAATCACTTCATAATGAGAATAATGAGAATAACCGTATGAGAACACTTAGAGACCACATGAATCCCACAAGAACAAGTGCACCCTCATGCATAGTTTTCCCTCCTGATGCATCTCATTTTAATTTTAAGCCAGGCATTATTCAACTTTTACCATCTTTTCATGGCTTAGACTTAGAAAATCCATACTTGCATTTAAGGGAATTTGAGGAGGTCTGTAATACCTATAATGACTCAAATTGTAGCATGAACACCATTCGATTAAAGCTTTTTTCTTTTTCATTAAAAGATAAAGCTAAAACATGGCTACAAAATTTGAGACCAGGATCCATTCGTGCTTGGGATGATATGCAACAACAATTTTTAAAGAAGTTTTTTCCATCTCACAGAACAAACTCTTTCAAAAGACAAATCATCACTTTCACTCAAAAGCCAGGAGAAACATTTTACCAATGTTGGGATAGGTATCGAGATTTGCTTAATACTTGCCCACATCATGGTTTTGAAACATGGAGATTGGTTTCACATTTTTATGAAGGTTTAACACCTAGAGATAGGCAAATGATTGAATTGATGTGCAATGGAACCTTTGAAAATAAAGACCCTAATGAAGCAATGGAGTACCTAGACTTGCTAGCCGAAAATGCTCAAAATTGGGACACCACAGGTACTTATGAGGCACCAGGTAAAACTCAACCTCATACATCTAGTGGAGGTATGCACAACCTTAGGGAAGATCATGATCTCCAAGCCAAGTTTGCATCTTTAGCTAGAAAAGTCGAGGCACTAGAATTGAAAAAGAGTGGTCAATTAAAATCGATTCAAGACATTGTGTGTCAAATCTGTGAAACAAATGAGCATGCAACCAATGATTGTCCAACTTTACCTTCTTTTAGGGAATGCCTTCATGAACAAGCCCATGCTCTAAACAGTTTCCAAAGGCCCAACCATAACCCATACTCACAAACGTATAACCCTGGTTGGAGAAATCACCCAAATTTCAGTTGGAAGAGTGATAGCAACAATGCACAAACTTCACATCCACCGTTTCAAGCACACCATAATTTCCAAAATTCTCATGGATATGCACCTCCTTATGCTCCACCTCCTAGAAGAAATTTTGAGGAAACATTGCATGCATTCATTGAAAAGCAGGAGACAATCAACACTCAACTTGCTCAAAGCATGACCGATTTTAAAGATGCTCTTGCAAAATTAACATCTGCTCTCAGTTTCCAAGAGAAAGGTAAGTTTCCTTCTCAACCACAGCAAAATCCAAAGGGGCAATACAATGCAAATGCAAGTAGTTCTGGAAGCCAACACATGGATCAAGTCAAATCAGTCATCACTCTTCGTAGTGGTAAGGTTATTGAAAAACCCATTCTTGAACCTTGTGAGAAAGATGATGAGTCTATCTCTGAGGGTAAGGAAGGGGTTGAACCTGAACATTGCAAAGAAAAGGTTGATTCCCCGCCAGCACTTCCATTTCCTCATGCCATGACCAAACAAAGGAAAGTCAATCCCAACTCTGAAATCTTTGAAACTTTCAAACAGGTAAGGATCAATATACCTTTGTTGGATGCTATTAAACAGGTTCCTTCCTATGCTAAATTTTTGAAAGATATATGCACTGTGAAGAGAAAACTGAATGTGAAAAAGAAAGCCTTTTTAGCCGAACAAGTAAGTGCCATTCTTCAGAACAATAATGCTTTGAAATATAAAGACCCTGGTTGTCCTACAATTTCTTGCTTTATTGGAGAACATAAAATTGAAAGAGCCTTACTTGATCTTGGAGCTAGTGTGAATTTACTTCCATATTCAGTTTTTCAGAGTCTCAATCTAGGTGAGTTAAAACCAACCTTTGTAACTCTTTTACTCGCTGATAGATCTGTAAAAGTGCCTAGAGGAATAATTGAAGATGTGTTGGTACAAGTTGATAAATTCATTTATCCTGTGGATTTTGTTGTCTTGGACACGCAACCTGTTGAAGCATGTAATTCAATTCCTGTCATTTTAGGACGTCCATTTCTTGCCACTTCTAATGCATTGATTAATTGTAGGAATGGACTGATGAAGCTATCATTTGGGAACATGACATTGGAGATGAATATTTTCAACATTTACAAGCAACCTGGAGATGATAATGATTTACAGGAAGTGGACTTTATTGAAAAATTAGTTCATGATCAATTTCAAACCACTTCTAGTGAAACTGAGATTGATGAATCTGATGATTTGCAAATGGTCTACTTTCAGGAATCAAAGGCATGCAATTGGAGACCACAAATTGAAGAATTGCCACCACGATCAATTGAGCCCATACCTTCAAGTGTTCAACCACCAAAACCTGAATTGAAGCCGTTACCATTTAATCTCAAATACTCATTTTTGGGAGAAAATGAAACTTTTCCGGTAATAATCTCTTCCAAACTTAATGCGCATCAAGAAGGTAAGTTATTACAGACTCTAAAAATGCACAAAAATGCATTAGGATGGACCATAGCTGACATAAAAGGAATTAGCCCTTTGATTTGCACACACAGGATTTATTTGGAGGAAAATGCTAAACCCTCTAGAGAAATGCAACGAAGGCTTAATCCTAATATGAAAGAAGTAGTGAAAAATGAAGTCATTAAGCTTCTAGATAATGGAATCATTTATCCTATTTCTGACAGCAAATGGGTAAGTCCTACCCAAGTTGTACCCAAAAAGTCTGGAGTCACTGTGATAACAAATGAGAAAAATGAGTTAATTCCAACTAGGACTGTTACGGGTTGGCGCATGTGCATTGACTATAGGAAACTTAATTCAATGACTAGAAAAGATCATTTCCCTTTACCTTTCATGGACCAAATCCTAGAAAGAGTTGCAGGTCATGAATTTTATTGTTTCCTAGATGGCTATTCAGGTTACAATCAAATTGAAATTGCATTGGAAGATCAAGAGAAGACTACTTTCACATGTCCATTTGGTACTTTTGCATATCGAAGGATGCCTTTTGGATTATGTAATGCACCAGCCACATTTCAAAGATGCATGCTTAGCATATTCAGTGATATGGTTGAACGTTTTCTTGAGATTTTTATGGATGATTTTTCTGTTTTTGGTGATTCATTTGATGATTGTTTGACTAACTTAGAAAAGGTTTTGAGCAGGTGTGAAGAGAAGAATCTTGTACTGAATTGGGAAAAATGTCACTTTATGGTAACAAACGGCATTGTACTTGGTCACATTGTTTCATCAAAAGGAATTGAGGTTGATAAATCTAAAATCGAGTTAATTGCCAACTTACCAACACCAAAATCTGTTAAGGATGTTAGATCATTCTTAGGACATGCTGGTTTTTACAGAAGGTTCATCAAAGATTTTAGTGTAATATCTAAGCCCTTGAGTAACCTTCTAACAAAGGATAATATTTTTGAATGGACTGAACATTGTGAGGAAGCCTTTGTTAAACTTAAAAACTTGCTTACTTCTGCTCCTGTCATTCAACCTCCTGATTGGTCATTACCTTTTGAAATAATGTGTGACGCTAGTGATTATGCCGTGGGTGCTGTCTTGGGACAAAGAAAAGATAAGAAACCTTATGTGATTTACTATGCAAGTAAAACTTTAAATAGTGCTCAAATGAATTACACCACCACTGAAAAAGAATTACTTGCAGTAGTATTTGCATGTGACAAGTTCAGATCTTATCTTGTTGGCTCACCTGTTGTTGTTTTTAGTGATCATGCAGCATTGAAATATCTTCTCTCTAAGAAAGATTCTAAGGCTAGATTGGTGCGGTGGATTTTGTTACTTCAAGAATTTGATATCACAATCAAAGACAAGAAAGGCACCGAAAATGTTGTCGCGGATCATTTGTCAAGATTGACAACCGATTCGAGATCTGACATTACACCAATCGATGACTACTTTCCTGATGAATCTTTATTTTCTGTCTCTACGATTCCTTGGTTTGCTAATATTGTTAATTTTCTTGTTTCAGGACAATTGCCAGCTCATTGGAGTACCCAAGACAAAAGAAAGTTCTTGAACGAAGTGAAGAACTTTTATTGGGATGACCCTTATTTATTCAAATATTGTCCTGAACAAATATTTCGAAGATGCATTCTTGACAATGAGGTAAGTAGTGTCATTAAATTTTGTCATTCTGAGGCATGTGGGGGTCATTTCTCATCAAGAAAGACAGCTGCAAAAATCTTACAAAGTGGATTTTACTCGCCCACCATGTTCAAAGACTCACATGCATTCTGTAAGATTTGTGAAAATTGTCAAAAGTTGGGATCTATTTCGAAACGTCACATGATGCCTTTAAATCCTATTCTTGTCATTGAGATCTTTGACTGTTGGGGTATAGATTTCATGG
The DNA here is from genome assembly GCA_033617975.1 of Populus alba x Populus glandulosa. Lineage (NCBI taxonomy): Eukaryota > Viridiplantae > Streptophyta > Magnoliopsida > Malpighiales > Salicaceae > Populus > Populus alba x Populus glandulosa. Next base: position 5,276,526 of record CM066157.1, read on the forward strand.
GTCCATTTCCTCCATCATTTGGTTTCTTGTACATATTGGTCGTAGTAGATTATGTTTCAAAATGGATAGAGGCAATTCCAAGTCGAACCAATGATCACAAAACAGTGATAAAGTTTTTGAAAGAAAACATTTTAAGTCGATTTGGAATCCCTCGAGCCATGATAAGTGACGGTGGAACAAACTTTTGCAACAAGCCATTTGAGTCTTTAATGAAGAAATATGGAATCACACATAAAGTTGCCACCCCTTATCACCCTCAAACAAGTGGACAAGTAGAGCTTGCTAATAGGGAGATCAAACAGATCTTAGAGAAAACAGTGAACCCTAATAGGCAAGACCGGTCTTTAAGACTTAATGATGCACTTTGGGCTTATCGAACTGCTTATAAAACATCATTAGGTATGTCACCTTATAGACTAGTCTATGGAAAACCTTGTCACTTGCCTGTGGAAATTGAACATAAAGCTTATTGGGCTATTAAAGCTTTCAATTCAAGCCTTGATGATGCTAGTCAGCTGCGAAAATTGCAAATAAATGAGCTTGAGGAAATAAGAAATGATGCATATGACAATTCGAAAATTCATAAAGCAAGAATTAAAGAGTTTCATGACAAGAAAATACTGAGAAAAACATTCAATGTTGGTCAAAAAGTCTTGCTTTATAATTCTCGACTCCATTTATTTCCTGGAAAACTAAGATCAAGATGGAGTGGTCCTTTTATTGTGAAACATGTGTATCCATATGGGGCCTGTGATATTGAGAATCCAAAGAATGGCAATGTTTTCAAGGTAAATGGGCATCGTTTGAAAGTTTATTTTGACAATTTTTCGGTTGAAAATGACTCTATTGAATTGAGTGATCCTGTGTATAAAGATTGATTTTTTTTTCTCACATTGTTTTGTGTTTTGTTGTATCTATTGTTTTGCTAGTCTCTCTTTCACCCCGGTCAAATGGCGGATAACGGTACTCCATAACTTAAGTCGGTTCTTTTAGTTTCCCAAATAACTGATATCTGTATATATTTGTATAATTCTTAGCTCTTTCTCCCTTCTTTGAATCTCTTCTCTAATTCTCTTTTGAAAATGGACACCACTCTTGAAAAGTTGAAAAGGTATTTTCCCGCTTTGCCTCCAAATGCGATTAATAAAATTTACCGTGCTAGGTGTGCAAGATTGAGGTTATTAATGAATCATGAAATTCCTGAAGATATTCGCTGGCTAATTGAAGCAAAGGTCCGCTTATCAGGTGAGTCCTCCAATTCTTTCATTTCACACATGCCTGGAACAGGTAAAAGCACTTTTGCAAAGAAACGTCGTGCAAAACGACTAAAAGTCTGGCACAGATGTGCCAGATGGACTTGTAATGCAACATGTCGTTCTTTAGGAATGGTATCTGTAAACCGTGAAGATAAGATACAATTCATTAAGGATGGCCTGAGTAAGGGGTCTTTAGATAATCTTTTGTTGACCCTTGAGACGCATCCTAGTGGAGATGTGCATCGTGTAATTCATGATTTATGGCCACAATTCCATAAAGAACATGATCGACTTAGTCTTGGGAATCTGACTAAAAAAGACCCTGTTTGCCAGTTTTTAAGAAAACTGGATGGGAAGCCTATCCCCGACCCATATAGGGCGTTTAAGCCGTTCTTGGACGTAAAACCAAGGGAAGATGTGAGCCACAATCACAACTACCTGTACATACATGCTTTTTCAAAATAAATAATTAATAAAGAGAGAGAGAGAGAGAGAGAGAGAGTTTGTAAGACTACAGCTGACCTACATATAGGTGGTATGATTGCATTTTCACTTTTTCATCTATAAATTCTTCTCTTCCTTCCCTTCATTTCTACTCATCCCATATATTCATCAAATATAGAAGTGTGTAGAAATGGCAAGTTCCTCAAGTCATCAGATAAGAAATATTTGTGTTTTCGGTGGATCCAGTTCTGGAAAAGAAAAAGAGTTTTTAGAATCAGCAAATCATCTTGGTCGGGTACTAGCTGAGAGAAAGATTCATTTAGTGTATGGGGGAGGCAACCTTGGGTTAATGGGAGGTGTGTCAATGGCTGCATTTTTAGGAGGCAGTCAAGTTTTGGGGGTTGTCCCCAAAGCTTTAGCAACTGGGGACATCATTGGAAAAACAATTGGAGAGGAACTACAGGTCCCAACAATGTCTGACCGACTGAATACCATGTTTAGCCATGATGATGCCTTCATTGCCTTATCAGGTGGTTTGGGCACATTGGAAGAAATCTTTCATATTTCATCTTGGGCCCAACAGCACATTCACCATAAACCTATAGGTTTGTTAAATGTTAATGGTTTTTATGATAAGTTGCTGTCTTTCCTTGATCAAGCTGTGGAACAGGAATTTCTAACATCTTCGGCACGACAAATCATAATCTCTGCTGCTACTGCTGATGTAAACCCCCGTAAATAAAAATAAATAATAAGAACAATAATAATAAAAAGAAAGAAATAAAAAAAAACAATACATAGGATTGAAGTAATGACGTTTCGATGAGTAATGGATATTCGGTATGAAAGAAATGAATAAATAGTAGGAATGACAATAAATGTGTCATGTGAGAGAGAGAATGATCTCCATAAACAAATTTAAAGATATTGTTGAAGTCGAAAAGAGAGTCATGATTTTTAGTTTAAAACTTGTAACGTTGGTGAAACCAGTGATGAGGTTTCAATGGATGAAAGAATAAGAAAACAAAAATAATAATAATTGAAGATATGTAAACCCCGGTCAAAACACGTATTTTGACAAATTAATGATAAATGTGGTAATATTGAATTTATTGAGTATAAATTAAGGGAAATGTCATGAGGATCTAAGTAAATAAATTAATGCATGAAATTCAGATTTTTGTGTAAAAGACACTAATTGTCTAGTTTTACGATATCGATGATATATCTCAATCCGACCGTTGGATCGGGTTGAACTTTTGTAAGGAATCTCCAGACATATTGTTTTATATTAGCTTCAAATTTCATTTTAATTGGAGTTGGAAAAGATTTACGAATAGTACTGAAAATCGGGTAAATGAAAGAAGATGACACAAGGGGTATTTTTGTAATTTTATCAAAACAAATACTCTCCTCTCCTCTCTTTAAAACCGTTGGATTAAATTGAGTTTTGGATATGTTATTATGCTCAATGTCACCTACATTCTGACCGAAGGGATTGTAAATATCAGGCTTCGTTTGAGGGCTGTCACCGGAGGAACATTTCTGGAAAATCATACTTCAGGACAGCCTTGTTCGTCAGCTGTTATATCATCATTTCACCGTTGGATTGGTCTGGATTTTGGATATGTTGTTCATCCAGATGTTATATAAATTCGGAACGGTTAAGATCGGAAAAGAACACTCCTACAAGAAATTGTACTTCCTGAACAACAGGTCTCCAAATTTCAGGTCAGTCCGTTATTGTTCTGATATCAGGAGTTTTAACCGTTGGATGTATGTGAATTTTGGATATGTTATTATAGTCAATGTCACCTACATTCTGATCGGAGGGATTGTAAATATCATACTTTTTTTGAGGGCTATCATCGGAGGAACATTTCTGGAAAATCACCCTTTAAGACAGCCTTGTTCGTCAGCCGTTATGTACTTCCTGAACAGCAGGTCTCTAAATTTCAGGTTAGTCCGGTATTGTTCTGATATCGGGAGTTTTAACCGTTGGATGTATGTTAATTTTGGATATGTTATTCTAATGACGATGATGTATAATTCCACCGTTTGGATGTATTGAACTCTAAATTTAAATAATGATGTTTTAAGTTTGGTTTGAGAAATATTGAATGAGAATATGAGGGTTAGCATAAAAAAATATGTTTTGGGACTAAGGATAATGGTAATGGTTTAATGATGATGGTTGTGTTTGTGTTCTGTTTGAGTCATGTTTGATGTGTTGATAAGTGATGGTATAGTTAAATTCTATAAAGAATACTGATTGACTAATATTTTGGTTGTGTTAGAATGAAAAATCATGTTGTAAGTTGAATTATGATATAAGAAATCATTTTGAGTGTGCTTTTGGATAAAAATTGGCATGTGTAGTCATTGATAAAATTTAAGTTAAATTACATTGTTTGGTGATAGATTAAATGTCTTGGGACAGAAGAAAATCGATGACGAAAAGTCATGCGCTTTGGACATTGAAGATCATTGATGAAGAATTGAATTAAATGGTCATTTAATTTAAATGACAAGTACAAAAATAAAATACATTCATGGAAATTGTTTACGGAAGTATTTGATTTTGTGAATTTATGAATATTATGAATAAATCGGGAAGATTCAATAATGATTCAGGATGTTATATTAAAAATGTAGGAGAAGCATTCACTCGACTTCTCAGGAGCTCGTATAGTAGGAGCTTTGCAGGAGGGACACAACAACAAGGAAGAGCGAGTTGAGCTTCTACAGCTGGTAGGTGTTCTATACCTACACTTTTTACGTAGCGTTAATTTATGAACTTATTAAATTCTTGGTCTTTGTGTCTATGGATGAAACCACAAAGAGAGAGGATAAAGTGAAATAAACGAGAAATTAAAAATGGATTTGAGTACTTGACTGGGTTAAGAATATGAATTACACTAATAGACTTCATTGATGATCATTCCTCGAACTTGATTAGCTGGTCCCGAATGCGGAGGCTAATGATGTTAGTAAGATTTACTAACATCGAGCTTAAATGTTGACAAATGGTTGATTAGCTTCGGCTAATGGCATCCGAATGGATGACCGGGATGAAGGACTGATTAGCTTCGGCTAATGGCATCCGAATGGATGGCCGGGACAACGAATGATTAGCTTCGGCTAATGACATCCGGATGGATGGGCGGGACAAATGAATGATTAGCTTCGGCTAATGACATCCGGATGGATGGGCGGGACAAATGAATGGTTAGCTTTGGCTAATGGCATCCGAAGTGGATGACCGGGGTGAGTGAAAGGTTAATGATATTGACCGGTGCTGTGAATATCGGCAATCACACGAAACTTGATTAGCCGGTCCCGAATGCGGAGGCTAATGATGTTAGTAAGGTTTACTAACATCGGCATAATCATCCCTGAACATGAGGGATACTGAACTTGATTAACTATTCAGGTGAGAATAGTTAATGATACTGACCGGTGCTGTCAATATCGGAAATCACACGAAACTTGATTAGCCGGTCCCGAATGCGGAGGCTAATGTTGTTAGTAAGGTTTACTAACATCGGCATAATCATCCCTGAAAACGAGGGATACTGAACTTGATTAACTATTCAGGTGAGAATAGTTAATGATATTGACCGGTGCTGTCCATATCGGCAATCACACGAAACTTGACTAGTTATTCCTGAAGTGAAAGCTAATGATGTCAAGAATCTTGACATCAACATTTCTGAAAATATTCCAAGATATTATGGAAAGAAAAATCTGATTGGCTATTTCATGTTAGAAATAGTCGATAACATCAATCAATGGTATTAATTTTGACATTTATAATGAACTTGATTAGCCGATCCTAATATGAGAGACTAATAACACTAATGAAAATTTATTAGTATCGGCATTCCCTTCCAAGTTTTAGGGGAGAGGTAATAATTAAAAATATTAATGAAATGGGGATTGGCATGTTGATAGGATTATTCATTCGCCCTTGAAGAGGCGGATATTGATTGGAAATTATGGAATAAGATGGGCGGAGGAACTAGTTACCCGGTGATGGGCTAGTGGCATTAGTTTTGTTTTCTAATGACCGGAATATACAACTTGAATTAAACTTACTTGTGTGGTGTTAATAGTGCCAGGATGACTGACTTGTTAGATTATAAATGGAATGTTGGATGATACCTAATTGTTAAACAAAAATGGTAATTTATGTTTATATCATGGATTATTGGAGAAAAAAAAAAGAAACTGATGAGGATCTAATTCTTGTGAAGGATGGAGGCAAATATCGTATTGCTTGGGACGTGAGAGCAAAAGTTCATTAACCATGGTAGGTGTTATACACTTAAAGAATGCAATGATATATATATGATGTATTTTGAATTGATTGAAAAGAATTGTAATTGATATAATTTGAGAATCATGTCTTGCGCACAGGGAGGATGTCAAAGAAATTATGATCAATAATGTAAATATGTTGTATTAAGGTTTCATGTTGTTACTGGCATGATAAGAATTTAGTGATAATTATAATAGTGTAATAAAATGCCAATAATAGTCATATTACTCAAAGATGGATCGGATGTGAATATTGTGAAAATGATGGCCGGTTCCATGATAATGAGAGATTTTACTGAAAATCTAAAGAAACATAGGAATGTGTTGAAATGGGCACAAGAAATATGTAAGTGGAATATATTTATAAACTAAAATTGGACCGAAATAATGATGAGTTTGACATCTTATATGGAAAAGCCATAATAGGTATAATAGATGTTGGGATTGAAATTGATATATAAAGAGATAGAGTAAGAGGGAGAGAAATCACATGGTAGATATTATAATGAAGTAAATGCGCTCATGAGGTGAAACAAGACACAAAATGAAAATGTTGAATTATTATAATGAATTAAATGCGCTCATGAGGTGAAACAAGACACAAAATGAAAACGTTGAATGATTCTAGGAAGGATGGATAAAGATGTAATAATGGAAGGATAAATGCGAATTTCAAGGAACTATGATTGCATATCGTTGAATATATGTTTAACTTCGTGCATGTATTGTGTGATTTTCCTTTTATGCTATATTTATTATATACATTATGAAATTACAGGTCCTTCAAATTCATACCAGAAGTAGCGTTTCAGGTCCTCTAGTTTCCTTTTGCATGATTGAATAAGAAGATGAACATTAATGTATTTTGTCATTAAGGAACTAAATGACTTAATATGTAATAGTACTTTTTTTACATTAAGTGTCGGGACATAAAAATATATTATTCTGTATTTGTAATTCTTAGTTTGCTTACTTGCAATTATTATGAATTATGTGTGTTAATGGGAAAGAAATGAGCATGCGAAATGTGAGGCATGTACCGTGAATGATGTGTTGTTAAGGTTCTACATGATTATGATGTGATTGAGAAATAAGTATAATTGTACAAGATGATTGTTGATAACTTGGGACCTCTAGATATAAAGGAAACTCTGCCAAAATTTCAGTGGAAATTTCGGCAAGTCTCCGATAAGTTCGGTGGATTAAAAAAAAAAACCCATTTTTTTTTAAAAGTTAATACTCAAAGTTCTTTTATAAATGTACGAAATTACAGGGCGTTACATGGACTACGTCATAAAAAGAAATCATTGACGAAAACTGCGTCCCTAGAGACCCACTTATCGTCATCGGTACCCAGTTCTTTGGTCGACGCTGAAATCTTCAGCGCCCATGGCCAACATCATAATCAGAAATCATGGGCGAAAACTACGTCCCTTGAGAACAAGGAATCATCACCAGAACCCAGTTCAAGGCTGACGGTGAAATCTTCTGCGCCCATGGACTACCTTAGAATCAGAAATCAGTGACGAAAAGTGAGTCCCTCCCTACCCAGAAATCATCACCGCAACCCAAATCCAAGGCTGACGCAGAAATCTTCAGCGCACATGGACTACGTCATAAAAAGAAATCATTGATGAAAACTGCGTCCCTAGAGACCAACTTATCATCACCGGTACCGAGTTCTTTGGTGGACGCTGAAATCTTCAGCGCCCATGGCCAACATCATAATCAGAAATCATGGGCGAAAACTACGTCCCTCGAGAATCATAAATCATCACCGGAACCCAGTTCAAGGTTGATGATGAAATCTTCTCTGCCCATGGACTACTTGAGAATCATGAATCATTAGCGAAAACTAAGTCCCTGCCGACCCATAAATCATCACCGGAACCCAGTTCCACGGCTGACGCTGAAATCGTCACCACCCATGTCCTACGTCAGAATCAGAAATCATTGATGAAAACTATGTCCCTAGAGACCCAGAAATCATCACCGGAACCCAGATCCAAGGTTGACGCTGAAATCTTCAGCGCACTTGGACTATGTCATAATAAAAAATCATTGACGAAAACTACGACCCTAGGGACCAAAATATCGTTACCAGAACCCAGTTCTTTGGCTGACGCTGAAATCTCCAGCGCCAAAGGCTACGTCATAATCAGAAATCATTGAGGAAAACTGCGTCTTTAAAGAACCAGATATCAACACCGGCACCCAATTCCATGGGTGATTCTGAAATCTTCATCGCCATGGCTTACATTAGAATAAAAAATCATTCACGAAAATTGCATCCCTGGAGACCCAGATATCATCACCGGAACCCGGTCCCATGGCTGACGCTGAAATCTTCAGCGCCCATGGCGTACGTCATAATCAGAAATCATTGACAAAAACTACGTCCATGGAGACCCAGAAATCATCACCGGAACCTAGTTCCAAGGCTGATGCTGAAATCTTCAGTGCCCATAGCCAGGAATCATTGACAAAAACTAAGACCCTACCGAACCAGAAATCATCACCGGAACATAATTCCACGGCTGACGCTGAAATCTTCGCCACCTATAGACAACGTTAGAATCAAGAATCATTGATGAAAATTGAGTCCCTGTTGACCCATAAATCATCACCGGAACCCATTTCCACGGTTGAAGCTGAAATCTTCAGCGCCCATGGACTACGTCATCATCAGAAATCATTGACGAAAACTGAGTCCCTGCCTACCCAGAAATCATCACCCCAACACAGATCCAAGGCTGAGGCTGAAATCTTCAGCACCCATGGACTACGTCATAATCAAAAATCATAGACGAAAACTGCATCCCTAGAGACCCACATATCGTCACGAGTACCTAGTTCTTTGGTTGACGCTGAAATCTTCAGCGCCCATGGCCAATATCATAATCAGAAATCATTGTCGAAAACTACGTCCCCCGAGAACCAGAAATCATCACCAGAACCCAGTTCAAGGCTGACGGTGAAATCTTCTGCGCCCATTGACTACCTTAGAATCAGAAATCAGTGAAGAAAACTGAGTCCCTCCCTACCCATAAATCATCACCGCAACCCAGATCCAAGGCTGACGCAGAAATCTTCAGCGCACATGGACTATGTCATAAAAAGAAATCATTGACGAAAACGGCGTCCCTAGAGACCCACTTATCGTCACCGGTACCCAGTTCTTTGGTTGACGCTGAAATCTTCAGCGCCCATGGCCAACATCATAATCAGAAATCATTGACGAAAACTACGTCCCTCGAGAATCATAAATCATCACCGGAACCCAATTCAAGGCTGACAATGAAAACTTCTCCAACCATGGACTACTTGAGAATCAGGAATCATTAACGAAAACGAAGTCCCTGCCGACCCATAAATCATCACCGAAACCCAGTTTCACGGTTGAAGCTGAAATCTTTAGAGCCCATGGACTACGTTATCCTCAAAAATCATTGACGAAAACTGAGTCCCTGCCTACGTAGAAATCATCACCCCAACCCAGATCCAAGGCTGATGCTCAAATCTTCAGCACCCATGGACTACGTCATAATAAAAAATCATAGACGAAAACTGCATCACTAGAGACCCACAAATCATCACCGGTACCTAGTTCTTTGGTTGACGCTGAAATCGTCAGCGCCCATGGCCAATATCATAATCAGAAATCATGGGCGAAAACTACGTCCCTCGAGAATCATAAATCATCACCGGAACCCAGTTCAAGGCTGACAATGAAAATTTCTCCGACCATGGACTACTTGAGAATCATGAATCATTAACGAAAACGAAGTCCCTGCCGACCCATAAATCATCACCGGAACCCAGTTTCACGGTTGAAGCTGAAATCTTCAGAGCCCATGGACTACGTCATCATCAGAAATCATTGACGAAAACTGCGTCCCTGCCTACCCAGAAATCTTCACCCCAACCCAGATCCAAGGCTGATGCTGAAATCGTCAGCACCCATGGACTACGTCATAATAAAAAATCATAGACGAAAACTGCATCACTAGAGACCCACATATCGTCACAGGTACCTAGTTCTTTGGTTGACGCTGAAATCTTCAGCGCCCATGGCCAATATCATAATCAGAAATCATTGACGAAAACTACGTCCCTCGAGAACCAGAAATCATCACCAGAACCCAGTTCAAGGCTCACGGTGAAATCTTCTGCGCCCATGGACTACCTTAGAATCAGAAATCAGTGACGAAAACTGAGTCCCTCCCTACCCAGAAATCATCACCGCAACCCAGATCCAAGGCTGACGCAGAAATCTTCAGTGCACATGGACTACGTCATAAAAAGAAATGATTGACGAAAACTGCGTCCCTAGAGACCCACTTATCGTCACCGGTACCTAGTTCTTTGGTTGACGTTGAAATCTTCAGCGCCCATGGCCAATATCATAATTAGAAATCATTGTCGAAAACTACGTCCCCCGAGAACCTGAAATCATCACCAGAACCCGGTTCAAGGCTAACGGTGAAATCTTCTGCGCCCATTGACTACCTTAGAATCAGAAATCAGTGAAGAAAACTGAGTCCCTCCCTACCCATAAATCATCACCGCAACCCAGATCCAAGGCTGACGCAGAAATCTTCAGCGCACATGGACTATGTCATAAAAAGAAATCATTGACGAAAACTACGTCCCAAGAGACCCACTTATCGTCATCGGTACCCAGTTCTTTGGTCGACGCTGAAATCTTCAGCGCCCATGGCCAACATCATAATCAGAAATCATGGGCGAAAACCACATCCCTCGAGAATCATAAATCATCACCGGAACCCAGCTCAAGGCTGACGATGAAATCTTCTCCGACCATGGACTACTTGAGAATCAGGAAACATTAAAGAAAACTAAGTCCCTGCCGACCCATAAATCATCACTGGAACCCAGTTCCACGGCTGACACTGAAATCATCACCGCCCATGGCCTACGTCAGAATCAGAAATCATTGACGAAAACACAGTCCCTGGAGACCCAGATATCATCACCGGAACCTAGTTCCATGGGTGACGCTGAAATCTTCATCGCCCATGACTTACGTCAGAATCAGAAATCATTCACGAAAACTGGGTCCATAGACACCCAAATATCATCACCGGAACCCAGTTCCATGGCTGATGCTGATATCTTCAGCGCCCATGGCGTACGTCATAATAAAAAATCATTGACAAAAACTACGTCCCTAGAGACCCAAAAATCATCACCGGAACCCAGATCCAATGTTGACGCTGAAATCTTCAGCGCCCATGGCCAACATCATAATCAGAAATCATGGGCGAAAACTACGTCCATAGAGACCCACATATCGTCACCGGTACCTAGTTCTTTCGTTGACGCTGAAATCTTCAGCCCCCATGGCCAATATCATAATCAGAAATCGTTAACGAAAACTACGTCCCTCGAGAACCAGAAATCATCACCAGAACCTAGTTCAAGGCTGACGGTGAAATCTTCTGCGCCCATGGACTACCTTAGAATCAGAAATCAGTGACGAAAATTGAGTCCCTCCCAACCCAGAAATCATCACCGTAACCTAGATCCAAGGCTGACGCAGGAATCTTCAGCGCACTTGGACTACGTCATAAAAAGAAATCATTGACGAAAACTACGTCCATAGAGACCCCCTTGTCGTCACCGGTACCCAATTCTTTGGTTGACGCAGGAATCTTCAGCGCACTTGGACTACGTCATAAAAAGAAATCATTGACGAAAACTACGTCCATAGAGACCCCCTTGTCGTCACCGGTACCCAATTCTTTGGTTGACGCTGAAATCTTCAGCGCCCATGGCCAACATCATAATCAGAAATCATGGGCGAAAACTACGTCCCTCGAGAATCGTAAATCATCACCGGAACCCAGTTCAAGGCTGATGATGAAAACTTCTCCGACCATGGACTACTTGAGAATCAGGAATCATTAACGAAAACGAAGTCCCTGCCGACCCATAAATCATCACCGGAACCCAGTTTCACGGTTGAAGCAGAAATCTTCAGAGCCCATGGACTACGTTATCCTCAAAAATCATTGACGAAAACTGAGTCCCTGCCTACCTAGAAATCATCACCCCAACCCAGATCCAAGGCTGATGCTCAAATCTTCAGCACCCATGGACTACGTCATAATAAAAAATCATAGACGAAAACTGCATCACTAGAGACCCACAAATCATCACCGGTACCTAGTACTTTGGTTGACGCTGAAATCTTCAGCGCCCATGGCCAATATCATAATCAGAAATCATTGACGAAAACTACGTCCCTCGAGAACCAGAAATCATCACCAGAACCCAGTTCAAGGCTAACGGTGAAATCTTCTACGCCCATGGACTACCTTAGAATTAGAAATCAGTGACGAAAACTGAGTCCCTCCCTACCCAGAAATCATCACCGCAACCCAGATCCAAGGCTGACGTAGAAATATTCAGCGCACATGGACTACGTCATAAAAAGAAATCATTGACGAAACCTGCGTCCCTAGAGACCCACTTATCGTCACCGGTACCCAGTTCTTTGGTTGACGCTGAAATATTCAGCACCCATGGCCAACATCATCATCAGAAATCATGGGCGAAAACTACGTCCATCGAGAATCATAAATCATCACCGGAACCCAGTTCAAGGCTGATGCTGAAATCGTCAGCACCCATGGACTACGTCATAATAAAAAATCATAGACGAAAACTGCATCACTAGAGACCCACATATCGTCACAGGTACCTAGTTCTTTGGCTGACGCTGAAATCTTCAGCGCCCATGGCCAACATCATAATCAGAAATCATGGGCGAAAACTACGTCCCTCGAGAATCATAAATCATCACCGGAACCCAGTTCAAGGCTGACGATGAAAACTTCTCCGACCATGGACTACTTGAGAATCAGGAATCATTAACGAAAACTAAGTCCCTGCCGACCCATAAATCATCACCGGAACCTAGTTTCACGGTTGAAGCTGAAGTCTTCAGAGCCCATGGACTACGTCATCATCAGAAATCATTGACGAAAACTGAGTCCCTGCCTACCCAGAAATCATCACCCCAACCCAGATCCAAGGCTGATGCTGAAATCTTCAGCACCCATGGACTACGTCATAATAAAAAATCATAGACGACAACTGCATCTCTAGAGACCCACATATCGTCACAGGTACCTAGTTCTTTGGCTGACGCTGAAATCTTCAGCGCCCATGGCCAACATCAAAATCAAAAATCATGGGCGAAAACTACGTCCCTCGAGAATCATAAATCATCACCGGAACCCAGTTCAAGGCTGACGATGAAATCTTCTCAGACCATGGACTACTTGAGAATCAGGAATCATTAACGAAAACTGAGTCCCTGCCGACCCATAAATCATCACTGGAACCCAGTTCCACGGTTGAAGCAGAAATCTTCAGAGCCCGTGGACTACGTCATCATTAGAAATCATTGACAAAAACTGAGTCCCTGCCTACCCAGAAATCATCACCCCAACCCAGATCCAAGGCTGATGCTGAAATCTTCAGCACCCATGGACTACGTCATAATAAAAAATCATAGACGAAAACTGCATCTCTAAAGACCCATATATCGTCACAGGTACCTAGTTCTTTGGTTGACGCTGAAATCTTCAGCGCCCATGGTCAACATCATAATCAGAAATCATGGGCGAAAACTACGTCCCTCGAGAATCATAAATCATCACCGGAACCCAGTTCAAGGCTGACGATGAAATCTTCTCAGACCATGGACTACTTGAGAATCAGGAATCATTAACGAAAACTGAGTCCCTGCCGACCCATAAATCATCACTGGAACCCAGTTCCACGGTTGAAGTAGAAATCTTCAGAGCCCGTGGACTACGTCATCATCAGAAATCATTGACGAAATCTGAGTCCCTGCCTACCCAGAAATCATCACCCCAACCCAGATCTAAGGCTGATGCTAAATTCTTCAGCACCCATGGACTACGTCATAATAAAAAATCATAGACGAAAACTGCATCACTAGAGACCCACATATCGTCACCGGTACCTAGTTCTTTGGTTGACGCTGAAATCTTCAGCGCCCATGGCCAATATCATAATCAGAAATCATTGACGAAAACTACGTCCCTCGAGAACCAGAAATCATCACCAGAACCTAGTTCAAGGCTAATGGTGAAATCGTCTACGCCCATGGACGACCTTAGAATCAGAAATCAGTGACGAAAACTGAGTCCCTCCCAACCCAGAAATCATCACCGCAACCCAGATCCAAGACTGACGCAGAAATCTTCAACGCACATGGACTACATCATAAAAAGAAATCATTGACGAAAATTGCGTCCCTAGAGACCCAATTATCGTCACCGGTACCCAGTTCTTTGGTTGACGCTGAAATCTTCAGCGCCCATGGCCAACATCATAATCAGAAATCATGGGCGAAAACTACGTCCCTCGAGAATCATAAATCATCACCGGAACCTAGTTCAAGGCTGACGATGAAATCTTCTCAGACCATGGACTACTTGAGAATCAGGAATCATTAACGAAAACTAAGTCGCTGCCGACCCATAAATCATCACTGGAACCTAGTTCCACGGCTGACGCTGAAATCATCACCGCCCATGGCCTACGTCAGAATCAGAAATCATTGACGAAAACAGAGTCCCTGGAGACCCAGATAGCATTACCGGAACCCAGTTCCATGGGTGACGCTCAAATCTTCATCGCCCATCACTTACGTCAGAATCATAAATGATTCATGAAAAAACTGGGTCTATAGACACCCAAATATCATCACCGGAACCCAGTTCCATGGCTGATGCTGATATCTTTAGCGCCCATGGCGTACGTCATAATAAAAAATCATTGACGAAAACTATGTCCCTAGAGACCCAGAAATCATCACCGGAACCCAGATCCAAAGTTGACACTGAAATCTTCAGCGCCTATGGCCAACATCATAATCAGAAATCATGGGCGAAAACTACGTCCCTCGAGAATCATAAATCATCACCGGAACCCAGTTCAAGGCTGACGATGAAAACTTCTCCGACCATGGACTACTTGAGAATCAGGAATCATTAACGAAAACTAAGTCCCTGCCGACCCATAAATCATCACCGGAACCTAGTTTCACGGTTGAAGCTGAAGTCTTCAGAGCCCATGGACTACGTCATCATCAGAAATCATTGACGAAAACTGAGTCCCTGCCTACCCAGAAATCATCACCCCAACCCAGATCCAAGGCTGATGCTGAAATCTTCAGCACCCATGGACTACGTCATAATAAAAAATCATAGACGACAACTGCATCTCTAGAGACCCACATATCGTCACAGGTACCTAGTTCTTTGGCTGACGCTGAAATCTTCAGCGCCCATGGCCAACATCAAAATCAAAAATCATGGGCGAAAACTACGTCCCTCGAGAATCATAAATCATCACCGGAACCCAGTTCAAGGCTGACGATGAAATCTTCTCAGACCATGGACTACTTGAGAATCAGGAATCATTAACGAAAACTGAGTCCCTGCCGACCCATAAATCATCACTGGAACCCAGTTCCACGGTTGAAGCAGAAATCTTCAGAGCCCGTGGACTACGTCATCATTAGAAATCATTGACAAAAACTGAGTCCCTGCCTACCCAGAAATCATCACCCCAACCCAGATCCAAGGCTGATGCTGAAATCTTCAGCACCCATGGACTACGTCATAATAAAAAATCATAGACGAAAACTGCATCTCTAGAGACCCACATATCGTCACAGGTACCTAGTTCTTTGGTTGACGCTGAAATCTTCAGCGCCCATGGCCAACATCATAATCAAAAATCATGGGCGAAAACTACGTCCCTCGAGAATCATAAATCATCACCGGAACCCAGTTCAAGGCTGACAATGAAAACTTCTCCGACCATGGACTACTTGAGAATCAGGAATCATTAACGAAAACGAAGTCCCTGCCGACCCATAAATCATCACCGGAACCCAGTTTCACGGTTGAAGCTGAAATCTTCAGAGCCCATGGACTACGTCATCATCAGAAATCATTGACGAAAACTCCGTCCCTGCCGACCCATAAATCATCACCGGAACCCAGTTTTACGGTTGAAGCTGAAATCTTCAGAGCCCATGGCCTACGTCATCATCAGAAATCATTGACGAAAACTGCGTCCCTGCCTACCCAGAAATCTTCACCCCAACCCAGATCCAAGGCTGATGCTGAAATCGTCAGCACCCATGGACTACGTCATAATAAAAAATCATAGACGAAAACTGCATCACTAGAGACCCACATATCGTCACAGGTACCTAGTTCTTTGGTTGACGCTGAAATCTTCAGCGCCCATGGCCAATATCATAATCAGAAATCATTGACGAAAACTACGTCCCTCGAGAACCAGAAATCATCACCAGAACCCAGTTCAAGGCTGACGGTGAAATCTTCTGCGCCCATGGACTACCTTAGAATCAGAAATCAGTGACGAAAACTGAGTCCCACCCTACCCAGAAATCATCACCGCAACCCAGATCCAAGGCTGACGCAGAAATATTCAGCGCACATGGACTACGTCACAAAAAGAAATGATTGATGAAAACTGCGTCCCTAGAGACCCACTTATCGTCACCGGTACCTAGTTCTTTGGTTGACGCTGAAATCTTCAGCGCTCATGGCCAATATCATAATCAGAAATCATTGTCGAAAACTACGTCCCCCGAGAACCTGAAATCATCACCAGAACCCAGTTCAAGGCTGACGGTGAAATCTTCTGCGCCCATTGACTACCTTAGAATCAGAAATCAGTGAAGAAAACTGAGTCCCTCCCTACCCATAAATCATCACCGCAACCCAGATCCAAGGCTGACGCAGAAATCTTCAGCGCACATGGACTATGTCATAAAAAGAAATCATTGACGAAAACTGCGTCCCTAGTGACCCACTTATCGTCATCGGTACCCAGTTCTTTGGTCGACGTTGAAATCTTCAGCACCCATGGCCAACATCATAATCAGAAATCATGGGCGAAAACTACATCCCTCGCGAATCATAAATCATCACCGGAACCCAGTTCAAGGCTGACGATGAAATCTTCTCCGACCATGGACTACTTGAGAATCAGGAAACATTAACGAAAACTAAGTCCCTGCCGACCCATAAATCATCACTGGAACCCAGTTCCACGGCTGACACTGAAATCATCACCGCCCATGGCCTACGTCAGAATCAGAAATCATTGACGAAAACACAGTCCCTGGAGACCCAGATATCATCACCGGAACCTAGTTCCATGGGTGACGCTGAAATCTTCATCGCCCATGACTTACGTCAGAATCAGAAATCATTCACGAAAACTGGGTCCATAGACACCCAAATATCATCACCGGAACCCAGTTCCATGGCTGATGCTGATATCTTCAGCGCCCATGGCGTACGTCATAATAAAAAATCATTGACAAAAACTACGTCCCTAGAGACCCAAAAATCATCACCGGAACCCAGATCCAAGGTTGACGTTGAAATCTTCAGCGCCCATGGCCAACATCATAATCAGAAATCATGGGCGAAAACTACGTCCCTCGAGAATCATAGATCATCACCGGAACCCAGTTCAAGGCTGACGATGAAAACTTCTCCGACCATGGATTACTTGAGAATCAGGAATCATTAACGAAAATGAAGTCCCTGCCGACCCATAAATCATCACCGGAACCCATTTCCACGGTTGAAGCTGAAATCTTCAGGGCCCATGGACTACGTCATCATCAGAAATCATAGACAAAAACTGAGTCCCTGCCTACCCAGAAATCATCACCCCAACCCAGATCCAAGGCTGATGCTGAAATCTTCAGCACCCATGGACTGCGTCATAATCAAAAATCATAGACGAAAACTGCATCCCTAGAGACCCACATATCGTCACCGGTACCTAGTTCTTTCGTTGACGCTGAAATCTTCAGCGCCCATGGCCAATATCATAATCAGAAATCATTAACGAAAACTACGTCCCTCGAGAATCATAAATCATCACCGGAACCCAGTTCAAGACTGACGATGAAATCTTCTCAGACCATGGACTACTTGAGAATCAGGAATCATTAACGAAAACTGAGTCCCTGCCGACCCATAAATCATCACTGGAACCCAGTTCCACGGTTGAAGCAGAAATCTTCAGAGCCTGTGGACTACGTCATCATTAGAAATCATTGACAAAAACTGAGTCCCTGCCTACCCAGAAATCATCACCCCAACCCAGATCCAAGGCTGATGCTGAAATCTTCAGCACCCATGGACTACGTCATAATAAAAAATCATAGACGAAAACTGCATCTCTAGAGACCCACATATCGTCACAGGTACCTAGTTCTTTGGTTGACGCTGAAATCTTCAGCGCCCATGGCCAACATCATAATCAAAAATCATGGGCGAAAACTACGTCCCTCGAGAATCATAAATCATCACCGGAACCCAGTTCAAGGCTGACAATGAAAACTTCTCCGACCATGGACTACTTGAGAATCAGGAATCATTAACGAAAACGAAGTCCCTGCCGACCCATAAATCATCACCGGAACCCAGTTTCACGGTTGAAGCTGAAATCTTCAGAGCCCATGGACTACGTCATCATCAGAAATCATTGACGAAAACTGCGTCCCTGCCGACCCATAAATCATCACCGGAACCCAGTTTTACGGTTGAAGCTGAAATCTTCAGAGCCCATGGCCTACGTCATCATCAGAAATCATTGACGAAAACTGCGTCCCTGCCTACCCAGAAATCTTCACCCCAACCCAGATCCAAGGCTGATGCTGAAATCGTCAGCACCCATGGACTACGTCATAATAAAAAATCATAGACGAAAACTGCATCACTAGAGACCCACATATCGTCACAGGTACCTAGTTCTTTGGTTGACGCTGAAATCTTCAGCGCCCATGGCCAATATCATAATCAGAAATCATTGACGAAAACTACGTCCCTCGAGAACCAGAAATCATCACCAGAACCCAGTTCAAGGCTGACGGTGAAATCTTCTGCGCCCATGGACTACCTTAGAATCAGAAATCAGTGACGAAAACTGAGTCCCACCCTACCCAGAAATCATCACCGCAACCCAGATCCAAGGCTGACGCAGAAATATTCAGCGCACATGGACTACGTCACAAAAAGAAATGATTGATGAAAACTGCGTCCCTAGAGACCCACTTATCGTCACCGGTACCTAGTTCTTTGGTTGACGCTGAAATCTTCAGCGCTCATGGCCAATATCATAATCAGAAATCATTGTCGAAAACTACGTCCTCCGAGAACCTGAAATCATCACCAGAACCCAGTTCAAGGCTGACGGTGAAATCTTCTGCGCCCATTGACTACCTTAGAATCAGAAATCAGTGAAGAAAACTGAGTCCCTCCCTACCCATAAATCATCACCGCAACCCAGATCCAAGGCTGACGCAGAAATCTTCAGCGCACATGGACTATGTCATAAAAAGAAATCATTGACGAAAACTGCGTCCCTAGTGACCCACTTATCGTCATCGGTACCCAGTTCTTTGGTCGACGTTGAAATCTTCAGCACCCATGGCCAACATCATAATCAGAAATCATGGGCGAAAACTACATCCCTCGCGAATCATAAATCATCACCGGAACCCAGTTCAAGGCTGACGATGAAATCTTCTCCGACCATGGACTACTTGAGAATCAGGAAACATTAACGAAAACTAAGTCCCTGCCGACCCATAAATCATCACTGGAACCCAGTTCCACGGCTGACACTGAAATCATCACCGCCCATGGCCTACGTCAGAATCAGAAATCATTGACGAAAACACAGTCCCTGGAGACCCAGATATCATCACCGGAACCTAGTTCCATGGGTGACGCTGAAATCTTCATCGCCCATGACTTACGTCAGAATCAGAAATCATTCACGAAAACTGGGTCCATAGACACCCAAATATCATCACCGGAACCCAGTTCCATGGCTGATGCTGATATCTTCAGCGCCCATGGCGTACGTCATAATAAAAAATCATTGACAAAAACTACGTCCCTAGAGACCCAAAAATCATCACCGGAACCCAGATCCAAGGTTGACGTTGAAATCTTCAGCGCCCATGGCCAACATCATAATCAGAAATCATGGGCGAAAACTACGTCCCTCGAGAATCATAGATCATCACCGGAACCCAGTTCAAGGCTGACGATGAAAACTTCTCCGACCATGGATTACTTAAGAATCAGGAATCATTAACGAAAATGAAGTCCCTGCCGACCCATAAATCATCACCGGAACCCATTTCCACGGTTGAAGCTGAAATCTTCAGGGCCCATGGACTACGTCATCATCAGAAATCATAGACAAAAACTGAGTCCCTGCCTACCCAGAAATCATCACCCCAACCCAGATCCAAGGCTGATGCTGAAATCTTCAGCACCCATGGACTGCGTCATAATCAAAAATCATAGACGAAAACTGCATCCCTAGAGACCCACATATCGTCACCGGTACCTAGTTCTTTCGTTGACGCTGAAATCTTCAGCGCCCATGGCCAATATCATAATCAGAAATCATTAACGAAAACTACGTCCCTCGAGAACCAGAAATCATCACCAGAACCTAGTTCAAGGCTGACGGTGAAATCTTCTGCGCCCATGGACTACCTTAGAATCAGAAATCAGTGACGAAAATTGAGTCCCTCCCAACCCAGAAATCATCACCGTAACCCAGATCCAAGGTTGACGCAGGAATCTTCAGCGCACTTGGACTACGTCATAAAAAGAAATCATTGACGAAAACTACGTCCATAGAGACCCCCTTGTCGTCACCGGTACCCAGTTCTTTGGTTGACGCTGTAATCTTCAGCGCCCATGGCCAACATCATAATCAGAAATTATGGGCGAAAACTACGTCCCTCGAGAATCGTAAATCATCACCGGAACCCAGTTCAAGGCTGACGATGAAAACTTCTCCGACCATGGACTACTTGAGAATCAGTAATCATTAACGAAAACGAAGTCCCTGCCGACCCATAAATCATCACCGGAACCCAGTTCCACGGTTGAAGCAGAAATCTTTAGAGCCCGTGGACTACGTCATCATCAGAAATCATTGACGAAAACTGAGTCCCTGCCTACCCAGAAATCATCACCCCAACCCAGATCGAAGGCTGATGCTAAAATCTTCAGCACCAATGGACTACGTCATAATAAAAAATCATAGACGAAAACTGCATCACTAGAGACCCACATATCGTCACCGGTACCTAGTTCTTTGTTTGACGCTGAAATCTTCAGCGCCCATGGCTAACATCATAATCAGAAATCATTGACGAAAACTACGTCCCTCGAGAACCAGAAATGATCTCCGAAACACAGTTCCACGGCTGACGCTGAAATCTTCTCCGCCAATAGACTACGTTAGAATCAAGAAAGAATGATTTAAATTGAGTCCCTGCTGACCCATAAATCATCATCGGAACCCATTTCCACGATTGAAGCTGAAATCTTCAGCACCTATGGACTACGTCATCATCAGAAATCTTTGAAGAAAACTGAGTCCCTACCTACCCAGAAATCATCACCCCAACCCAAATCCAAGGCTGGCGCTGAAATCTTCAGCACCACTAGACAACGTCATAATAAAAAATCCTAGACGAAAACTGTGTCCCTAGAGACCCACATATCGTCACCGGTACCCAGTTCTTTGGTTGACGCTGAAATCTTCAGCGCTCATGGGCAATATCATAATCAGAAATCATTGACAAAAACTACGTCCCTCGAGAACCAAAAATCATCACCGGAACACAGTTCCAAGGCTGACGCTGAAATCTTCACCGTCTACGGCCTCCATCACAATCAGAAATCATTGACGAAAACTGAGTCCCTCCAAACCAGAAATCATCACCAGAACAGAGTTCCACGGCTGACGCTGAAATCTTCTCCGCCCATAGACTATGTTAGAATCAGGATTCATTGATGAAAATTGAGTCCCTGCTGACCCATAAATCATCACCGGAACCCATTTCCATGGTTGAAGCTGAAATCTTCAGCGCCCATGACCTACGTCATCATCAGAAATCATTGACGAGCACTACGTCGCTGGAGACCGAGAAATCATCACTGGAACCTAGTTCCAAGGCTGACGCTGATATCTTCAGCGTTGATGGCCTGCATCAGAATCAGAAATCATTGAAGAAAACTAAGTCCCTACCGAACCAGAAATCATCTCCGGAACACAGTTCCACGGCTGACGCTGAAATCTTCTCCGCCCATAGACTACATTATAATTAGGAATAATTGACGAAAACTGAGTCCTTGCTGACCCATAAATCATCACCGGAACCCCTTTCCACGGCTGACGCTGAGATCGTCATCGTCCATAGACTACCTCAGAATGAGAAATCATTGACGAAAACTCAGTCCCTGCCTACCCAGAAATCATCAACGGAACCCAGATCCAAGGCTGACGCTGAAATCTTCAGCGGCCTTGGACTACGTCATAATAAAAAATCATTGACGAAAACTACGCCCCTAGAGACCAAAATATCGTCATCGGAATCCAGTTCCAAGGCTGACACTGAAATCTTCAATGCCCATGGCCTACGTTAGAATCAGAAATAATTGACGAAAACCGAGTCCCTACCGAACCAGAAATCATCATCGAAACACAGTTCCACGGCTGACGCTGAAATCTTCTCCACCCACAGACTACGTTATAATTAGGAATCATTGACGAAAACTACGTCCCTCGAGACCCATAAATCATCACCGGAACCCATTTCCATGGCTGACGCTGAAATCTTCTCCGCCCATGGACTACTTGAGAATCAGGAAGGATTGACGAAAACTCAGTCCCTACCTACCCAGAAATCATCAACGGAACCCAGATCCAAGGTTGATGCTGAAATCTTCAGCGCACTTGGACTACATCATAATAAAAAATCATTGACAAAGACTACGTCCCTAGAGACCAAAATATCATCACCAGAACCCAGTTCTTTGGCTGACGCTGAAATCTTCAGCGCCCATGGCCTACCTCATAATCAGAAATCATTAAGGAAAATTGCGTCCTTGGAGACCCAGATATCACCACCGGCACCCAATTCCATGGGTGATGCTGAAATCTTCAGCGCCATGGCTTACGTCATAATAAAAAATCGTTGACGAAAACTAAGTCCCTGGAGACCCAGATATCATCACCGGAACCCAGTTCCATGGGTGACACTGAAATCTTCATTGCGATGGCTTACGTCAGAATCAGAAATCATTGACGAAAACTAAGTCCCTTGAGACCTAGATATCATCACTAGAACCCAGTTCTATGGGTGACACTGAAATCTTCATCGCTATGGCTTACGTTAGAATCAGAAATCATTGACGAAAACTCCGTCCCTGGAGACCCAGAAATTATCATCGGAACCCGTTCCAAGACTGACGCTGAAATCTTCAGCGCCCATGGCGTACATCAGAATCATAAATCATTGATGAAAACTACGTCCCTAGAGACCAAAATATCATCACCAGAACACAGATCATAGGCTGACGCTGAAATCTTCATCGCCCATGGACTACCTCATAATTAGAAATCATTTGACGAAAACTGCGTCCTTGGAGACCCAGATATCAACACTCGAACCCAATTCTATGGATGAGGCTGAAATCTCCATCGCCATGGCTTACGTCAGAATTAGAGATCATTGAGGAAAACTGCATCCCTTGAGACCCAGATATCATCACCGGAACCCAGTTCCATGGGTGACGTTGAAATCTTCATCGCCATGGCGTATGTCATAATCAAAAATCATTGACGAAAGCTACGTCCCTCGAGACCGAGAAATCATCACCAGAACACAGTTCCAAGGCTGACGCTGAAATCTTCAGCGCCAATGGCCTACCTCAGAATGAGAAATCAGTGACGAAAACTCAGTCCCTACATACCTAGAAATCATCAACGGAACCCAGATCCAAGGCTGACGTTGAAATCTTCAGCGCACATGGACTACGTCAAAATAAAAAATCATTGATGAAAACTACGTCCCTAGAGACCAAAATATCATCACCGGAACCCAGTTCCAAGGCTGACGCTGAAATCTTCAGTGCCCATGGCCTACGTCAGAATCAGAAATAATAGACGAAAACCGAGTCCCTACCGAACCAGAAACATCACCGAAACACAGTTGCACAGCTAACACTGAAATCTTCTCCGCCCATAGACTACGTTATAATTAGGAATCATTGACGAAAACTACATCCCTCGAGAACCAGAAATCATCCTCGGAACCTAGTTCCAAGGCTGACGATGAAATTTTCTACGCCCATGGACTACTTCAGAAACAGGAATCATTGACGAAAACTGAGTCCCTTCGAACAAGAAATCATCTCCGGAACACAGTTCCACGGCTTACGCTGAAATCTGCTCTGCCCCTAGACTACGTTAGAATCAGGAATCATTGACGAAAATTGAGTCCCTGCTCACCCATAAATTATTACCGGAACCCAATTCTTTGGCTGACGCTGAAATCTTCAGCGCCCATAGCCTACGTCATAATCAGAAATCATTGACGAAAACTTCATCCTTGGAGACCCAGATATCAACACCTGAACCCAGTTCCATGGATGACGCTGAAATCTCCATCGCCATGGCTTACGTCAGAATCAGAAATCATTGAGGAAAACTGCGTCCCTAGAGACTCAGATATTATCATCGGAACCTAGTTCCATGGCTGACCTTGAAATCTTCAGCGCCCATGGCCTACGTCATAATCAGAAATCATTGATGAAAACTACGTCCCTGGAGACCGAGAAATCATCACCGGAACACAGTTCCAAGGCTGACGCTGAAATTTTCAACGCCAATGGCCTACATCAGAATCATAAATCATTGACTAAAATTGAGTCCCTCCGAACCAGAAATCATCTCCGGAACACAATTCCGCGGCTAACGCTGAAATCTTCTCCGCCCCTAGACTATAATAGAATCAGGAATCATTGACGAAAACTGAGTCCCTACTCACCCATAAATCATCACCGGAACCCATTTCCACGGCTGACGCTGAAATTGTCACCGCCCATAGACTACCTTAGAATGAGAAATCAGTGACGAAAACTCAGTCCGTCAATACCCAGAAATCATCAACGGCACCCAGTGCCTTGGCTGACGCTGAAATCGTCAACGCCTATGGCCTACATCATAATCAGAAATCATTGACGAAAACTACGTCCCTCGAGAACCAGAAATCATCCCCGGAACCTAGTTCCAAGGCTGACGCTGAAATCTTCTCCGCCCTTGGACTACGTGAGAATGAGGAATCATTGAAGAAAACTAAGTCCCTACCGACCCATAAATCATCACCGGAACCTAGTTCCACGGCTGAAGCTAAAATCGTCACCGCCAATAGACTACCTCAGAATCAGAAATCAAAGATGAAAACTGAGTCCTTGCCTCCCTAGAAATTATCACCGCAACCCAGATCATAGGCTGACGCTAAAATCATCAGTGCCCATGGACTACATTATAATCAGAAATCATTGATGAAAACTGCGTCCTTGAAGACCCAGATATAAACACCGGAACCCAGTTCCATGGATGACGCTTAAATCTTCATCGCCATGGCTTACGTCAGAATCAGAAATCATTGACGAAAATTGATTCCCTGGAGACCCAGATATCATCACCGGAACCAAGTTCCATGGGTGACGCTGAAATCTTCATCGCCATGACATACGTCAGAATCAGAAATCATTGACAAAAACTGCGTTCCTGGAGACCTAGATATCAACACCAGAACCCAGATCCTTGGATGACGCTGAAATCTCCATCGCCATGGCTTACATCAGAATCAGAAATCATTGACGAAAACTGATTCCCTAGAGACCCAGATATCATCACCAGAACCCAGTTCCATGGGTGATGCTGACATCTTCATTGCCATGGCGTACGTCAGAATCAGAAATCATTGACAAAAACTGTGTCCCTAGAGCCCCAGATATCATCACCGGAACCTAGTTCCATGGGTGACACAGAAATCTTCATCGCGATGGCTTACGTCAGAATCAGAAATCAATGACAAAAACTTAGTCCATTGAGACCCAGATATCATCACTGGAACCTAGTTCCATGAGTGACACTGAAATCGTCATCGCCATGGATTACGTTAGAATCAGAAATCATTGACGAAAACGGAGTCCCTGCCTACCCAGAAATCATCAACATAACCCAGATCTAAGGCAGACGCTGAAATCCTCAGCGCACATGGACTACGTCATAACAAAAAGTCATTGATGAAAACTACGTCCCTAGAGAGCAAAATATCGTCACCGAAACCCATTTCCAAGGCTGACGCTGAAATCTTCAGTGCCCATGGCCTACGTCAGAATCAGAAATAATAGACGAAAACCGAGTCCCTACCGAACCAGAAATCATCACCGAAACACAGTTGCACAGCTAACACTGAAATCTTCTCCGCCCATAGACTACGTTATAATTAGGAATCATTGACGAAAACTACGTCCCTCGAGAACCAGAAATCATCACCGGAACCCATTTCCATGGCTGACGCTGAAATCTTCTCCGCCCATGGACTACTTGAGAATCAGGAAGGATTGACAAAAACTCAGTCCCTACCTACCCAGAAATCATCAACGGAACCCAGATCCAAGGTTGATGCTGAAATCTTCAGCGCACTTGGACTACATCATAATAAAAAATCATTGACAAAAACTACGTCCCTAAAGACCAAAATATCGTCACCAGAACCCAGTTCTTTGGCTGACGCTGAAATCTTCAGCGCCCATGGCCTACGTCATAATCAGAAATCATTAAGGAAAATTGCGTCCTTGGAGACCCAGATATCACCACCGGCACCTAATTCCATAGGTGATGCTGAAATCTTCAGCGCCATGGCTTACGTCAGAATCAAAAATCGTTGACAAAAACTGAGTCCCTGGAGACCCAGATATCATCACCGGAACCCAGTTCCAAGGCTGACGATGAAATCTTCTACGCCCATGGACTACTTCAGAATCAGGAATCATTGACGAAAACTATGTCCCTGCCAACCCATAAATCATCTCCGGAACACAGTTCCACGGCTGACGCTGAAATCTTCAGCGCCCATGGCCTACGTCATAATCAGAAATCATTGACGGCAACTACGTCTTTGGAGACCCACAAATCATCACCGGAACACCGTTCCAAGGCTGACGCTGAAATCTTCAATGCCGATGGCCTACATCAGAATCAGAAATCATTGACGAAAACTGAATCCCTCCGAACCAAAAATCCTCTCCAAAACACAGTTCCACAGCTGACGCTGAAATCTTCTCCGCCCATAGACTACGTGAGAATCAGGAATCATTGACGAACACTGAGTCCCTCCTGACCCATAAATCATCACCGGAACCCCTTTCCACGGCTGATGCTGAGATCGTCACCGCCCATAGTCTACCTCAGAATGAGAAATCATTGACGAACACTCAGTCCCTGCCTACCCAGAAATCATCAACGAAACCCAGATCCAAGGCTGACGCTGAAATCCTCAGCGCACATGGACTACATCATAATAAAAAATCATTAACGAAAACTACGTCCCTCGAGAACCAGAAATCATCCCCGGAACATAATTCCACGGCTGACGCTGAAATCTTCTCCGCCCATAGACTACGTGAGAATCAGGAATCATTGACGAAAATTGATTCCCTGCTGACCCATAAATCATCACCGGAACCCATTTCCACGTCTGACGCTAAGATCGTCACCGCCCATAGTCTACCTTAGAATGAGAAATCATTAACGAAAACTTCGTCCCTGCCTACCCAGAAATCATCAACGGAACCCATAAGCAAGGCTGACGCTGAAATCTTCAGCGCACATGGACTACGTCATAATAAAAAATCATTGACGAAAACTATGTGCCTAGAGACCAAAATATCGTCACCCGAACCCAGTTACTTGGCTGACTCTGAAATTTTCAGCGCCCATGGCTTACATCATTATAAAAAATCATTGACAAAAACTATGTCCCTCGAGAACCAGAAATCATCCCCGGAACCTAATTCCAAGGCTGACGCTGAAATCTCCATCGCCATGGCTTACATCAGAATCAGAAATCATTGACGAAAACTGAGTCCCTGGAGACCAAGATATCGTCACCGGAACCCAGTTCCATGGCTGACGCTGAAATCATCAGCGCCCATGGCCTACGTCATAATCAGAAATCATTAAGGAATACTACGTCCCAGGAGACCCAGATATCATCACCATAACCCAGTTCCATGGGTGACGCTGAAATCTTCAGCGCCCATTGCCTACATCATAATGAGAAATCATTGACGAAAACTACGTCCCTCGAGAACCAGAAATCATCCCCGGAACCCAGTTCCACGGCTGACGTTGAAATCTTCTCCGCCCATACACTACGTGAGAATCAGGAATCATTGACAAAAACTGAGTCCCTGCTGATCCATAAATCATCACCGGAACCCCTTTCCACGGCTAACGCTGAGATCGTCACCGTCCATAGACTACCTCAGAATGAGAAATCATTGACGAAAACTCAGTCCCTGCATACCCAGAAATCATCACCGAAACCCATTTCCACGGCTGACACTAAAATCCTCAGCGCGTATGGACTACATCATAATAAAAAATCATTGACGAAAACTACGTCCCTAGAGACCAAAATATCGTCACCGGAACCCAGTTCCAAGGCTGACGCTAAAATCTTTAGTGCCCATGGCCTACGTCAGAATCAGAAATAATTGACAAAAACCGAGTCCCTACCGAACTAGAAATCATCACCGGAACACAGTTCCACGGCTGACGCTGAAATCTTCTCCTCCCATAGACTAAGTTATAATTAGGAATCATTGACTAAAACTACGTCTCTCAAGAACCAGAAATCATCCCCGGAACCTAGTTCCAAGGCTGACGCTGAAATCTTCATCGCCATGGCTTACATCACAATCAGAAATCATTAACGAAAACTGAGTTCCTGGAGACCGAGATATCGTCACCAGAACCCAGTTCCATGGCTGACGCTGAAATCTTCAGCGTCCATGGCCTCCATCATAATCAGAAATCATTGACGAAAACTACGTCCGTGGAGACACATAAATCATCATCGGAACACAGTTCCACGGTTGACGCTGAAATCTTCCGCCCATACACTACGTGAGAATCAGGAATCATTGACGAAAACTGCATCCCTGCCTACCCAGAAATCATCACTGCAACCCAGTTCCATGGCTAACGCTGAAATCTTCTCCGGCCATAGACTACGTGAGAATCAGGAATCATTGACGAAAACTATGTCCGTGGAGACCCAGAAATAATCACCGGAACCCAGTTCCATGGGTGACGCTGAAATCTTCTCCGCCCAGGCAATACGTAAGAATTAGGAATCATTGACAAAAACTTAAGTCCTTGCCGACCCAGAAACATCACCGGAACCCAGTTCCATGGGTGACGCTGAAATCTTCTCCGCCCATGCACTATGTGAGAATCAGGAATCATTGACGAAAACTAAGTCCATACCAAACCATAAATCATCACCAGGACCCATTTCCATGGCTGACGCTGAAATCGTCACCGCCTATGGACTACATCATAATCAGAAACCATTTACAAAAACTAAGTCCCTGCCTACCTAGAAATCATCACTGGAACACAGGTCCACGACTGATGCTGAAATCATCACCGCCTATGGACTACATCATAATCAGAAACCATTTACAAAAGCTAAGTCCCTGCCTACCTAGAAATCATCACTGGAACACAGTTCCACGGCTGACGAAGAAATCTTTTCCGCCCATAGACTACATGAGAATCAGGAATCATTGATGAAAATTGAGTCCCTCCCGAACCAGAAATCATCGTTGGAACACAGTTCCACGGCTGACGCTGAAATCTGCTACGCCCATGCACTATGTTAGAATCAGGTATCATTGATGAAAACTAAGTCCCTGCGTACCTAGAAATCATCACCGGAACCTAGATCCAACGCTGACGCTAAAATCTTCAGTGTTTATGGACTACGATATAATCAGAAATCATTGACGAAAACTACGTCCTTGGAGCCACATGTATCATCACCGGATCCCAGTTCCATGGGTGAAACTTAAATCTTCTCCGCCCATGCACTACGTGAGAATCAAGAATCATTGATGAAAACTAAGTCCCTACCGACCCCTAAATCATCACCGGAACCCAGTTCCACGGCTGACGCTGAAATCGTCACCGCCAATGGACTACGTCATAATCAGAAATCATTGACGAAAATTGCGTCCTTGGAGACCCAGAAATCAAAACCGGAACCCAGTTCCATGGGTGACCCTGAAATCATCATCGCCCATGGCGTACGTTAGAATCAGAAATCATTGACGAAAACTGAGTCACTGCCTACCCAGAAATCATCACCGGAACACAGTTCCACGGCTAACGCTGAAATCTTCTTCGCCCATAGTCTACGTGAGAATCAGGAATCATTAACAAAAACTGAGTCCCTGCCGACCCAAAATCATCCCTGGAACCCAGTTCCACGGCTGACACTGCAATCATCACCGCCCATGGACTACGTCATAATTAGAAATCATTGACGAAAACTGAGTCCCTGCCTCCCCAGAAATCATCACCACAACCCAGTTCCATGGTTGACGCTGAAATCTTCAGCGTCCATGGCCTGCGTCATAATCAGAAATCATTGATAAAAACTACGTCCTTGGAGACCCATAAATAATCACCGGAACCTAGTTCCATGGGTGATGCTGAAATCTTCTCCGCCCATGTACTAAGTGAGAATCAGGAATCATTGACGAAAACTAAGTCCCTACCGAACCAGAAATCATCACCGGAACACAGTTCGATAGCTGACGCTGAAATCTTCTCCGCCCATGCAGTACGTGAGAATCAGGAATTATTGACAAAAACTAAGTCCCTGCATACCCATAAATCATCACCGGAACCCAGTTCCACGGCTGACGCTGAAATCGTCACCTCCCATGGACTACGTCATCATCAGAAATCATTGACGAAAACTGCGTCCATGGAGACCCAGAAATCATCACCGGAACCTAGTTCTATGGGTGACACTAAAATCATCATCGCCCATGGCGTACGTCACAATCAGAAATCTTTGACGAAAACGGAGTCCTTTCCTACCTAGAAATCATCACCGGAACCCATTTCCACGGCTGACGCTGAAATCGTCACCGCCCATGAACTACGTCATAATCAGAAATCATTGACGAAAACTGCGTCCTTGGACACCCAGAAATCATCACCGGAACCCATTTCCATGGGTGCCACTAAAATCATCATTGCCAATGGCTTACGTCAGAATCAGAAATCATTTGATGATTGTTTAACTAACTTGGAAAAGGTTTTGAACAGGTGTGAAGAGAAGAATCTTGTACTCAATTGGGAAAAATGTCACTTTATGGTAACAAACGGCATTGTACTTGGTCACATTGTTTCATCGACAGGAATTGAGGTTGACAAATCTAAAATCGAGTTAATTGCCAACTTACCAACACCAAAATCTGTTAAAGATGTTAGATCATTCTTAGGACATGCTGGTTTTTACAGAAGGTTCATCAAAGATTTTAGTGTAATATCTAAACCATTGTGTAACCTTCTATCAAAGGAAACTGTTTTTGAATGGACTGAACAATGTGAAAAAGCCTTTGTTAAACTTAAAAACTTGCTTACTTCTGCTCCTGTCATTCAACCTCCTGATTGGTCATTACCTTTTGAAATAATGTGTGACGCTAGTGATTATGCCGTGGGTGCTGTCTTGGGACAAAGAAAAGATAAGAAACCTTATGTGATTTTCTATGCAAGTAAAACTTTAAATAGTGCTCAAATGAATTACACTACCACTGAAAAAGAATTACTTGCAGTAGTATTTGCATGTGACAAGTTCAGATCTTATCTTGTTGGCTCACCTGTTGTTGTTTTTAGTGATCATGCAGCATTGAAATATCTTCTCTCTAAGAAAGATTCTAAGGCTAGATTGGTGTGGTGGATTTTGTTACTTCAAGAATTTGATATCACAATCAAAGACAAGAAAGGCACCGAAAATGTTGTCGTAGATCATTTGTCAAGATTGACAACCGATTCGAGATCTGACATCACACCAATCGATGACTACTTTCCTGATGAATCTTTATTTTATGTCTCTATGATGCCTTGGTTTGCTAATATTGTTAATTTTCTTGTTTCAGGACAATTGCCAGCTCATTGGAGTACCCAAGACAAAAGAAAGTTCTTGAACGAAGTGAAGAACTTTTATTGGGATGACCCTTACTTATTCAAATATTGTCCTGATCAAATATTTCGAAGATGCATTCCTGACAATGAGGTAAGTAGTGTCATTAAATTTTGTCATTCTGAGGCATGTGGGGGTCATTTTTCATCAAGAAAGACA
Source organism: Populus alba x Populus glandulosa (assembly GCA_033617975.1). Taxonomy (NCBI): domain Eukaryota; kingdom Viridiplantae; phylum Streptophyta; class Magnoliopsida; order Malpighiales; family Salicaceae; genus Populus; species Populus alba x Populus glandulosa. Next base: position 5,308,947 of record CM066157.1, read on the forward strand.
ACTGCAAAAATCTTACAAAGTGTATTTTACTGGCCCACCATGTTCAAAGACTCACATGCGTTCTGCAAGACTTGTGAAAATTGTCAAAAGTTGGGATCTATTTCAAAACGTCACATGATGCCTTTAAATCCTATTCTTGTCATTGAGATCTTTGATTGTTGGGGTATAGATTTTATGGGTCCATTTCCTCCATCATTTGGTTTCTTGTATATATTGGTCGTAGTAGATTATGTTTCAAAATGGATAGAGGCAATTCCAAGTAGAACCAATGATCACAAAATAGTGATAAAATTTTTGAAAGAAAACATTTTAAGTCGATTCAGAATCCCTCGAGCCATGATAAGTGATGGTGGAACACATTTCTGCAACAAGCCATTTGAATCTTTAATGAAGAAATACGGAATCACACACAAAGTTGCCACCCCTTATCACCCTCAGACGAGTGGACAGGTAGAACTTGCTAATAGGGAGATCAAACAGATCTTGGAGAAAACAGTAAACCCTAATCGGAAAGACTGGTCTTACTTAATGATGCACTTTGGGCTTATCGAACTGCATATAAAACATCATTAGGTATGTCACCTTATAGACTAGTCTATGGAAAACCTTGTCACTTGCCTGTGGAAATTGAACATAAAGCTTATTGGGCTATTAAAGCTTTCAATTCAAACATTGATGATGCTAGTCAGCTGCGAAAATTACAAATAAATGAGCTTGAGGAAATAAGAAATGATGTATATGACAATTCAAGAATTCATAAAGCAAGAATCAAAGAGTTTCATGACAAGAAAATACTGAGAAAAACATTCAATGTTGGTCAAAAAGTCTTGCTTTATAATTCTCGACTCCATTTATTTCCTGGAAAACTAAGATCAAGATGGAGTGGTCCTTTTATTGTGAAACATGTGTATCCATATGGGGCCTGTGATATCGAAAATCCAAAGAATGGTAATGTTTTCAAGGTAAATGGCCATCGTTTGAAAGTTTATTTTGACAATTTTTCAGTTGAAAATGACTCTATTGAATTAGGTGATCCTGTATATAAAGTGATTAGTACTTAAAAGTGCATGTTTATCAAGGTTTTATATCATCATTTTGCACTTGAAGTATCAATAACTCCTTAACTAAAGCATGTTTTATAATAACAAGTTTGATACTATAAGATACCTTAATTTATGGTAAATGCTCATCTTATATGCAGGTCTATCACATAAATAAAAGAATTGATTGATGAGTTTAAGTATTAAAAGTGAAAGGACAAAGAGATGGCCAAACTTAGAAAAGAGATGTCGGTGCAGTCCAAACCGGAACATTGCTCAGTAATTGGATCATATCTGGAGCTCTAGATTTCGGATTTAGGTCCATTTTATATGGATGGAAAGGTAAAACAAAGGCCTACAACTTTCATGAGGAGCCCAAGATTTGAAAAGGTCGTTTTGAAGTCCAAATTGAAGGAACAACGAAGAAGTCCGAAGCTGTCCTGCAGCCCAAACACTATTTAGTGTTCAGCCCATATCTTGAGTTCTAGAAGTCCAAATGACCTCATCTTTTTTTTGTTGGAAAGCTGAGACAATTTCCTAGAACATTCATGAGGATTCTGGGCAAATTATGATGTTAGCAATGACGTCTTGACCAGACAAGAAGATAAGGATTGTTATCAAGTCAAGATGTGGCCACCCACTCATCAATTAGTCAACAAATCAATAGTTCCAAATTTTGGCCTATAAAAGGAGGCACTTACCATGTATTGAGGCATCTTGGTGTTCAGATCAAGATCATGCTCTTGCTTTCTCTCTTTGTATTGCTTATGTCTTGCTTTCATTAATATCAAGTTTATGCACTTCATTTCCTTTCCTTTGTCTAGTTAACTTCTTTCTCATTTATGTTCTTGTCTTGCTCATTTATGTTTCTTTCTTTTATTATGTCCAGCTAAGTTAATTATGTCAGGTGAAAAGGGTACACTAATGGTGTAAGAACAAGTATAATATAAACTTAACATGGAACTTATTTGTTGGATACTAACATGTTTTATATTTGTTATCTTGTTCACTTTAATACTTTGCTTGTTAAATGGTTAATCTAGATTTATGTTGTATAACACTTGGTACAACAAATACTTGGCACTTTCATAGCCCATACTGTATGGTTTAACCGACACCTGAGCTATGAAAGGAACTTGATTTGTTGTTAACATAAGTTATAATCATGAATGCCTGCCAACATTTACAAGTATTAGCTTTATTCGAATAAGATAATTAATGTAATCATGTTAACAATTTATAATCTGATTGGAACCTCCTTTATGTGTGGTTTCCAATTGAGTAATAAGAGTTTATATTATACTTGTTTGAAGTACCATTAGTGGATCCTCTAACCTTGACATTTGTCTTTATCATTGTTTAATTCTTACGTTAATCTTTCATCTCAAAGTTCTCATTAATTTCTTCATCTTCTGCTTTTATTATTGTTATTATTATTATTATTACTTACATTCTGTTTATATTATATAATATATATCTTTGATCTTTTCATAAACTCAGTATATAGGCTGGAAACCTGTGACCCGATCTTTTAGATCATTCTCAGGTATAACAACGCCACGTACTGAGTATTATTATTGTTATTATTGTTGTTATTGTTGTTGTTGTGTTGTTATTTATAATTTATACAATTAACCTCTCTGTGGTTCGACCCCGGTCTTGCCGGGTTATTTATTACTTCGACACTCCTGCACTTGGGAAAAGACATCAAGCTTTTGGTCGTGTCAAGTTTTTGGCGCCGTTGCCGGGGAGGTAAATTCTTGTATAAATTATAATATTTATTTTATCTTCTCTTTTCATTTTTCATTTTATTTAACTTTTGTTTCTTTTTCTTCTCTTTTATTTTCTTCCTTTTAATTCTCTTCTTACACGTGCATGAGAGTTTGGTCACGTACATTAAGTGGTAGACTTTGTAGGGTATCCTCATCATTTTCAGAAAATATGGCCGAAGAAGATAATCAATCACTTCATAATGAGAATAATGAGAATAACCGTATGAGAACACTTAGAGACCACATGAATCCCACAAGAACAAGTGCACTCTCATGCATAGTTTTCACTCCTGATGCATCTCATTTTAATTTTAAGCCAGGCATTATTCAACTTTTATCATCTTTTCATGGCTTAGACTTAGAAAATCCATACTTGCATTTAAGGGAATTTGAGGAGGTCTGTAATACCTATAATGACTCAAATTGTAGCATGAACACCATTCGATTAAAGCTTTTTCCTTTTTCATTAAAAGATAAAGCTAAAACATGGCTACAAAATTTGAGACCAGGATCCATTCGTGCTTGGGATGATATGCAACAACAATTTTTAAAGAAGTTTTTTCCATCTCACAGAACAAACTCTTTCAAAAGACAAATCATCACTTTCACTCAAAAACCAGGAGAAACATTTTACCAATGTTGGGATAGGTATCGAGATTTGCTTAATACTTGCCCACATCATGGTTTTGAAACATGGAGATTGGTTTCACATTTTTATGAAGGTTTAACACCTAGAGATAGGCAAATGGTTGAATTGATGTGCAATGGAACCTTTGAAGATAAAGACCCTAATGAAGCAATGGAGTACCTAGACTTGCTAGCCGAAAATGCTCAAAATTGGGACACCACAGGTACTTATGAGGCACCAGGTAAAACTCAACCTCATACATCCAGTGGAGGTATGCACAACCTTAGGGAAGATCATGACCTCCAAGCCAAGTTTGCATCTTTAGCTAGAAAAGTCGAGGCACTAGAATTGAAAAAGAGTGGTCAATTAAAATCGATTCAAGACATTGTGTGTCAAATCTGTGAAACAAATGAGCATGCAACCAATGATTGTCCAACTTTGCCTTCTTTTAAGGAATGCCTTCATGAACAAGCCCATGCTCTAAACAGTTTCCAAAGGCCCAACCATAACCCATACTCACAAACGTATAACCCTGGTTGGAGAAATCACCCAAATTTCAGTTGGAAGAGTGATAGCAACAATGCACAAACTTCACATCCACCGTTTCAAGCACACCATAATTTCCAAAATTCTCATGGATATGCACCTCCTTATGCTCCACCTCCTAGAAGAAATTTTGAGGAAACATTGCATGCATTCATTGAAAAGCAGGAGACAATCAACACTCAACTTGCTCAAAGCATGACCGATTTTAAAGATGCTCTTGCAAAATTAACATCTGCTCTCAGTTTCCAAGAGAAAGGTAAGTTTCCTTCTCAACCACAGCAAAATCCAAAGGGGCAATACAATGCAAATGCAAGTAGTTCTGGAAGCCAACACATGGATCAAGTCAAATCAGTCATCACTCTTCGTAGTGGTAAGGTTATTGAAAAACCTATTCTTGAACCTTGTGAGAAAGATGATGAGTCTATCTCTGAGGGTAAGGAAGGGGTTGAACCTGAACATTGCAAAGAAAAGGCTGATTCCCCGCAAGCACTTCCATTTCCTCATGCCATGACCAAACAAAGGAAAGTCAATCACAACTCTGAAATCTTTGAAACTTTCAAACAGGTAAGGATCAATATACCTTTGTTGGATGCTATTAAACAGGTTCCTTCCTATGCTAAATTTTTGAAAGATCTATGCACTGTGAAGAGAAAACTGAATGTGAAAAAGAAAGCCTTTTTAGCCGAACAAGTAAGTGCCATTCTTTAGAACAATAATGCTTTGAAATATAAAGAACCTGCTTGTCCTACAATTTCTTGCTTTATTGGAGAACATAAAATTGAAAGAGCCTTACTTGATCTTGGAGCTAGTGTGAATTTACTTCCATATTCAGTTTTTCAGAGTCTCAATCTAGGTGAGTTAAAACCAACCTCTGTAACTCTTTTACTCGCCGATAGATCTGTAAAAGTGCCTAGAGGAATAATTGAAGATGTGTTGGTACAAGTTGATAAATTCATTTATCCTGTGGATTTTGTTGTCTTGGACACGCAACCTGTTGAAGCATGTAATTCAATTCCTGTCATTTTAGGACGTCCATTTCTTGCCACTTCTAATGCATTGATTAATTGTAGGAATGGACTGATGAAGCTATCATTTGGAAACATGACATTGGAGATGAATATTTTCAACATTTACAAGCAACCTGGAGATGATAATGATTTACAGGAAGTGGACTTTATTGAAAAATTAGTTCATGATCAATTTCAAACCACTTCTAGTGAAACTGAGATTGATGAATCTGATGATTTGCAAATGGTCTACTTTCAGGAATCAAAGGCATGCAATTGGAGACCACAAATTGAAGAATTGCCACCACGATCAATTGAGCCCATACCTTCAAGTGTTCAACCACCAAAACCTGAATTGAAGCCGTTACCATTTAATCTCAAATACTCATTTTTGGGAGAAAATGAAACTTTTCCGGTAATAATCTCTTCCAAACTTAATGCGCATCAAGAAGGTAAGTTATTACAGACTCTAAAAATGCACAAAAATGCATTAGGATGGACCATAGCTGACATAAAAGGAATTAGCCCTTTGATTTGCACACACATGATTTATTTGGAGGAAAATGCTAAACCCTCTAGAGAAATGCAATGAAGGCTTAATCCTAATATGAAAGAAGTAGTGAAAAATGAAGTCATTAAGCTTCTAGATAATGGAATCATTTATCCTATTTCTGACAGCAAATGGGTAAGTCCTACCCAAGTTGTACCCAAAAAGTCTGGAGTCATTGTGATAACAAATGAGAAAAATGAGTTAATTCCAACTAGGACTGTTACGGGTTGGCGCATGTGCATTGACTATAGGAAACTTAATTCAATGACTAGAAAAGATCATTTCCCTTTACCTTTCATGGACCAAATCCTAGAAAGAGTTGCAGGTCATGAATTTTATTGTTTCCTAGATGGTTATTCAGGTTACAATCAAATTGAAATTGCATTGGAAGATCAAGAGAAGACTACTTTCACATGTCCATTTGGTACTTTTGCATATCGAAGGATGCCTTTTGGATTATGTAATGCACCAGCCACGTTTCAAAGATGCATGCTTAGCATATTCAGTGATATGGTTGAATGTTTTCTTGAAATTTTTATGGATGATTTTTCTGTTTTTGGTGATTCATTTGATGATTGTTTGACTAACTTAGAAAAGGTTTTGAGCAGGTGTGAAGAGAAGAATCTTGTACTGAATTGGGAAAAATGTCACTTTATGGTAACAAACGGCATTGTACTTGGTCACATTGTTTCATCAAAAGGAATTGAGGTTGACAAATCTAAAATCGAGTTAATTGCCAACTTACCAACACCAAAATCTGTTAAAGATGTTAGATCATTCTTAGGACATGCTGGTTTTTACAGAAGGTTCATCAAAGATTTTAGTGTAATATCTAAGCCCTTGAGTAACCTTCTAACAAAGGATAATATTTTTGAATGGACTGAACATTGTGAGGAAGCCTTTGTTAAACTTAAAAACTTGCTTACTTCTGCTCCTGTCATTCAACCTCCTGATTGGTCATTACCTTTTGAAATAATGTGTGATGCTAGTGATTATGCCGTGGGTGCTGTCTTGGGACAAAGGAAAGATAAGAAACCTTATGTGATTTACTATGCAAGTAAAACTTTAAATAGTGCTCAAATGAATTACACCACCACTGAAAAAGAATTACTTGCAGTAGTATTTGCATGTGACAAGTTCAGATCTTATCTTGTTGGCTCACCTGTTGTTGTTTTTAGTGATCATGCAGCATTGAAATATCTTCTCTCTAAGAAAGATTCTAAGGCTAGATTGGTGCGGTGGATTTTGTTACTTCAAGAATTTGATATCACAATCAAAGACAAGAAAGGCACCGAAAATGTTGTCGCGGATCATTTGTCAAGATTGACAACCGATTCGAAATCTGACATTACACCAATCGATGACTACATTCCTGATGAATCTTTATTTTCTGTCTCTACGATGCCTTGGTTTGCTAATATTGTTAATTTTCTTGTTTCAGGACAATTGCCAGCTCATTGGAGTACCCAAGACAAAAGAAAGTTCTTGAACGAAGTGAAGAACTTTTATTGGGATGACCCTTATTTATTCAAATATTGTCCTGATCAAATATTTCGAAGATGCATTCCTGACAATGAGGTAAGTAGTGTCATTAAATTTTGTCATTCTGAGGCATGTGGGGGTCATTTCTCATCAAGAAAGACAGCTGCAAAAATCTTACAAAGTGGATTTTACTGGCCCACCATGTTCAAAGACTCACATGCATTCTGTAAGATTTGTGAAAATTGTCAAAAGTTGGGATCTATTTCGAAACGTCACATGATGCCTTTAAATCCTATTCTTGTCATTGAGATCTTTGACTGTTGGGGTATAGATTTCATGGGTCCATTTCCTCCATCATTTGGTTTCTTGTACATATTGGTCGCAGTAGATTATGTTTCAAAATGGATAGAGGCAATTCCAAGTCGAACCAATGATCACAAAATAGTGATAAAGTTTTTGAAAGAAAACATTTTAAGTCGATTTGGAATCCCTCGAGTCATGATAAGTGACGGTGGAACACACTTTTGCAACAAGCCATTTGAGTCTTTAATGAAGAAATATGGAATCACACATAAAGTTGCCACCCCTTATCACCCTCAGACAAGTGGACAAGTAGAGCTCGCTAATAGGGAGATCAAACAGATCTTGGAGATAATAGTGAACCCTAATAGGAAAGACTGGTCTTTAAGACTTAATGATGCACTTTGGGCTTATCGAACTGCTTATAAAACATCATTAGGTATGTCACCTTATAGACTAGTCTATGGAAAACCTTGTCACTTGCCTGTGGAAATTGAACATAAAGCTTATTGGGCTATTAAAGCTTTCAATTCAAGCCTTGATGATGCTAGTCAACTGCGAAAATTGCAAATAAATGAGCTTGAGGAAATAAGAAATGATGCATATGACAATTCGAAAATTCATAAAGCAAGAATAAAAGAGTTTCATGACAAGAAAATACTGAGAAAAACATTCAACGTTGGTCAAAAAGTCTTGCTTTATAATTCTCGACTCCATTTATTTCCTGGAAAACTAAGATCAAGATGGAGCGGTCCTTTTATTGTGAAACATGTGTATCCATATGGGGCCTGTGATATTGAGAATCCAAAGAATGGCAATGTTTTCAAGGTAAATGGGCATCGTTTGAAAGTTTATTTTGACAATTTTTCGGTTGAAAATGACTCTATTGAATTGAGTGATCCTATATATAAAGATTGATTCTTTTTCTCACATTGTTTTGTGTTTTGTTGTATCTATTGTTTTGTTAGTCTCTCTTTCACCCCGGTCAAATGGCGGATAACGGTACTCCATGACTTAAGTCGGTTCTTTCAGTTTCCCAAATAACTGATATCTGTACATATTTGTATAATTCTTAGCTCTTTCTCCCTTCTTTGAATCTCTTCTCTAATTCTCTTTTGAAAATCGACACCACTCTTGAAAAGTTGAAAAGGTATTTTCCCGCTTTGCCTCCAAATGCGATTAATAAAATTTACCGTGCTAGGTGTGCAAGATTGAGGTTATTAATGAATCATGAAATTCCTGAAGATATTCGCTGGCTAATTGAAGCAAAGGTCCGCTTATCAGGTGAGTCCTCCAATTCTTTCATTTCACACATGCCTGGAACAGGTAAAAGCACTTTTGCAAAGAAACGTCGTGCAAAACGACTGAAAGTCTGTCACAAATGTGCCAGATGGACTTGTAATGCGACATGTCGTTCTTTAGGAATGGTATCTGTAAACCGTGAAGATAAGATACAATTCATTAAGGATGGCCTGAGTAAGGGGTCTTTAGATAATCTTTTGTTGACCCTTGAGATGCATCCTAGTGGAGATGTGCATCGTGTAATTCATGATTTATGGCCACAATTCCATAAAGAACATGATCGTCTTAGTCTTGGGAATCTGACTAAAAAAGACCCTGTTTGCCAGTTTTTAAGAAAACTGGATGGGAAGCCTATCCCCGACCCATAGAGGGCGTTTAAGCCGTTCTTGGACGTAAAACCAAGGGAAGATGTGAGCCACAATCACAACTACCTGTACATACATGCTTTTTCAAAATAAATAATTAATAAAGAGAGAGAGAGAGAGAGAGAGAGTTTGTAAGACTACAGCTGGCTTACATATAGGTGGTATGATTGCATTTTCACTTTTTCATCTATAAATTCTTCTCTTCCTTCCCTTCATTTCTACTCATTCCATATATTCATCAAATATAGAAGTGTGTAGAAATGGCAGGTTCCTCAAGTCATCATATAAGAAATATTTGTGTTTTCGGTGGATCTAGTTCTGGGAAAGAAAAAGAGTTTTTAGAATCAGCGAATCATCTTGGTCGGGTACTAGCTGAGAGAAAGATTCATTTAGTGTATGGGGGAGGGAGCCTTGGGTTAATGGGAGGTGTGTCAATGGCTGCATTTTTAGGAGGCAGTCAAGTTTTGGGGGTTGTCCCCAAAGCTTTAGCAACTGGGGACATCATTGGAAAAACAATTGGAGAGGAACTACAGGTCCCAACAATGTCTGACCGACTGAATACCATGTTTAGCCATGCTGATGCCTTCATTGCCTTACCAGGTGGTTTGGGCACATTGGAAGAAATCTTTCATATTTCATCTTGGGCCCAACTGCACATTCACCATAAACCTATAGGTTTGTTAAATGTTAATGGTTTTTATGATAAGTTGCTGTCTTTCCTTGATCAAGCTGCGGAACAGGAATTTCTAACATCTTCGGCACGACAAATCATAATCTCTGCTGCTACTGCTGAACAATTGATTGACCAACTACAATCTTTCATCCCTGTCATTGATCCCTGCATGAGTCGCCTAGATTGGTCAACTAAGGACAGCCGTAAAAAGCTTAGATTAGATTTGAGCCTTCATCTGTGAAACCTTGTGTCTTTTGGTTTTATTAATAGCATATTATTTTGTTTTGTTACTTCTTATGTTTGTTTAAGTGTGTTTCAGGTTTGTCATTGTTCGATGTTTCAGGTGATGTCTTCTATACTCTATCTTTCTACCTTCGAACATTGAGGACAATGTCTCGTTTTGGTTGGGGGGAGAGGGTAGTAGTTTTAAAAAAACAAAATACTAACTTGCTAACTGTTTTTGCTATTATTAAAACCATTTGACAAAATTGTTATTAGGATGGCAGAGTATGGAATCAATTTTATTGACTCTAGAGACGCATCTTAGTAAGTTTCATTACCAAGGTCTATCATAATACTTCTTGAAATATTCAGGTTTACAAACTCTCACATTGTTATCACTTGATTCTGCTCCTATACTCATTTAACAAATATTATTAAACCTTCATTTTCACACACACACTTTAACATATGATTGTGGGTTGCACATTGGATTATTACATTAATTATGTTCTTTTGTTGAAGGTAACAACTAAGGGAAAAGGATAGTATATAATTTGCAAAAAAAATAATAATAATAATAATAAAAAAAAAATAGTATTGATGATAATAAAACGTGGATAAGTTTGGTTTCGTAGCCTCCCTAACCTAAGCAATTAAGCCCGAAGGGGTGTTTTAACACCTAATACCCTAAAGTCAACTGACTTGGGAGCTATTGGCCCAAAGCTTGTTTCATGGGTTAAGGAGAAAAGCTTAAGGGAATCAAACATTGCACTATCTACGTATCAGTATCTGCAACCCGAGTTGTTAAGCTCGTAGGGGTGTCTCAACACCTAATGCCCTAAGATCAACTGGTCTGGGAGTCATTAGCCTAAAACTCGTTACATGGGTTAAAGATACATTGTGTTTTAAGTTGTATGTGTATATAAATAAAAAGAAAAAAAAGAAAAAAAAAATAATAATAATCCCAACCCAAGGAAGTTCACCTTAAACATTTGAACATAATATTGTTTTCTTCCAACAAAAGCCCCATCATCTATGTTTTCATTGAGCACACAAAAAGAAGGTTTATTAATATCTTGTTTACGAAGTATGAAGCAGGAATATAAATTTAATGAGAGTTTGTTTATCTGGATAGATTAATGGAAGTTGAATGATGAATGCCTTGCTTGGTGGAACTTGCAAATTGTTTCTCTATTTTAACGCTTTAGATTACTAGGGACTAGTAATAAGCTGGTTGGGGGGTGTGATTAGTACTTAAAAGTGCATGTTTATCAAGGTTTTATATCATCATTTTGCACTTGAAGTATCAATAACTCCTTAACTAAAGCATGTTTTATAATAACAAGTTTGATACTATAAGATACCTTAATTTATGGTAAATGCTCATCTTATATGCAGGTCTATCACATAAATAAAAGAATTGATTGATGAGTTTAAGTATTAAAAGTGAAAGGACAAAGAGATGGCCAAACTTAGAAAAGAGATGTCGGTGCAGTCCAAACCGGAACATTGCTCAGTAATTGGATCATATCTGGAGCTCTAGATTTCGGATTTAGGTCCATTTTATATGGATGGAAAGGTAAAACAAAGGCCTACAACTTTCATGAGGAGCCCAAGATTTGAAAAGGTCGTTTTGAAGTCCAAATTGAAGGAACAACGAAGAAGTCCGAAGCTGTCCTGCAGCCCAAACACTATTTAGTGTTCAGCCCATATCTTGAGTTCTAGAAGTCCAAATGACCTCATCTTTTTTTTGTTGGAAAGCTGAGACAATTTCCTAGAACATTCATGAGGATTCTGGGCAAATTATGATGTTAGCAATGACGTCTTGACCAGACAAGAAGATAAGGATTGTTATCAAGTCAAGATGTGGCCACCCACTCATCAATTAGTCAACAAATCAATAGTTCCAAATTTTGGCCTATAAAAGGAGGCACTTACCATGTATTGAGGCATCTTGGTGTTCAGATCAAGATCATGCTCTTGCTTTCTCTCTTTGTATTGCTTATGTCTTGCTTTCATTAATATCAAGTTTATGCACTTCATTTCCTTTCCTTTGTCTAGTTAACTTCTTTCTCATTTATGTTCTTGTCTTGCTCATTTATGTTTCTTTCTTTTATTATGTCCAGCTAAGTTAATTATGTCAGGTGAAAAGGGTACACTAATGGTGTAAGAACAAGTATAATATAAACTTAACATGGAACTTATTTGTTGGATACTAACATGTTTTATATTTGTTATCTTGTTCACTTTAATACTTTGCTTGTTAAATGGTTAATCTAGATTTATGTTGTATAACACTTGGTACAACAAATACTTGGCACTTTCATAGCCCATACTGTATGGTTTAACCGACACCTGAGCTATGAAAGGAACTTGATTTGTTGTTAACATAAGTTATAATCATGAATGCCTGCCAACATTTACAAGTATTAGCTTTATTCGAATAAGATAATTAATGTAATCATGTTAACAATTTATAATCTGATTGGAACCTCCTTTATGTGTGGTTTCCAATTGAGTAATAAGAGTTTATATTATACTTGTTTGAAGTACCATTAGTGGATCCTCTAACCTTGACATTTGTCTTTATCATTGTTTAATCCTTACGTTAATCTTTCATCTCAAAGTTCTCATTAATTTCTTCATCTTCTGCTTTTATTATTGTTATTATTATTATTATTACTTACATTATGTTTATATTATATAATATATATCTTTGATCTTTTCATAAACTCAGTATATAGGCTGGAAACCTGTGACCCGATCTTTTAGATCATTCTCAGGTATAACAACGCCACGTACTGAGTATTATTATTGTTATTATTGTTGTTATTGTTGTTGTTGTGTTGTTATTTATAATTTATACAATTAACCTCTCTGTGGTTCGACCCCGGTCTTGCCGGGTTATTTATTACTTCGACACTCCTGCACTTGGGAAAAGACATCAAGCTTTTGGTCGTGTCATAAAGATTGATTCTTTTTCTCATATTGTTTTTGTGTGACTTTTGTTTTGCTAGTCTCTCACCCCGGTCAAATAGCGGATAACGGTACTCCGTGACTTTTAAGTCGGTTCTTTCAGTATCCCATGATAACTGATATCTGTGTATATATTTGTGCAATTCTTTGCTCTTTCTCCTTTCTTTGAATCTCTCCCCCAATTCTCAGTTGAAAATGGACACCACTCTTGAAAAATTGAAAAAGTATTTTCCCGCTCTGCCTCAGAATGCGATTACAAAAATTTACCATACTCCCCATCAAATGAAGTGGGTTGTTTGGTGTTGGGTTAGATGTATTTTTATCCTTGATTTGATCTATCTAAAACCGGTTTTACCCCTCCCTCCCAGCGCTGCGTCGCTGTCGATCGAGAAATCGGCAGCGAAAACTGCATTGCTGCCAATTTCTGCCTCGGCAGTGAAAACTGCGTCGTTGCCAATCCAGAAATCGGCAGTAGAAACTGCATTGCTGCCGATCAAGAAATCGGCATCGAAATCCTGTGTCGCTGCCAATTTCTGTATCTGCAGCAAAAACTAGGTCGCTGCTGATTTTTGTATCGGCGAAGACTGTGTCGCTGCTGATCCAGAATCGGCAGCGGAAACTACATCGCTGCCAATTTCTGCATCGACAACGAAAACCGAGTCATCATTTCTCTCTCTCTCTCCATATATATATATATATATATATATATATATATATATAACAATATTCTTTTGGGTGTTTACATCCACGGCTGACACTGAAATCCTCAACGCCCATGGACTACGTCATCATCAGAAATCATTGACAAAAACAACGTCCCTAGAGACCCAGAAATAATCACTAGAACCCAGTTCCAAGGCTGACGTTGAAATCTTCAACGCCCATGGCCTACATCAGAATCATAAATCATTGACGAAAACGGAGTCCCTACCGAACCAGAAATCATCACTCGAACACAGTTCCACGGCTGACGCTGAAATCCTCTCCGCCCATAGTCTACGTGAGAATCAGGAATCATTGACAAAACCGAGTCCCTGCGGACCAATAAATCATCACTGGAACCCATTTCCACGGCTGATGCTGAAATCGTCACCGCCCATGGTCTACGTCATAATCAGAAATCATTGACGAAAACTGCATCCTTAGTGACCCAGAAATCATCACCGGAACCCAGTTCCATGGGTGACCCTGAAATCATCATCGCCCATGGCGTACGTCACAATCAGAAATCTTTGACGAAAACTGAGTCCTTGCCTACCCAGAAATCATCACCGGAACCCATTTCCATGGCTGACGCTGAAATCTTCAGTGTCCATGACCTTCGTCATAATCAGAAATCATTGATGAAAACTACGTCCCTGGAGACCCAGAAATCATCACCCGAACCCAGTTCCATGGGTGACGATGAAATCTTCATCGCCCATGGCGTACGTCAGAATCATATATCATTGACGAAAACTGCGTCGCTGCCTACCCAGAAATCATCACCGGAACCCATTTCCATGGGTGACCCTGAAATCATCATCGCCCATGGCGTACGTCAGAATCAGAAATCATTGACGAAAACTGAGTCCCAACCTACGCAGAAATCATCACCGGAATCCATTTCCACGGCTGACACTGAAATCTTCAGCACCCGTGGCCTACGTCATCATCAGAAATCATTGACAAAAACTACGTCCCTGGGAACCTAAAAATAATCAGCGGAACCCAGTTCCATGGGTGACGCTGAAATCATCATCGCCCATGGCTTACGTCAGAATTAGAAATCATTGACGAAAACTGAATCCCTACCGAACCAGAAATCATCACTCGAACACAGTTCCACGGCTGACGCTGAAATCTTCTCCGCCCATAGTCTACGTGAGAATCAGGAATCATTGACAAAACCGAGTCCCTGCGGACCAACAAATCATCACCGGAACCATTTCCACGGCTGACGCTGAAATCATCACCGCCCATGGTCTACGTCATAATCAGAAATCATTGACGAAAACTGCATCCTTAGTGACCCAGAAATCATCACCGGAACCCAGTTCCATGGGTGACCCTGAAATCATCATCGCCCATGGCGTACGTCACAATCAGAAATCTTTGACGAAAACTGAGTCCTTGCCTACCCAGAAATCATCACCGGAACCCATTTCGACGGCTGACGCTAAAATCTTCAGCACCCATGGCCTACATCATAATCAGAAATCATTGACAAAAACTATGTCCCTAGAGACCCAGAAATCATCACTAGAACCTAGTTCCAAGGCTGACGCTGAAATCTTCTGCGTCCATGGCCTACGTCATAATCAGCAATCATTGATGATAACTACGTCCCTAGAGACTTAGAAATCATCACCGGAACCCAGTTCCACGGCTGACGCTGAAATCGTCACCGCCCAAGGACTACGTCATCATTATAAATCATTAACGAACACTGCCTCCTTGGAGACCCAGAAATCATCACTGGAACCCAGTTCCATGGGTGACCCTGAAATCATCATCGCCCATGACATACGTCAGAATCAGATATCATTGACGAAACTACGTCCCTGCCTACCCAGAAATCATCACCAGAATCCATTTCCACGGCTGACACTGAAATCTTCAGCACCCGTGGCCTACGTCATAATCAGAAATCATTGACAAAAACTACGTCCCTGGGAACCTAGAAATAATCAGCGGAACCCAGTTCCATGGGTGACGCTGAAATCATCATCGCCCATGGCTTATGTCAGAATCAGAAATCATTGACGAAAACTGAGTCCCTACCGAACCAGAAATCATCACTGGAACACAGTTCCATGGGTGACACTGAAATCATCATCGCCCATGGCGTACGTCACAATCAGAAATCTTTGACGAAAACTGAGTCCTTGCCTACCCAGAAATCATCACCGGAACCCATTTCCACGGCTGACGCTGAAATCTTCAGCACCTATGGCCTACGTCATAATCAGAAATCATTGACAAAAACTACGTCCCTAGAGACCCAGAAATCATCACTGGAACCTAGTTCCAAGGCTGACGCTGAAATCTTCAGCGTCCATGGCCTACGTCATAATCAGCAATCATTGATGATAACTACGTCCCTGGAGACCTAGAAATCATCACCGGAACCCAGTTCCACGGCTGACGATGAAATCGTCACCGCCCATGGACTACGTCATCATCATAAATCATTAACGAACACTGCCTCCTTGGAGACCCAGAAATCATCACTGGAACCCAGTTCCATGGGTGACCCTGAAATCATCATCGCCCATGGCGTACGTCAGAATCAGAAATCATTGACGAAAACTGAGTCGCTCCCTACCCAGAAATTATCACGGGAACCCATTTCCACGGCTGACGCTGAAATCTTCAGCGTCCATGGCCTACGTCATAATCAACAATCATTGATGAAAACTACGTCCCTAGAGACCTAGAAATCAACACCGGAACCCAGTTCCACGTCTGACGCTGAAATCATCATCGCCCATGGCTTACGTCAGAATTAGAAATCATTGACGAAAACTGAGTCCCTACCGAACCAGAAATCATCACTCGAACACAGTTCCACGGCTGACGCTGAAATCCTCTCCGCCCATAGTCTACGTGAGAATCAGGAATCATTGACAAAACCGAGTCCCTGCGGACCAACAAATCATCACCGGAACCATTTCCACGGCTGACGCTGAAATCATCACCGCCCATGGTCTACGTCATAATCAGAAATCATTGACGAAAACTGCATCCTTAGTGACCCAGAAATCATCACCGGAACCCAGTTCCATGGGTGACCCTGAAATCATCATCGCCCATGGCGTACGTCACAATCAGAAATCTTTGACGAAAACTGAGTCCTTGCCTACCCAGAAATCATCACCGGAACCTATTTTGACGGCTGACGCTAAAATCTTCAGCACCCATGGCCTACATCATAATCAGAAATCATTGACAAAAACTATGTCCCTAGAGACCCAGAAATCATCACTAGAACCTAGTTCCAAGGCTGACGCTGAAATCTTCTGCGTCCATGGCCTACGTCATAATCAGCAATCATTGATGATAACTACGTCCATAGAGACCTAGAAATCATCACCGGAACCCAGTTCCACGGCTGACGCTGAAATCGTCACCGCCCAAGGACTACGTCATCATCATAAATCATTAACGAACACTGCCTCCTTGGAGACCCAGAAATCATCACCGGAACCCAGTTCCATGGGTGACCCTGAAATCATCATCGCCCATGACATACGTCAGAATCAGATATCATTGACGAAACTACGTCCCTGCCTACCCAGAAATCATCACCAGAATCCATTTCCACGGCTGACACTGAAATCTTCAGCACCCGTGGCCTACGTCATAATCAGAAATCATTGACAAAAACTACGTCCCTGGGAACCTAGAAATAATCAGCGGAACCCAGTTCCATGGGTGACGCTGAAATCATCATCGCCCATGGCTTACGTCAGAATCAGAAATCATTGACGAAAACTGAGTCCCTACCGAACCAGAAATCATCACTGGAACACAGTTCCATGGGTGACACTGAAATCATCATCGCCCATGGCGTACGTCACAATCAGAAATCTTTGACGAAAACTGAGTCCTTGCCTACCCAGAAATCATCACCGGAACCCATTTCCACGGCTGACGCTGAAATCTTCAGCACCTATGGCCTACGTCATAATCAGAAATCATTGACAAAAACTACGTCCCTAGAGACCCAGAAATCATCACTGGAACCTAGTTCCAAGGCTGACGCTGAAATCTTCAGCGTCCATGGCCTACGTCATAATCAGCAATCATTGATGATAACTACGTCCCTGGAGACCTAGAAATCATCACCGGAACCCAGTTCCACGGCTGACGATGAAATCGTCACCGCCCATGGACTACGTCATCATCATAAATCATTAACGAACACTGCCTCCTTGGAGACCCAGAAATCATCACTGGAACCCAGTTCCATGGGTGACCCTGAAATCATCATCGCCCATGGCGTACGTCAGAATCAGAAATCATTGACGAAAACTGAGTCGCTCCCTACCCAGAAATTATCACGGGAACCCATTTCCACGGCTGACGCTGAAATCTTCAGCACCCGTGGCCTACGTCATAATCAGAAATCATTGACAAAAACTACGTCCCTGGGAACCTAGAAATAATCAGCGGAACCCAGTTCCATGGGTGACGCTGAAATCATCATCGCCCATGGCTTATGTCAGAATCAGAAATCATTGACGAAAACTGAGTCCCTACCGAACCAGAAATCATCACTGGAACACAGTTCCATGGGTGACACTGAAATCATCATCGCCCATGGCGTACGTCACAATCAGAAATCTTTGACGAAAACTGAGTCCTTGCCTACCCAGAAATCATCACCGGAACCCATTTCCACGGCTGACGCTGAAATCTTCAGCACCTATGGCCTACGTCATAATCAGAAATCATTGACAAAAACTACGTCCCTAGAGACCCAGAAATCATCACTGGAACCTAGTTCCAAGGCTGACGCTGAAATCTTCAGCGTCCATGGCCTACGTCATAATCAGCAATCATTGATGATAACTACGTCCCTGGAGACCTAGAAATCATCACCGGAACCCAGTTCCACGGCTGACGATGAAATCGTCACCGCCCATGGACTACGTCATCATCATAAATCATTAACGAACACTGCCTCCTTGGAGACCCAGAAATCATCACTGGAACCCAGTTCCATGGGTGACCCTGAAATCATCATCGCCCATGGCGTACGTCAGAATCAGAAATCATTGACGAAAACTGAGTCGCTCCCTACCCAGAAATTATCACGGGAACCCATTTCCACGGCTGACGCTGAAATCTTCAGCGTCCATGGCCTACGTCATAATCAACAATCATTGATGAAAACTACGTCCCTAGAGACCTAGAAATCAACACCGGAACCCAGTTCCACGTCTGACGCTGAAATCATCATCGCCCATGGCTTACGTCAGAATTAGAAATCATTGACGAAAACTGAGTCCCTACCGAACCAGAAATCATCACTCGAACACAGTTCCACGGCTGACGCTGAAATCCTCTCCGCCCATAGTCTACGTGAGAATCAGGAATCATTGACAAAACCGAGTCCCTGCGGACCAACAAATCATCACCGGAACCATTTCCACGGCTGACGCTGAAATCATCACCGCCCATGGTCTACGTCATAATCAGAAATCATTGACGAAAACTGCATCCTTAGTGACCCAGAAATCATCACCGGAACCCAGTTCCATGGGTGACCCTGAAATCATCATCGCCCATGGCGTACGTCACAATCAGAAATCTTTGACGAAAACTGAGTCCTTGCCTACCCAGAAATCATCACCGGAACCCATTTCCACGGCTAACGCTGAAATCTTCAGCACCCATGGCCTACATCATAATCAGAAATCATTGACAAAAACTATGTCCCTAGAGACCCAGAAATCATCACTAGAACCTAGTTCCAAGGCTGACGCTGAAATCTTCTGCGTCCATGGCCTACGTCATAATCAGCAATCATTGATGATAACTACGTCCCTAGAGACCTAGAAATCATTACCGGAACCCAGTTCCACGGCTGACGATGAAATCGTCACCGCCCATGGACTACGTCATCATCATAAATCATTAACGAACACTGCCTCCTTGGAGACCCAGAAATCATCACTGGAACCCAGTTCCATGGGTGACCCAGAAATCATCATCGCCCATGGTGTACGTCAGAATCAGAAATCATTGACGAAAACTGAGTCGCTCCCGACCCAGAAATTATCACCGGAACCCATTTCCACGGCTGACGCTGAAATCTTCAGCGTCCATGGCCTACGTCATAATCAACAATCATTGATGAAAACTACGTCCCTAGAGACCTAGAAATCAACACCGGAACCCAGTTCCACGTCTGACGCTGAAATCATCACCGCCCATGGACTACGTCATAATCAGAAATCATTGACTAAAACGGAGTCCCTACCGAACCAGAAATCATCACTCGAACACAGTTCCACGGCTGACGCTGAAATCCTCTCCGCCCATAGTCTACGTGAGAATCAGGAATCATTGACAAAACCGAGTCCCTGCGGACCAACAAATCATCACCGGAACCATTTCCACGGCTGACGCTGAAATCTTCACCGCCCATGGTCTACGTCATAATCAGAAATCATTGACGAAAACTGCATCCTTAGTGACCCAGAAATCATCACCGGAACCCAGTTCCATGGGTGACCCTGAAATCATCATCGCCCATGGCGTACGTCACAATCAGAAATCTTTGACGAAAACTGAGTCCTTGCCTACCCAGAAATCATCAGCGGAACCCATTTCGACGGCTGACGCTAAAATCTTCAGCACCAATGGCCTACATCATAATCAGAAATCATTGACAAAAACTATGTCCCTAGAGACCCAGAAATCATCACTAGAACCTAGTTCCAAGGCTGACGCTGAAATCTTCTACGTCTATGGCCTACGTCATAATGAGCAATCATTGATGATAACTACGTCCCTAGAGACCTAGAAATCATCACCGGAACCCAGTTCCACGGGTGACGCTGAAATCGTCACCGCCCAAGGACTACGTCATCATCATAAATCATTAACGAACACTGCCTCCTTGGAGACCCAGAAATCATCACCGGAACCCAGTTCCATGGGTGACCCTGAAATCATCATCGCCCATGACATACGTCA
Source organism: Populus alba x Populus glandulosa (assembly GCA_033617975.1). Classification (NCBI taxonomy): domain Eukaryota; kingdom Viridiplantae; phylum Streptophyta; class Magnoliopsida; order Malpighiales; family Salicaceae; genus Populus; species Populus alba x Populus glandulosa. Next base: position 5,329,499 of record CM066157.1, read on the forward strand.
GAATCAGATATCATTGACGAAAACTGAGTCCTTGCCTACCCAGAAATCATCACCGGAACCCATTTCCACGGCTGACGCTGAAATCTTCAGCACCTATGGCCTACGTCATAATCAGAAATCATTGACAAAAACTACGTCCCTAGAGACCCAGAAATCATCACTGGAACCTAGTTCCAAGGCTGACGCTGAAATCTTCAGCGTCCATGGCCTACGTCATAATCAGCAATCATTGATGATAACTACGTCCCTGGAGACCTAGAAATCATCACCGGAACCCAGTTCCACGGCTGACGATGAAATCGTCACCGCCCATGGACTACGTCATCATCATAAATCATTAACGAACACTGCCTCCTTGGAGACCCAGAAATCATCACTGGAACCCAGTTCCATGGGTGACCCTGAAATCATCATCGCCCATGGCGTACGTCAGAATCAGATATCATTGACGAAACTACGTCCCTGCCTACCCAGAAATCATCACCAGAATCCATTTCCACGGCTGACACTGAAATCTTCAGCACCCGTGGCCTACGTCATAATCAGAAATCATTGACAAAAACTACGTCCCTGGGAACCTAGAAATAATCAGCGGAACCCAGTTCCATGGGTGACGCTGAAATCATCATCGCCCATGGCTTACGTCAGAATCAGAAATCATTGACGAAAACTGAGTCCCTACCGAACCAGAAATCATCACCGGAACCCAGTTCCATGGGTGACCCTGAAATCATCATCGCCCATGGCGTACGTCACAATCAGAAATCTTTGACGAAAACTGAGTCCTTGCCTACCCAGAAATCATCACCGGAACCCATTTCCACGGCTGACGCTGAAATCTTCAGCACCCATGGCCTACGTCATAATCAGAAATCATTGACAAAAACTACGTCCCTAGAGACCCAGAAATCATCACTGGAACCTAGTTCCAAGGCTGACGCTGAAATCTTCAGCGTCCATGGCCTACGTCATAATCAGCAATCATTGATGATAACTACGTCCCTGGAGACCTAGAAATCATTACCGGAACCCAGTTCCACGGCTGACGATGAAATCGTCACCGCCCATGGACTACGTCATCATCATAAATCATTAACGAACACTGCCTCCTTGGAGACCCAGAAATCATCACTGGAACCCAGTTCCATGGGTGACCCTGAAATCATCATCGCCCATGGTGTACGTCAGAATCAGAAATCATTGACGAAAACTGAGTCGCTCCCGACCCAGATATTATCACCGGAACCCATTTCCACGGCTGACGCTGAAATCTTCAGCGTCCATGGCCTACGTCATAATCAACAATCATTGATGAAAACTACGTCCCTAGAGACCTAGAAATCAACACCGGAACCCAGTTCCACGTCTGACGCTGAAATCATCACCGCCCATGGACTACGTCATAATCAGAAATCATTGACTAAAACGGAGTCCCTACCGAACCAGAAATCATCACTCGAACACAGTTCCACGGCTGACGCTGAAATCCTCTCCGCCCATAGTCTACGTGAGAATCAGGAATCATTGACAAAACCGAGTCCCTGCGGACCAACAAATCATCACCGGAACCATTTCCACGGCTGACGCTGAAATCTTCACCGCCCATGGTCTACGTCATAATCAGAAATCATTGACGAAAACTGCATCCTTAGTGACCCAGAAATCATCACCGGAACCCAGTTCCATGGGTGACCCTGAAATCATCATCGCCCATGGCGTACGTCACAATCAGAAATCTTTGACGAAAACTGAGTCCTTGCCTACCCAGAAATCATCATCGGAACCCATTTCGACGGCTGACGCTAAAATCTTCAGCACCAATGGCCTACATCATAATCAGAAATCATTGACAAAAACTATGTCCCTAGAGACCCAGAAATCATCACTAGAACCTAGTTCCAAGGCTGACGCTGAAATCTTCTGCGTCTATGGCCTACGTCATAATGAGCAATCATTGATGATAACTACGTCCCTAGAGACCTAGAAATCATCACCGGAACCCAGTTCCACGACTGACGATGAAATCGTCACCACCCATGGACTATGTCATCATCATAAATCATTAGCGAACACTGCCTCCTTGGAGACCCAGAAATCATCACTGGAACCCAGTTCCATGGGTGACCCTGAAATCATCATCGCCCATGGCGTACGTCAGAATCAGAAATCATTGACGAAAACTGAGTCACTCCAGACCTAGAAATTATCACCGGAACCCATTTCCACGGCTGACGCTGAAATCTTCAGCGTCCATGGCCTACGTCATAATCAACAATCATTGATGAAAACTACGTCCCTAGAGACCTAGAAATCAACACCGGAACCCAGTTCCACGTCTGACGCTGAAATCATCACCACCCATGGACTACGTCATAATCAGAAATCATTGACTAAAACGGAGTCCCTACCGAACCAGAAATCATCACTGGAACACAGTTCCACGGCTGACGCTGAAATCCTCTCCGCCCATAGTCTACGTGAGAATCAGGAATCATTGACAAAACCGAGTCCCTGCGGACCAACAAATCAACACCGGTTCCATTTCCACGGCTGACGCTGAAATCATCACCGCCCATGGTCTACGTCATAATCAGAAATCATTGACGAAACCTGCATCCTTAGTGACCCAGAAATCATCACCGGAACCCAGTTCCATGGGTGACCCTGAAATCATCATCGCCCATGGCGTGCGTCACAATCAGAAATCTTTGACGAAAACTGAGTCCTTGCCTACCCAGAAATCATCACCGGAACCCATTTCGACGGCTGACGCTAAAATCTTCAGCACCCATGGCCTACATCATAATCAGAAATCATTGACAAAAACTACGTCCCTGGGAACGTAGAAATAATCAGCGGAACCCAGTTCCATGGGTGACGCTGAAATCATCATCGCCCATGGCTTACGTCAGAATCAGAAATCATTTACGAAAACTGAGTCCCTACCGAACCAGAAATCATCACTGGAACACAGTTCCATGGGTGACACTGAAATCATCATCGCCCATGGCGTACGTCACAATCAGAAATCTTTGACGAAAACTGAGTCCTTGCCTACCCAGAAATCATCACCGGAACCCATTTCCACGGCTGACGCTGAAATCTTCAGCACCCATGGCCTACGTCATAATCAGAAATCATTGACAAAAACTACGTCCCTAGAGACCCAGAAATCATCACTGGAACCTAGTTCCAAGGCTGACGCTGAAATCTTCAGCGTCCATGGCCTACGTCATAATCAACAATCATTGATGATAACTACGTCCCTAGAGACCTAGAAATCATCACAGGAACCCAGTTCCACGACTGACGATGAAATCGTCACCACCCATGGACTACGTCATCATCATAAATCATTAACGAACACTGCCTCCTTGGAGACCCAGAAATCATCACTGGAACCCAGTTCCATGGGTGACCCTGAAATCATCATCGCCCATGGCGTACGTCAGAATCAGAAATCATTGACGAAAACTGCGTCGCTCCCGACCCAGAAATTATCACCGGAACCCATTTCCACGGCTGACGCTGAAATCTTCAGCGTCCATGGCCTACGTCATAATCAACAATCATTGATGAAAACTACGTCCCTAGAGACCTAGAAATCAACACCGGAACCCAGTTCCACGTCTGACGCTGAAATCATCACCGCCCATGGACTACGTCATAATCAGAAATCATTGACTAAAACGGAGTCCCTACCGAACCAGAAATCATCACTGGAACACAGTTCCACGGCTGACGCTGAAATCCTCTCCGCCCATAGTCTACGTGAGAATCAGGAATCATTGACAAAACCGAGTCCCTACGGACCAACAAATCATCACCGGAACCATTTCCACGGCTGACGCTGAAATCTTCACCGCCCATGGTCTACGTCATAATCAGAAATCATTGACGAAAACTGCATCCTTAGTGACCCAGAAATCATCACCGGAACCCAGTTCCATGGGTGACCCTGAAATCATCATCGCCCATGGCGTACGTCACAATCAGAAATCTTTGACGAAAACTGAGTCCTTGCCTACCCAGAAATCATCATCGGAACCCATTTCGACGGCTGACGCTAAAATCTTCAGCACCAATGGCCTACATCATAATCAGAAATCATTGACAAAAACTATGTCCCTAGAGACCTAGAAATCATCACTAGAACCTAGTTCCAAGGCTGACGCTGAAATCTTCTGCGTCCATGGCCTACGTCATAATCAGCAATCATTGATGATAACTACGTCCCTAGAGACCTAGAAATCATCACCGGAACCCAGTTCCACGGCTGACGCTGAAATCGTCACCGCCCAAGGACTACGTCATCATCATAAATCATTAACGAACACTGCCTCCTTGGAGACCCAGAAATCATCACCGGAACCCAGTTCCATGGGTGACCCTGAAATCATCATCGCCCATGACATACGTCAGAATCAGATATCATTGACGAAACTACGTCCCTGCCTACCCAGAAATCATCACCAGAATCCATTTCCACGGCTGACACTGAAATCTTCAGCACCCGTGGCCTACGTCATAATCAGAAATCATTGACAAAAACTACGTCCCTGGGAACCTAGAAATAATCAGCGGAACCCAGTTCCATGGGTGACGCTGAAATCATCATCGCCCATGGCTTACGTCAGAATCAGAAATCATTGACGAAAACTGAGTCCCTACCGAACCAGAAATCATCACTGGAACACAGTTCCATGGGTGACACTGAAATCATCATCGCCCATGGCGTACGTCACAATCAGAAATCTTTGACGAAAACTGAGTCCTTGCCTACCCAGAAATCATCACCGGAACCCATTTCCACGGCTGACGCTGAAATCTTCAGCACCCATGGCCTACGTCATAATCAGAAATCATTGACAAAAACTACGTCCCTAGAGACCCAGAAATCATCACTGGAACCTAGTTCCAAGGCTGACGCTGAAATCTTCAGCGTCCATGGCCTACGTCATAATCAACAATCATTGATGATAACTACGTCCCTAGAGACCTAGAAATCATCACAGGAACCCAGTTCCACGACTGACGATGAAACGTCACCACCCATGGACTACGTCATCATCATAAATCATTAACGAACACTGCCTCCTTGGAGACCCAGAAATCATCACTGGAACCCAGTTCCATGGGTGACCCTGAAATCATCATCGCCCATGGCGTACGTCAGAATCAGAAATCATTGACGAAAACTGCGTCGCTCCCGACCCAGAAATTATCACCGGAACCCATTTCCACGGCTGACGCTGAAATCTTCAGCGTCCATGGCCTACGTCATAATCAACAATCATTGATGAAAACTACGTCCCTAGAGACCTAGAAATCAACACCGGAACCCAGTTCCACGTCTGACGCTGAAATCATCACCGCCCATGGACTACGTCATAATCAGAAATCATTGACTAAAACGGAGTCCCTACCGAACCAGAAATCATCACTGGAACACAGTTCCACGGCTGACGCTGAAATCCTCTCCGCCCATAGTCTACGTGAGAATCAGGAATCATTGACAAAACCGAGTCCCTGCGGACCAACAAATCATCACCGGAACCATTTCCACGGCTGACGCTGAAATCTTCACCGCCCATGGTCTACGTCATAATCAGAAATCATTGACGAAAACTGCATCCTTAGTGACCCAGAAATCATCACCGGAACCCAGTTCCATGGGTGACCCTGAAATCATCATCGCCCATGGCGTACGTCACAATCAGAAATCTTTGACGAAAACTGAGTCCTTGCCTACCCAGAAATCATCATCGGAACCCATTTCGACGGCTGACGCTAAAATCTTCAGCACCAATGGCCTACATCATAATCAGAAATCATTGACAAAAACTATGTCCCTAGAGACCTAGAAATCATCACTAGAACCTAGTTCCAAGGCTGACGCTGAAATCTTCTGCGTCCATGGCCTACGTCATAATCAGCAATCATTGATGATAACTACGTCCCTAGAGACCTAGAAATCATCACCGGAACCCAGTTCCACGGCTGACGCTGAAATCGTCACCGCCCAAGGACTACGTCATCATCATAAATCATTAACGAACACTGCCTCCTTGGAGACCCAGAAATCATCACCGGAACCCAGTTCCATGGGTGACCCTGAAATCATCATCGCCCATGACATACGTCAGAATCAGATATCATTGACGAAACTACGTCCCTGCCTACCCAGAAATCATCACCAGAATCCATTTCCACGGCTGACACTGAAATCTTCAGCACCCGTGGCCTACGTCATAATCAGAAATCATTGACAAAAACTACGTCCCTGGGAACCTAGAAATAATCAGCGGAACCCAGTTCCATGGGTGACGCTGAAATCATCATCGCCCATGGCTTACGTCAGAATCAGAAATCATTGACGAAAACTGAGTCCCTACCGAACCAGAAATCATCACTGGAACACAGTTCCATGGGTGACACTGAAATCATCATCGCCCATGGCGTACGTCACAATCAGAAATCTTTGACGAAAACTGAGTCCTTGCCTACCCAGAAATCATCACCGGAACCCATTTCCACGGCTGACGCTGAAATCTTCAGCACCCATGGCCTACGTCATAATCAGAAATCATTGACGAAAACTACGTCCCTAGAGACCCAGAAATCATCACTGGAACCTAGTTCCAAGGCTGACGCTGAAATCTTCAGCGTCCATGGCCTACGTCATAATCAGCAATCATTGATGATAACTACGTCCCTGGAGACCTAGAAATCATTACCGGAACCCAGTTCCACGGCTGACGATGAAATCGTCACCGCCCATGGACTACGTCATCATCATAAATCATTAACGAACACTGCCTCCTTGGAGACCCAGAAATCATCACTGGAACCCAGTTCCATGGGTGACCCTGAAATCATCATCGCCCATGGTGTACGTCAGAATCAGAAATCATTGACGAAAACTGAGTCGCTCCCGACCCAGAAATTATCACCGGAACCCATTTCCACGGCTGACGCTGAAATCTTCAACGTCCATGGCCTATGTCATAATCAACAATCATTGATGAAAACTACGTCCCCAGAGACCTAGAAATCAACACCGGAACCCAGTTCCACGTCTGACGCTGAAATCATCACCGCCCATGGACTACGTCATAATCAGAAATCATTGACTAAAACGGAGTCCCTACCGAACCAGAAATCATCACTGGAACACAGTTCCACGGCTGACGCTGAAATCCTCTCCGCCCATAGTCTACGTGAGAATCAGGAATCATTGACAAAACCGAGTCCCTGCGGACCAACAAATCATCACCGGAACCATTTCCACGGCTGACGCTGAAATCGTCACCGCCCATGGTCTACGTCATAATCAGAAATCATTGACGAAAACTGCATCCTTAGTGACCCAGAAATCATCACCGGAACCCAGTTCCATGGGTGACCCTGAAATCATCATCGCCCATGGCGTACGTCACAATCAGAAATCTTTGACGAAAACTGAGTCCTTGCCTACCCAGAAATCATCACCGGAACCCATTTAATGGCTGACGCTGAAATCTTCAGCCCCATGGCCTACGTCATAATTAGAAATCATTGACAAAAACTACGTCCCTTGGGAGCGAGAAATCATCACCGGAACCCAGTTCCATGGGTGACGCTGAAATCATCATCGTCCATGGTTTACATCAGAATCAGAAATCATTGACGAAAACTGCGTCCTTGGAGACCCAGAAATCATCACCGGAACCCAGTTCCAAGGGTGACCCTGAAATCATCATCGCCCATGGCGTACGTCAGAATCAGAAATCGTTGACGAAAACTGAGTCCCTGCCTACCCAGAAATCATCACCGGAACCCACTTCCAAGGATGACGCTGAAATGTTCCCCACCCATGGCCTACTTCAGAATCCAAAATCATTGATGAAAATCTTCTACGCCCATGCACTACGTTAGAATCAGGAATCATTGACGAAAACTAAGTCCCTGCCGACCCATAAATCATCACCGGAACCCATTTCCACGGCTGAGACTGAAATCTTCAGCACCCGTGGCCTACGTCATAATCAGAAATCATTGACAAAAACTACGTCCCTGGGAACCTAGAAATCATCATTGGAACCCACTTCCAAGGATGACGCTGAAATGTTCCCCACCCATGGCCTCCATCAGATTCCAAAATCATTAATGAAAACTGAGTCCCTACCGAACCACAAATCTTCACCGGAAACCATTTCCACGTCTGACGTTGAAATCGTCACAGCCCATGGACTACATCATAATCAGAAATCATTGAAGAAAACTGCATCCTTGGACACCCAGAAATCATCACCGGAACCCAGTTCCATGGATGACACTGAAATCATCATCGCCCATGGCTTACGTTAGAATCAGAAATCATTGACGAAAATTGAGTCCCTGGAGACCCATTTATCATCACCGGAACCCATTTCCATGGCCGACACTGAAATCATCATCGCCCATGGCCTACATCAGAATCAGAAATAATTGATGAAAACTGAGTCCCTATAGAACTAGATATCATCACCGGAACCCAGTTCCATGGCTGACGCTGAAATCTTCAGCGTCCATGTCCTACGTCATAATCAGAAATCATTGATGAAAACTACGTCCCTGGAGACCAAGAAATCATCACCGGAACCCAGTTCCATGGGTGACACTGAGATCATCATCGTCCATGGCTTAGGTCAGAATCAGAAATCATTGACGAAAAGTGAGTTCCTGGAGACCCAAATATCATCACCGAAACCATTTCCACGCCTGACGCTAAAATCTTCAGCACCCATGGCCTACGTCATAATCAGAAATCATTGACGAAAACTAAGTCCCTACTGAACCAGAAATCATCACCAGAACATAGTTCGACAGCTGACGCTGAAATTTTCTCCGCCCATGCTGTACGTGAGAATCAGGAATCATTGATGAAAACTATGTCCTTGCCGACTCATAAATCATCACCGGAATCCAGCTCCACGGCTGACGCTGAAATCGTCACCTCCCATGGACTACGTCATCATCAGAAATTATTAACGAACACTGCGTCCTTGGAGACCCAGAAATCATCACCGGAACCCAATTCCATGGGTGACGCTGATATCCTCATCGCCCATGGCTTACGTCAGAATCAGAAATCATTGACGAAAACTGAGTCCCTACCTACCCAGAAATCATCACCGGAACCCATTTCCACGTCTGACGCTGAAATCGTCACCGCCCATGGCCTACGTCATAATCAGAAATCATTGACGAAAACTGTGTCCTTAGAGACCAAGAACTCATCATCGGAACCCAGTTCCATGGGTGACACTGAAATCATCATCGTCCATGGCTTACATCAGAATCAGAAATCATTGACGAAAACTGAGTCCCTGCCTACCCAGAAATCATCACCGGAATCAATTTCCATGGCTGACGCTGAAATCTTCAGACCCATGACCTACGTCAAAAGCAGAAATCATTGACAAAAACTACGTTCTTGGGAACCAAGAAATCATCACCGGAACCCACTTCCAAGGATGACGCTGAAATGTTCCCCACCCATGGCCTCCATAAGAATCCAAAATCATTGATGAAAACTTAGTCCCTACCGAACCACAAATCTTCACCGGAACACAGTTCCATGGCTGACGCTGAAATCTTCTCCGCCCATGCAGTACTTGAGAATCAGGAATCATTGACGAAAACTAAGTCCCTACGAACCGATAAATCATCACCGGAAACCATTTCCACGTCTGACGCTGAAATCGTCACCGCCCATGGACTGCGTCATAATAAGAAATCATTGACGAAAACTGCATCCGTGGAGACCCAAAAATCATCACCGGAACCCAGTTCCATGGGTAACAAGGAAATCATCATCGCCCATGGCTTATGTCAGAATCAGAAATCTTTGACGAAAACTGAGTCCCTGGAGACCCAGATATAATCATTGGAACCCATTTCCACGGCCGACGCTGAAATCGTCAGCACCCATGGCCTACGTCATAATAAAAAATCATTGACAAAAACTACGTCCCTGGAGACCAAAAAATAATCACCGGAATCCAGTTCCAAGGCTGACGCTGAAATCTTCTGCACCCATTGCCTAAATCAGAATCAGAAATCATTGACAAAAACTACATCCCTGGGAACCCAGAAATAATCAGCGGAACCCACTTCCAAGGACGACGCTGAAATGTTCCCCACCCATGGCCTCCATCAGAATCCAAAATCATTGATGAAAACTGAGTCCCTATCGAATCCCAAATCTTCACCGGAACACAGTTCCACGGCTAACACTAAAATCTTCTCCGCCCAAGCACTACGTAAGAATCAGGAATCATTAATGAAAACTAAGTCCCTGCCGACCCATAAATCATCACCGGAACCCATTTCCACGTCTGATGATGAAATCGTCACCGCCCATGGACTACGTCATAATCAGAAATCATTGACGAAAACTGCGTCCTTGGAGACCCAGAAATCCTCACCAGAACCCAGTTCCATGGGTGACCCTGAAATCATCATACCCTATGGCGTACGTCAGAATCAGAAATCATTGACGAAAACTGAGTCCTGCCTACCTAGAAATTATCACCGGAACCCATTTCCACGGTTGACGCTGAAATCTTCAGCGTCCATGGCCTACGTCATAATCAGCAATCATTGATGAAAACTACGTCCCTGGAGACCCAGAAATCATCACCGAAACCCAGTTCCACGTCTGACGCTGAAATCATCACCGCCTATGGACTACGTCATAATCAGAAATCATTGACAAAATATTCGTCCCTGGGAACCCAGAAATAATCAACGGAACCCACTTCCAAGGATGACGCTGAAATGTTCCCCACCCATGGCCTCCATCAGAATCCAAAATCATTGATGAAAACTGAGTCCCTACCGAACCACAAATCATCACTAGAACACAGTTCGACAACTGACACTGAAATCTTCTTCGCCCATGCCGTACGTGAGAACAGGAATCATTGATAAAAACTAAGTCCTTGCCGACCCATAAATCATCACCGAAACCCATTTCCACGTCTGAAGATGAAATCGTCACCGCCCATGGACTACGTCATAATAAGAAATCATTGACAAAAAATGCGTCCTTGGAGACCGAGAAATCATCACCGGAACCCAGTTCCATGGGTGACGCTGAAATCATCATCGCCCATGCCGTACGTCAGAATCAGATATCATTGACAAAAACTGCGTCCCCGCCTACCCAGAAATCATCACCGGAACCTAGTTCCATGGGTGACCCTGAAATCATCATGGCCCATGGCGTACGTCAGAATCAGAAATCATTGATGAAAACTGAGTCCCTGCCTACCCAGAAATCATCATCGGAATCCATTTCCACGGCTGACACTGAAATCTTCAGCACCCGTGGCCTACGTCATAATCATAAATCATTGACAAAAAATTCGTCCCTGGGAACCCAGAAATAAAACCTTGATAAACATGCACTTTTAAGTACTAATCACACCCCCCAACCAGCTTATTACTAGTCCCTAGTAATCTAAAGCGTTAAAATAGAGAAACAATTTGCAAGTTCCACAAAGCAAGGCATTCATCATTCAACTTCCATTAATCTATCCAGATAAACAAACTTTCATTAAATTTATATTCCTGCTTCATACTTCGTAAACAAGATATTAATAAACCTTCTTTTTGTGTGCTCAATGAAAACATAGATGATGGGGCTTTTTTTTATTAGTATTTGTTGTACCAAGTGTTATACAACATAAATCTAGATTAACCATTTAACAAGCAAAGTATTAAAGTGAACAAGATAACAAATATAAAACATGTTAGTATCCAACAAATAAGTTCCATGTTAAGTTTATATTATACTTGTTCTTACACCATTAGTGTACCCTTTTCACCTGACATAATTAACTTAGCTGGACATAATAAAAGAAAGAAACATAAATGAGCAAGACAAGAACATAAATGAGAAAGAAGTTAACTAGACAAAGGAAAGGAAATGAAGTGCATAAACTTGATATTAATGAAAGCAAGACATAAGCAATACAAAGAGAGAAAGCAAGAGCATGATCTTGATCTGAACACCAAGATGCCTCAATACATGGTAAGTGCCTCCTTTTATAGGCCAAAATTTGGAACTATTGATTTGTTGACTAATTGATGAGTGGGTGGCCACATCTTGACTTGATAACAATCCTTATCTTCTTGTCTGGTCAAGACGTCATTGCTAACATCATAATTTGCCCAGAATCCTCATGAATGTTCTAGGAAATTGTCTCAGCTTTCCAACAAAAAAAAGATGAGGTCATTTGGACTTCTAGAACTCAAGATATGGGCTGAACACTAAATAGTGTTTGGGCTGCAGGACAGCTTCGGACTTCTTCGTTGTTCCTTCAATTTGGACTTCAAAACGACCTTTTCAAATCTTGGGCTCCTCATGAAAGTTGTAGGCCTTTGTTTTACCTTTCCATCCATATAAAATGGACCTAAATCCGAAATCTAGAGCTCCAGATATGATCCAATTACTGAGCAATGTTCCGGTTTGGACTGCACCGACATCTCTTTTCTAAGTTTGGCCATCTCTTTGTCCTTTGACTTTTAATACTTAAACTCATCAATCAATTCTTTTATTTATGTGATAGACCTGCATATAAGATGAGCATTTACCATAAATTAAGGTATCTTATAGTATCAAACTTGTTATTATAAAACATGCTTTAGTTAAGGAGTTATTGATACTTCAAGTGCAAAATGATGATATAAAACCTTGATAAACATGCACTTTTAAGTACTAACAGAACTCATCATCGGAACCCAGTTCCATGGGTGACACTGAAATCATCATCGTCCATGGCTTACATTAGAATTAGAAATCATTGACGAAAACTGAGTCCCTGCCTACCCAGAAATCATCACCGGAATCAATTTCCATGGCTGACGCTGAAATCTTCAGACCCGTGACCTACGTCAAAAGCAGAAATCATTGACAAAAACTACGTTCTTGGGAACCAAGAAATCATCAACGGAACCCACTTCCAAGGATGACGCTGAAATGTTCCCCACCCATGGCCTCCATAAGAATCCAAAATCATTGATGAAAACTTAGTCCCTACCGAACCACAAATCTTCACCGGAACACAGTTCCACGGCTGACGCTGAAATCTTCTCCGCCCATGCAGTACTTGAGAATCACGAATCATTGACGAAAACTAAGTCCCTACGAACCGATAAATCATCACCGGAAACCATTTCCACGTCTGACGCTGAAATCGTCACCGCCCATGGACTGCGTCATAATAAGAAATCATTGACGAAAACTGCATCCGTGGAGACCCAAAAATCATCACCGGAACCCAGTTCCATGGGTAACAAGGAAATCATCATCGCCCATGGCTTATGTCAGAATCAGAAATCTTTGACGAAAACTGTGTGCCTCGAGACCCAGATATCATCACCGGAACCCATTTCCACGGCTAACGCTGAAATCTTCAGCACCCGTGGCCTACGTGATAATCAGAAATCATTGACAAAAACTACGTCCCTGGAGACCCAGAAATAATCAGCGGAACCCACTTCCAAGGCCGACACTGAAATCCTCAGCGCCCATGGCGTACATCAAAATAAAAAATCATTGACGAAAACTGAGTCCCTACCGAACCAGAAATCATCACCAGAACACAGTTCGACAACTGACACTGAAATCTTCTCCGCCCATGCCGTACGTGAGAACAGGAATCATTGACGAAAACTAAGTCCCTGCCGACCCATAAATCATCACTGAAACCCATTTCCACGTCTGAAGATGAAATCGTCACCGCCCATGGACTACGTCATAATAAGAAATCATTGACAAAAACTGCGTCCTTGGAGACCGAGAAATCATCACCGGAACCCAGTTCCATGGGTGACGCTGAAATCATCATCGCCCATGACGTACGTCAGAATCAGATATCATTGACGAAAACTACGTCCCTGCCTACTCAGAAATCATCACCGGAACCTATTTCCATGGGTGACCCTGAAATCATCATCGCCCATGGCGTACGTGATAATCATAAATCAATGACGAAAACTGAGTCCCTGGGAACCCAGAAATAATCAACGGAACCCACTTCCAAGGATGACGCTGAAATGTTCCCCACCCATGGCCTCCATCAGAATCCAAAATCATTGATGAAAACTGGGTCCCTTCCGAACAACAAATCTTCACCGGAACACAATTCCACGGCTGACGCTGAAATCTTCAGCGTCCATGGCCTACGTCATAATCAGCAATTATTGATGAAAACTACGTCCCTGGAGACCCAGAAATCATCACCAAAACCCAGTTCCACGTCTGACGCTGAAATCATCACCGCCCATGGACAACGTCATAATCAGAAATCATTGACGAAAACTGCGTCCTTGGAGACCCAGAAATCATCACCGGAACCCAGTTCCATGGGTGACCCTGAAATCATCATCGCCCATGGCGTACGTCAGAATCAGAAATCATTGACGAAAACTGAGTCCCTGGAGACCCAGATATAATCACTGGAACCCATTTCCACGGTCGACGCTGAAATTGTCAGCACCCATGGCCTACGTCATAATAAAAAATCATTGACAAAAACTACGTCCCTGGAGACCAAAAAATAATCACCGGAATCCAGTTCCAAGGCTGACGCTGAAATCTTCTGCACCCATTGCCTAAATCAGAATCAGAAATCATTGACAAAAACTACATCCCTGGGAACCCAGAAATAATCAGCGGAACCCACTTCCAAGGACGACGCTGAAATGTTCCCCACCCATGGCCTCCATCAGAATCCAAAATCATTGATGAAAACTGAGTCCCTATCGAATCCCAAATCTTCACCGGAACACAGTTCCACGGCTAACACTAAAATCTTCTCCGCCCAAGCACTACGTAAGAATCAGGAATCATTAATGAAAACTAAGTCCCTGCCGACCCATAAATCATCACCGGAACCCATTTCCACGTCTGACGATGAAATCGTCACCGCCCATGGACTACGTCATAATCAGAAATCATTGACGAAAACTGCGTCCTTGGAGACCCAGAAATCCTCACCAGAACCCAGTTCCATGGGTGACCCTGAAATCATCATACCCCATGGCGTACGTCAGAATTAGAAATCATTGACGAAAACTGAGTCCCTGCCTACCCAGAAATTATCACCGGAACCCATTTCCACGGTTGACGCTGAAATCTTCAGCGTCCATGGCCTACGTCATAATCAGCAATCATTGATGAAAACTACGTCCCTGGAGACCTAGAAATCATCACCGAAACCCAGTTCCACGTCTGACGCTGAAATCATCACCGCCTATGGACTATGTCATAATCAAATATCATTGACAAAAACTGCGTCCCTGCCTACCCAGAAATCATCACCGGAACCTATTTCCATGGGTGACCCTAAAATCATCATCGCCCATGGCGTACGTCAGAATCACAAATCAATGACGAAAACTGAGTCCCTGCCTACCTAGAAATCATGACCGGAATCCATTTCCACGGCTGACACTGAAATCTTCAGCACCCGTGGCCTACATCATAATCAGAAATCATTGACAAAAACTACGTTCCTGGGAACCCAGAAATAATCAGCGGAACTCATTTCCAAGGCTGACGCTGAAATGTTCCCCACCCATGGCCACCATCAGAATCCAAAATCATTGATGAAAACTGAGTCCCTACCGAACCCCAAATCTTCACCGGAACACAGTTCCACGGCTGACCCTAAAATCTTCTCCGCCCAAGCACTACGTTAGAATCAGGAATCATTGATGAAAACTAAGTCCCTGCCGACCCATAAATCATCACCGGAACCCATTTCCACGTCTGACGATGAAATGGTCACTTCCCATGGACTACGTCATAATCAGAAATCATTCACGAAAACTGCGTCCTTGGAGACCCATAAATCATCACCGGAACCCAGTTCCAAGGGTGACCTGAAATCATCATCGCCCATGGCGTACGTCAGAATCAGAAATCGTTGATGAAAACTGAGTCCCTGGAGACCCAGATATAATCACTGGAACCCATTTCCACGGCCGACGTATGTCAAAATCAGATATCATTGACAAAAACTGCGTCCTTGCCTACCCAGAAATCATCACCGGAACCTATTTCCATGGGTGACCCTAAAATCATCATCGCCCATGGCGTACGTCAGAATCACAAATCAATGACGAAAATTGAGTCCCTGCCTACCTAGAAATCATGACCGGAATCCATTTCCACGGCTGACACTGAAATCTTCAGCACCCGTGGCCTACATCATAATCAGAAATCATTGACAAAAACTACGTTCCTGGGAACCCAGAAATAATCAGCGGAACTCATTTCCAAGGATGACGCTGAAATGTTCCCCACCCATGGCCACCATCAGAATCCAAAATCATTGATGAAAACTGAGTCCCTACCGAACCCCAAATCTTCACCGGAACATAGTTCAACGGCTGACCCTAAAATCTTCTCCGCCCATGCACTACGTTAGAATCAGGAATCATTGATGAAAACTACGTCCCTAGAGACCCAGAAATCATCACCAAAACCCAGTTCCATGGGTGACCCTAAAATCATCATCGCCCATGGCGTACGTCAGAATCACAAATCAATGACGAAAACTGAGTCCCGGCCTGCCTAGAAATCATGACCGGAATCCATTTCCATGGCTGACACTGAAATCTTCAGCACCCGTGGCCTACATCATAATCAGAAATCATTGAAAAAAACTACGTCCCTGGGAACCCATAAATCATCACCAGAACCCAGTTCCATGGGTGACCTGAAATCATCATCGCCCAAGACGTACGTCAGAATCAGAAATCATTGACGAAAACTGAGTCGCTGCTACCCAGAAATTATCACCGGAACCCATTTCCACGGTTGACGCTCAAATCTTCAGCGTCCATGGCCTACGTCATAATCAGCAATCATTGATGAAAACTACGTCCCTGCCGACCCATAAATCATCACCGGAACCCATTTCCACGTCTGACGCTGAAATCATCACCGCCCATGGACTACGTCATAATCAGAAATCATTGACGAAAACTGCATCCTTGGAGACCCAGAAATCATCACCGGAACCCAGTTCCATGGGTGACCTGAAATCATCATCGCCCATGGCGTACGTCAGAATCAGAAATCATTGACGAAAACTGAGTCGCTGCTACCCAGAAATTATCACCGGAACCCATTTCCACGGTTGACGCTCAAATCTTCAGCGTCCATGGCCTACGTCATAATCAGCAATCATTGATGAAAACTACGTCCCTGCCGACCCATAAATCATCACCGGAACCCATTTCCACGTCTGACGCTGAAATCATCACCGCCCATGGACTACGTCATAATCAGAAATCATTGACGAAAACTGCATCCTTGGAGACCCAGAAATCATCACCGGAACCCAGTTCCATGGGTGACCTGAAATCATCATCGCCCATGGCGTACGTCAGAATCAGAAATCATTGACGAAAACTGAGTCGCTACCTACCTAGAAATTATCACTGGAACCCATTTCCACGGTTGACGCTGAAATCTTCAGCTTCCATGGCCTACGTCATAATCAGCAATCATTGATGAAAACTACATCCCTGGAGACCCATAAATCATCACCGCAGCCCAGTTCCACGTCTGACGTTGAAATCATCACCGCCCATGGACTACGTCAGAATTAGAAATCATTGACAAAAACTACATCCCTGGGAACCCAGAAATAATCAGCGGAACTCATTTCCAAGGATGACGCTGAAATGTTCCCCACCCATGGCCACCATCAGAATCCAAAATCATTGATGAAAACTGAGTCCCTACCGAACCCCAAATCTTCACCGGAACACAGTTCCACGGCTGACCCTAAAATCTTCTCCGCCCAAGCACTTCGTTAGAATCAGGAATCATTAATGAAAACTAAGTCCCTGCCGACCCATAAATCATCACCGGAACCCATTTCCACGTCTGACGATGAAATGGTCACTTCCCAATGGACTACGTCATAATCAGAAATCATTCACGAAAACTGCGTCCTTGGAGACCCAGAAATCGTCACAAGAACCCAGTTCCATGGGTGACCTGAAATCATCATCGCCCAAGACGTACGTCAGAATCACAAATCATTGACGAAAACTGAGTCGCTGCTACCCAGAAATTATCACCGGAACCCATTTCCACGGTTGACGCTCAAATCTTCAGCGTCCATGGCCTACGTCATAATCAGCAATCATTGATGAAAACTACGTCCCTGTCGACCCATAAATCATCACCGGAACCCATTTCCACGTCTGACGCTGAAATCATCACCGCCCATGGACTACGTCATAATCAGAAATCATTGACGAAAACTGCATCCTTGGAGACCCAGAAATCATCACCGGAACCCAGTTCCATGGGTGACCTGAAATCATCATCGCCCATGGCGGACGTCAGAATCAGAAATCATTGACGAAAACTGAGTCGCTGCCTACCCAGAAATTATCACTAGAACCCATTTCCACGGTTGACGCTGAAATCTTCAGCTTCCATGGCCTACGTCATAATCAGCAATCATTGATGAAAACTACATCCCTGGAGACCCATAAATCATCACCGCAGCCCAGTTCCACGTCTGACGCTGAAATCATCACCGCCCATGGACTACGTCAGAATTAGAAATCATTGACAAAAACTACGTCCCTGGGAACCCAGAAATAATCAACGGAACCCACTTCCAAGGATGACGCTGAAATGTTCCCCACCCATGGCCTCCATCAGAATCCAAAATCATTGATGAAAACTGAGTCCCTACCGAACCACAAATCTTCACCGGAACACAGTTCAACGGCTGACCCTAAAATCTTCTCCGCCCATGCACTACGTTAAAATCAGGAATCATTGATGAAAACTAAGTCCCTGCCGACCCATAAATCATCACCGGAACCCATTTGCACATCTGACGATGAAATCGTCACCGCCCATGGACTACGTCATAATCAGAAATCATTGACGAAAACTGCGTCCTTGGAGACCCAGAAATCATCACCGGAACCCAATTCCACGGCTGACGCTGAAATCTTCTCCGCCCATGCAGTACTTGAGAATCAGGAATCATTGACGAAAACTAAGTCCCTACGAACCGATAAATCATCACCGGAAACCATTTCCACGTCTGACGCTGACATCGTCACCGCCATGGACTGCGTCATAATAAGAAATCATTGACGAAAACTGCATCCGTGGAGACCCAAAAATCATAACCGGAACCCAGTTCCATGGGTAACAAGGAAATCATCATCGCCCATGGCTTATGTTAGAATCAGAAATCTTTAACGAAAACTAAGTCCCTCGAGACCCAGATATCATCACCGGAACCCATTTCCACGGCTAACGCTGAAATCTTCAGCACCCCTGGCCTACGTCATAATCAGAAATCATTGACAAAAACTACATCCCTAGAGACCAAGAAATACACATTAGAACCCAATTCCAAGACTGACGCTGAAATCTTCTGCGCCCATTGCCTACATCAGAATCACAAATCATTGACGAAAACTGAGTCCCTACCAAACCAGAAATCATCACCAGAACACAGTTCGACAGATGACGCTGAAATCTTCTACGCCCATGCAGAACGTGAGAACAGGAATCATTGACCAAAACTAAGTCCCTGCCGACCCATAAATCATCACCGAAACCTATTTCCACGTCTGAAGCTGAAATCGTCACCGCCCATGGACTACTTCATAATCAGAAATCATCACCGGAACCCAGTTCCATGGGTGACGCTGAAATCATCATCGCCCATGACGTACGTCAGAATCAGATATCATTGACGAAAACTGCGTCCCTGCCTACCCAGAAATCATCACCGGAACCCAATTCCATGGGTGACCCTGAAATCATCATCGCCCATGGCGTACGTTAGAATCAGAAATCATTGACGAAAACTGAGTCCCTGCCTACCCAGAAATCATCACCAGAATACATTTCCACGGCTGACACTGAAATCTTCAGCACCCGTGCCCTACGTCATAATCAGAAATCATTGACAAAAACTACGTCCCTGGGAACCCAGAAATAATCAGCGAAACCCACTTCCAAGGATGAAGCTGAAATGTTCCCCACCCATGGCCTCCATCAGAATCAAAAATCATTGATGAAAACTGAGTCCCTACCGAACCACAAATCTTCACCAGAACACAGTTCCACGGCTGACCCTAAAATCTTCTCCGCCCAAGCACTACGTTAGAATCAGGAATCATTAATGAAAACTATGTCCCTGCCGACCCATAAATCATCACCGGAACCCATTTCCTTGTCTGACGATGAAATCGTCACCGCCCATGGACTACGTCATAATCAGAAATCATTGACGAAAAGTGCGTCCTTGGAGACCCAGAAATCATCACCGGAACCCAGTTCCATGGGTGACCTGAAATCATCATCGCCCATGGCGTACGACAGAATCAGAAATCATTGACGAAAACTGAGTCCCTGCCTACCCAAAAATCATCAACGGAAATCTTCAGCACCCGGGCCTACGTCATAATCAGAAATCATTGACAAAAACTACGTCCCTGGAGACCCAGACATAATCAGCGGAACCCACTTCCAAGGCTGACCCTGAAATCCTCAACGCCCATGGCGTACATCAAAATAAAAAATCATTGACGAAAACTGAGTCCCTACCGAACCAGAAATATTCACCAGAACACAGTTCGACAACTGACACTGAAATCTTCTTCGCCCATGCCGTACGTGAGAACAGGAATCATTGCCGAAAACTAAGTCCTTGCCGACCCATAAATCATCACCGAAACTCATTTCCACGTCTGAAGATGAAATCGTCACCGCCCATGGACTACGTCATAATAAGAAATCATTGACAAAAACTGCGTCCCTGCCTACCCAGGAATCATCACCGGAACCTATTTCCATGGGTGACCCTAAAATCATCATCGCCCATGGCGTACGTCAGAATCACAAATCAATGACGAAAACTACGTCCCTGCCTACCCAGAAATCATCACCGGAACCTATTTCCATAGGTGACCCTAAAATCATCATCGCCCATGGCGTACGTCAGAATCAGAAATCAATGACGAAAACTAAGTCCCTGCCTACCTAGAAATCATGACCGGAATCCATTTCCACGGCTGACACTGAAATCTTCAGCACCCGTGGCCTACATCATAATCAGAAATCATTGACAAAAACTGCGTCCCTGGGAACCCAGAAATAATCAGCGGAACCCACTTCCAAGGATGACGCTGAAATGTTCCCCACCCATGGCCTCCGTAAGAATCCAAAATCATTGATGAAAACTGAGTCCCTACCGAACCCCAAATCTTCACCGGAACACAGTTCCACGGCTGACCCTAAAATCTTCTCCGCCCAAGCACTACGTTAGAATCAGGAATCATTGATGAAAACTATGTCCTTGCCGACCCATAAATCATCACCGGAACCCATTTCCTCGTCTGACGATGAATTCGTCACCGCCCATGAACTACATCATAATCAGAAATCATTAACAAAAATTGCGTCCTTGGAGACCTAGAAATCATCACCAGAACCAAGTTCCATGGGTGACCTGAAATCATCATCGCCCAAGGCGTACGTCAGAATCAGAAATCATTGACGAAAATTGAGTCGCTGCTACCCAGAAATTATCACCGGAACCCATTTCCACGGTTGACGCTCAAATCTTCAGCGTCCATGGCCTACGTCATAATCAGCAATCATTGATGAAAACTACGTCCTTGGAGACCTAGAAATCATCACCAAAACCCAGTTCCACGTCTGACGCTGAAATCATCACCGCCCATGGACTACGTCATAATCAGAAATGATTGACGAAAACTGCATCCTTGGAGACCCAGAAATCATCACCGGAACCCAGTTCCATGGGTGACCTGAAATCATCATCGCCCATGGCGTACGTCAGAATCAGAAATCATTGACGAAAACTGAGTCGCTGCCTACCCAGAAATTATCACCGGAACCCATTTCCACGGTTGCGCTGAAATCTTCAGCGTCCATGGCCTACGTCATAATCAGCAATCATTGATGAAAACTACGTCCCTGGAGACCAAGAAATCATCACCGGAACCCAGTTCCACGTCTGACGCTAAAATCATCACCGCCCATGAACTACGTCATAATCAGAAATCGTTGACGAAAACCGCGTCCTTGGAGACCCAGAAATCATCACCGGAACCCAATTCCATGGGTGACACTGAAATCATCATCGCCCATGGCTTATGTCAAAATCAAAAATCATTGACGAAACACTTAGTCCCTAGAGACCCAGATATAATCACTGGAACCCATTTCCACGGCCGACGCTGAAATCTTCAGCACCCATGGCCTACGTCATAAGAAAAAATCATTGACAAAAACTACGTCCCTAGAGACCCAGAAATAATCACCGGAACCCAGTTCCAAGGCTGACGCTGAAATCCTCAGCGCCCATGGCGTACATCAGAATAAGAAATCATTGACGAAAACTGTGTCCCTACCGAACCAGAAATCATGACCAGAACACAGTTCGACAACTGACACTGAAATCTTCTCCGCCCATGCAGTACGTGAGAACAGGAATCATTGACGAAAACTAAATCCCTGCCGACCCATAAATCATCACCGAAACCCATTTCCACGTCTGAAGCTGAAATCGTCACCGCCCATGGACTACGTCATAATCAGAAATCATTGACGAAAACTGCGTCCTTGGAGACCCCGAAATCATCACCGGAACCCAGTTCCATGGGTGACACTGAAATCATCATCGTCCATGTCCTATGTCAGAATCAGAAATCATTGACGAAAACTGAGTTCCTAGAGACCCAAATATCATCACCGGAACCATTTCCACGGCTGAAGCTGAAATCTTCAGCACCCATGGCCTACGTCATAATCAAAAATCATTGACGAAAAATGAGTCCCTACCGAACCAGAAATCATCACCAGAACACAGTTCGACAGCTGACGTTGAAATCTTCTCCGCCCATGTAGTACGTGAGAGTCAGGAACATTGATGAAAACTACGTCCTTGCCGACCCATAAATCATCACCGGAACCCAGTTCCATTACTGACGCTGAAATCGTCACCGCCCATGGACCACATCATCTTCAGAAATCATTGACAAAAACTGCATCCTTGGACACCTAGAAATCATCACCGGAACCAAGTTCCATGGGTGACACTGAAATCATCATCGTCCATGGCCTACGTCAGAATCAGAAATCATTGACGAAAACTGAGTTCCTAGAGACCCAAATATCATCACCAGAACCATTTCCACGGCTGACGCTGAAATCTTCAGCACCCATGGCCTACGTCATAATCAGAAATCATTGACGAAAACTGAGTCCCTACCGAACCAGAAATCATCACCAGAACACAGTTCGACAGCTGACGTTGAAATCTTCTCCGCCCATGTAGTACGTGAGAGTCAGGAACATTGATGAAAACTACGTCTTTGCCGACCCATAAATCATCACCAGAACCCAGTTCCACTGCTGACGCTGAAATCGTCACCGCCCATGGAGTACGTCATAATCAGAAATCATCACCGGAACCCAGTTCCATGGGTGACGCTGAAATCATCATCGCCCATGACGTACGTAAGAATCAGATATCATTGACGAAAATTATGTCCCTGCCTACCCAGAAATCATCACCGGAACCCAGTTCCATAGGTGACCCTGAAATCATCATCGCCCATGGCGTACGTCAGAATCAGAAATCATTGACAAAAACTGAGTCCCTACCAACCCAGAAATCATCACCGGAACCCATTTCCACGGTTGACGCTGAAATCATCGTCGCCCATGGCGTACGTCAGAATCTGCAATCATTGACGAAAACTCAGTCCCTGCCTACACAGAAATCATCACCGGAAACCATTTCCACGGCTGACACTGAAATCTTCAGCACCCGTGCCCTACGTCATAATCAAAAATCATTGACAAAAACTACGTCCCTGGGAACCCAGAAATAATCAGCGGAACCCACTTTCAAGGATGACGCTGAAATGTTCCCCACCCATGGCCTCCATCAGAATCCAAAATCATTGATGAAAACTGAGTCCCTACCGAACCCAAAATCTTCACCGGAACACAGTTCTACGGCTGACCCTAAAATCTTCTCCGCCCAAGCACTACATTAGAATCAGGAATCATTGATGAAAACTAAGTCCCTGCCGACCCATAAATCATCACCGAAACCCATTTGCACGTTTGACGATGAAATCGCCACCGCGCATGGACTACGTCATAATCAGAAATCTTTGACGAAAATTGCGTCCTTGGAGACCCAGAAATCATCACCGGAACCGAGTTCCATGGGTGACCTGAAATCATCATTGCCCATGGCGTACATCAGAATCAAAAATCATTGACGAAAACTGAGTCCATGCCTACCCAGAAATCATCACCGGAACCCATTTCCACGGTTGACGCTGAAATCATCGTCGCCCATGGCGTACGTCAGAATCAGCAATCATTGACGAAAACTCAGTCCCTGCCTACCCAGAAATCATCACCGGAATCCATTTCCATGGCTGACGCTGAAATCATCACACTCGTGGCCTACGTCATAATCAGAAATCATTGATGAAAACTACGTCCCTGGAAACTCAGAAATCATCACCGGAACCCAGTTCCACGGCTGACGCTGAAATGTTCCCCACCCATGGCCTCCATCAGAATCCAAAATCACTGATGAAAACTGAATCCCTACCGAACCACAAATCTTCACCGGAACACAGTTCCACGGCTGACCCTAAAATCTTCTCCGCCCATGCACTACGGTAGAATCAGGAATCATTGATGAAAACTAAGTCCCTGCCGACCCATAAATCATCACCGGAACCCATTTCCACGTCTGACGATCAAATCGTCACCGCCCATGGACTACGTCATAATCAGAAATCATTAACGAAAACTGCGTCCTTGGAGACCTAGAAATCATCACCGGAACCCAGTTCCATGGGTGACCCAGAAATCATCACCGGAACCCAGTTCCATGGGTGACGTAGAAATCATCACCGGAACCCAGTTCCATGGGTGACCTGAAATCATCATCGCCCATGGCGTACGTCAGAATCAGAAATCATTGACGAAAACTGAGTCCCTGCCTACCCAGAAATCATCACCGGAAATCTTCAGCACCCGTGGCCTACGTGATAATCAGAAATCATTGACAAAAACTACGTCCCTGGAGACCCAGAAATAATCAGCGGAACCCACTTCCAAGGCTGACACTGAAATCCTCAGCGCCCATGGCGTACATCAAAATAAAAAATCATTGTCGAGAACTGAGTCCCTACTGAACCAGAAATCATCACCAGAACACAGTTCGACAACTGACACTGAAATCTTCTCCGCCCATGCCGTAGGTGAGAACAGGAATCATTGACGAAAACTAAGTCCCTGCCGACCCATAAATCATCACTGAAACCCATTTCCACGTCTGAAGATGAAATCGTCACCGCCCATGGACTACGTCATAATAAGAAATCATTGACAAAAACTGCGTCCTTGGAGACCGAGAAATCATCACCGGAACCCAGTTCCATGGGTGACGCTGAAATCATCATCGCCCATGACGTACGTTAGAATCAGCAATCATTGATGAAAACTCAGTCCCTGCCTACCTAGAAATCATCACCGGAATCCATTTCCACGACTGACACTGAAATCTTCAGCACCCGTGGCCTACATCATAATCAGAAATCATTGACAAAAACTACGTCCCTAGGAACCCAGAAATAATCAGCGGAACCCACTTCCAAGGACGAGGCTGAAATGTTCCCCACCTATGGCCTCCATCAGAATCCAAAATCATTGATGAAAACTGAGTCCCTACCGAACCCCAAATCTTCACCGGAACACAGTTCCACGGCTGACCCTAAAATCTTCTCCGCCCAAGCACTACGTTAGAATCAGGAATCATTGATGAAAACTAAGTCCCTGCCGACCCATAAATCATCATCGAAACCCATTTCCACGTCTGACGATGAAATGGTCACCACCCATGGACTACGTCATAATCAGAAATCATTGACGAAAACTGCGTCCTTGGAGACCCAGAAATCATCACCGCAACCTAGTTCAATGGGTGACCCTGAAATCATCATCGCCCATGGCGTACGTCAGAATCAGAAATCATTGACGAAAACTGAGTCCCTGCCTACCCAGAAATCATCACCGGAACCCATTTCCACGGTTGACGCTGAAATCATCGTCGCCCATGGCGTACGTCAGCATCAGAAATCATTGACGAAAACTCAGTCCCTGCCTACCCAGAAATCATCACCGGAATCCATTTGCACGTCTGACGATGAAATCGCCACCGCGCATGGACTACGTCATAATCAGAAATCTTTGACGAAAATTGCGTCCTTGGAGACCCAGAAATCATCACCGGAACCGAGTTCCATGGGTGACCTGAAATCATCATTGCCCATGGCGTACATCAGAATCAAAAATCATTGACGAAAACTGAGTCCATGCCTACCCAGAAATCATCACCGGAACCCATTTCCACGGTTGACGCTGAAATCATCGTCGCCCATGGCGTACGTCAGAATCAGAAATCATTGACGAAAACTGAGTCCCTTCCTACCCAGAAATCATCACCAGAACCTAGTTCCATGGGTGACGCTGAAATCTTCAACGTCCATGGCCTACGTCATAATCAGAAATCATTGATGAAAACTACGTCCCTAGAGACCAGAAATCATCACCGGAACCCAGTTCCACGACTGACAATAAATCGTCACCGCCCATGGACTACATCATCATCAGAAATCATTGACGAATATTGCGTCCATCCAGACCCAGAAATCATCACCGGAACCGAGTTCCATGGGTGATGCTGAAATCATCATCGCCCATGGCGTACGTCAGAATCAGAAATCCTTGACGCAAACTGAGTCCCTGCCTACCCATAAATCAACACCGGAACCCAGTTCCATGGGTGACGCTGAAATCATCATCGCCCATGGCGTACATCAGAATCAGAAATCATTGACGAAAACTGAGTTCCTACCAACCCAGAAAGCATCCCTTGAACCTAGTTCCATGGCTGAAGCTGAAATCTTCAACACCCCGTGGCCTACGTCATAATCAGAAATCATTGACGAAAACTACGTCCCTGGGGACCCAGAAATCATCATCGTGACCCACTTCCAAGGATGATGCTGAAATGTTCCCAACCCATGGCCTACATGAGAATCCAAAATCATTGATGAAAACTGAGTCCCTACCGAACCAGAAATCTTCACCGGAACACAGTTCCACGGCTGACCCTAAAATCTTCTCCGCCCATGCACTCCATTAGAATCAGGAAACATTGGTGAAAACTAAGTCCCTGTCGACCCATAAATCATCACCGGAACCTAGTTCCATGGGTGACGCTGAAATCTTCAGCGTCCATGGCCTACGTCATAATCAGAAATCATTGAGGAAAACTATGTCCCTGGAGACCCAGAAATCATCACCAGAACCCAGTTCCATGGCTGACGCTTAAATAGTCACCGCCAATGGACTACGTCATTGTAACAACCCGGCATTCCAAGCCCAAAACAACAGTAAATTTATATATATATATATATATATATATATATATATATATATATATCTATTTAATACACATGGTGCCGGTAATCAAAGAACTTGAATCCTCACATCATCAAAATACAATCCATACAATCAGCATTTCATTTAAAAGCGAATCTTACACCAACACATAATATTAAGGTTGCATTATTTGAAGTTCATATTAAAAATATATACATAGACATGAGTTTGCATTCTTATCCTACTATTATCCATCACAATTTTAAACAAAAAGGATATAATAAAAGTTATACATTCAGTACATTGATCCATACAAAATACATTGTGATTTAGAATGCATCTACATAATTCCTTGCAAAAATAGGTTCCCGTGTATCGGGTTTCCTAGACATCTCGTTGGTGTGACGTCCCTGCAGCAGTACAAAACATTTAAGAGAATGCAAATACTTAATAATAATAATAATGGTAAAGCATTAACTTTTATAATTTCTTCGTGTATTTGATGTAACAACTAGTAGGACATATAGATACACAAGTTTTCGAATGCCATTCGCTGAAACTAGTCATTCATTAGTCCCAGCCATCCATCCGGATTCCATAGCGAAAGCTGTGTCACTGTTGCCGATCCAGAATCGGTAGCGGAAACTGCGTCGCTGCCGATTTCTGTATCGGCAGCGAAAACTGGGTCGCTGCTGATTTCTGTATCGCCAGCGAATACTGCGTCGCTGCCGATCCAGAATCGGCAGCGGAACTATGTCGCTACAAATTTTTGCATCGGCAGCGAAATCATTCCTTTATCCCGGCCATCCATTCGGACGCCATTAGCCAAAGCTAATCATTCTTTGTCCCGGCCATCCGTTTGGATACCATTAGCCGAAGCTAATCACCCATTTCTCTTGGCCATCCGTTCGGATGCCATTAGCCGAAGCTAATCACGCATTTGTCCCAGTCATCCCTTCGGATGCCATTAGCCAAAGCTAATCAACCTTTAATCAACATTTAAGCGTTCGACAATTTAATATCAGCTCTAACAATATGGTGGTACTCAAGTTCAAATATTTCAAGATTCAACGTATGAAAAAGAAAGGTGCAAGTCACCTACCTGCTCCACTTGTGGGTTGTTCCTATCTTGATGATGGTCCAATCTCGACCGCACCACCTAAGACATCAATGGTCACAAATCAGCATAGTTGTATTTATTTTATTTTTGAATCATATTCATCATCACACTTATTTCAAGAGTTCATATGTTCACATTCAAGTGTTCCATATTTTACACCATCATATCATGAAATTGTAGAAATCGACTTATTGTAGAAATCGGCAGCGAGAACTGGTTCGCTACGGGCTGCCCAATTCGGCAGCGACAACTGTTTTGCTGCCGGCAGCCAGTTCGGCAGCGACAACTGGTTTGCTGCCGACAGCCAGTTCGGCAGTGACAACTACATCGCTGTTGGTGCCACAATTTCGCTACACAATGCACAACTCAGTAGCGAATCAATTCGCTGCAGGAAGTTCAATTTCGACCAGCCTAGGAACACTAGCAACGACCCATTACATGTTCCAAATGGTCCAATAACTTGGTCCAAGACAAAGAAATTGAAAGAGGCATTGAATGCATTGGTTTTGAAAGTTTCCACCAAGTTAGAATTGAACGGTCCATTAGAGTATCAAGAGGAGACCCTAGTACATCTTATCCATGTGCAAGAGAGGTCCAATACAACCTTATTTGGGGCATGAAGTGAGGACAGCAAACCAAACAAAAGAATCCTACTACAACTTGGAAACAACATGGGTGGCTACTTTTTTCCTTTTGTTTCTAGGATTAAAGGGTTGCATGGAAGGCTATAAATAAGCCTTGAATCAGTTCTGTAATATTTTACTTCATTCTTTTGTTCTTATGGCGGAACATGGATTTAATATTAGGGGCTTTGTTTTATTTTGTTAGCTATAGCCCAAGGCTTGTTTGGGCATAATTAAAACTATTTTTTTAGTTAGCGTCCAAGGCTTGTTTCGATCAGGTTATGGCTTTTCAGTTTAGGGTTTTGGGCCAGTTTTGAGTGGACCTCATATAAGTCCACGTAAGGGGTCCATTAGGGTTAATTTTTCGAAAACTATTTAAATTCATTGAAGCCAAAATTTCGGCAGCTTTGATGATCATTATTTTAAATTTTTCAGTTTTAACGTGTGAGAGTGATTCTTGCATTCTTCAGTTCTTGAACGGAATGAATCTAACTTATCAAAGATTAACTGGCTTCGTGGCGTCATTCTACTCATTCCAATAGTGTTGGTGCCTTGGGGCAGGTTTCCATTGTGCCACACTCCTATCGGACCTATTTCGGCTTTCCAGGATCAGATCTCAATCTTGATTGTGGGTTACGTGACCACGAGGTTCGCATCCGAGCTAGGCTCCGAAACAAGGTCATATCATTCTGTTATTTTTGTTTTTTTTTTTTTAGTGTGCCCTTAAGTTTTTCAGTGGTTGCGTCCATCTTCTTGTTCTTCGTGTCTGTGTCATCTAAGCAAAAATATAATTCATCTTGTTACTATCTCTAATCATATCAGTATATGTAAAAAGAAATACAAAATGAGAGTTAAAGAGGGATTAGTTGAAATTTGAAGGATCGTTCAATCTTTGCCGCAGAAACACAACTCTTGGTGAACCATAACCAAACCACCTTAGAATCAATTTAAACTTCATATTCAGTCTATTGGGGATGTGGTCGCATCATATGTAAAATTTGAGCTTATTCCGATATTGTTTTCTCGAGGTTCAATTCTGCCGCAGAAACACTACTATTAGTGAACCATAGGCAAGCCACCTTAGAATCCATTGAAACTTCATATTTTGTGTATTGGGGATGAGATCATCCCATATATTAAATTTGGGCTTATTTTGATATCGGCTTCTGGAGGTTTTAAATGGAGGTTCAATTCTGCCGCAAACTGATCATCATACAAGGAGTTTGGGTGCCTAGAAATAAGAGAACGACCTATAAGTTGAGTTTAGGTGTTTTCATAGTGTTGTAAAGTACATATTAAATTCGAGGTCATTTGGATATCGGTTTCTTTAGGTTCTTGAATTGGGTCTTGTTTTGTCATAACGGGTTTGTTTGGTGTTATCTTTCAAAACTTGTTTTGTTTCTGCTGATTTCGTTCCTTCCATTATACTATCATCATATCTTGATATTTGGCTGTTGTTTGAGTCATTTTCATCACCTTCGCATTTGTTTGTTTTTTTCGATAAGTTCTGGTCCAAACAAAAGTCAGATTCGTTATCTGGAATCTAAATCAGTGTTCTTCTTGTTATCAACTCTGTTCTTTTCGTCATCTTCTAGTTTTTTTTGCCCCTATCTGTGTCATGTATTCACCAAGGGAGAGGGAACAGAGGAGGATTGTAGATCAACGATGCGAGAAACTAAGCCATGGTTTGGGGGTTTTAGAACGAGAAGTTGGTAAGTGTAGAAGATTATTATATGACCTTCAAGCTTCATGTGAAAAAGAGCCACGACGCCAAAAAGGATGAAAGACGAAGGAGAGTCGTTGTGGTTATCATTCAAAAGTATGTACGCAAGTGGTTGGTACGGCGTGCTTATTTGAAATTCTTGTCCGTCACTACTTCTATACAGTGTTGTTGGAGAAAGGTGTTAGCAGTATGGGGATTCCGAAGGCTTAAACAAGAGGCTACTATCTGTGTCATGTATCAACTCTGTTCTTCCTGTTATCAACTCTGTTCTTTTCGTGATCTTCTAGTTTTTTTTGCCCCTATCTGTGTCATGTATTCACCAAGGGAGAGGGAACAGAGGAGGATTGTAGATCAACGATGCGAGAAACTAAGCCATGGTTTGGGGGTTTTAGAACGAGAAGTTGGTAAGTGTAGAAGATTATTCTATGACCTTCAAGCTTCATGTGAAAAAGAGCCACGACGCCAAAAGGATGAAAGACGAAGGAGAGTCGCTGTGGTTATCATTCAAAAGTATGTACGCAAGTGGTTGGTACGGCGTGCTTATTTGAAATTCTTGTCCGTCACTACTTCTATACAGTGTTGTTGGAGAAAGGTGTTAGCAGTATGGGGATTCCGAAGGCTTAAACAAGAGGCTACTGAAGTCGCTATTAATCCTATTCAAGATTCGAGGGGGAATCTTCTTGAAGAGGGAGGGAATGATACGGCTCAGCCCTATGATACGACCCAAGTAAGGTCAGATTTAGATTTTGGTGTAAAAAGCGCAACAATCCAGGTTTACGGCACCTGTCATAATTCTCAATCCGACCATTGGATCGGGCTAATATTTTACGTGGACTCTCCAAACATGTTTTACCACCTTGGGTTAAAAAATTCAAGTCAATCGGAGTTCGGGAAGGAACCGCAATATTGGTCAACGGAGGCTGTACGGACTTTGTTATTTACTTCCATTTGACTTGTGGACTTCCTATTTGGCTACGATTCTTTTCCTACAGGGATGTGGCAGCTGGTTTTGGGAATTTCCTAGTTCCACAAGGATCTTTAATGAGCTGCAATATAATCTACAAGAGTCCATCTTCTTGTTCTTCGTGTCTGTGTCATCTAAGCAAAATTATAATTCATCTTGTTACTGTCTCTAATCATAACCCAAACTCCTTGTATGGAAAAATAAAGACTCTCTCTCTCTCCTCGCTCTCTCTCCCTCTCTCTCTCTAATATGTATTGTCTTTGATCTCCTTGGTTCACCGTTGGATCGTCATCATTTTTTAGTATGTTGTCCTCCAGAACATGCTCTGCATCTTGACTGAACGGATCATCATTCCAATCGATGAACTGTGATATACAGGCCTCGTAATTCTGGGGTTATTGAAGCTCGATCTCTTTGGTTCACCGTTGGATCGTCACCATATTTGAGTATGTTGTCCATTAGAACATACTCTACATCTTGACCGAAGGGATCATTGTTTAAACCAATGAACTGAGAGATACTGGCCTCGTAATGCTTTGAGATAAGTTGAGTAGCTGCATCTTTTTCAGTGGGGTTTTCTTTCTAGATTTCCAATACCAGCTATAAACATGATAATCTCTCATTAGAGCTTTGCTCTCTCTGGTATCTGTTCCAATGGTTAGCTGTAACATTAAACAACACAATGAAGTTAAGTCTGGACATACCTTAAGATTAGAGCTAAAAGATGATACGGTTCAGCCCTATGATACGACCCAATTAAGGTTAGATTCGGATTTTGGCGTAAAAAGCGCAACAGTCCAGGTTTACGGCAACAGTCATAATTCACAATCCGACCGTTGGATCGGGCTAATATTTTATGTGGACTCTCTAGACATATCTTACTACCTTGGGTTAAAACTTCCGGTCAATCAAGGCTCGGGAAGGAACCGCAATACTGGTCAACGGAGGCTGTACGGATTTTGTTATTTACTCCCATTTGACTTGTGGACTTCCTATTTGATTAGGATTCTTTTCCTATAAGGATGTGGCAGCTGGTTTTGGGAATTTCCTAGTTCCACAAGGATCTTTAATGAGCTGCAATTTAATCTACAAGTGTGGCAGTGATTCATTAATGTTTCGAAATCCTTTTCTAATAAGGATTCCTTATTCATCCTAGCTACACAAGGAAAGAAGGGCTGGTGGTATTTAATGACATATTAGTTATTTTTATTATTTTCTTTCATGTTTGGGCTTAATTAAAACTTTGTTTTGAGCTAGGGTCCAAGGCTTGTTTGGATCAGGTTATGGGCTTTTCAGTTTAGGGTTTTGGGCCAGTTTTGAGTGGACTTCATATAAGTCCACATAAGAGGTCCATTAGGGTTAATTTTTCAAGAACTATTTAAACTCATGTAAGCCACAATTTCGGCAGCTTTGATGATTATTATTCTGAATTTTTCAGTTTTAACGTGTGAGAGTGATTCTTGTATTCTTTAGTTCTTGAACGAACTAATTCCGACTTATCAAAGATTAACTGGCTTCGTGGCGTCATTCTATTCATTCCAATAGTGTTGGTGCCTTGGGGCAGGTTTCCATTGTGTCACACTCCTATCAGACCTATTTTAGCTTTTTGGGATCAGATCTCAATCTTGATTGTGGGTTGCGTGGCCACGTGATCACGAGGTTCGCATCAGTTGGTATCAAAGCTAGGCTCCGAAACAAGGTCATATCCTTTTGTGATTTTCGATTTTTTTTTTTTTAGTGTTCCTTTAAGTTTTTCAGTGTTTGTGTCCATCTTCTTGTTCTTCGTGTCTGTGTCATCTAAGCCAAAAACAAAAAAGGTTATATTTCCTCTTGTTACTGTCTCTAATCATATCAGTATATTAAAAATAAAAAAAAATGAAAGAGAGAGAGAGAGGGATTAGTTGAAATTTGAAGGATCATTCAATTTGTGCCGCAGAAACACAACTCTTGGTGAACTCTTAAGCAAACCACCTCAGAATCAATTGAAACTTTATATTCAGTGTATTGGGAGTGAGATCACATCATATTTCGAATTTGGGCTTATTCTGATGTCTTTTGCTTGAGGTTTTAATTCGAGATTTAATTCTGCCGTAGAAACCCTACTCTTAGTGAACCATAAGAAAACCACCTCATAATCAATTTAAACTTCATATTCAGTCTATTGGGGGTGATAATGCATCATATGTAAAATTTGGGCTTATTCTAATATTGTTTTCTTGAGGTTTTATTTCGAGGTTCAATTTTGCCGCAGAAACACTACCATTAGTGAACCATAAGCAAACCACCTTAGAATCAATTGAAACTTCATATTATGTGTATTGGGGATGAGATAGCATCATATATTAAATTTGGGCTTATTTTTATATCGGCTTCTGGAGGTTTTAATTGGAGGTTCAATTCTGCCGCAAACTGATCATACAAGGAGTTTGGGTAACTATAAATAAGAGAACGACCTAAAAATTGATTTTTGGTGATTTCATAGTATTTCAATACTACATATTAAATTCGAGGTCATTTGGATATCGGTTTCTTTAGGTTCTTGAACTGGGTCTTGTTTTGTCGTAACGAGTATGTTTGGTGTTATCTTTCAAAACTTGTTTTGTTTCTGTTTATTTCATTCCTTCCATTATACTATCATCATATTTTGATATTTGGCTGTTGTTTGAGTCATTTTCATCACTTTTCGCATTTGTTTGTTTTTTTTTCCGATAAGTTCTGGTCCAAACAAAAGTCAGATTCGTAATCTAGAATCTAAATCAGTGTTCTTCCTGTTATAAACTCTATTCTTTTCGTCGTCTTCTTGTTTTTTTTTCCTATATGTGTCATGTATTCACTAAGGGAGAGGGAACAGAGGAGGATTGTAGATCAACGATGCGAAATACTAAGCCATGGTTTGGGGGTACTAGAACGAGAAGTTGATAAGTATAGAAGATTATTCAATGATCTTGAAGCTTCATGGGAAAAAGAGGTACAACGCCAAAAGGATGAAAGACGAAGGAGAGTCGTTGTGGTTATCATTCAAAAGTATGTACGCAAGTAGTTAGTACGGCGTGCTTATTTGAAATTCTTGTCGGTCACTACTTCTATACAGTGTTGTTGGAGAAAGGTGTTAGCAATAAGGGGATTCTGAAGGCTTAAACAAGAGGCTACTGAAGTCACCATTAACGATATTCAAGATTCGAGGGCGAATCTTCTTGAAGAGGGAGGGAATGATACGGCTCAACCCTGTGATACGACCCAAGTAAGGTTAGATTCGGATTTTGGCGTAAAAAGCGCAACAGTCCAGGTTTACGGCAACAGTCATAATTCACAATCCGACCGTTGGATCGGGCTAATATTTTATGTGTGGACTCTCTAGACATATCTTACTACCTTGGGTTAAAACTTCCGGTCAATCAAGGCTCGGGAAGGAACCGCAATACTGGTCAACGGAGGCTGTACGGATTTTGTTATTTACTCCCATTTGACTTGTGGACTTCCTATTTGATTAGGATTCTTTTCCTATAAGGATGTGGCAGCTGGTTTTGGGAATTTCCTAGTTCCACAAGGATCTTTAATGAGCTGCAATTTAATCTACAAGTGTGGCAGTGATTCATTAATGTTTCGAAATCCTTTTCTAATAAGGATTCCTTATTCATCCTAGCTACACAAGGAAAGAAGGGCTGGTGGTATTTAATGACATATTAGTTATTTTTATTATTTTCTTTCATGTTTGGGCTTAATTAAAACTTTGTTTTGAGCTAGGGTCCAAGGCTTGTTTGGATCAGGTTATGGGCTTTTCAGTTTAGGGTTTTGGGCCAGTTTTGAGTGGACTTCATATAAGTCCACATAAGAGGTCCATTAGGGTTAATTTTTCAAGAACTATTTAAACTCATGTAAGCCACAATTTCGGCAGCTTTGATGATTATTATTCTGAATTTTTCAGTTTTAACGTGTGAGAGTGATTCTTGTATTCTTTAGTTCTTGAACGAACTGATTCCGACTTATCGAAGATTAACTGGCTTCGTGGCGTCATTCTACTCATTCCAATAGTGTTGGTGCCTTGGGGCAGGTTTCCATTGTGTCACACTCCTATCAGACCTATTTTAGCTTTTTGGGATCAGATCTCAATCTTGATTGTGGGTTGCGTGGCCACGTGATCACGAGGTTCGCATCAGTTGGTATCAAAGCTAGGCTCCGAAACAAGGTCATATCCTTTTGTGATTTTCGATTTTTTTTTTTTTTAGTGTTCCTTTAAGTTTTTCAGTGTTTGTGTCCATCTTCTTGTTCTTCGTGTCTGTGTCATCTAAGCCAAAAACAAAAAAGGTTATATTTCCTCTTGTTACTGTCTCTAATCATATCAGTATATTAAAAATAAAAAAAAATGAAAGAGAGAGAGAGGGATTAGTTGAAATTTGAAGGATCATTCAATTTGTGCCGCAGAAACACAACTCTTGGTGAACTCTTAAGCAAACCACCTCAGAATCAATTGAAACTTTATATTCAGTGTATTGGGAGTGAGATCACATCATATTTCGAATTTGGGCTTATTCTGATGTCTTTTGCTTGAGGTTTTAATTCGAGATTTAATTCTGCCGTAGAAACCCTACTCTTAGTGAACCATAAGAAAACCACCTCATAATCAATTTAAACTTCATATTCAGTCTATTGGGGGTGATAATGCATCATATGTAAAATTTGGGCTTATTCTAATATTGTTTTCTTGAGGTTTTATTTCGAGGTTCAATTTTGCCGCAGAAACACTACCATTAGTGAACCATAAGCAAACCACCTTAGAATCAATTGAAACTTCATATTATGTGTATTGGGGATGAGATAGCATCATATATTAAATTTGGGCTTATTTTTATATCGGCTTCTGGAGGTTTTAATTGGAGGTTCAATTCTGCCGCAAACTGATCATACAAGGAGTTTGGGTAACTATAAATAAGAGAACGACCTAAAAATTGATTTTTGGTGATTTCATAGTATTTCAATACTACATATTAAATTCGAGGTCATTTGGATATCGGTTTCTTTAGGTTCTTGAACTGGGTCTTGTTTTGTCGTAACGAGTATGTTTGGTGTTATCTTTCAAAACTTGTTTTGTTTCTGTTTATTTCATTCCTTCCATTATACTATCATCATATTTTGATATTTGGCTGTTGTTTGAGTCATTTTCATCACTTTTCGCATTTGTTTGTTTTTTTTTCCGATAAGTTCTGGTCCAAACAAAAGTCAGATTCGTAATCTAGAATCTAAATCAGTGTTCTTCCTGTTATAAACTCTATTCTTTTCGTCGTCTTCTTGTTTTT
Organism: Populus alba x Populus glandulosa; assembly: GCA_033617975.1. Classification (NCBI taxonomy): domain Eukaryota; kingdom Viridiplantae; phylum Streptophyta; class Magnoliopsida; order Malpighiales; family Salicaceae; genus Populus; species Populus alba x Populus glandulosa. Next base: position 5,366,764 of record CM066157.1, read on the forward strand.
TTTTCCTATCTGTGTCATGTATTCACTAAGGGAGAGGGAACAGAGGAGGATTGTAGATCAACGATGCGAAATACTAAGCCATGGTTTGGGGGTACTAGAACGAGAAGTTGATAAGTATAGAAGATTATTCAATGATCTTGAAGCTTCATGGGAAAAAGAGGTACAACGCCAAAAGGATGAAAGACGAAGGAGAGTCGTTGTGGTTATCATTCAAAAGTATGTACGCAAGTAGTTAGTACGGCGTGCTTATTTGAAATTCTTGTCGGTCACTACTTCTATACAGTGTTGTTGGAGAAAGGTGTTAGCAATAAGGGGATTCTGAAGGCTTAAACAAGAGGCTACTGAAGTCACCATTAACGATATTCAAGATTCGAGGGCGAATCTTCTTGAAGAGGGAGGGAATGATACGGCTCAACCCTGTGATACGACCCAAGTAAGGTTAGATTCGGATTTTGGCGTAAAAAGCGCAACAGTCCAGGTTTACGGCAACAGTCATAATTCACAATCCGACCGTTGGATCGGGCTAATATTTTATGTGTGGACTCTCTAGACATATCTTACTACCTTGGGTTAAAACTTCCGGTCAATCAAGGCTCGGGAAGGAACCGCAATACTGGTCAACGGAGGCTGTACGGATTTTGTTATTTACTCCCATTTGACTTGTGGACTTCCTATTTGATTAGGATTCTTTTCCTATAAGGATGTGGCAGCTGGTTTTGGGAATTTCCTAGTTCCACAAGGATCTTTAATGAGCTGCAATTTAATCTACAAGTGTGGCAGTGATTCATTAATGTTTCGAAATCCTTTTCTAATAAGGATTCCTTATTCATCCTAGCTACACAAGGAAAGAAGGGCTGGTGGTATTTAATGACATATTAGTTATTTTTATTATTTTCTTTCATGTTTGGGCTTAATTAAAACTTTGTTTTGAGCTAGGGTCCAAGGCTTGTTTGGATCAGGTTATGGGCTTTTCAGTTTAGGGTTTTGGGCCAGTTTTGAGTGGACTTCATATAAGTCCACATAAGAGGTCCATTAGGGTTAATTTTTCAAGAACTGTTTAAACTCATGTAAGCCACAATTTCGGCAGCTTTGATGATTATTATTCTGAATTTTTCAGTTTTAACGTGTGAGAGTGATTCTTGTATTCTTTAGTTCTTGAACGAACTGATTCCGACTTATCGAAGATTAACTGGCTTCGTGGCGTCATTCTACTCATTCCAATAGTGTTGGTGCCTTGGGGCAGGTTTCCATTGTGTCACACTCCTATCAGACCTATTTTAGCTTTTTGGGATCAGATCTCAATCTTGATTGTGGGTTGCGTGGCCACGTGATCACGAGGTTCGCATCAGTTGGTATCAAAGCTAGGCTCCGAAACAAGGTCATATCCTTTTGTGATTTTCGATTTTTTTTTTTTTTAGTGTTCCTTTAAGTTTTTCAGTGTTTGTGTCCATCTTCTTGTTCTTCGTGTCTGTGTCATCTAAGCCAAAAACAAAAAAGGTTATATTTCCTCTTGTTACTGTCTCTAATCATATCAGTATATTAAAAATAAAAAAAAATGAAAGAGAGAGAGAGGGATTAGTTGAAATTTGAAGGATCATTCAATTTGTGCCGCAGAAACACAACTCTTGGTGAACTCTTAAGCAAACCACCTCAGAATCAATTGAAACTTTATATTCAGTGTATTGGGAGTGAGATCACATCATATTTCGAATTTGGGCTTATTCTGATGTCTTTTGCTTGAGGTTTTAATTCGAGATTTAATTCTGCCGTAGAAACCCTACTCTTAGTGAACCATAAGAAAACCACCTCATAATCAATTTAAACTTCATATTCAGTCTATTGGGGGTGATAATGCATCATATGTAAAATTTGGGCTTATTCTAATATTGTTTTCTTGAGGTTTTATTTCGAGGTTCAATTTTGCCGCAGAAACACTACCATTAGTGAACCATAAGCAAACCACCTTAGAATCAATTGAAACTTCATATTATGTGTATTGGGGATGAGATAGCATCATATATTAAATTTGGGCTTATTTTTATATCGGCTTCTGGAGGTTTTAATTGGAGGTTCAATTCTGCCGCAAACTGATCATACAAGGAGTTTGGGTAACTATAAATAAGAGAACGACCTAAAAATTGATTTTTGGTGATTTCATAGTATTTCAATACTACATATTAAATTCGAGGTCATTTGGATATCGGTTTCTTTAGGTTCTTGAACTGGGTCTTGTTTTGTCGTAACGAGTATGTTTGGTGTTATCTTTCAAAACTTGTTTTGTTTCTGTTTATTTCATTCCTTCCATTATACTATCATCATATTTTGATATTTGGCTGTTGTTTGAGTCATTTTCATCACTTTTCGCATTTGTTTGTTTTTTTTTCCGATAAGTTCTGGTCCAAACAAAAGTCAGATTCGTAATCTAGAATCTAAATCAGTGTTCTTCCTGTTATAAACTCTATTCTTTTCGTCGTCTTCTTGTTTTTTTTTCCTATCTGTGTCATGTATTCACTAAGGGAGAGGGAACAGAGGAGGATTGTAGATCAACGATGCGAAATACTAAGCCATGGTTTGGGGGTACTAGAACGAGAAGTTGATAAGTATAGAAGATTATTCAATGATCTTGAAGCTTCATGGGAAAAAGAGGTACAACGCCAAAAGGATGAAAGACGAAGGAGAGTCGTTGTGGTTATCATTCAAAAGTATGTACGCAAGTAGTTAGTACGGCGTGCTTATTTGAAATTCTTGTCGGTCACTACTTCTATACAGTGTTGTTGGAGAAAGGTGTTAGCAATAAGGGGATTCTGAAGGCTTAAACAAGAGGCTACTGAAGTCACCATTAACGATATTCAAGATTCGAGGGCGAATCTTCTTGAAGAGGGAGGGAATGATACGGCTCAACCCTGTGATACGACCCAAGTAAGGTTAGATTCGGATTTTGGCGTAAAAAGCGCAACAGTCCAGGTTTACGGCAACAGTCATAATTCACAATCCGACCGTTGGATCGGGCTAATATTTTATGTGTGGACTCTCTAGACATATCTTACTACCTTGGGTTAAAAATTCCGGTCAATCAGAGCTCGGGAAGGAACCGCAATACTGGTCAACGGAGGCTGTACGAATTTTGTTATTTACTTCCATTTGACTTGTGGACTTCCTATTTGATTAGGATTCTTTTCCTACAAGGATGTGGCAGCTGGTTTTAGGAATTTCCTAGTTCCACAAGGATCTTTAATGAGCTGCAATTTAATCTACAAGTGTGGCAGTGATTCATTAATGTTTCGAAATCCTTTTCTTATAAGGATTCCTTGTTCATCCTAGCTACACAAGGAAAGAAGGGCTGGTGGTATTTAATGACATATTAGTTATTTTTATTATTTTCTTTCATGTTTGGGCTTAATTAAAACTTTGTTTTGAGCTAGGGTCCAAGGCTTGTTTGGATCAGGTTATGGGCTTTTCAGTTTAGGGTTTTGGGCCAGTTTTGAGTGGACTTCATATAAGTCCACATAAGAGGTCCATTAGGGTTAATTTTTCAAGAACTATTTAAACTCATGTAAGCCACAATTTCGGCAGCTTTGATGATTATTATTCTGAATTTTTCAGTTTTAACGTGTGAGAGTGATTCTTGTATTCTTTAGTTCTTGAACGAACTGATTCCGACTTATCGAAGATTAACTGGCTTCGTGGCGTCATTCTACTCATTCCAATAGTGTTGGTGCCTTGGGGCAGGTTTCCATTGTGTCACACTCCTATCAGACCTATTTTAGCTTTTTGGGATCAGATCTCAATCTTGATTGTGGGTTGCGTGGCCACGTGATCACGAGGTTCGCATCAGTTGGTATCAAAGCTAGGCTCCGAAACAAGGTCATATCCTTTTGTGATTTTCGATTTTTTTTTTTTTTAGTGTTCCTTTAAGTTTTTCAGTGTTTGTGTCCATCTTCTTGTTCTTCGTGTCTGTGTCATCTAAGCCAAAAACAAAAAAGGTTATATTTCCTCTTGTTACTGTCTCTAATCATATCAGTATATTAAAAATAAAAAAAAATGAAAGAGAGAGAGAGGGATTAGTTGAAATTTGAAGGATCATTCAATTTGTGCCGCAGAAACACAACTCTTGGTGAACTCTTAAGCAAACCACCTCAGAATCAATTGAAACTTTATATTCAGTGTATTGGGAGTGAGATCACATCATATTTCGAATTTGGGCTTATTCTGATGTCTTTTGCTTGAGGTTTTAATTCGAGATTTAATTCTGCCGTAGAAACCCTACTCTTAGTGAACCATAAGAAAACCACCTCATAATCAATTTAAACTTCATATTCAGTCTATTGGGGGTGATAATGCATCATATGTAAAATTTGGGCTTATTCTAATATTGTTTTCTTGAGGTTTTATTTCGAGGTTCAATTTTGCCGCAGAAACACTACCATTAGTGAACCATAAGCAAACCACCTTAGAATCAATTGAAACTTCATATTATGTGTATTGGGGATGAGATAGCATCATATATTAAATTTGGGCTTATTTTTATATCGGCTTCTGGAGGTTTTAATTGGAGGTTCAATTCTGCCGCAAACTGATCATACAAGGAGTTTGGGTAACTATAAATAAGAGAACGACCTAAAAATTGATTTTTGGTGATTTCATAGTATTTCAATACTACATATTAAATTCGAGGTCATTTGGATATCGGTTTCTTTAGGTTCTTGAACTGGGTCTTGTTTTGTCGTAACGAGTATGTTTGGTGTTATCTTTCAAAACTTGTTTTGTTTCTGTTTATTTCATTCCTTCCATTATACTATCATCATATTTTGATATTTGGCTGTTGTTTGAGTCATTTTCATCACTTTTCGCATTTGTTTGTTTTTTTTTCCGATAAGTTCTGGTCCAAACAAAAGTCAGATTCGTAATCTAGAATCTAAATCAGTGTTCTTCCTGTTATAAACTCTATTCTTTTCGTCGTCTTCTTGTTTTTTTTTCCTATCTGTGTCATGTATTCACTAAGGGAGAGGGAACAGAGGAGGATTGTAGATCAACGATGCGAAATACTAAGCCATGGTTTGGGGGTACTAGAACGAGAAGTTGATAAGTATAGAAGATTATTCAATGATCTTGAAGCTTCATGGGAAAAAGAGGTACAACGCCAAAAGGATGAAAGACGAAGGAGAGTCGTTGTGGTTATCATTCAAAAGTATGTACGCAAGTAGTTAGTACGGCGTGCTTATTTGAAATTCTTGTCGGTCACTACTTCTATACAGTGTTGTTGGAGAAAGGTGTTAGCAATAAGGGGATTCTGAAGGCTTAAACAAGAGGCTACTGAAGTCACCATTAACGATATTCAAGATTCGAGGGCGAATCTTCTTGAAGAGGGAGGGAATGATACGGCTCAACCCTGTGATACGACCCAAGTAAGGTTAGATTCGGATTTTGGCGTAAAAAGCGCAACAGTCCAGGTTTACGGCAACAGTCATAATTCACAATCCGACCGTTGGATCGGGCTAATATTTTATGTGTGGACTCTCTAGACATATCTTACTACCTTGGGTTAAAAATTCCGGTCAATCAGAGCTCGGGAAGGAACCGCAATACTGGTCAACGGAGGCTGTACGAATTTTGTTATTTACTTCCATTTGACTTGTGGACTTCCTATTTGATTAGGATTCTTTTCCTACAAGGATGTGGCAGCTGGTTTTAGGAATTTCCTAGTTCCACAAGGATCTTTAATGAGCTGCAATTTAATCTACAAGTGTGGCAGTGATTCATTAATGTTTCGAAATCCTTTTCTTATAAGGATTCCTTGTTCATCCTAGCTACACAAGGAAAGAAGGGCTGGTGGTATTTAATGACATATTAGTTATTTTTATTATTTTCTTTCATGTTTGGGCTTAATTAAAACTTTGTTTTGAGCTAGGGTCCAAGGCTTGTTTGGATCAGGTTATGGGCTTTTCAGTTTAGGGTTTTGGGCCAGTTTTGAGTGGACTTCATATAAGTCCACATAAGAGGTCCATTAGGGTTAATTTTTCAAGAACTATTTAAACTCATGTAAGCCACAATTTCGGCAGCTTTGATGATTATTATTCTGAATTTTTCAGTTTTAACGTGTGAGAGTGATTCTTGTATTCTTTAGTTCTTGAACGAACTGATTCCGACTTATCGAAGATTAACTGGCTTCGTGGCGTCATTCTACTCATTCCAATAGTGTTGGTGCCTTGGGGCAGGTTTCCATTGTGTCACACTCCTATCAGACCTATTTTAGCTTTTTGGGATCAGATCTCAATCTTGATTGTGGGTTGCGTGGCCACGTGATCACGAGGTTCGCATCAGTTGGTATCAAAGCTAGGCTCCGAAACAAGGTCATATCCTTTTGTGATTTTCGATTTTTTTTTTTTTTTAGTGTTCCTTTAAGTTTTTCAGTGTTTGTGTCCATCTTCTTGTTCTTCGTGTCTGTGTCATCTAAGCCAAAAACAAAAAAGGTTATATTTCCTCTTGTTACTGTCTCTAATCATATCAGTATATTAAAAATAAAAAAAAATGAAAGAGAGAGAGAGGGATTAGTTGAAATTTGAAGGATCATTCAATTTGTGCCGCAGAAACACAACTCTTGGTGAACTCTTAAGCAAACCACCTCAGAATCAATTGAAACTTTATATTCAGTGTATTGGGAGTGAGATCACATCATATTTCGAATTTGGGCTTATTCTGATGTCTTTTGCTTGAGGTTTTAATTCGAGATTTAATTCTGCCGTAGAAACCCTACTCTTAGTGAACCATAAGAAAACCACCTCATAATCAATTTAAACTTCATATTCAGTCTATTGGGGGTGATAATGCATCATATGTAAAATTTGGGCTTATTCTAATATTGTTTTCTTGAGGTTTTATTTCGAGGTTCAATTTTGCCGCAGAAACACTACCATTAGTGAACCATAAGCAAACCACCTTAGAATCAATTGAAACTTCATATTATGTGTATTGGGGATGAGATAGCATCATATATTAAATTTGGGCTTATTTTTATATCGGCTTCTGGAGGTTTTAATTGGAGGTTCAATTCTGCCGCAAACTGATCATACAAGGAGTTTGGGTAACTATAAATAAGAGAACGACCTAAAAATTGATTTTTGGTGATTTCATAGTATTTCAATACTACATATTAAATTCGAGGTCATTTGGATATCGGTTTCTTTAGGTTCTTGAACTGGGTCTTGTTTTGTCGTAACGAGTATGTTTGGTGTTATCTTTCAAAACTTGTTTTGTTTCTGTTTATTTCATTCCTTCCATTATACTATCATCATATTTTGATATTTGGCTGTTGTTTGAGTCATTTTCATCACTTTTCGCATTTGTTTGTTTTTTTTTCCGATAAGTTCTGGTCCAAACAAAAGTCAGATTCGTAATCTAGAATCTAAATCAGTGTTCTTCCTGTTATAAACTCTATTCTTTTCGTCGTCTTCTTGTTTTTTTTTCCTATCTGTGTCATGTATTCACTAAGGGAGAGGGAACAGAGGAGGATTGTAGATCAACGATGCGAAATACTAAGCCATGGTTTGGGGGTACTAGAACGAGAAGTTGATAAGTATAGAAGATTATTCAATGATCTTGAAGCTTCATGGGAAAAAGAGGTACAACGCCAAAAGGATGAAAGACGAAGGAGAGTCGTTGTGGTTATCATTCAAAAGTATGTACGCAAGTAGTTAGTACGGCGTGCTTATTTGAAATTCTTGTCGGTCACTACTTCTATACAGTGTTGTTGGAGAAAGGTGTTAGCAATAAGGGGATTCTGAAGGCTTAAACAAGAGGCTACTGAAGTCACCATTAACGATATTCAAGATTCGAGGGCAAATCTTCTTGAAGAGGGAGGGAATGATACGGCTCAACCCTGTGATACGACCCAAGTAAGGTTAGATTCGGATTTTGGCGTAAAAAGCGCAACAGTCCAGGTTTACGGCAACAGTCATAATTCACAATCCGACCGTTGGATCGGGCTAATATTTTATGTGTGGACTCTCTAGACATATCTTACTACCTTGGGTTAAAAATTCCGGTCAATCAGAGCTCGGGAAGGAACCGCAATACTGGTCAACGGAGGCTGTACGAATTTTGTTATTTACTTCCATTTGACTTGTGGACTTCCTATTTGATTAGGATTCTTTTCCTACAAGGATGTGGCAGCTGGTTTTAGGAATTTCCTAGTTCCACAAGGATCTTTAATGAGCTGCAATTTAATCTACAAGTGTGGCAGTGATTCATTAATGTTTCGAAATCCTTTTCTTATAAGGATTCCTTGTTCATCCTAGCTACACAAGGAAAGAAGGGCTGGTGGTATTTAATGACATATTAGTTATTTTTATTATTTTCTTTCATGTTTGGGCTTAATTAAAACTTTGTTTTGAGCTAGGGTCCAAGGCTTGTTTGGATCAGGTTATGGGCTTTTCAGTTTAGGGTTTTGGGCCAGTTTTGAGTGGACTTCATATAAGTCCACATAAGAGGTCCATTAGGGTTAATTTTTCAAGAACTATTTAAACTCATGTAAGCCACAATTTCGGCAGCTTTGATGATTATTATTCTGAATTTTTCAGTTTTAACGTGTGAGAGTGATTCTTGTATTCTTTAGTTCTTGAACGAACTGATTCCGACTTATCGAAGATTAACTGGCTTCGTGGCGTCATTCTACTCATTCCAATAGTGTTGGTGCCTTGGGGCAGGTTTCCATTGTGTCACACTCCTATCAGACCTATTTTAGCTTTTTGGGATCAGATCTCAATCTTGATTGTGGGTTGCGTGGCCACGTGATCACGAGGTTCGCATCAGTTGGTATCAAAGCTAGGCTCCGAAACAAGGTCATATCCTTTTGTGATTTTCGATTTTTTTTTTTTTTTAGTGTTCCTTTAAGTTTTTCAGTGTTTGTGTCCATCTTCTTGTTCTTCGTGTCTGTGTCATCTAAGCCAAAAACAAAAAAGGTTATATTTCCTCTTGTTACTGTCTCTAATCATATCAGTATATTAAAAATAAAAAAAAATGAAAGAGAGAGAGAGGGATTAGTTGAAATTTGAAGGATCATTCAATTTGTGCCGCAGAAACACAACTCTTGGTGAACTCTTAAGCAAACCACCTCAGAATCAATTGAAACTTTATATTCAGTGTATTGGGAGTGAGATCACATCATATTTCGAATTTGGGCTTATTCTGATGTCTTTTGCTTGAGGTTTTAATTCGAGATTTAATTCTGCCGTAGAAACCCTACTCTTAGTGAACCATAAGAAAACCACCTCATAATCAATTTAAACTTCATATTCAGTCTATTGGGGGTGATAATGCATCATATGTAAAATTTGGGCTTATTCTAATATTGTTTTCTTGAGGTTTTATTTCGAGGTTCAATTTTGCCGCAGAAACACTACCATTAGTGAACCATAAGCAAACCACCTTAGAATCAATTGAAACTTCATATTATGTGTATTGGGGATGAGATAGCATCATATATTAAATTTGGGCTTATTTTTATATCGGCTTCTGGAGGTTTTAATTGGAGGTTCAATTCTGCCGCAAACTGATCATACAAGGAGTTTGGGTAACTATAAATAAGAGAACGACCTAAAAATTGATTTTTGGTGATTTCATAGTATTTCAATACTACATATTAAATTCGAGGTCATTTGGATATCGGTTTCTTTAGGTTCTTGAACTGGGTCTTGTTTTGTCGTAACGAGTATGTTTGGTGTTATCTTTCAAAACTTGTTTTGTTTCTGTTTATTTCATTCCTTCCATTATACTATCATCATATTTTGATATTTGGCTGTTGTTTGAGTCATTTTCATCACTTTTCGCATTTGTTTGTTTTTTTTTCCGATAAGTTCTGGTCCAAACAAAAGTCAGATTCGTAATCTAGAATCTAAATCAGTGTTCTTCCTGTTATAAACTCTATTCTTTTCGTCGTCTTCTTGTTTTTTTTTCCTATCTGTGTCATGTATTCACTAAGGGAGAGGGAACAGAGGAGGATTGTAGATCAACGATGCGAAATACTAAGCCATGGTTTGGGGGTACTAGAACGAGAAGTTGATAAGTATAGAAGATTATTCAATGATCTTGAAGCTTCATGGGAAAAAGAGGTACAACGCCAAAAGGATGAAAGACGAAGGAGAGTCGTTGTGGTTATCATTCAAAAGTATGTACGCAAGTAGTTAGTACGGCGTGCTTATTTGAAATTCTTGTCGGTCACTACTTCTATACAGTGTTGTTGGAGAAAGGTGTTAGCAATAAGGGGATTCTGAAGGCTTAAACAAGAGGCTACTGAAGTCACCATTAACGATATTCAAGATTCGAGGGCGAATCTTCTTGAAGAGGGAGGGAATGATACGGCTCAACCCTGTGATACGACCCAAGTAAGGTTAGATTCGGATTTTGGCGTAAAAAGCGCAACAGTCCAGGTTTACGGCAACAGTCATAATTCACAATCCGACCGTTGGATCGGGCTAATATTTTATGTGTGGACTCTCTAGACATATCTTACTACCTTGGGTTAAAAATTCCGGTCAATCAGAGCTCGGGAAGGAACCGCAATACTGGTCAACGGAGGCTGTACGAATTTTGTTATTTACTTCCATTTGACTTGTGGACTTCCTATTTGATTAGGATTCTTTTCCTACAAGGATGTGGCAGCTGGTTTTAGGAATTTCCTAGTTCCACAAGGATCTTTAATGAGCTGCAATTTAATCTACAAGTGTGGCAGTGATTCATTAATGTTTCGAAATCCTTTTCTTATAAGGATTCCTTGTTCATCCTAGCTACACAAGGAAAGAAGGGCTGGTGGTATTTAATGACATATTAGTTATTTTTATTATTTTCTTTCATGTTTGGGCTTAATTAAAACTTTGTTTTGAGCTAGGGTCCAAGGCTTGTTTGGATCAGGTTATGGGCTTTTCAGTTTAGGGTTTTGGGCCAGTTTTGAGTGGACTTCATATAAGTCCACATAAGAGGTCCATTAGGGTTAATTTTTCAAGAACTATTTAAACTCATGTAAGCCACAATTTCGGCAGCTTTGATGATTATTATTCTGAATTTTTCAGTTTTAACGTGTGAGAGTGATTCTTGTATTCTTTAGTTCTTGAACGAACTGATTCCGACTTATCGAAGATTAACTGGCTTCGTGGCGTCATTCTACTCATTCCAATAGTGTTGGTGCCTTGGGGCAGGTTTCCATTGTGTCACACTCCTATCAGACCTATTTTAGCTTTTTGGGATCAGATCTCAATCTTGATTGTGGGTTGCGTGGCCACGTGATCACGAGGTTCGCATCAGTTGGTATCAAAGCTAGGCTCCGAAACAAGGTCATATCCTTTTGTGATTTTCGATTTTTTTTTTTTTTTAGTGTTCCTTTAAGTTTTTCAGTGTTTGTGTCCATCTTCTTGTTCTTCGTGTCTGTGTCATCTAAGCCAAAAACAAAAAAGGTTATATTTCCTCTTGTTACTGTCTCTAATCATATCAGTATATTAAAAATAAAAAAAAATGAAAGAGAGAGAGAGGGATTAGTTGAAATTTGAAGGATCATTCAATTTGTGCCGCAGAAACACAACTCTTGGTGAACTCTTAAGCAAACCACCTCAGAATCAATTGAAACTTTATATTCAGTGTATTGGGAGTGAGATCACATCATATTTCGAATTTGGGCTTATTCTGATGTCTTTTGCTTGAGGTTTTAATTCGAGATTTAATTCTGCCGTAGAAACCCTACTCTTAGTGAACCATAAGAAAACCACCTCATAATCAATTTAAACTTCATATTCAGTCTATTGGGGGTGATAATGCATCATATGTAAAATTTGGGCTTATTCTAATATTGTTTTCTTGAGGTTTTATTTCGAGGTTCAATTTTGCCGCAGAAACACTACCATTAGTGAACCATAAGCAAACCACCTTAGAATCAATTGAAACTTCATATTATGTGTATTGGCGATGAGATAGCATCATATATTAAATTTGGGCTTATTTTTATATCGGCTTCTGGAGGTTTTAATTGGAGGTTCAATTCTGCCGCAAACTGATCATACAAGGAGTTTGGGTAACTATAAATAAGAGAACGACCTAAAAATTGATTTTTGGTGATTTCATAGTATTTCAATACTACATATTAAATTCGAGGTCATTTGGATATCGGTTTCTTTAGGTTCTTGAACTGGGTCTTGTTTTGTCGTAACGAGTATGTTTGGTGTTATCTTTCAAAACTTGTTTTGTTTCTGTTTATTTCATTCCTTCCATTATACTATCATCATATTTTGATATTTGGCTGTTGTTTGAGTCATTTTCATCACTTTTCGCATTTGTTTGTTTTTTTTTCCGATAAGTTCTGGTCCAAACAAAAGTCAGATTCGTAATCTAGAATCTAAATCAGTGTTCTTCCTGTTATAAACTCTATTCTTTTCGTCGTCTTCTTGTTTTTTTTTCCTATCTGTGTCATGTATTCACTAAGGGAGAGGGAACAGAGGAGGATTGTAGATCAACGATGCGAAATACTAAGCCATGGTTTGGGGGTACTAGAACGAGAAGTTGATAAGTATAGAAGATTATTCAATGATCTTGAAGCTTCATGGGAAAAAGAGGTACAACGCCAAAAGGATGAAAGACGAAGGAGAGTCGTTGTGGTTATCATTCAAAAGTATGTACGCAAGTAGTTAGTACGGCGTGCTTATTTGAAATTCTTGTCGGTCACTACTTCTATACAGTGTTGTTGGAGAAAGGTGTTAGCAATAAGGGGATTCTGAAGGCTTAAACAAGAGGCTACTGAAGTCACCATTAACGATATTCAAGATTCGAGGGCGAATCTTCTTGAAGAGGGAGGGAATGATACGGCTCAACCCTGTGATACGACCCAAGTAAGGTTAGATTCGGATTTTGGCGTAAAAAGCGCAACAGTCCAGGTTTACGGCAACAGTCATAATTCACAATCCGACCGTTGGATCGGGCTAATATTTTATGTGTGGACTCTCTAGACATATCTTACTACCTTGGGTTAAAAATTCCGGTCAATCAGAGCTCGGGAAGGAACCGCAATACTGGTCAACGGAGGCTGTACGAATTTTGTTATTTACTTCCATTTGACTTGTGGACTTCCTATTTGATTAGGATTCTTTTCCTACAAGGATGTGGCAGCTGGTTTTAGGAATTTCCTAGTTCCACAAGGATCTTTAATGAGCTGCAATTTAATCTACAAGTGTGGCAGTGATTCATTAATGTTTCGAAATCCTTTTCTTATAAGGATTCCTTGTTCATCCTAGCTACACAAGGAAAGAAGGGCTGGTGGTATTTAATGACATATTAGTTATTTTTATTATTTTCTTTCATGTTTGGGCTTAATTAAAACTTTGTTTTGAGCTAGGGTCCAAGGCTTGTTTGGATCAGGTTATGGGCTTTTCAGTTTAGGGTTTTGGGCCAGTTTTGAGTGGACTTCATATAAGTCCACATAAGAGGTCCATTAGGGTTAATTTTTCAAGAACTATTTAAACTCATGTAAGCCACAATTTCGGCAGCTTTGATGATTATTATTCTGAATTTTTCAGTTTTAACGTGTGAGAGTGATTCTTGTATTCTTTAGTTCTTGAACGAACTGATTCCGACTTATCGAAGATTAACTGGCTTCGTGGCGTCATTCTACTCATTCCAATAGTGTTGGTGCCTTGGGGCAGGTTTCCATTGTGTCACACTCCTATCAGACCTATTTTAGCTTTTTGGGATCAGATCTCAATCTTGATTGTGGGTTGCGTGGCCACGTGATCACGAGGTTCGCATCAGTTGGTATCAAAGCTAGGCTCCGAAACAAGGTCATATCCTTTTGTGATTTTCGATTTTTTTTTTTTTTTAGTGTTCCTTTAAGTTTTTCAGTGTTTGTGTCCATCTTCTTGTTCTTCGTGTCTGTGTCATCTAAGCCAAAAACAAAAAAGGTTATATTTCCTCTTGTTACTGTCTCTAATCATATCAGTATATTAAAAATAAAAAAAAATGAAAGAGAGAGAGAGGGATTAGTTGAAATTTGAAGGATCATTCAATTTGTGCCGCAGAAACACAACTCTTGGTGAACTCTTAAGCAAACCACCTCAGAATCAATTGAAACTTTATATTCAGTGTATTGGGAGTGAGATCACATCATATTTCGAATTTGGGCTTATTCTGATGTCTTTTGCTTGAGGTTTTAATTCGAGATTTAATTCTGCCGTAGAAACCCTACTCTTAGTGAACCATAAGAAAACCACCTCATAATCAATTTAAACTTCATATTCAGTCTATTGGGGGTGATAATGCATCATATGTAAAATTTGGGCTTATTCTAATATTGTTTTCTTGAGGTTTTATTTCGAGGTTCAATTTTGCCGCAGAAACACTACCATTAGTGAACCATAAGCAAACCACCTTAGAATCAATTGAAACTTCATATTATGTGTATTGGGGATGAGATAGCATCATATATTAAATTTGGGCTTATTTTTATATCGGCTTCTGGAGGTTTTAATTGGAGGTTCAATTCTGCCGCAAACTGATCATACAAGGAGTTTGGGTAACTATAAATAAGAGAACGACCTAAAAATTGATTTTTGGTGATTTCATAGTATTTCAATACTACATATTAAATTCGAGGTCATTTGGATATCGGTTTCTTTAGGTTCTTGAACTGGGTCTTGTTTTGTCGTAACGAGTATGTTTGGTGTTATCTTTCAAAACTTGTTTTGTTTCTGTTTATTTCATTCCTTCCATTATACTATCATCATATTTTGATATTTGGCTGTTGTTTGAGTCATTTTCATCACTTTTCGCATTTGTTTGTTTTTTTTTCCGATAAGTTCTGGTCCAAACAAAAGTCAGATTCGTAATCTAGAATCTAAATCAGTGTTCTTCCTGTTATAAACTCTATTCTTTTCGTCGTCTTCTTGTTTTTTTTTCCTATCTGTGTCATGTATTCACTAAGGGAGAGGGAACAGAGGAGGATTGTAGATCAACGATGCGAAATACTAAGCCATGGTTTGGGGGTACTAGAACGAGAAGTTGATAAGTATAGAAGATTATTCAATGATCTTGAAGCTTCATGGGAAAAAGAGGTACAACGCCAAAAGGATGAAAGACGAAGGAGAGTCGTTGTGGTTATCATTCAAAAGTATGTACGCAAGTAGTTAGTACGGCGTGCTTATTTGAAATTCTTGTCGGTCACTACTTCTATACAGTGTTGTTGGAGAAAGGTGTTAGCAATAAGGGGATTCTGAAGGCTTAAACAAGAGGCTACTGAAGTCACCATTAACGATATTCAAGATTCGAGGGCGAATCTTCTTGAAGAGGGAGGGAATGATACGGCTCAACCCTGTGATACGACCCAAGTAAGGTTAGATTCGGATTTTGGCGTAAAAAGCGCAACAGTCTAGGTTTACGGCAACAGTCATAATTCACAATCCGACCGTTGGATCGGGCTAATATTTTATGTGTGGACTCTCTAGACATATCTTACTACCTTGGGTTAAAAATTCCGGTCAATCAGAGCTCGGGAAGGAACCGCAATACTGGTCAACGGAGGCTGTACGAATTTTGTTATTTACTTCCATTTGACTTGTGGACTTCCTATTTGATTAGGATTCTTTTCCTACAAGGATGTGGCAGCTGGTTTTAGGAATTTCCTAGTTCCACAAGGATCTTTAATGAGCTGCAATTTAATCTACAAGTGTGGCAGTGATTCATTAATGTTTCGAAATCCTTTTCTTATAAGGATTCCTTGTTCATCCTAGCTACACAAGGAAAGAAGGGCTGGTGGTATTTAATGACATATTAGTTATTTTTATTATTTTCTTTCATGTTTGGGCTTAATTAAAACTTTGTTTTGAGCTAGGGTCCAAGGCTTGTTTGGATCAGGTTATGGGCTTTTCAGTTTAGGGTTTTGGGCCAGTTTTGAGTGGACTTCATATAAGTCCACATAAGAGGTCCATTAGGGTTAATTTTTCAAGAACTATTTAAACTCATGTAAGCCACAATTTCGGCAGCTTTGATGATTATTATTCTGAATTTTTCAGTTTTAACGTGTGAGAGTGATTCTTGTATTCTTTAGTTCTTGAACGAACTGATTCCGACTTATCGAAGATTAACTGGCTTCGTGGCGTCATTCTACTCATTCCAATAGTGTTGGTGCCTTGGGGCAGGTTTCCATTGTGTCACACTCCTATCAGACCTATTTTAGCTTTTTGGGATCAGATCTCAATCTTGATTGTGGGTTGCGTGGCCACGTGATCACGAGGTTCGCATCAGTTGGTATCAAAGCTAGGCTCCGAAACAAGGTCATATCCTTTTGTGATTTTCGATTTTTTTTTTTTTTTAGTGTTCCTTTAAGTTTTTCAGTGTTTGTGTCCATCTTCTTGTTCTTCGTGTCTGTGTCATCTAAGCCAAAAACAAAAAAGGTTATATTTCCTCTTGTTACTGTCTCTAATCATATCAGTATATTAAAAATAAAAAAAAATGAAAGAGAGAGAGAGGGATTAGTTGAAATTTGAAGGATCATTCAATTTGTGCCGCAGAAACACAACTCTTGGTGAACTCTTAAGCAAACCACCTCAGAATCAATTGAAACTTTATATTCAGTGTATTGGGAGTGAGATCACATCATATTTCGAATTTGGGCTTATTCTGATGTCTTTTGCTTGAGGTTTTAATTCGAGATTTAATTCTGCCGTAGAAACCCTACTCTTAGTGAACCATAAGAAAACCACCTCATAATCAATTTAAACTTCATATTCAGTCTATTGGGGGTGATAATGCATCATATGTAAAATTTGGGCTTATTCTAATATTGTTTTCTTGAGGTTTTATTTCGAGGTTCAATTTTGCCGCAGAAACACTACCATTAGTGAACCATAAGCAAACCACCTTAGAATCAATTGAAACTTCATATTATGTGTATTGGGGATGAGATAGCATCATATATTAAATTTGGGCTTATTTTTATATCGGCTTCTGGAGGTTTTAATTGGAGGTTCAATTCTGCCGCAAACTGATCATACAAGGAGTTTGGGTAACTATAAATAAGAGAACGACCTAAAAATTGATTTTTGGTGATTTCATAGTATTTCAATACTACATATTAAATTCGAGGTCATTTGGATATCGGTTTCTTTAGGTTCTTGAACTGGGTCTTGTTTTGTCGTAACGAGTATGTTTGGTGTTATCTTTCAAAACTTGTTTTGTTTCTGTTTATTTCATTCCTTCCATTATACTATCATCATATTTTGATATTTGGCTGTTGTTTGAGTCATTTTCATCACTTTTCGCATTTGTTTGTTTTTTTTTCCGATAAGTTCTGGTCCAAACAAAAGTCAGATTCGTAATCTAGAATCTAAATCAGTGTTCTTCCTGTTATAAACTCTATTCTTTTCGTCGTCTTCTTGTTTTTTTTTCCTATCTGTGTCATGTATTCACTAAGGGAGAGGGAACAGAGGAGGATTGTAGATCAACGATGCGAAATACTAAGCCATGGTTTGGGGGTACTAGAACGAGAAGTTGATAAGTATAGAAGATTATTCAATGATCTTGAAGCTTCATGGGAAAAAGAGGTACAACGCCAAAAGGATGAAAGACGAAGGAGAGTCGTTGTGGTTATCATTCAAAAGTATGTACGCAAGTAGTTAGTACGGCGTGCTTATTTGAAATTCTTGTCGGTCACTACTTCTATACAGTGTTGTTGGAGAAAGGTGTTAGCAATAAGGGGATTCTGAAGGCTTAAACAAGAGGCTACTGAAGTCACCATTAACGATATTCAAGATTCGAGGGCGAATCTTCTTGAAGAGGGAGGGAATGATACGGCTCAACCCTGTGATACGACCCAAGTAAGGTTAGATTCGGATTTTGGCGTAAAAAGCGCAACAGTCCAGGTTTACGGCAACAGTCATAATTCACAATCCGACCGTTGGATCGGGCTAATATTTTATGTGTGGACTCTCTAGACATATCTTACTACCTTGGGTTAAAAATTCCGGTCAATCAGAGCTCGGGAAGGAACCGCAATACTGGTCAACGGAGGCTGTACGAATTTTGTTATTTACTTCCATTTGACTTGTGGACTTCCTATTTGATTAGGATTCTTTTCCTACAAGGATGTGGCAGCTGGTTTTAGGAATTTCCTAGTTCCACAAGGATCTTTAATGAGCTGCAATTTAATCTACAAGTGTGGCAGTGATTCATTAATGTTTCGAAATCCTTTTCTTATAAGGATTCCTTGTTCATCCTAGCTACACAAGGAAAGAAGGGCTGGTGGTATTTAATGACATATTAGTTATTTTTATTATTTTCTTTCATGTTTGGGCTTAATTAAAACTTTGTTTTGAGCTAGGGTCCAAGGCTTGTTTGGATCAGGTTATGGGCTTTTCAGTTTAGGGTTTTGGGCCAGTTTTGAGTGGACTTCATATAAGTCCACATAAGAGGTCCATTAGGGTTAATTTTTCAAGAACTATTTAAACTCATGTAAGCCACAATTTCGGCAGCTTTGATGATTATTATTCTGAATTTTTCAGTTTTAACGTGTGAGAGTGATTCTTGTATTCTTTAGTTCTTGAACGAACTGATTCCGACTTATCGAAGATTAACTGGCTTCGTGGCGTCATTCTACTCATTCCAATAGTGTTGGTGCCTTGGGGCAGGTTTCCATTGTGTCACACTCCTATCAGACCTATTTTAGCTTTTTGGGATCAGATCTCAATCTTGATTGTGGGTTGCGTGGCCACGTGATCACGAGGTTCGCATCAGTTGGTATCAAAGCTAGGCTCCGAAACAAGGTCATATCCTTTTGTGATTTTCGATTTTTTTTTTTTTTTAGTGTTCCTTTAAGTTTTTCAGTGTTTGTGTCCATCTTCTTGTTCTTCGTGTCTGTGTCATCTAAGCCAAAAACAAAAAAGGTTATATTTCCTCTTGTTACTGTCTCTAATCATATCAGTATATTAAAAATAAAAAAAAATGAAAGAGAGAGAGAGGGATTAGTTGAAATTTGAAGGATCATTCAATTTGTGCCGCAGAAACACAACTCTTGGTGAACTCTTAAGCAAACCACCTCAGAATCAATTGAAACTTTATATTCAGTGTATTGGGAGTGAGATCACATCATATTTCGAATTTGGGCTTATTCTGATGTCTTTTGCTTGAGGTTTTAATTCGAGATTTAATTCTGCCGTAGAAACCCTACTCTTAGTGAACCATAAGAAAACCACCTCATAATCAATTTAAACTTCATATTCAGTCTATTGGGGGTGATAATGCATCATATGTAAAATTTGGGCTTATTCTAATATTGTTTTCTTGAGGTTTTATTTCGAGGTTCAATTTTGCCGCAGAAACACTACCATTAGTGAACCATAAGCAAACCACCTTAGAATCAATTGAAACTTCATATTATGTGTATTGGGGATGAGATAGCATCATATATTAAATTTGGGCTTATTTTTATATCGGCTTCTGGAGGTTTTAATTGGAGGTTCAATTCTGCCGCAAACTGATCATACAAGGAGTTTGGGTAACTATAAATAAGAGAACGACCTAAAAATTGATTTTTGGTGATTTCATAGTATTTCAATACTACATATTAAATTCGAGGTCATTTGGATATCGGTTTCTTTAGGTTCTTGAACTGGGTCTTGTTTTGTCGTAACGAGTATGTTTGGTGTTATCTTTCAAAACTTGTTTTGTTTCTGTTTATTTCATTCCTTCCATTATACTATCATCATATTTTGATATTTGGCTGTTGTTTGAGTCATTTTCATCACTTTTCGCATTTGTTTGTTTTTTTTTCCGATAAGTTCTGGTCCAAACAAAAGTCAGATTCGTAATCTAGAATCTAAATCAGTGTTCTTCCTGTTATAAACTCTATTCTTTTCGTCGTCTTCTTGTTTTTTTTTCCTATCTGTGTCATGTATTCACTAAGGGAGAGGGAACAGAGGAGGATTGTAGATCAACGATGCGAAATACTAAGCCATGGTTTGGGGGTACTAGAACGAGAAGTTGATAAGTATAGAAGATTATTCAATGATCTTGAAGCTTCATGGGAAAAAGAGGTACAACGCCAAAAGGATGAAAGACGAAGGAGAGTCGTTGTGGTTATCATTCAAAAGTATGTACGCAAGTAGTTAGTACGGCGTGCTTATTTGAAATTCTTGTCGGTCACTACTTCTATACAGTGTTGTTGGAGAAAGGTGTTAGCAATAAGGGGATTCTGAAGGCTTAAACAAGAGGCTACTGAAGTCACCATTAACGATATTCAAGATTCGAGGGCGAATCTTCTTGAAGAGGGAGGGAATGATACGGCTCAACCCTGTGATACGACCCAAGTAAGGTTAGATTCGGATTTTGGCGTAAAAAGCGCAACAGTCCAGGTTTACGGCAACAGTCATAATTCACAATCCGACCGTTGGATCGGGCTAATATTTTATGTGTGGACTCTCTAGACATATCTTACTACCTTGGGTTAAAAATTCCGGTCAATCAGAGCTCGGGAAGGAACCGCAATACTGGTCAACGGAGGCTGTACGGATTTTGTTATTTACTTCCATTTGACTTGTGGACTTCCTATTTGATTAGGATTCTTTTCCTACAAGGATGTGGCAGCTGGTTTTAGGAATTTCCTAGTTCCACAAGGATCTTTAATGAGCTGCAATTTAATCTACAAGTGTGGCAGTGATTCATTAATGTTTCGAAATCCTTTTCTTATAAGGATTCCTTATTCATCCTAGCTACACAAGGAAAGAAGGGCTGGTGGTATTTAATGACATATTAGTTATTTTTATTATTTTCTTTCATGTTTGGGCTTAATTAAAACTTTGTTTTGAGCTAGGGTCCAAGGCTTGTTTGGATCAGGTTATGGGCTTTTCAGTTTAGGGTTTTGGGCCAGTTTTGAGTGGACTTCATATAAGTCCACATAAGAGGTCCATTAGGGTTAATTTTTCAAGAACTATTTAAACTCATGTAAGCCACAATTTCGGCAGCTTTGATGATTATTATTCTGAATTTTTCAGTTTTAACGTGTGAGAGTGATTCTTGTATTCTTTAGTTCTTGAACGAACTGATTCCGACTTATCGAAGATTAACTGGCTTCGTGGCGTCATTCTACTCATTCCAATAGTGTTGGTGCCTTGGGGCAGGTTTCCATTGTGTCACACTCCTATCAGACCTATTTTAGCTTTTTGGGATCAGATCTCAATCTTGATTGTGGGTTGCGTGGCCACGTGATCACGAGGTTCGCATCAGTTGGTATCAAAGCTAGGCTCCGAAACAAGGTCATATCCTTTTGTGATTTTCGATTTTTTTTTTTTTTTAGTGTTCCTTTAAGTTTTTCAGTGTTTGTGTCCATCTTCTTGTTCTTCGTGTCTGTGTCATCTAAGCCAAAAACAAAAAAGGTTATATTTCCTCTTGTTACTGTCTCTAATCATATCAGTATATTAAAAATAAAAAAAAATGAAAGAGAGAGAGAGGGATTAGTTGAAATTTGAAGGATCATTCAATTTGTGCCGCAGAAACACAACTCTTGGTGAACTCTTAAGCAAACCACCTCAGAATCAATTGAAACTTTATATTCAGTGTATTGGGAGTGAGATCACATCATATTTCGAATTTGGGCTTATTCTGATGTCTTTTGCTTGAGGTTTTAATTCGAGATTTAATTCTGCCGTAGAAACCCTACTCTTAGTGAACCATAAGAAAACCACCTCATAATCAATTTAAACTTCATATTCAGTCTATTGGGGGTGATAATGCATCATATGTAAAATTTGGGCTTATTCTAATATTGTTTTCTTGAGGTTTTATTTCGAGGTTCAATTTTGCCGCAGAAACACTACCATTAGTGAACCATAAGCAAACCACCTTAGAATCAATTGAAACTTCATATTATGTGTATTGGGGATGAGATAGCATCATATATTAAATTTGGGCTTATTTTTATATCGGCTTCTGGAGGTTTTAATTGGAGGTTCAATTCTGCCGCAAACTGATCATACAAGGAGTTTGGGTAACTATAAATAAGAGAACGACCTAAAAATTGATTTTTGGTGATTTCATAGTATTTCAATACTACATATTAAATTCGAGGTCATTTGGATATCGGTTTCTTTAGGTTCTTGAACTGGGTCTTGTTTTGTCGTAACGAGTATGTTTGGTGTTATCTTTCAAAACTTGTTTTGTTTCTGTTTATTTCATTCCTTCCATTATACTATCATCATATTTTGATATTTGGCTGTTGTTTGAGTCATTTTCATCACTTTTCGCATTTGTTTGTTTTTTTTTCCGATAAGTTCTGGTCCAAACAAAAGTCAGATTCGTAATCTAGAATCTAAATCAGTGTTCTTCCTGTTATAAACTCTATTCTTTTCGTCGTCTTCTTGTTTTTTTTTCCTATCTGTGTCATGTATTCACTAAGGGAGAGGGAACAGAGGAGGATTGTAGATCAACGATGCGAAATACTAAGCCATGGTTTGGGGGTACTAGAACGAGAAGTTGATAAGTATAGAAGATTATTCAATGATCTTGAAGCTTCATGGGAAAAAGAGGTACAACGCCAAAAGGATGAAAGACGAAGGAGAGTCGTTGTGGTTATCATTCAAAAGTATGTACGCAAGTAGTTAGTACGGCGTGCTTATTTGAAATTCTTGTCGGTCACTACTTCTATACAGTGTTGTTGGAGAAAGGTGTTAGCAATAAGGGGATTCTGAAGGCTTAAACAAGAGGCTACTGAAGTCACCATTAACGATATTCAAGATTCGAGGGCGAATCTTCTTGAAGAGGGAGGGAATGATACGGCTCAACCCTGTGATACGACCCAAGTAAGGTTAGATTCGGATTTTGGCGTAAAAAGCGCAACAGTCCAGGTTTACGGCAACAGTCATAATTCACAATCCGACCGTTGGATCGGGCTAATATTTTATGTGTGGACTCTCTAGACATATCTTACTACCTTGGGTTAAAAATTCCGGTCAATCAGAGCTCGGGAAGGAACCGCAATACTGGTCAACGGAGGCTGTACGGATTTTGTTATTTACTTCCATTTGACTTGTGGACTTCCTATTTGATTAGGATTCTTTTCCTACAAGGATGTGGCAGCTGGTTTTAGGAATTTCCTAGTTCCACAAGGATCTTTAATGAGCTGCAATTTAATCTACAAGTGTGGCAGTGATTCATTAATGTTTCGAAATCCTTTTCTTATAAGGATTCCTTATTCATCCTAGCTACACAAGGAAAGAAGGGCTGGTGGTATTTAATGACATATTAGTTATTTTTATTATTTTCTTTCATGTTTGGGCTTAATTAAAACTTTGTTTTGAGCTAGGGTCCAAGGCTTGTTTGGATCAGGTTATGGGCTTTTCAGTTTAGGGTTTTGGGCCAGTTTTGAGTGGACTTCATATAAGTCCACATAAGAGGTCCATTAGGGTTAATTTTTCAAGAACTATTTAAACTCATGTAAGCCACAATTTCGGCAGCTTTGATGATTATTATTCTGAATTTTTCAGTTTTAACGTGTGAGAGTGATTCTTGTATTCTTTAGTTCTTGAACGAACTGATTCCGACTTATCGAAGATTAACTGGCTTCGTGGCGTCATTCTACTCATTCCAATAGTGTTGGTGCCTTGGGGCAGGTTTCCATTGTGTCACACTCCTATCAGACCTATTTTAGCTTTTTGGGATCAGATCTCAATCTTGATTGTGGGTTGCGTGGCCACGTGATCACGAGGTTCGCATCAGTTGGTATCAAAGCTAGGCTCCGAAACAAGGTCATATCCTTTTGTGATTTTCGATTTTTTTTTTTTTTTAGTGTTCCTTTAAGTTTTTCAGTGTTTGTGTCCATCTTCTTGTTCTTCGTGTCTGTGTCATCTAAGCCAAAAACAAAAAAGGTTATATTTCCTCTTGTTACTGTCTCTAATCATATCAGTATATTAAAAATAAAAAAAAATGAAAGAGAGAGAGAGGGATTAGTTGAAATTTGAAGGATCATTCAATTTGTGCCGCAGAAACACAACTCTTGGTGAACTCTTAAGCAAACCACCTCAGAATCAATTGAAACTTTATATTCAGTGTATTGGGAGTGAGATCACATCATATTTCGAATTTGGGCTTATTCTGATGTCTTTTGCTTGAGGTTTTAATTCGAGATTTAATTCTGCCGTAGAAACCCTACTCTTAGTGAACCATAAGAAAACCACCTCATAATCAATTTAAACTTCATATTCAGTCTATTGGGGGTGATAATGCATCATATGTAAAATTTGGGCTTATTCTAATATTGTTTTCTTGAGGTTTTATTTCGAGGTTCAATTTTGCCGCAGAAACACTACCATTAGTGAACCATAAGCAAACCACCTTAGAATCAATTGAAACTTCATATTATGTGTATTGGGGATGAGATAGCATCATATATTAAATTTGGGCTTATTTTTATATCGGCTTCTGGAGGTTTTAATTGGAGGTTCAATTCTGCCGCAAACTGATCATACAAGGAGTTTGGGTAACTATAAATAAGAGAACGACCTAAAAATTGATTTTTGGTGATTTCATAGTATTTCAATACTACATATTAAATTCGAGGTCATTTGGATATCGGTTTCTTTAGGTTCTTGAACTGGGTCTTGTTTTGTCGTAACGAGTATGTTTGGTGTTATCTTTCAAAACTTGTTTTGTTTCTGTTTATTTCATTCCTTCCATTATACTATCATCATATTTTGATATTTGGCTGTTGTTTGAGTCATTTTCATCACTTTTCGCATTTGTTTGTTTTTTTTTCCGATAAGTTCTGGTCCAAACAAAAGTCAGATTCGTAATCTAGAATCTAAATCAGTGTTCTTCCTGTTATAAACTCTATTCTTTTCGTCGTCTTCTTGTTTTTTTTTCCTATCTGTGTCATGTATTCACTAAGGGAGAGGGAACAGAGGAGGATTGTAGATCAACGATGCGAAATACTAAGCCATGGTTTGGGGGTACTAGAACGAGAAGTTGATAAGTATAGAAGATTATTCAATGATCTTGAAGCTTCATGGGAAAAAGAGGTACAACGCCAAAAGGATGAAAGACGAAGGAGAGTCGTTGTGGTTATCATTCAAAAGTATGTACGCAAGTAGTTAGTACGGCGTGCTTATTTGAAATTCTTGTCGGTCACTACTTCTATACAGTGTTGTTGGAGAAAGGTGTTAGCAATAAGGGGATTCTGAAGGCTTAAACAAGAGGCTACTGAAGTCACCATTAACGATATTCAAGATTCGAGGGCGAATCTTCTTGAAGAGGGAGGGAATGATACGGCTCAACCCTGTGATACGACCCAAGTAAGGTTAGATTCGGATTTTGGCGTAAAAAGCGCAACAGTCCAGGTTTACGGCAACAGTCATAATTCACAATCCGACCGTTGGATCGGGCTAATATTTTATGTGTGGACTCTCTAGACATATCTTACTACCTTGGGTTAAAAATTCCGGTCAATCAGAGCTCGGGAAGGAACCGCAATACTGGTCAACGGAGGCTGTACGGATTTTGTTATTTACTTCCATTTGACTTGTGGACTTCCTATTTGATTAGGATTCTTTTCCTACAAGGATGTGGCAGCTGGTTTTAGGAATTTCCTAGTTCCACAAGGATCTTTAATGAGCTGCAATTTAATCTACAAGTGTGGCAGTGATTCATTAATGTTTCGAAATCCTTTTCTTATAAGGATTCCTTATTCATCCTAGCTACACAAGGAAAGAAGGGCTGGTGGTATTTAATGACATATTAGTTATTTTTATTATTTTCTTTCATGTTTGGGCTTAATTAAAACTTTGTTTTGAGCTAGGGTCCAAGGCTTGTTTGGATCAGGTTATGGGCTTTTCAGTTTAGGGTTTTGGGCCAGTTTTGAGTGGACTTCATATAAGTCCACATAAGAGGTCCATTAGGGTTAATTTTTCAAGAACTATTTAAACTCATGTAAGCCACAATTTCGGCAGCTTTGATGATTATTATTCTGAATTTTTCAGTTTTAACGTGTGAGAGTGATTCTTGTATTCTTTAGTTCTTGAACGAACTGATTCCGACTTATCGAAGATTAACTGGCTTCGTGGCGTCATTCTACTCATTCCAATAGTGTTGGTGCCTTGGGGCAGGTTTCCATTGTGTCACACTCCTATCAGACCTATTTTAGCTTTTTGGGATCAGATCTCAATCTTGATTGTGGGTTGCGTGGCCACGTGATCACGAGGTTCGCATCAGTTGGTATCAAAGCTAGGCTCCGAAACAAGGTCATATCCTTTTGTGATTTTCGATTTTTTTTTTTTTTTAGTGTTCCTTTAAGTTTTTCAGTGTTTGTGTCCATCTTCTTGTTCTTCGTGTCTGTGTCATCTAAGCCAAAAACAAAAAAGGTTATATTTCCTCTTGTTACTGTCTCTAATCATATCAGTATATTAAAAATAAAAAAAAATGAAAGAGAGAGAGAGGGATTAGTTGAAATTTGAAGGATCATTCAATTTGTGCCGCAGAAACACAACTCTTGGTGAACTCTTAAGCAAACCACCTCAGAATCAATTGAAACTTTATATTCAGTGTATTGGGAGTGAGATCACATCATATTTCGAATTTGGGCTTATTCTGATGTCTTTTGCTTGAGGTTTTAATTCGAGATTTAATTCTGCCGTAGAAACCCTACTCTTAGTGAACCATAAGAAAACCACCTCATAATCAATTTAAACTTCATATTCAGTCTATTGGGGGTGATAATGCATCATATGTAAAATTTGGGCTTATTCTAATATTGTTTTCTTGAGGTTTTATTTCGAGGTTCAATTTTGCCGCAGAAACACTACCATTAGTGAACCATAAGCAAACCACCTTAGAATCAATTGAAACTTCATATTATGTGTATTGGGGATGAGATAGCATCATATATTAAATTTGGGCTTATTTTTATATCGGCTTCTGGAGGTTTTAATTGGAGGTTCAATTCTGCCGCAAACTGATCATACAAGGAGTTTGGGTAACTATAAATAAGAGAACGACCTAAAAATTGATTTTTGGTGATTTCATAGTATTTCAATACTACATATTAAATTCGAGGTCATTTGGATATCGGTTTCTTTAGGTTCTTGAACTGGGTCTTGTTTTGTCGTAACGAGTATGTTTGGTGTTATCTTTCAAAACTTGTTTTGTTTCTGTTTATTTCATTCCTTCCATTATACTATCATCATATTTTGATATTTGGCTGTTGTTTGAGTCATTTTCATCACTTTTCGCATTTGTTTGTTTTTTTTTCCGATAAGTTCTGGTCCAAACAAAAGTCAGATTCGTAATCTAGAATCTAAATCAGTGTTCTTCCTGTTATAAACTCTATTCTTTTCGTCGTCTTCTTGTTTTTTTTTCCTATCTGTGTCATGTATTCACTAAGGGAGAGGGAACAGAGGAGGATTGTAGATCAACGATGCGAAATACTAAGCCATGGTTTGGGGGTACTAGAACGAGAAGTTGATAAGTATAGAAGATTATTCAATGATCTTGAAGCTTCATGGGAAAAAGAGGTACAACGCCAAAAGGATGAAAGACGAAGGAGAGTCGTTGTGGTTATCATTCAAAAGTATGTACGCAAGTAGTTAGTACGGCGTGCTTATTTGAAATTCTTGTCGGTCACTACTTCTATACAGTGTTGTTGGAGAAAGGTGTTAGCAATAAGGGGATTCTGAAGGCTTAAACAAGAGGCTACTGAAGTCACCATTAACGATATTCAAGATTCGAGGGCGAATCTTCTTGAAGAGGGAGGGAATGATACGGCTCAACCCTGTGATACGACCCAAGTAAGGTTAGATTCGGATTTTGGCGTAAAAAGCGCAACAGTCCAGGTTTACGGCAACAGTCATAATTCACAATCCGACCGTTGGATCGGGCTAATATTTTATGTGTGGACTCTCTAGACATATCTTACTACCTTGGGTTAAAAATTCCGGTCAATCAGAGCTCGGGAAGGAACCGCAATACTGGTCAACGGAGGCTGTACGGATTTTGTTATTTACTTCCATTTGACTTGTGGACTTCCTATTTGATTAGGATTCTTTTCCTACAAGGATGTGGCAGCTGGTTTTAGGAATTTCCTAGTTCCACAAGGATCTTTAATGAGCTGCAATTTAATCTACAAGTGTGGCAGTGATTCATTAATGTTTCGAAATCCTTTTCTTATAAGGATTCCTTATTCATCCTAGCTACACAAGGAAAGAAGGGCTGGTGGTATTTAATGACATATTAGTTATTTTTATTATTTTCTTTCATGTTTGGGCTTAATTAAAACTTTGTTTTGAGCTAGGGTCCAAGGCTTGTTTGGATCAGGTTATGGGCTTTTCAGTTTAGGGTTTTGGGCCAGTTTTGAGTGGACTTCATATAAGTCCACATAAGAGGTCCATTAGGGTTAATTTTTCAAGAACTATTTAAACTCATGTAAGCCACAATTTCGGCAGCTTTGATGATTATTATTCTGAATTTTTCAGTTTTAACGTGTGAGAGTGATTCTTGTATTCTTTAGTTCTTGAACGAACTGATTCCGACTTATCGAAGATTAACTGGCTTCGTGGCGTCATTCTACTCATTCCAATAGTGTTGGTGCCTTGGGGCAGGTTTCCATTGTGTCACACTCCTATCAGACCTATTTTAGCTTTTCGGGATCAGATCTCAATCTTGATTGTGGGTTGCGTGGCCACGTGATCACGAGGTTCGCATCAAAAGATATGTTGAATAGTCATCGTATGAAGATTTCTCAGTTTCCTAGTGGCCATCAAGCCGATTCTAAAGCTAGCATAGAGAAATCCTCTTCTCTCCAAGCTCCTCATGTTGTTTCAAAAATGAATCATGTGCTGGGTTCTGAAGTTGATGAATTGAAGGTAGGGTCTCAGCAACAAGAAAAACTAAACCTTAAGACCAAACTGAATTTTTTAAATGCTTTGAAGGGTTCTGTTGTTGATGTCAAGGAGGGTAGTAAGAACATTGATTTTAATCCGGTTCGAAATCTACATTTTGAACCCCCCCGCTATGACTGATGGTCGTATAACAGTAGCTCCTCCACGTGATGTGTTTGACGATGGCTGTGAACTTTGAAAATCCACCCTAGTTGGTCATTTTATGGGTCAGAATTACCATATCCTATTGTTAATTTGATTGCCAAAAGGATATGGGGCTCCTATGGTCTCTTAGAAGTTTTATCTTCGGAAAATGGTTTCAACCTTTTCACTTTTGATTCTGTTGATCGCTCCACTAATGTTCTGAAAAGAGCCCCATGGCACATGGCACATGGCAAACAGACCTTTGGTGCTTAAACATTGGCAACCAAACATGCAATTTTTGAAAGGTGATTTGGTTAGAGTTCCAGTATGGGTTAGGCTGTATAATGTTCCCCTTGAGTATTGGACTATTAAGGAGTTGAGTTATATAGCGAGTGCTATTAGGGTTCCCTTTTATGTTGATCATACTACATTGTTGCGTAAAAGGCTTAGCTATGCAAGAGTTTGCGTGGAAATATATGCTTCAAAGACGCTGGTTAAGGAATACGACCTTCACTGTCCAAATGGGGTATTCGTAACAATCTCAGCTGATTATGAATGGATACCGTCAAGGTGCAATAACTGCAACATCTTTGGACACACCACAATGATATGTGCTACTAATAAAGTTGCTTATCCTACAGTGGTGGCAGAGGGTGCGAGGAAAGTAGGAGCTGTGATCTCTAAATCTGCGGATAACAAACAGAATCAGTTTCAATGGCAGGTAGTTGTTAAACGAAATAAGGGTTCTGTAAGTGGTGAGAATGGTCTGTGTGCATCTAAAATGCATAAGAATGAGAATGGTTGCTCAACATCTGGGATACATACGTCTGTTTGTAATGTGACATCAGATGTGTGCAATGCTATTTGCCATGAAGACAAAACTCCCACCTCTCCTCATGTTTTGAGAGACATGGAGCAGGAGGAAGGGGCTACATGTACTGCTTTAGATTAAAGTTTAGTCGTCTCTAATACAGATGCTTGTGCGACCGTGAACCAGGTTCTCTCTACTATTAGTCATGAGCTGAATGTTGATGTTGCAGCAATGGGAGGTGATATAAATGGAGAACGAAATGAGAAGGAGCCGACGTCACTGATCCCAACAAGTCCACAAACTCCGAATTTCACCGATGGGAAAACTGTTAATCAGTCAGCTATTAAGGTTGGCGACTCTCTGGAGAAAAAGAAAAAGGGTTCAAAGAAGAATAAGAAATCTGGTTCCCCATGGGGTGGCACGTCAAGGTAACCTTTATGTTGCTGTTTGTACTCCTCTCTATTTTCTTATGATGATTGGATGTTGGAATGTTAGAGGTTTGAATGACCCCATAAAGCATTCAGAATTGCGTCGGCTAATCCATCAAGAGAGGATGGTTTTTTTTTTGTTTGGTTGAAACTCGAGTTAGAGAAAAGAATAAAGATAATATTTCTAATCTTCTTCTGCGTAATTGGTCCTTCTTGTACAATTATGATTTCTCTTCCCATGGTCGTATTTAGGTTTGGAATGCTGATGTGGTGAAGGTGGATGTCTGCAGTATGTCAGACTAGGCTATGCATGTTTCTGTCACTATATTAGCTACCAATATTTGTTTTAATACTTCAATCATTTATGGAGACAATAATGCATCCTTACGTGAGACATTATGGTCTGATATAGTGAGTCGTAGTGCTGAATGGGAGTTAACCCCATGGATTCTTATGGGTGACTTTAATGTTATCCGCAACCCGTCAGAAAGGTCAGGAGGGTCTACTACGTGGGATGGACAGGTTGGAAACATTTATTCGAGATGCGAAAGTGGATGATCTTCAGTATTCTGGTATGCATTATACATGGACGAACCAATATATTGAGAATTTGATTATGCAGAAGCTAGATAGAGTGCTTGTGAATGAGAAGTGGAATCTGCACTTTCCATTGTCGGAAGCGAGATTCTTGCTTGCTGGTATGTCAGATCATTCTCCCATGGTGGTAAAGGTTACTGGCAATGTTCAGAACATAAAGAAACTATTCAGATTCTTCGATATGTGGATGGATCATGACAAGTTCATGCCCTTGGTGAAGAAAGTATGGGATCAGCATTCGGGGGGTTGTCCAATGTATCAGTTGTGTTGCAAACTAAGGAAGCTAAAGCAGGAACTTAAACATTTCAATAAGACTCACTTCTCCAATATTTCAGATAGAGTCAAAGATGCAAAAGATCAAATGGATAAGGCTCAACAGGAGCTGCATACAGCGCTTGAGAATCCAACTTTACACATGCGAGAAAGAGATGTTGTTCGTAACTATGCTTCTACCGTCAGGGCGGAAGAGAGTTTTTTCAAAAAAAAGGCAAGGATACAATGGCCTAGCTTGGGGGATCAGAATACTAGCTACTTTCACAAATCAGTAAATGGAAGACATAATCGAAATAAGCTTCTCTCCGTTACAAGGGAGGATGGGGAAGTCGTTGAAGGACACGAGGCAGGCAAATCAGAAGTAATTGCATACTTTCAGCGTGTGTTGGGAGTGAAACAGATGCCTAGGGTCTTGAACGAGAAAGTGATGCAATCGATAATTAACTGCAAACTGTCTTCGACACAACATCATGTACTAGCACAAGAAGTAACAAGGGAGGAGATTAAGCATGCTATGTTTAGTTTGAAAAACAACAAAGCCCCTGGTCTGGATGGCTTCAACGCAGGTTTCTTCAAAAGAATATGGCATATAGTGGGGGAAGATGTAATCAAAGCTGTTAGCTCCTTCTTTCAGACTCGTAGAATGCTTAAATAAATGAATGCTACATCAATTTCCATTATCCCTAAAGTTGCTAATCCTACAAGGTTGATAGATTTTCGTCCTATATCTTGCTGCAATACAGTATACAAATGCATCGTGAAGATTCTAGCTGGGAGAATGAAAGTTGTTTTGCCATCCTTAGTAGGTCCGTATGACAGCTTTTATCTCTGGACGGAGAATCAGAGACAATATTCTTTTGCCTCAGGAGCTAATGAAAGGCTATCATAAATCTACGGGTCTTGCTCGTTGTGCTATGAAAGTAGATCTAATGAAGGCTTATGACTCGGTTCAGTGGGATTTCATTGATGCTACATTAATAAAAATGGGATTCCGTAGAACAGTCATTGATTGGATCATGGTTTGTGTTACATCATGTCAATTCTCAATTAACATCAACGATGAACTTGCAGGTTACTTTCAAGGGGGGGGAGGGCTGAGACAAGGTGATCCATTATCCCTATATTTGTTTTTCCTATGCATGAAATCCTGTCAGGGCTGTTCTGCAGTATGAGTGCCAATCAAAACTTCAAGTTCCACTGGAGATGCAAGAAGGACAGAATTTCTCATCTTTGCTTTGGCGACGACTTGATG
The DNA here is from genome assembly GCA_033617975.1 of Populus alba x Populus glandulosa. NCBI lineage: Eukaryota > Viridiplantae > Streptophyta > Magnoliopsida > Malpighiales > Salicaceae > Populus > Populus alba x Populus glandulosa. Next base: position 5,399,146 of record CM066157.1, read on the forward strand.
ATATTCAGCAAAGGGGATGTACACTCAATTCGTATGATCAAAAATGTACTCACAGAGTTTCAAGATCTATCAGGTCTATATCCAAATCCAAACAAAAGTGACATCTTCTTGAGCGGTATGTTAGGTGCTGAGATGGAACAGATTATCAGTATTCTTGGGTTTAGAGAGGGGGAGCTTCCTATGAAATATTTGGGAGTGCCTCTTATCTCGTCCAGACTAAAGGTTGTTGATTGTAAGGGCCTCGTGGATCGAATTACCGCTAAAGTTCGACATTGGACCTGCAGAACACTCTCTTTCGCAGGGTGAGTATAACTGATTAACTCAGTTTTATTCTCCATCCAGGTCTATTGGGCATCTCTATTCTTATTACCTGGGCAAGTGGTGAAAAATGTTGAGCAAATTATGAGATCCTTTCTTTGGTCAGGTTCAGATATGAGCACTACTAGGGCTAAAGTGGCTTGGGATCAGGTATGTCTTCCAAAAAAGGAGGGGGGGCTAGGCATAAAAACGATAACAGAATGGAACAACATTGCCTTGTTGAAACACATTTGGAACTTGGGCAATGACTCGGATGGCTCAATCTGGTCTACTTGGATCAGATCCAATCTCTTGCAAGGTAAGAAATTCTGGACAATCAAGGTGCCAGGAAGCTGCTCTTGGGCTTCGGGAAAGATTCTAAAGCTCAGATCCTTAGCATGGCCGAAGATGAAGCACATCAAAGGAGATGGAATGACAACCTCTCTATTGAGGTGGACCAGTCTAGAAATACCAGCAAGGACCCATTACATGTTCCAAATGAACCAATGACTCGGTCCAAGACAAAGACATTGAAAGACGCATTGAATGCATTAGTTTTGAAGGTTTCCACCAAGTCAGAATTGGAAGGTCCATTGGAGTATCAAGAGGAGATCCTAGTACATCTTATCCATGTGCAAGAGGGGTCAAATAAACCCTTATTTGGGCCATGAGATGAGGGCTTTATTTTATTTTCTTAGCTACAGCCCAAAGCTTGTTTGGGCTTAATTCATACTTTGTTTTAAGCTAGGATCCAAGGCTTGTTTGGATTAAGTTATGGGCTTTTCATTTTAGAGTTTTGGGCCAGTTTTGAGTGGACATCATATAAGTCCACATAAAGGGTCCATTAAGGTTAACTTTTCAAGAACTATTTAAACTCATGTAGGCCAAAATTTCGGCAGCTTTTGATGAATATTATTCTTAATTTTTTAGTTTTAACGTGTGAGAGTGATTCTTGCATTCTTCAAGAATCACTCTCACACGTTAAAACTGAAAAATTTCAGAATAATTTTCACTACTTGCATTCTTCAGTTCTTGAACGAAGAAAGTGACAAAGGGGAGGTGGGATAAGGTTAGAGAGAGGTTAGAGAGGAAAGATACAAAGGGGTGGTGCTCCGACAGCCATATCTCTGGCGACCACCGTTGGATCAAGCCAAGGTTTGATTATGTTGTGCACTGAACTATTTTCTACATTCTGACTGGAGGGATCTTCTAAAGCTGCCGTCGTTTAAGAAATCTGGACAATTGAAATTTTCTGGAAAACCCCCTAGTGCTGTCAGAGTCGCCGGCCGATTTTGCCTTGTTATACCGTTGGATCAAGACTATTTTTTGGTATGTTGTGAACATCTATATTGCCTACATTCTGTCCAGAGGGATCGTCCATATTGGTTTCCTCCTGCGGAAGCTAGCCATTTGAATATTTCTGGAAAAATCCTTCTCGGAACAGTCAGATCCGCTGGCATATTTCTCCTTCTTCCACCGTTGGATCAAGCTTATTTTTGGATATGTGATGCATCTGGTTACGATACACATTCTGAACGGTGGGGTTAGAAATTAAGCCTCCAGCAACGTTTTCTACATGTTCAACAGAAGGTCGTCATTCTCAGGTCAGTTTCGGTATAGTTGACATCTGTGGAGATCCAACCATTAAACTGTGCTGATTTTTGAATATGTTATACATAACATGTGTATCTACCTTTGAACCGTTGGGATTTTGACTGAGTTTTTGTCCTTAGAACGTTCTATCTAGTATTTGTATACTGCCAAATTGTCTTTGTGTTCTACTGTCGAATTTGTTCCAATGGTTAGCTCTGACATTGAACAACACAATGGAGTTAAATCTGGACATACCTTACAATTAGAGCTCCAAGATATGCCAAATAGTCATGACATGAATCCTGTGTTGGGTTCTAAAGTTGATGAGTTGAAGGTTGGGTCTAAGCAACAAGAACAACTACACCTTAGCCCCAAATTGAATTTTTTAAATGCTTTGAAGGGCTCTGATGTTGATGATAATAAGGGTAGGATGTCCCTTGATATGAATCCAGTCTGTAACTTGCATTTTGCTCCCCCCGCAATAACTGATGGTCGTGTGACAGTAGCTCCTCCACTTGATGTGTTTGAGGATGGCTATGAACTTTGGAAATCCACTCTAGTTGGTCATTTCGTGGGTCAGAAATTACCCTATCATGTTGTTAATTCTATTGCCAAAAGAATATGGGGCTCCAAAAGAATATTGGCCACTGTCTCTTGGCATGGCAAAAGTTTCGTCAACTTTTCTCGTAAACTGGGTTTCGCAGCTACAGTGTATTGTATCTGGCAAGAACGGAACGCAAGGATCTTTGCAGATGTGTCTAAAGCTTCAAATTTGGTTTTTGATCAAATCGAATGTATCATTCGCGATAAGCTTGTTTTGATGAGGAATGTTCAACAAACAGATGAAAACATAAGGATCCAAAGACTTTGGAGGGTCAATAACATGGACTCTTAATTTGATGCTTAGCTGGTTGTTTTTGTACCCCTAGCATATCTAGTTGGTCTAAGTTTTTGTTTGTTATGTGGCTAGCCTGTAGCCATTTGTTGGTTTTCATTTCTGTTCACATTGTAAATCTTGGGTATGCCCATTATATTCTTTGTATCATTTTCTTTTAATACATAAGTCAGCTTACCAAAAAAAAAAATATGGGGCTCCCACGGTCTATCCGAAGTTTTAATTCTTGGTGAGCCATAAGCAAACCACCTCAGAATCAATTTAAACTTCATATTCAGTCTATTGGGGGTGGGATCGCATCACATATCAAAGCTGGGCTTATTCTGATATTTTTTTCTTGAGGTTTGAATTCGAGTTTCAATTCTGCCGCAGAAACACTACTCTTAGTGAACCTTAGGTAAAACACCTTGGAATCTATTGAAACTTCATATTCTGAGTACTGGGTATGCGATCGCACCACATATTAAATTTGGGATTATTTTGATATCCGTTTCTGGTCCTTATAGATCTGAACCACCAAAGACTAAAGTTGATGTCCCTAGTGATGCCAAAGGTAAATCTGAAACTCAACCTAAACGTACTCGTGATGTTAAATGTTTCAGGTGTCAGGGACATGGACATTATGCTTCAGAGTGTCCAAACAAGAGAATCATGATGATTAGAGATAATGGTGACGTGGAATCTGAAAGTGACAGTTCTGATTGTGAAGGCATGCCACCATTAGAGGATAGTGATGGGGATGAGTTAGCGTTACCGGTTGAGGAGTCCTTGGTTATAAGGGAACGCTTCAGGTTCAGGTCAAGGAAGATGATACTAATGAACAAAGGGAGAACATCTTCCATACGCGTTGTTGTGTACAAAGCAAGGTGTGTGGTTTAATTATAGATAGTGGAAGCTGTGTTAATGTTTGTAGTGCCACCCTTGTTAGTAAACTAAATTTGTGTACTGCTAAGCTGTGTTAAGTTTTTGTTTTGTTATGTGGCTAGCCTGTAGCCATTTGTTGGTTTTCGTTTCTGTCCACATTGTAAATCTTGGGTATGCCCATTATATTCTTTATATCATTTTCTTTTAATACATAAGTCAGCTTACCAAAAAAAAATAAACCATATAGATTGCAATGGCTGAATGATAGTGGTGAAGTGAAAGTGACTAAACAGGTTGTGGTTCCATTTTTTATTGGGAAATATGTTGATGAAGTTTTGTGCGACGTGGTACCAATGCAAGCAAGTCACATCTTGTTGGGGAAACCACAGCAATATGATAGGAAGGCAATTCATGATAGGGTTAAAAATAGGTATACCATTGTAAAAGATGGTAAAACCATCACTCTTGTACCTCTTACACCCAAACAGGTGTATTTTTTTTTTGGTAAGCTGACTTATATATTAAAAGAAAATGATACAAAGAACCCAAACAGCTGTATGATGATCAAATAAAGCTAAAAAGTGAGCATGAGGCGATGGGGAGAGAAAATCAAGGTGAGGAACAAGGGGAGAGAAGAACATCAGATTCGGCTAGAACCCAAACCACCACAACCCATTCAGCCACCCACCCAAACACAAGCAAATATTCGGCCAACACTCCAAACAAATCAAACCATTCGACCACAACTCAAAAACACCCAAATCTGGCCGAGAGTGGAGGTAAGACAAGAGGAGTGAAGAAAGTCAGTAAGTGTGATGAGGATTGTGTGGAAAAACTAAAGAAACAACCCAATTTTTATGCTAGAGAGGGTGAGGTCAGATCTGCATTTTTCACAAACAAGCCAATGATTTTACTAGTGTACAAAGAGCCTTACTTTAATACTAATGATCTTGATCATATTATGCCTAGTTGATGCGGACCAGCCCAGAAACACCAGCAAGGACCCATTACATGTTCCAAATGGACCAATGACTCGGTCCAAGACAAAGACATTGAAAGACACATGGAATGCATTGGTTTTGAAGGTTTCCACCAAGTCAGAATTGGAAGGTCCATTGGAGTATCAAGAGGAGATCCTAATACATCTTATCCATGTGCAAGAGGGGTCCAATACAACCTTATTTGACTCATGAGATGAGGGCTTTATTTTATTTTGTTAGCTACAGCCCAAGGCTTGTTTGGGCTTAATTCATACCTTGTTTTAAGCTAGGATCCAAGGCTTGTTTGGATTAAGTTATAGGCTTTTCATTTTAGGGTTTTGGGCCAGTTTTGAGTGGATCTCATATAAGTACACATAAAGGGTCCATTAGGGTTAACTTTTCAAGAACTATTTAAACTCATGTAGGCCAAAATTTCGGCAGCTTTGATGATTATTATTCTAAATTTTTCAGTTTTAACGTGTGAGAGTGATTCTTGCATTCTTCAATTCTTTGTTTTTGGTGTAAGCTGACTTATGTATTAAAAGAAATGATACAAAGAATATAATAGGCATACCCAAGATTTACAATGTGAACAGAAATGAAACAAACAATGGCTACAGGCTAGCCATATAACAAAACAAAAACTTAGACCAACTAAATATGCTAGGGGTACAAAAACAACCAGCTAAACATCAAATTAAGAGTCCATGTTATTGACCCTCCAAAGTCTTTGGATCCCTTATGTTTTCATCTGTTTGTTGAACGTTCCTCATCAAAACAAGCTTATCGCGAATGATACATTCGATTTGATCAAAAACCAAATTTGAAGTTTTAGACACATCTACAAAGATCCTTGCATCCCGTTCTTGCCAGATACAATACACTGTAGCAGCGAAACCCAGTTTACGAGAAAAGTTGACGAAACTTTTGCCATGCCAAGTGACAATGGCCCATCGCATCTGTCACAAACATTCCACCATAATGCTTTCATAAAGGAGCATTCAAAGAACAAGTGGTTGTGATCTTCATTATTGCGGAGACAGAGTGAGCACCTATTGGGACCATGAATACCAAACCGATGAAGTCTATCCTGCGTTGAGAGTTTCTGTTGGATAGCCACCTGATTGTGCATCAAAAGTATCATTAAGTCTTTTATTTTACATATGTATTTATTGTTTTTATTTGAATTTTTTATAATAAGTGATGTGCTTTTTAGTAATGAAGTTTCTTTTAATGTTTTGATAGGTTTTTGGAGCTTAAATGAATTATTTCAGAAAATTCAACGTCGGAATTCGGAACAAAGAATTGAAGAGAAATTTAGTTGAAGATTGAAGCAAATCTTGGTTCAAATAAGTGCTACAAATTTGCCCAAAAAATCAATTATATTCCAATTCTAGAAAAGAATATCATATGATCCATTTCAAGCCCAAACTTACCTTATGTTGTGTGCAAACTTCAACCATCAAACACTCAAGGTTTCAATGTCAATCTTAGCCCAAATAATAGGTACAATTGTATACTTATTTGATGTTTAAATCCAGCCCCAAATCAGCCCCTAAATCAGCCTCCAAATCAGCCCAAGCACAATCCATGATCTTACATGTCCACACAACAAATAATATTTGATTTATTTTGGGCAATTAATTGATTCAAGAGGGCAAGCACATGGATGGAAAGCTGGAGGGGACATTGTGACATTATTTTGGGTCAAAAAGAAGAAAGAAACAGCTCATAAAGGAGGAAGAAAAACGTGCACCAAAGTGTTCTCCAAGCTGGCCTAATTTAATTTTCCAGAATATCTTTCGGTGTTTTGCCCATAACGTTTGACTCAGATGTCCAAATGAGCTGTTCTTTAATGATCTGGAAAGCTAATAGAATTGCCTATATATATGTCTCTAATAGCCATCTCCAGGGGAGGCTTCTAAGAGGGTCGAATTGCTGTCCAAAGTTAGAGTCAGATTTGTGTCCGAATTTTTACTGAAATTCTGTTGTGTTCTTCTTTGTAGATTTCGGTTCTTTAGTTTGTAAAACTTATTATTTCAGTTTGATTCAAGTTATTTCATGTTTATTAAAGTGTTCTTATATATAATCATGGTTGGCTAATCTCTTTCTTGGATCCAAATCAAGGATGATGGTGATTGAGGTGAGTTCTTTAAGATATGAATGAATGTTAATGATTATCTTCTCATCTTCTTCATGAATGTTTTATTATTGCAAATAAATTTTAGAAATCATTTAGGTAATGTTATAATCTTGAATTTTTATGCACAAACCTTAGTTTTGGTATAGAGATTGGTTGATTCAATGTCTTACTTAATTTGAAAGTACTTATTCATTCTTAAGCAATAATTAATCTTCATCTTTCTAAACTTCATTGTAATATCTTCCGATCTAATATCACCATCGTTGATATTAGGTTGAGTTATCTTATATATGTTGAAGAAATCACCAATACATCACCATTAAAATTGATTTGGACCAAGACTTACTTTTTCTTGTCTTTTAAAATCTATTTACACTTTTTCATCTTTGAAAACAAATCCATCAATTATTTTCAACCAAGTTATTGTTAATTTAATTTCTCTTGAGTTTTTTTTGTTGTTACCTAGCTTAATTTCCAGATCTAGCTCTCTGTGGATATGACCTCGATCTTACCGAGTTAATTGCTACATCGCACACTCGTGCACTTGCGAGTTAAAACAAGCCGATCATAAAAAGCGGTCAAGCACCACCCAGAGAAGAAATGCATGTCTTGGGACAACATTCTTGAACCACACCATGTCATGCCAATCAACCCTTTGATGATGGATTCTTAGTTGCTCCCACGCTACCTTGACCGAGAAACTTTGATTTGGCGAATCCAACCAAACAATCTCATCTTTTTGCCCCTTAAGAGTAGAGGTTGAAGGAATAGCTTCTATAATAAGGTGCCAGCCAAGAGCATGAGTGATAGGAATTCTCCATTCTAAGTTACTAATCAGCACATTCACTCTCGTGTTGTGTTCCATACCTGAATCATAGATGAATCTTTCACCGTAAGTATCAGCGAGCGAGCTGTGAGGATGCCAATTATCAAACCATAGAGAGGTTGTCATTCCATCTCCGATTATGTGGTTCATCTTCAGCCATGCTAAGGATCTGAGCTTTAGAATCTTTCCCCAAGCCCAAGAGCAGCTTCCTTGCGCATTGATTGTCCAGAAATTCCTACCTCACAAGAGATTGGATCTGATCCAAGTAGACCAGATTGAGCCATCCGAGTCATTGCACAAGTTCCAAATGTGTTTCAACAAGGCAATCTTGTTCCATTCTGTTATCCTTTTTATGCCTAGCCCCCCCCTCCGTTTTTGGAAGACATACCTGATCCCAAGCCACTTTAACCCTAGTAGTGCTCATACCTGAACCTGACCAAAGAAAGGATCTCATAATTTGCTCAACATTTTTCACTACTTGCCTAGGTAATAGGAATAGAGATGCCCAATAGACCTGGATGGAGAATAAAACTGAGTTAATCAGTTGTACTCGCCCTGCGAAAGAGAGTGTTCTGGAGGTCCAATGTCGAACTTTAGCGGTAATTCGATCCACGAGGCCCTTACAATCAACAGCCTTTAGTCTGGACGAGATAAGAGGCACTCCCAAATATTTCTTAGGAAGCTCCCCCTCTCTAAACCCAAGAATACTGATAATATGTTCCCTCTCAGCACCTAACATACCGCTCAAGAAGATGTCACTTTTGTTTGGATTTGGATATAGACCTGATAGATCTTGAAACTCTGTGAGTATATTTTTGATCATACGAATTGAGTGTACATCCCCTTTGCTGAATATCATCAAGTCGTCGGCAAAGCAAAGATGAGAAATTCTGTCCTTCTTGCATCTCCAGTGGAACTTGAAGTTTTGATTAGCACTCATACTGCAGAACAGCCGTGATAGGACTTCCATGCATAGGACAAACAAATATGGGAATAATGGATCACCTTGTCTCAGCCCTCTTCCCCCTTGAAAGTAACCTGCAAGTTCACCGTTGACGTCGATTGAGAATTGACATGATGTTACACAAACCATGATCCAATCAATGACTGTTCTAAGGAATCCTATTTTTATTAACGTAGCATCAACGAAATCCCACCGAACCGAGTGACACGACCAAAAGCTTGATGTCTTTTCCCAAGTGCAGGAGTGTCAAAGTAATAAATAACCCGGCAAGACCGGGGTCGAACCACAGAGAGGTTAATTGTATAAATTATAAATAACAACACAACAATAACAACAATAATAACAATAATAACAACAATAATAATACTCAGTACGTGGCGTTGTTATACCTGAGAATGATCTAAAAGATCGGGTCACAGGTTTCCAGCCTATATACTGAGTTTATGAAAAGATCAAAGATATATATTATACAATATAAACAGAATGTAAATAATAATAATAATAACAACAATAATAATAATAATAAAAGCAGAAGATGAAGAAATTAATGAGAACTTTGAGATGAACGATAACGTAAGGATTAAACAATGATAAAACACAAATGTCAAGGTTAGAGGATCCACTAATGGTACTTCAAACAAGTATAATATAAACTCTTATTACTCAATTGGAAACCACACATAAAGGAGGTTCCAATCAGATTATAAATTGTTAACATGATTACATTAGTTATCTTATTCGAATAAAGCTAATACTTGTAAATGTTGGCAGGCATTCATGATTATAACTTATGTTAACAACAAATCAAGTTCCTTTCATAGCTCAGGTGTCGGTTAAACCATACAGTATGGGCTATGAAAGTGCCAAGTATTTGTTGTACCAAGTGTTATACAACATAAATCTAGATTAACCATTTAACAAGCAAAGTATTAAAGTGAACAAGATAACAAATATAAAACATGTTAGTATCCAACGTTAAGTTCCATGTTAAGTTTATATTATACTTGTTCTTACACCATTAGTGTACCCTTTTCACCTTGACATAATTAACTTAGCTGGACATAATAAAAGAAAGAAACATAAATGAGCAAGACAAGAACATAAATGAGAAAGAAGTTAACTAGACAAAGGAAAGGAAATGAAGTGCATAAACTTGATATTAATGAAAGCAAGACATAAGCTATACAAAGAGAGAAAGCAAGAGCATGATCTTGATCTGAACACCAAGATGCCTCAATACATGGTAAGTGCCTCCTTTTATAGGCCAAAATTTGGAACTATTGATTTGTTGACTAATTAATGAGTGGGTGGCCACATCTTGACTTGATAACAATCCTTATCTTCTTGTCTGGTCAAGACGTCATTGCTAACATCATAATTTGCCCAGAATCCTTAGGAATGTTCTAGGAAATTGTCTCAGCTTTCCAACAAAAAAAAGATGAGGTCATTTGGACTTCTAGAACTCAAGATATGGGCTGAACACTAAATAGTGTTTGGGCTGCAGGACAGCTTCGGACTTCTTCGTTGTTCCTTCAATTTGGACTTCAAAACGACCTTTTCAAATCTTGGGCTCCTCATGAAAGTTGTAGGCCTTTGTTTTACCTTTCCATCCATATAAAATGGACCTAAATCCGAAATCTAGAGCTCCAGATATGATCCAATTACTGAGCAATGTTCCGGTTTGGACTGCACCGACATCTCTTTTCTAAGTTTGGCCATCTCTTTGTCCTTTCACTTTCAATACTTAAACTCATCAATCAATTCTTTTATTTATGTGATAGACCTGCATATAAGATGAGCATTTACCATAAATTAAGGTATCTTATAGTATCAAACTTGTTATTATAAAACATGCTTTAGTTAAGGAGTTATTGATACTTCAAGTGCAAAATGATGATATAAAACCTTGATAAACATGCACTTTTAAGTACTAATCACACCCCCCAACCAGCTTATTACTAGTCCCTAGTAATCTAAAGCGTTAAAATAGAGAAACAATTTGCAAGTTCCAAAAAGCAAGGCATTCATCATTCAACTTCCATTAATCTATCCAGATAAACAAACTCTCATTAAATTTATATTCCTGCTTCATACTTCGTAAACAAGATATTAATAAACCTTCTTTTTGTGTGCTCAATGAAAACATAGATGATGGGGCTTTTGTTGGAAGAAAACAATATTATGTTCAAATGTTTAAGGTGAACTTCCTTGGGTTGGGATTATTATTTTTTTCTTTTTTTTTCTTTTTTTTTTCTTTTTATTTATATACACATACAACTTAAAACACAATGTATCTTTAACCCATGTAACGAGTTTTAGGCTAATGACTCCCAGACCAGTTGATCTTAGGGCATTAGGTGTTGAGACACCCCTACGAGCTTAACAACTCGGGTTGAAGATACTGATACGTAGATAGTGCAATGTTTGATTCCCTTAAGCTTTTCTCCTTAACCCATGTAACAAGCTTTGGGCCAATAGCTCCCAAGTCAGTTGACTTTAGGGTATTAGGTGTTAAAACACCCCTTCGGGCTTAATTGCTTAGGTTAGGGAGGCTACGAAACCAAACTTATCCACGTTTTATTATCATCAATACTATTTTTTTTTTTTTTGCAAATTATATACTATCCTTTTCCCTTAGTTGTTACCTTCAACAAAAGAACATAATTAATGTAATAATCCAATGTGCAACCCACAATCATATGTTAAAGTGTGTGTGTGAAAATGAAGGTTTAATAATACTTGTTAAATGAGTATAGGAGCAGAATCAAGTGATAACAATGTGAGAGTTTGTAAACCTGAATATTTCAAGAAGTATTATGATAGACCTTGGTAATGAAACTTACTAAGATGCGTCTCTAGAGTCAATAAAATTGATTCCATACTCTGCCATCCTAATAACAATTTTGTCAAATGGTTTTAATAATAGCAAAAACAGTTAGCAAGTTAGTATTTTTTTTATTTTTTATTTTTAAACTACTACCCTCTCCCCCCAACCAAAACGAGACATTGTCCTCAATGTTCGAAGGTAGAAAGATAGAGTATAGAAGACATCACCTGAAACATCGAACAATGACAAACCTGAAACACACTTAAACAAACATAAAAAGTAACAAAACAAAATAATATGCTATTAATAAAACCAAAAGACACAAGGTTTCACAGATGAAGGCTCAAATCTAATCTAAGCTTTTTACGGCTGTCCTTAGTTGACCAATCTAGGCGACTCATGCAGGGATCAATGACAGGGATGAAAGATTGTAGTTGGTCAATCAATTGTTCAGCAGTAGCAGCAGAGATTATGATTTGTCGTGCCGAAGATGTTAGAAATTCCTGTTCCACAGCTTGATCAAGGAAAGACAGCAACTTATCATAAAAACCACCTAGTAAGGCAATGAAGGCATCAGCATGTCTAAACATGGTATTCAGTCGGTCAGACATTGTTGGGACCTGTAGTTCCTCTCCAATTGTTTTTCCAATGATGTCCCCAGTTGCTAAAGCTTTGGGGACAACCCCCAAAACTTGACTGCCTCCTAAAAATGCAGCCATTGACACACCTCCCATTAACCCAAGGCTACCTCCCCCATACACTAAATGAATCTTTCTCTCAGCTAGTACCCGACCAAGATGATTCGCTGATTCTAAGAACTTTTTTTCTTTCCCAGAACTGGATCCACCGAAAACACAAATATTTCTTATATGATGACTTGAGGAACCTGCCATTTCTACACACTTCTATATTTGATGAATATATGGAATGAGTAGAAATGAAGGGAAGGAAGAGAAGAATTTATAGATGAAAAAGTGAAAATGCAATCATACCATCTATATGTAGGCCAGCTGTAGTCTTACAAACTCTCTCTCTCTCTCTCTCTCTCTCTCTTTATTAATTATTTATTTTGAAAAAGCATGTATGTACAGGTAGTTGTGATTGTGGCTCACATCTTCCCTTGGTTTTACGTCCAAGAACGGCTTAAACGCCCTCTATGGGTCGGGGATAGGCTTCCCATCCAGTTTTCTTAAAAACTGGCAAACAGGGTCTTTTTTAGTCAGATTCCCAAGACTAAGACGATCATGTTCTTTATGGAATTGTGGCCATAAATCATGAATTACACGATGCACATCTCCACTAGGATGCGTCTCAAGGGTCAACAAAAGATTATCTAAAGACCCCTTACTCAGGCCATCCTTAATGAATTGTATCTTATCTTCACGGTTTACAGATACCATTCCTAAAGAACGACATGTCGCATTACAAGTCCATCTGGCACATTTGTGACAGACTTTCAGTCGTTTTGCACGACGTTTCTTTGCAAAAGTGCTTTTACCTGTTCCAGGCATGTGTGAAATGAAAGAATTGGAGGACTCACCTGATAAGCGGACCTTTGCTTCAATTAGCCAGCGAATATCTTCAGGAATTTCATGATTCATTAATAACCTCAATCTTGCACACCTAGCACGGTAAATTTTATTAATCGCATTTGGAGGCAAAGCGGGAAAATACCTTTTCAACTTTTCAAGAGTGGTGTCCATTTTCAAAAGAGAATTAGAGAAGAGATTCAAAGAAGGGAGAAAGAGCTAAGAATTATACAAATATGTACAGATATCAGTTATTTGGGAAACTGAAAGAACCGACTTAAGTCACGGAGTACCGTTATCCGCCATTTGACCGGGGTGAAAGAGAGACTAACAAAACAATAGATACAACAAAACACAAAACAATGTGAGAAAAAGAATCAATCTTTATATACAGGATCACTCAATTCAATAGAGTCATTTTCAACCGAAAAATTGTCAAAATAAACTTTCAAACGATGCCCATTTACCTTGAAAACATTGCCATTCTTTGGATTCTCAATATCACAGGCCCCATATGGATACACATGTTTCACAATAAAAGGACCGCTCCATCTTGATCTTAGTTTTCCAGGAAATAAATGGAGTCGAGAATTATAAAGCAAGACTTTTTGACCAACGTTGAATGTTTTTCTCAGTATTTTCTTGGAGGAAAAGAATCCTAATCAAATAGGAAGTCCACAAGTCAAATGGAAGTAAATAACAAAATCCGTACAGCCTCTGTTGAACCAGTATTGGGGTGCCTTCCCGAACTCCGATTGACCTGCAATTTTAGCCCAAGGTAGTAAGATATGTCTGGAGAGTCCACATAAAATATTAGCCCGGTCCAACGGTCGGATTGAGAATTATGACTATTTCCGTAAACCTGGACTGTTGCGCTTTTTACGCCAAAATCCGAATCTGACCTTACTTGGGTCGTATCACAGGGCTGAACCGTATCATTCCCTCCCTCTTCAAGAAGATTCGCCCTCGAATCTTGAATGGCGACTTCAGTAGCCTCTTGTTTAAGCCTTCGGAATCCCCTTATTGCTAACACCTTCCTCCAACAACACTGTATAGAAGTAGTGACTGACAAGAATTTCAAATAAGCACGCCGTACTAACCACTTGCGCACATACTTTTGAATGATAACCACGGCGACTCTCCTTCGTCTTTCATCCTTTTGGCGTTGTACCTCTTTTTCCCATGAAGCTTCGAGATCATAGAATAATCTTTTACACTTATCAACTTCTCGTTCTAGAACCCCCAAACCATGGCTTAGTATTTCGCATCGTTGATCTACAATCCTCCTCTGTTCTCTCTCCCTTAGTGGATACATGACACAGATAGGGGAAAAAACAAGAAGATGATGACAAGAATAGAGTTCATAGCACGACGAACATTGATTTAGACTCGAGAATACAAATCTGACTTTTGTATGGACCCGAACTTATCGAAAAACAAACTAATGCGAGGGTGATGAAAATGACTCAAACAACAGCCAAATATCAAAATATGATGATAGTATAATGGCAGGAACGAAATCAACAGAAACAAAACAAGTTTTGAAAGATAACACCAAACAGACCCGTTACGACAAAACAAGACCTAATTCGGGAAACCTAAAGAAACCTGATGCGGACCAGCCCAGAAACACCAGCAAGGACCCATTACATGTTCCAAATGGACCGATGACACGGTCCAAGACAAAGACATTGAAAGACGCATTGAATGCATTGGTTTTGAAGGTTTCCACCAAGTCAGAATTGGAGTGTGAAGAGGAAATCCTAGTACATCTTATCCATGTGCAAGAGGGGTCCAATACAACCTTATTTGGACCTCATATAAGTCCACATAAAGGGTCCATTAGGGTTAACTTTTCAAGAACTATTTAAACTCATGTTAGGCCAAAATTTCGGCAGCTTTGATGATAATTACTTCTGAAATTTTCAGTTTTAACGTGTGAGAGTGATTCTTGCATTCTTCAGTTCTTGAACGAACTGAATCTGACTTATCGAAGATTAACTGGCTTCGTGGCGTCATTCTACTCATTCCAATAGTGTAGGTGCCTTGGGGCAGGTTTCCATTGTGTCGCACTCATATCAGACCTATTTCGGCTTTCCGGGATCAGATCTCAATCTTGATTGTGGGTTGCGTGACCACGTGATCACGAGGTTCGCATCAGTTGGTATCAGGGCTAGGCTCCGAAACAAGGTCATATCTCTGTTATTTTCGTTTTTTTTTAGTGTCCCTTAAGTTTTTCAGTGTTTGCATCCATCTTCTTATTCTTCGTGTCTGTGTCATCTAAGCAAAAAAAAAAAAAAAAAAAAGTTTATATTTCATCTTGTTACTGTCTCTAATCATATCAGTTTGTTAAAAAAAAAATCAGAAAGAAATAGAGAAAAGAGTGATTAGTTGAAATTTGAAGGATCATTCAATTTTTGCCGCAGAAACACAAATCTTGGTGAACCATAAGCAAACCACCTCGGAATCAATTTAAACTTCATATTCAGTCTATTGGGGGTGGGATCGTATGGTATATCAAAGTTGGGCTTATTCAGATATTATTTGCTTGAGGTTTTAATTCGAGTTTCAATTCTGCCGCAAAACACTACTCTTAGTGAACCCTAGGTAAAACACCTTGTAATCTATTGAAACTTCATATTCTGAGTATTGGGTATGCGATGGAACCACATATTAAATTTGGGATTATTTTGATATCGGCTTCTGGAGGTTTTAATTGGAGGTTCAATTCTGCCGCAAACTGATCATACAAGGGGTTTGGGTACCTAGACATTATAGAACGACCTATAAATTGATTTTTGGTGTTTTCATAGTATTGTAATACTAAATATTGAATTTGAGGTCATTTAGAGATCGTTTGGTCTGGGTTTCAATTCTGTTACGTAAAATTGCGTAATAGGTTAGATTTGCCTCAAGTTTCAAAACATGATCTTTGCTGTTTAGTTTTGTCCAAATATTTTTGTTTCTGCTATATTTGGGTTATCTAGGAGTCAAGTAATTGTTTTCTTAACATTTGCTTCTGTTTTATTTCGTGTCTTCGTTTCGTCCACAATTCGTACGAATTTGCATTGCTACTCGCAAAATCGTAATCCTAGTTTTGTTTTGCTTTGTTTTCAGTATATTTATTGATTCTTGAGTTTGAAAATTATATTTAGAGTGCGCTGCGAAGGCTATTGACTTTGATTTGTTGATTTCAGTTCCTAAATAACCAAAAGAAAGCAAGTTGTGAGGTAAAAGGCGTAGAGAGCTTAATAGAGTGAAAAGCCTTAATTTTTGTTTTGTGTGATACACGAGAGGTGTGAGGATATATTTTGTGCTACTAACCAAATTTTGCAGATTCAAAGAATGTCTGAAAACAACGAATCAGCGACACAAAACGTTGACGTAGCTTTCCAATTGCGATCCATAGGCCAGCAACTTGAGCTGTTGTCTAGGACGTACAAGGATCTGAAAGATGAGGTGAATTCGATTAAGCAACAGAATAGTGGGGCTGATCACCGGGGAAATACGGTCCGTATGGCCGCACGGAATGTTAGATCTGATTTTGAAGAGTTTGTTGATGAAAACGCAGATGGAGGTGAAGATGACTTTGAGTTTGCATCAGCTGGCCATGGAATCAGGTCTGGACCGAACAGGGCTAGGAGGAATGTGAATTTTCGTAGCATGGGCACTTATGAAGACATGGATGGGGACTTAGACACCATTAAACTGAAAATTCCTAGCTTTCAAGGTAAAAACGATCCTGAGGCTTATTTGGAGTGGGAGAAAAAGATGGATTGGATTTTTGATTGCCATAGCTATTCTGAACAAAAAAAGGTGAAATTGGTGATAATTGAGTTTATGGAGTATGCAATAATTTGGTGGGATCAGATTGTGATCAGTAGGAGGAGGAATGGCGAGCGACCCGTTCAAACTTGGGGGGAGATGAAAGTCTTAATGAGGAGACGATTTGTGCCAAACCACTATTACAGAGACTTATATCTGAAGCTCCAAGGTCTGAATCAAGGTTATAAGACAGTAGATGAATATCACAAAGAGATGGAGATAGCAATGATTCGGGCTAATGTTGTTGAGGATAGAGAAGCCACCATGGCTAGATTCCTTAATGGGTTGAATCGGGATATTGCTAATGTGGTTGAGCTACAGCACTATATGGAGCTAGAGGATGTGGTTCATATGGCGACGAAGGTGGAGAGACAACTTAGGAAAGGGCATGCTCGGTCAGCGTTTAATTCGGGTTCGTCATCATCTTGGAAGCCGAATCTAAAGAGAGAGGGTACTGTCCGGTCAAGATCCTTTGGTGCTTCTAGAACTGAACCACCAAAGGCTAAAGTTGATGTACCTACTGATGCCAAAGGTAAATCTGAAACTCAACCTAAACGTACTCGTGATGTTAAATGTTTCAGGTGTCAAGGACATGGACATTATGCTTCAGAGTGTCCAAACAAGAGAATCATGATGATTAGAGATAATGGTGATGTGGAATCTGAAAGTGACAGTTCTGATTGTGAAGGCATGCCACCATTGGAGGATAGTGATGGGGATGAGTTAGCATTACCGGTTGAGGAGTCCTTGGTTATAAGGCGAACACTTCAGGTTCAGGTCAAAGAAGATGATACTAATGAACAAAGGGAGAACATCTTCCATACGCGTTGTTACGTACAAAGAAAGGTGTGTGGTTTAATTATAGATAGTGGAAGCTGTGTTAATGTTTGCAGTGCCACCCTTGTTAGTAAACTGAATTTGTGTACTGCTAAGCATGCTAAACCATATAGATTGCAATGGCTGAATGATAGTGGCGAAGTGAAAGTGACTAAACAGGTTGTGGTTCCATTTTCGATTGGGAAATATGTTGATGAAGTTCTGTGCGACGTGGTACCAATGCAAGCAAGTCACATCTTGTTGGGGAGACCATGGCAATATGATAGGAAGGCAATTCATGATGGGGTTAAAAATAGGTATACCATTGTAAAAGATGGTAAAACCATCACTCTTGTACCTCTTACACCCAAACAGGTGTATGATGATCAAATAAAGCTAAAAAGTGAGCATGAGGCGATGGGGAGAGAAAATCAAGGTGAGGAACAAGGGGAGAGAAGACCATCAGATTCGGCTAGAACCCAAATCACTACAACCCATTCGGCCACCCATCCAAACACAAGCAAATATTCAGCCAACACTCCAAACAAATCAAACCATTCGACCAGAACTCAAAAAAACCCAAATCTGGCCGAGAGTGGAGGTAAGACAAGAGGAGTGAAGAAAGTCAGCAAGTGTGATGAGAATTGTGTGGAAAAACTAAAGAAACAACCCAATTTTTATGCTAGAGAGGGTGAGGTCAGATCTGCATTTTTCACTAACAAGCCAATGATCTTACTTGTGTACAAAGAGGCTTACTTTAATACTAATGATCTTGATCATATTGTGCCTAGTGTTGCTATTTCTTTGTTGCAGGGATTTGATGATGTGTTCCCCAACGATACTCCTAGCGGATTACCACCATTGAGGGGGATAGAGCATCAGATTGATTTCGTACCCGGAGCTTCAATTCCTAACCGACCAGCTTATAGAAGCAATCCCGAGGAGACGAAGGAGCTTCAAAGGCAAGTTGATGAGCTGATGGAAAAGGGCTACATTCGTGAGAGTATGAGCCCGTGTGCTGTACCCGTGTTACTTGTGCCAAAGAAGGATGGAACATGGAGGATGTGTGTTGATTGCCGAGCCATCAACAACATAACGGTAAAGTATAGACATCCCATTCCTAGGCTTGATGACATGTTAGATGAGTTACATGGATCCTGTATCTTCTCTAAAATTGACTTGAAAAGTGGGTACCATCAAATTAGGATGAAAGAAGGTGATGAGTGGAAAACAACATTTAAGACTAAGCATGGTTTGTATGAATGGTTAGTAATGCCGTTTGGACTTACAAATGCACCTAGTACGTTTATGCGTTTAATGAATCATTGAAAGACGCATTGAATGCATTGGTTTTGAAGGTTTCCACCAAGTCAGAATTGGAGTATCAAGAGGAAATCCTAGTACATCTTATCCATGTGCAAGAGGGGTCCAATACAACCTTATTTGGGCCATGAGATAAGAGTTTTATTTTATTTTGTTAGCTACAGCCCAAGGCTTGTTTGGGCTTAATTCATACTTTGTTTTAAGCTAGGATCCAAGGCTTGTTTGGATTAAGTTATGGGCTTTTATTTTAGGGTTTTGGGCCAGTTTTGAGTGGACCTCATATAAGTCCACATAAAGGGTCCATTAGGGTTATGATTAGTACTTAAAAGTGCATGTTTATCAAGGTTTTATATCATCATTTTGCACTTGAAGTATCAATAACTCCTTAACTAAAGCATGTTTTATAATAACAAGTTTGATACTATAAGATACCTTAATTTATGGTAAATGCTCATCTTATATGCAGGTCTATCACATAAATAAAAGAATTGATTGATGAGTTTAAGCATTGAAAGTTAAAGGACAAAGAGATGGCCAAACTTAGAAAAGAGATGTTGGTGCAGTCCAAACCAGAACATTGCTCGGTAATTGGATCATATCTGGAGCTCTAGATTTCGGATTTAGGTCCACTTTATATGGATGGAAAGGTAAGACAAAGGCCTACAACTTTCATGAGGAGCCCAAGATTTGAAAAGGTCGTTTTGAAGTCCAAATTGAAGGAACAACGAAGAAGTCCGAAGCTGTCCTGCAGCCCAAACACTATTTAGTGTTCAGCCCATATCTTGAGTTCTAGAAGTCCAAATGACCTCATCTTTTTTTTGTTGGAAAGCTGAGACAATTTCCTAGAACATTCTTGAGGATTCTGGGCAAATTATGATGTTAGCAATGACGTCTTGATCAGACAAGAAGATAAGGATTGTTATCTAGTCAAGATGTGGCCACCCACTCATCAATTAGTCAACAAATCAATAGTTCCAAATTTTTGCCTATAAAAGGAGGCACTTACCATGTATTGAGGCATCTTGGTGTTGAGATCAAGATCATGCTCTTGCTTTCTCTCTTTGTATTGCTTATGTCTTGCTTTCATTAATATCAAGTTTATGCACTTCATTTCCTTTCCTTTGTCTAGTTAACTTCTTTCTCATTTATGTTCTTGTCTTGCTCATTTATGTTTCTTTCTTTTATTATGTCTAGCTAAGTTAATTATGTCAAGGTGAAAAGGGTACACTAATGGTGTAAGAACAAGTATAATATAAACTTAACATGGACCTTAACGTTGGATACTAACATGTTTTATATTTGTTATCTTGTTCACTTTTAATACTTTGCTTGTTAAATGGTTAATCTAGATTTATGTTGTATAACACTTGGTACAACAAATACTTGGTACTTTCATAGCCCATACTGTATGGTATAACCGACACCTGAGCTATGAAAGGGACTTGATTTGTTGTTAACATAAGTTATAATCATGAATGCCTGCCAACATTTACAAGTATTAGCTTTATTCGAATAAGATAACTAATGTAATCATGTTAACAATTTATAATCTGATTGGAACCTCCTTTATGTGTGGTTTCCAATTGAGTAATAAGAGTTTATATTATACTTGTTTGAAGTACCATTAGTGGATCCTCTAACCTTGACATTTGTTTTTATCATTGTTTAATCCTTACGTTAATCTTTCATCTCAAAGTTCTCATTAATTTCTTCATCGTCTGCTTTCATTATTATTATTATTATTATTATTTACATTCTGTTTATATTATATAATATATATATATTTGATCTTTTCATAAACTCAGTATATAGGCTGGAAACCTGTGACCCGATCTTTAGATCATTCTCAGGTATAACAACGCCACGTACTGAGTATAATAATAATAATTATTGTTGTTATTATTGTTGTTGTTGTTGTTGTTGTTGTTGTCTTGTTATTTATAATTTATACAATTAACCTCTCTGTGGTTCGACCCCGGTCTTGCCGGGTTATTTATTACTTCGACACTCCTGCACTTGGGAAAAGACATCAAGCTTTTGGTCGTGTCAAGTTTTTGGCGCCGTTGCCGGGGAGGTAAATTCTTGTATAAATTATAATATTTATTTTATCTTCTCTTTTCATTTTTCATTTTATTTAACTTTTGTTTCTTTTTCTTCTCTTTTATTTTCTTCCTTTTAATTCTCTTCTTACACGTGCATGAGAGTTTGGTCACGTACATTAAGTGGTAGACTTTGTAGGGTATCCTCATCATTTTCAAAAAATATGGCCGAAGAAGATAATCAATCACTTCATAATGAGAATAATGAGAATAACCGTATGAGAACACTTAGAGACCACATGAATCCCACAAGAACAAGTGCACCCTCATGCATAGTTTTCCCTCCTGATGCATCTCATTTTAATTTTAAGCCAGGCATTATTCAACTTTTACCATCTTTTCATGGTTTAGAACTAGAAAATCCATACTTGCATTTAAGGGAATTTGAGGAGGTCTGTAATACCTATAATGACTCAAATTGTAGCATGAACACCATTCGATTAAAGCTTTTTCCTTTTTCATTAAAAGATAAAGCTAAAACATGGCTACAAAATTTGAGACCAGGATCCATTCGTGCTTGGGATGATATGCAACAACAATTTTTAAAGAAGTTTTTTCCATCTCACAGAACAAACTCTTTCAAAAGACAAATCATCACTTTCACTCAAAAGCCAGGAGAAACATTTTACCAATGTTGGGATAGGTATCGAGATTTGCTTAATACTTGCCCACATCATGGTTTTGAAACATGGAGATTGGTTTCACATTTTTATGAAGGTTTAACACCTAGAGATAGGCAAATGGTTGAATTGATGTGCAATGGAACCTTTGAAGATAAAGACCCTAATGAAGCAATGGAGTACCTAGACTTGCTAGCCGAAAATGCTCAAAATTGGGACACCACAGGTACTTATGAGGCACCAGGTAAAACTCAACCTCATACATCTAGTGGAGGTATGCACAACCTTAGGGAAGATCATGATCTCCAAACCAAGTTTGCATCTTTAGCTAGAAAAGTCGAGGCACTAGAATTGAAAAAGAGTGGTCAATTAAAATCGATTCAAGACATTGTGTGTCAAATCTGTGAAACAAATGAGCATGCAACCAATGATTGTCCAACTTTACCTTCTTTTAAGGAATGCCTCCATGAACAAGCCCATGCTCTAAACAGTTTCCAAAGGCCCAACCATAACCCATACTCACAAACGTATAACCCTGGTTGGAGAAATCACCCAAATTTCAGTTGGAAGAGTGATAGCAACAATGCACAAACTTCACATCCACCATTTCAAGCACACCATAATTTCCAAAATTCTCATGGATATGCACCTCCTTATGCTCCACCTCCTAGAAGAAATTTTGAGGAAACATTGCATGCATTCATTGAAAAGCAGGAGACAATCAACACTCAACTTGCTCAAAGCATGACCGATTTTAAAGATGCTCTTGCAAAATTAACATCTGCTCTCAGTTTCCAAGAGAAAGGTAAGTTTCCTTCTCAACCACAGCAAAATCCAAAGGGGCAATACAATGCAAATGCAAGTAGTTCTGGAAGCCAACACATGGATCAAGTCAAATCAGTCATCACTCTTCGTAGTGGTAAGGTTATTGAAAAACCTATTCTTGAACCTTGTGAGAAAGATGATGAGTCTATCTCTGAGGGTAAGGAAGGGGTTGAACCTGAACATTGCAAAGAAAAGGCTGATTCCCCGCCAGCACTTCCGTTTCCTCATGCCATGATCAAACAAAGGAAAGTTAGTCACAACTCTGAAATCTTTGAAATTTTCAAACAGGTAAGGATCAATATACCTTTGTTGGATGCTATTAAACAGGTACCTTCCTATGCTAAATTTTTGAAAGATCTATGCACTGTGAAGAGAAAACTGAATGTGAAAAAGAAAGCCTTTTTAGCCGAACAAGTAAGTGCCATTCTTCAGAACAATAATGCTTTGAAATATAAAGACCCTGGTTGTCCTACAATTTCTTGCTTTATTGGAGAACATAAAATTGAAAGAGCCTTACTTGATCTTGGAGCTAGTGTGAATTTACTTCCATATTCAGTTTTTCAAAGTCTCAATCTAGGTGAGTTAAAACCAACTTCTGTAACTCTTTTACTCGCCGATAGATCTGTAAAAGTGCCTAGAGGAATAATTGAGGATGTGTTAGTACAAGTTGATAAATTCATTTATCCTGTGGATTTTGTTGTCTTGGACACGCAACCTGTTGAAGCATGTAATTCAATTCCTGTCATTTTAGGACGTCCATTTCTTGCCACTTTTAATGCATTGATTAATTGTAGGAATGGACTGATGAAGCTATCATTTGGAAACATGACATTGGAGATGAATATTTTCAACATTTACAAGCAACCTGGAGATGATAATGATTTACAGGAAGTGGACTTTATTGAAAAATTAGTTCATGATCAATTTCAAACCACTTCTAGTGAAACTGAGATTGATGAATCTGATGATTTGCAAATGGTCTACTTTCAAGAATCAAAGGCATGCAATTGGAGACCACAAATTGAAGAATTGCCACCACGATCAATTGAGCCCATACCTTCAAGTGTTCAACCACCAAAACCTGAATTGAAGCCGTTACCATTTAATCTCAAATACTCATTTTTGGGAGAAAATGAAACTTTTCCGGTAATAATCTCTTCCAAACTTAATGCGCATCAAGAAGGTAAGTTATTACAGACTCTAAAAATGCACAAAAATGCATTAGGATGGACCATAGCTGACATAAAAGGAATTAGCCCTTTGATTTGCACACACAGGATTTATTTGGAGGAAAATGCTAAACCCTCTAGAGAAATGCAACGAAGGCTTAATCCTAATATGAAAGAAGTAGTGAAAAATGAAGTCATTAAGCTTCTGGATAATGGAATCATTTATCCTATTTCTGACAGCAAATGGGTAAGTCCTACCCAAGTTGTACCCAAAAAGTCTGGAGTCACTGTGATAACAAATGAGAAAAATGAGTTAATTCCAACTAGGACTGTTACGGGTTGGCGCATGTGCATTGACTATAGGAAACTTAATTCAATGACTAGAAAAGATCATTTCCCTTTACCTTTCATGGACCAAATCCTAGAAAGAGTTGCAGGTCATGAATTTTATTGTTTCCTAGATGGTTATTCAGGTTACAATCAAATTGAAATTGCATTGGAAGATCAAGAGAAGACTACTTTCACATGTCCATTTGGTACTTTTGCATATCGAAGGATGCCTTTTGGATTATGTAATGCACCAGCCACGTTTCAAAGATGCATGCTTAGCATATTCAGTGATATGGTTGAACGTTTTCTTGAAATTTTTATGGATGATTTTTCTGTTTTTGGTGATTCATTTGATGATTGTTTGACTAACTTAGAAAAGGTTTTGAGCAGGTGTGAAGAGAAGAATCTTGTACTGAATTGGGAAAAATGTCACTTTATGGTAACAAACGGCATTGTACTTGGTCACATTGTTTCATCGAAAGGAATTGAGGTTGACAAATCTAAAATCGAGTTAATTGCCAACTTACCAACACCAAAATCTGTTAAAGATGTTAGATCATTCTTAGGACATGCTGGTTTTTACAGAAGGTTCATCAAAGATTTTAGTGTAATATCTAAGCCCTTGAGTAACCTTCTAACAAAGGATAATATTTTTGAATGGACTGAACATTGTGAAGAAGCCTTTGTTAAACTTAAAAACTTGCTTACTTCTGCTCCTGTCATTCAACCTCCTGATTGGTCATTACCTTTTGAAATAATGTGTGACGCTAGTGATTATGCCGTGGGTGCTGTCTTGGGACAAAGAAAAGATAAGAAACCTTATGTGATTTACTATGCAAGTAAAACTTTAAATAGTGCTCAAATGAATTACACTACCACTGAAAAAGAATTACTTGCAGTAGTATTTGCATGTGACAAATTCAGATCTTATCTTGTTGGCTCACCTGTTGTTGTTTTTAGTGATCATGCAGCATTGAAATATCTTCTTTCTAAGAAAGATTCTAAGGCTAGATTGGTGCGGTGGATTTTGTTACTTCAAGAATTTGATATCACAATCAAAGACAAGAAAGGCACCGAAAATGTTGTCGCGGATCATTTGTCAAGATTGACAACCGATTCGAGATCTGACATTACACCAATCGATGACTACTTTCCTGATGAATCTTTATTTTCTGTCTCTACGATGCCTTGGTTTGCTAATATTGTTAATTTTCTTGTTTCAGGACAATTGCCAGCTCATTGGAGTACCCAAGACAAAAGAAAGTTCTTGAACGAAGTGAAGAACTTTTATTGGGATGACCCTTATTTATTCAAATATTGTCCTGATCAAATATTTCGAAGATGCATTCCTGACAATGAGGTAAGTAGTGTCATTAAATTTTGTCATTCTGAGGCATGTGGGGGTCATTTCTCATCAAGAAAGACAACTGCAAAAATCTTACAAAGTGGATTTTACTGGCCCACCATATTCAAAGACTCACATGCATTTTGTAAGATTTGTGAAAATTGTCAAAAGTTGGGATCTATTTCGAAACGTCACATGATGCCTTTAAATCCTATTCTTGTCATTGAGATCTTTGACTGTTGGGGTATAGATTTCATGGGTCCATTTCCTCCATCATTTGGTTTCTTGTACATATTGGTCGCAGTAGATTATGTTTCAAAATGGATAGAGGCAATTCCAAGTCGAACCAATGATCACAAAACAGTGATAAAGTTTTTGAAAGAAAACATTTTAAGTCGATTTGGAATCCCTCGAGCCATGATAAGTGACGGTGGAACACACTTTTGCAACAAGCCATTTGAGTCTTTAATGAAGAAATATGGAATCACACATAAAGTTGCCACCCCTTATCACCCTCAGACAAGTGGACAAGTAGAGCTTGCTAATAGGGAGATCAAACAGATCTTAGAGAAAACAGTGAACCGTAATAGGAAAGACTGGTCTTTAAGACTTAATGATGCACTTTGGGCTTATCGAACTGCTTATAAAACATCATTAGGTATGTCACCTTATAGACTAGTCTATGGAAAACCTTGTCACTTGCCTGTGGAAATTGAACATAAAGCTTATTGGGCTATTAAAGCTTTCAATTCAAGCCTTGATGATACTAGTCAGCTGCGAAAATTGCAAATAAATGAGCTTGAAGAAATAAGAAATGATGCATATGACAATTCGAAAATTCATAAAGCAAGAATTAAAGAGTTTCATGACAAGAAAATACTGAGAAAAACATTCAATGTTGGTCAAAAAGTCTTGCTTTATAATTCTCGACTCCATTTATTTCCTGGAAAACTAAGATCAAGATGGAGTGGTCCTTTTATTGTGAAACATGTGTATCCATGTGGGGCCTGTGATATTGAGAATCCAAAGAATGGCAATGTTTTCAAGGTAAATGGGCATCGTTTGAAAGTTTATTTTGACAATTTTTCAGTTGAAAATGACTCTATTGAATTGAGTGATCCTGTATATAAAGATTGATTCTTTTTCTCACATTGTTTTGTGTTTTATTGTTTTGCTAGTCTCTCTTTCACCCCGGTCAAATGGCGGATAACGGTACTCCGTGACTTAAGTCGGTTCTTTCAGTTTCCCAAATAACTGATATCTGTTTATATTTGTATAATTCTTAGCTCTTTCTTCCTTCTTTGAATCTCTTCTCTAATTCTCTTTTGAAAATGGACACCACTCTTGAAAAGTTGAAAAGGTATTTTCCCGCTTTGCCTCCAAATGCGATTAATAAAATTTACCGTGCTAGGTGTGCAAGATTGAGGTTATTAATGAATCATGAAATTCCTGAAGATATTCGCTGGCTAATTGAAGCAAAGGTCCGCTTATCAGGTGAGTCCTCCAATTCTTTCATTTCACACATGCCTGGAACAGGTAAAAGCACTTTTGCAAAGAAACGTCGTGCAAAACGACTGAAAGTCTGTCACAAATGTGCCAGATGGACTTGTAATGCGACATGTCGTTCTTTAGGAATGGTATCTGTAAACCGTGAAGATAAGATACAATTCATTAAGGATGGCCTGAGTAAGGGGTCTTTAGATAATCTTTTGTTGACCCTTGAGACGCATCCTAGTGGAGATGTGCATCGTGTAATTCATGATTTATGGCCACAATTCCATAAAGAACATGATCGTCTTAGTCTTGGGAATCTGACTAAAAAAGACCCTGTTTGCCAGTTTTTAAGAAAACTGGATGGGAAGCCTATCCCCGACCCATAGAGGGCGTTTAAGCCGTTCTTGGACGTAAAACCAAGGGAAGATGTGAGCCACAATCACAACTACCTGTACATACATGCTTTTTCAAAATAAAGAGAGAGAGAGAGAGAGTTTGTAAGACTACAGCTGACCTACATATATGTGGTATGATTGCATTTTCACTTTTTCATCTATAAATTCTTCTCTTCCTTCCCTTCATTTCTACTCATCCCATATATTCATCAAATATAGAAGTGTGTAGAAATGGCAGGTTCCTCAAGTCATCATATAAGAAATATTTGTGTTTTCGGTGGATCCAGTTCTGGGAAAGAAAAAGAGTTTTTAGAATCAGCGAATCATCTTGGTCGGGTACTAGCTGAGAGAAAGATTCATTTAGTGTATGGGGGAGGTAGCCTTGGGTTAATGGGAGGTGTGTCAATAGCTGCATTTTTAGGAGGCAGTCAAGTTTTGGGGGTTGTCCCCAAAGCTTTAGCAACTGGGGACATCATTGGAAAAACAATTGGAGAGGAACTACAGGTCCCAACAATGTCTGACCGACTGAATACCATGTTTAGCCATGCTGATGCCTTCATTGCCTTACCAGGTGGTTTGGGCACATTGGAAGAAATCTTTCATATTTCATCTTGGGCCCAACTGCACATTCACCATAAACCTATAGGTTTGTTAAATGTTAATGGTTTTTATGATAAGTTGCTGTCTTTCCTTGATCAAGCTGTGGAACAGGAATTTCTAACATCTTCGGCACGACAAATCATAATCTCTGCTGCCACTGCTGAACAATTGATTGACCAACTACAATCTTTCATCCCTGTCATTGATCCCTGCATGAGTCACCTAGATTGGTCAACTAAGGACAGCCGTAAAAAGCTTAGATTAGATTTGAGCCTTCATCTGTGAAACCTTGTGTCTTTTGGTTTTATTAATAGCATATTATTTTGTTTTGTTACTTCTTATGTTTGTTTAAGTGTGTTTCAGGTTTGTCATTGTTCGATGTTTCAGGTGATGTCTTCTATACTCTATCTTTCTACCTTCGAACATTGAGGACAATGTCTCGTTTTGGTTGGGGGGAGAGGGTAGTAGTTTAAAAAAAAAAAAAATACTAACTTGCTAACTGTTTTTGCTATTATTAAAACCATTTGACAAAATTGTTATTAGGATGGCAGAGTATGGAATCAATTTTATTGACTCTAGAGACGCATCTTAGTAAGTTTCATTACCAAGGTCTATCATAATACTCCTTGAAATATTCAGGTTTACAAACTCTCACATTGTTATCACTTGATTCTGCTCCTATACTCATTTAACAAGTATTATTAAACCTTCATTTTCACACACACACTTTAACATATGATTGTGGGTTGCACATTGGATTATTACATTAATTATGTTCTTTTGTTGAAGGTAACAACTAAGGGAAAAGGATAGTATATAATTTGCAAAAAAAAAAAAAAAAAAAAAAAAATAGTATTGATGATAATAAAACGTGGATAAGTTTGGTTTCGTAGCCTCCCTAACCTAAGCAATTAAGCCCGAAGGGGTGTTTTAACACCTAATACCCTAAAGTCAACTGACTTGGGAGCTATTGGCCCAAAGCTTGTTACATGGGTTAAGGAGAAAAGCTTAAGGGAATCAAACATTGCACTATCTACGTATCAGTATCTGCAACCCGAGTTGTTAAGCTCGTAGGGGTGTCTCAACACCTAATGCCCTAAGATCAACTGGTCTGGGAGTCATTAGCCTAAAACTCGTTACATGGGTTAAAGATACATTGTGTTTTAAGTTGTATGTGTATATAAATAAAAAAAAAAAAAGAAAAAAAAAAGAAAAAAAATAATAATCCCAACCCAAGGAAGTTCACCTTAAACATTTGAACATAATATTATTTTCTTCCAACAAAAGCCCCATCATCTATGTTTTCATTAAGCACACAAAAAGAAGGTTTATTAATATCTTGTTTACGAAGTATGAAGTAGGAATATAAATTTAATGAGAGTTTGTTTATCTGGATAGATTAATGGAAGTTGAATGATGAATGCCTTGCTTTGTGGAACTTGTAAATTGTTTCTCTATTTTAACGCTTTAGATTACTAGGGACTAGTAATAAGCTGGTTGGGGGGTGTGATTAGTACTTAAAAGTGCATGTTTATCAAGGTTTTATATCATCATTTTGCACTTGAAGTATCAATAACTCCTTAACTAAAGCATGTTTTATAATAACAAGTTTGATACTATAAGATACCTTAATTTATGGTAAATGCTCATCTTATATGCAGGTCTATCACATAAATAAAAGAATTGATTGATGAGTTTAAGCATTGAAAGTTAAAGGACAAAGAGATGGCCAAACTTAGAAAAGAGATGTCGGTGCAGTCCAAACCAGAACATTGCTCGGTAATTGGATCATATCTGGAGCTCTAGATTTCGGATTTAGGTCCACTTTATATGGATGGAAAGGTAAGACAAAGGCCTACAACTTTCATGAGGAGCCCAAGATTTGAAAAGGTCGTTTTGAAGTCCAAATTGAAGGAACAACGAAGAAGTCCGAAGCTGTCCTGCAGCCCAAACACTATTTAGTGTTCAGCCCATATCTTGAGTTCTAGAAGTCCAAATGACCTCATCTTTTTTTTGTTGGAAAGCTGAGACAATTTCCTAGAACATTCTTGAGGATTCTGGGCAAATTATGATGTTAGCAATGACGTCTTGATCAGACAAGAAGATAAGGATTGTTATCTAGTCAAGATGTGGCCACCCACTCATCAATTAGTCAACAAATCAATAGTTCCAAATTTTTGCCTATAAAAGGAGGCACTTACCATGTATTGAGGCATCTTGGTGTTGAGATCAAGATCATGCTCTTGCTTTCTCTCTTTGTATTGCTTATGTCTTGCTTTCATTAATATCAAGTTTATGCACTTCATTTCCTTTCCTTTGTCTAGTTAACTTCTTTCTCATTTATGTTCTTGTCTTGCTCATTTATGTTTCTTTCTTTTATTATGTCTAGCTAAGTTAATTATGTCAAGGTGAAAAGGGTACACTAATGGTGTAAGAACAAGTATAATATAAACTTAACATGGACCTTAACGTTGGATACTAACATGTTTTATATTTGTTATCTTGTTCACTTTTAATACTTTGCTTGTTAAATGGTTAATCTAGATTTATGTTGTATAACACTTGGTACAACAAATACTTGGTACTTTCATAGCCTATACTGTATGGTATAACCGACACCTGAGCTATGAAAGGGACTTGATTTGTTGTTAACATAAGTTATAATCATGAATGCCTGCCAACATTTACAAGTATTAGCTTTATTCGAATAAGATAACTAATGTAATCATGTTAACAATTTATAATCTGATTGGAACCTCCTTTATGTGTGGTTTCCAATTGAGTAATAAGAGTTTATATTATACTTGTTTGAAGTACCATTAGTGGATCCTCTAACCTTGACATTTGTTTTTATCATTGTTTAATCCTTACGTTAATCTTTCATCTCAAAGTTCTCATTAATTTCTTCATCGTCTGCTTTCATTATTATTATTATTATTATTATTTACATTCTGTTTATATTATATAATATATATATATTTGATCTTTTCATAAACTCAGTATATAGGCTGGAAACCTGTGACCCGATCTTTAGATCATTCTCAGGTATAACAACGCCACGTACTGAGTATAATAATAATAATTATTGTTGTTATTATTGTTGTTGTTGTTGTTGTTGTTGTTGTCTTGTTATTTATAATTTATACAATTAACCTCTCTGTGGTTCGACCCCGGTCTTGCCGGGTTATTTATTACTTCGACACTCCTGCACTTGGGAAAAGACATCAAGCTTTTGGTCGTGTCAGGTTAACTTTTCAAGAACTATTTAAACTCATGTTAGGCCAAAATTTCGGCAGCTTTGATGATAATTACTTCTGAAATTTTCAGTTTTAACGTGTGAGAGTGATTCTTGCATTCTTCAGTTCTTGAACGAACTGAATCTGACTTATCGAAGATTAACTGGCTTCGTGGCGTCATTCTACTCATTCCAATAGTGTAGGTGCCTTGGGGCAGGTTTCCATTGTGTCGCACTCATATCAGACCTATTTCGGCTTTCCGGGATCAGATCTCAATCTTGATTGTGGGTTGCGTGACCACGTGATCACGAGGTTCGCATCAAAACCGATATCCAAATGACCTCGAATTTAATTTGTATTATTACAATACTATGAAATCACCAAAAATCAATTTATAGGTCGTTCTCTTATTTCTAGGCACCCAAACTCCTTGTATGATCAGTTTGCGGCAGAATTGATCCTCCAATTAAAACCTCCAGAAGCCGATATCAAAATAATCCCAAATTTAATATGTGGTGCAATCGCATACCCAATACTCGGAATATGAAGTTTCAATAGATTCCAAGGTGTTTTACCTAGGGTTCACTAAGAGTAGTGTTTTGCGGCAGAATTGAAACTCGAATTAAAACCTCAAACAAATAATATCAAAATAAGCCCAACTTTGATATATCATGCAATCCCACCCCCAATAGACTGAATATGAAGTTTAAATTGATTCCGAGGTGGTTTGCTTATGGTTCACCAAGATTTGTGTTTCTGCGGCAAAAATTGAATGATCCTTCAAATTTCAACTAATCACTCTTTTCTCTATTTCTTTCTGATTTGTTTTTCTTTTTAACAAACTGACATGATTAGAGACAGTAACAAGATGAAATATAAACTCTTTTTTTTTTTTGCTTAGATGACACAGACACGAAGAACAAGAAGATGGATGCAAACACTGAAAATCTTAAGGGACACAAAAAAAAAAAACGAAAATAACAGAGATATGACCTTGTTTCGGAGCCTAGCCCTGATACCAACTGATGCGAACCTCGTGATCACGTGGTCACGCAACCCACAATCAAGATTGAGCTCTGATCCCGGAAAGCCGAAATAGGTCTGATAGGAGTGCGACACAATGGAAACCTGCCCCAAGGCACCAACACTATTGGAATGAGTAGAATGACGCCACGAAGCCAGTTAATCTTCGATAAGTCAGATTCAGTTCGTTCAAGAACTGAAGAATGCAAGAATCACTCTCACACGTTAAAACTGAAAAATTCAGAGTAATATTCATCAAAGCTGCCGAAACTTTGGCCTACATGAGTTTAAATAGTTCTTGAAAAGTTAACCCTAATGGACCCTTTATGTGGACTTATATGAGGTCCGCTCAAAACTGGCCCAAAACCCTAAAATGAAAAGCCCATAACCTGATCCAAACAAGCCTTGGATCCTAGCTGAAAACAAAGTATTAATTAAGCCCAAACATGAAAGAAAATAATAAAAAATAAGTAACTTGTCATTAAATACCACCACCCCTTCTTTCCTTGTGTAGCTAGGATGAATAAAGAATCCTTATAAGAAAAGGATTCTGAAATATTAATGAATCCTTGCCACACTAGGAGATTATATTGCAACTCATATTAAAGATCCTTGTGGAACTAGGAAATTCCCAAAACCAGCTCCCACATCCTTGGAGGAAAAGAATCCTAATCAAATAGGAAGTCCACAAGTCAAATGGAAGTAAATAACAAAATCCGTACAGCCTCTGTTGAACCAGTATTGGGGTGCCTTCCCGAACTCCGATTGACCTGCAATTTTAGCCCAAGGTAGTAAGATATGTCTGGAGAGTCCACATAAAATATTAGCCCGGTCCAACGGTCGGATTGAGAATTATGACTGTTTCCGTAAACCTGGACTGTTGCGCTTTTTACGCCAAAATCCGAATCTGACCTTACTTGGGTCGTATCACAGGGCTGAACCGTATCATTCCCTCCCTCTTCAAGAAGATTCGCCCTCGAATCTTGAATGGCGACTTCAGTAGCCTCTTGTTTAAGCCTTCGGAATCCCCTTATTGCTAACACCTTCCTCCAACAACACTGTATAGAAGTAGTGACTGACAAGAATTTCAAATAAGCACGCCGTACTAACCACTTGCGCACATACTTTTGAATGATAACCACGGCGACTCTCCTTCGTCTTTCATCCTTTTGGCGTTGTACCTCTTTTTCCCATGAAGCTTCGAGATCATAGAATAATCTTTTACACTTATCAACTTCTCGTTCTAGAACCCCCAAACCATGGCTTAGTATTTCGCATCGTTGATCTACAATCCTCCTCTGTTCTCTCTCCCTTAGTGGATACATGACACAGATAGGGGAAAAAACAAGAAGACGATGACAAGAATAGAGTTCATAGCACGACGAACATTGATTTAGACTCGAGAATACAAATCTGACTTTTGTATGGACCCGAACTTATCGAAAAACAAACTAATGCGAGGGTGATGAAAATGACTCAAACAACAGCCAAATATCAAAATATGATGATAGTATAATGGCAGGAACGAAATCAACAGAAACAAAACAAGTTTTGAAAGATAACACCAAACAGACCCGTTACGACAAAACAAGACCTAATTCGGGAAACCTAAAGAAACCGATATCCAAATGACCTCGAATTTAATTTGTATTATTACAATACTATGAAATCACCAAAAATCAATTTATAGGTCGTTCTCTTATTTCTAGGCACCCAAACTCCTTGTATGATCAGTTTGCGGCAGAATTGATCCTCCAATTAAAACCTCCAGAAGCCGATATCAAAATAATCCCAAATTTAATATGTGGTGCAATCGCATACCCAATACTCGGAATATGAAGTTTCAATAGATTCCAAGGTGTTTTACCTAGGGTTCACTAAGAGTAGTGTTTTGCGGCAGAATTGAAACTCGAATTAAAACCTCAAACAAATAATATCAAAATAAGCCCAACTTTGATATATCATGCAATCCCACCCCCAATAGACTGAATATGAAGTTTAAATTGATTCCGAGGTGGTTTGCTTATGGTTCACCAAGATTTGTGTTTCTGCGGCAAAAATTGAATGATCCTTCAAATTTCAACTAATCACTCTTTTCTCTATTTCTTTCTGATTTGTTTTTCTTTTTAACAAACTGACATGATTAGAGACAGTAACAAGATGAAATATAAACTCTTTTTTTTTTTTGCTTAGATGACACAGACACGAAGAACAAGAAGATGGATGCAAACACTGAAAATCTTAAGGGACACAAAAAAAAAAAACGAAAATAACAGAGATATGACCTTGTTTCGGAGCCTAGCCCTGATACCAACTGATGCGAACCTCGTGATCACGTGGTCACGCAACCCACAATCAAGATTGAGCTCTGATCCCGGAAAGCCGAAATAGGTCTGATAGGAGTGCGACACAATGGAAACCTGCCCCAAGGCACCAACACTATTGGAATGAGTAGAATGACGCCACGAAGCCAGTTAATCTTCGATAAGTCAGATTCAGTTCGTTCAAGAACTGAAGAATGCAAGAATCACTCTCACACGTTAAAACTGAAAAATTCAGAGTAATATTCATCAAAGCTGCCGAAACTTTGGCCTACATGAGTTTAAATAGTTCTTGAAAAGTTAACCCTAATGGACCCTTTATGTGGACTTATATGAGGTCCGCTCAAAACTGGCCCAAAACCCTAAAATGAAAAGCCCATAACCTGATCCAAACAAGCCTTGGATCCTAGCTGAAAACAAAGTATTAATTAAGCCCAAACATGAAAGAAAATAATAAAAAATAAGTAACTTGTCATTAAATACCACCACCCCTTCTTTCCTTGTGTAGCTAGGATGAATAAAGAATCCTTATAAGAAAAGGATTCTGAAATATTAATGAATCCTTGCCACACTAGGAGATTATATTGCAACTCATATTAAAGATCCTTGTGGAACTAGGAAATTCCCAAAACCAGCTCCCACATCCTTGGAGGAAAAGAATCCTAATCAAATAGGAAGTCCACAAGTCAAATGGAAGTAAATAACAAAATCCGTACAGCCTCTGTTGAACCAGTATTGGGGTGCCTTCCCGAACTCCGATTGACCTGCAATTTTAGCCCAAGGTAGTAAGATATGTCTGGAGAGTCCACATAAAATATTAGCCCGGTCCAACGGTCGGATTGAGAATTATGACTGTTTCCGTAAACCTGGACTGTTGCGCTTTTTACGCCAAAATCCGAATCTGACCTTACTTGGGTCGTATCACAGGGCTGAACCGTATCATTCCCTCCCTCTTCAAGAAGATTCGCCCTCGAATCTTGAATGGCGACTTCAGTAGCCTCTTGTTTAAGCCTTCGGAATCCCCTTATTGCTAACACCTTCCTCCAACAACACTGTATAGAAGTAGTGACTGACAAGAATTTCAAATAAGCACGCCGTACTAACCACTTGCGCACATACTTTTGAATGATAACCACGGCGACTCTCCTTCGTCTTTCATCCTTTTGGCGTTGTACCTCTTTTTCCCATGAAGCTTCGAGATCATAGAATAATCTTTTACACTTATCAACTTCTCGTTCTAGAACCCCCAAACCATGGCTTAGTATTTCGCATCGTTGATCTACAATCCTCCTCTGTTCTCTCTCCCTTAGTGGATACATGACACAGATAGGGGAAAAAACAAGAAGACGATGACAAGAATAGAGTTCATAGCACGACGAACATTGATTTAGACTCGAGAATACAAATCTGACTTTTGTATGGACCCGAACTTATCGAAAAACAAACTAATGCGAGGGTGATGAAAATGACTCAAACAACAGCCAAATATCAAAATATGATGATAGTATAATGGCAGGAACGAAATCAACAGAAACAAAACAAGTTTTGAAAGATAACACCAAACAGACCCGTTACGACAAAACAAGACCTAATTCGGGAAACCTAAAGAAACCGATATCCAAATGACCTCGAATTTAATTTGTATTATTACAATACTATGAAATCACCAAAAATCAATTTATAGGTCGTTCTCTTATTTCTAGGCACCCAAACTCCTTGTATGATCAGTTTGCGGCAGAATTGATCCTCCAATTAAAACCTCCAGAAGCCGATATCAAAATAATCCCAAATTTAATATGTGGTGCAATCGCATACCCAATACTCGGAATATGAAGTTTCAATAGATTCCAAGGTGTTTTACCTAGGGTTCACTAAGAGTAGTGTTTTGCGGCAGAATTGAAACTCGAATTAAAACCTCAAACAAATAATATCAAAATAAGCCCAACTTTGATATATCATGCAATCCCACCCCCAATAGACTGAATATGAAGTTTAAATTGATTCCGAGGTGGTTTGCTTATGGTTCACCAAGATTTGTGTTTCTGCGGCAAAAATTGAATGATCCTTCAAATTTCAACTAATCACTCTTTTCTCTATTTCTTTCTGATTTGTTTTTCTTTTTAACAAACTGACATGATTAGAGACAGTAACAAGATGAAATATAAACTCTTTTTTTTTTTTGCTTAGATGACACAGACACGAAGAACAAGAAGATGGATGCAAACACTGAAAATCTTAAGGGACACAAAAAAAAAAAAAAAAACGAAAATAACAGAGATATGACCTTGTTTCGGAGCCTAGCCCTGATACCAACTGATGCGAACCTCGTGATCACGTGGTCACGCAACCCACAATCAAGATTGAGCTCTGATCCCGGAAAGCCGAAATAGGTCTGATAGGAGTGCGACACAATGGAAACCTGCCCCAAGGCACCAACACTATTGGAATGAGTAGAATGACGCCACGAAGCCAGTTAATCTTCGATAAGTCAGATTCAGTTCGTTCAAGAACTGAAGAATGCAAGAATCACTCTCACACGTTAAAACTGAAAAATTCAGAGTAATATTCATCAAAGCTGCCGAAACTTTGGCCTACATGAGTTTAAATAGTTCTTGAAAAGTTAACCCTAATGGACCCTTTATGTGGACTTATATGAGGTCCGCTCAAAACTGGCCCAAAACCCTAAAATGAAAAGCCCATAACCTGATCCAAACAAGCCTTGGATCCTAGCTGAAAACAAAGTATTAATTAAGCCCAAACATGAAAGAAAATAATAAAAAATAAGTAACTTGTCATTAAATACCACCACCCCTTCTTTCCTTGTGTAGCTAGGATGAATAAAGAATCCTTATAAGAAAAGGATTCTGAAATATTAATGAATCCTTGCCACACTAGGAGATTATATTGCAACTCATATTAAAGATCCTTGTGGAACTAGGAAATTCCCAAAACCAGCTCCCACATCCTTGGAGGAAAAGAATCCTAATCAAATAGGAAGTCCACAAGTCAAATGGAAGTAAATAACAAAATCCGTACAGCCTCTGTTGAACCAGTATTGGGGTGCCTTCCCGAACTCCGATTGACCTGCAATTTTAGCCCAAGGTAGTAAGATATGTCTGGAGAGTCCACATAAAATATTAGCCCGGTCCAACGGTCGGATTGAGAATTATGACTGTTTCCGTAAACCTGGACTGTTGCGCTTTTTACGCCAAAATCCGAATCTGACCTTACTTGGGTCGTATCACAGGGCTGAACCGTATCATTCCCTCCCTCTTCAAGAAGATTCGCCCTCGAATCTTGAATGGCGACTTCAGTAGCCTCTTGTTTAAGCCTTCGGAATCCCCTTATTGCTAACACCTTCCTCCAACAACACTGTATAGAAGTAGTGACTGACAAGAATTTCAAATAAGCACGCCGTACTAACCACTTGCGCACATACTTTTGAATGATAACCACGGCGACTCTCCTTCGTCTTTCATCCTTTTGGCGTTGTACCTCTTTTTCCCATGAAGCTTCGAGATCATAGAATAATCTTTTACACTTATCAACTTCTCGTTCTAGAACCCCCAAACCATGGCTTAGTATTTCGCATCGTTGATCTACAATCCTCCTCTGTTCTCTCTCCCTTAGTGGATACATGACACAGATAGGGGAAAAAACAAGAAGACGATGACAAGAATAGAGTTCATAGCACGACGAACATTGATTTAGACTCGAGAATACAAATCTGACTTTTGTATGGACCCGAACTTATCGAAAAACAAACTAATGCGAGGGTGATGAAAATGACTCAAACAACAGCCAAATATCAAAATATGATGATAGTATAATGGCAGGAACGAAATCAACAGAAACAAAACAAGTTTTGAAAGATAACACCAAACAGACCCGTTACGACAAAACAAGACCTAATTCGGGAAACCTAAAGAAACCGATATCCAAATGACCTCGAATTTAATTTGTATTATTACAATACTATGAAATCACCAAAAATCAATTTATAGGTCGTTCTCTTATTTCTAGGCACCCAAACTCCTTGTATGATCAGTTTGCGGCAGAATTGATCCTCCAATTAAAACCTCCAGAAGCCGATATCAAAATAATCCCAAATTTAATATGTGGTGCAATCGCATACCCAATACTCGGAATATGAAGTTTCAATAGATTCCAAGGTGTTTTACCTAGGGTTCACTAAGAGTAGTGTTTTGCGGCAGAATTGAAACTCGAATTAAAACCTCAAACAAATAATATCAAAATAAGCCCAACTTTGATATATCATGCAATCCCACCCCCAATAGACTGAATATGAAGTTTAAATTGATTCCGAGGTGGTTTGCTTATGGTTCACCAAGATTTGTGTTTCTGCGGCAAAAATTGAATGATCCTTCAAATTTCAACTAATCACTCTTTTCTCTATTTCTTTCTGATTTGTTTTTCTTTTTAACAAACTGACATGATTAGAGACAGTAACAAGATGAAATATAAACTCTTTTTTTTTTTTGCTTAGATGACACAGACACGAAGAACAAGAAGATGGATGCAAACACTGAAAATCTTAAGGGACACAAAAAAAAAAAAAACGAAAATAACAGAGATATGACCTTGTTTCGGAGCCTAGCCCTGATACCAACTGATGCGAACCTCGTGATCACGTGGTCACGCAACCCACAATCAAGATTGAGCTCTGATCCCGGAAAGCCGAAATAGGTCTGATAGGAGTGCGACACAATGGAAACCTGCCCCAAGGCACCAACACTATTGGAATGAGTAGAATGACGCCACGAAGCCAGTTAATCTTCGATAAGTCAGATTCAGTTCGTTCAAGAACTGAAGAATGCAAGAATCACTCTCACACGTTAAAACTGAAAAATTCAGAGTAATATTCATCAAAGCTGCCGAAACTTTGGCCTACATGAGTTTAAATAGTTCTTGAAAAGTTAACCCTAATGGACCCTTTATGTGGACTTATATGAGGTCCGCTCAAAACTGGCCCAAAACCCTAAAATGAAAAGCCCATAACCTGATCCAAACAAGCCTTGGATCCTAGCTGAAAACAAAGTATTAATTAAGCCCAAACATGAAAGAAAATAATAAAAAATAAGTAACTTGTCATTAAATACCACCACCCCTTCTTTCCTTGTGTAGCTAGGATGAATAAAGAATCCTTATAAGAAAAGGATTCTGAAATATTAATGAATCCTTGCCACACTAGGAGATTATATTGCAACTCATATTAAAGATCCTTGTGGAACTAGGAAATTCCCAAAACCAGCTCCCACATCCTTGGAGGAAAAGAATCCTAATCAAATAGGAAGTCCACAAGTCAAATGGAAGTAAATAACAAAATCCGTACAGCCTCTGTTGAACCAGTATTGGGGTGCCTTCCCGAACTCCGATTGACCTGCAATTTTAGCCCAAGGTAGTAAGATATGTCTGGAGAGTCCACATAAAATATTAGCCCGGTCCAACGGTCGGATTGAGAATTATGACTGTTTCCGTAAACCTGGACTGTTGCGCTTTTTACGCCAAAATCCGAATCTGACCTTACTTGGGTCGTATCACAGGGCTGAACCGTATCATTCCCTCCCTCTTCAAGAAGATTCGCCCTCGAATCTTGAATGGCGACTTCAGTAGCCTCTTGTTTAAGCCTTCGGAATCCCCTTATTGCTAACACCTTCCTCCAACAACACTGTATAGAAGTAGTGACTGACAAGAATTTCAAATAAGCACGCCGTACTAACCACTTGCGCACATACTTTTGAATGATAACCACGGCGACTCTCCTTCGTCTTTCATCCTTTTGGCGTTGTACCTCTTTTTCCCATGAAGCTTCGAGATCATAGAATAATCTTTTACACTTATCAACTTCTCGTTCTAGAACCCCCAAACCATGGCTTAGTATTTCGCATCGTTGATCTACAATCCTCCTCTGTTCTCTCTCCCTTAGTGGATACATGACACAGATAGGGGAAAAAACAAGAAGACGATGACAAGAATAGAGTTCATAGCACGACGAACATTG
The DNA here is from genome assembly GCA_033617975.1 of Populus alba x Populus glandulosa. NCBI lineage: Eukaryota > Viridiplantae > Streptophyta > Magnoliopsida > Malpighiales > Salicaceae > Populus > Populus alba x Populus glandulosa. The sequence goes on from CM066157.1 coordinate 5,439,507, forward strand.
ATTTAGACTCGAGAATACAAATCTGACTTTTGTATGGACCCGAACTTATCGAAAAACAAACTAATGCGAGGGTGATGAAAATGACTCAAACAACAGCCAAATATCAAAATATGATGATAGTATAATGGCAGGAACGAAATCAACAGAAACAAAACAAGTTTTGAAAGATAACACCAAACAGACCCGTTACGACAAAACAAGACCTAATTCGGGAAACCTAAAGAAACCGATATCCAAATGACCTCGAATTTAATTTGTATTATTACAATACTATGAAATCACCAAAAATCAATTTATAGGTCGTTCTCTTATTTCTAGGCACCCAAACTCCTTGTATGATCAGTTTGCGGCAGAATTGATCCTCCAATTAAAACCTCCAGAAGCCGATATCAAAATAATCCCAAATTTAATATGTGGTGCAATCGCATACCCAATACTCGGAATATGAAGTTTCAATAGATTCCAAGGTGTTTTACCTAGGGTTCACTAAGAGTAGTGTTTTGCGGCAGAATTGAAACTCGAATTAAAACCTCAAACAAATAATATCAAAATAAGCCCAACTTTGATATATCATGCAATCCCACCCCCAATAGACTGAATATGAAGTTTAAATTGATTCCGAGGTGGTTTGCTTATGGTTCACCAAGATTTGTGTTTCTGCGGCAAAAATTGAATGATCCTTCAAATTTCAACTAATCACTCTTTTCTCTATTTCTTTCTGATTTGTTTTTCTTTTTAACAAACTGACATGATTAGAGACAGTAACAAGATGAAATATAAACTCTTTTTTTTTTTTGCTTAGATGACACAGACACGAAGAACAAGAAGATGGATGCAAACACTGAAAATCTTAAGGGACACAAAAAAAAAAAAAAAACGAAAATAACAGAGATATGACCTTGTTTCGGAGCCTAGCCCTGATACCAACTGATGCGAACCTCGTGATCACGTGGTCACGCAACCCACAATCAAGATTGAGCTCTGATCCCGGAAAGCCGAAATAGGTCTGATAGGAGTGCGACACAATGGAAACCTGCCCCAAGGCACCAACACTATTGGAATGAGTAGAATGACGCCACGAAGCCAGTTAATCTTCGATAAGTCAGATTCAGTTCGTTCAAGAACTGAAGAATGCAAGAATCACTCTCACACGTTAAAACTGAAAAATTCAGAGTAATATTCATCAAAGCTGCCGAAACTTTGGCCTACATGAGTTTAAATAGTTCTTGAAAAGTTAACCCTAATGGACCCTTTATGTGGACTTATATGAGGTCCGCTCAAAACTGGCCCAAAACCCTAAAATGAAAAGCCCATAACCTGATCCAAACAAGCCTTGGATCCTAGCTGAAAACAAAGTATTAATTAAGCCCAAACATGAAAGAAAATAATAAAAAATAAGTAACTTGTCATTAAATACCACCACCCCTTCTTTCCTTGTGTAGCTAGGATGAATAAAGAATCCTTATAAGAAAAGGATTCTGAAATATTAATGAATCCTTGCCACACTAGGAGATTATATTGCAACTCATATTAAAGATCCTTGTGGAACTAGGAAATTCCCAAAACCAGCTCCCACATCCTTGGAGGAAAAGAATCCTAATCAAATAGGAAGTCCACAAGTCAAATGGAAGTAAATAACAAAATCCGTACAGCCTCTGTTGAACCAGTATTGGGGTGCCTTCCCGAACTCCGATTGACCTGCAATTTTAGCCCAAGGTAGTAAGATATGTCTGGAGAGTCCACATAAAATATTAGCCCGGTCCAACGGTCGGATTGAGAATTATGACTGTTTCCGTAAACCTGGACTGTTGCGCTTTTTACGCCAAAATCCGAATCTGACCTTACTTGGGTCGTATCACAGGGCTGAACCGTATCATTCCCTCCCTCTTCAAGAAGATTCGCCCTCGAATCTTGAATGGCGACTTCAGTAGCCTCTTGTTTAAGCCTTCGGAATCCCCTTATTGCTAACACCTTCCTCCAACAACACTGTATAGAAGTAGTGACTGACAAGAATTTCAAATAAGCACGCCGTACTAACCACTTGCGCACATACTTTTGAATGATAACCACGGCGACTCTCCTTCGTCTTTCATCCTTTTGGCGTTGTACCTCTTTTTCCCATGAAGCTTCGAGATCATAGAATAATCTTTTACACTTATCAACTTCTCGTTCTAGAACCCCCAAACCATGGCTTAGTATTTCGCATCGTTGATCTACAATCCTCCTCTGTTCTCTCTCCCTTAGTGGATACATGACACAGATAGGGGAAAAAACAAGAAGACGATGACAAGAATAGAGTTCATAGCACGACGAACATTGATTTAGACTCGAGAATACAAATCTGACTTTTGTATGGACCCGAACTTATCGAAAAACAAACTAATGCGAGGGTGATGAAAATGACTCAAACAACAGCCAAATATCAAAATATGATGATAGTATAATGGCAGGAACGAAATCAACAGAAACAAAACAAGTTTTGAAAGATAACACCAAACAGACCCGTTACGACAAAACAAGACCTAATTCGGGAAACCTAAAGAAACCGATATCCAAATGACCTCGAATTTAATTTGTATTATTACAATACTATGAAATCACCAAAAATCAATTTATAGGTCGTTCTCTTATTTCTAGGCACCCAAACTCCTTGTATGATCAGTTTGCGGCAGAATTGATCCTCCAATTAAAACCTCCAGAAGCCGATATCAAAATAATCCCAAATTTAATATGTGGTGCAATCGCATACCCAATACTCGGAATATGAAGTTTCAATAGATTCCAAGGTGTTTTACCTAGGGTTCACTAAGAGTAGTGTTTTGCGGCAGAATTGAAACTCGAATTAAAACCTCAAACAAATAATATCAAAATAAGCCCAACTTTGATATATCATGCAATCCCACCCCCAATAGACTGAATATGAAGTTTAAATTGATTCCGAGGTGGTTTGCTTATGGTTCACCAAGATTTGTGTTTCTGCGGCAAAAATTGAATGATCCTTCAAATTTCAACTAATCACTCTTTTCTCTATTTCTTTCTGATTTGTTTTTCTTTTTAACAAACTGACATGATTAGAGACAGTAACAAGATGAAATATAAACTCTTTTTTTTTTTTGCTTAGATGACACAGACACGAAGAACAAGAAGATGGATGCAAACACTGAAAATCTTAAGGGACACAAAAAAAAAAAAAAAACGAAAATAACAGAGATATGACCTTGTTTCGGAGCCTAGCCCTGATACCAACTGATGCGAACCTCGTGATCACGTGGTCACGCAACCCACAATCAAGATTGAGCTCTGATCCCGGAAAGCCGAAATAGGTCTGATAGGAGTGCGACACAATGGAAACCTGCCCCAAGGCACCAACACTATTGGAATGAGTAGAATGACGCCACGAAGCCAGTTAATCTTCGATAAGTCAGATTCAGTTCGTTCAAGAACTGAAGAATGCAAGAATCACTCTCACACGTTAAAACTGAAAAATTCAGAGTAATATTCATCAAAGCTGCCGAAACTTTGGCCTACATGAGTTTAAATAGTTCTTGAAAAGTTAACCCTAATGGACCCTTTATGTGGACTTATATGAGGTCCGCTCAAAACTGGCCCAAAACCCTAAAATGAAAAGCCCATAACCTGATCCAAACAAGCCTTGGATCCTAGCTGAAAACAAAGTATTAATTAAGCCCAAACATGAAAGAAAATAATAAAAAATAAGTAACTTGTCATTAAATACCACCACCCCTTCTTTCCTTGTGTAGCTAGGATGAATAAAGAATCCTTATAAGAAAAGGATTCTGAAATATTAATGAATCCTTGCCACACTAGGAGATTATATTGCAACTCATATTAAAGATCCTTGTGGAACTAGGAAATTCCCAAAACCAGCTCCCACATCCTTGGAGGAAAAGAATCCTAATCAAATAGGAAGTCCACAAGTCAAATGGAAGTAAATAACAAAATCCGTACAGCCTCTGTTGAACCAGTATTGGGGTGCCTTCCCGAACTCCGATTGACCTGCAATTTTAGCCCAAGGTAGTAAGATATGTCTGGAGAGTCCACATAAAATATTAGCCCGGTCCAACGGTCGGATTGAGAATTATGACTGTTTCCGTAAACCTGGACTGTTGCGCTTTTTACGCCAAAATCCGAATCTGACCTTACTTGGGTCGTATCACAGGGCTGAACCGTATCATTCCCTCCCTCTTCAAGAAGATTCGCCCTCGAATCTTGAATGGCGACTTCAGTAGCCTCTTGTTTAAGCCTTCGGAATCCCCTTATTGCTAACACCTTCCTCCAACAACACTGTATAGAAGTAGTGACTGACAAGAATTTCAAATAAGCACGCCGTACTAACCACTTGCGCACATACTTTTGAATGATAACCACGGCGACTCTCCTTCGTCTTTCATCCTTTTGGCGTTGTACCTCTTTTTCCCATGAAGCTTCGAGATCATAGAATAATCTTTTACACTTATCAACTTCTCGTTCTAGAACCCCCAAACCATGGCTTAGTATTTCGCATCGTTGATCTACAATCCTCCTCTGTTCTCTCTCCCTTAGTGGATACATGACACAGATAGGGGAAAAAACAAGAAGACGATGACAAGAATAGAGTTCATAGCACGACGAACATTGATTTAGACTCGAGAATACAAATCTGACTTTTGTATGGACCCGAACTTATCGAAAAACAAACTAATGCGAGGGTGATGAAAATGACTCAAACAACAGCCAAATATCAAAATATGATGATAGTATAATGGCAGGAACGAAATCAACAGAAACAAAACAAGTTTTGAAAGATAACACCAAACAGACCCGTTACGACAAAACAAGACCTAATTCGGGAAACCTAAAGAAACCGATATCCAAATGACCTCGAATTTAATTTGTATTATTACAATACTATGAAATCACCAAAAATCAATTTATAGGTCGTTCTCTTATTTCTAGGCACCCAAACTCCTTGTATGATCAGTTTGCGGCAGAATTGATCCTCCAATTAAAACCTCCAGAAGCCGATATCAAAATAATCCCAAATTTAATATGTGGTGCAATCGCATACCCAATACTCGGAATATGAAGTTTCAATAGATTCCAAGGTGTTTTACCTAGGGTTCACTAAGAGTAGTGTTTTGCGGCAGAATTGAAACTCGAATTAAAACCTCAAACAAATAATATCAAAATAAGCCCAACTTTGATATATCATGCAATCCCACCCCCAATAGACTGAATATGAAGTTTAAATTGATTCCGAGGTGGTTTGCTTATGGTTCACCAAGATTTGTGTTTCTGCGGCAAAAATTGAATGATCCTTCAAATTTCAACTAATCACTCTTTTCTCTATTTCTTTCTGATTTGTTTTTCTTTTTAACAAACTGACATGATTAGAGACAGTAACAAGATGAAATATAAACTCTTTTTTTTTTTTGCTTAGATGACACAGACACGAAGAACAAGAAGATGGATGCAAACACTGAAAATCTTAAGGGACACAAAAAAAAAAAAAAAAACGAAAATAACAGAGATATGACCTTGTTTCGGAGCCTAGCCCTGATACCAACTGATGCGAACCTCGTGATCACGTGGTCACGCAACCCACAATCAAGATTGAGCTCTGATCCCGGAAAGCCGAAATAGGTCTGATAGGAGTGCGACACAATGGAAACCTGCCCCAAGGCACCAACACTATTGGAATGAGTAGAATGACGCCACGAAGCCAGTTAATCTTCGATAAGTCAGATTCAGTTCGTTCAAGAACTGAAGAATGCAAGAATCACTCTCACACGTTAAAACTGAAAAATTCAGAGTAATATTCATCAAAGCTGCCGAAACTTTGGCCTACATGAGTTTAAATAGTTCTTGAAAAGTTAACCCTAATGGACCCTTTATGTGGACTTATATGAGGTCCGCTCAAAACTGGCCCAAAACCCTAAAATGAAAAGCCCATAACCTGATCCAAACAAGCCTTGGATCCTAGCTGAAAACAAAGTATTAATTAAGCCCAAACATGAAAGAAAATAATAAAAAATAAGTAACTTGTCATTAAATACCACCACCCCTTCTTTCCTTGTGTAGCTAGGATGAATAAAGAATCCTTATAAGAAAAGGATTCTGAAATATTAATGAATCCTTGCCACACTAGGAGATTATATTGCAACTCATATTAAAGATCCTTGTGGAACTAGGAAATTCCCAAAACCAGCTCCCACATCCTTGGAGGAAAAGAATCCTAATCAAATAGGAAGTCCACAAGTCAAATGGAAGTAAATAACAAAATCCGTACAGCCTCTGTTGAACCAGTATTGGGGTGCCTTCCCGAACTCCGATTGACCTGCAATTTTAGCCCAAGGTAGTAAGATATGTCTGGAGAGTCCACATAAAATATTAGCCCGGTCCAACGGTCGGATTGAGAATTATGACTGTTTCCGTAAACCTGGACTGTTGCGCTTTTTACGCCAAAATCCGAATCTGACCTTACTTGGGTCGTATCACAGGGCTGAACCGTATCATTCCCTCCCTCTTCAAGAAGATTCGCCCTCGAATCTTGAATGGCGACTTCAGTAGCCTCTTGTTTAAGCCTTCGGAATCCCCTTATTGCTAACACCTTCCTCCAACAACACTGTATAGAAGTAGTGACTGACAAGAATTTCAAATAAGCACGCCGTACTAACCACTTGCGCACATACTTTTGAATGATAACCACGGCGACTCTCCTTCGTCTTTCATCCTTTTGGCGTTGTACCTCTTTTTCCCATGAAGCTTCGAGATCATAGAATAATCTTTTACACTTATCAACTTCTCGTTCTAGAACCCCCAAACCATGGCTTAGTATTTCGCATCGTTGATCTACAATCCTCCTCTGTTCTCTCTCCCTTAGTGGATACATGACACAGATAGGGGAAAAAACAAGAAGACGATGACAAGAATAGAGTTCATAGCACGACGAACATTGATTTAGACTCGAGAATACAAATCTGACTTTTGTATGGACCCGAACTTATCGAAAAACAAACTAATGCGAGGGTGATGAAAATGACTCAAACAACAGCCAAATATCAAAATATGATGATAGTATAATGGCAGGAACGAAATCAACAGAAACAAAACAAGTTTTGAAAGATAACACCAAACAGACCCGTTACGACAAAACAAGACCTAATTCGGGAAACCTAAAGAAACCGATATCCAAATGACCTCGAATTTAATTTGTATTATTACAATACTATGAAATCACCAAAAATCAATTTATAGGTCGTTCTCTTATTTCTAGGCACCCAAACTCCTTGTATGATCAGTTTGCGGCAGAATTGATCCTCCAATTAAAACCTCCAGAAGCCGATATCAAAATAATCCCAAATTTAATATGTGGTGCAATCGCATACCCAATACTCGGAATATGAAGTTTCAATAGATTCCAAGGTGTTTTACCTAGGGTTCACTAAGAGTAGTGTTTTGCGGCAGAATTGAAACTCGAATTAAAACCTCAAACAAATAATATCAAAATAAGCCCAACTTTGATATATCATGCAATCCCACCCCCAATAGACTGAATATGAAGTTTAAATTGATTCCGAGGTGGTTTGCTTATGGTTCACCAAGATTTGTGTTTCTGCGGCAAAAATTGAATGATCCTTCAAATTTCAACTAATCACTCTTTTCTCTATTTCTTTCTGATTTGTTTTTCTTTTTAACAAACTGACATGATTAGAGACAGTAACAAGATGAAATATAAACTCTTTTTTTTTTTTGCTTAGATGACACAGACACGAAGAACAAGAAGATGGATGCAAACACTGAAAATCTTAAGGGACACAAAAAAAAAAAACGAAAATAACAGAGATATGACCTTGTTTCGGAGCCTAGCCCTGATACCAACTGATGCGAACCTCGTGATCACGTGGTCACGCAACCCACAATCAAGATTGAGCTCGATCCCGGAAAGCCGAAATAGGTCTGATAGGAGTGCGACACAATGGAAACCTGCCCCAAGGCACCAACACTATTGGAATGAGTAGAATGACGCCACGAAGCCAGTTAATCTTCGATAAGTCAGATTCAGTTCGTTCAAGAACTGAAGAATGCAAGAATCACTCTCACACGTTAAAACTGAAAAATTCAGAGTAATATTCATCAAAGCTGCCGAAACTTTGGCCTACATGAGTTTAAATAGTTCTTGAAAAGTTAACCCTAATGGACCCTTTATGTGGACTTATATGAGGTCCGCTCAAAACTGGCCCAAAACCCTAAAATGAAAAGCCCATAACCTGATCCAAACAAGCCTTGGATCCTAGCTGAAAACAAAGTATTAATTAAGCCCAAACATGAAAGAAAATAATAAAAAATAAGTAACTTGTCATTAAATACCACCACCCCTTCTTTCCTTGTGTAGCTAGGATGAATAAAGAATCCTTATAAGAAAAGGATTCTGAAATATTAATGAATCCTTGCCACACTAGGAGATTATATTGCAACTCATATTAAAGATCCTTGTGGAACTAGGAAATTCCCAAAACCAGCTCCCACATCCTTGGAGGAAAAGAATCCTAATCAAATAGGAAGTCCACAAGTCAAATGGAAGTAAATAACAAAATCCGTACAGCCTCTGTTGAACCAGTATTGGGGTGCCTTCCCGAACTCCGATTGACCTGCAATTTTAGCCCAAGGTAGTAAGATATGTCTGGAGAGTCCACATAAAATATTAGCCCGGTCCAACGGTCGGATTGAGAATTATGACTGTTTCCGTAAACCTGGACTGTTGCGCTTTTTACGCCAAAATCCGAATCTGACCTTACTTGGGTCGTATCACAGGGCTGAACCGTATCATTCCCTCCCTCTTCAAGAAGATTCGCCCTCGAATCTTGAATGGCGACTTCAGTAGCCTCTTGTTTAAGCCTTCGGGGGGGGAATCCCCTTATTGCTAACACCTTCCTCCAACAACACTGTATAGAAGTAGTGACTGACAAGAATTTCAAATAAGCACGCCGTACTAACCACTTGCGCACATACTTTTGAATGATAACCACGGCGACTCTCCTTCGTCTTTCATCCTTTTGGCGTTGTACCTCTTTTTCCCATGAAGCTTCGAGATCATAGAATAATCTTTTACACTTATCAACTTCTCGTTCTAGAACCCCCAAACCATGGCTTAGTATTTCGCATCGTTGATCTACAATCCTCCTCTGTTCTCTCTCCCTTAGTGGATACATGACACAGATAGGGGAAAAAACAAGAAGACGATGACAAGAATAGAGTTCATAGCACGACGAACATTGATTTAGACTCGAGAATACAAATCTGACTTTTGTATGGACCCGAACTTATCGAAAAACAAACTAATGCGAGGGTGATGAAAATGACTCAAACAACAGCCAAATATCAAAATATGATGATAGTATAATGGCAGGAACGAAATCAACAGAAACAAAACAAGTTTTGAAAGATAACACCAAACAGACCCGTTACGACAAAACAAGACCTAATTCGGGAAACCTAAAGAAACCGATATCCAAATGACCTCGAATTTAATTTGTATTATTACAATACTATGAAATCACCAAAAATCAATTTATAGGTCGTTCTCTTATTTCTAGGCACCCAAACTCCTTGTATGATCAGTTTGCGGCAGAATTGATCCTCCAATTAAAACCTCCAGAAGCCGATATCAAAATAATCCCAAATTTAATATGTGGTGCAATCGCATACCCAATACTCGGAATATGAAGTTTCAATAGATTCCAAGGTGTTTTACCTAGGGTTCACTAAGAGTAGTGTTTTGCGGCAGAATTGAAACTCGAATTAAAACCTCAAACAAATAATATCAAAATAAGCCCAACTTTGATATATCATGCAATCCCACCCCCAATAGACTGAATATGAAGTTTAAATTGATTCCGAGGTGGTTTGCTTATGGTTCACCAAGATTTGTGTTTCTGCGGCAAAAATTGAATGATCCTTCAAATTTCAACTAATCACTCTTTTCTCTATTTCTTTCTGATTTGTTTTTCTTTTTAACAAACTGACATGATTAGAGACAGTAACAAGATGAAATATAAACTCTTTTTTTTTTTTGCTTAGATGACACAGACACGAAGAACAAGAAGATGGATGCAAACACTGAAAATCTTAAGGGACACAAAAAAAAAAAAAAACGAAAATAACAGAGATATGACCTTGTTTCGGAGCCTAGCCCTGATACCAACTGATGCGAACCTCGTGATCACGTGGTCACGCAACCCACAATCAAGATTGAGCTCTGATCCCGGAAAGCCGAAATAGGTCTGATAGGAGTGCGACACAATGGAAACCTGCCCCAAGGCACCAACACTATTGGAATGAGTAGAATGACGCCACGAAGCCAGTTAATCTTCGATAAGTCAGATTCAGTTCGTTCAAGAACTGAAGAATGCAAGAATCACTCTCACACGTTAAAACTGAAAAATTCAGAGTAATATTCATCAAAGCTGCCGAAACTTTGGCCTACATGAGTTTAAATAGTTCTTGAAAAGTTAACCCTAATGGACCCTTTATGTGGACTTATATGAGGTCCGCTCAAAACTGGCCCAAAACCCTAAAATGAAAAGCCCATAACCTGATCCAAACAAGCCTTGGATCCTAGCTGAAAACAAAGTATTAATTAAGCCCAAACATGAAAGAAAATAATAAAAAATAAGTAACTTGTCATTAAATACCACCACCCCTTCTTTCCTTGTGTAGCTAGGATGAATAAAGAATCCTTATAAGAAAAGGATTCTGAAATATTAATGAATCCTTGCCACACTAGGAGATTATATTGCAACTCATATTAAAGATCCTTGTGGAACTAGGAAATTCCCAAAACCAGCTCCCACATCCTTGGAGGAAAAGAATCCTAATCAAATAGGAAGTCCACAAGTCAAATGGAAGTAAATAACAAAATCCGTACAGCCTCTGTTGAACCAGTATTGGGGTGCCTTCCCGAACTCCGATTGACCTGCAATTTTAGCCCAAGGTAGTAAGATATGTCTGGAGAGTCCACATAAAATATTAGCCCGGTCCAACGGTCGGATTGAGAATTATGACTGTTTCCGTAAACCTGGACTGTTGCGCTTTTTACGCCAAAATCCGAATCTGACCTTACTTGGGTCGTATCACAGGGCTGAACCGTATCATTCCCTCCCTCTTCAAGAAGATTCGCCCTCGAATCTTGAATGGCGACTTCAGTAGCCTCTTGTTTAAGCCTTCGGAATCCCCTTATTGCTAACACCTTCCTCCAACAACACTGTATAGAAGTAGTGACTGACAAGAATTTCAAATAAGCACGCCGTACTAACCACTTGCGCACATACTTTTGAATGATAACCACGGCGACTCTCCTTCGTCTTTCATCCTTTTGGCGTTGTACCTCTTTTTCCCATGAAGCTTCGAGATCATAGAATAATCTTTTACACTTATCAACTTCTCGTTCTAGAACCCCCAAACCATGGCTTAGTATTTCGCATCGTTGATCTACAATCCTCCTCTGTTCTCTCTCCCTTAGTGGATACATGACACAGATAGGGGAAAAAACAAGAAGACGATGACAAGAATAGAGTTCATAGCACGACGAACATTGATTTAGACTCGAGAATACAAATCTGACTTTTGTATGGACCCGAACTTATCGAAAAACAAACTAATGCGAGGGTGATGAAAATGACTCAAACAACAGCCAAATATCAAAATATGATGATAGTATAATGGCAGGAACGAAATCAACAGAAACAAAACAAGTTTTGAAAGATAACACCAAACAGACCCGTTACGACAAAACAAGACCTAATTCGGGAAACCTAAAGAAACCGATATCCAAATGACCTCGAATTTAATTTGTATTATTACAATACTATGAAATCACCAAAAATCAATTTATAGGTCGTTCTCTTATTTCTAGGCACCCAAACTCCTTGTATGATCAGTTTGCGGCAGAATTGATCCTCCAATTAAAACCTCCAGAAGCCGATATCAAAATAATCCCAAATTTAATATGTGGTGCAATCGCATACCCAATACTCGGAATATGAAGTTTCAATAGATTCCAAGGTGTTTTACCTAGGGTTCACTAAGAGTAGTGTTTTGCGGCAGAATTGAAACTCGAATTAAAACCTCAAACAAATAATATCAAAATAAGCCCAACTTTGATATATCATGCAATCCCACCCCCAATAGACTGAATATGAAGTTTAAATTGATTCCGAGGTGGTTTGCTTATGGTTCACCAAGATTTGTGTTTCTGCGGCAAAAATTGAATGATCCTTCAAATTTCAACTAATCACTCTTTTCTCTATTTCTTTCTGATTTGTTTTTCTTTTTAACAAACTGACATGATTAGAGACAGTAACAAGATGAAATATAAACTCTTTTTTTTTTTTGCTTAGATGACACAGACACGAAGAACAAGAAGATGGATGCAAACACTGAAAATCTTAAGGGACACAAAAAAAAAAAAAAAAACGAAAATAACAGAGATATGACCTTGTTTCGGAGCCTAGCCCTGATACCAACTGATGCGAACCTCGTGATCACGTGGTCACGCAACCCACAATCAAGATTGAGCTCTGATCCCGGAAAGCCGAAATAGGTCTGATAGGAGTGCGACACAATGGAAACCTGCCCCAAGGCACCAACACTATTGGAATGAGTAGAATGACGCCACGAAGCCAGTTAATCTTCGATAAGTCAGATTCAGTTCGTTCAAGAACTGAAGAATGCAAGAATCACTCTCACACGTTAAAACTGAAAAATTCAGAGTAATATTCATCAAAGCTGCCGAAACTTTGGCCTACATGAGTTTAAATAGTTCTTGAAAAGTTAACCCTAATGGACCCTTTATGTGGACTTATATGAGGTCCGCTCAAAACTGGCCCAAAACCCTAAAATGAAAAGCCCATAACCTGATCCAAACAAGCCTTGGATCCTAGCTGAAAACAAAGTATTAATTAAGCCCAAACATGAAAGAAAATAATAAAAAATAAGTAACTTGTCATTAAATACCACCACCCCTTCTTTCCTTGTGTAGCTAGGATGAATAAAGAATCCTTATAAGAAAAGGATTCTGAAATATTAATGAATCCTTGCCACACTAGGAGATTATATTGCAACTCATATTAAAGATCCTTGTGGAACTAGGAAATTCCCAAAACCAGCTCCCACATCCTTGGAGGAAAAGAATCCTAATCAAATAGGAAGTCCACAAGTCAAATGGAAGTAAATAACAAAATCCGTACAGCCTCTGTTGAACCAGTATTGGGGTGCCTTCCCGAACTCCGATTGACCTGCAATTTTAGCCCAAGGTAGTAAGATATGTCTGGAGAGTCCACATAAAATATTAGCCCGGTCCAACGGTCGGATTGAGAATTATGACTGTTTCCGTAAACCTGGACTGTTGCGCTTTTTACGCCAAAATCCGAATCTGACCTTACTTGGGTCGTATCACAGGGCTGAACCGTATCATTCCCTCCCTCTTCAAGAAGATTCGCCCTCGAATCTTGAATGGCGACTTCAGTAGCCTCTTGTTTAAGCCTTCGGAATCCCCTTATTGCTAACACCTTCCTCCAACAACACTGTATAGAAGTAGTGACTGACAAGAATTTCAAATAAGCACGCCGTACTAACCACTTGCGCACATACTTTTGAATGATAACCACGGCGACTCTCCTTCGTCTTTCATCCTTTTGGCGTTGTACCTCTTTTTCCCATGAAGCTTCGAGATCATAGAATAATCTTTTACACTTATCAACTTCTCGTTCTAGAACCCCCAAACCATGGCTTAGTATTTCGCATCGTTGATCTACAATCCTCCTCTGTTCTCTCTCCCTTAGTGGATACATGACACAGATAGGGGAAAAAACAAGAAGACGATGACAAGAATAGAGTTCATAGCACGACGAACATTGATTTAGACTCGAGAATACAAATCTGACTTTTGTATGGACCCGAACTTATCGAAAAACAAACTAATGCGAGGGTGATGAAAATGACTCAAACAACAGCCAAATATCAAAATATGATGATAGTATAATGGCAGGAACGAAATCAACAGAAACAAAACAAGTTTTGAAAGATAACACCAAACAGACCCGTTACGACAAAACAAGACCTAATTCGGGAAACCTAAAGAAACCGATATCCAAATGACCTCGAATTTAATTTGTATTATTACAATACTATGAAATCACCAAAAATCAATTTATAGGTCGTTCTCTTATTTCTAGGCACCCAAACTCCTTGTATGATCAGTTTGCGGCAGAATTGATCCTCCAATTAAAACCTCCAGAAGCCGATATCAAAATAATCCCAAATTTAATATGTGGTGCAATCGCATACCCAATACTCGGAATATGAAGTTTCAATAGATTCCAAGGTGTTTTACCTAGGGTTCACTAAGAGTAGTGTTTTGCGGCAGAATTGAAACTCGAATTAAAACCTCAAACAAATAATATCAAAATAAGCCCAACTTTGATATATCATGCAATCCCACCCCCAATAGACTGAATATGAAGTTTAAATTGATTCCGAGGTGGTTTGCTTATGGTTCACCAAGATTTGTGTTTCTGCGGCAAAAATTGAATGATCCTTCAAATTTCAACTAATCACTCTTTTCTCTATTTCTTTCTGATTTGTTTTTCTTTTTAACAAACTGACATGATTAGAGACAGTAACAAGATGAAATATAAACTCTTTTTTTTTTTTGCTTAGATGACACAGACACGAAGAACAAGAAGATGGATGCAAACACTGAAAATCTTAAGGGACACAAAAAAAAAAAAAAAAACGAAAATAACAGAGATATGACCTTGTTTCGGAGCCTAGCCCTGATACCAACTGATGCGAACCTCGTGATCACGTGGTCACGCAACCCACAATCAAGATTGAGCTCTGATCCCGGAAAGCCGAAATAGGTCTGATAGGAGTGCGACACAATGGAAACCTGCCCCAAGGCACCAACACTATTGGAATGAGTAGAATGACGCCACGAAGCCAGTTAATCTTCGATAAGTCAGATTCAGTTCGTTCAAGAACTGAAGAATGCAAGAATCACTCTCACACGTTAAAACTGAAAAATTCAGAGTAATATTCATCAAAGCTGCCGAAACTTTGGCCTACATGAGTTTAAATAGTTCTTGAAAAGTTAACCCTAATGGACCCTTTATGTGGACTTATATGAGGTCCGCTCAAAACTGGCCCAAAACCCTAAAATGAAAAGCCCATAACCTGATCCAAACAAGCCTTGGATCCTAGCTGAAAACAAAGTATTAATTAAGCCCAAACATGAAAGAAAATAATAAAAAATAAGTAACTTGTCATTAAATACCACCACCCCTTCTTTCCTTGTGTAGCTAGGATGAATAAAGAATCCTTATAAGAAAAGGATTCTGAAATATTAATGAATCCTTGCCACACTAGGAGATTATATTGCAACTCATATTAAAGATCCTTGTGGAACTAGGAAATTCCCAAAACCAGCTCCCACATCCTTGGAGGAAAAGAATCCTAATCAAATAGGAAGTCCACAAGTCAAATGGAAGTAAATAACAAAATCCGTACAGCCTCTGTTGAACCAGTATTGGGGTGCCTTCCCGAACTCCGATTGACCTGCAATTTTAGCCCAAGGTAGTAAGATATGTCTGGAGAGTCCACATAAAATATTAGCCCGGTCCAACGGTCGGATTGAGAATTATGACTGTTTCCGTAAACCTGGACTGTTGCGCTTTTTACGCCAAAATCCGAATCTGACCTTACTTGGGTCGTATCACAGGGCTGAACCGTATCATTCCCTCCCTCTTCAAGAAGATTCGCCCTCGAATCTTGAATGGCGACTTCAGTAGCCTCTTGTTTAAGCCTTCGGAATCCCCTTATTGCTAACACCTTCCTCCAACAACACTGTATAGAAGTAGTGACTGACAAGAATTTCAAATAAGCACGCCGTACTAACCACTTGCGCACATACTTTTGAATGATAACCACGGCGACTCTCCTTCGTCTTTCATCCTTTTGGCGTTGTACCTCTTTTTCCCATGAAGCTTCGAGATCATAGAATAATCTTTTACACTTATCAACTTCTCGTTCTAGAACCCCCAAACCATGGCTTAGTATTTCGCATCGTTGATCTACAATCCTCCTCTGTTCTCTCTCCCTTAGTGGATACATGACACAGATAGGGGAAAAAACAAGAAGACGATGACAAGAATAGAGTTCATAGCACGACGAACATTGATTTAGACTCGAGAATACAAATCTGACTTTTGTATGGACCCGAACTTATCGAAAAACAAACTAATGCGAGGGTGATGAAAATGACTCAAACAACAGCCAAATATCAAAATATGATGATAGTATAATGGCAGGAACGAAATCAACAGAAACAAAACAAGTTTTGAAAGATAACACCAAACAGACCCGTTACGACAAAACAAGACCTAATTCGGGAAACCTAAAGAAACCGATATCCAAATGACCTCGAATTTAATTTGTATTATTACAATACTATGAAATCACCAAAAATCAATTTATAGGTCGTTCTCTTATTTCTAGGCACCCAAACTCCTTGTATGATCAGTTTGCGGCAGAATTGATCCTCCAATTAAAACCTCCAGAAGCCGATATCAAAATAATCCCAAATTTAATATGTGGTGCAATCGCATACCCAATACTCGGAATATGAAGTTTCAATAGATTCCAAGGTGTTTTACCTAGGGTTCACTAAGAGTAGTGTTTTGCGGCAGAATTGAAACTCGAATTAAAACCTCAAACAAATAATATCAAAATAAGCCCAACTTTGATATATCATGCAATCCCACCCCCAATAGACTGAATATGAAGTTTAAATTGATTCCGAGGTGGTTTGCTTATGGTTCACCAAGATTTGTGTTTCTGCGGCAAAAATTGAATGATCCTTCAAATTTCAACTAATCACTCTTTTCTCTATTTCTTTCTGATTTGTTTTTCTTTTTAACAAACTGACATGATTAGAGACAGTAACAAGATGAAATATAAACTCTTTTTTTTTTTTGCTTAGATGACACAGACACGAAGAACAAGAAGATGGATGCAAACACTGAAAATCTTAAGGGACACAAAAAAAAAAAAAAAACGAAAATAACAGAGATATGACCTTGTTTCGGAGCCTAGCCCTGATACCAACTGATGCGAACCTCGTGATCACGTGGTCACGCAACCCACAATCAAGATTGAGCTCTGATCCCGGAAAGCCGAAATAGGTCTGATAGGAGTGCGACACAATGGAAACCTGCCCCAAGGCACCAACACTATTGGAATGAGTAGAATGACGCCACGAAGCCAGTTAATCTTCGATAAGTCAGATTCAGTTCGTTCAAGAACTGAAGAATGCAAGAATCACTCTCACACGTTAAAACTGAAAAATTCAGAGTAATATTCATCAAAGCTGCCGAAACTTTGGCCTACATGAGTTTAAATAGTTCTTGAAAAGTTAACCCTAATGGACCCTTTATGTGGACTTATATGAGGTCCGCTCAAAACTGGCCCAAAACCCTAAAATGAAAAGCCCATAACCTGATCCAAACAAGCCTTGGATCCTAGCTGAAAACAAAGTATTAATTAAGCCCAAACATGAAAGAAAATAATAAAAAATAAGTAACTTGTCATTAAATACCACCACCCCTTCTTTCCTTGTGTAGCTAGGATGAATAAAGAATCCTTATAAGAAAAGGATTCTGAAATATTAATGAATCCTTGCCACACTAGGAGATTATATTGCAACTCATATTAAAGATCCTTGTGGAACTAGGAAATTCCCAAAACCAGCTCCCACATCCTTGGAGGAAAAGAATCCTAATCAAATAGGAAGTCCACAAGTCAAATGGAAGTAAATAACAAAATCCGTACAGCCTCTGTTGAACCAGTATTGGGGTGCCTTCCCGAACTCCGATTGACCTGCAATTTTAGCCCAAGGTAGTAAGATATGTCTGGAGAGTCCACATAAAATATTAGCCCGGTCCAACGGTCGGATTGAGAATTATGACTGTTTCCGTAAACCTGGACTGTTGCGCTTTTTACGCCAAAATCCGAATCTGACCTTACTTGGGTCGTATCACAGGGCTGAACCGTATCATTCCCTCCCTCTTCAAGAAGATTCGCCCTCGAATCTTGAATGGCGACTTCAGTAGCCTCTTGTTTAAGCCTTCGGAATCCCCTTATTGCTAACACCTTCCTCCAACAACACTGTATAGAAGTAGTGACTGACAAGAATTTCAAATAAGCACGCCGTACTAACCACTTGCGCACATACTTTTGAATGATAACCACGGCGACTCTCCTTCGTCTTTCATCCTTTTGGCGTTGTACCTCTTTTTCCCATGAAGCTTCGAGATCATAGAATAATCTTTTACACTTATCAACTTCTCGTTCTAGAACCCCCAAACCATGGCTTAGTATTTCGCATCGTTGATCTACAATCCTCCTCTGTTCTCTCTCCCTTAGTGGATACATGACACAGATAGGGGAAAAAACAAGAAGACGATGACAAGAATAGAGTTCATAGCACGACGAACATTGATTTAGACTCGAGAATACAAATCTGACTTTTGTATGGACCCGAACTTATCGAAAAACAAACTAATGCGAGGGTGATGAAAATGACTCAAACAACAGCCAAATATCAAAATATGATGATAGTATAATGGCAGGAACGAAATCAACAGAAACAAAACAAGTTTTGAAAGATAACACCAAACAGACCCGTTACGACAAAACAAGACCTAATTCGGGAAACCTAAAGAAACCGATATCCAAATGACCTCGAATTTAATTTGTATTATTACAATACTATGAAATCACCAAAAATCAATTTATAGGTCGTTCTCTTATTTCTAGGCACCCAAACTCCTTGTATGATCAGTTTGCGGCAGAATTGATCCTCCAATTAAAACCTCCAGAAGCCGATATCAAAATAATCCCAAATTTAATATGTGGTGCAATCGCATACCCAATACTCGGAATATGAAGTTTCAATAGATTCCAAGGTGTTTTACCTAGGGTTCACTAAGAGTAGTGTTTTGCGGCAGAATTGAAACTCGAATTAAAACCTCAAACAAATAATATCAAAATAAGCCCAACTTTGATATATCATGCAATCCCACCCCCAATAGACTGAATATGAAGTTTAAATTGATTCCGAGGTGGTTTGCTTATGGTTCACCAAGATTTGTGTTTCTGCGGCAAAAATTGAATGATCCTTCAAATTTCAACTAATCACTCTTTTCTCTATTTCTTTCTGATTTGTTTTTCTTTTTAACAAACTGACATGATTAGAGACAGTAACAAGATGAAATATAAACTCTTTTTTTTTTTTGCTTAGATGACACAGACACGAAGAACAAGAAGATGGATGCAAACACTGAAAATCTTAAGGGACACAAAAAAAAAAAAAACGAAAATAACAGAGATATGACCTTGTTTCGGAGCCTAGCCCTGATACCAACTGATGCGAACCTCGTGATCACGTGGTCACGCAACCCACAATCAAGATTGAGCTCTGATCCCGGAAAGCCGAAATAGGTCTGATAGGAGTGCGACACAATGGAAACCTGCCCCAAGGCACCAACACTATTGGAATGAGTAGAATGACGCCACGAAGCCAGTTAATCTTCGATAAGTCAGATTCAGTTCGTTCAAGAACTGAAGAATGCAAGAATCACTCTCACACGTTAAAACTGAAAAATTCAGAGTAATATTCATCAAAGCTGCCGAAACTTTGGCCTACATGAGTTTAAATAGTTCTTGAAAAGTTAACCCTAATGGACCCTTTATGTGGACTTATATGAGGTCCGCTCAAAACTGGCCCAAAACCCTAAAATGAAAAGCCCATAACCTGATCCAAACAAGCCTTGGATCCTAGCTGAAAACAAAGTATTAATTAAGCCCAAACATGAAAGAAAATAATAAAAAATAAGTAACTTGTCATTAAATACCACCACCCCTTCTTTCCTTGTGTAGCTAGGATGAATAAAGAATCCTTATAAGAAAAGGATTCTGAAATATTAATGAATCCTTGCCACACTAGGAGATTATATTGCAACTCATATTAAAGATCCTTGTGGAACTAGGAAATTCCCAAAACCAGCTCCCACATCCTTGGAGGAAAAGAATCCTAATCAAATAGGAAGTCCACAAGTCAAATGGAAGTAAATAACAAAATCCGTACAGCCTCTGTTGAACCAGTATTGGGGTGCCTTCCCGAACTCCGATTGACCTGCAATTTTAGCCCAAGGTAGTAAGATATGTCTGGAGAGTCCACATAAAATATTAGCCCGGTCCAACGGTCGGATTGAGAATTATGACTGTTTCCGTAAACCTGGACTGTTGCGCTTTTTACGCCAAAATCCGAATCTGACCTTACTTGGGTCGTATCACAGGGCTGAACCGTATCATTCCCTCCCTCTTCAAGAAGATTCGCCCTCGAATCTTGAATGGCGACTTCAGTAGCCTCTTGTTTAAGCCTTCGGAATCCCCTTATTGCTAACACCTTCCTCCAACAACACTGTATAGAAGTAGTGACTGACAAGAATTTCAAATAAGCACGCCGTACTAACCACTTGCGTACATACTCTTGAATGATAACCACGGCGACTCTCCTTCGTCTTTCATCCTTTTTCCCATGAAGCTTCAAGATCATAGAATAATCTTTTACACTTATCAACTTCTCGTTCTAGAACCCCCAAACCATGGCTTAATATTTCACATCGTTGATCTACAGTCCTCCTCTGTTCTCTCTCCCTTAGTGAATACATGACACAGATAGGGGAAAAAACAAGAAGACGATGACAAGAATAGAGTTTATAGCACGACGAACATTGATTTAGACTCGAGAATACAAATCTGACTTTTGTATGGACCAGAACTTATCGAAAAACAAACTAATGCGAGGGTGATGAAAATGACTCAAACAACAGCCAAATATCAAAATATGATGATAGTATAATGGCAGGAACGAAATCAACAGAAACAAAACAAGTTTTGAAAGATAACACCAAACAGACCCGTTACGACAAAACAAGACCTAATTCGGGAAACCTAAAGAAACCGATATCCAAATGACCTCGAATTTAATTTGTATTATTACAATATAATATTCAAAAAAAACCTCTCTCTCTCCTCGCTCTCTCTCCCTCTCTCTCTCTAATCTGTATTGTCTTTGATCTCCTTGGTTCACCGTTGGATCGTCACCATTTTTGAGTATGTTGTTCTTCACAACATGCTCTACATCTTGACCGAACGGATCATCATTTCAATCAAGGAACTGTGAGATACGGGACTTGTAATTCTGGGGTTGTCGGAGCTCGATCTCTTTGGTTCACCGTTGGATCGTCACCATATTTGAGTATGTTCTCCATCAGAACATGCTCTACATCTTGACCGAAGGGATCATCTTTTCAATCAATGAACTGAGAGATGCTGGCCTCGTAATTCTTTGAGATAAGGTGAGTAGCTGCATCATTTTCAGTGGGTTTTCTTTGTGGACTTCTAATACCAGCTATAAACATGATAATCTCTCATTAGAGCTTTGCTATCTCTAGTAAATGTCTATTGCCATAATGTCTTCATGTTCTGGTGTGGAATCTGTTCCATTGGTTAGCTGTAACATTAAACAACAAAATGAAGTTAAGTCTGGACACAATTGAATACAACTCATTTGGAAGTTCATTTGCTTGCTAGTTAGAGAGTGGTGTTGTCGAAGCTCGATCTCCTTTGTTCACCGTTGGATCGTCACCATCTTTTAGTATGTTGTTTTTCTGAACCTGCTATATATCTTGACCGAACGGATCGTTGTTCCAATCAAAGTTCTGGTAGATATGGAACTCACAATTCTGTACCATAATGTCTTTGTGTTCTGCTATCGAATCTGTTCCAATGGTTAGCTCTGACATTGAACAACAAAATACAGTTAAATCTGGACATACCTTACAATTAGAGCTCCATGATATGCTAATTAGTCACGACATGTTGAGTTCTAAAGTTGATGAGTTGAAGGTTGGGTCTAAGCAACAAGAACAGCTAAACCTTAGCCCCAAATTGAATTTTTTAAATGCTTTGAAGGGTTCTGATGTTGATGACAATAAGGGTAGGATGTCCCTTGATATGAATCCAGTCCGTAACTTGCATTTTGCTCCCCCCGCAATAACTAATGGTCGTGTGACAGTACCTCCTCCACTTGATGTGTTTGAGGATGGCTGTGAACTTTGGAAATCCACTCTAGTTGGTCATTTCGTGGGTCAGAAATTACCCTATCCTGTTGTTAATTCTATTGCCAAAAGAATATGGGGCTCCCACGGTCTATCCGATGTTTTATCTTCTGATAATGGTTTCTTTCTCTTCACTTTTGATTCTGTCGATCGCGCCACTAATGTTCTGGAGAGAGCCCCGTGGCACATGGCCAACAGACCTTTGGTGCTTAAACGTTGGCATCCGAACATGCAATTTTTGAAAGATGATCTGGATAGAGTTCCGGTATGGGTTAAGCTCTATAATGTTCCTCTCGAGTATTGGACTGTTAAGGGGTTGAGTTGTGTAGCGAGTGCTATTGGGGTTCCCCTTCATGCTGACCTCACTACATTATTGCGTAAAAGGCTTAGCTACGCAAGAGTTTGCGTTGAGATAGAAGCTTCGAAAACGCTGGTGAAGGAATACGACCTTCGCTGTCCAAATGGGTTATTCATAACAATTTCAGCGGATTATGAATGGATACCTTCAAGGTGCAATAATTGCAATGTCTTTGGACATACCACAGCGATATGTGCTACCAGTAAAGTTGATGATCGTACAATGGGGGCAGATGGAAAAAGGAAAATAGGAGTTGTGAACTCTAAACCTGCAGATAATAAGCAGAATCAGCTTCAATGGCAGGTAGTTGGTAAACGAAATAAGGGTGTTACGATTGGTGAGAATGATTGTTTGGCATCTAAAGAGCTTAATTGTAATGAGAATGGTTCTGTAGCATCTGCTTTACATATTGCTGATTGTCATACGAATGAAACTGCGACATCAGACGTGCCCAATGCTGGTTGTTATGAAGATGAAAATCCTACCTCTCCTCTTGTTTTGAAGAGTTTACGAGCAGACATGGTGCCAGAGGAAGGGGCTGCATTTACTTCTTTAGATCAAAGTTTAACCATCTGTAATACAATTGCTTATGCAACCATGAACCCTGTTAGTCATGAGGTGAATGTTGATATTGGAGCTATGGGAGCTGATACAGGTAAGGAAGACGAGGATAAGGAGTCGACGTCACTGATCCCAACAAGTCCGCAAAGTCCGATTTCTTCTGACGGGGAAACTTTTATTAATCAGTTAGCTAGCAAGGCTAGAGACTCTCTAGAGAAAAAGAAAACGGGTTCTCCAGGCTTTTCAAAGAAGAGTAAGAAATCTGGCTCCTCGAGGGGGGGCAAGTCAAGGTAATCAGTGTGTTGCTGTTTGGTACTCCTCTCTAATTCCCTATGATTATTGGATGTTGGAATGTTAGAGGTTTGAATGATCCCATAAAGCATTCAGAACTGCGTCAGCTCATCCATCAAGAGAGGATAGTTTTTTTTTGGTTTGGTTGAAACTCGGGTTAGAGACAGGAATAAAGATAATGTTTCGCAACTTCTTCTGCGTAATTGGTCATTCTTGTATAATTATGATTTCTCTTGTCGTGGTCGTATTTGGGTTTGTTGGAATGCTGATTTGGTGAAGGTGGATGTTCTGGGAATGTCAGACCAGGCTATCCATGTTTCTGTCATGATATTAGCTACCAATATCTGTTTTAATGCTTCAATCATTTACGGAGACAATAATGCATCCTTACGTGAGGCTTTATGGTCTGATATTGTGAGTCGTAGTGATGGATGGGAGTCAACCCCATGGATTCTTATGGGCGACTTTAATGCTATCCGCAACCAGTCAGAGAGGTTAGGAGGGTCTTCTACGTGGGCTGGTCATATGGACAGATTGGAAACATGTATACGTGAAGCGAAAGTGGATGATCTTCGGTATTCAGGTATGCATTATACTTGGACGAACCAATGTCCTGAGAATATGATTATGCGGAAACTAGATAGAGTGCTTGTAAATGAGAAGTGGAATATGCACTTCCCATTGTCGGAAGCAAGATTCTTGCCTGCTGGTATGTCGGATCATTCTCCCATGGTGGTAAAAGTCACTGGCAATGTTCAGAACATAAAGAAACCATTCAGATTCTTCGATATGTGGATGGATCATGACGAGTTCATGCCCTTGGTGAAGAAAGTATGGGATCAGCATTCGGGAGGTTGTCCAATGTATCAGTTGTGTTGCAAACTAAGGAAGCTAAAGCAGGAACTTAAACATTTCAATAAGACTCACTTCTCCAATATTTCTGATAGAGTCAAAGATGCAAAAGATCACATGGATAAGGCTCAACAAGCTCTGCATACAGCGCCTGAGAATCCAACATTGCGTATGCGAGAAAGAGATGCTGTTTGTAACTATGCTTCTACTGTCAGGGCGGAAGAGAGTTTTTTCAAACAAAAGGCAAGGATGCAATGGCTTAGCTTGGGGGATCAGAATACTAGCTACTTCCACAAATCAGTAAATGGAAGACAGAATAGAAATAAGCTTCTCTCCGTTACAAGGGAGGATGGGGAAGTCGTTGAAGGACACGAGGCAGTCAAATCAGAGGTAATTGCATACTTCCAGCGTGTGTTGGGAGTGAATCAGATGCCTAGGGTCTTGAACGAGGAAGTGATGCAATCGGCAATTAACTGCAAACTGTCTTTGACTCAACAGCATGATCTAGCACAAGAAGTAACAAGGGAGGAGATTAAGAATGCTATGTTTAGTTTGAAAAACAACAAAGCCCCTGGCCCGGATGGCTTCAACGCAGGTTTCTTCAAAAGAATGTGGCATATAGTGGGGGAAGATGTAATCAAAGCTGTTAGCTCCTTCTTTCAGACTCGTAGAATGCTTAAAGAAATGAATGCTACATCCATTTCCCTTATCCCTAAAGTTGCTAATCCTACGAGGTTGACAGATTTTCATCCTATATCTTGCTGCAATACAGTATACAAATGCATCGCGAAGATTCTAGCTGGGAGAATGAAAGTTGTTTTGCCGTCCTTAGTAGGTCCGTATCAGACAGCTTTTATCTCTGGACGGAGAATCAGCGACAATATTCTTTTGTCTCAGGAGCTAATGAAAGGCTATCATAAATCTACGGGTCTGCCTCGTTGTGCTATGAAAGTAGATCTGATGAAGGCTTATGACTCGGTTCGGTGGGATTTCGTTGATGCTACGTTAATAAAAATGGGATTCCCTAGAACAGTGGTTGATTGGATCATGGTGTGTGTTACATCGTGTCAATTCTCAATCAACGTCAACGGTGAACTTGCAGGTTACTTTCATGGGGGTAGAGGGCTGAGACAAGGTGATCCATTATCTCCATATTTGTTTGTCCTTTGCATGGAAATCCTGTCAGGGCTGTTCTGCAATATGAGTGCCAATCAAAACTTCAAGTTCCACTGGAGATGCAAGAAGGACAGAATTTCTCATCTTTGCTTTGCCGACGACTTGATGATATTCAGCAAAGGGGATGTACACTCAGTTCGTATGATAAAAAATGCACTCATAGAGTTTCAAGATCTATCAGGTCTATATCCAAATCCAAACAAAAGTGACATCTTCTTGAGCGGTGTGTTAGGTGCTGAGAGGGAACAGATTATCAGTATTCTTGGGTTTAGAGAGGGGGAGCTTCCTATGAAATATTTGGGAGTGCCTCTTATCTCGTCCAGACTAAAGGCTGTTGATTGTAAGGGCCTCGTGGATCGAATTACCGCTAAAGTACAACATTGGACCTGCAGAACACTCTCTTTCGCTGGGCGAGTACAACTGATTAACTCAGTTTTATTCTCCATCCAGGTCTATTGGGCATCTCTATTCCTATTACCTGGGCAAGTAGTGAAAAACGTTGAACAAATTATGAGATCATTTCTTTGGTCAGGTTCAGATATGAGCACTACTAGGGCTAAAGTGGCTTGGGATCAGGTATGTCTTCCAAGAAAGGAGGGGGGGCTAGGCATAAAAAGGATAACAGAATGGAACAAGATTGCCTTGTTGAAACACATTTGGAACTTGTGCAATGACTCGGATGGCTCAATCTGGTCTACTTGGATCAGATCCAATCTCTTGCGAGGTAGGAATTTCTGGACAATCAAGGCGCCAGGAAGCTGCTCTTGGGCTTGGGGAAAGATTCTAAAGCTCAGATCCTTAGCATGGCCGAAGATGAAGCACATTATCGGAGATGGAATGACAACCTCTCTATGGTTTGACAATTGGCATCCTCACAGCCCGCTCGCTGATACTTACGGTGAACGATTCATCTATGATTCAGGTATGGAACACAATGCGAGAGTGAACGTGCTGATTAATAACTTAGAATGGAGAATTCCTATCACTCATGCTATTGGCTGGCACCCCATTATAGAAGCTATTCCTTCCACATCTACTCCTAAGAGGCAAAAGGATGAGATTGTTTGGTTGGATTCGCCAAATCAGAGTTTCTCGGTCAAAGTAGCTTGGGAACAACTAAGAATTCATCATCAGATGGTTGATTGGCATGACATCGTGTGGTTCAAGAATGCTGTCCCAAGACATGCATTTCTTCTTTGGGTGGCTATCCAACGGAAACTCTCAACGCAGGATAGACTTCATCGGTTTGGTATTCATGGTCCCAATAGGTGCTCACTTTGTCTCCGCAATAATGAAGATCACAACCACTTGTTCTTTGAATGCTCCTTTACGAAAGCATTATGGTGGAATGTTTGTGACAGATGCGACATTCCAAGAATGACAAAAAGCTTGGATGAATGGATTCGATTGGCCACTGTCTCTTGGCATGGCAAAAGTTTCGTCAACTTTTCTCGTAAACTGGGTTTCGCAGCTACAGTGTATTGTATCTGGCAAGAACGGAACGCAAGGATCTTTGCAAATGTGTCTAAAGCTTCAAATTTGGTTTTTGATCAAATCAAATGTATCATTCGTGATAAGCTTGTTTTGATGAGGAATGTTCAACAAACAGATGAAAACATAAGGATCCAAAGACTTTGGAGGGTCAATAACATGGACTCTTAATTTGATGTTTAGCTGGTTGTTTTTGTACCCCTAGCATATCTAGTTGGTCTAAGTTTTTGTTTGTTATGTGGCTAGCCTGTAGCCATTTGTTGGTTTTCGTTTCTGTTCACATTGTAAATCTTGGGTATGCCCATTATATTCTTTGTATCATTTTCTTTTAATACATAAGTCAGCTTACCAAAAAAATATTGTGAGTCGTAGTGATGGATGGGAGTCAACCCCATGGATTCTTATGGGCGACTTTAATGCTATCCGCAACCAGTCAGAGAGGTTAGGAGGGTCTTCTACGTGGGCTGGTCATATGGACAGATTGGAAACATGTATACGTGAAGCGAAAGTGGATGATCTTCGGTATTCAGGTATGCATTATACTTGGACGAACCAATGTCCTGAGAATATGATTATGCGGAAACTAGATAGAGTGCTTGTAAATGAGAAGTGGAATATGCACTTCCCATTGTCGGAAGCAAGATTCTTGCCTGCTGGTATGTCGGATCATTCTCCCATGGTGGTAAAAGTCACTGGCAATGTTCAGAACATAAAGAAACCATTCAGATTCTTCGATATGTGGATGGATCATGACGAGTTCATGCCCTTGGTGAAGAAAGTATGGGATCAGCATTCGGGAGGTTGTCCAATGTATCAGTTGTGTTGCAAACTAAGGAAGCTAAAGCAGGAACTTAAACATTTCAATAAGACTCACTTCTCCAATATTTCTGATAGAGTCAAAGATGCAAAAGATCACATGGATAAGGCTCAACAAGCTCTGCATACAGCGCCTGAGAATCCAACATTGCGTATGCGAGAAAGAGATGCTGTTCGTAACTATGCTTCTACTGTCAGGGCGGAAGAGAGTTTTTTCAAACAAAAGGCAAGGATGCAATGGCTTAGCTTGGGGGAATATGCACTTCCCATTGTCGGAAGCAAGATTCTTGCCTGCTGGTATGTCGGATCATTCTCCCATGGTGGTAAAAGTCACTGGCAATGTTCAGAACATAAAGAAACCATTCAGATTCTTCGATATGTGGATGGATCATGACGAGTTCATGCCCTTGGTGAAGAAAGTATGGGATCAGCATTCGGGAGGTTGTCCAATGTATCAGTTGTGTTGCAAACTAAGGAAGCTAAAGCAGGAACTTAAACATTTCAATAAGACTCACTTCTCCAATATTTCTGATAGAGTCAAAGATGCAAAAGATCACATGGATAAGGCTCAACAAGCTCTGCATACAGCGCCTGAGAATCCAACATTGCGTATGCGAGAAAGAGATGCTGTTTGTAACTATGCTTCTACTGTCAGGGCGGAAGAGAGTTTTTTCAAACAAAAGGCAAGGATGCAATGGCTTAGCTTGGGGGATCAGAATACTAGCTACTTCCACAAATCAGTAAATGGAAGACAGAATAGAAATAAGCTTCTCTCCGTTACAAGGGAGGATGGGGAAGTCGTTGAAGGACACGAGGCAGTCAAATCAGAGGTAATTGCATACTTCCAGCGTGTGTTGGGAGTGAATCAGATGCCTAGGGTCTTGAACGAGGAAGTGATGCAATCGGCAATTAACTGCAAACTGTCTTTGACTCAACAGCATGATCTAGCACAAGAAGTAACAAGGGAGGAGATTAAGAATGCTATGTTTAGTTTGAAAAACAACAAAGCCCCTGGCCCGGATGGCTTCAACGCAGGTTTCTTCAAAAGAATGTGGCATATAGTGGGGGAAGATGTAATCAAAGCTGTTAGCTCCTTCTTTCAGACTCGTAGAATGCTTAAAGAAATGAATGCTACATCCATTTCCCTTATCCCTAAAGTTGCTAATCCTACGAGGTTGACAGATTTTCATCCTATATCTTGCTGCAATACAGTATACAAATGCATCGCGAAGATTCTAGCTGGGAGAATGAAAGTTGTTTTGCCGTCCTTAGTAGGTCCGTATCAGACAGCTTTTATCTCTGGACGGAGAATCAGCGACAATATTCTTTTGTCTCAGGAGCTAATGAAAGGCTATCATAAATCTACGGGTCTGCCTCGTTGTGCTATGAAAGTAGATCTGATGAAGGCTTATGACTCGGTTCGGTGGGATTTCGTTGATGCTACGTTAATAAAAATGGGATTCCCTAGAACAGTGGTTGATTGGATCATGGTGTGTGTTACATCGTGTCAATTCTCAATCAACGTCAACGGTGAACTTGCAGGTTACTTTCATGGGGGTAGAGGGCTGAGACAAGGTGATCCATTATCTCCATATTTGTTTGTCCTTTGCATGGAAATCCTGTCAGGGCTGTTCTGCAATATGAGTGCCAATCAAAACTTCAAGTTCCACTGGAGATGCAAGAAGGACAGAATTTCTCATCTTTGCTTTGCCGACGACTTGATGATATTCAGCAAAGGGGATGTACACTCAGTTCGTATGATAAAAAATGCACTCATAGAGTTTCAAGATCTATCAGGTCTATATCCAAATCCAAACAAAAGTGACATCTTCTTGAGCGGTGTGTTAGGTGCTGAGAGGGAACAGATTATCAGTATTCTTGGGTTTAGAGAGGGGGAGCTTCCTATGAAATATTTGGGAGTGCCTCTTATCTCGTCCAGACTAAAGGCTGTTGATTGTAAGGGCCTCGTGGATCGAATTACCGCTAAAGTACGACATTGGACCTGCAGAACACTCTCTTTCGCTGGGCGAGTACAACTGATTAACTCAGTTTTATTCTCCATCCAGGTCTATTGGGCATCTCTATTCCTATTACCTGGGCAAGTAGTGAAAAACGTTGAACAAATTATGAGATCATTTCTTTGGTCAAGTTCAGATATGAGCACTACTAGGGCTAAAGTGGCTTGGGATCAGGTATGTCTTCCAAGAAAGGAGGGGGGGCTAGGCATAAAAAGGATAACAGAATGGAACAAGATTGCCTTGTTGAAACACATTTGGAACTTGTGCAATGACTCGGATGGCTCAATCTGGTCTACTTGGATCAGATCCAATCTCTTGCGAGGTAGGAATTTCTGGACAATCAAGGCGCCAGGAAGCTGCTCTTGGGCTTGGGGAAAGATTCTAAAGCTCAGATCCTTAGCATGGCCGAAGATGAAGCACATTATCGGAGATGGAATGACAACCTCTCTATGGTTTGACAATTGGCATCCTCACAGCCCGCTCGCTGATACTTACGGTGAACGATTCATCTATGATTCAGGTATGGAACACAATGCGAGAGTGAACGTGCTGATTAATAACTTAGAATGGAGAATTCCTATCACTCATGCTATTGGCTGGCACCCCATTATAGAAGCTATTCCTTCCACATCTACTCCTAAGAGGCAAAAGGATGAGATTGTTTGGTTGGATTCGCCAAATCAGAGTTTCTCGGTCAAAGTAGCTTGGGAACAACTAAGAATTCATCATCAGATGGTTGATTGGCATGACATCGTGTGGTTCAAGAATGCTGTCCCAAGACATGCATTTCTTCTTTGGGTGGCTATCCAACGGAAACTCTCAACGCAGGATAGACTTCATCGGTTTGGTATTCATGGTCCCAATAGGTGCTCACTTTGTCTCCGCAATAATGAAGATCACAACCACTTGTTCTTTGAATGCTCCTTTACGAAAGCATTATGGTGGAATGTTTGTGACAGATGCGACATTCCAAGAATGACAAAAAGCTTGGATGAATGGATTCGATTGGCCACTGTCTCTTGGCATGGCAAAAGTTTCGTCAACTTTTCTCGTAAACTGGGTTTCGCAGCTACAGTGTATTGTATCTGGCAAGAACGGAACGCAAGGATCTTTGCAAATGTGTCTAAAGCTTCAAATTTGGTTTTTGATCAAATCAAATGTATCATTCGTGATAAGCTTGTTTTGATGAGGAATGTTCAACAAACAGATGAAAACATAAGGATCCAAAGACTTTGGAGGGTCAATAACATGGACTCTTAATTTGATGTTTAGCTGGTTGTTTTTGTACCCCTAGCATATCTAGTTGGTCTAAGTTTTTGTTTGTTATGTGGCTAGCCTGTAGCCATTTGTTGGTTTTCGTTTCTGTTCACATTGTAAATCTTGGGTATGCCCATTATATTCTTTGTATCATTTTCTTTTAATACATAAGTCAGCTTACCAAAAAAATATTGTGAGTCGTAGTGATGGATGGGAGTCAACCCCATGGATTCTTATGGGCGACTTTAATGCTATCCGCAACCAGTCAGAGAGGTTAGGAGGGTCTTCTACGTGGGCTGGTCATATGGACAGATTGGAAACATGTATACGTGAAGCGAAAGTGGATGATCTTCGGTATTCAGGTATGCATTATACTTGGACGAACCAATGTCCTGAGAATATGATTATGCGGAAACTAGATAGAGTGCTTGTAAATGAGAAGTGGAATATGCACTTCCCATTGTCGGAAGCAAGATTCTTGCCTGCTGGTATGTCGGATCATTCTCCCATGGTGGTAAAAGTCACTGGCAATGTTCAGAACATAAAGAAACCATTCAGATTCTTCGATATGTGGATGGATCATGACGAGTTCATGCCCTTGGTGAAGAAAGTATGGGATCAGCATTCGGGAGGTTGTCCAATGTATCAGTTGTGTTGCAAACTAAGGAAGCTAAAGCAGGAACTTAAACATTTCAATAAGACTCACTTCTCCAATATTTCTGATAGAGTCAAAGATGCAAAAGATCACATGGATAAGGCTCAACAAGCTCTGCATACAGCGCCTGAGAATCCAACATTGCGTATGCGAGAAAGAGATGCTGTTCGTAACTATGCTTCTACTGTCAGGGCGGAAGAGAGTTTTTTCAAACAAAAGGCAAGGATGCAATGGCTTAGCTTGGGGGAATATGCACTTCCCATTGTCGGAAGCAAGATTCTTGCCTGCTGGTATGTCGGATCATTCTCCCATGGTGGTAAAAGTCACTGGCAATGTTCAGAACATAAAGAAACCATTCAGATTCTTCGATATGTGGATGGATCATGACGAGTTCATGCCCTTGGTGAAGAAAGTATGGGATCAGCATTCGGGAGGTTGTCCAATGTATCAGTTGTGTTGCAAACTAAGGAAGCTAAAGCAGGAACTTAAACATTTCAATAAGACTCACTTCTCCAATATTTCTGATAGAGTCAAAGATGCAAAAGATCACATGGATAAGGCTCAACAAGCTCTGCATACAGCGCCTGAGAATCCAACATTGCGTATGCGAGAAAGAGATGTTGTTTGTAACTATGCTTCTACTGTCAGGGCGGAAGAGAGTTTTTTCAAACAAAAGGCAAGGATGCAATGGCTTAGCTTGGGGGATCAGAATACTAGCTACTTCCACAAATCAGTAAATGGAAGACAGAATAGAAATAAGCTTCTCTCCGTTACAAGGGAGGATGGGGAAGTCGTTGAAGGACACGAGGCAGTCAAATCAGAGGTAATTGCATACTTCTAGCGTGTGTTGGGAGTGAATCAGATGCCTAGGGTCTTGAACGAGGAAGTGATGCAATCGGCAATTAACTGCAAACTGTCTTTGACTCAACAGCATGATCTAGCACAAGAAGTAACAAGGGAGGAGATTAAGAATGCTATGTTTAGTTTGAAAAACAACAAAGCCCCTGGCCCGGATGGCTTCAACGCAGGTTTCTTCAAAAGAATGTGGCATATAGTGGGGGAAGATGTAATCAAAGCTGTTAGCTCCTTCTTTCAGACTCGTAGAATGCTTAAAGAAATGAATGCTACATCCATTTCCCTTATCCCTAAAGTTGCTAATCCTACGAGGTTGACAGATTTTCATCCTATATCTTGCTGCAATACAGTATACAAATGCATCGCGAAGATTCTAGCTGGGAGAATGAAAGTTGTTTTGCCGTCCTTAGTAGGTCCGTATCAGACAGCTTTTATCTCTGGACGGAGAATCAGCGACAATATTCTTTTGTCTCAGGAGCTAATGAAAGGCTATCATAAATCTACGGGTCTGCCTCGTTGTGCTATGAAAGTAGATCTGATGAAGGCTTATGACTCGGTTCGGTGGGATTTCGTTGATGCTACGTTAATAAAAATGGGATTCCCTAGAACAGTGGTTGATTGGATCATGGTGTGTGTTACATCGTGTCAATTCTCAATCAACGTCAACGGTGAACTTGCAGGTTACTTTCATGGGGGTAGAGGGCTGAGACAAGGTGATCCATTATCTCCATATTTGTTTGTCCTTTGCATGGAAATCCTGTCAGGGCTGTTCTGCAATATGAGTGCCAATCAAAACTTCAAGTTCCACTGGAGATGCAAGAAGGACAGAATTTCTCATCTTTGCTTTGCCGACGACTTGATGATATTCAGCAAAGGGGATGTACACTCAGTTCGTATGATAAAAAATGCACTCATAGAGTTTCAAGATCTATCAGGTCTATATCCAAATCCAAACAAAAGTGACATCTTCTTGAGCGGTGTGTTAGGTGCTGAGAGGGAACAGATTATCAGTATTCTTGGGTTTAGAGAGGGGGAGCTTCCTATGAAATATTTGGGAGTGCCTCTTATCTCGTCCAGACTAAAGGCTGTTGATTGTAAGGGCCTCGTGGATCGAATTACCGCTAAAGTACGACATTGGACCTGCAGAACACTCTCTTTCGCTGGGCGAGTACAACTGATTAACTCAGTTTTATTCTCCATCCAGGTCTATTGGGCATCTCTATTCCTATTACCTGGGCAAGTAGTGAAAAACGTTGAACAAATTATGAGATCATTTCTTTGGTCAGGTTCAGATATGAGCACTACTAGGGCTA
Organism: Populus alba x Populus glandulosa; assembly: GCA_033617975.1. NCBI lineage: Eukaryota > Viridiplantae > Streptophyta > Magnoliopsida > Malpighiales > Salicaceae > Populus > Populus alba x Populus glandulosa. The sequence goes on from CM066157.1 coordinate 5,473,391, forward strand.
AAGTGGCTTGGGATCAGGTATGTCTTCCAAGAAAGGAGGGGGGGCTAGGCATAAAAAGGATAACAGAATGGAACAAGATTGCCTTGTTGAAACACATTTGGAACTTGTGCAATGACTCGGATGGCTCAATCTGGTCTACTTGGATCAGATCCAATCTCTTGCGAGGTAGGAATTTCTGGACAATCAAGGCGCCAGGAAGCTGCTCTTGGGCTTGGGGAAAGATTCTAAAGCTCAGATCCTTAGCATGGCCGAAGATGAAGCACATTATCGGAGATGGAATGACAACCTCTCTATGGTTTGACAATTGGCATCCTCACAGCCCGCTCGCTGATACTTACGGTGAACGATTCATCTATGATTCAGGTATGGAACACAATGCGAGAGTGAACGTGCTGATTAATAACTTAGAATGGAGAATTCCTATCACTCATGCTATTGGCTGGCACCCCATTATAGAAGCTATTCCTTCCACATCTACTCCTAAGAGGCAAAAGGATGAGATTGTTTGGTTGGATTCGCCAAATCAGAGTTTCTCGGTCAAAGTAGCTTGGGAACAACTAAGAATTCGTCATCAGATGGTTGATTGGCATGACATCGTGTGGTTCAAGAATGCTGTCCCAAGACATGCATTTATTCTTTGGGTGGCTATCCAACGGAAACTCTCAACGCAGGATAGACTTCATCGGTTTGGTATTCATGGTCCCAATAGGTGCTCACTTTGTCTCCGCAATAATGAAGATCACAACCACTTGTTCTTTGAATGCTCCTTTACGAAAGCATTATGGTGGAATGTTTGTGACAGATGCGACATTCCAAGAATGACAAAAAGCTTGGATGAATGGATTCGATTGGCCACTGTCTCTTGGCATGGCAAAAGTTTCGTCAACGTTTCTCGTAAACTGGGTTTTGCAGCTACAGTGTATTGTATCTGGCAAGAACGGAACGCAAGGATCTTTGCAGATGTGTCTAAAGCTTCAAATTTGGTTTTTGATCAAATCGAATGTATCATTCGCGATAAGCTTGTTTTGATGAGGAATGTTCAACAAACAGATGAAAACATAAGGATCCAAAGACTTTGGAGGGTCAATAACATGGACTCTTAATTTGATGTTTAGCTGGTTGTTTTTGTACCCCTAGCATATCTAGTTGGTCTAAGTTTTTGTTTTGTTATGTGGCTAGCCTGTAGCCATTTGTTGGTTTTCGTTTCTGTTCACATTGTAAATCTTGGGTATGCCCATTATATTCTTTGTATCATTTTCTTTTAATACATAAGTCAGCTTACCAAAAAAAAGATTTGGGTGTAGGCCAATCCCGGATGGCCTTAACTTTCTCCTCATCCATCTCGATACCTTGTGCAGTCACAACATAGCCAAGAAACACAATTTTCTCCATGCAAAAGGCACACTTTTTAAGATTAGCGTACAATTTCTCACTACGCAACACACTAAGTACATTACGCAAATGATCAAGATGCTCAGTTAAATTCTTGCTATATATCAAAATGTCATCAAAATACACAACCACAAACTTACTTATAAATGCACGCAACACATGATTCATTAAACGCATAAACGTACTAGGTGCATTTGTAAGTCCAAACGGTATTACTAACCATTCATACAAACCATGCTTAGTCTTAAATGCTGTTTTCCACTCATCACCTTCTTTCATCCTAATTTGATGGTACCCACTTTTCAAGTCAATTTTAGAGAAAATACAGGATCCATGTAACTCATCTAACATGTCATCAAGCCTAGGAATGGGATGTCTATACTTTACCGTTATGTTGTTGATGGCCCAACAATCAACACACATCCTCCATGTTTCATCCTTCTTTGGCACAAGTAGCACAGGTACATCACACGGGCTCATACTCTCACAAATGTAGCCCTTTTCCATCAGCTCATCAACTTGCCTTTGAAGCTCCTTCGTCTCCTCGGGATTACTTCTATAGGCTGGTCGGTTAGGAATTGAAGCTCCGGGTACGAAATCAATCTGATGCTCTATCCCCCTCAATGGTGGTAATCCGCTAGGAGTATCGTCGGGGAACACATCATCAAATCCCTGTAACAAAGAAATAGCAACACTAGGCACAATATGATCAAGATCATTAGTATTAAAGTAAGCCTCTTTGTACACAAGTAAAATCATTGGCTTGTTAGTGAAAAATGCAGATCTGACCTCACCCTCTCTAGCATAAAAATTGGGTAATTTCTTTAGTTTTTCCACACAATTCTCATCACACTTGCTGACTTTCTTCACTCCTCTTGTTTTACCTCCACTCTCGGCCATATTTGGGTGTTTTTGAGTTGTGGTCGAATGGGTTGTAGTGGTTTTGGTTCTAGCCGAATCTGATGGTCTTCTCTCCCCCTGTTCCTCACCTTGATTTTCTCTCCCCATTGCCTCATGCTCACTTTTTAGCTTTATTTGATCATCATACACCTGTTTGGGTGTAAGAGGTACAAGAGTGATGGTTTTACCATCCTTTACGTATACCTATTTTTAACCCCATCATGAATTACCTTCCTATCATATTGTCATGGTCTCCCCAACAAGATGTGACTTGCTTGCATTGGTACCACATCGCACAGAACTTCATCAACATATTTCCCAATCGAAAATGGAACCACAACCTGTTTAGTCACTTTCACTTCACCACTATCATTCAGCCATTGCAATCTATATGGTGTAGCATGCTTAACAGAACACAAATTCAGTTTACTAACAAGGGTGGTACTACAAACATTAACACAACTTCCACTATCTATAATTAAACCACACACCTTGCTTTGTACATAACAACGTGTATGGAAGATGTTCTCCCTTTGTTGATTAGTATCATCTTCCTTTACCTGAACCTGAAGTGTTCGCCTTATAACCAAGGACTCCTCAACCGGTAATGCTAACTCATCCCCATCACTATTGATGCGAACCTCGTGATCACGTTGTCACGCAACCCACAATCAACAGAAACAAAACAAGTTTTGAAAGATAACACCAAACAGACCCGTTACGACAAAACAAGACCTAATTCGGGAAACCTAAAGAAACCGATATCCAAATGACCTCGAATTTAATTTGTATTATTACAATACTATGAAATCACCAAAAATCAATTTATAGGTCGTTCTCTTATTTCTAGGCACCCAAACTCCTTGTATGATCAGTTTGCGGCGGAATTGATCCTCCAATTAAAACCTCCAGAAGCCGATATCAAAATAATCCCAAATTTAATATGTGGTGCAATCGCATACCCAATACTCGGAATATGAAGTTTCAATAGATTCCAAGGTGTTTTACCTAGGGTTCACTAAGAGTAGTGTTTTGCGGCAGAATTGAAACTCGAATTAAAACCTCAAACAAATAATATCAAAATAAGCCCAACTTTGATATATCATGCAATCCCACCCCCAATAGACTGAATATGAAGTTTAAATTGATTCCGAGGTGGTTTGCTTATGGTTCACCAAGATTTGTGTTTCTGCGGCAAAAATTGAATGATCCTTCAAATTTCAACTAATCACTCTTTTCTCTATTTCTTTCTGATTTGTTTTTCTTTTTAACAAACTGACATGATTAGAGACAGTAACAAGATGAAATATAAACTCTTTTTTTTTTGCTTAGATGACACAGACACGAAGAACAAGAAGATGGATGCAAACACTGAAAATCTTAAGGGACACAAAAAAAAAAAAAACGAAAATAACAGAGATATGACCTTGTTTCGGAGCCTAGCCCTGATACCAACTGATGCGAACCTCGTGATCACGTGGTCACGCAACCCACAATCAAGATTGAGATCTGATCCCGGAAAGCCGAAATAGGTCTGATATGAGTGCGACACAATGGAAACCTGCCCCAAGGCACCTACACTATTGGAATGAGTAGAATGACGCCACGAAGCCAGTTAATCTTCGATAAGTCAGATTCAGTTCGTTCAAGAACTGAAGAATGCAAGAATCACTCTCACACGTTAAAACTGAAAATTTCAGAAGTAATTATCATCAAAGCTGCCGAAATTTTGGCCTAACATGAGTTTAAATAGTTCTTGAAAAGTTAACCCTAATGGACCCTTTATGTGGACTTATATGAGGTCCACTCAAAACTGGCCCAAAACCCTAAAATAAAAGCCCATAACTTAATCCAAACAAGCCTTGGATCCTAGCTTAAAACAAAGTATGAATTAAGCCCAAACAAGCCTTGGGCTGTAGCTAACAAAATAAAATAAAGCTCTTATCTCATGGCCCAAATAAGGTTGTATTGGACCCCTCTTGCACATGGATAAGATGTACTAGGATTTCCTCTTGATACTCCAATTCTGACTTGGTGGAAACCTTCAAAACCAATGCATTCAATGCGTCTTTCAATGTCTTTGTCTTGGACCGTGTCATCGGTCCATTTGGAACATGCAATGGGTCCTTGCTGGTGTTTCTGGGCTGGTCCGCATCATCCCCTCTCCCTTCGAAAGGATTCGACCTCGAATCAAAATCTGTGTCAAACAAAGTAAGATCAGCAACATTAAAGGTAGCACTAACACTATACTCACCTGGAAGGTCAATTTTGTATGCGTTGTCATTGATTATCTCTAAAACCTGAAAAGGACCATCACCACGAGGCTGTAATTTTGATTTCCTTTGGTTAGGAAATCGTTCCTTACGCATGTGCACCCATACCCAATCACCGGGTTGGAAAACAACCAGTTTACGTCCCTTGTTTGCTTTAGAAGCGTAAAGTCTGTTCTTTTTCTCTATTTGTAGTCGAACTCTCTCATGGAGTTCTCTCACCATCTTTGCCTTCTTTTCACCATCTAAACTTACCCTTTCTTCACAAGGTAAAGGAATTAAGTCCATAGGAGTTAGTGGATTAAAACCATAAACAATTTCAAAAGGAGAAAAAGTAGTAGTTGAATGCACAGTTCTATTATAAGCAAACTCAACAAAAGGCAAACATTCTTTGAATCTGCAAAATTTGGTTAGTAGCACAAAATATATCCTCACACCTCTCGTGTATCACACAAAACAAAAATTAAGGCTTTTCACTCTATTAAGCTCTCTACGCCTTTTACCTCACAACTTGCTTTCTTTTGGTTCTTTAGGAACTGAAATCAACAAATCAAAGTCAATAGCCTTCGCAGCGCACTCTAAATATAATTTTCAGACTCAAGAATCAATAAATATACTGAAAACAAAGCAAAACAAAACTAGGATTACGATTTTGCGAGTAGCAATGCAAATTCGTACGAATTGTGGACGAAACGAAGACACGAAATAAAACAGAAGCAAATGTTAAGAAAACAATTACTTGACTCCTAGATAACCCAAATATAGCAGAAACAAAAATATTTGGACAAAACTAAACAGCAAAGATCATGTTTTGAAACTTGAGGCAAATCTAACCTATTACGCAATTTTACGTAACAGAATTGAAACCCAGACCAAACGATCTCTAAATGACCTCAAATTCAATATTTAGTATTGATGAAAATGACTCAAACAACAACCAAATATCAAAATATGATGATAGTATAATGGCAGGCCAAATATCAAAATATGATGATAGTATAATGGCAGGAACGAAATCAACAGAAACAAAACAAGTTTTGAAAGATAACACCAAACAGACCCGTTACGACAAAACAAGACCTAATTCGGGAAACCTAAAGAAACCGATATCCAAATGACCTCGAATTTAATTTGTATTATTACAATACTATGAAATCACCAAAAATCAATTTATAGGTCGTTCTCTTATTTCTAGGCACCCAAACTCCTTGTATGATCAGTTTGCGGCGGAATTGATCCTCCAATTAAAACCTCCAGAAGCCGATATCAAAATAATCCCAAATTTAATATGTGGTGCAATCGCATACCCAATACTCGGAATATGAAGTTTCAATAGATTCCAAGGTGTTTTACCTAGGGTTCACTAAGAGTAGTGTTTTGCGGCAGAATTGAAACTCGAATTAAAACCTCAAACAAATAATATCAAAATAAGCCCAACTTTGATATATCATGCAATCCCACCCCCAATAGACTGAATATGAAGTTTAAATTGATTCCGAGGTGGTTTGCTTATGGTTCACCAAGATTTGTGTTTCTGCGGCAAAAATTGAATGATCCTTCAAATTTCAACTAATCACTCTTTTCTCTATTTCTTTCTGATTTGTTTTTCTTTTTAACAAACTGACATGATTAGAGACAGTAACAAGATGAAATATAAACTCTTTTTTTTTTGCTTAGATGACACAGACACGAAGAACAAGAAGATGGATGCAAACACTGAAAATCTTAAGGGACACAAAAAAAAAAAAAACGAAAATAACAGAGATATGACCTTGTTTCGGAGCCTAGCCCTGATACCAACTGATGCGAACCTCGTGATCACGTGGTCACGCAACCCACAATCAAGATTGAGATCTGATCCCGGAAAGCCGAAATAGGTCTGATATGAGTGCGACACAATGGAAACCTGCCCCAAGGCACCTACACTATTGGAATGAGTAGAATGACGCCACGAAGCCAGTTAATCTTCGATAAGTCAGATTCAGTTCGTTCAAGAACTGAAGAATGCAAGAATCACTCTCACACGTTAAAACTGAAAATTTCAGAAGTAATTATCATCAAAGCTGCCGAAATTTTGGCCTAACATGAGTTTAAATAGTTCTTGAAAAGTTAACCCTAATGGACCCTTTATGTGGACTTATATGAGGTCCACTCAAAACTGGCCCAAAACCCTAAAATAAAAGCCCATAACTTAATCCAAACAAGCCTTGGATCCTAGCTTAAAACAAAGTATGAATTAAGCCCAAACAAGCCTTGGGCTGTAGCTAACAAAATAAAATAAAGCTCTTATCTCATGGCCCAAATAAGGTTGTATTGGACCCCTCTTGCACATGGATAAGATGTACTAGGATTTCCTCTTGATACTCCAATTCTGACTTGGTGGAAACCTTCAAAACCAATGCATTCAATGCGTCTTTCAATGTCTTTGTCTTGGACCGTGTCATCGGTCCATTTGGAACATGCAATGGGTCCTTGCTGGTGTTTCTGGGCTGGTCCGCATCATCCCCTCTCCCTTCGAAAGGATTCGACCTCGAATCAAAATCTGTGTCAAACAAAGTAAGATCAGCAACATTAAAGGTAGCACTAACACTATACTCACCTGGAAGGTCAATTTTGTATGCGTTGTCATTGATTATCTCTAAAACCTGAAAAGGACCATCACCACGAGGCTGTAATTTTGATTTCCTTTGGTTAGGAAATCGTTCCTTACGCATGTGCACCCATACCCAATCACCGGGTTGGAAAACAACCAGTTTACGTCCCTTGTTTGCTTTAGAAGCGTAAAGTCTGTTCTTTTTCTCTATTTGTAGTCGAACTCTCTCATGGAGTTCTCTCACCATCTTTGCCTTCTTTTCACCATCTAAACTTACCCTTTCTTCACAAGGTAAAGGAATTAAGTCCATAGGAGTTAGTGGATTAAAACCATAAACAATTTCAAAAGGAGAAAAAGTAGTAGTTGAATGCACAGTTCTATTATAAGCAAACTCAACAAAAGGCAAACATTCTTTGAATCTGCAAAATTTGGTTAGTAGCACAAAATATATCCTCACACCTCTCGTGTATCACACAAAACAAAAATTAAGGCTTTTCACTCTATTAAGCTCTCTACGCCTTTTACCTCACAACTTGCTTTCTTTTGGTTCTTTAGGAACTGAAATCAACAAATCAAAGTCAATAGCCTTCGCAGCGCACTCTAAATATAATTTTCAGACTCAAGAATCAATAAATATACTGAAAACAAAGCAAAACAAAACTAGGATTACGATTTTGCGAGTAGCAATGCAAATTCGTACGAATTGTGGACGAAACGAAGACACGAAATAAAACAGAAGCAAATGTTAAGAAAACAATTACTTGACTCCTAGATAACCCAAATATAGCAGAAACAAAAATATTTGGACAAAACTAAACAGCAAAGATCATGTTTTGAAACTTGAGGCAAATCTAACCTATTACGCAATTTTACGTAACAGAATTGAAACCCAGACCAAACGATCTCTAAATGACCTCAAATTCAATATTTAGTATTGATGAAAATGACTCAAACAACAACCAAATATCAAAATATGATGATAGTATAATGGCAGGCCAAATATCAAAATATGATGATAGTATAATGGCAGGAACGAAATCAACAGAAACAAAACAAGTTTTGAAAGATAACACCAAACAGACCCGTTACGACAAAACAAGACCTAATTCGGGAAACCTAAAGAAACCGATATCCAAATGACCTCGAATTTAATTTGTATTATTACAATACTATGAAATCACCAAAAATCAATTTATAGGTCGTTCTCTTATTTCTAGGCACCCAAACTCCTTGTATGATCAGTTTGCGGCGGAATTGATCCTCCAATTAAAACCTCCAGAAGCCGATATCAAAATAATCCCAAATTTAATATGTGGTGCAATCGCATACCCAATACTCGGAATATGAAGTTTCAATAGATTCCAAGGTGTTTTACCTAGGGTTCACTAAGAGTAGTGTTTTGCGGCAGAATTGAAACTCGAATTAAAACCTCAAACAAATAATATCAAAATAAGCCCAACTTTGATATATCATGCAATCCCACCCCCAATAGACTGAATATGAAGTTTAAATTGATTCCGAGGTGGTTTGCTTATGGTTCACCAAGATTTGTGTTTCTGCGGCAAAAATTGAATGATCCTTCAAATTTCAACTAATCACTCTTTTCTCTATTTCTTTCTGATTTGTTTTTCTTTTTAACAAACTGACATGATTAGAGACAGTAACAAGATGAAATATAAACTCTTTTTTTTTTGCTTAGATGACACAGACACGAAGAACAAGAAGATGGATGCAAACACTGAAAATCTTAAGGGACACAAAAAAAAAAAAAACGAAAATAACAGAGATATGACCTTGTTTCGGAGCCTAGCCCTGATACCAACTGATGCGAACCTCGTGATCACGTGGTCACGCAACCCACAATCAAGATTGAGATCTGATCCCGGAAAGCCGAAATAGGTCTGATATGAGTGCGACACAATGGAAACCTGCCCCAAGGCACCTACACTATTGGAATGAGTAGAATGACGCCACGAAGCCAGTTAATCTTCGATAAGTCAGATTCAGTTCGTTCAAGAACTGAAGAATGCAAGAATCACTCTCACACGTTAAAACTGAAAATTTCAGAAGTAATTATCATCAAAGCTGCCGAAATTTTGGCCTAACATGAGTTTAAATAGTTCTTGAAAAGTTAACCCTAATGGACCCTTTATGTGGACTTATATGAGGTCCACTCAAAACTGGCCCAAAACCCTAAAATAAAAGCCCATAACTTAATCCAAACAAGCCTTGGATCCTAGCTTAAAACAAAGTATGAATTAAGCCCAAACAAGCCTTGGGCTGTAGCTAACAAAATAAAATAAAGCTCTTATCTCATGGCCCAAATAAGGTTGTATTGGACCCCTCTTGCACATGGATAAGATGTACTAGGATTTCCTCTTGATACTCCAATTCTGACTTGGTGGAAACCTTCAAAACCAATGCATTCAATGCGTCTTTCAATGTCTTTGTCTTGGACCGTGTCATCGGTCCATTTGGAACATGCAATGGGTCCTTGCTGGTGTTTCTGGGCTGGTCCGCATCATCCCCTCTCCCTTCGAAAGGATTCGACCTCGAATCAAAATCTGTGTCAAACAAAGTAAGATCAGCAACATTAAAGGTAGCACTAACACTATACTCACCTGGAAGGTCAATTTTGTATGCGTTGTCATTGATTATCTCTAAAACCTGAAAAGGACCATCACCACGAGGCTGTAATTTTGATTTCCTTTGGTTAGGAAATCGTTCCTTACGCATGTGCACCCATACCCAATCACCGGGTTGGAAAACAACCAGTTTACGTCCCTTGTTTGCTTTAGAAGCGTAAAGTCTGTTCTTTTTCTCTATTTGTAGTCGAACTCTCTCATGGAGTTCTCTCACCATCTTTGCCTTCTTTTCACCATCTAAACTTACCCTTTCTTCACAAGGTAAAGGAATTAAGTCCATAGGAGTTAGTGGATTAAAACCATAAACAATTTCAAAAGGAGAAAAAGTAGTAGTTGAATGCACAGTTCTATTATAAGCAAACTCAACAAAAGGCAAACATTCTTTGAATCTGCAAAATTTGGTTAGTAGCACAAAATATATCCTCACACCTCTCGTGTATCACACAAAACAAAAATTAAGGCTTTTCACTCTATTAAGCTCTCTACGCCTTTTACCTCACAACTTGCTTTCTTTTGGTTCTTTAGGAACTGAAATCAACAAATCAAAGTCAATAGCCTTCGCAGCGCACTCTAAATATAATTTTCAGACTCAAGAATCAATAAATATACTGAAAACAAAGCAAAACAAAACTAGGATTACGATTTTGCGAGTAGCAATGCAAATTCGTACGAATTGTGGACGAAACGAAGACACGAAATAAAACAGAAGCAAATGTTAAGAAAACAATTACTTGACTCCTAGATAACCCAAATATAGCAGAAACAAAAATATTTGGACAAAACTAAACAGCAAAGATCATGTTTTGAAACTTGAGGCAAATCTAACCTATTACGCAATTTTACGTAACAGAATTGAAACCCAGACCAAACGATCTCTAAATGACCTCAAATTCAATATTTAGTATTGATGAAAATGACTCAAACAACAACCAAATATCAAAATATGATGATAGTATAATGGCAGGCCAAATATCAAAATATGATGATAGTATAATGGCAGGAACGAAATCAACAGAAACAAAACAAGTTTTGAAAGATAACACCAAACAGACCCGTTACGACAAAACAAGACCTAATTCGGGAAACCTAAAGAAACCGATATCCAAATGACCTCGAATTTAATTTGTATTATTACAATACTATGAAATCACCAAAAATCAATTTATAGGTCGTTCTCTTATTTCTAGGCACCCAAACTCCTTGTATGATCAGTTTGCGGCGGAATTGATCCTCCAATTAAAACCTCCAGAAGCCGATATCAAAATAATCCCAAATTTAATATGTGGTGCAATCGCATACCCAATACTCGGAATATGAAGTTTCAATAGATTCCAAGGTGTTTTACCTAGGGTTCACTAAGAGTAGTGTTTTGCGGCAGAATTGAAACTCGAATTAAAACCTCAAACAAATAATATCAAAATAAGCCCAACTTTGATATATCATGCAATCCCACCCCCAATAGACTGAATATGAAGTTTAAATTGATTCCGAGGTGGTTTGCTTATGGTTCACCAAGATTTGTGTTTCTGCGGCAAAAATTGAATGATCCTTCAAATTTCAACTAATCACTCTTTTCTCTATTTCTTTCTGATTTGTTTTTCTTTTTAACAAACTGACATGATTAGAGACAGTAACAAGATGAAATATAAACTCTTTTTTTTTTGCTTAGATGACACAGACACGAAGAACAAGAAGATGGATGCAAACACTGAAAATCTTAAGGGACACAAAAAAAAAAAAAACGAAAATAACAGAGATATGACCTTGTTTCGGAGCCTAGCCCTGATACCAACTGATGCGAACCTCGTGATCACGTGGTCACGCAACCCACAATCAAGATTGAGATCTGATCCCGGAAAGCCGAAATAGGTCTGATATGAGTGCGACACAATGGAAACCTGCCCCAAGGCACCTACACTATTGGAATGAGTAGAATGACGCCACGAAGCCAGTTAATCTTCGATAAGTCAGATTCAGTTCGTTCAAGAACTGAAGAATGCAAGAATCACTCTCACACGTTAAAACTGAAAATTTCAGAAGTAATTATCATCAAAGCTGCCGAAATTTTGGCCTAACATGAGTTTAAATAGTTCTTGAAAAGTTAACCCTAATGGACCCTTTATGTGGACTTATATGAGGTCCACTCAAAACTGGCCCAAAACCCTAAAATAAAAGCCCATAACTTAATCCAAACAAGCCTTGGATCCTAGCTTAAAACAAAGTATGAATTAAGCCCAAACAAGCCTTGGGCTGTAGCTAACAAAATAAAATAAAGCTCTTATCTCATGGCCCAAATAAGGTTGTATTGGACCCCTCTTGCACATGGATAAGATGTACTAGGATTTCCTCTTGATACTCCAATTCTGACTTGGTGGAAACCTTCAAAACCAATGCATTCAATGCGTCTTTCAATGTCTTTGTCTTGGACCGTGTCATCGGTCCATTTGGAACATGCAATGGGTCCTTGCTGGTGTTTCTGGGCTGGTCCGCATCATCCCCTCTCCCTTCGAAAGGATTCGACCTCGAATCAAAATCTGTGTCAAACAAAGTAAGATCAGCAACATTAAAGGTAGCACTAACACTATACTCACCTGGAAGGTCAATTTTGTATGCGTTGTCATTGATTATCTCTAAAACCTGAAAAGGACCATCACCACGAGGCTGTAATTTTGATTTCCTTTGGTTAGGAAATCGTTCCTTACGCATGTGCACCCATACCCAATCACCGGGTTGGAAAACAACCAGTTTACGTCCCTTGTTTGCTTTAGAAGCGTAAAGTCTGTTCTTTTTCTCTATTTGTAGTCGAACTCTCTCATGGAGTTCTCTCACCATCTTTGCCTTCTTTTCACCATCTAAACTTACCCTTTCTTCACAAGGTAAAGGAATTAAGTCCATAGGAGTTAGTGGATTAAAACCATAAACAATTTCAAAAGGAGAAAAAGTAGTAGTTGAATGCACAGTTCTATTATAAGCAAACTCAACAAAAGGCAAACATTCTTTGAATCTGCAAAATTTGGTTAGTAGCACAAAATATATCCTCACACCTCTCGTGTATCACACAAAACAAAAATTAAGGCTTTTCACTCTATTAAGCTCTCTACGCCTTTTACCTCACAACTTGCTTTCTTTTGGTTCTTTAGGAACTGAAATCAACAAATCAAAGTCAATAGCCTTCGCAGCGCACTCTAAATATAATTTTCAGACTCAAGAATCAATAAATATACTGAAAACAAAGCAAAACAAAACTAGGATTACGATTTTGCGAGTAGCAATGCAAATTCGTACGAATTGTGGACGAAACGAAGACACGAAATAAAACAGAAGCAAATGTTAAGAAAACAATTACTTGACTCCTAGATAACCCAAATATAGCAGAAACAAAAATATTTGGACAAAACTAAACAGCAAAGATCATGTTTTGAAACTTGAGGCAAATCTAACCTATTACGCAATTTTACGTAACAGAATTGAAACCCAGACCAAACGATCTCTAAATGACCTCAAATTCAATATTTAGTATTGATGAAAATGACTCAAACAACAACCAAATATCAAAATATGATGATAGTATAATGGCAGGCCAAATATCAAAATATGATGATAGTATAATGGCAGGAACGAAATCAACAGAAACAAAACAAGTTTTGAAAGATAACACCAAACAGACCCGTTACGACAAAACAAGACCTAATTCGGGAAACCTAAAGAAACCGATATCCAAATGACCTCGAATTTAATTTGTATTATTACAATACTATGAAATCACCAAAAATCAATTTATAGGTCGTTCTCTTATTTCTAGGCACCCAAACTCCTTGTATGATCAGTTTGCGGCGGAATTGATCCTCCAATTAAAACCTCCAGAAGCCGATATCAAAATAATCCCAAATTTAATATGTGGTGCAATCGCATACCCAATACTCGGAATATGAAGTTTCAATAGATTCCAAGGTGTTTTACCTAGGGTTCACTAAGAGTAGTGTTTTGCGGCAGAATTGAAACTCGAATTAAAACCTCAAACAAATAATATCAAAATAAGCCCAACTTTGATATATCATGCAATCCCACCCCCAATAGACTGAATATGAAGTTTAAATTGATTCCGAGGTGGTTTGCTTATGGTTCACCAAGATTTGTGTTTCTGCGGCAAAAATTGAATGATCCTTCAAATTTCAACTAATCACTCTTTTCTCTATTTCTTTCTGATTTGTTTTTCTTTTTAACAAACTGACATGATTAGAGACAGTAACAAGATGAAATATAAACTCTTTTTTTTTTGCTTAGATGACACAGACACGAAGAACAAGAAGATGGATGCAAACACTGAAAATCTTAAGGGACACAAAAAAAAAAAAACGAAAATAACAGAGATATGACCTTGTTTCGGAGCCTAGCCCTGATACCAACTGATGCGAACCTCGTGATCACGTGGTCACGCAACCCACAATCAAGATTGAGATCTGATCCCGGAAAGCCGAAATAGGTCTGATATGAGTGCGACACAATGGAAACCTGCCCCAAGGCACCTACACTATTGGAATGAGTAGAATGACGCCACGAAGCCAGTTAATCTTCGATAAGTCAGATTCAGTTCGTTCAAGAACTGAAGAATGCAAGAATCACTCTCACACGTTAAAACTGAAAATTTCAGAAGTAATTATCATCAAAGCTGCCGAAATTTTGGCCTAACATGAGTTTAAATAGTTCTTGAAAAGTTAACCCTAATGGACCCTTTATGTGGACTTATATGAGGTCCACTCAAAACTGGCCCAAAACCCTAAAATAAAAGCCCATAACTTAATCCAAACAAGCCTTGGATCCTAGCTTAAAACAAAGTATGAATTAAGCCCAAACAAGCCTTGGGCTGTAGCTAACAAAATAAAATAAAGCTCTTATCTCATGGCCCAAATAAGGTTGTATTGGACCCCTCTTGCACATGGATAAGATGTACTAGGATTTCCTCTTGATACTCCAATTCTGACTTGGTGGAAACCTTCAAAACCAATGCATTCAATGCGTCTTTCAATGTCTTTGTCTTGGACCGTGTCATCGGTCCATTTGGAACATGCAATGGGTCCTTGCTGGTGTTTCTGGGCTGGTCCGCATCATCCCCTCTCCCTTCGAAAGGATTCGACCTCGAATCAAAATCTGTGTCAAACAAAGTAAGATCAGCAACATTAAAGGTAGCACTAACACTATACTCACCTGGAAGGTCAATTTTGTATGCGTTGTCATTGATTATCTCTAAAACCTGAAAAGGACCATCACCACGAGGCTGTAATTTTGATTTCCTTTGGTTAGGAAATCGTTCCTTACGCATGTGCACCCATACCCAATCACCGGGTTGGAAAACAACCAGTTTACGTCCCTTGTTTGCTTTAGAAGCGTAAAGTCTGTTCTTTTTCTCTATTTGTAGTCGAACTCTCTCATGGAGTTCTCTCACCATCTTTGCCTTCTTTTCACCATCTAAACTTACCCTTTCTTCACAAGGTAAAGGAATTAAGTCCATAGGAGTTAGTGGATTAAAACCATAAACAATTTCAAAAGGAGAAAAAGTAGTAGTTGAATGCACAGTTCTATTATAAGCAAACTCAACAAAAGGCAAACATTCTTTGAATCTGCAAAATTTGGTTAGTAGCACAAAATATATCCTCACACCTCTCGTGTATCACACAAAACAAAAATTAAGGCTTTTCACTCTATTAAGCTCTCTACGCCTTTTACCTCACAACTTGCTTTCTTTTGGTTCTTTAGGAACTGAAATCAACAAATCAAAGTCAATAGCCTTCGCAGCGCACTCTAAATATAATTTTCAGACTCAAGAATCAATAAATATACTGAAAACAAAGCAAAACAAAACTAGGATTACGATTTTGCGAGTAGCAATGCAAATTCGTACGAATTGTGGACGAAACGAAGACACGAAATAAAACAGAAGCAAATGTTAAGAAAACAATTACTTGACTCCTAGATAACCCAAATATAGCAGAAACAAAAATATTTGGACAAAACTAAACAGCAAAGATCATGTTTTGAAACTTGAGGCAAATCTAACCTATTACGCAATTTTACGTAACAGAATTGAAACCCAGACCAAACGATCTCTAAATGACCTCAAATTCAATATTTAGTATTGATGAAAATGACTCAAACAACAACCAAATATCAAAATATGATGATAGTATAATGGCAGGCCAAATATCAAAATATGATGATAGTATAATGGCAGGAACGAAATCAACAGAAACAAAACAAGTTTTGAAAGATAACACCAAACAGACCCGTTACGACAAAACAAGACCTAATTCGGGAAACCTAAAGAAACCGATATCCAAATGACCTCGAATTTAATTTGTATTATTACAATACTATGAAATCACCAAAAATCAATTTATAGGTCGTTCTCTTATTTCTAGGCACCCAAACTCCTTGTATGATCAGTTTGCGGCGGAATTGATCCTCCAATTAAAACCTCCAGAAGCCGATATCAAAATAATCCCAAATTTAATATGTGGTGCAATCGCATACCCAATACTCGGAATATGAAGTTTCAATAGATTCCAAGGTGTTTTACCTAGGGTTCACTAAGAGTAGTGTTTTGCGGCAGAATTGAAACTCGAATTAAAACCTCAAACAAATAATATCAAAATAAGCCCAACTTTGATATATCATGCAATCCCACCCCCAATAGACTGAATATGAAGTTTAAATTGATTCCGAGGTGGTTTGCTTATGGTTCACCAAGATTTGTGTTTCTGCGGCAAAAATTGAATGATCCTTCAAATTTCAACTAATCACTCTTTTCTCTATTTCTTTCTGATTTGTTTTTCTTTTTAACAAACTGACATGATTAGAGACAGTAACAAGATGAAATATAAACTCTTTTTTTTTTGCTTAGATGACACAGACACGAAGAACAAGAAGATGGATGCAAACACTGAAAATCTTAAGGGACACAAAAAAAAAAAAACGAAAATAACAGAGATATGACCTTGTTTCGGAGCCTAGCCCTGATACCAACTGATGCGAACCTCGTGATCACGTGGTCACGCAACCCACAATCAAGATTGAGATCTGATCCCGGAAAGCCGAAATAGGTCTGATATGAGTGCGACACAATGGAAACCTGCCCCAAGGCACCTACACTATTGGAATGAGTAGAATGACGCCACGAAGCCAGTTAATCTTCGATAAGTCAGATTCAGTTCGTTCAAGAACTGAAGAATGCAAGAATCACTCTCACACGTTAAAACTGAAAATTTCAGAAGTAATTATCATCAAAGCTGCCGAAATTTTGGCCTAACATGAGTTTAAATAGTTCTTGAAAAGTTAACCCTAATGGACCCTTTATGTGGACTTATATGAGGTCCACTCAAAACTGGCCCAAAACCCTAAAATAAAAGCCCATAACTTAATCCAAACAAGCCTTGGATCCTAGCTTAAAACAAAGTATGAATTAAGCCCAAACAAGCCTTGGGCTGTAGCTAACAAAATAAAATAAAGCTCTTATCTCATGGCCCAAATAAGGTTGTATTGGACCCCTCTTGCACATGGATAAGATGTACTAGGATTTCCTCTTGATACTCCAATTCTGACTTGGTGGAAACCTTCAAAACCAATGCATTCAATGCGTCTTTCAATGTCTTTGTCTTGGACCGTGTCATCGGTCCATTTGGAACATGCAATGGGTCCTTGCTGGTGTTTCTGGGCTGGTCCGCATCATCCCCTCTCCCTTCGAAAGGATTCGACCTCGAATCAAAATCTGTGTCAAACAAAGTAAGATCAGCAACATTAAAGGTAGCACTAACACTATACTCACCTGGAAGGTCAATTTTGTATGCGTTGTCATTGATTATCTCTAAAACCTGAAAAGGACCATCACCACGAGGCTGTAATTTTGATTTCCTTTGGTTAGGAAATCGTTCCTTACGCATGTGCACCCATACCCAATCACCGGGTTGGAAAACAACCAGTTTACGTCCCTTGTTTGCTTTAGAAGCGTAAAGTCTGTTCTTTTTCTCTATTTGTAGTCGAACTCTCTCATGGAGTTCTCTCACCATCTTTGCCTTCTTTTCACCATCTAAACTTACCCTTTCTTCACAAGGTAAAGGAATTAAGTCCATAGGAGTTAGTGGATTAAAACCATAAACAATTTCAAAAGGAGAAAAAGTAGTAGTTGAATGCACAGTTCTATTATAAGCAAACTCAACAAAAGGCAAACATTCTTTGAATCTGCAAAATTTGGTTAGTAGCACAAAATATATCCTCACACCTCTCGTGTATCACACAAAACAAAAATTAAGGCTTTTCACTCTATTAAGCTCTCTACGCCTTTTACCTCACAACTTGCTTTCTTTTGGTTCTTTAGGAACTGAAATCAACAAATCAAAGTCAATAGCCTTCGCAGCGCACTCTAAATATAATTTTCAGACTCAAGAATCAATAAATATACTGAAAACAAAGCAAAACAAAACTAGGATTACGATTTTGCGAGTAGCAATGCAAATTCGTACGAATTGTGGACGAAACGAAGACACGAAATAAAACAGAAGCAAATGTTAAGAAAACAATTACTTGACTCCTAGATAACCCAAATATAGCAGAAACAAAAATATTTGGACAAAACTAAACAGCAAAGATCATGTTTTGAAACTTGAGGCAAATCTAACCTATTACGCAATTTTACGTAACAGAATTGAAACCCAGACCAAACGATCTCTAAATGACCTCAAATTCAATATTTAGTATTGATGAAAATGACTCAAACAACAACCAAATATCAAAATATGATGATAGTATAATGGCAGGCCAAATATCAAAATATGATGATAGTATAATGGCAGGAACGAAATCAACAGAAACAAAACAAGTTTTGAAAGATAACACCAAACAGACCCGTTACGACAAAACAAGACCTAATTCGGGAAACCTAAAGAAACCGATATCCAAATGACCTCGAATTTAATTTGTATTATTACAATACTATGAAATCACCAAAAATCAATTTATAGGTCGTTCTCTTATTTCTAGGCACCCAAACTCCTTGTATGATCAGTTTGCGGCGGAATTGATCCTCCAATTAAAACCTCCAGAAGCCGATATCAAAATAATCCCAAATTTAATATGTGGTGCAATCGCATACCCAATACTCGGAATATGAAGTTTCAATAGATTCCAAGGTGTTTTACCTAGGGTTCACTAAGAGTAGTGTTTTGCGGCAGAATTGAAACTCGAATTAAAACCTCAAACAAATAATATCAAAATAAGCCCAACTTTGATATATCATGCAATCCCACCCCCAATAGACTGAATATGAAGTTTAAATTGATTCCGAGGTGGTTTGCTTATGGTTCACCAAGATTTGTGTTTCTGCGGCAAAAATTGAATGATCCTTCAAATTTCAACTAATCACTCTTTTCTCTATTTCTTTCTGATTTGTTTTTCTTTTTAACAAACTGACATGATTAGAGACAGTAACAAGATGAAATATAAACTCTTTTTTTTTTGCTTAGATGACACAGACACGAAGAACAAGAAGATGGATGCAAACACTGAAAATCTTAAGGGACACAAAAAAAAAAAAAACGAAAATAACAGAGATATGACCTTGTTTCGGAGCCTAGCCCTGATACCAACTGATGCGAACCTCGTGATCACGTGGTCACGCAACCCACAATCAAGATTGAGATCTGATCCCGGAAAGCCGAAATAGGTCTGATATGAGTGCGACACAATGGAAACCTGCCCCAAGGCACCTACACTATTGGAATGAGTAGAATGACGCCACGAAGCCAGTTAATCTTCGATAAGTCAGATTCAGTTCGTTCAAGAACTGAAGAATGCAAGAATCACTCTCACACGTTAAAACTGAAAATTTCAGAAGTAATTATCATCAAAGCTGCCGAAATTTTGGCCTAACATGAGTTTAAATAGTTCTTGAAAAGTTAACCCTAATGGACCCTTTATGTGGACTTATATGAGGTCCACTCAAAACTGGCCCAAAACCCTAAAATAAAAGCCCATAACTTAATCCAAACAAGCCTTGGATCCTAGCTTAAAACAAAGTATGAATTAAGCCCAAACAAGCCTTGGGCTGTAGCTAACAAAATAAAATAAAGCTCTTATCTCATGGCCCAAATAAGGTTGTATTGGACCCCTCTTGCACATGGATAAGATGTACTAGGATTTCCTCTTGATACTCCAATTCTGACTTGGTGGAAACCTTCAAAACCAATGCATTCAATGCGTCTTTCAATGTCTTTGTCTTGGACCGTGTCATCGGTCCATTTGGAACATGCAATGGGTCCTTGCTGGTGTTTCTGGGCTGGTCCGCATCATCCCCTCTCCCTTCGAAAGGATTCGACCTCGAATCAAAATCTGTGTCAAACAAAGTAAGATCAGCAACATTAAAGGTAGCACTAACACTATACTCACCTGGAAGGTCAATTTTGTATGCGTTGTCATTGATTATCTCTAAAACCTGAAAAGGACCATCACCACGAGGCTGTAATTTTGATTTCCTTTGGTTAGGAAATCGTTCCTTACGCATGTGCACCCATACCCAATCACCGGGTTGGAAAACAACCAGTTTACGTCCCTTGTTTGCTTTAGAAGCGTAAAGTCTGTTCTTTTTCTCTATTTGTAGTCGAACTCTCTCATGGAGTTCTCTCACCATCTTTGCCTTCTTTTCACCATCTAAACTTACCCTTTCTTCACAAGGTAAAGGAATTAAGTCCATAGGAGTTAGTGGATTAAAACCATAAACAATTTCAAAAGGAGAAAAAGTAGTAGTTGAATGCACAGTTCTATTATAAGCAAACTCAACAAAAGGCAAACATTCTTTGAATCTGCAAAATTTGGTTAGTAGCACAAAATATATCCTCACACCTCTCGTGTATCACACAAAACAAAAATTAAGGCTTTTCACTCTATTAAGCTCTCTACGCCTTTTACCTCACAACTTGCTTTCTTTTGGTTCTTTAGGAACTGAAATCAACAAATCAAAGTCAATAGCCTTCGCAGCGCACTCTAAATATAATTTTCAGACTCAAGAATCAATAAATATACTGAAAACAAAGCAAAACAAAACTAGGATTACGATTTTGCGAGTAGCAATGCAAATTCGTACGAATTGTGGACGAAACGAAGACACGAAATAAAACAGAAGCAAATGTTAAGAAAACAATTACTTGACTCCTAGATAACCCAAATATAGCAGAAACAAAAATATTTGGACAAAACTAAACAGCAAAGATCATGTTTTGAAACTTGAGGCAAATCTAACCTATTACGCAATTTTACGTAACAGAATTGAAACCCAGACCAAACGATCTCTAAATGACCTCAAATTCAATATTTAGTATTGATGAAAATGACTCAAACAACAACCAAATATCAAAATATGATGATAGTATAATGGCAGGCCAAATATCAAAATATGATGATAGTATAATGGCAGGAACGAAATCAACAGAAACAAAACAAGTTTTGAAAGATAACACCAAACAGACCCGTTACGACAAAACAAGACCTAATTCGGGAAACCTAAAGAAACCGATATCCAAATGACCTCGAATTTAATTTGTATTATTACAATACTATGAAATCACCAAAAATCAATTTATAGGTCGTTCTCTTATTTCTAGGCACCCAAACTCCTTGTATGATCAGTTTGCGGCGGAATTGATCCTCCAATTAAAACCTCCAGAAGCCGATATCAAAATAATCCCAAATTTAATATGTGGTGCAATCGCATACCCAATACTCGGAATATGAAGTTTCAATAGATTCCAAGGTGTTTTACCTAGGGTTCACTAAGAGTAGTGTTTTGCGGCAGAATTGAAACTCGAATTAAAACCTCAAACAAATAATATCAAAATAAGCCCAACTTTGATATATCATGCAATCCCACCCCCAATAGACTGAATATGAAGTTTAAATTGATTCCGAGGTGGTTTGCTTATGGTTCACCAAGATTTGTGTTTCTGCGGCAAAAATTGAATGATCCTTCAAATTTCAACTAATCACTCTTTTCTCTATTTCTTTCTGATTTGTTTTTCTTTTTAACAAACTGACATGATTAGAGACAGTAACAAGATGAAATATAAACTCTTTTTTTTTTGCTTAGATGACACAGACACGAAGAACAAGAAGATGGATGCAAACACTGAAAATCTTAAGGGACACAAAAAAAAAAAAAAACGAAAATAACAGAGATATGACCTTGTTTCGGAGCCTAGCCCTGATACCAACTGATGCGAACCTCGTGATCACGTGGTCACGCAACCCACAATCAAGATTGAGATCTGATCCCGGAAAGCCGAAATAGGTCTGATATGAGTGCGACACAATGGAAACCTGCCCCAAGGCACCTACACTATTGGAATGAGTAGAATGACGCCACGAAGCCAGTTAATCTTCGATAAGTCAGATTCAGTTCGTTCAAGAACTGAAGAATGCAAGAATCACTCTCACACGTTAAAACTGAAAATTTCAGAAGTAATTATCATCAAAGCTGCCGAAATTTTGGCCTAACATGAGTTTAAATAGTTCTTGAAAAGTTAACCCTAATGGACCCTTTATGTGGACTTATATGAGGTCCACTCAAAACTGGCCCAAAACCCTAAAATAAAAGCCCATAACTTAATCCAAACAAGCCTTGGATCCTAGCTTAAAACAAAGTATGAATTAAGCCCAAACAAGCCTTGGGCTGTAGCTAACAAAATAAAATAAAGCTCTTATCTCATGGCCCAAATAAGGTTGTATTGGACCCCTCTTGCACATGGATAAGATGTACTAGGATTTCCTCTTGATACTCCAATTCTGACTTGGTGGAAACCTTCAAAACCAATGCATTCAATGCGTCTTTCAATGTCTTTGTCTTGGACCGTGTCATCGGTCCATTTGGAACATGCAATGGGTCCTTGCTGGTGTTTCTGGGCTGGTCCGCATCATCCCCTCTCCCTTCGAAAGGATTCGACCTCGAATCAAAATCTGTGTCAAACAAAGTAAGATCAGCAACATTAAAGGTAGCACTAACACTATACTCACCTGGAAGGTCAATTTTGTATGCGTTGTCATTGATTATCTCTAAAACCTGAAAAGGACCATCACCACGAGGCTGTAATTTTGATTTCCTTTGGTTAGGAAATCGTTCCTTACGCATGTGCACCCATACCCAATCACCGGGTTGGAAAACAACCAGTTTACGTCCCTTGTTTGCTTTAGAAGCGTAAAGTCTGTTCTTTTTCTCTATTTGTAGTCGAACTCTCTCATGGAGTTCTCTCACCATCTTTGCCTTCTTTTCACCATCTAAACTTACCCTTTCTTCACAAGGTAAAGGAATTAAGTCCATAGGAGTTAGTGGATTAAAACCATAAACAATTTCAAAAGGAGAAAAAGTAGTAGTTGAATGCACAGTTCTATTATAAGCAAACTCAACAAAAGGCAAACATTCTTTGAATCTGCAAAATTTGGTTAGTAGCACAAAATATATCCTCACACCTCTCGTGTATCACACAAAACAAAAATTAAGGCTTTTCACTCTATTAAGCTCTCTACGCCTTTTACCTCACAACTTGCTTTCTTTTGGTTCTTTAGGAACTGAAATCAACAAATCAAAGTCAATAGCCTTCGCAGCGCACTCTAAATATAATTTTCAGACTCAAGAATCAATAAATATACTGAAAACAAAGCAAAACAAAACTAGGATTACGATTTTGCGAGTAGCAATGCAAATTCGTACGAATTGTGGACGAAACGAAGACACGAAATAAAACAGAAGCAAATGTTAAGAAAACAATTACTTGACTCCTAGATAACCCAAATATAGCAGAAACAAAAATATTTGGACAAAACTAAACAGCAAAGATCATGTTTTGAAACTTGAGGCAAATCTAACCTATTACGCAATTTTACGTAACAGAATTGAAACCCAGACCAAACGATCTCTAAATGACCTCAAATTCAATATTTAGTATTGATGAAAATGACTCAAACAACAACCAAATATCAAAATATGATGATAGTATAATGGCAGGCCAAATATCAAAATATGATGATAGTATAATGGCAGGAACGAAATCAACAGAAACAAAACAAGTTTTGAAAGATAACACCAAACAGACCCGTTACGACAAAACAAGACCTAATTCGGGAAACCTAAAGAAACCGATATCCAAATGACCTCGAATTTAATTTGTATTATTACAATACTATGAAATCACCAAAAATCAATTTATAGGTCGTTCTCTTATTTCTAGGCACCCAAACTCCTTGTATGATCAGTTTGCGGCGGAATTGATCCTCCAATTAAAACCTCCAGAAGCCGATATCAAAATAATCCCAAATTTAATATGTGGTGCAATCGCATACCCAATACTCGGAATATGAAGTTTCAATAGATTCCAAGGTGTTTTACCTAGGGTTCACTAAGAGTAGTGTTTTGCGGCAGAATTGAAACTCGAATTAAAACCTCAAACAAATAATATCAAAATAAGCCCAACTTTGATATATCATGCAATCCCACCCCCAATAGACTGAATATGAAGTTTAAATTGATTCCGAGGTGGTTTGCTTATGGTTCACCAAGATTTGTGTTTCTGCGGCAAAAATTGAATGATCCTTCAAATTTCAACTAATCACTCTTTTCTCTATTTCTTTCTGATTTGTTTTTCTTTTTAACAAACTGACATGATTAGAGACAGTAACAAGATGAAATATAAACTCTTTTTTTTTTGCTTAGATGACACAGACACGAAGAACAAGAAGATGGATGCAAACACTGAAAATCTTAAGGGACACAAAAAAAAAAAAAAACGAAAATAACAGAGATATGACCTTGTTTCGGAGCCTAGCCCTGATACCAACTGATGCGAACCTCGTGATCACGTGGTCACGCAACCCACAATCAAGATTGAGATCTGATCCCGGAAAGCCGAAATAGGTCTGATATGAGTGCGACACAATGGAAACCTGCCCCAAGGCACCTACACTATTGGAATGAGTAGAATGACGCCACGAAGCCAGTTAATCTTCGATAAGTCAGATTCAGTTCGTTCAAGAACTGAAGAATGCAAGAATCACTCTCACACGTTAAAACTGAAAATTTCAGAAGTAATTATCATCAAAGCTGCCGAAATTTTGGCCTAACATGAGTTTAAATAGTTCTTGAAAAGTTAACCCTAATGGACCCTTTATGTGGACTTATATGAGGTCCACTCAAAACTGGCCCAAAACCCTAAAATAAAAGCCCATAACTTAATCCAAACAAGCCTTGGATCCTAGCTTAAAACAAAGTATGAATTAAGCCCAAACAAGCCTTGGGCTGTAGCTAACAAAATAAAATAAAGCTCTTATCTCATGGCCCAAATAAGGTTGTATTGGACCCCTCTTGCACATGGATAAGATGTACTAGGATTTCCTCTTGATACTCCAATTCTGACTTGGTGGAAACCTTCAAAACCAATGCATTCAATGCGTCTTTCAATGTCTTTGTCTTGGACCGTGTCATCGGTCCATTTGGAACATGCAATGGGTCCTTGCTGGTGTTTCTGGGCTGGTCCGCATCATCCCCTCTCCCTTCGAAAGGATTCGACCTCGAATCAAAATCTGTGTCAAACAAAGTAAGATCAGCAACATTAAAGGTAGCACTAACACTATACTCACCTGGAAGGTCAATTTTGTATGCGTTGTCATTGATTATCTCTAAAACCTGAAAAGGACCATCACCACGAGGCTGTAATTTTGATTTCCTTTGGTTAGGAAATCGTTCCTTACGCATGTGCACCCATACCCAATCACCGGGTTGGAAAACAACCAGTTTACGTCCCTTGTTTGCTTTAGAAGCGTAAAGTCTGTTCTTTTTCTCTATTTGTAGTCGAACTCTCTCATGGAGTTCTCTCACCATCTTTGCCTTCTTTTCACCATCTAAACTTACCCTTTCTTCACAAGGTAAAGGAATTAAGTCCATAGGAGTTAGTGGATTAAAACCATAAACAATTTCAAAAGGAGAAAAAGTAGTAGTTGAATGCACAGTTCTATTATAAGCAAACTCAACAAAAGGCAAACATTCTTTGAATCTGCAAAATTTGGTTAGTAGCACAAAATATATCCTCACACCTCTCGTGTATCACACAAAACAAAAATTAAGGCTTTTCACTCTATTAAGCTCTCTACGCCTTTTACCTCACAACTTGCTTTCTTTTGGTTCTTTAGGAACTGAAATCAACAAATCAAAGTCAATAGCCTTCGCAGCGCACTCTAAATATAATTTTCAGACTCAAGAATCAATAAATATACTGAAAACAAAGCAAAACAAAACTAGGATTACGATTTTGCGAGTAGCAATGCAAATTCGTACGAATTGTGGACGAAACGAAGACACGAAATAAAACAGAAGCAAATGTTAAGAAAACAATTACTTGACTCCTAGATAACCCAAATATAGCAGAAACAAAAATATTTGGACAAAACTAAACAGCAAAGATCATGTTTTGAAACTTGAGGCAAATCTAACCTATTACGCAATTTTACGTAACAGAATTGAAACCCAGACCAAACGATCTCTAAATGACCTCAAATTCAATATTTAGTATTGATGAAAATGACTCAAACAACAACCAAATATCAAAATATGATGATAGTATAATGGCAGGCCAAATATCAAAATATGATGATAGTATAATGGCAGGAACGAAATCAACAGAAACAAAACAAGTTTTGAAAGATAACACCAAACAGACCCGTTACGACAAAACAAGACCTAATTCGGGAAACCTAAAGAAACCGATATCCAAATGACCTCGAATTTAATTTGTATTATTACAATACTATGAAATCACCAAAAATCAATTTATAGGTCGTTCTCTTATTTCTAGGCACCCAAACTCCTTGTATGATCAGTTTGCGGCGGAATTGATCCTCCAATTAAAACCTCCAGAAGCCGATATCAAAATAATCCCAAATTTAATATGTGGTGCAATCGCATACCCAATACTCGGAATATGAAGTTTCAATAGATTCCAAGGTGTTTTACCTAGGGTTCACTAAGAGTAGTGTTTTGCGGCAGAATTGAAACTCGAATTAAAACCTCAAACAAATAATATCAAAATAAGCCCAACTTTGATATATCATGCAATCCCACCCCCAATAGACTGAATATGAAGTTTAAATTGATTCCGAGGTGGTTTGCTTATGGTTCACCAAGATTTGTGTTTCTGCGGCAAAAATTGAATGATCCTTCAAATTTCAACTAATCACTCTTTTCTCTATTTCTTTCTGATTTGTTTTTCTTTTTAACAAACTGACATGATTAGAGACAGTAACAAGATGAAATATAAACTCTTTTTTTTTTGCTTAGATGACACAGACACGAAGAACAAGAAGATGGATGCAAACACTGAAAATCTTAAGGGACACAAAAAAAAAAAAAAACGAAAATAACAGAGATATGACCTTGTTTCGGAGCCTAGCCCTGATACCAACTGATGCGAACCTCGTGATCACGTGGTCACGCAACCCACAATCAAGATTGAGATCTGATCCCGGAAAGCCGAAATAGGTCTGATATGAGTGCGACACAATGGAAACCTGCCCCAAGGCACCTACACTATTGGAATGAGTAGAATGACGCCACGAAGCCAGTTAATCTTCGATAAGTCAGATTCAGTTCGTTCAAGAACTGAAGAATGCAAGAATCACTCTCACACGTTAAAACTGAAAATTTCAGAAGTAATTATCATCAAAGCTGCCGAAATTTTGGCCTAACATGAGTTTAAATAGTTCTTGAAAAGTTAACCCTAATGGACCCTTTATGTGGACTTATATGAGGTCCACTCAAAACTGGCCCAAAACCCTAAAATAAAAGCCCATAACTTAATCCAAACAAGCCTTGGATCCTAGCTTAAAACAAAGTATGAATTAAGCCCAAACAAGCCTTGGGCTGTAGCTAACAAAATAAAATAAAGCTCTTATCTCATGGCCCAAATAAGGTTGTATTGGACCCCTCTTGCACATGGATAAGATGTACTAGGATTTCCTCTTGATACTCCAATTCTGACTTGGTGGAAACCTTCAAAACCAATGCATTCAATGCGTCTTTCAATGTCTTTGTCTTGGACCGTGTCATCGGTCCATTTGGAACATGCAATGGGTCCTTGCTGGTGTTTCTGGGCTGGTCCGCATCATCCCCTCTCCCTTCGAAAGGATTCGACCTCGAATCAAAATCTGTGTCAAACAAAGTAAGATCAGCAACATTAAAGGTAGCACTAACACTATACTCACCTGGAAGGTCAATTTTGTATGCGTTGTCATTGATTATCTCTAAAACCTGAAAAGGACCATCACCACGAGGCTGTAATTTTGATTTCCTTTGGTTAGGAAATCGTTCCTTACGCATGTGCACCCATACCCAATCACCGGGTTGGAAAACAACCAGTTTACGTCCCTTGTTTGCTTTAGAAGCGTAAAGTCTGTTCTTTTTCTCTATTTGTAGTCGAACTCTCTCATGGAGTTCTCTCACCATCTTTGCCTTCTTTTCACCATCTAAACTTACCCTTTCTTCACAAGGTAAAGGAATTAAGTCCATAGGAGTTAGTGGATTAAAACCATAAACAATTTCAAAAGGAGAAAAAGTAGTAGTTGAATGCACAGTTCTATTATAAGCAAACTCAACAAAAGGCAAACATTCTTTGAATCTGCAAAATTTGGTTAGTAGCACAAAATATATCCTCACACCTCTCGTGTATCACACAAAACAAAAATTAAGGCTTTTCACTCTATTAAGCTCTCTACGCCTTTTACCTCACAACTTGCTTTCTTTTGGTTCTTTAGGAACTGAAATCAACAAATCAAAGTCAATAGCCTTCGCAGCGCACTCTAAATATAATTTTCAGACTCAAGAATCAATAAATATACTGAAAACAAAGCAAAACAAAACTAGGATTACGATTTTGCGAGTAGCAATGCAAATTCGTACGAATTGTGGACGAAACGAATACACGAAATAAAACAGAAGCAAATGTTAAGAAAACAATTACTTGACTCCTAGATAACCCAAATATAGCAGAAACAAAAATATTTGGACAAAACTAAACGGCAAAGATCATGTTTTGAAACTTGAGGCAAATCTAACCTATTACGCAATTTTACGTAACAGAATTGAAACCCAGACCAAACGATCTCTAAATGACCTCAAATTCAATATTTAGTATTGATGAAAATGACTCAAACAACAGCCAAATATCAAAATATGATGATAGTATAATGGCAGGCCAAATATCAAAATATGATGATAGTATAATGGCAGGAACGAAATCAACAGAAACAAAACAAGTTTTGAAAGATAACACCAAACAGACCCGTTACGACAAAACAAGACCTAATTCGGGAAACCTAAAGAAACCGATATCCAAATGACCTCGAATTTAATTTGTATTATTACAATACTATGAAATCACCAAAAATCAATTTATAGGTCGTTCTCTTATTTCTAGGCACCCAAACTCCTTGTATGATCAGTTTGCGGCGGAATTGATCCTCCAATTAAAACCTCCAGAAGCCGATATCAAAATAATCCCAAATTTAATATGTGGTGCAATCGCATACCCAATACTCGGAATATGAAGTTTCAATAGATTCCAAGGTGTTTTACCTAGGGTTCACTAAGAGTAGTGTTTTGCGGCAGAATTGAAACTCGAATTAAAACCTCAAACAAATAATATCAAAATAAGCCCAACTTTGATATATCATGCAATCCCACCCCCAATAGACTGAATATGAAGTTTAAATTGATTCCGAGGTGGTTTGCTTATGGTTCACCAAGATTTGTGTTTCTGCGGCAAAAATTGAATGATCCTTCAAATTTCAACTAATCACTCTTTTCTCTATTTCTTTCTGATTTGTTTTTCTTTTTAACAAACTGACATGATTAGAGACAGTAACAAGATGAAATATAAACTCTTTTTTTTTTTGCTTAGATGACACAGACACGAAGAACAAGAAGATGGATGCAAACACTGAAAATCTTAAGGGACACAAAAAAAAAAAAAAACGAAAATAACAGAGATATGACCTTGTTTCGGAGCCTAGCCCTGATACCAACTGATGCGAACCTCGTGATCACGTGGTCACGCAACCCACAATCAAGATTGAGATCTGATCCCGGAAAGCCGAAATAGGTCTGATATGAGTGCGACACAATGGAAACCTGCCCCAAGGCACCTACACTATTGGAATGAGTAGAATGACGCCACGAAGCCAGTTAATCTTCGATAAGTCAGATTCAGTTCGTTCAAGAACTGAAGAATGCAAGAATCACTCTCACACGTTAAAACTGAAAATTTCAGAAGTAATTATCATCAAAGCTGCCGAAATTTTGGCCTAACATGAGTTTAAATAGTTCTTGAAAAGTTAACCCTAATGGACCCTTTATGTGGACTTATATGAGGTCCACTCAAAACTGGCCCAAAACCCTAAAATAAAAGCCCATAACTTAATCCAAACAAGCCTTGGATCCTAGCTTAAAACAAAGTATGAATTAAGCCCAAACAAGCCTTGGGCTGTAGCTAACAAAATAAAATAAAGCTCTTATCTCATGGCCCAAATAAGGTTGTATTGGACCCCTCTTGCACATGGATAAGATGTACTAGGATTTCCTCTTGATACTCCAATTCTGACTTGGTGGAAACCTTCAAAACCAATGCATTCAATGCGTCTTTCAATGTCTTTGTCTTGGACCGTGTCATCGGTCCATTTGGAACATGCAATGGGTCCTTGCTGGTGTTTCTGGGCTGGTCCGCATCATCCCCTCTCCCTTCGAAAGGATTCGACCTCGAATCAAAATCTGTGTCAAACAAAGTAAGATCAGCAACATTAAAGGTAGCACTAACACTATACTCACCTGGAAGGTCAATTTTGTATGCGTTGTCATTGATTATCTCTAAAACCTGAAAAGGACCATCACCACGAGGCTGTAATTTTGATTTCCTTTGGTTAGGAAATCGTTCCTTACGCATGTGCACCCATACCCAATCACCGGGTTGGAAAACAACCAGTTTACGTCCCTTGTTTGCTTTAGAAGCGTAAAGTCTGTTCTTTTTCTCTATTTGTAGTCGAACTCTCTCATGGAGTTCTCTCACCATCTTTGCCTTCTTTTCACCATCTAAACTTACCCTTTCTTCACAAGGTAAAGGAATTAAGTCCATAGGAGTTAGTGGATTAAAACCATAAACAATTTCAAAAGGAGAAAAAGTAGTAGTTGAATGCACAGTTCTATTATAAGCAAACTCAACAAAAGGCAAACATTCTTTGAATCTGCAAAATTTGGTTAGTAGCACAAAATATATCCTCACACCTCTCGTGTATCACACAAAACAAAAATTAAGGCTTTTCACTCTATTAAGCTCTCTACGCCTTTTACCTCACAACTTGCTTTCTTTTGGTTCTTTAGGAACTGAAATCAACAAATCAAAGTCAATAGCCTTCGCAGCGCACTCTAAATATAATTTTCAGACTCAAGAATCAATAAATATACTGAAAACAAAGCAAAACAAAACTAGGATTACGATTTTGCGAGTAGCAATGCAAATTCGTACGAATTGTGGACGAAACGAATACACGAAATAAAACAGAAGCAAATGTTAAGAAAACAATTACTTGACTCCTAGATAACCCAAATATAGCAGAAACAAAAATATTTGGACAAAACTAAACGGCAAAGATCATGTTTTGAAACTTGAGGCAAATCTAACCTATTACGCAATTTTACGTAACAGAATTGAAACCCAGACCAAACGATCTCTAAATGACCTCAAATTCAATATTTAGTATTGATGAAAATGACTCAAACAACAGCCAAATATCAAAATATGATGATAGTATAATGGCAGGCCAAATATCAAAATATGATGATAGTATAATGGCAGGAACGAAATCAACAGAAACAAAACAAGTTTTGAAAGATAACACCAAACAGACCCGTTACGACAAAACAAGACCTAATTCGGGAAACCTAAAGAAACCGATATCCAAATGACCTCGAATTTAATTTGTATTATTACAATACTATGAAATCACCAAAAATCAATTTATAGGTCGTTCTCTTATTTCTAGGCACCCAAACTCCTTGTATGATCAGTTTGCGGCGGAATTGATCCTCCAATTAAAACCTCCAGAAGCCGATATCAAAATAATCCCAAATTTAATATGTGGTGCAATCGCATACCCAATACTCGGAATATGAAGTTTCAATAGATTCCAAGGTGTTTTACCTAGGGTTCACTAAGAGTAGTGTTTTGCGGCAGAATTGAAACTCGAATTAAAACCTCAAACAAATAATATCAAAATAAGCCCAACTTTGATATATCATGCAATCCCACCCCCAATAGACTGAATATGAAGTTTAAATTGATTCCGAGGTGGTTTGCTTATGGTTCACCAAGATTTGTGTTTCTGCGGCAAAAATTGAATGATCCTTCAAATTTCAACTAATCACTCTTTTCTCTATTTCTTTCTGATTTGTTTTTCTTTTTAACAAACTGACATGATTAGAGACAGTAACAAGATGAAATATAAACTCTTTTTTTTTTGCTTAGATGACACAGACACGAAGAACAAGAAGATGGATGCAAACACTGAAAATCTTAAGGGACACAAAAAAAAAAAAAAACGAAAATAACAGAGATATGACCTTGTTTCGGAGCCTAGCCCTGATACCAACTGATGCGAACCTCGTGATCACGTGGTCACGCAACCCACAATCAAGATTGAGATCTGATCCCGGAAAGCCGAAATAGGTCTGATATGAGTGCGACACAATGGAAACCTGCCCCAAGGCACCTACACTATTGGAATGAGTAGAATGACGCCACGAAGCCAGTTAATCTTCGATAAGTCAGATTCAGTTCGTTCAAGAACTGAAGAATGCAAGAATCACTCTCACACGTTAAAACTGAAAATTTCAGAAGTAATTATCATCAAAGCTGCCGAAATTTTGGCCTAACATGAGTTTAAATAGTTCTTGAAAAGTTAACCCTAATGGACCCTTTATGTGGACTTATATGAGGTCCACTCAAAACTGGCCCAAAACCCTAAAATAAAAGCCCATAACTTAATCCAAACAAGCCTTGGATCCTAGCTTAAAACAAAGTATGAATTAAGCCCAAACAAGCCTTGGGCTGTAGCTAACAAAATAAAATAAAGCTCTTATCTCATGGCCCAAATAAGGTTGTATTGGACCCCTCTTGCACATGGATAAGATGTACTAGGATTTCCTCTTGATACTCCAATTCTGACTTGGTGGAAACCTTCAAAACCAATGCATTCAATGCGTCTTTCAATGTCTTTGTCTTGGACCGTGTCATCGGTCCATTTGGAACATGCAATGGGTCCTTGCTGGTGTTTCTGGGCTGGTCCGCATCATCCCCTCTCCCTTCGAAAGGATTCGACCTCGAATCAAAATCTGTGTCAAACAAAGTAAGATCAGCAACATTAAAGGTAGCACTAACACTATACTCACCTGGAAGGTCAATTTTGTATGCGTTGTCATTGATTATCTCTAAAACCTGAAAAGGACCATCACCACGAGGCTGTAATTTTGATTTCCTTTGGTTAGGAAATCGTTCCTTACGCATGTGCACCCATACCCAATCACCGGGTTGGAAAACAACCAGTTTACGTCCCTTGTTTGCTTTAGAAGCGTAAAGTCTGTTCTTTTTCTCTATTTGTAGTCGAACTCTCTCATGGAGTTCTCTCACCATCTTTGCCTTCTTTTCACCATCTAAACTTACCCTTTCTTCACAAGGTAAAGGAATTAAGTCCATAGGAGTTAGTGGATTAAAACCATAAACAATTTCAAAAGGAGAAAAAGTAGTAGTTGAATGCACAGTTCTATTATAAGCAAACTCAACAAAAGGCAAACATTCTTTGAATCTGCAAAATTTGGTTAGTAGCACAAAATATATCCTCACACCTCTCGTGTATCACACAAAACAAAAATTAAGGCTTTTCACTCTATTAAGCTCTCTACGCCTTTTACCTCACAACTTGCTTTCTTTTGGTTCTTTAGGAACTGAAATCAACAAATCAAAGTCAATAGCCTTCGCAGCGCACTCTAAATATAATTTTCAGACTCAAGAATCAATAAATATACTGAAAACAAAGCAAAACAAAACTAGGATTATGATTTTGCGAGTAGCAATGCAAATTCGTACGAATTGTGGACGAAACGAATACACGAAATAAAACAGAAGCAAATGTTAAGAAAACAATTACTTGACTCCTAGATAACCCAAATATAGCAGAAACAAAAATATTTGGACAAAACTAAACGGCAAAGATCATGTTTTGAAACTTGAGGCAAATCTAACCTATTACGCAATTTTACGTAACAGAATTGAAACCCAGACCAAACGATCTCTAAATGACCTCAAATTCAATATTTAGTATTGATGAAAATGACTCAAACAACAGCCAAATATCAAAATATGATGATAGTATAATGGCAGGCCAAATATCAAAATATGATGATAGTATAATGGCAGGAACGAAATCAACAGAAACAAAACAAGTTTTGAAAGATAACACCAAACAGACCCGTTACGACAAAACAAGACCTAATTCGGGAAACCTAAAGAAACCGATATCCAAATGACCTCGAATTTAATTTGTATTATTACAATACTATGAAATCACCAAAAATCAATTTATAGGTCGTTCTCTTATTTCTAGGCACCCAAACTCCTTGTATGATCAGTTTGCGGCGGAATTGATCCTCCAATTAAAACCTCCAGAAGCCGATATCAAAATAATCCCAAATTTAATATGTGGTGCAATCGCATACCCAATACTCGGAATATGAAGTTTCAATAGATTCCAAGGTGTTTTACCTAGGGTTCACTAAGAGTAGTGTTTTGCGGCAGAATTGAAACTCGAATTAAAACCTCAAACAAATAATATCAAAATAAGCCCAACTTTGATATATCATGCAATCCCACCCCCAATAGACTGAATATGAAGTTTAAATTGATTCCGAGGTGGTTTGCTTATGGTTCACCAAGATTTGTGTTTCTGCGGCAAAAATTGAATGATCCTTCAAATTTCAACTAATCACTCTTTTCTCTATTTCTTTCTGATTTGTTTTTCTTTTTAACAAACTGACATGATTAGAGACAGTAACAAGATGAAATATAAACTCTTTTTTTTTTGCTTAGATGACACAGACACGAAGAACAAGAAGATGGATGCAAACACTGAAAATCTTAAGGGACACAAAAAAAAAAAAAAACGAAAATAACAGAGATATGACCTTGTTTCGGAGCCTAGCCCTGATACCAACTGATGCGAACCTCGTGATCACGTGGTCACGCAACCCACAATCAAGATTGAGATCTGATCCCGGAAAGCCGAAATAGGTCTGATATGAGTGCGACACAATGGAAACCTGCCCCAAGGCACCTACACTATTGGAATGAGTAGAATGACGCCACGAAGCCAGTTAATCTTCGATAAGTCAGATTCAGTTCGTTCAAGAACTGAAGAATGCAAGAATCACTCTCACACGTTAAAACTGAAAATTTCAGAAGTAATTATCATCAAAGCTGCCGAAATTTTGGCCTAACATGAGTTTAAATAGTTCTTGAAAAGTTAACCCTAATGGACCCTTTATGTGGACTTATATGAGGTCCACTCAAAACTGGCCCAAAACCCTAAAATAAAAGCCCATAACTTAATCCAAACAAGCCTTGGATCCTAGCTTAAAACAAAGTATGAATTAAGCCCAAACAAGCCTTGGGCTGTAGCTAACAAAATAAAATAAAGCTCTTATCTCATGGCCCAAATAAGGTTGTATTGGACCCCTCTTGCACATGGATAAGATGTACTAGGATTTCCTCTTGATACTCCAATTCTGACTTGGTGGAAACCTTCAAAACCAATGCATTCAATGCGTCTTTCAATGTCTTTGTCTTGGACCGTGTCATCGGTCCATTTGGAACATGCAATGGGTCCTTGCTGGTGTTTCTGGGCTGGTCCGCATCATCCCCTCTCCCTTCGAAAGGATTCGACCTCGAATCAAAATCTGTGTCAAACAAAGTAAGATCAGCAACATTAAAGGTAGCACTAACACTATACTCACCTGGAAGGTCAATTTTGTATGCGTTGTCATTGATTATCTCTAAAACCTGAAAAGGACCATCACCACGAGGCTGTAATTTTGATTTCCTTTGGTTAGGAAATCGTTCCTTACGCATGTGCACCCATACCCAATCACCGGGTTGGAAAACAACCAGTTTACGTCCCTTGTTTGCTTTAGAAGCGTAAAGTCTGTTCTTTTTCTCTATTTGTAGTCGAACTCTCTCATGGAGTTCTCTCACCATCTTTGCCTTCTTTTCACCATCTAAACTTACCCTTTCTTCACAAGGTAAAGGAATTAAGTCCATAGGAGTTAGTGGATTAAAACCATAAACAATTTCAAAAGGAGAAAAAGTAGTAGTTGAATGCACAGTTCTATTATAAGCAAACTCAACAAAAGGCAAACATTCTTTGAATCTGCAAAATTTGGTTAGTAGCACAAAATATATCCTCACACCTCTCGTGTATCACACAAAACAAAAATTAAGGCTTTTCACTCTATTAAGCTCTCTACGCCTTTTACCTCACAACTTGCTTTCTTTTGGTTCTTTAGGAACTGAAATCAACAAATCAAAGTCAATAGCCTTCGCAGCGCACTCTAAATATAATTTTCAGACTCAAGAATCAATAAATATACTGAAAACAAAGCAAAACAAAACTAGGATTATGATTTTGCGAGTAGCAATGCAAATTCGTACGAATTGTGGACGAAACGAATACACGAAATAAAACAGAAGCAAATGTTAAGAAAACAATTACTTGACTCCTAGATAACCCAAATATAGCAGAAACAAAAATATTTGGACAAAACTAAACGGCAAAGATCATGTTTTGAAACTTGAGGCAAATCTAACCTATTACGCAATTTTACGTAACAGAATTGAAACCCAGACCAAACGATCTCTAAATGACCTCAAATTCAATATTTAGTATTGATGAAAATGACTCAAACAACAGCCAAATATCAAAATATGATGATAGTATAATGGCAGGCCAAATATCAAAATATGATGATAGTATAATGGCAGGAACGAAATCAACAGAAACAAAACAAGTTTTGAAAGATAACACCAAACAGACCCGTTACGACAAAACAAGACCTAATTCGGGAAACCTAAAGAAACCGATATCCAAATGACCTCGAATTTAATTTGTATTATTACAATACTATGAAATCACCAAAAATCAATTTATAGGTCGTTCTCTTATTTCTAGGCACCCAAACTCCTTGTATGATCAGTTTGCGGCGGAATTGATCCTCCAATTAAAACCTCCAGAAGCCGATATCAAAATAATCCCAAATTTAATATGTGGTGCAATCGCATACCCAATACTCGGAATATGAAGTTTCAATAGATTCCAAGGTGTTTTACCTAGGGTTCACTAAGAGTAGTGTTTTGCGGCAGAATTGAAACTCGAATTAAAACCTCAAACAAATAATATCAAAATAAGCCCAACTTTGATATATCATGCAATCCCACCCCCAATAGACTGAATATGAAGTTTAAATTGATTCCGAGGTGGTTTGCTTATGGTTCACCAAGATTTGTGTTTCTGCGGCAAAAATTGAATGATCCTTCAAATTTCAACTAATCACTCTTTTCTCTATTTCTTTCTGATTTGTTTTTCTTTTTAACAAACTGACATGATTAGAGACAGTAACAAGATGAAATATAAACTCTTTTTTTTTTGCTTAGATGACACAGACACGAAGAACAAGAAGATGGATGCAAACACTGAAAATCTTAAGGGACACAAAAAAAAAAAAAACGAAAATAACAGAGATATGACCTTGTTTCGGAGCCTAGCCCTGATACCAACTGATGCGAACCTCGTGATCACGTGGTCACGCAACCCACAATCAAGATTGAGATCTGATCCCGGAAAGCCGAAATAGGTCTGATATGAGTGCGACACAATGGAAACCTGCCCCAAGGCACCTACACTATTGGAATGAGTAGAATGACGCCACGAAGCCAGTTAATCTTCGATAAGTCAGATTCAGTTCGTTCAAGAACTGAAGAATGCAAGAATCACTCTCACACGTTAAAACTGAAAATTTCAGAAGTAATTATCATCAAAGCTGCCGAAATTTTGGCCTAACATGAGTTTAAATAGTTCTTGAAAAGTTAACCCTAATGGACCCTTTATGTGGACTTATATGAGGTCCACTCAAAACTGGCCCAAAACCCTAAAATAAAAGCCCATAACTTAATCCAAACAAGCCTTGGATCCTAGCTTAAAACAAAGTATGAATTAAGCCCAAACAAGCCTTGGGCTGTAGCTAACAAAATAAAATAAAGCTCTTATCTCATGGCCCAAATAAGGTTGTATTGGACCCCTCTTGCACATGGATAAGATGTACTAGGATTTCCTCTTGATACTCCAATTCTGACTTGGTGGAAACCTTCAAAACCAATGCATTCAATGCGTCTTTCAATGTCTTTGTCTTGGACCGTGTCATCGGTCCATTTGGAACATGCAATGGGTCCTTGCTGGTGTTTCTGGGCTGGTCCGCATCATCCCCTCTCCCTTCGAAAGGATTCGACCTCGAATCAAAATCTGTGTCAAACAAAGTAAGATCAGCAACATTAAAGGTAGCACTAACACTATACTCACCTGGAAGGTCAATTTTGTATGCGTTGTCATTGATTATCTCTAAAACCTGAAAAGGACCATCACCACGAGGCTGTAATTTTGATTTCCTTTGGTTAGGAAATCGTTCCTTACGCATGTGCACCCATACCCAATCACCGGGTTGGAAAACAACCAGTTTACGTCCCTTGTTTGCTTTAGAAGCGTAAAGTCTGTTCTTTTTCTCTATTTGTAGTCGAACTCTCTCATGGAGTTCTCTCACCATCTTTGCCTTCTTTTCACCATCTAAACTTACCCTTTCTTCACAAGGTAAAGGAATTAAGTCCATAGGAGTTAGTGGATTAAAACCATAAACAATTTCAAAAGGAGAAAAAGTAGTAGTTGAATGCACAGTTCTATTATAAGCAAACTCAACAAAAGGCAAACATTCTTTGAATCTGCAAAATTTGGTTAGTAGCACAAAATATATCCTCACACCTCTCGTGTATCACACAAAACAAAAATTAAGGCTTTTCACTCTATTAAGCTCTCTACGCCTTTTACCTCACAACTTGCTTTCTTTTGGTTCTTTAGGAACTGAAATCAACAAATCAAAGTCAATAGCCTTCGCAGCGCACTCTAAATATAATTTTCAGACTCAAGAATCAATAAATATACTGAAAACAAAGCAAAACAAAACTAGGATTACGATTTTGCGAGTAGCAATGCAAATTCGTACGAATTGTGGACGAAACGAATACACGAAATAAAACAGAAGCAAATGTTAAGAAAACAATTACTTGACTCCTAGATAACCCAAATATAGCAGAAACA
The DNA here is from genome assembly GCA_033617975.1 of Populus alba x Populus glandulosa. NCBI lineage: Eukaryota > Viridiplantae > Streptophyta > Magnoliopsida > Malpighiales > Salicaceae > Populus > Populus alba x Populus glandulosa. The sequence goes on from CM066157.1 coordinate 5,512,726, forward strand.
AAAATATTTGGACAAAACTAAACGGCAAAGATCATGTTTTGAAACTTGAGGCAAATCTAACCTATTACGCAATTTTACGTAACAGAATTGAAACCCAGACCAAACGATCTCTAAATGACCTCAAATTCAATATTTAGTATTGATGAAAATGACTCAAACAACAGCCAAATATCAAAATATGATGATAGTATAATGGCAGGCCAAATATCAAAATATGATGATAGTATAATGGCAGGAACGAAATCAACAGAAACAAAACAAGTTTTGAAAGATAACACCAAACAGACCCGTTACGACAAAACAAGACCTAATTCGGGAAACCTAAAGAAACCGATATCCAAATGACCTCGAATTTAATTTGTATTATTACAATACTATGAAATCACCAAAAATCAATTTATAGGTCGTTCTCTTATTTCTAGGCACCCAAACTCCTTGTATGATCAGTTTGCGGCGGAATTGATCCTCCAATTAAAACCTCCAGAAGCCGATATCAAAATAATCCCAAATTTAATATGTGGTGCAATCGCATACCCAATACTCGGAATATGAAGTTTCAATAGATTCCAAGGTGTTTTACCTAGGGTTCACTAAGAGTAGTGTTTTGCGGCAGAATTGAAACTCGAATTAAAACCTCAAACAAATAATATCAAAATAAGCCCAACTTTGATATATCATGCAATCCCACCCCCAATAGACTGAATATGAAGTTTAAATTGATTCCGAGGTGGTTTGCTTATGGTTCACCAAGATTTGTGTTTCTGCGGCAAAAATTGAATGATCCTTCAAATTTCAACTAATCACTCTTTTCTCTATTTCTTTCTGATTTGTTTTTCTTTTTAACAAACTGACATGATTAGAGACAGTAACAAGATGAAATATAAACTCTTTTTTTTTTGCTTAGATGACACAGACACGAAGAACAAGAAGATGGATGCAAACACTGAAAATCTTAAGGGACACAAAAAAAAAAAAAAACGAAAATAACAGAGATATGACCTTGTTTCGGAGCCTAGCCCTGATACCAACTGATGCGAACCTCGTGATCACGTGGTCACGCAACCCACAATCAAGATTGAGATCTGATCCCGGAAAGCCGAAATAGGTCTGATATGAGTGCGACACAATGGAAACCTGCCCCAAGGCACCTACACTATTGGAATGAGTAGAATGACGCCACGAAGCCAGTTAATCTTCGATAAGTCAGATTCAGTTCGTTCAAGAACTGAAGAATGCAAGAATCACTCTCACACGTTAAAACTGAAAATTTCAGAAGTAATTATCATCAAAGCTGCCGAAATTTTGGCCTAACATGAGTTTAAATAGTTCTTGAAAAGTTAACCCTAATGGACCCTTTATGTGGACTTATATGAGGTCCACTCAAAACTGGCCCAAAACCCTAAAATAAAAGCCCATAACTTAATCCAAACAAGCCTTGGATCCTAGCTTAAAACAAAGTATGAATTAAGCCCAAACAAGCCTTGGGCTGTAGCTAACAAAATAAAATAAAGCTCTTATCTCATGGCCCAAATAAGGTTGTATTGGACCCCTCTTGCACATGGATAAGATGTACTAGGATTTCCTCTTGATACTCCAATTCTGACTTGGTGGAAACCTTCAAAACCAATGCATTCAATGCGTCTTTCAATGTCTTTGTCTTGGACCGTGTCATCGGTCCATTTGGAACATGCAATGGGTCCTTGCTGGTGTTTCTGGGCTGGTCCGCATCATCCCCTCTCCCTTCGAAAGGATTCGACCTCGAATCAAAATCTGTGTCAAACAAAGTAAGATCAGCAACATTAAAGGTAGCACTAACACTATACTCACCTGGAAGGTCAATTTTGTATGCGTTGTCATTGATTATCTCTAAAACCTGAAAAGGACCATCACCACGAGGCTGTAATTTTGATTTCCTTTGGTTAGGAAATCGTTCCTTACGCATGTGCACCCATACCCAATCACCGGGTTGGAAAACAACCAGTTTACGTCCCTTGTTTGCTTTAGAAGCGTAAAGTCTGTTCTTTTTCTCTATTTGTAGTCGAACTCTCTCATGGAGTTCTCTCACCATCTTTGCCTTCTTTTCACCATCTAAACTTACCCTTTCTTCACAAGGTAAAGGAATTAAGTCCATAGGAGTTAGTGGATTAAAACCATAAACAATTTCAAAAGGAGAAAAAGTAGTAGTTGAATGCACAGTTCTATTATAAGCAAACTCAACAAAAGGCAAACATTCTTTGAATCTGCAAAATTTGGTTAGTAGCACAAAATATATCCTCACACCTCTCGTGTATCACACAAAACAAAAATTAAGGCTTTTCACTCTATTAAGCTCTCTACGCCTTTTACCTCACAACTTGCTTTCTTTTGGTTCTTTAGGAACTGAAATCAACAAATCAAAGTCAATAGCCTTCGCAGCGCACTCTAAATATAATTTTCAGACTCAAGAATCAATAAATATACTGAAAACAAAGCAAAACAAAACTAGGATTACGATTTTGCGAGTAGCAATGCAAATTCGTACGAATTGTGGACGAAACGAATACACGAAATAAAACAGAAGCAAATGTTAAGAAAACAATTACTTGACTCCTAGATAACCCAAATATAGCAGAAACAAAAATATTTGGACAAAACTAAACGGCAAAGATCATGTTTTGAAACTTGAGGCAAATCTAACCTATTACGCAATTTTACGTAACAGAATTGAAACCCAGACCAAACGATCTCTAAATGACCTCAAATTCAATATTTAGTATTGATGAAAATGACTCAAACAACAGCCAAATATCAAAATATGATGATAGTATAATGGCAGGCCAAATATCAAAATATGATGATAGTATAATGGCAGGAACGAAATCAACAGAAACAAAACAAGTTTTGAAAGATAACACCAAACAGACCCCTTACGACAAAACAAGACCTAATTCGGGAAACCTAAAGAAACCGATATCCAAATGACCTCGAATTTAATTTGTATTATTACAATACTATGAAATCACCAAAAATCAATTTATAGGTCGTTCTCTTATTTCTAGGCACCCAAACTCCTTGTATGATCAGTTTGCGGCGGAATTGATCCTCCAATTAAAACCTCCAGAAGCCGATATCAAAATAATCCCAAATTTAATATGTGGTGCAATCGCATACCCAATACTCGGAATATGAAGTTTCAATAGATTCCAAGGTGTTTTACCTAGGGTTCACTAAGAGTAGTGTTTTGCGGCAGAATTGAAACTCGAATTAAAACCTCAAACAAATAATATCAAAATAAGCCCAACTTTGATATATCATGCAATCCCACCCCCAATAGACTGAATATGAAGTTTAAATTGATTCCGAGGTGGTTTGCTTATGGTTCACCAAGATTTGTGTTTCTGCGGCAAAAATTGAATGATCCTTCAAATTTCAACTAATCACTCTTTTCTCTATTTCTTTCTGATTTGTTTTTCTTTTTAACAAACTGACATGATTAGAGACAGTAACAAGATGAAATATAAACTCTTTTTTTTTTGCTTAGATGACACAGACACGAAGAACAAGAAGATGGATGCAAACACTGAAAATCTTAAGGGACACAAAAAAAAAAAAAAACGAAAATAACAGAGATATGACCTTGTTTCGGAGCCTAGCCCTGATACCAACTGATGCGAACCTCGTGATCACGTGGTCACGCAACCCACAATCAAGATTGAGATCTGATCCCGGAAAGCCGAAATAGGTCTGATATGAGTGCGACACAATGGAAACCTGCCCCAAGGCACCTACACTATTGGAATGAGTAGAATGACGCCACGAAGCCAGTTAATCTTCGATAAGTCAGATTCAGTTCGTTCAAGAACTGAAGAATGCAAGAATCACTCTCACACGTTAAAACTGAAAATTTCAGAAGTAATTATCATCAAAGCTGCCGAAATTTTGGCCTAACATGAGTTTAAATAGTTCTTGAAAAGTTAACCCTAATGGACCCTTTATGTGGACTTATATGAGGTCCACTCAAAACTGGCCCAAAACCCTAAAATAAAAGCCCATAACTTAATCCAAACAAGCCTTGGATCCTAGCTTAAAACAAAGTATGAATTAAGCCCAAACAAGCCTTGGGCTGTAGCTAACAAAATAAAATAAAGCTCTTATCTCATGGCCCAAATAAGGTTGTATTGGACCCCTCTTGCACATGGATAAGATGTACTAGGATTTCCTCTTGATACTCCAATTCTGACTTGGTGGAAACCTTCAAAACCAATGCATTCAATGCGTCTTTCAATGTCTTTGTCTTGGACCGTGTCATCGGTCCATTTGGAACATGCAATGGGTCCTTGCTGGTGTTTCTGGGCTGGTCCGCATCATCCCCTCTCCCTTCGAAAGGATTCGACCTCGAATCAAAATCTGTGTCAAACAAAGTAAGATCAGCAACATTAAAGGTAGCACTAACACTATACTCACCTGGAAGGTCAATTTTGTATGCGTTGTCATTGATTATCTCTAAAACCTGAAAAGGACCATCACCACGAGGCTGTAATTTTGATTTCCTTTGGTTAGGAAATCGTTCCTTACGCATGTGCACCCATACCCAATCACCGGGTTGGAAAACAACCAGTTTACGTCCCTTGTTTGCTTTAGAAGCGTAAAGTCTGTTCTTTTTCTCTATTTGTAGTCGAACTCTCTCATGGAGTTCTCTCACCATCTTTGCCTTCTTTTCACCATCTAAACTTACCCTTTCTTCACAAGGTAAAGGAATTAAGTCCATAGGAGTTAGTGGATTAAAACCATAAACAATTTCAAAAGGAGAAAAAGTAGTAGTTGAATGCACAGTTCTATTATAAGCAAACTCAACAAAAGGCAAACATTCTTTGAATCTGCAAAATTTGGTTAGTAGCACAAAATATATCCTCACACCTCTCGTGTATCACACAAAACAAAAATTAAGGCTTTTCACTCTATTAAGCTCTCTACGCCTTTTACCTCACAACTTGCTTTCTTTTGGTTCTTTAGGAACTGAAATCAACAAATCAAAGTCAATAGCCTTCGCAGCGCACTCTAAATATAATTTTCAGACTCAAGAATCAATAAATATACTGAAAACAAAGCAAAACAAAACTAGGATTACGATTTTGCGAGTAGCAATGCAAATTCGTACGAATTGTGGACGAAACGAAGACACGAAATAAAACAGAAGCAAATGTTAAGAAAACAATTACTTGACTCCTAGATAACCCAAATATAGCAGAAACAAAAATATTTGGACAAAACTAAACGGCAAAGATCATGTTTTGAAACTTGAGGCAAATCTAACCTATTACGCAATTTTACGTAACAGAATTGAAACCCAGACCAAACGATCTCTAAATGACCTCAAATTCAATATTTAGTATTGATGAAAATGACTCAAACAACAGCCAAATATCAAAATATGATGATAGTATAATGGCAGGCCAAATATCAAAATATGATGATAGTATAATGGCAGGAACGAAATCAACAGAAACAAAACAAGTTTTGAAAGATAACACCAAACAGACCCGTTACGACAAAACAAGACCTAATTCGGGAAACCTAAAGAAACCGATATCCAAATGACCTCGAATTTAATTTGTATTATTACAATACTATGAAATCACCAAAAATCAATTTATAGGTCGTTCTCTTATTTCTAGGCACCCAAACTCCTTGTATGATCAGTTTGCGGCGGAATTGATCCTCCAATTAAAACCTCCAGAAGCCGATATCAAAATAATCCCAAATTTAATATGTGGTGCAATCGCATACCCAATACTCGGAATATGAAGTTTCAATAGATTCCAAGGTGTTTTACCTAGGGTTCACTAAGAGTAGTGTTTTGCGGCAGAATTGAAACTCGAATTAAAACCTCAAACAAATAATATCAAAATAAGCCCAACTTTGATATATCATGCAATCCCACCCCCAATAGACTGAATATGAAGTTTAAATTGATTCCGAGGTGGTTTGCTTATGGTTCACCAAGATTTGTGTTTCTGCGGCAAAAATTGAATGATCCTTCAAATTTCAACTAATCACTCTTTTCTCTATTTCTTTCTGATTTGTTTTTCTTTTTAACAAACTGACATGATTAGAGACAGTAACAAGATGAAATATAAACTCTTTTTTTTTTTGCTTAGATGACACAGACACGAAGAACAAGAAGATGGATGCAAACACTGAAAATCTTTTTTTTTTTTGGTAAGCTGACTTATGTATTAAAAGAAAATGATACAAAGAATATAATGGGCATACCCAAGATTTACAATGTGAACAGAAACGAAAACCAACAAATGGCTACAGGCTAGCCACATAACAAAACAAAAACTTAGACCAACTAGATATGCTAGGGGTACAAAAACAACCAGCTAAATATCAAATTAAGAGTCCATGTTATTGACCCTCCAAAGTCTTTGGATCCTTATGTTTTCATCTGTTTGTTGAACATTCCTCATCAAAACAAGCTTATCGCGAATGATACATTCGATTTGATCAAAAACCAAATTCGAAGCTTTAGACACATCTGCAAAGATCCTTGCGTTCCGTTCTTGCCAGATACAATACACTGTAGCTGCGAAACCCAGTTTACGAGAAAAGTTGACGAAACTTTTGCCATGCCAAGAGACAGTGGCCAATCGAATCCATTCATCCAAGCTTTTTGTCATTCTTGGAATGTCGCATCTGTCACAAACATTCCACCATAATGCTTTCGTAAAGGAGCATTCAAAGAACAAGTGGTTGTGATCTTCATTATTGCGGAGACAAAGTGAGCACCTATTGGGACCATGAATACCAAACCGATGAAGTCTATCCTGCGTTGAGAGTTTCCGTTGGATAGCCACCCAAAGAAGAAATGCATGTCTTGGGACAGCATTCTTGAACCACACGATGTCATGCCAATCAACCGTCTGATGATGAATTCTTAGTTGTTCCCAAGCTACTTTGACCGAGAAACTCTGATTTGGCGAATCCAACCAAACAATCTCATCCTTTTGCCCCTTAGGAGTAGATGTGGAAGGAATAGCTTCTATAATGGGGTGCCAGCCAATAGCATGAGTGATAGGAATTCTCCATTCTAAGTTATTAATCAGCACGTTCACTCTCGCATTGTGTTCCATACCTGAATCATAGATGAATCGTTCACCGTAAGTATCAGCGAGCGGGCTGTGAGGATGCCAATTGTCAAACCATAGAGAGGTTGTCATTCCATCTCCGATAATGTGCTTCATCTTCGGCCATGCTAAGGATCTGAGCTTTAGAATCTTTCCCCAAGCCCAAGAGCAGCTTCCTGGCGCCTTGATTGTCCAGAAATTCCTACCTCGCAAGAGATTGGATCTGATCCAAGTAGACCAGATTGAGCCATCCGAGTCATTGCACAAGTTCCAAATGTGTTTCAACAAGGCAATCTTGTTCCATTCTGTTATCCTTTTTATGCCTAGCCCCCCCTCCTTTCTTGGAAGACATACCTGATCCCAAGCCACTTTAGCCCTAGTAGTGCTCATATCTGAACCTGACCAAAGAAATGATCTCATAATTTGCTCAACGTTTTTCACTACTTGCCCAGGTAATAGGAATAGAGATGCCCAATAGACCTGGATGGAGAATAAAACTGAGTTAATCAGTTGTACTCGCCCTGCGAAAGAGAGTGTTCTGCAGGTCCAATGTCGTACTTTAGCGGTAATTCGATCCACGAGGCCCTTACAATCAACAGCCTTTAGTCTGGACGAGATAAGAGGCACTCCCAAATATTTCATTGGAAGCTCCCCCTCTCTAAACCCAAGAATACTGATAATCTGTTCCCTCTCAGCACCTAACACACCGCTCAAGAAGATGTCACTTTTGTTTGGATTTGGATATAGACCTGATAGATCTTGAAACTCTATGAGTGCATTTTTGATCATACGAACTGAGTGTACATCCCCTTTGCTGAATATCATCAAGTCGTCGGCAAAGCAAAGATGAGAAATTCTGTCCTTCTTGCATCTCCAGTGGAACTTGAAGTTTTGATTGGCACTCATATTGCAGAACAGCCCTGACAGGATTTCCATGCAAAGGACAAACAAATATGGAGATAATGGATCACCTTGTCTCAGCCCTCTACCCCCATGAAAGTAACCTGCAAGTTCACCGTTGATGTTGATTGAGAATTGACACGATGTAACACACACCATGATCCAATCAACCACTGTTCTAGGGAATCCCATTTTTATTAACGTAGCATCAACGAAATCCCACCGAACCGAGTCATAAGCCTTCATCAGATCTACTTTCATAGCACAACGAGCCGGACCCGTAGATTTATGATAGCCTTTCATTAGCTCCTGAGACAAAAGAATATTGTCGCTGATTCTCCGTCTAGAGATAAAAGCTGTCTGATACGGACCTACTAAGGACGGCAAAACAAGTTTCATTCTCCCAGCTAGAATCTTCGCGATGCATTTGTATACTGTATTGCAGCAAGATATAGGACGAAAATCTGTCAACCTCGTAGGATTAGCAACTTTAGGGATAAGGGAAATGGATGTAGCATTCATTTCTTTAAGCATTCTACGAGTCTGAAAGAAGGAGCTAACAGCTTTGATTACATCTTCCCCCACTATATGCCACATTCTTTTGAAGAAACCTACGTTGAAGCCATCCGGGCCAGGGGCTTTGTTGTTTTTCAAACTAAACATAGCATTCTTAATCTCCTCCCTTGTTACTTCTTGTGCTAGTTCATGCTGTTGAGTCGAAGATAGTTTGCAGTTAATTGCCGATTGCATCACTTCCTCGTTCAAGACCCTAGGCATCTGATTCACTCCCAACACACGCTGGAAGTATGCAATTACTTCTGATTTGACTGCCTCGTGTCCTTCAACGACTTCCCCATCCTCCCTTGTAACGGAGAGAAGCTTATTTCTATTCTGTCTTCCATTTACTGATTTGTGGAAGTAGCTAGTATTCTGATCCCCCAAGCTAAGCCATTGCATCCTTGCCTTTTGTTTGAAAAAACTCTCTTCCGCCCTGACAGTAGAAGCATAGTTACGAACAGCATCTCTTTCTCGCATACGCAATGTTGGATTCTCAGGCGCTGTATGCAGAGCTTGTTGAGCCTTATCCATGTGATCTTTTGCATCTTTGACTCTATCGGAAATATTGGAGAAGTGAGTCTTATTGAACTGTTTAAGTTCCTGCTTTAGCTTCCTTAGTTTGCAACACAACTGATACATTGGACAACCTCCCGAATGCTGATCCCATACTTTCTTCACCAAGGGCATGAACTCGTCATGATCCATCCACATATCGAAGAATCTGAATGGTTTCTTTATGTTCTGAACATTGCCAGTGACTTTTACCACCATGGGAGAATGATCCGACATACCAGTAGGCAAGAATCTCGCTTCCGACAATGGGAAGTGCATATTCCACTTCTCATTTACAAGCACTCTATCTAGTTTCCGCATAATCATATTCTCAGGACATTGGTTCGTCCAAGTATAATGCATACCTGAATACCGAAGATCATCCACTTTCGCTTCACGTATACATGTTTCCAATCTGTCCATATGACCAGCCCACGTAGAAGACCCTCCTAACCTCTCTGACTGGTTGCGGATAGCATTAAAGTCGCCCATAAGAATCCATGGGGTTGACTCCCATCCATCACTACGACTCACAATATCAGACCATAAAGCCTCACGTAAGGATGCATTATTGTCTCCGTAAATGATTGAAGCATTAAAACAGATATTGGTAGCTAATATCATAACAGAAACATGGATAGCCTGGTCTGACATTCCCAGAACATCCACCTTCACCAAATCAGCATTCCAACAAACCCAAATACGACCACGACAAGAGAAATCATAATTATACAAGAATGACCAATTACGCAGAAGAAGTTGCGAAACATTATCTTTATTCCTGTCTCTAACCCGAGTTTCAACCAACCCAAAAAAAACCATCCTCTCTTGATGGATGAGCTGACGCAGTTCTGAATGCTTTATGGGATCATTCAAACCTCTAACATTCCAACATCCAATAATCATAGGGAATTAGAGAGGAGTACCAAACAGCAACACACTGATTACCTTGACTTGCCCCCCCTCGAGGAGCCAGATTTCTTACTCTTCTTTGAAAAGCCTGGAGAACCCGTTTTCTTTTTCTCTAGAGAGTCTCTAGCCTTGCTAGCTAACTGATTAATAAAAGTTTCCCCGTCAGAAGAAATCGGACTTTGCGGACTTGTTGGGATCAGTGACGTCGACTCCTTATCCTCGTCTTCCTTACCTGTATCAGCTCCCATAGCTCCAATATCAACATTCACCTCATGACTAACAGGGTTCATGGTTGCATAAGCAATTGTATTACAGATGGTTAAACTTTGATCTAAAAAAGTACATGCAGCCCCTTCCTCCGGCACCATGTCTGCTCGTAAACTCTTCAAAACAAGAGGAGAGGTAGGATTTTCATCTTCATAACAACCAGCATTGGGCACATCTGATGTCGCAGTTTCATTCGTATGACAATCAGCAATATGTAAAGCAGATGCTACAGAACCATTCTCATTACAATTAAGCTCTTTAGATGCCAAACAATCATTCTCACCAATCGTAACACCCTTATTTCGTTTACCAACTACCTGCCATTGAAGCTGATTCTGCTTATTATCTGCAGGTTTAGAGTTCACAACTCCTATTTTCCTTTTTCCATCTGCCCCCATTGTACGATCATCAACTTTACTGGTAGCACATATCGCTGTGGTATGTCCAAAGACATTGCAATTATTGCACCTTGAAGGTATCCATTCATAATCCGCTGAAATTGTTATGAATAACCCATTTGGACAGCGAAGGTCGTATTCCTTCACCAGCGTTTTCGAAGCTTCTATCTCAACGCAAACTCTTGCGTAGCTAAGCCTTTTACGCAATAATGTAGTGAGGTCAGCATGAAGGGGAACCCCAATAGCACTCGCTACACAACTCAACCCCTTAACAGTCCAATACTCGAGAGGAACATTATAGAGCTTAACCCATACCGGAACTCTATCCAGATCATCTTTCAAAAATTGCATGTTCGGATGCCAACGTTTAAGCACCAAAGGTCTGTTGGCCATGTGCCATGGGGCTCTCTCCAGAACATTAGTGGCGCGATCGACCGAATCAAAAGTGAAGAGAAAGAAACCATTATCAGAAGATAAAACATCGGATAGACCGTGGGAGCCCCATATTCTTTTGGCAATAGAATTAACAACAGGATAGGGTAATTTCTGACCCACGAAATGACCAACTAGAGTGGATTTCCAAAGTTCACAGCCATCCTCAAACACATCAAGTGGAGGAGCTACTGTCACACGACCATTAGTTATTGCGGGGGGAGCAAAATGCAAGTTACGGACTGGATTCATATCAAGGGACATCCTACCCTTATTGTCATCAACATCAGAACCCTTCAAAGCATTTAAAAAATTCAATTTGGGGCTAAGGTTTAGCTGTTCTTGTTGCTTTGACCCAACCTTCAACTCATCAACTTTAGAACTCAACATGTCGTGACTAATTAGCATATCATGGAGCTCTAATTGTAAGGTATGTCCAGATTTAACTGCATTTTGTTGTTCAATGTCAGAGCTAACCATTGGAACAGATTCGATAGCAGAACACAAAGACAATATGGTACAGAATTGCGAGTCCAGTATCTACCAGAACTTTGATTGGAACAACGATCCGTTCGGTCAAGATATATAGCAGGTTCAGAAAAACAACATACTAAAAGATGGTGACGATCCAACGGTGAACAAAGGAGATCGAGCTTCAACAACACCACTCTCTAATCAGCAAGCAAATGAACTTCCAAATGAGTTGTATTCAATTGTGTCCAGACTTAACTTCATTTTGTTGTTTAATGTTACAGCTAACCAATGGAACAGATTCCACACCAGAACATGAAGACAATATGGCAATAGACATTTACTAGAGATAGCAAAGCTCTACTGAGTGATTCTCATGTTTATAGCTGGTATTAGAAGTCCAGAAAGAAAACCCACTGAAAAAGATGCAGCTACTCACCTTATCTCAATGATTACGAGGCCAGTATCTCTCAGTTCATTGATTGAAAAGATGATCCCTTCGGTCAAGATGTAGAGCATGTTCTGATGGAGAACATACTCAAATATGGTGACGATCCAACGGTGAACCAAAGAGATCGAGCTTCGACAACCCCAGAATTACAAGTCCCGTACCTCACAGTTCATTGATTGAAATGATGATCCGTTCGGTCAAGATGTAGAGCATGTTGTGAAGAACAACATACTCAAAAATAGTGACGATCCAACGGTGAACCAAGGAGATCAAAGACAATACAGATTAGAGAGAGAGAGGGAGAGAGAGAGAGGGAGAGAGAGCGAGGAGAGAGGGTCTGTTTGGTGTTATCTTTCAAAACTTGTTTTTTCGAAACACTGAAAATCTTAAGGGACACAAAAAAAAAAAAACGAAAATAACAGAGATATGACCTTGTTTCGGAGCCTAGCCCTGATACCAACTGATGCGAACCTCGTGATCACGTGGTCACGCAACCCACAATCAAGATTGAGATCTGATCCCGGAAAGCCGAAATAGGTCTGATATGAGTGCGACACAATGGAAACCTGCCCCAAGGCACCTACACTATTGGAATGAGTAGAATGACGCCACGAAGCCAGTTAATCTTCGATAAGTCAGATTCAGTTCGTTCAAGAACTGAAGAATGCAAGAATCACTCTCACACGTTAAAACTGAAAATTTCAGAAGTAATTATCATCAAAGCTGCCGAAATTTTGGCCTAACATGAGTTTAAATAGTTCTTGAAAAGTTAACCCTAATGGACCCTTTATGTGGACTTATATGAGGTCCGCTCAAAACTGGCCCAAAACCCTAAAATGAAAAGCCCATAACCTGATCCAAACAAGCCTTGGATCCTAGCTTAAAACAAAGTATGAATTAAGCCCAAACAAGCCTTGGGCTGTAGCTAACAAAATAAAATAAAGCTCTTATCTCATGGCCCAAATAAGGTTGTATTGGACCCCTCTTGCACATGGATAAGATGTACTAGGATTTCCTCTTGATACTCCAATTCTGACTTGGTGGAAACCTTCAAAACCAATGCATTCAATGCGTCTTTCAATGTCTTTGTCTTGGACCGTGTCATCGGTCCATTTGGAACATGCAATGGGTCGTTGCTGGTGTTTCTGGGCTGGTCCGCATCATCCCCTCTCCCTTCGAAAGGATTCGACCTCGAATCAAAATCTGTGTCAAACAAAGTAAGATCAGCAACATTAAAGGTAGCACTAACACTATACTCACCTGGAAGGTCAATTTTGTATGCGTTGTCATTGATTCTCTCTAAAACCTGAAAAGGACCATCACCACGAGGCTGTAATTTTGATTTCCTTTGGTTAGGAAATCGTTCCTTACGCATGTGCACCCATACCCAATCACCGGGTTGGAAAACAACCAGTTTACGTCCCTTGTTTGCTTTAGAAGCGTAAAGTCTGTTCTTTTTCTCTATTTGTAGTCGAACTCTCTCATGGAGTTCTCTCACCATCTTTGCCTTCTTTTCACCATCTAAACTTACCCTTTCTTCACAAGGTAAAGGAATTAAGTCCATAGGAGTTAGTGGATTAAAACCATAAACAATTTCAAAAGGAGAAAAAGTAGTAGTTGAATGCACAGTTCTATTATAAGCAAACTCAACAAAAGGCAAACATTCTTTGAATCTGCAAAATTTGGTTAGTAGCACAAAATATATCCTCACACCTCTCGTGTATCACACAAAACAAAAATTAAGGCTTTTCACTCTATTAAGCTCTCTACGCCTTTTACCTCACAACTTGCTTTCTTTTGGTTCTTTAGGAACTGAAATCAACAAATCAAAGTCAATAGCCTTCGCAGCGCACTCTAAATATAATTTTCAGACTCAAGAATCAATAAATATACTGAAAACAAAGCAAAACAAAACTAGGATTACGATTTTGCGAGTAGCAATGCAAATTCGTACGAATTGTGGACGAAACGAAGACACGAAATAAAACAGAAGCAAATGTTAAGAAAACAATTACTTGACTCCTAGATAACCCAAATATAGCAGAAACAAAAATATTTGGACAAAACTAAACGGCAAAGATCATGTTTTGAAACTTGAGGCAAATCTAACCTATTACGCAATTTTACGTAACAGAATTGAAACCCAGACCAAACGATCTCTAAATGACCTCAAATTCAATATTTAGTATTGATGAAAATGACTCAAACAACAGCCAAATATCAAAATATGATGATAGTATAATGGCAGGCCAAATATCAAAATATGATGATAGTATAATGGCAGGCCAAATATCAAAATATGATGATAGTATAATGGCAGGAACGAAATCAACAGAAACAAAACAAGTTTTGAAAGATAACACCAAACAGACCCGTTACGACAAAACAAGACCTAATTCGGGAAACCTAAAGAAACCGATATCCAAATGACCTCGAATTTAATTTGTATTATTACAATACTATGAAATCACCAAAAATCAATTTATAGGTCGTTCTCTTATTTCTAGGCACCCAAACTCCTTGTATGATCAGTTTGCGGCGGAATTGATCCTCCAATTAAAACCTCCAGAAGCCGATATCAAAATAATCCCAAATTTAATATGTGGTGCAATCGCATACCCAATACTCGGAATATGAAGTTTCAATAGATTCCAAGGTGTTTTACCTAGGGTTCACTAAGAGTAGTGTTTTGCGGCAGAATTGAAACTCGAATTAAAACCTCAAACAAATAATATCAAAATAAGCCCAACTTTGATATATCATGCAATCCCACCCCCAATAGACTGAATATGAAGTTTAAATTGATTCCGAGGTGGTTTGCTTATGGTTCACCAAGATTTGTGTTTCTGCGGCAAAAATTGAATGATCCTTCAAATTTCAACTAATCACTCTTTTCTCTATTTCTTTCTGATTTGTTTTTCTTTTTAACAAACTGACATGATTAGAGACAGTAACAAGATGAAATATAAACTCTTTTTTTTTTTGCTTAGATGACACAGACACGAAGAACAAGAAGATGGATGCAAACACTGAAAATCTTAAGGGACACAAAAAAAAAAAAAACGAAAATAACAGAGATATGACCTTGTTTCGGAGCCTAGCCCTGATACCAACTGATGCGAACCTCGTGATCACGTGGTCACGCAACCCACAATCAAGATTGAGATCTGATCCCGGAAAGCCGAAATAGGTCTGATATGAGTGCGACACAATGGAAACCTGCCCCAAGGCACCTACACTATTGGAATGAGTAGAATGACGCCACGAAGCCAGTTAATCTTCGATAAGTCAGATTCAGTTCGTTCAAGAACTGAAGAATGCAAGAATCACTCTCACACGTTAAAACTGAAAATTTCAGAAGTAATTATCATCAAAGCTGCCGAAATTTTGGCCTAACATGAGTTTAAATAGTTCTTGAAAAGTTAACCCTAATGGACCCTTTATGTGGACTTATATGAGGTCCGCTCAAAACTGGCCCAAAACCCTAAAATGAAAAGCCCATAACCTGATCCAAACAAGCCTTGGATCCTAGCTTAAAACAAAGTATGAATTAAGCCCAAACAAGCCTTGGGCTGTAGCTAACAAAATAAAATAAAGCTCTTATCTCATGGCCCAAATAAGGTTGTATTGGACCCCTCTTGCACATGGATAAGATGTACTAGGATTTCCTCTTGATACTCCAATTCTGACTTGGTGGAAACCTTCAAAACCAATGCATTCAATGCGTCTTTCAATGTCTTTGTCTTGGACCGTGTCATCGGTCCATTTGGAACATGCAATGGGTCGTTGCTGGTGTTTCTGGGCTGGTCCGCATCATCCCCTCTCCCTTCGAAAGGATTCGACCTCGAATCAAAATCTGTGTCAAACAAAGTAAGATCAGCAACATTAAAGGTAGCACTAACACTATACTCACCTGGAAGGTCAATTTTGTATGCGTTGTCATTGATTCTCTCTAAAACCTGAAAAGGACCATCACCACGAGGCTGTAATTTTGATTTCCTTTGGTTAGGAAATCGTTCCTTACGCATGTGCACCCATACCCAATCACCGGGTTGGAAAACAACCAGTTTACGTCCCTTGTTTGCTTTAGAAGCGTAAAGTCTGTTCTTTTTCTCTATTTGTAGTCGAACTCTCTCATGGAGTTCTCTCACCATCTTTGCCTTCTTTTCACCATCTAAACTTACCCTTTCTTCACAAGGTAAAGGAATTAAGTCCATAGGAGTTAGTGGATTAAAACCATAAACAATTTCAAAAGGAGAAAAAGTAGTAGTTGAATGCACAGTTCTATTATAAGCAAACTCAACAAAAGGCAAACATTCTTTGAATCTGCAAAATTTGGTTAGTAGCACAAAATATATCCTCACACCTCTCGTGTATCACACAAAACAAAAATTAAGGCTTTTCACTCTATTAAGCTCTCTACGCCTTTTACCTCACAACTTGCTTTCTTTTGGTTCTTTAGGAACTGAAATCAACAAATCAAAGTCAATAGCCTTCGCAGCGCACTCTAAATATAATTTTCAGACTCAAGAATCAATAAATATACTGAAAACAAAGCAAAACAAAACTAGGATTACGATTTTGCGAGTAGCAATGCAAATTCGTACGAATTGTGGACGAAACGAAGACACGAAATAAAACAGAAGCAAATGTTAAGAAAACAATTACTTGACTCCTAGATAACCCAAATATAGCAGAAACAAAAATATTTGGACAAAACTAAACGGCAAAGATCATGTTTTGAAACTTGAGGCAAATCTAACCTATTACGCAATTTTACGTAACAGAATTGAAACCCAGACCAAACGATCTCTAAATGACCTCAAATTCAATATTTAGTATTGATGAAAATGACTCAAACAACAGCCAAATATCAAAATATGATGATAGTATAATGGCAGGCCAAATATCAAAATATGATGATAGTATAATGGCAGGCCAAATATCAAAATATGATGATAGTATAATGGCAGGAACGAAATCAACAGAAACAAAACAAGTTTTGAAAGATAACACCAAACAGACCCGTTACGACAAAACAAGACCTAATTCGGGAAACCTAAAGAAACCGATATCCAAATGACCTCGAATTTAATTTGTATTATTACAATACTATGAAATCACCAAAAATCAATTTATAGGTCGTTCTCTTATTTCTAGGCACCCAAACTCCTTGTATGATCAGTTTGCGGCGGAATTGATCCTCCAATTAAAACCTCCAGAAGCCGATATCAAAATAATCCCAAATTTAATATGTGGTGCAATCGCATACCCAATACTCGGAATATGAAGTTTCAATAGATTCCAAGGTGTTTTACCTAGGGTTCACTAAGAGTAGTGTTTTGCGGCAGAATTGAAACTCGAATTAAAACCTCAAACAAATAATATCAAAATAAGCCCAACTTTGATATATCATGCAATCCCACCCCCAATAGACTGAATATGAAGTTTAAATTGATTCCGAGGTGGTTTGCTTATGGTTCACCAAGATTTGTGTTTCTGCGGCAAAAATTGAATGATCCTTCAAATTTCAACTAATCACTCTTTTCTCTATTTCTTTCTGATTTGTTTTTCTTTTTAACAAACTGACATGATTAGAGACAGTAACAAGATGAAATATAAACTCTTTTTTTTTTTGCTTAGATGACACAGACACGAAGAACAAGAAGATGGATGCAAACACTGAAAATCTTAAGGGACACAAAAAAAAAAAAAACGAAAATAACAGAGATATGACCTTGTTTCGGAGCCTAGCCCTGATACCAACTGATGCGAACCTCGTGATCACGTGGTCACGCAACCCACAATCAAGATTGAGATCTGATCCCGGAAAGCCGAAATAGGTCTGATATGAGTGCGACACAATGGAAACCTGCCCCAAGGCACCTACACTATTGGAATGAGTAGAATGACGCCACGAAGCCAGTTAATCTTCGATAAGTCAGATTCAGTTCGTTCAAGAACTGAAGAATGCAAGAATCACTCTCACACGTTAAAACTGAAAATTTCAGAAGTAATTATCATCAAAGCTGCCGAAATTTTGGCCTAACATGAGTTTAAATAGTTCTTGAAAAGTTAACCCTAATGGACCCTTTATGTGGACTTATATGAGGTCCGCTCAAAACTGGCCCAAAACCCTAAAATGAAAAGCCCATAACCTGATCCAAACAAGCCTTGGATCCTAGCTTAAAACAAAGTATGAATTAAGCCCAAACAAGCCTTGGGCTGTAGCTAACAAAATAAAATAAAGCTCTTATCTCATGGCCCAAATAAGGTTGTATTGGACCCCTCTTGCACATGGATAAGATGTACTAGGATTTCCTCTTGATACTCCAATTCTGACTTGGTGGAAACCTTCAAAACCAATGCATTCAATGCGTCTTTCAATGTCTTTGTCTTGGACCGTGTCATCGGTCCATTTGGAACATGCAATGGGTCGTTGCTGGTGTTTCTGGGCTGGTCCGCATCATCCCCTCTCCCTTCGAAAGGATTCGACCTCGAATCAAAATCTGTGTCAAACAAAGTAAGATCAGCAACATTAAAGGTAGCACTAACACTATACTCACCTGGAAGGTCAATTTTGTATGCGTTGTCATTGATTCTCTCTAAAACCTGAAAAGGACCATCACCACGAGGCTGTAATTTTGATTTCCTTTGGTTAGGAAATCGTTCCTTACGCATGTGCACCCATACCCAATCACCGGGTTGGAAAACAACCAGTTTACGTCCCTTGTTTGCTTTAGAAGCGTAAAGTCTGTTCTTTTTCTCTATTTGTAGTCGAACTCTCTCATGGAGTTCTCTCACCATCTTTGCCTTCTTTTCACCATCTAAACTTACCCTTTCTTCACAAGGTAAAGGAATTAAGTCCATAGGAGTTAGTGGATTAAAACCATAAACAATTTCAAAAGGAGAAAAAGTAGTAGTTGAATGCACAGTTCTATTATAAGCAAACTCAACAAAAGGCAAACATTCTTTGAATCTGCAAAATTTGGTTAGTAGCACAAAATATATCCTCACACCTCTCGTGTATCACACAAAACAAAAATTAAGGCTTTTCACTCTATTAAGCTCTCTACGCCTTTTACCTCACAACTTGCTTTCTTTTGGTTCTTTAGGAACTGAAATCAACAAATCAAAGTCAATAGCCTTCGCAGCGCACTCTAAATATAATTTTCAGACTCAAGAATCAATAAATATACTGAAAACAAAGCAAAACAAAACTAGGATTACGATTTTGCGAGTAGCAATGCAAATTCGTACGAATTGTGGACGAAACGAAGACACGAAATAAAACAGAAGCAAATGTTAAGAAAACAATTACTTGACTCCTAGATAACCCAAATATAGCAGAAACAAAAATATTTGGACAAAACTAAACGGCAAAGATCATGTTTTGAAACTTGAGGCAAATCTAACCTATTACGCAATTTTACGTAACAGAATTGAAACCCAGACCAAACGATCTCTAAATGACCTCAAATTCAATATTTAGTATTGATGAAAATGACTCAAACAACAGCCAAATATCAAAATATGATGATAGTATAATGGCAGGCCAAATATCAAAATATGATGATAGTATAATGGCAGGCCAAATATCAAAATATGATGATAGTATAATGGCAGGAACGAAATCAACAGAAACAAAACAAGTTTTGAAAGATAACACCAAACAGACCCGTTACGACAAAACAAGACCTAATTCGGGAAACCTAAAGAAACCGATATCCAAATGACCTCGAATTTAATTTGTATTATTACAATACTATGAAATCACCAAAAATCAATTTATAGGTCGTTCTCTTATTTCTAGGCACCCAAACTCCTTGTATGATCAGTTTGCGGCGGAATTGATCCTCCAATTAAAACCTCCAGAAGCCGATATCAAAATAATCCCAAATTTAATATGTGGTGCAATCGCATACCCAATACTCGGAATATGAAGTTTCAATAGATTCCAAGGTGTTTTACCTAGGGTTCACTAAGAGTAGTGTTTTGCGGCAGAATTGAAACTCGAATTAAAACCTCAAACAAATAATATCAAAATAAGCCCAACTTTGATATATCATGCAATCCCACCCCCAATAGACTGAATATGAAGTTTAAATTGATTCCGAGGTGGTTTGCTTATGGTTCACCAAGATTTGTGTTTCTGCGGCAAAAATTGAATGATCCTTCAAATTTCAACTAATCACTCTTTTCTCTATTTCTTTCTGATTTGTTTTTCTTTTTAACAAACTGACATGATTAGAGACAGTAACAAGATGAAATATAAACTCTTTTTTTTTTTGCTTAGATGACACAGACACGAAGAACAAGAAGATGGATGCAAACACTGAAAATCTTAAGGGACACAAAAAAAAAAAAAACGAAAATAACAGAGATATGACCTTGTTTCGGAGCCTAGCCCTGATACCAACTGATGCGAACCTCGTGATCACGTGGTCACGCAACCCACAATCAAGATTGAGATCTGATCCCGGAAAGCCGAAATAGGTCTGATATGAGTGCGACACAATGGAAACCTGCCCCAAGGCACCTACACTATTGGAATGAGTAGAATGACGCCACGAAGCCAGTTAATCTTCGATAAGTCAGATTCAGTTCGTTCAAGAACTGAAGAATGCAAGAATCACTCTCACACGTTAAAACTGAAAATTTCAGAAGTAATTATCATCAAAGCTGCCGAAATTTTGGCCTAACATGAGTTTAAATAGTTCTTGAAAAGTTAACCCTAATGGACCCTTTATGTGGACTTATATGAGGTCCGCTCAAAACTGGCCCAAAACCCTAAAATGAAAAGCCCATAACCTGATCCAAACAAGCCTTGGATCCTAGCTTAAAACAAAGTATGAATTAAGCCCAAACAAGCCTTGGGCTGTAGCTAACAAAATAAAATAAAGCTCTTATCTCATGGCCCAAATAAGGTTGTATTGGACCCCTCTTGCACATGGATAAGATGTACTAGGATTTCCTCTTGATACTCCAATTCTGACTTGGTGGAAACCTTCAAAACCAATGCATTCAATGCGTCTTTCAATGTCTTTGTCTTGGACCGTGTCATCGGTCCATTTGGAACATGCAATGGGTCGTTGCTGGTGTTTCTGGGCTGGTCCGCATCATCCCCTCTCCCTTCGAAAGGATTCGACCTCGAATCAAAATCTGTGTCAAACAAAGTAAGATCAGCAACATTAAAGGTAGCACTAACACTATACTCACCTGGAAGGTCAATTTTGTATGCGTTGTCATTGATTCTCTCTAAAACCTGAAAAGGACCATCACCACGAGGCTGTAATTTTGATTTCCTTTGGTTAGGAAATCGTTCCTTACGCATGTGCACCCATACCCAATCACCGGGTTGGAAAACAACCAGTTTACGTCCCTTGTTTGCTTTAGAAGCGTAAAGTCTGTTCTTTTTCTCTATTTGTAGTCGAACTCTCTCATGGAGTTCTCTCACCATCTTTGCCTTCTTTTCACCATCTAAACTTACCCTTTCTTCACAAGGTAAAGGAATTAAGTCCATAGGAGTTAGTGGATTAAAACCATAAACAATTTCAAAAGGAGAAAAAGTAGTAGTTGAATGCACAGTTCTATTATAAGCAAACTCAACAAAAGGCAAACATTCTTTGAATCTGCAAAATTTGGTTAGTAGCACAAAATATATCCTCACACCTCTCGTGTATCACACAAAACAAAAATTAAGGCTTTTCACTCTATTAAGCTCTCTACGCCTTTTACCTCACAACTTGCTTTCTTTTGGTTCTTTAGGAACTGAAATCAACAAATCAAAGTCAATAGCCTTCGCAGCGCACTCTAAATATAATTTTCAGACTCAAGAATCAATAAATATACTGAAAACAAAGCAAAACAAAACTAGGATTACGATTTTGCGAGTAGCAATGCAAATTCGTACGAATTGTGGACGAAACGAAGACACGAAATAAAACAGAAGCAAATGTTAAGAAAACAATTACTTGACTCCTAGATAACCCAAATATAGCAGAAACAAAAATATTTGGACAAAACTAAACGGCAAAGATCATGTTTTGAAACTTGAGGCAAATCTAACCTATTACGCAATTTTACGTAACAGAATTGAAACCCAGACCAAACGATCTCTAAATGACCTCAAATTCAATATTTAGTATTGATGAAAATGACTCAAACAACAGCCAAATATCAAAATATGATGATAGTATAATGGCAGGCCAAATATCAAAATATGATGATAGTATAATGGCAGGCCAAATATCAAAATATGATGATAGTATAATGGCAGGAACGAAATCAACAGAAACAAAACAAGTTTTGAAAGATAACACCAAACAGACCCGTTACGACAAAACAAGACCTAATTCGGGAAACCTAAAGAAACCGATATCCAAATGACCTCGAATTTAATTTGTATTATTACAATACTATGAAATCACCAAAAATCAATTTATAGGTCGTTCTCTTATTTCTAGGCACCCAAACTCCTTGTATGATCAGTTTGCGGCGGAATTGATCCTCCAATTAAAACCTCCAGAAGCCGATATCAAAATAATCCCAAATTTAATATGTGGTGCAATCGCATACCCAATACTCGGAATATGAAGTTTCAATAGATTCCAAGGTGTTTTACCTAGGGTTCACTAAGAGTAGTGTTTTGCGGCAGAATTGAAACTCGAATTAAAACCTCAAACAAATAATATCAAAATAAGCCCAACTTTGATATATCATGCAATCCCACCCCCAATAGACTGAATATGAAGTTTAAATTGATTCCGAGGTGGTTTGCTTATGGTTCACCAAGATTTGTGTTTCTGCGGCAAAAATTGAATGATCCTTCAAATTTCAACTAATCACTCTTTTCTCTATTTCTTTCTGATTTGTTTTTCTTTTTAACAAACTGACATGATTAGAGACAGTAACAAGATGAAATATAAACTCTTTTTTTTTTTGCTTAGATGACACAGACACGAAGAACAAGAAGATGGATGCAAACACTGAAAATCTTAAGGGACACAAAAAAAAAAAAAACGAAAATAACAGAGATATGACCTTGTTTCGGAGCCTAGCCCTGATACCAACTGATGCGAACCTCGTGATCACGTGGTCACGCAACCCACAATCAAGATTGAGATCTGATCCCGGAAAGCCGAAATAGGTCTGATATGAGTGCGACACAATGGAAACCTGCCCCAAGGCACCTACACTATTGGAATGAGTAGAATGACGCCACGAAGCCAGTTAATCTTCGATAAGTCAGATTCAGTTCGTTCAAGAACTGAAGAATGCAAGAATCACTCTCACACGTTAAAACTGAAAATTTCAGAAGTAATTATCATCAAAGCTGCCGAAATTTTGGCCTAACATGAGTTTAAATAGTTCTTGAAAAGTTAACCCTAATGGACCCTTTATGTGGACTTATATGAGGTCCGCTCAAAACTGGCCCAAAACCCTAAAATGAAAAGCCCATAACCTGATCCAAACAAGCCTTGGATCCTAGCTTAAAACAAAGTATGAATTAAGCCCAAACAAGCCTTGGGCTGTAGCTAACAAAATAAAATAAAGCTCTTATCTCATGGCCCAAATAAGGTTGTATTGGACCCCTCTTGCACATGGATAAGATGTACTAGGATTTCCTCTTGATACTCCAATTCTGACTTGGTGGAAACCTTCAAAACCAATGCATTCAATGCGTCTTTCAATGTCTTTGTCTTGGACCGTGTCATCGGTCCATTTGGAACATGCAATGGGTCGTTGCTGGTGTTTCTGGGCTGGTCCGCATCATCCCCTCTCCCTTCGAAAGGATTCGACCTCGAATCAAAATCTGTGTCAAACAAAGTAAGATCAGCAACATTAAAGGTAGCACTAACACTATACTCACCTGGAAGGTCAATTTTGTATGCGTTGTCATTGATTCTCTCTAAAACCTGAAAAGGACCATCACCACGAGGCTGTAATTTTGATTTCCTTTGGTTAGGAAATCGTTCCTTACGCATGTGCACCCATACCCAATCACCGGGTTGGAAAACAACCAGTTTACGTCCCTTGTTTGCTTTAGAAGCGTAAAGTCTGTTCTTTTTCTCTATTTGTAGTCGAACTCTCTCATGGAGTTCTCTCACCATCTTTGCCTTCTTTTCACCATCTAAACTTACCCTTTCTTCACAAGGTAAAGGAATTAAGTCCATAGGAGTTAGTGGATTAAAACCATAAACAATTTCAAAAGGAGAAAAAGTAGTAGTTGAATGCACAGTTCTATTATAAGCAAACTCAACAAAAGGCAAACATTCTTTGAATCTGCAAAATTTGGTTAGTAGCACAAAATATATCCTCACACCTCTCGTGTATCACACAAAACAAAAATTAAGGCTTTTCACTCTATTAAGCTCTCTACGCCTTTTACCTCACAACTTGCTTTCTTTTGGTTCTTTAGGAACTGAAATCAACAAATCAAAGTCAATAGCCTTCGCAGCGCACTCTAAATATAATTTTCAGACTCAAGAATCAATAAATATACTGAAAACAAAGCAAAACAAAACTAGGATTACGATTTTGCGAGTAGCAATGCAAATTCGTACGAATTGTGGACGAAACGAAGACACGAAATAAAACAGAAGCAAATGTTAAGAAAACAATTACTTGACTCCTAGATAACCCAAATATAGCAGAAACAAAAATATTTGGACAAAACTAAACGGCAAAGATCATGTTTTGAAACTTGAGGCAAATCTAACCTATTACGCAATTTTACGTAACAGAATTGAAACCCAGACCAAACGATCTCTAAATGACCTCAAATTCAATATTTAGTATTGATGAAAATGACTCAAACAACAGCCAAATATCAAAATATGATGATAGTATAATGGCAGGCCAAATATCAAAATATGATGATAGTATAATGGCAGGCCAAATATCAAAATATGATGATAGTATAATGGCAGGAACGAAATCAACAGAAACAAAACAAGTTTTGAAAGATAACACCAAACAGACCCGTTACGACAAAACAAGACCTAATTCGGGAAACCTAAAGAAACCGATATCCAAATGACCTCGAATTTAATTTGTATTATTACAATACTATGAAATCACCAAAAATCAATTTATAGGTCGTTCTCTTATTTCTAGGCACCCAAACTCCTTGTATGATCAGTTTGCGGCGGAATTGATCCTCCAATTAAAACCTCCAGAAGCCGATATCAAAATAATCCCAAATTTAATATGTGGTGCAATCGCATACCCAATACTCGGAATATGAAGTTTCAATAGATTCCAAGGTGTTTTACCTAGGGTTCACTAAGAGTAGTGTTTTGCGGCAGAATTGAAACTCGAATTAAAACCTCAAACAAATAATATCAAAATAAGCCCAACTTTGATATATCATGCAATCCCACCCCCAATAGACTGAATATGAAGTTTAAATTGATTCCGAGGTGGTTTGCTTATGGTTCACCAAGATTTGTGTTTCTGCGGCAAAAATTGAATGATCCTTCAAATTTCAACTAATCACTCTTTTCTCTATTTCTTTCTGATTTGTTTTTCTTTTTAACAAACTGACATGATTAGAGACAGTAACAAGATGAAATATAAACTCTTTTTTTTTTTGCTTAGATGACACAGACACGAAGAACAAGAAGATGGATGCAAACACTGAAAATCTTAAGGGACACAAAAAAAAAAAAAACGAAAATAACAGAGATATGACCTTGTTTCGGAGCCTAGCCCTGATACCAACTGATGCGAACCTCGTGATCACGTGGTCACGCAACCCACAATCAAGATTGAGATCTGATCCCGGAAAGCCGAAATAGGTCTGATATGAGTGCGACACAATGGAAACCTGCCCCAAGGCACCTACACTATTGGAATGAGTAGAATGACGCCACGAAGCCAGTTAATCTTCGATAAGTCAGATTCAGTTCGTTCAAGAACTGAAGAATGCAAGAATCACTCTCACACGTTAAAACTGAAAATTTCAGAAGTAATTATCATCAAAGCTGCCGAAATTTTGGCCTAACATGAGTTTAAATAGTTCTTGAAAAGTTAACCCTAATGGACCCTTTATGTGGACTTATATGAGGTCCGCTCAAAACTGGCCCAAAACCCTAAAATGAAAAGCCCATAACCTGATCCAAACAAGCCTTGGATCCTAGCTTAAAACAAAGTATGAATTAAGCCCAAACAAGCCTTGGGCTGTAGCTAACAAAATAAAATAAAGCTCTTATCTCATGGCCCAAATAAGGTTGTATTGGACCCCTCTTGCACATGGATAAGATGTACTAGGATTTCCTCTTGATACTCCAATTCTGACTTGGTGGAAACCTTCAAAACCAATGCATTCAATGCGTCTTTCAATGTCTTTGTCTTGGACCGTGTCATCGGTCCATTTGGAACATGCAATGGGTCGTTGCTGGTGTTTCTGGGCTGGTCCGCATCATCCCCTCTCCCTTCGAAAGGATTCGACCTCGAATCAAAATCTGTGTCAAACAAAGTAAGATCAGCAACATTAAAGGTAGCACTAACACTATACTCACCTGGAAGGTCAATTTTGTATGCGTTGTCATTGATTCTCTCTAAAACCTGAAAAGGACCATCACCACGAGGCTGTAATTTTGATTTCCTTTGGTTAGGAAATCGTTCCTTACGCATGTGCACCCATACCCAATCACCGGGTTGGAAAACAACCAGTTTACGTCCCTTGTTTGCTTTAGAAGCGTAAAGTCTGTTCTTTTTCTCTATTTGTAGTCGAACTCTCTCATGGAGTTCTCTCACCATCTTTGCCTTCTTTTCACCATCTAAACTTACCCTTTCTTCACAAGGTAAAGGAATTAAGTCCATAGGAGTTAGTGGATTAAAACCATAAACAATTTCAAAAGGAGAAAAAGTAGTAGTTGAATGCACAGTTCTATTATAAGCAAACTCAACAAAAGGCAAACATTCTTTGAATCTGCAAAATTTGGTTAGTAGCACAAAATATATCCTCACACCTCTCGTGTATCACACAAAACAAAAATTAAGGCTTTTCACTCTATTAAGCTCTCTACGCCTTTTACCTCACAACTTGCTTTCTTTTGGTTCTTTAGGAACTGAAATCAACAAATCAAAGTCAATAGCCTTCGCAGCGCACTCTAAATATAATTTTCAGACTCAAGAATCAATAAATATACTGAAAACAAAGCAAAACAAAACTAGGATTACGATTTTGCGAGTAGCAATGCAAATTCGTACGAATTGTGGACGAAACGAAGACACGAAATAAAACAGAAGCAAATGTTAAGAAAACAATTACTTGACTCCTAGATAACCCAAATATAGCAGAAACAAAAATATTTGGACAAAACTAAACGGCAAAGATCATGTTTTGAAACTTGAGGCAAATCTAACCTATTACGCAATTTTACGTAACAGAATTGAAACCCAGACCAAACGATCTCTAAATGACCTCAAATTCAATATTTAGTATTGATGAAAATGACTCAAACAACAGCCAAATATCAAAATATGATGATAGTATAATGGCAGGCCAAATATCAAAATATGATGATAGTATAATGGCAGGCCAAATATCAAAATATGATGATAGTATAATGGCAGGAACGAAATCAACAGAAACAAAACAAGTTTTGAAAGATAACACCAAACAGACCCGTTACGACAAAACAAGACCTAATTCGGGAAACCTAAAGAAACCGATATCCAAATGACCTCGAATTTAATTTGTATTATTACAATACTATGAAATCACCAAAAATCAATTTATAGGTCGTTCTCTTATTTCTAGGCACCCAAACTCCTTGTATGATCAGTTTGCGGCGGAATTGATCCTCCAATTAAAACCTCCAGAAGCCGATATCAAAATAATCCCAAATTTAATATGTGGTGCAATCGCATACCCAATACTCGGAATATGAAGTTTCAATAGATTCCAAGGTGTTTTACCTAGGGTTCACTAAGAGTAGTGTTTTGCGGCAGAATTGAAACTCGAATTAAAACCTCAAACAAATAATATCAAAATAAGCCCAACTTTGATATATCATGCAATCCCACCCCCAATAGACTGAATATGAAGTTTAAATTGATTCCGAGGTGGTTTGCTTATGGTTCACCAAGATTTGTGTTTCTGCGGCAAAAATTGAATGATCCTTCAAATTTCAACTAATCACTCTTTTCTCTATTTCTTTCTGATTTGTTTTTCTTTTTAACAAACTGACATGATTAGAGACAGTAACAAGATGAAATATAAACTCTTTTTTTTTTTGCTTAGATGACACAGACACGAAGAACAAGAAGATGGATGCAAACACTGAAAATCTTAAGGGACACAAAAAAAAAAAAAACGAAAATAACAGAGATATGACCTTGTTTCGGAGCCTAGCCCTGATACCAACTGATGCGAACCTCGTGATCACGTGGTCACGCAACCCACAATCAAGATTGAGATCTGATCCCGGAAAGCCGAAATAGGTCTGATATGAGTGCGACACAATGGAAACCTGCCCCAAGGCACCTACACTATTGGAATGAGTAGAATGACGCCACGAAGCCAGTTAATCTTCGATAAGTCAGATTCAGTTCGTTCAAGAACTGAAGAATGCAAGAATCACTCTCACACGTTAAAACTGAAAATTTCAGAAGTAATTATCATCAAAGCTGCCGAAATTTTGGCCTAACATGAGTTTAAATAGTTCTTGAAAAGTTAACCCTAATGGACCCTTTATGTGGACTTATATGAGGTCCGCTCAAAACTGGCCCAAAACCCTAAAATGAAAAGCCCATAACCTGATCCAAACAAGCCTTGGATCCTAGCTTAAAACAAAGTATGAATTAAGCCCAAACAAGCCTTGGGCTGTAGCTAACAAAATAAAATAAAGCTCTTATCTCATGGCCCAAATAAGGTTGTATTGGACCCCTCTTGCACATGGATAAGATGTACTAGGATTTCCTCTTGATACTCCAATTCTGACTTGGTGGAAACCTTCAAAACCAATGCATTCAATGCGTCTTTCAATGTCTTTGTCTTGGACCGTGTCATCGGTCCATTTGGAACATGCAATGGGTCGTTGCTGGTGTTTCTGGGCTGGTCCGCATCATCCCCTCTCCCTTCGAAAGGATTCGACCTCGAATCAAAATCTGTGTCAAACAAAGTAAGATCAGCAACATTAAAGGTAGCACTAACACTATACTCACCTGGAAGGTCAATTTTGTATGCGTTGTCATTGATTCTCTCTAAAACCTGAAAAGGACCATCACCACGAGGCTGTAATTTTGATTTCCTTTGGTTAGGAAATCGTTCCTTACGCATGTGCACCCATACCCAATCACCGGGTTGGAAAACAACCAGTTTACGTCCCTTGTTTGCTTTAGAAGCGTAAAGTCTGTTCTTTTTCTCTATTTGTAGTCGAACTCTCTCATGGAGTTCTCTCACCATCTTTGCCTTCTTTTCACCATCTAAACTTACCCTTTCTTCACAAGGTAAAGGAATTAAGTCCATAGGAGTTAGTGGATTAAAACCATAAACAATTTCAAAAGGAGAAAAAGTAGTAGTTGAATGCACAGTTCTATTATAAGCAAACTCAACAAAAGGCAAACATTCTTTGAATCTGCAAAATTTGGTTAGTAGCACAAAATATATCCTCACACCTCTCGTGTATCACACAAAACAAAAATTAAGGCTTTTCACTCTATTAAGCTCTCTACGCCTTTTACCTCACAACTTGCTTTCTTTTGGTTCTTTAGGAACTGAAATCAACAAATCAAAGTCAATAGCCTTCGCAGCGCACTCTAAATATAATTTTCAGACTCAAGAATCAATAAATATACTGAAAACAAAGCAAAACAAAACTAGGATTACGATTTTGCGAGTAGCAATGCAAATTCGTACGAATTGTGGACGAAACGAAGACACGAAATAAAACAGAAGCAAATGTTAAGAAAACAATTACTTGACTCCTAGATAACCCAAATATAGCAGAAACAAAAATATTTGGACAAAACTAAACGGCAAAGATCATGTTTTGAAACTTGAGGCAAATCTAACCTATTACGCAATTTTACGTAACAGAATTGAAACCCAGACCAAACGATCTCTAAATGACCTCAAATTCAATATTTAGTATTGATGAAAATGACTCAAACAACAGCCAAATATCAAAATATGATGATAGTATAATGGCAGGCCAAATATCAAAATATGATGATAGTATAATGGCAGGCCAAATATCAAAATATGATGATAGTATAATGGCAGGAACGAAATCAACAGAAACAAAACAAGTTTTGAAAGATAACACCAAACAGACCCGTTACGACAAAACAAGACCTAATTCGGGAAACCTAAAGAAACCGATATCCAAATGACCTCGAATTTAATTTGTATTATTACAATACTATGAAATCACCAAAAATCAATTTATAGGTCGTTCTCTTATTTCTAGGCACCCAAACTCCTTGTATGATCAGTTTGCGGCGGAATTGATCCTCCAATTAAAACCTCCAGAAGCCGATATCAAAATAATCCCAAATTTAATATGTGGTGCAATCGCATACCCAATACTCGGAATATGAAGTTTCAATAGATTCCAAGGTGTTTTACCTAGGGTTCACTAAGAGTAGTGTTTTGCGGCAGAATTGAAACTCGAATTAAAACCTCAAACAAATAATATCAAAATAAGCCCAACTTTGATATATCATGCAATCCCACCCCCAATAGACTGAATATGAAGTTTAAATTGATTCCGAGGTGGTTTGCTTATGGTTCACCAAGATTTGTGTTTCTGCGGCAAAAATTGAATGATCCTTCAAATTTCAACTAATCACTCTTTTCTCTATTTCTTTCTGATTTGTTTTTCTTTTTAACAAACTGACATGATTAGAGACAGTAACAAGATGAAATATAAACTCTTTTTTTTTTTGCTTAGATGACACAGACACGAAGAACAAGAAGATGGATGCAAACACTGAAAATCTTAAGGGACACAAAAAAAAAAAAAACGAAAATAACAGAGATATGACCTTGTTTCGGAGCCTAGCCCTGATACCAACTGATGCGAACCTCGTGATCACGTGGTCACGCAACCCACAATCAAGATTGAGATCTGATCCCGGAAAGCCGAAATAGGTCTGATATGAGTGCGACACAATGGAAACCTGCCCCAAGGCACCTACACTATTGGAATGAGTAGAATGACGCCACGAAGCCAGTTAATCTTCGATAAGTCAGATTCAGTTCGTTCAAGAACTGAAGAATGCAAGAATCACTCTCACACGTTAAAACTGAAAATTTCAGAAGTAATTATCATCAAAGCTGCCGAAATTTTGGCCTAACATGAGTTTAAATAGTTCTTGAAAAGTTAACCCTAATGGACCCTTTATGTGGACTTATATGAGGTCCGCTCAAAACTGGCCCAAAACCCTAAAATGAAAAGCCCATAACCTGATCCAAACAAGCCTTGGATCCTAGCTTAAAACAAAGTATGAATTAAGCCCAAACAAGCCTTGGGCTGTAGCTAACAAAATAAAATAAAGCTCTTATCTCATGGCCCAAATAAGGTTGTATTGGACCCCTCTTGCACATGGATAAGATGTACTAGGATTTCCTCTTGATACTCCAATTCTGACTTGGTGGAAACCTTCAAAACCAATGCATTCAATGCGTCTTTCAATGTCTTTGTCTTGGACCGTGTCATCGGTCCATTTGGAACATGCAATGGGTCGTTGCTGGTGTTTCTGGGCTGGTCCGCATCATCCCCTCTCCCTTCGAAAGGATTCGACCTCGAATCAAAATCTGTGTCAAACAAAGTAAGATCAGCAACATTAAAGGTAGCACTAACACTATACTCACCTGGAAGGTCAATTTTGTATGCGTTGTCATTGATTCTCTCTAAAACCTGAAAAGGACCATCACCACGAGGCTGTAATTTTGATTTCCTTTGGTTAGGAAATCGTTCCTTACGCATGTGCACCCATACCCAATCACCGGGTTGGAAAACAACCAGTTTACGTCCCTTGTTTGCTTTAGAAGCGTAAAGTCTGTTCTTTTTCTCTATTTGTAGTCGAACTCTCTCATGGAGTTCTCTCACCATCTTTGCCTTCTTTTCACCATCTAAACTTACCCTTTCTTCACAAGGTAAAGGAATTAAGTCCATAGGAGTTAGTGGATTAAAACCATAAACAATTTCAAAAGGAGAAAAAGTAGTAGTTGAATGCACAGTTCTATTATAAGCAAACTCAACAAAAGGCAAACATTCTTTGAATCTGCAAAATTTGGTTAGTAGCACAAAATATATCCTCACACCTCTCGTGTATCACACAAAACAAAAATTAAGGCTTTTCACTCTATTAAGCTCTCTACGCCTTTTACCTCACAACTTGCTTTCTTTTGGTTCTTTAGGAACTGAAATCAACAAATCAAAGTCAATAGCCTTCGCAGCGCACTCTAAATATAATTTTCAGACTCAAGAATCAATAAATATACTGAAAACAAAGCAAAACAAAACTAGGATTACGATTTTGCGAGTAGCAATGCAAATTCGTACGAATTGTGGACGAAACGAAGACACGAAATAAAACAGAAGCAAATGTTAAGAAAACAATTACTTGACTCCTAGATAACCCAAATATAGCAGAAACAAAAATATTTGGACAAAACTAAACGGCAAAGATCATGTTTTGAAACTTGAGGCAAATCTAACCTATTACGCAATTTTACGTAACAGAATTGAAACCCAGACCAAACGATCTCTAAATGACCTCAAATTCAATATTTAGTATTGATGAAAATGACTCAAACAACAGCCAAATATCAAAATATGATGATAGTATAATGGCAGGCCAAATATCAAAATATGATGATAGTATAATGGCAGGCCAAATATCAAAATATGATGATAGTATAATGGCAGGCCAAATATCAAAATATGATGATAGTATAATGGCAGGAACGAAATCAACAGAAACAAAACAAGTTTTGAAAGATAACACCAAACAGACCCGTTACGACAAAACAAGACCTAATTCGGGAAACCTAAAGAAACCGATATCCAAATGACCTCGAATTTAATTTGTATTATTACAATACTATGAAATCACCAAAAATCAATTTATAGGTCGTTCTCTTATTTCTAGGCACCCAAACTCCTTGTATGATCAGTTTGCGGCGGAATTGATCCTCCAATTAAAACCTCCAGAAGCCGATATCAAAATAATCCCAAATTTAATATGTGGTGCAATCGCATACCCAATACTCGGAATATGAAGTTTCAATAGATTCCAAGGTGTTTTACCTAGGGTTCACTAAGAGTAGTGTTTTGCGGCAGAATTGAAACTCGAATTAAAACCTCAAACAAATAATATCAAAATAAGCCCAACTTTGATATATCATGCAATCCCACCCCCAATAGACTGAATATGAAGTTTAAATTGATTCCGAGGTGGTTTGCTTATGGTTCACCAAGATTTGTGTTTCTGCGGCAAAAATTGAATGATCCTTCAAATTTCAACTAATCACTCTTTTCTCTATTTCTTTCTGATTTGTTTTTCTTTTTAACAAACTGACATGATTAGAGACAGTAACAAGATGAAATATAAACTCTTTTTTTTTTTGCTTAGATGACACAGACACGAAGAACAAGAAGATGGATGCAAACACTGAAAATCTTAAGGGACACAAAAAAAAAAAAAACGAAAATAACAGAGATATGACCTTGTTTCGGAGCCTAGCCCTGATACCAACTGATGCGAACCTCGTGATCACGTGGTCACGCAACCCACAATCAAGATTGAGATCTGATCCCGGAAAGCCGAAATAGGTCTGATATGAGTGCGACACAATGGAAACCTGCCCCAAGGCACCTACACTATTGGAATGAGTAGAATGACGCCACGAAGCCAGTTAATCTTCGATAAGTCAGATTCAGTTCGTTCAAGAACTGAAGAATGCAAGAATCACTCTCACACGTTAAAACTGAAAATTTCAGAAGTAATTATCATCAAAGCTGCCGAAATTTTGGCCTAACATGAGTTTAAATAGTTCTTGAAAAGTTAACCCTAATGGACCCTTTATGGGGACTTATATGAGGTCCGCTCAAAACTGACCCAAAACCCTAAAATGAAAAGCCCATAACCTGATCCAAACAAGCCTTGGATCCTAGCTTAAAACAAAGTATGAATTAAGCCCAAACAAGCCTTGGGCTGTAGCTAACAAAATAAAATAAAGCTCTTATCTCATGGCCCAAATAAGGTTGTATTGGACCCCTCTTGCACATGGATAAGATGTACTAGGATTTCCTCTTGATACTCCAATTCTGACTTGGTGGAAACCTTCAAAACCAATGCATTCAATGCGTCTTTCAATGTCTTTGTCTTGGACCGTGTCATCGGTCCATTTGGAACATGCAATGGGTCGTTGCTGGTGTTTCTGGGCTGGTCCGCATCATCCCCTCTCCCTTCGAAAGGATTCGACCTCGAATCAAAATCTGTGTCAAACAAAGTAAGATCAGCAACATTAAAGGTAGCACTAACACTATACTCACCTGGAAGGTCAATTTTGTATGCGTTGTCATTGATTCTCTCTAAAACCTGAAAAGGACCATCACCACGAGGCTGTAATTTTGATTTCCTTTGGTTAGGAAATCGTTCCTTACGCATGTGCACCCATACCCAATCACCGGGTTGGAAAACAACCAGTTTACGTCCCTTGTTTGCTTTAGAAGCGTAAAGTCTGTTCTTTTTCTCTATTTGTAGTCGAACTCTCTCATGGAGTTCTCTCACCATCTTTGCCTTCTTTTCACCATCTAAACTTACCCTTTCTTCACAAGGTAAAGGAATTAAGTCCATAGGAGTTAGTGGATTAAAACCATAAACAATTTCAAAAGGAGAAAAAGTAGTAGTTGAATGCACAGTTCTATTATAAGCAAACTCAACAAAAGGCAAACATTCTTTGAATCTGCAAAATTTGGTTAGTAGCACAAAATATATCCTCACACCTCTCGTGTATCACACAAAACAAAAATTAAGGCTTTTCACTCTATTAAGCTCTCTACGCCTTTTACCTCACAACTTGCTTTCTTTTGGTTCTTTAGGAACTGAAATCAACAAATCAAAGTCAATAGCCTTCGCAGCGCACTCTAAATATAATTTTCAGACTCAAGAATCAATAAATATACTGAAAACAAAGCAAAACAAAACTAGGATTACGATTTTGCGAGTAGCAATGCAAATTCGTACGAATTGTGGACGAAACGAAGACACGAAATAAAACAGAAGCAAATGTTAAGAAAACAATTACTTGACTCCTAGATAACCCAAATATAGCAGAAACAAAAATATTTGGACAAAACTAAACGGCAAAGATCATGTTTTGAAACTTGAGGCAAATCTAACCTATTACGCAATTTTACGTAACAGAATTGAAACCCAGACCAAACGATCTCTAAATGACCTCAAATTCAATATTTAGTATTGATGAAAATGACTCAAACAACAGCCAAATATCAAAATATGATGATAGTATAATGGCAGGCCAAATATCAAAATATGATGATAGTATAATGGCAGGCCAAATATCAAAATATGATGATAGTATAATGGCAGGCCAAATATCAAAATATGATGATAGTATAATGGCAGGCCAAATATCAAAATATGATGATAGTATAATGGCAGGAACGAAATCAACAGAAACAAAACAAGTTTTGAAAGATAACACCAAACAGACCCGTTACGACAAAACAAGACCTAATTCGGGAAACCTAAAGAAACCGATATCCAAATGACCTCGAATTTAATTTGTATTATTACAATACTATGAAATCACCAAAAATCAATTTATAGGTCGTTCTCTTATTTCTAGGCACCCAAACTCCTTGTATGATCAGTTTGCGGCGGAATTGATCCTCCAATTAAAACCTCCAGAAGCCGATATCAAAATAATCCCAAATTTAATATGTGGTGCAATCGCATACCCAATACTCGGAATATGAAGTTTCAATAGATTCCAAGGTGTTTTACCTAGGGTTCACTAAGAGTAGTGTTTTGCGGCAGAATTGAAACTCGAATTAAAACCTCAAACAAATAATATCAAAATAAGCCCAACTTTGATATATCATGCAATCCCACCCCCAATAGACTGAATATGAAGTTTAAATTGATTCCGAGGTGGTTTGCTTATGGTTCACCAAGATTTGTGTTTCTGCGGCAAAAATTGAATGATCCTTCAAATTTCAACTAATCACTCTTTTCTCTATTTCTTTCTGATTTGTTTTTCTTTTTAACAAACTGACATGATTAGAGACAGTAACAAGATGAAATATAAACTCTTTTTTTTTTTGCTTAGATGACACAGACACGAAGAACAAGAAGATGGATGCAAACACTGAAAATCTTAAGGGACACAAAAAAAAAAAAAACGAAAATAACAGAGATATGACCTTGTTTCGGAGCCTAGCCCTGATACCAACTGATGCGAACCTCGTGATCACGTGGTCACGCAACCCACAATCAAGATTGAGATCTGATCCCGGAAAGCCGAAATAGGTCTGATATGAGTGCGACACAATGGAAACCTGCCCCAAGGCACCTACACTATTGGAATGAGTAGAATGACGCCACGAAGCCAGTTAATCTTCGATAAGTCAGATTCAGTTCGTTCAAGAACTGAAGAATGCAAGAATCACTCTCACACGTTAAAACTGAAAATTTCAGAAGTAATTATCATCAAAGCTGCCGAAATTTTGGCCTAACATGAGTTTAAATAGTTCTTGAAAAGTTAACCCTAATGGACCCTTTATGTGGACTTATATGAGGTCCGCTCAAAACTGGCCCAAAACCCTAAAATGAAAAGCCCATAACCTGATCCAAACAAGCCTTGGATCCTAGCTTAAAACAAAGTATGAATTAAGCCCAAACAAGCCTTGGGCTGTAGCTAACAAAATAAAATAAAGCTCTTATCTCATGGCCCAAATAAGGTTGTATTGGACCCCTCTTGCACATGGATAAGATGTACTAGGATTTCCTCTTGATACTCCAATTCTGACTTGGTGGAAACCTTCAAAACCAATGCATTCAATGCGTCTTTCAATGTCTTTGTCTTGGACCGTGTCATCGGTCCATTTGGAACATGCAATGGGTCGTTGCTGGTGTTTCTGGGCTGGTCCGCATCATCCCCTCTCCCTTCGAAAGGATTCGACCTCGAATCAAAATCTGTGTCAAACAAAGTAAGATCAGCAACATTAAAGGTAGCACTAACACTATACTCACCTGGAAGGTCAATTTTGTATGCGTTGTCATTGATTCTCTCTAAAACCTGAAAAGGACCATCACCACGAGGCTGTAATTTTGATTTCCTTTGGTTAGGAAATCGTTCCTTACGCATGTGCACCCATACCCAATCACCGGGTTGGAAAACAACCAGTTTACGTCCCTTGTTTGCTTTAGAAGCGTAAAGTCTGTTCTTTTTCTCTATTTGTAGTCGAACTCTCTCATGGAGTTCTCTCACCATCTTTGCCTTCTTTTCACCATCTAAACTTACCCTTTCTTCACAAGGTAAAGGAATTAAGTCCATAGGAGTTAGTGGATTAAAACCATAAACAATTTCAAAAGGAGAAAAAGTAGTAGTTGAATGCACAGTTCTATTATAAGCAAACTCAACAAAAGGCAAACATTCTTTGAATCTGCAAAATTTGGTTAGTAGCACAAAATATATCCTCACACCTCTCGTGTATCACACAAAACAAAAATTAAGGCTTTTCACTCTATTAAGCTCTCTACGCCTTTTACCTCACAACTTGCTTTCTTTTGGTTCTTTAGGAACTGAAATCAACAAATCAAAGTCAATAGCCTTCGCAGCGCACTCTAAATATAATTTTCAGACTCAAGAATCAATAAATATACTGAAAACAAAGCAAAACAAAACTAGGATTACGATTTTGCGAGTAGCAATGCAAATTCGTACGAATTGTGGACGAAACGAAGACACGAAATAAAACAGAAGCAAATGTTAAGAAAACAATTACTTGACTCCTAGATAACCCAAATATAGCAGAAACAAAAATATTTGGACAAAACTAAACGGCAAAGATCATGTTTTGAAACTTGAGGCAAATCTAACCTATTACGCAATTTTACGTAACAGAATTGAAACCCAGACCAAACGATCTCTAAATGACCTCAAATTCAATATTTAGTATTGATGAAAATGACTCAAACAACAGCCAAATATCAAAATATGATGATAGTATAATGGCAGGCCAAATATCAAAATATGATGATAGTATAATGGCAGGCCAAATATCAAAATATGATGATAGTATAATGGCAGGCCAAATATCAAAATATGATGATAGTATAATGGCAGGCCAAATATCAAAATATGATGATAGTATAATGGCAGGAACGAAATCAACAGAAACAAAACAAGTTTTGAAAGATAACACCAAACAGACCCGTTACGACAAAACAAGACCTAATTCGGGAAACCTAAAGAAACCGATATCCAAATGACCTCGAATTTAATTTGTATTATTACAATACTATGAAATCACCAAAAATCAATTTATAGGTCGTTCTCTTATTTCTAGGCACCCAAACTCCTTGTATGATCAGTTTGCGGCGGAATTGATCCTCCAATTAAAACCTCCAGAAGCCGATATCAAAATAATCCCAAATTTAATATGTGGTGCAATCGCATACCCAATACTCGGAATATGAAGTTTCAATAGATTCCAAGGTGTTTTACCTAGGGTTCACTAAGAGTAGTGTTTTGCGGCAGAATTGAAACTCGAATTAAAACCTCAAACAAATAATATCAAAATAAGCCCAACTTTGATATATCATGCAATCCCACCCCCAATAGACTGAATATGAAGTTTAAATTGATTCCGAGGTGGTTTGCTTATGGTTCACCAAGATTTGTGTTTCTGCGGCAAAAATTGAATGATCCTTCAAATTTCAACTAATCACTCTTTTCTCTATTTCTTTCTGATTTGTTTTTCTTTTTAACAAACTGACATGATTAGAGACAGTAACAAGATGAAATATAAACTCTTTTTTTTTTTGCTTAGATGACACAGACACGAAGAACAAGAAGATGGATGCAAACACTGAAAATCTTAAGGGACACAAAAAAAAAAAAAACGAAAATAACAGAGATATGACCTTGTTTCGGAGCCTAGCCCTGATACCAACTGATGCGAACCTCGTGATCACGTGGTCACGCAACCCACAATCAAGATTGAGATCTGATCCCGGAAAGCCGAAATAGGTCTGATATGAGTGCGACACAATGGAAACCTGCCCCAAGGCACCTACACTATTGGAATGAGTAGAATGACGCCACGAAGCCAGTTAATCTTCGATAAGTCAGATTCAGTTCGTTCAAGAACTGAAGAATGCAAGAATCACTCTCACACGTTAAAACTGAAAATTTCAGAAGTAATTATCATCAAAGCTGCCGAAATTTTGGCCTAACATGAGTTTAAATAGTTCTTGAAAAGTTAACCCTAATGGACCCTTTATGGGGACTTATATGAGGTCCGCTCAAAACTGACCCAAAACCCTAAAATGAAAAGCCCATAACCTGATCCAAACAAGCCTTGGATCCTAGCTTAAAACAAAGTATGAATTAAGCCCAAACAAGCCTTGGGCTGTAGCTAACAAAATAAAATAAAGCTCTTATCTCATGGCCCAAATAAGGTTGTATTGGACCCCTCTTGCACATGGATAAGATGTACTAGGATTTCCTCTTGATACTCCAATTCTGACTTGGTGGAAACCTTCAAAACCAATGCATTCAATGCGTCTTTCAATGTCTTTGTCTTGGACCGTGTCATCGGTCCATTTGGAACATGCAATGGGTCGTTGCTGGTGTTTCTGGGCTGGTCCGCATCATCCCCTCTCCCTTCGAAAGGATTCGACCTCGAATCAAAATCTGTGTCAAACAAAGTAAGATCAGCAACATTAAAGGTAGCACTAACACTATACTCACCTGGAAGGTCAATTTTGTATGCGTTGTCATTGATTCTCTCTAAAACCTGAAAAGGACCATCACCACGAGGCTGTAATTTTGATTTCCTTTGGTTAGGAAATCGTTCCTTACGCATGTGCACCCATACCCAATCACCGGGTTGGAAAACAACCAGTTTACGTCCCTTGTTTGCTTTAGAAGCGTAAAGTCTGTTCTTTTTCTCTATTTGTAGTCGAACTCTCTCATGGAGTTCTCTCACCATCTTTGCCTTCTTTTCACCATCTAAACTTACCCTTTCTTCACAAGGTAAAGGAATTAAGTCCATAGGAGTTAGTGGATTAAAACCATAAACAATTTCAAAAGGAGAAAAAGTAGTAGTTGAATGCACAGTTCTATTATAAGCAAACTCAACAAAAGGCAAACATTCTTTGAATCTGCAAAATTTGGTTAGTAGCACAAAATATATCCTCACACCTCTCGTGTATCACACAAAACAAAAATTAAGGCTTTTCACTCTATTAAGCTCTCTACGCCTTTTACCTCACAACTTGCTTTCTTTTGGTTCTTTAGGAACTGAAATCAACAAATCAAAGTCAATAGCCTTCGCAGCGCACTCTAAATATAATTTTCAGACTCAAGAATCAATAAATATACTGAAAACAAAGCAAAACAAAACTAGGATTACGATTTTGCGAGTAGCAATGCAAATTCGTACGAATTGTGGACGAAACGAAGACACGAAATAAAACAGAAGCAAATGTTAAGAAAACAATTACTTGACTCCTAGATAACCCAAATATAGCAGAAACAAAAATATTTGGACAAAACTAAACGGCAAAGATCATGTTTTGAAACTTGAGGCAAATCTAACCTATTACGCAATTTTACGTAACAGAATTGAAACCCAGACCAAACGATCTCTAAATGACCTCAAATTCAATATTTAGTATTGATGAAAATGACTCAAACAACAGCCAAATATCAAAATATGATGATAGTATAATGGCAGGCCAAATATCAAAATATGATGATAGTATAATGGCAGGCCAAATATCAAAATATGATGATAGTATAATGGCAGGCCAAATATCAAAATATGATGATAGTATAATGGCAGGCCAAATATCAAAATATGATGATAGTATAATGGCAGGAACGAAATCAACAGAAACAAAACAAGTTTTGAAAGATAACACCAAACAGACCCGTTACGACAAAACAAGACCTAATTCGGGAAACCTAAAGAAACCGATATCCAAATGACCTCGAATTTAATTTGTATTATTACAATACTATGAAATCACCAAAAATCAATTTATAGGTCGTTCTCTTATTTCTAGGCACCCAAACTCCTTGTATGATCAGTTTGCGGCGGAATTGATCCTCCAATTAAAACCTCCAGAAGCCGATATCAAAATAATCCCAAATTTAATATGTGATGCAATCGCATACCCAATACTCGGAATATGAAGTTTCAATAGATTCCAAGGTGTTTTACCTAGGGTTCACTAAGAGTAGTGTTTTGCGGCAGAATTGAAACTCGAATTAAAACCTCAAACAAATAATATCAAAATAAGCCCAACTTTGATATATCATGCAATCCCACCCCCAATAGACTGAATATGAAGTTTAAATTGATTCCGAGGTGGTTTGCTTATGGTTCACCAAGATTTGTGTTTCTGCGGCAAAAATTGAATGATCCTTCAAATTTCAACTAATCACTCTTTTCTCTATTTCTTTCTGATTTGTTTTTCTTTTTAACAAACTGACATGATTAGAGACAGTAACAAGATGAAATATAAACTCTTTTTTTTTTTGCTTAGATGACACAGACACGAAGAACAAGAAGATGGATGCAAACACTGAAAATCTTAAGGGACACAAAAAAAAAAAAAACGAAAATAACAGAGATATGACCTTGTTTCGGAGCCTAGCCCTGATACCAACTGATGCGAACCTCGTGATCACGTGGTCACGCAACCCACAATCAAGATTGAGATCTGATCCCGGAAAGCCGAAATAGGTCTGATATGAGTGCGACACAATGGAAACCTGCCCCAAGGCACCTACACTATTGGAATGAGTAGAATGACGCCACGAAGCCAGTTAATCTTCGATAAGTCAGATTCAGTTCGTTCAAGAACTGAAGAATGCAAGAATCACTCTCACACGTTAAAACTGAAAATTTCAGAAGTAATTATCATCAAAGCTGCCGAAATTTTGGCCTAACATGAGTTTAAATAGTTCTTGAAAAGTTAACCCTAATGGACCCTTTATGTGGACTTATATGAGGTCCGCTCAAAACTGGCCCAAAACCCTAAAATGAAAAGCCCATAACCTGATCCAAACAAGCCTTGGATCCTAGCTTAAAACAAAGTATGAATTAAGCCCAAACAAGCCTTGGGCTGTAGCTAACAAAATAAAATAAAGCTCTTATCTCATGGCCCAAATAAGGTTGTATTGGACCCCTCTTGCACATGGATAAGATGTACTAGGATTTCCTCTTGATACTCCAATTCTGACTTGGTGGAAACCTTCAAA
The DNA here is from genome assembly GCA_033617975.1 of Populus alba x Populus glandulosa. Taxonomy (NCBI): domain Eukaryota; kingdom Viridiplantae; phylum Streptophyta; class Magnoliopsida; order Malpighiales; family Salicaceae; genus Populus; species Populus alba x Populus glandulosa. Next base: position 5,555,266 of record CM066157.1, read on the forward strand.
ACCAATGCATTCAATGCGTCTTTCAATGTCTTTGTCTTGGACCGTGTCATCGGTCCATTTGGAACATGCAATGGGTCGTTGCTGGTGTTTCTGGGCTGGTCCGCATCATCCCCTCTCCCTTCGAAAGGATTCGACCTCGAATCAAAATCTGTGTCAAACAAAGTAAGATCAGCAACATTAAAGGTAGCACTAACACTATACTCACCTGGAAGGTCAATTTTGTATGCGTTGTCATTGATTCTCTCTAAAACCTGAAAAGGACCATCACCACGAGGCTGTAATTTTGATTTCCTTTGGTTAGGAAATCGTTCCTTACGCATGTGCACCCATACCCAATCACCGGGTTGGAAAACAACCAGTTTACGTCCCTTGTTTGCTTTAGAAGCGTAAAGTCTGTTCTTTTTCTCTATTTGTAGTCGAACTCTCTCATGGAGTTCTCTCACCATCTTTGCCTTCTTTTCACCATCTAAACTTACCCTTTCTTCACAAGGTAAAGGAATTAAGTCCATAGGAGTTAGTGGATTAAAACCATAAACAATTTCAAAAGGAGAAAAAGTAGTAGTTGAATGCACAGTTCTATTATAAGCAAACTCAACAAAAGGCAAACATTCTTTGAATCTGCAAAATTTGGTTAGTAGCACAAAATATATCCTCACACCTCTCGTGTATCACACAAAACAAAAATTAAGGCTTTTCACTCTATTAAGCTCTCTACGCCTTTTACCTCACAACTTGCTTTCTTTTGGTTCTTTAGGAACTGAAATCAACAAATCAAAGTCAATAGCCTTCGCAGCGCACTCTAAATATAATTTTCAGACTCAAGAATCAATAAATATACTGAAAACAAAGCAAAACAAAACTAGGATTACGATTTTGCGAGTAGCAATGCAAATTCGTACGAATTGTGGACGAAACGAAGACACGAAATAAAACAGAAGCAAATGTTAAGAAAACAATTACTTGACTCCTAGATAACCCAAATATAGCAGAAACAAAAATATTTGGACAAAACTAAACGGCAAAGATCATGTTTTGAAACTTGAGGCAAATCTAACCTATTACGCAATTTTACGTAACAGAATTGAAACCCAGACCAAACGATCTCTAAATGACCTCAAATTCAATATTTAGTATTGATGAAAATGACTCAAACAACAGCCAAATATCAAAATATGATGATAGTATAATGGCAGGCCAAATATCAAAATATGATGATAGTATAATGGCAGGCCAAATATCAAAATATGATGATAGTATAATGGCAGGCCAAATATCAAAATATGATGATAGTATAATGGCAGGAACGAAATCAACAGAAACAAAACAAGTTTTGAAAGATAACACCAAACAGACCCGTTACGACAAAACAAGACCTAATTCGGGAAACCTAAAGAAACCGATATCCAAATGACCTCGAATTTAATTTGTATTATTACAATACTATGAAATCACCAAAAATCAATTTATAGGTCGTTCTCTTATTTCTAGGCACCCAAACTCCTTGTATGATCAGTTTGCGGCGGAATTGATCCTCCAATTAAAACCTCCAGAAGCCGATATCAAAATAATCCCAAATTTAATATGTGGTGCAATCGCATACCCAATACTCGGAATATGAAGTTTCAATAGATTCCAAGGTGTTTTACCTAGGGTTCACTAAGAGTAGTGTTTTGCGGCAGAATTGAAACTCGAATTAAAACCTCAAACAAATAATATCAAAATAAGCCCAACTTTGATATATCATGCAATCCCACCCCCAATAGACTGAATATGAAGTTTAAATTGATTCCGAGGTGGTTTGCTTATGGTTCACCAAGATTTGTGTTTCTGCGGCAAAAATTGAATGATCCTTCAAATTTCAACTAATCACTCTTTTCTCTATTTCTTTCTGATTTGTTTTTCTTTTTAACAAACTGACATGATTAGAGACAGTAACAAGATGAAATATAAACTCTTTTTTTTTTTGCTTAGATGACACAGACACGAAGAACAAGAAGATGGATGCAAACACTGAAAATCTTAAGGGACACAAAAAAAAAAAAAACGAAAATAACAGAGATATGACCTTGTTTCGGAGCCTAGCCCTGATACCAACTGATGCGAACCTCGTGATCACGTGGTCACGCAACCCACAATCAAGATTGAGATCTGATCCCGGAAAGCCGAAATAGGTCTGATATGAGTGCGACACAATGGAAACCTGCCCCAAGGCACCTACACTATTGGAATGAGTAGAATGACGCCACGAAGCCAGTTAATCTTCGATAAGTCAGATTCAGTTCGTTCAAGAACTGAAGAATGCAAGAATCACTCTCACACGTTAAAACTGAAAATTTCAGAAGTAATTATCATCAAAGCTGCCGAAATTTTGGCCTAACATGAGTTTAAATAGTTCTTGAAAAGTTAACCCTAATGGACCCTTTATGGGGACTTATATGAGGTCCGCTCAAAACTGGCCCAAAACCCTAAAATGAAAAGCCCATAACCTGATCCAAACAAGCCTTGGATCCTAGCTTAAAACAAAGTATGAATTAAGCCCAAACAAGCCTTGGGCTGTAGCTAACAAAATAAAATAAAGCTCTTATCTCATGGCCCAAATAAGGTTGTATTGGACCCCTCTTGCACATGGATAAGATGTACTAGGATTTCCTCTTGATACTCCAATTCTGACTTGGTGGAAACCTTCAAAACCAATGCATTCAATGCGTCTTTCAATGTCTTTGTCTTGGACCGTGTCATCGGTCCATTTGGAACATGCAATGGGTCGTTGCTGGTGTTTCTGGGCTGGTCCGCATCATCCCCTCTCCCTTCGAAAGGATTCGACCTCGAATCAAAATCTGTGTCAAACAAAGTAAGATCAGCAACATTAAAGGTAGCACTAACACTATACTCACCTGGAAGGTCAATTTTGTATGCGTTGTCATTGATTCTCTCTAAAACCTGAAAAGGACCATCACCACGAGGCTGTAATTTTGATTTCCTTTGGTTAGGAAATCGTTCCTTACGCATGTGCACCCATACCCAATCACCGGGTTGGAAAACAACCAGTTTACGTCCCTTGTTTGCTTTAGAAGCGTAAAGTCTGTTCTTTTTCTCTATTTGTAGTCGAACTCTCTCATGGAGTTCTCTCACCATCTTTGCCTTCTTTTCACCATCTAAACTTACCCTTTCTTCACAAGGTAAAGGAATTAAGTCCATAGGAGTTAGTGGATTAAAACCATAAACAATTTCAAAAGGAGAAAAAGTAGTAGTTGAATGCACAGTTCTATTATAAGCAAACTCAACAAAAGGCAAACATTCTTTGAATCTGCAAAATTTGGTTAGTAGCACAAAATATATCCTCACACCTCTCGTGTATCACACAAAACAAAAATTAAGGCTTTTCACTCTATTAAGCTCTCTACGCCTTTTACCTCACAACTTGCTTTCTTTTGGTTCTTTAGGAACTGAAATCAACAAATCAAAGTCAATAGCCTTCGCAGCGCACTCTAAATATAATTTTCAGACTCAAGAATCAATAAATATACTGAAAACAAAGCAAAACAAAACTAGGATTACGATTTTGCGAGTAGCAATGCAAATTCGTACGAATTGTGGACGAAACGAAGACACGAAATAAAACAGAAGCAAATGTTAAGAAAACAATTACTTGACTCCTAGATAACCCAAATATAGCAGAAACAAAAATATTTGGACAAAACTAAACGGCAAAGATCATGTTTTGAAACTTGAGGCAAATCTAACCTATTACGCAATTTTACGTAACAGAATTGAAACCCAGACCAAACGATCTCTAAATGACCTCAAATTCAATATTTAGTATTGATGAAAATGACTCAAACAACAGCCAAATATCAAAATATGATGATAGTATAATGGCAGGCCAAATATCAAAATATGATGATAGTATAATGGCAGGAACGAAATCAACAGAAACAAAACAAGTTTTGAAAGATAACACCAAACAGACCCGTTACGACAAAACAAGACCTAATTCGGGAAACCTAAAGAAACCGATATCCAAATGACCTCGAATTTAATTTGTATTATTACAATACTATGAAATCACCAAAAATCAATTTATAGGTCGTTCTCTTATTTCTAGGCACCCAAACTCCTTGTATGATCAGTTTGCGGCGGAATTGATCCTCCAATTAAAACCTCCAGAAGCCGATATCAAAATAATCCCAAATTTAATATGTGGTGCAATCGCATACCCAATACTCGGAATATGAAGTTTCAATAGATTCCAAGGTGTTTTACCTAGGGTTCACTAAGAGTAGTGTTTTGCGGCAGAATTGAAACTCGAATTAAAACCTCAAACAAATAATATCAAAATAAGCCCAACTTTGATATATCATGCAATCCCACCCCCAATAGACTGAATATGAAGTTTAAATTGATTCCGAGGTGGTTTGCTTATGGTTCACCAAGATTTGTGTTTCTGCGGCAAAAATTGAATGATCCTTCAAATTTCAACTAATCACTCTTTTCTCTATTTCTTTCTGATTTGTTTTTCTTTTTAACAAACTGACATGATTAGAGACAGTAACAAGATGAAATATAAACTCTTTTTTTTTTTGCTTAGATGACACAGACACGAAGAACAAGAAGATGGATGCAAACACTGAAAATCTTAAGGGACACAAAAAAAAAAAAACGAAAATAACAGAGATATGACCTTGTTTCGGAGCCTAGCCCTGATACCAACTGATGCGAACCTCGTGATCACGTGGTCACGCAACCCACAATCAAGATTGAGATCTGATCCCGGAAAGCCGAAATAGGTCTGATATGAGTGCGACACAATGGAAACCTGCCCCAAGGCACCTACACTATTGGAATGAGTAGAATGACGCCACGAAGCCAGTTAATCTTCGATAAGTCAGATTCAGTTCGTTCAAGAACTGAAGAATGCAAGAATCACTCTCACACGTTAAAACTGAAAATTTCAGAAGTAATTATCATCAAAGCTGCCGAAATTTTGGCCTAACATGAGTTTAAATAGTTCTTGAAAAGTTAACCCTAATGGACCCTTTATGTGGACTTATATGAGGTCCGCTCAAAACTGGCCCAAAACCCTAAAATGAAAAGCCCATAACCTGATCCAAACAAGCCTTGGATCCTAGCTTAAAACAAAGTATGAATTAAGCCCAAACAAGCCTTGGGCTGTAGCTAACAAAATAAAATAAAGCTCTTATCTCATGGCCCAAATAAGGTTGTATTGGACCCCTCTTGCACATGGATAAGATGTACTAGGATTTCCTCTTGATACTCCAATTCTGACTTGGTGGAAACCTTCAAAACCAATGCATTCAATGCGTCTTTCAATGTCTTTGTCTTGGACCGTGTCATCGGTCCATTTGGAACATGCAATGGGTCGTTGCTGGTGTTTCTGGGCTGGTCCGCATCATCCCCTCTCCCTTCGAAAGGATTCGACCTCGAATCAAAATCTGTGTCAAACAAAGTAAGATCAGCAACATTAAAGGTAGCACTAACACTATACTCACCTGGAAGGTCAATTTTGTATGCGTTGTCATTGATTCTCTCTAAAACCTGAAAAGGACCATCACCACGAGGCTGTAATTTTGATTTCCTTTGGTTAGGAAATCGTTCCTTACGCATGTGCACCCATACCCAATCACCGGGTTGGAAAACAACCAGTTTACGTCCCTTGTTTGCTTTAGAAGCGTAAAGTCTGTTCTTTTTCTCTATTTGTAGTCGAACTCTCTCATGGAGTTCTCTCACCATCTTTGCCTTCTTTTCACCATCTAAACTTACCCTTTCTTCACAAGGTAAAGGAATTAAGTCCATAGGAGTTAGTGGATTAAAACCATAAACAATTTCAAAAGGAGAAAAAGTAGTAGTTGAATGCACAGTTCTATTATAAGCAAACTCAACAAAAAGCAAACATTCTTTGAATCTGCAAAATTTGGTTAGTAGCACAAAATATATCCTCACACCTCTCGTGTATCACACAAAACAAAAATTAAGGCTTTTCACTCTATTAAGCTCTCTACGCCTTTTACCTCACAACTTGCTTTCTTTTGGTTCTTTAGGAACTGAAATCAACAAATCAAAGTCAATAGCCTTCGCAGCGCACTCTAAATATAATTTTCAGACTCAAGAATCAATAAATATACTGAAAACAAAGCAAAACAAAACTAGGATTACGATTTTGCGAGTAGCAATGCAAATTCGTACGAATTGTGGACGAAACGAAGACACGAAATAAAACAGAAGCAAATGTTAAGAAAACAATTACTTGACTCCTAGATAACCCAAATATAGCAGAAACAAAAATATTTGGACAAAACTAAACAGCAAAGATCATGTTTTGAAACTTGAGGCAAATCTAACCTATTACGCAATTTTACGTAACAGAATTGAAACCCAGACCAAACGATCTCTAAATGACCTCAAATTCAATATTTAGTATTGATGAAAATGACTCAAACAACAGCCAAATATCAAAATATGATGATAGTATAATGGCAGGCCAAATATCAAAATATGATGATAGTATAATGGCAGGAACGAAATCAACAGAAACAAAACAAGTTTTGAAAGATAACACCAAACAGACCCGTTACGACAAAACAAGACCTAATTCGGGAAACCTAAAGAAACCGATATCCAAATGACCTCGAATTTAATTTGTATTATTACAATACTATGAAATCACCAAAAATCAATTTATAGGTCGTTCTCTTATTTCTAGGCACCCAAACTCCTTGTACGATCAGTTTGCGGCAGAATTGATCCTCCAATTAAAACCTCCAGAAGCCGATATCAAAATAATCCCAAATTTAATATGTGGTGCAATCGCATACCCAATACTCGGAATATGAAGTTTCAATAGATTCCAAGGTGTTTTACCTAGGGTTCACTAAGAGTAGTGTTTTGCGGCAGAATTGAAACTCGAATTAAAACCTCAAACAAATAATATCAAAATAAGCCCAACTTTGATATATCATGCAATCCCACCCCCAATAGACTGAATATGAAGTTTAAATTGATTCCGAGGTGGTTTGCTTATGGTTCACCAAGATTTGTGTTTCTGCGGCAAAAATTGAATGATCCTTCAAATTTCAACTAATCACTCTTTTCTCTATTTCTTTCTGATTTGTTTTTCTTTTTAACAAACTGACATGATTAGAGACAGTAACAAGATGAAATATAAACTCTTTTTTTTTTTTGCTTAGATGACACAGACACGAAGAACAAGAAGATGGATGCAAACACTGAAAATCTTAAGGGACACAAAAAAAAAAAAAAACGAAAATAACAGAGATATGACCTTGTTTCGGAGCCTAGCCCTGATACCAACTGATGCGAACCTCGTGATCACGTGGTCACGCAACCCACAATCAAGATTGAGATCTGATCCCGGAAAGCCGAAATAGGTCTGATAGGAGTGCGACACAATGGAAACCTGCCCCAAGGCACCAACACTATTGGAATGAGTAGAATGACGCCACGAAGCCAGTTAATCTTCGATAAGTCAGATTCAGTTCGTTCAAGAACTGAAGAATGCAAGAATCACTCTCACACGTTAAAACTGAAAAATTCAGAGTAATATTCATCAAAGCTGCCGAAACTTTGGCCTACATGAGTTTAAATAGTTCTTGAAAAGTTAACCCTAATGGACCCTTTATGTGGACTTATATGAGGTCCGCTCAAAACTGGCCCAAAACCCTAAAATGAAAAGCCCATAACCTGATCCAAACAAGCCTTGGATCCTAGCTTAAAACAAAGTATGAATTAAGCCCAAACAAGCCTTGGGCTGTAGCTAACAAAATAAAATAAAGCTCTTATCTCATGGCCCAAATAAGGTTGTATTGGACCCCTCTTGCACATGGATAAGATGTACTAGGATTTCCTCTTGATACTCCAATTCTGACTTGGTGGAAACCTTCAAAACCAATGCATTCAATGCGTCTTTCAATGTCTTTGTCTTGGACCGTGTCATCGGTCCATTTGGAACATGCAATGGGTCGTTGCTGGTGTTTCTGGGCTGGTCCGCATCATCCCCTCTCCCTTCGAAAGGATTCGACCTCGAATCAAAATCTGTGTCAAACAAAGTAAGATCAGCAACATTAAAGGTAGCACTAACACTATACTCACCTGGAAGGTCAATTTTGTATGCGTTGTCATTGATTCTCTCTAAAACCTGAAAAGGACCATCACCACGAGGCTGTAATTTTGATTTCCTTTGGTTAGGAAATCGTTCCTTACGCATGTGCACCCATACCCAATCACCGGGTTGGAAAACAACCAGTTTACGTCCCTTGTTTGCTTTAGAAGCGTAAAGTCTGTTCTTTTTCTCTATTTGTAGTCGAACTCTCTCATGGAGTTCTCTCACCATCTTTGCCTTCTTTTCACCATCTAAACTTACCCTTTCTTCACAAGGTAAAGGAATTAAGTCCATAGGAGTTAGTGGATTAAAACCATAAACAATTTCAAAAGGAGAAAAAGTAGTAGTTGAATGCACAGTTCTATTATAAGCAAACTCAACAAAAAGCAAACATTCTTTGAATCTGCAAAATTTGGTTAGTAGCACAAAATATATCCTCACACCTCTCGTGTATCACACAAAACAAAAATTAAGGCTTTTCACTCTATTAAGCTCTCTACGCCTTTTACCTCACAACTTGCTTTCTTTTGGTTCTTTAGGAACTGAAATCAACAAATCAAAGTCAATAGCCTTCGCAGCGCACTCTAAATATAATTTTCAGACTCAAGAATCAATAAATATACTGAAAACAAAGCAAAACAAAACTAGGATTACGATTTTGCGAGTAGCAATGCAAATTCGTACGAATTGTGGACGAAACGAAGACACGAAATAAAACAGAAGCAAATGTTAAGAAAACAATTACTTGACTCCTAGATAACCCAAATATAGCAGAAACAAAAATATTTGGACAAAACTAAACAGCAAAGATCATGTTTTGAAACTTGAGGCAAATCTAACCTATTACGCAATTTTACGTAACAGAATTGAAACCCAGACCAAACGATCTCTAAATGACCTCAAATTCAATATTTAGTATTGATGAAAATGACTCAAACAACAGCCAAATATCAAAATATGATGATAGTATAATGGCAGGCCAAATATCAAAATATGATGATAGTATAATGGCAGGAACGAAATCAACAGAAACAAAACAAGTTTTGAAAGATAACACCAAACAGACCCGTTACGACAAAACAAGACCTAATTCGGGAAACCTAAAGAAACCGATATCCAAATGACCTTGAATTTAATTTGTATTATTACAATACTATGAAATCACCAAAAATCAATTTATAGGTCGTTCTCTTATTTCTAGGCACCCAAACTCCTTGTACGATCAGTTTGCGGCAGAATTGATCCTCCAATTAAAACCTCCAGAAGCCGATATCAAAATAATCCCAAATTTAATATGTGGTGCAATCGCATACCCAATACTCGGAATATGAAGTTTCAATAGATTCCAAGGTGTTTTACCTAGGGTTCACTAAGAGTAGTGTTTTGCGGCAGAATTGAAACTCGAATTAAAACCTCAAACAAATAATATCAAAATAAGCCCAACTTTGATATATCATGCAATCCCACCCCCAATAGACTGAATATGAAGTTTAAATTGATTCCGAGGTTGTTTGCTTATGGTTCACCAAGATTTGTGTTTCTGCGGCAAAAATTGAATGATCCTTCAAATTTCAACTAATCACTCTTTTCTCTATTTCTTTCTGATTTGTTTTTCTTTTTAACAAACTGACATGATTAGAGACAGTAACAAGATGAAATATAAACTCTTTTTTTTTTGCTTAGATGACACAGACACGAAGAACAAGAAGATGGATGCAAACACTGAAAATCTTAAGGGACACAAAAAAAAAAAAACGAAAATAACAGAGATATGACCTTGTTTCGGAGCCTAGCCCTGATACCAACTGATGCGAACCTCGTGATCACGTGGTCACGCAACCCACAATCAAGATTGAGATCTGATCCCGGAAAGCCGAAATAGGTCTGATATGAGTGCGACACAATGGAAACCTGCCCCAAGGCACCTACACTATTGGAATGAGTAGAATGACGCCACGAAGCCAGTTAATCTTCGATAAGTCAGATTCAGTTCGTTCAAGAACTGAAGAATGCAAGAATCACTCTCACACGTTAAAACTGAAAATTTCAGAAGTAATTATCATCAAAGCTGCCGAAATTTTGGCCTAACATGAGTTTAAATAGTTCTTGAAAAGTTAACCCTAATGGACCCTTTATGTGGACTTATATGAGGTCCACTCAAAACTGGCCCAAAACCCTAAAATAAAAGCCCATAACTTAATCCAAACAAGCCTTGGATCCTAGCTTAAAACAAAGTATGAATTAAGCCCAAACAAGCCTTGGGCTGTAGCTAACAAAATAAAATAAAGCTCTTATCTCATGGCCCAAATAAGGTTGTATTGGACCCCTCTTGCACATGGATAAGATGTACTAGGATTTCCTCTTGATACTCCAATTCTGACTTGGTGGAAACCTTCAAAACCAATGCATTCAATGCGTCTTTCAATGTCTTTGTCTTGGACCGTGTCATCGGTCCATTTGGAACATGCAATGGGTCGTTGCTGGTGTTTCTGGGCTGGTCCGCATCATCCCCTCTCCCTTCGAAAGGATTCGACCTCGAATCAAAATCTGTGTCAAACAAAGTAAGATCAGCAACATTAAAGGTAGCACTAACACTATACTCACCTGGAAGGTCAATTTTGTATGCGTTGTCATTGATTCTCTCTAAAACCTGAAAAGGACCATCACCACGAGGCTGTAATTTTGATTTCCTTTGGTTAGGAAATCGTTCCTTACGCATGTGCACCCATACCCAATCACCGGGTTGGAAAACAACCAGTTTACGTCCCTTGTTTGCTTTAGAAGCGTAAAGTCTGTTCTTTTTCTCTATTTGTAGTCGAACTCTCTCATGGAGTTCTCTCACCATCTTTGCCTTCTTTTCACCATCTAAACTTACCCTTTCTTCACAAGGTAAAGGAATTAAGTCCATAGGAGTTAGTGGATTAAAACCATAAACAATTTCAAAAGGAGAAAAAGTAGTAGTTGAATGCACAGTTCTATTATAAGCAAACTCAACAAAAGGCAAACATTCTTTGAATCTGCAAAATTTGGTTAGTAGCACAAAATATATCCTCACACCTCTCGTGTATCACACAAAACAAAAATTAAGGCTTTTCACTCTATTAAGCTCTCTACGCCTTTTACCTCACAACTTGCTTTCTTTTGGTTCTTTAGGAACTGAAATCAACAAATCAAAGTCAATAGCCTTCGCAGCGCACTCTAAATATAATTTTCAGACTCAAGAATCAATAAATATACTGAAAACAAAGCAAAACAAAACTAGGATTACGATTTTGCGAGTAGCAATGCAAATTCGTACGAATTGTGGACGAAACGAAGACACGAAATAAAACAGAAGCAAATGTTAAGAAAACAATTACTTGACTCCTAGATAACCCAAATATAGCAGAAACAAAAATATTTGGACAAAACTAAACAGCAAAGATCATGTTTTGAAACTTGAGGCAAATCTAATGATACGGTTCAGCCCTGTGATACGACCCAAGTAAGGTCAGATTCGGATTTTGGCGTAAAAAGCGCAACAGTCCAGGTTTACGGAAACAGTCATAATTCTCAATCCGACCGTTGGACCGGGCTAATATTTTATGTGGACTCTCCAGACATATCTTACTACCTTGGGCTAAAATTGCAGGTCAATCGGAGTTCGGGAAGGCACCCCAATACTGGTCAACAGAGGCTGTACGGATTTTGTTATTTACTTCCATTTGACTTGTGGACTTCCTATTTGATTAGGATTCTTTTCCTCCAAGGATGTGGGAGCTGGTTTTGGGAATTTCCTAGTTCCACAAGGATCTTTAATATGAGTTGCAATATAATCTCCTAGTGTGGCAAGGATTCATTAATATTTCAGAATCCTTTTCTTATAAGGATTCTTTATTCATCCTAGCTACACAAGTAAAGAAGGGCTGGTGGTATTTAATGACAAGTTACTTATTTTTTATTATTTTCTTTCATGTTTGGGCTTAATTAATACTTTGTTTTCAGCTAGGATCCAAGGCTTGTTTGGATCAGGTTATGGGCTTTTCATTTTAGGGTTTTGGGCCAGTTTTGAGCGGACCTCATATAAGTCCACATAAAGGGTCCATTAGGGTTAACTTTTCAAGAACTATTTAAACTCATGTAGGCCAAAGTTTCGGCAGCTTTGATGAATATTACTCTGAATTTTTCAGTTTTAACGTGTGAGAGTGATTCTTGCATTCTTCAGTTCTTGAACGAACTGAATCTGACTTATCGAAGATTAACTGGCTTCGTGGCGTCATTCTACTCATTCCAATAGTGTTGGTGCCTTGGGGCAGGTTTCCATTGTGTCGCACTCCTATCAGACCTATTTCGGCTTTCCGGGATCAGATCTCAATCTTGATTGTGGGTTGCGTGACCACGTGATCACGAGGTTCGCATCAGTTGGTATCAGGGCTAGGCTCCGAAACAAGGTCATATCTCTGTTGTTTTCGCATCAAATTAGGATGAAAGAAGGTGATGAGTGGAAAACAGCATTTAAGACTAAGCATGGTTTGTATGAATGGTTAGTAATGCCGTTTGGACTTACAAATGCACCTAGTACGTTTATGCGTTTAATGAATCATGTGCGTGCATTCATAGGTAAGTTTGTGGTTGTGTATTTTGATGACATTTTGATATATAGCAAGAACTTAACTGAGCATCTTGATCATTTGCGTAATGTACTTAGTGTGTTGCGTAGTGAGAAATTGTATGCTAATCTTAAAAAGTGTGCCTTTTGCATGGAGAAAATTGTGTTTCTTGGCTACGTTGTAACTGCACAGGGCATCGAGATGGATGAGGAGAAAGTTAAGGCCATCCGGGATTGGCCTACACCCAAATCGGTAAGTGAGGTAAGGAGTTTTCATGGGTTAGCTAGTTTTTACAGGCGTTTTGTGAAAGATTTCAGCACCATAGCTGCGCCCTTGAATGAAGTTGTTAAAAAGTCGGTTAGGTTTAGATGGGGGGAGGAACAAGAGTTGGCTTTTGTTTTTTTGAAAGACAAATTATGTTCTGCACCTGTTTTGGCTTTACCTGACTTTACGAAAGCATTTGAAATAGAATGTGATGCGTCTGGAATAGGAATAGGTGCTGTTTTGATGCAGGATCGGAGACCTATTGCGTATTTCAGTGAGAAGTTAAGTGGAGCAACCTTGAACTATCCAACTTACGACAAAGAACTCTATGCATTGGTAAGAGCACTTGAGACATGGCAGCATTACTTGTGGCCAAAAGAGTTCGTAATCCATTCGGATCATGAGTCCTTGAAACATCTGAAAGGACAAGGTAAGTTGAATAGGAGGCATGCAAAATGGGTTGAATTCATTGAAACTTTCCCTTACGTAATCAAGTATAAGCAAGGGAAAGAGAACATCGTAGCTGATGCACTCTCGCGCAGGTATGTTCTTTTACACACCATGAATACTAGATTGTTAGGTTTTGAATATGTGAAGGAATTGTATGATAATGACTCTGACTTTGCTGAGATTTATAATGCATGTGGACATTCGGCTTTCGGTAAGTTTTATTTGATGGATGGTTATTTGTTCAAAGAGAATAGATTGTGTGTTCCTGCTAGTTCTTTGCGTGAATTGCTTGTTCGTGAAGCACATGGGGGTGGTTTAATGGGTCACTTTGGGGTTGCGAAAACCTTGGATGTATTGCATGAGCATTTCTATTGGCCAAAGATGAAAAGAGATGTGCAACGAATTTGTGAACAGTGCATTGCTTGTAGAAAGGCAAAATCTAGAGTACAACCGCATGGACTATATACACCACTAACTGTGCCTACTGAACCTTGGGTAGATATCTCTATGGACTTTGTTTTAGGTTTACCTAGGTCAAAGAAAGGTAGAGACTCTATCTTTGTTGTGGTTGATAGGTTTTCTAAAATGGCGCATTTCATTGCATGCCATAAAACAGATGATGCATCTCATATCGCAGACTTGTTCTTTAGAGAGATTGTACGTTTGCATGGCATTCCTAAAAGTATAGTGTCGGATCGTGATGTTAAGTTCCTTAGTTACTTGTGGAAGACCTTATGGGGAAAGTTGGGAACTAAACTATTATTTTCAACAACATGCCATCCTCAAACAGATGGACAAACTGAGGTAGTGAATAGAACATTATCCCAACTTTTACGTGCTGTAATTCAAAAGAATTTGAAAAGTTGGGAAGAATGTTTGCCTTTTGTTGAGTTTGCTTATAATAGAACTGTGCATTCAACTACTACTTTTTCTCCTTTTGAAATTGTTTATGGTTTTAATCCACTAACTCCTATGGACTTAATTCCTTTACCTTGTGAAGAAAGGGTAAGTTTAGATGGTGAAAAGAAGGCAAAGATGGTGAGAGAACTCCATGAGGGAGTTCGACTACAAATAGAGAAAAAGAACAGACTTTACGCTTCTAAAGCAAACAAGGGACGTAAACTGGTTGTTTTCCAACCCGGTGATTGGGTATGGGTGCACATGCGTAAGGAACGATTTCCTAACCAAAGGAAATCAAAATTACAGCCTCGTGGTGATGGTCCTTTTCAGGTTTTAGAGAGAATCAATGACAACGCATACAAAATTGACCTTCCAGGTGAGTATAGTGTTAGTGCTACCTTTAATGTTGCTGATCTTACTTTGTTTGACACAGATTTTGATTCGAGGTCGAATCCTTTCGAAGGGAGAGGGGATGATGCGGACCAGCCCAGAAACACCAGCAAGGACCCATTACATGTTCCAAATGGACCGATGACACGGTCCAAGACAAAGACATTGAAAGACGCATTGAATGCATTGGTTTTGAAGGTTTCCACCAAGTCAGAATTGGAGTATCAAGAGGAAATCCTAGTACATCTTATCCATGTGCAAGAGGGGTCCAATACAACCTTATTTGGGCCATGAGATAAGAGCTTTATTTTATTTTGTTAGCTACAGCCCAAGGCTTGTTTGGATTAAGTTATGGGCTTTTTATTTTAGGGTTTTGGGCCAGTTTTGAGTGGACCTCATATAAGTCCACATAAAGGGTCCATTAGGGTTAACTTTTCAAGAACTATTTAAACTCATGTTAGGCCAAAATTTCGGCAGCTTTGATGATAATTACTTCTGAAATTTTCAGTTTTAACGTGTGAGAGTGATTCTTGCATTCTTCAGTTCTTGAACGAACTGAATCTGACTTATCGAAGATTAACTGGCTTCGTGGCGTCATTCTACTCATTCCAATAGTGTAGGTGCCTTGGGGCAGGTTTCCATTGTGTCGCACTCATATCAGACCTATTTCGGCTTTCCGGGATCAGATCTCAATCTTGATTGTAGGTTGCGTGACCACGTGATCACGAGGTTCGCATCATCTAACCTATTACGCAATTTTACGTAACAGAATTGAAACCCAGACCAAACGATCTCTAAATGACCTCAAATTCAATATTTAGTATTGATGAAAATGACTCAAACAACAGCCAAATATCAAAATATGATGATAGTATAATGGCAGGCCAAATATCAAAATATGATGATAGTATAATGGCAGGCCAAATATCAAAATATGATGATAGTATAATGGCAGGAACGAAATCAACAGAAACAAAACAAGTTTTGAAAGATAACACCAAACAGACCCGTTACGACAAAACAAGACCTAATTCGGGAAACCTAAAGAAACCGATATCCAAATGACCTCGAATTTAATTTGTATTATTACAATACTATGAAATCACCAAAAATCAATTTATAGGTCGTTCTCTTATTTCTAGGCACCCAAACTCCTTGTATGATCAGTTTGCGGCAGAATTGATCCTCCAATTAAAACCTCCAGAAGCCGATATCAAAATAATCCCAAATTTAATATGTGGTGCAATCGCATACCCAATACTCGGAATATGAAGTTTCAATAGATTCCAAGGTGTTTTACCTAGGGTTCACTAAGAGTAGTGTTTTGCAGCAGAATTGAAACTCGAATTAAAACCTCAAACAAATAATATCAAAATAAGCCCAACTTTGATATATCATGCAATCCCACCCCCAATAGACTGAATATGAAGTTTAAATTGATTCCGAGGTGGTTTGCTTATGGTTCACCAAGATTTGTGTCTCTGCGTCATCTAAGAAAAAAAAAGTTTATATTTCATTTGGTTACTGTCTCTAATCATATCAGTTTATTACAAAAAAAAAAGAAAGAAAGAAATAGAGAAAAGAGTGATTAGTTGAAATTTGAAGGATCATTCAATTTTTGCCGCAGAAACACAAATCTTGGTGAACCATAAGCAATCCACCTCGGAATCAATTTAAACTTCATATTCAGTCTATTGGGGGTGAGATCACATCATATATCAAAGTTGGTCTTATTCTGATATTATTTGCTTGAGGTTTTAATTCAAGATTCAATTCTGCCGTAGAAACCCTACTCTTAGTGAACCATAAGAAAACCACCTCAGAATCAATTTAAACTTCATATTCAGTCTATTGGGGGTGATAATGCATCATATGTAAAGTTTGGGCTTATTCTGATATTGTTTTCTTGAGGTTTTAATTCGAGGTTCAAGTCTGCCGCAGAAACACTATTATTAGTGAACCATAAGCAAACCACCCTAGAATCAATTGAAACTTCATATTATGTGTATTGGGGATGATATCGCACCATGTATTAAGTTTGGGCATATTTTGATACCGGCTTCTAGAGGTTTTAAATGGAGGTTCAATTCTGCCGCAAACTGATCGTATAAGGAGCTTGGGTACCTAGAAATAAGAAAACGACCTATAAATTGGTATTTGGTGATTTCATAGTATTTTAATATTACATATTAAATTGGAAGTCATTTGGATATTGGTTTCTTTAGGTTCCTGATCTGGGTCTTGTTTTGTTGTAACGGGTCTGTTTGGTGTTATCTTTCAAAACTTGTTTTGTTTCTGTTTATTTCTTTCCTTCCATTATACAATCATCATATTTTGATATTTGGCTGTTGTTTGAGTCATTTTCATCACTTTTTGTATTTGTTTGTTTTTTTTTTTTTCGATGAGTTCTGGTGCAAACAAAAGTTAGATTCGTAATCTCGAATCTAAATCAGTGTTCTTCCTATTATAAATTCTATTCTTTTCATCATCTTCTTGTTTTTTTCCCCCTATCAGATAAATATTTAAAAAAGGAAAAAATGCCTCTCTCTCTCTCCTCTCTCTCTCTCTCTCTCTCTAATCTGAAGTGTCCCTGATCTCTTTGGTTCACCGTTGGATCGTCACCAAATTTGAGTATGTTTCCCATCAGAACATGCTCTACATCTTGACCGGAGGGATCGTCGTTCCAATTAATGAACTGTGAGATAATGGCCTCGTAATTCTGTGAGATAAGGGAGTGCTGGTGAATGTTGTTCGTTCCAACCTGTTCTACACATTGAATGGACGGATCTTTATTCCAATCAACGAGGTTAGTATCTCAAATGCAGAATTGAATACAACTCATTTGGAAGTTCATTTGCTTGCTGGTTAGAGAGTGGTGAGAATTCCAGAGAGGAGAGACTGCAGGGATGCTAGAACCTTTCATTGGCAACTTTAGTAATTGAAGTTGGAGAGACAAGGGTGTGCTGGTGAATGTTGTTTGTTCCAACTTGTTCTACACATTGAATGGACGGATCTTCATTCCAATCAACTAGGTTAGTATCTCAACGCAGAATTGCTGGTTAGAGAGTGGTGTTGTTGAAGCTCGATCTCCTTTGTTCACCGTTGGATCGTCACCATCTTTTAGTATGCTGTTAGTCTGAACCTGCTATATATCTTGACCGAACGGATCGTTGTTCCAATCAAAGTGCTGGTAGATACGGGACTCGCAATTCTGTACCATAATGTCTTTGTGTTCTGCAATCGAATCTGTTCCAATGGTTAGCTCTGACATTGAACAACAAAATACAGTTAAATCTGGACATACCTTACAATTAGAGCTCCATGATATGCTAATTAGTCACGACATGTTGAGTTCTAAAGTTGATAAGTTGAAGGTTGGATCTCAGCAACAAGACCACCTAAACCTTAGCCCCAAATTGAATTTTTTAAATGCTTTGAAGGGTTCTGATGTTGATGACAATAAGGGTAGGATGTCCCTTGATATGAATCCAGTCCGTAACTTGCATTTTGCTCCCCCTGCAATAACTGATGGTCGTGTGACAGTAGCTCCTCCACTTGATGTGTTTGAGGATGGCTGTGAACTTTGGAAATCCACTCTAGTTGGTCATTTCGTGGGTCAGAAATTACCCTATCCTATTGTTAATTCTATTGCCAAAAGAATATGGGGCTCCCACGGTCTATCCGAAGTTTTATCTTCTGATAATGGTTTCTTTCTCTTTACTTTTGATTCTGTCGATCGCGCCGCAATTGTTCTGGAGAGACCTTTGGTGCTTAAACGTTGGCATCCGAACATGCAATTTTTGAAAGATGATCTGGATAGAGTTCCTGATACGGTTCAGCCCTGTGATACGACCCAAGTAAGGTCAGATTCGGATTTTGGCGTAAAAAGCGCAACAGTCCAGGTTTACGGCAACAGTCATAATTCTCAATCCGACCGTTGGATCGGGCTAATATTTTATGTGGACTCTCCAGACATATCTTACTACCTTGGGTTAAAATTGCAGATCAATCGGAGTTCGGGAAGGCACCCCAATACTGGTCAACAAAGGCTGTACGGATTTTGTTATTTACTTCTATTTGACTTGTGGACTTCCTATTTGATTAGGATTCTTTTCCTCCAAGGATGTGGGAGCTGGTTTTGGGAATTTCGTAGTTCCACAAGGATCTTTTTTTTGGTAAGCTGACTTATGTATTAAAAGAAAATGATACAAAGAATATAATGGGCATACCCAAGATTTACAATGTGAACAGAAACGAAAACCAACAAATGGCTACAGGCTAGCCACATAACAAAACAAAAACTTAGACCAACTAGATATGCTAGGGGTACAAAAACAACCAGCTAAACATCAAATTAAGAGTCCATGTTATTGACCCTTCAAAGTCTTTGGATCCTTATGTTTTCATCTGTTTGTTGAACATTCCTCATCAAAACAAGCTTATCGCGAATGATACATTCGATTTGATCAAAAACCAAATTCGAAGCTTTAGACACATCTGCAAAGATCCTTGGGTTCCGTTCTTGCTAGATACAATACACTGTAGCTGCGAAACCCAGTTTACGAGAAACGTTGATGAATCTTTTGCCATGCCAAGAGACAGTGGCCAATCGAATCCATTTAGTTCCACAAGGATCTTTAATGAGTTGCAATATAATCTCCTAGTGTGGCAAGGATTCATTAATGTTTCATAATCCTTTTCTTATAGGGATTCCTTATTCATCCTAGCTACACAAGGAAAGAAGGGGTGGATGGGAGTCAACCCCATGGATTCTTATGGGCGACTTTAATGCTATCCGCAACCAGTCAGAGAGGTTAGGAGGGTCTTCTACGTGGGCTGGTCATATGGACAGATTGGAAACATGTATACGTGAAGCGAAAGTGGATGATCTTCGGTATTCAGGTATGCATTATACTTGGAGGAACCAATGTCCTGAGAATATGATTATGCGGAAACTAGATAGAGTGCTTGTGAATGAGAAGTGGAATATGCACTTCCCATTGTCGGAAGCGAGATTCTTGCCTGCTGGTATGTCGGATCATTCTCCCATGGTGGTAAAAGTCACTGGCAATGTTCAGAACATAAAGAAATCATTCAGATTCTTCGATATGTGGATGGATCATGACGAGTTCATGCCCTTGGTGAAGAAAGTATGGGATCAGCATTCGGGAGGTTGTCCAATGTATCAACTGTGTTGCAAACTAAGGAAGCTAAAGCAGGAACTTAAACATTTCAATAAGACT
The DNA here is from genome assembly GCA_033617975.1 of Populus alba x Populus glandulosa. Taxonomy (NCBI): domain Eukaryota; kingdom Viridiplantae; phylum Streptophyta; class Magnoliopsida; order Malpighiales; family Salicaceae; genus Populus; species Populus alba x Populus glandulosa. The sequence continues at coordinate 5,575,239 of CM066157.1, forward strand.
CACTTCTCCAATATTTCCGATAAAGTCAAAGATGCAAAAGATCACATGGATAAGGCTCAACAAGCTCTGCATACAGCGCCTGAGAATCCAACATTGCGTATGCGAGAAAGAGATGCTGTTCGTAACTATGCTTCTACTGTCAGGGCGGAAGAGAGTTTTTTCAAACAAAAGGCAAGGATACAATGGCTTAGCTTGGGGGATCAGAATACTAGCTACTTTCACAAATCAGTAAATGGTAGACATAATAGAAATAAGCTTTTCTCGGTTACAAGGGAGGATGGAGAAGTCGCTGAAGGACACGAGGCAATCAAATCAGAAGTAATTGCATACTTCCAGCGTGTATTGGGAGTGAAATAGATGCCTAGGGTCCTGAACGAGGAAGTGATGCAATCGGCAATTAATTACAAATTGTCTTCAACTCAACAGCATGTACTAGCTCAAGATGTAACAAGAGAGGAGATTAAGCATGCTATGTTTAGTTTGAAAAACAACAAAGCTACTGGTCCGGATGGCTTCAACGCAGGTTTCTTCAAAAGAATGTGGCACATAGTGGGGGAAGATGTAATCAACGCTGTTAGCTCCTTCTTCCAGACTCATAGGATGCTTAAAGAAATGAATGCTACATCCATTTCCCTTATCCCTAAAGTTGCTAATCCTACGAGGTTGATAGATTTTCGTCCTATATCTTGCTGCAATACAGTATACAAATGCATCGCGAAGATTCTAGCTGGGAGAATGAAAGTTGTTTTACCATCCTTAGTAGGTCCGTAGGGCTAAAGTGGCTTGGGATCAGGTATGTCTTCCAAAAAAGGAAGGGGGCTAGGCATAAAAAGGATAGTAGAATGGAACAAGATTGCCTTGTTAAAACATATTTGGAACTTGTGCAATGACTCAGATGGCTCAATCTGGTCTACTTGGATCAGATCCAATCTCTTGCGAGGTAGGCATTTCTGGACAATCAAGGCGCCAGGAAGCTGCTCTTGGGCTTGGGGAAAGATTCTAAAGCTCAGATCCTTAGCATGGCCGAAGATGAAGCACATCATCGGAGATGGAATGACAACCTCTCTATGGTTTGACAATTGGCATCCTCACAGCCCGCTCGCTGATACTTACGGTGAACGGTTCATCTATGATTCAGGTATGGAACACAACGCGAGAGTGAACGTGCTGATTAATAACTTAGAATGGAGAATTCCTATCACTCATGCTATTGGCTGGCACCCCATTATAGAAGCTATTCCTTCCACATCTACTCCTAAGGGGCAAAAGGATGAGATTGTTTGGCTGGATTCGCCAAATCAAAGTTTCTCGGTCAAAGTAGCTTGGGAACAACTAAGAATTCATCATCAAATGGTTGATTGGCATGACATCGTGTGGTTCAAGAATGCTGTCCCAAGACATGCATTTCTTCTTTGGGTGGCTGTCCAACGGAAACTCTCAACGCAGGATAGACTTCATCGGTTTGGTATTCATGGTCCCAATAGGTGCTCACTCTGTCTCCGCAATAATGAAGATCACAACCACATGTTCTTTGAATGCTCCTTTACGAAAGCATTATGGTGGAATGTTTGTGACAGATGCGACATTCCAAGAATGACAAAAAGCTTGGATGAATGGATTCGATTGGCCACTGTATCTTGGCATGGCAAATGTTTCGTCAACTTTTCTCGTAAACTGAGTTTCGCAGCTACAGTGTATTGTATCTGGCAAGAACGGAACGCAAGGATCTTTGCAGATGTGTCTAAAGCTTCGAATTTGGTTTTTGATCAAATCGAATGCATCATTCGCGATAAGCTTGTTTTGATGAGGAATGTTCAACAAACAGATGAAAACATAAGGATCCAAAGACTTTGGAGGGTCAATAACATGTACTCTTAATTTGATGTTTAGCTGGTTGTTTTTGTACCACTAGCATATCTAGTTGGTCTAAGTTTTTGTTTTGTTATGTGGCTAGCCTGTAGCCATTTGTTGGTTTTCTTTTTTTTTGGTAAGCTGACTTATGTATTAAAAGAAAATGATACAAAGAATATAATGGGCATACCCAAGATTTACAATGTGGACAGAAACCATTTGTTGGTATTCGTTTCTGTCCACATTGTAAATCTTGGGTATGCCCATTATATTCTTTGTATCATTTTCTTTTAATACATAAGTCAGCTTACCAAAAAAAAAGTTCTTTGAATGCTCCTTTACGAAAGCATTATGGTGGAATGTTTGTGACAGATGCGACATTCCAAGAATGACAAAAAGCTTGGATGAATGGATTCGATTGGCCACTGTCTCTTGGCATGGCAAAAGTTTCGTCAACTTTTCTTGTAAACTGGGTTTCGCCGCTACAGTGTATTGTATCTAGCAAGAACGGAACGCAAGGATCTTTGCAGATGTGTCTAAAGCTTCGAATTTGGTTTTTGATCAAATCGAATGTATCATTCGCGATAAGCTTGTTTTGATGAGGAATGTTCAACAAACAGATGAAAACATAATGATCCAAAGACTTTGGAGGGTCAATAACATGAACTCTTAATTTGATGTTTAGCTGGTTGTTTTTGTACCCCTAGCATATCTAGTTGGTCTAAGTTTTTGTTTGGTTATGTGGCTAGCCTGTAGCCATTTGTTGGTTTTCGTTTCTGTCCACATTGTAAATCTTGGGTATGCCCATTATATTCTTTGTATCATTTTCCTTTAATACATAAGTCAGCTTACCAAAAAAAAAAAAGTCCCCATCTATATCTTCATAAGTGCTCATGCCACGGAAATTCACATTCCTCCTAGCCATGTTCGGTCCAGACCTGATTCCTTGGCCAGCTGATGCAAAATCATAGTCATCTTCACCCCATCTACGTTTTCATCAACAAACTCTTCAAAATCAGATCTGACATTCCGTGCCGCCATACGGACCATATTTCCCCGGCGATCAACCCCACTATTCTGTTGCTTTATCGAATTCACCTCATCTTTCAGATCCTTGTAAGTCCTAGACAACAGCTCAAGTTGTTGGCCTATGGATCGCAATTGAAAAGCTACGTCAACGTTTTGTGTCGCTGATTCGTTGTTTTCAGACATTCTTTGAATCTGCAAAATTTGGTCAGTAGCACAAATATATCCTCACACCTCTCGTGTATCACACAAAACAAAAATCAAGGCTTTTCACTCTATTAAGCTCTCTACGCCTTTTACCTCACAACTTGCTTTCTTTTGGTTCTTTAGGAACTGAAATCAACAAATCAAAGTCAATAGCCTTCGCAGCGCACTCTAAATATAATTTTCAGACTCAAGAATCAATAAATATACTGAAAACAAAGCAAAACAAAACTAGGATTACGATTTTGCGAGTAGCAATGCAAATTCGTACGAATTGTGGACGAAACGAAGACACGAAATAAAACAGAAGCGAATGTTAAGAAAAATAATTACTTGACTCCTAGATAATCCAAATATAGCAGAAACAAAAATATTTGGCCAAAACTAAACAGCAAAGATCATGTTTTGAAACTTGAGGCAAATCTAACCTATTAGGCAATTTTACGTAACAGAATTGAAACCCAGACCAAACGATCTCGAAATGACCTCAAATTCAATAATTAGTATTACAATACTATGAAAACACCAAAAAGCAATTTATAGGTCATTCTATAATGTCTAGGTACCCAAACCCCTTGTACGATCAGTTTGCGGCAGAATTGAACCTCCAATTAAAACCTCCAGAAACCGATATCAAAATAATCCCAAATTTAATATGTGGTGCAATCGCATACCCAATACTCAGAATATGAAGTTTCAATAGATTCCAATGTGTTTTGCGGCAGAATTGATACTCGAATTAAAACCTCAAGCAAATAATATCAGAATAAGCCCAACTTTGATATATCATGCGATCCCACCCCCAATAGACTGAATATGAAGTTTAAATTGATTCCGAGGTGGTTTGCTTATGGTTCACCAAGATTTGTGTTTCTGCGGCAAAAATTGAATGATGCTTCAAATTTCAACTAATCACTCTTTTTTCTATTTCTTTCTGATTTTTTTTTCTTTTTAACAAACTGATATGATTAGAGACAGTAACAAGATGAAATATAAACTTTTTTTTTTGCTTAGATGACGCAGACTCGAAGAACAAGAAGATGGACGCAAACACTGAAAAACTTAAGGGAATACTAAAGAAAAACGAAAATAACAGAATGATATGACTTTGTTTCGGAGCCTAGCTCTGATACCAACTGATGCGAACCTCGTGATCACGTTGTCACGCAACCCACAATCAAGATTGAGATCTGATCCCGGAAAGCCGAAATAGGTCTGATATGAGTGCGACACAATGGAAACTTGCCCCAAGGCACCTACACTATTAGGATGAGTAGAATGACGCCACGAAGCCAGTTAATCTTCGATAAGTCAGATTCAGTTCGTTCAAGAACTGAAGAATGCAAGAATCACTCTCACAAGTTAAAACTGAAAAATTCAGAAGTAATTATCATCAAAGCTTCCGAAATTTTGGCCTACATGAGTTTAAATAGTTCTTGAAAAGTTAACCCTAATGGACCCTTTATGTGGACTTATATGAGGTCCACTCAAAACTGGCCCAAAACGCTAAAATGAAAAGCCCATAACTTAATCCAAACAAGCCTTGGATCCTAGCTTAAAACAACGTATGAATTAAGCCCAAACAAGCCTTGGTCTGTAGCTAACAAAATAAAATAAAGCCCTTATCTCATGGCCCAAATAAGGTTGTATTGGCCCCCTCTTGCACATGGATAAGATGTACTAGGATCTCCTCTTGATACTCCAATGGACCTTCCAATTCTGACTTGGTGGAAACCTTCAAAACCAATGCATTCAATGCGTCTTTCAATGTCTTTGTCTTGGACCGAGTCATTGGTCCATCTGGAACATGTAATGGGTCCTTCCTGGTGTTTGTGGGCTGGTCCGCATCATCCCCTCTCTCCTCGAAAGGATTCGACCTCGAATCAAAATCTGTGTCAAACAAAGTAAGATCAGCAACATTAAAGGTAGCACTAACACTATACTCACCTGGAAGGTCAATTTTGTATGCGTTGTCATTGATTCTCTCTGAAACCTGAAAAAGACCATCACCACGAGGCTGTAATTTTGATTTCCTTTGGTTAGGAAATCGTTCCTTACGCATGTGCACCCATACCCAATCACCGGGTTGGAAAACAACCAGTTTACGTCCCTTGTTTGCTTTAGAAGCGTAAAGTCTGTTCTTTTTCTCTATTTGTAGTCGAACTCCCTCATGGAGTTCTCTCACCATCTTTGCCTTCTTTTCACCATCTAAACTTACCCTTTCTTCAAAAGGTAAAGGAATTAAGTCCATAGGAGTTAGTGGATTAAAACCATAAACCATTTCAAAAGGAGAAAAAGTAGTAGTTGAATGCACAGTTTTATTATAAGCAAACTCAACAAAAGGCAAACATTCTTTCCAACTTTTCAAATTCTTTTGAATTACAGCACGTAAAAGTTGGGATAATGTTCTATTCACTACCTCAGTTTGTCCATCTGTTTGAGGATGGCATGTTGTCGAAAATAAGAGTTTAGTTCCCAACTTTCCCCATAAGATCTTCCAAAAGTAACTAAGGAACTTAACATCACGATCTGACACTATACTCTTAGGAATGCCATGGAAACGTACAATCTCTCTAAAGAACAAGTCTGCGATATGAGATGCATCATTTGTTTTATGGCATGTAATGAAATGCGCCATTTTAGAAAACCTATCAACCACAACAAAGATAGAGTCTCTACCTTTCTTTGACCTAGGTAAACCTAAAACAAAGTCCATAGAGATATCTACCCAAGGTTCAGTAGGCACAGGTAGTGGTGTATATAGTCCATGTGGTTGTACTCTAGATTTTGCCTTTCTACAAGCAAATGCACTGTTCACAAATTCGTTGCACATCTCTTTTCATCTTTGCCCAATAAAAATGCTCATGCAATACATCCAAGGTTTTCGCAACCCCAAAGTGACCCATTAGACCACCCCCATGTGCTTCACGAACAAGCAATTCACGCAAAGAACTAGCAGGAACACACAATCTATTCTCTTTGAACAAATAACCATCCATCAAATAAAACTTACCGAAAGCCGAATGTCCACATGCATTATAAATCTTAGCAAAGTCAGAGTCATTATCATACAATTCCGTCACATATTTTTTTTTTTGGCAAGCTGACTTATAATTCCGTCACATATTCAAAACCTAACAATCTAGTATTCATGGTGTGTAAAAGAACATACCTGCGCGAGAGTGCATCAGCTACGATGTTCCCTTTCCCTTGCTTATACTTGATTACGTAAGGGAAAATTTCAATGAATTCAACCCATTTTGCATGCCTCCTATTCAACTTACCTTGTCCTTTCAGATGTTTCAAGGACTCATGATCCAAATGGATTACGAACTCTTTTGGCCACAAGTAATGCTGCCATGTCTCAAGTGCTCTTACCAATGCATAGAGTTCTTTGTCGTAAGTTGGATAGTTCAAGGTCGCTCCACTTAACTTCTCACTGAAATACGCAATAGGTCTCCGATCCTGCATCAAAACAGCACCAATTCCTATTCCAGACGCATCACATTCTATTTCAAATGCTTTCGAAAAGTCAGGTAAAGCCAAAACAGGTGCAGAACATAATTTCTCTTTCAAAAGAACAAATGCCAATTCTTGTTCCTCCCCCCATTTAAACCCAACTGATTTTTTAACAACTTCATTCAAAGGCGCAGCTATTGTACTGAAATCTTGCACAAAACGCCTGTAAAAACTAGCTAACCCATGAAAACTCCTTACCTCACTTAGTCTTTCATCCTAATTTGATGGTACCCACTTTTCAAGTCAATTTTAGAGAAAATACAGGATCCATGTAACTCATCTAACATGTCATCAAGCGTCGGAATGGGATGTCTATACTTTACCGTTATGTTGTTGATGGCTCGGCAATCAACACACATCCTCCATGTTCCATCCTTCTTTGGCACAAGTAGCACGGGTACAGCACACGGGCTCATACTCTCACGAATGTAGCCCTTTTCCATCAGCTCATCAACTTGCCTTTGAAGCTCCTTCGTCTCCTCGGGATTGCTTCTATAGGCTGGTCGGTTAGGAATTGAACCTCCGGGTACGAAATCAATCTGATGCTCTATCCCCCTCAATGGTGGTAATCCGCTAGGAGTATCGTCGGGGAACACATCATCAAATCCCTGCAACAAAGAAATAGCAACACTAGGCACAATATGATCAAGATCATTAGTATTAAAGTAAGCCTCTTTATACACAAGTAAAATGCAGATCTGACCTCACCCTCTCTAGAATAAAAATTGGGTTGTTTCTTTAGTTTTTCCACATAATTATCATCACACTTGCTGACTTTCTTCACTCCTCTTGTTTTACCTCCACTCTCGGCCAGATTTGGGTGTTTTTGAGTTGTGGTCAAAGGGGTTGTAGTGGTTTTGGTTCTAGCCGAATCTGATGGTCTTCTCTCCCCTTTTTCCTCACCTTGATTTTCTCTCCCTATCGCCTCATGCTCACTTTTTAGCTTTATTTGATCATCATACACCTGTTTGGGTGTAAGAGGTACAAGAGTGATGGTTTTACCATCTTTTACAATGGTATACCTATTTTTAACCCCATCATGAATTGCCTTCCTATCATATTGCCATGGTCTCCCCAACAAGATGTGACTTGCTTGCATTGGTACCACGTCGCACAGAACTTCATCAACATATTTCCCAATCGAAAATGGAACCACAACCTGTTTAGTCACTTTCACTTCACCACTATCATTCAGCCATTGCAATCTATATGGTTTAGCATGCTTAGCAGTACACAAATTTAGTTTACTAAAAAGGGTGGCACTCCAAACATTAACACAGCTTCCACTATCTATAATTAAACCACACACCTTGCTTTGTACATAACAACGCGTATGGAAGATGTTCTCCCTTTGTTCATTAGTATCATCTTCCTTGACCTGAACCTGAAGTGTTCGCCTTATAACCAAGGACTCCTCAACCGGTAATGCTAACTCATCCCCATCACTATCCTCCAATGGTGGCAAGCCTTCACAATCAGAACTGTCACTTTCAGATTCCACATCACCATTATCTCTAATCATCATGATTCTCTTGTTTGGACACTCTGAAGCATAATGTCCATGTCCATGACACCTGAAACATTTAACATCACGAGTACGTTTAGGTTGAGTTTCAGATTTACCTTTGGCATCAGTATGGACATCAACTTTAGCCTTTGGTGGTTCAGTTCTAGATGAACCAAAGGATCTTGGCTGGACAGTACCCTCTCTCCTTAGATTCGGCTTCCAAGATGATGACGAACCCGAATTAAACGCTGGCCGAGCATGCCCCCTCCTAAGTTGCCTCTCCACCTTCGTCGCCATGTGAACCATGTCCTCTAGCTCCACATAGCGCTGTAGCTCAACCACATTAGCAATGTCCCGATTCAACCCATTAAGAAATCTAGCCATGGTGGCTTCTCTATCCTCAACAACATTAGCCCGAATCATTGCTATCTCCATCTCTTTGTGATATTCATCTACTGTCTTATAACCTTGATTCAGACCTTGGAGCTTCATATATAAGTCTCTGTAATAGTGGTTCGGCACAAATCGTCTCCTCATTAAGACTTTCATCTCCCCCCAAGTCTGAATGGGTCGCTCGCCATTCCTCCTCCTACTGATCACAATCTGATCCAACCAAATCAATGCATACTCCATAAACTCAATTATCACCAATTTCACCTTTTTTTGTTCAGAATAGCTATGGCAATCAAAAATCCAATCCACCTTTTTCTCCCACTCCAAATAAGCCTCAGGATCGTTTTTACCTTGAAAGCTAGGAATTTTCAGTTTAATGGTGTCCAAGTCCCCATCCATATCGAGTATTGGACTGTTAAGGGGTTGAGCTGTGTAGCGAGTGCTATTGGGGTTCCCCTTCATGCTGACCTTACTACATTGTTGCATAAAAGGCTTAGCTACGCAAGAGTTTGCGTTGAGATAGAAGCTTCGAAAACGCTGGTGAAGGAATACGACCTTCGCTGTCCAAATGGGTTATTCATAACAATTTCCGCGGATTATGAATGGATACCTTCAAGGTGCAATAATTGCAATGTCTTTGGACATACCACAGCGATATGTGCTACCAGTAAAGTTGATGATCGTACAATGGGGGTAGAGGGCAAAAGGAAAATAAGAGCTGTGAACTCTAAACCTGCAGATAATAAGCAGAATCAGCTTCAATGGCAGGTAGTTGGTAAATGAAATAAGGGTGTTACGATTGGTGAGAATGATTGTTTGGCATCTAAAGAGCATAATTGTAATGAGAATGGTTCTGTAGCATCTGCTTTACATATTGCTGATTGTCATACGAATGAAACTGCGACATCAGATGTGCCCAATGCTGGTTGTTATGAAGATGAAATTCCTACCTCTCCTCTTGTTTTGAAGAGTTTACGAGCAGACATGGTGCCGGAGGAAGGGGCTGCATGTACTTCTTTAGATCAAAGTTTAACCATCTGTAATACAATTGCTTATACAACCATGAACCCTGTTAGTCATGAGGTGAATGTTGATATTGGAGCTATGGGAGGTGATACAGGTAAGGAAGACGATGATAAGGAGTTGACGTCACTGATCCCAACAAGTCCGCAAAGTCCGATTTCTTCTGACGGGGAAACTTTTATTAATCAGTTAGCTAGCAAGGCTAGAGACTCTCTAGAGAAAAAGAAAACGGATTCTCCAGGCTTTTCAAAGAAGAGTAAGAAATCTGGCTCCTCGAGGGGGGGCAAGTCAAGGTAACCAGTGTGTTGCTGTTTCGTACTCCTCTCTAATTCCCTATGATTATTGGATGTTGGAATGTTAGAGGTTTGAATGATCCCATAAAGCATTCAGAACTGCGTCAGCTCATCCATCAAGAGAGGATGGTTTTTTTTGGTTTGGTTGAAACTCGGGTTAGAGACAGGAATAAAGATAATGTTTCGCAACTTCTTCTGCGTAATTGGTCATTCTTGTATAATTATGATTTCTCTTGTCGTGGTTGTATTTGGGTTTGTTGGAATGCTGATTTGGTGAAGGTGGATGTTCTGGGAATGTCAGACCAGGCTATCCATGCTTCTGTCATGATATTAGCTACCAATATCTGTTTTAATGCTTCAATCATTTACGGAGACAATAATGCATCCTTACGTGAGGCTTTATGGTCTGATATTGTGAGTTGTAGTGATGGATGGGAGTCAACCCCATGGATTCTTATGGACGACTTTAATGCTATCCGCAACCAGTCAGAGAGGTTAGGAGGGTCTTCTACGTGGGCTGGTCATATGGATAGATTGGAAACATGTATACGTGAAGCGAAAGTGGATGATCTTCGGTATGCATTATACTTGGATGAACCAATGTCCTGAGAATATGATTATGCGAAAACTAGATAGAGTGCTTGTGAATGAGAAGTGGAATATGCACTTCCCATTGTCGAAAGCGAGATTCTTGCCTGCTGGTATGTCGGATCATTCTCCCATGGTGGTAAAAGTCACTGGCAATGTTCAGAACATAAAGAAACCATTCAGATTCTTCGATATGTGGATGGATCATGAGGAGTTCATGCCCTTGGTGAAGAAAGTATGGGATCAGCATTCGGGAGGTTGTCCAATGTATCAACTGTGTTGCAAACTAAGGAAGCTAAAGCAGGAACTTAAACATTTCAATAAGACTCACTTCTCCAATATTTCCGATAGAGTCAAAGATGTAAAAGATCACATGGATAAGGCTCAACAAGCTCTGCATACAGCGCCTGAGAATCCAACATTGCGTATGCGAGAAAGAGATGCTGTTCGTAACTATGCTTCTACTGTCAGGGCGGAAGACAGTTTTTTCAAACAAAAGGCAAGGATACAATGGCTTAGCTTGGGGGATCAGAATACTAGCTACTTTCACAAATCAGTAAATGGTAGACATAATAGAAATAAGCTTTTCTCGGTTACAAGGTGATGCGGACCAGCCCAGAAACACCAGCAAGGACCCATTACATGTTCCAAATGGACCGATAACACGGTCCAAGACAAAGACATTGAAAGACGCATTGAATGCATTGGTTTTGAAGGTTTCCACCAAGTCAGAATTGGAGTATCAAGAGGAAATCCTAGTACATCTTATCCATGTGCAAGAGGGGTCCAATACAACCTTATTTGGGCCATGAGATGAGAGCTTTATTTTATTTTGTTAGCTACAGCCCAAGGCTTGTTTGGGCTTAATTCATACTTTGTTTTAAGCTAGGATCCAAGGCTTGTTTGGATTAAGTTATGGGCTTTTTATTTTAGGGTTTTGGGCCAGTTTTGAGTGGACCTCATATAAGTCCACATAAAGGGTCCATTAGGGTTAACTTTTCAAGAACTATTTAAACTCATGTTAGGCCAAAATTTCGGCAGCTTTGATGATAATTACTTCTGAAATTTTCAGTTTTAACGTGTGAGAGTGATTCTTGCATTCTTCAGTTCTTGAACGAACTGAATCTGACTTATCGAAGATTAACTGGCTTCGTGGCGTCATTCTACTCATTCCAATAGTGTAGGTGCCTTGGGGCAGGTTTCCATTGTGTCGCACTCATATCAGACCTATTTCGGCTTTCCGGGATCAGATCTCAATCTTGATTGTGGGTTGCGTGACCACGTGATCACGAGGTTCGCATCAGTTGGTATCAGAGCTAGGCTCCGAAACAAGGTCATATCTCTGTTATTTTCGTTTTTTTTTAGTGTCCCTTAAGTTTTTCAGTGTTTGCATCCATCTTGAGTCTGAAAATTATATTTAGAGTGCGCTGCGAAGGCTATTGACTTTGATTTGTTGATTTCAGTTCCTAAAGAACCAAAAGAAAGCAAGTTGTGAGGTAAAAGGCGTAGAGAGCTTAATAGAGTGAAAAGCCTTAATTTTTGTTTTGTGTGATACACGAGAGGTGTGAGGATATATTTTGTGCTACTAACCAAATTTTGCAGATTCAAAGAATGTCTGAAAACAACGAATCAGCGACACAAAACGTTGACGTAGCTTTCCAATTGCGATCCATAGGCCAGCAACTTGAGCTGTTGTCTAGGACGTACAAGGATCTGAAAGATGAGGTGAATTCGATTAAGCAACAGAATAGTGGGGCTGATCACCGGGGAAATACGGTCCGTATGGCCGCACAGAATGTTAGATCTGATTTTGAAGAGTTTGTTGATAAAAACGCAGATGGAGGTGAAGATGACTTTGAGTTTGCATCAGCTGGCCATGGAATCAGGTCTGGACCGAACAGGGCTAGGAGGAATGTGAATTTTCGTAGCATGGGCACTTATGAAGACATGGATGGGGACTTAGACACCATTAAACTGAAAATTCCTAGCTTTCAAGGTAAAAACGATCCTGAGGCTTATTTGGAGTGGGAGAAAAAGGTGGATTGGATTTTTGATTGCCATAGCTATTCTGAACAAAAAAAGGTGAAATTGGTGATAATTGAGTTTATGGAGTATGCATTGATTTGGTTGGATCAGATTGTGATCAGTAGGAGGAGGAATGGCGAGCGACCCGTTCAAACTTGGGGGGAGATGAAAGTCTTAATGAGGAGACGATTTGTGCCAAACCACTATTACAGAGACTTATATCTGAAGCTCCAAGGTCTGAATCAAGGTTATAAGACAGTAGATGAATATCACAAAGAGATGGAGATAGCAATGATTCGGGCTAATGTTGTTGAGGATAGAGAAGCCACCATGGCTAGATTCCTTAATGGGTTGAATCGGGATATTGCTAATGTGGTTGAGCTACAGCACTATGTGGAGCTAGAGGATGTGGTTCATATGGCGACGAAGGTGGAGAGACAACTTAGGAAAGGGCATGCTCGGTCAGCGTTTAATTCGGGTTCGTCATCATCTTGGAAGCCGAATCTAAAGAGAGAGGGTACTGTCCGGTCAAGATCCTTTGGTGCTTCTAGAACTGAACCACCAAAGGCTAAAGTTGATGTCCCTACTGATGCCAAAGGTAAATCTGAAACTCAACCTAAACGTACTCGTGATGTTAAATGTTTCAGGTGTCAAGCACATGGACATTATGCTTCAGAGTGTCCAAACAAGAGAATCATGATGATTAGAGATAATGGTGATGTGGAATCTGAAAGTGACAGTTCTGATTGTGAAGGCATGCCACCATTGGAGGATAGTGATGGGGATGAGTTAGCATTACCGGTTGAGGAGTCCTTGGTTATAAGGCGAACACTTCAGGTTCAGGTCAAAGAAGATGATACTAATGAACAAAGGGAGAACATCTTCCATACGCGTTGTTACGTACAAAGAAAGGTGTGTGGTTTAATTATAGATAGTGGAAGCTGTGTTAATGTTTGCAGTGCCACCCTTGTTAGTAAACTGAATTTGTGTACTGCTAAGCATGCTAAACCATATAGATTGCAATGGCTGAATGATAGTGGCGAAGTGAAAGTGACTAAACAGGTTGTGGTTCCATTTTCGATTGGGAAATATGTTGATGAAGTTCTGTGCGACGTGGTACCAATGCAAGCAAGTCACATCTTGTTGGGGAGACCATGGCAATATGATAGGAAGGCAATTCATGATGGGGTTAAAAATAGGTATACCATTGTAAAAGATGGTAAAACCATCACTCTTGTACCTCTTACACCCAAACAGGTGTATGATGATCAAATAAAGCTAAAAAGTGAGCATGAGGCGATGGGGAGAGAAAATCAAGGTGAGGAACAAGGGGAGAGAAGACCATCAGATTCGGCTAGAACCCAAATCACTACAACCCATTCGGCCACCCATCCAAACACAAGCAAATATTCAGCCAACACTCCAAACAAATCAAACCATTCGACCAGAACTCAAAAAAACCCAAATCTGGCCGAGAGTGGAGGTAAGACAAGAGGAGTGAAGAAAGTCAGCAAGTGTGATGAGAATTGTGTGGAAAAACTAAAGAAACAACCCAATTTTTATGCTAGAGAGGGTGAGGTCAGATCTGCATTTTTCACTAACAAGCCAATGATTTTACTTGTGTACAAAGAGGCTTACTTTAATACTAATGATCTTGATCATATTGTGCCTAGTGTTGCTATTTCTTTGTTGCAGGGATTTGATGATGTGTTCCCCGACGATACTCCTAGCGGATTACCACCATTGAGGGGGATAGAGCATCAGATTGATTTCGTACCTGGAGCTTCAATTCCTAACCGACCAGCTTATAGAAGCAATCCCGAGGAGACGAAGGAGCTTCAAAGGCAAGTTGATGAGCTGATGGAAAAGGGCTACATTCGTGAGAGTATGAGCCCGTGTGCTGTACCCGTGTTACTTGTGCCAAAGAAGGATGGAACATGGAGGATGTGTGTTGATTGCCGAGCCATCAACAACATAACGGTAAAGTATAGACATCCCATTCCTAGGCTTGATGACATGTTAGATGAGTTACATGGATCCTGTATCTTCTCTGAAATTGACTTGAAAAGTGGGTACCATCAAATTAGGATGAAAGAAGGTGATGAGTGGAAAACAGCATTTAAGACTAAGCATGGTTTGTATGAATGGTTAGTAATGTCGTTTGGACTTACAAATGCACCTAGTACGTTTATGCGTTTAATGAATCATGTGTTGCGTGCATTCATAGGTAAGTTTGTGGTTGTGTATTTTGATGACATTTTGATATATAGCAAGAACTTAACTGAGCATCTTGATCATTTACGTAATGTACTTAGTGTGTTGCGTAGTGAGAAATTGTATGCTAATCTTAAAAAGTGTGCCTTTTGCATGGAGAAAATTGTGTTTCTTGGCTACGTTGTAACTGCACAGGGCATCGAGATGGATGAGGAGAAAGTTAAGGCCATCCGGGATTGGCCTACACCCAAATCGGTAAGTGAGGTAAGGAGTTTTCATGGGTTAGCTAGTTTTTACAGGCGTTTTGTGAAAGATTTCAGCACCATAGCTGCGCCCTTGAATGAAGTTTAAAAAGTCGGTTAGGTTTAGATGGGGGGAGGAGCAAGAGTTGGCTTTTGTTTTTTTGAAAGACAAATTATGTTCTGCACCTGTTTTGGCTTTACCTGACTTTACGAAAGCATTTGAAATAGAATGTGATGCGTCTGGAATAGGAATAGGTGCTGTTTTGATGCAGGATCGGAGACCTATTGCGTATTTCAGTGAGAAGTTAAGTGGAGCAACCTTGAACTATCCAACTTACGACAAAGAACTCTATGCATTGGTAAGAGCACTTGAGACATGGCAGCATTACTTGTGGCCAAAAGAGTTCGTAATCCATTCGGATCATGAGTCCTTGAAACATCTGAAAGGACAAGGTAAGTTGAATAGGAGGCATGCAAAATGGGTTGAATTCATTGAAACTTTCCCTTACGTAATCAAGTATAAGCAAGGGAAAGAGAACATCGTAGCTGATGCACTCTCGCGCAGGTATGTTCTTTTACACACCATGAATACTAGATTGTTAGGTTTTGAATATGTGAAGGAATTGTATGATAATGACTCTGACTTTGCTGAGATTTATAATGCATGTGGACATTCGGCTTTCGGTAAGTTTTATTTGATGGATGGTTATTTGTTCAAAGAGAATAGATTGTGTGTTCCTGCTAGTTCTTTGCGTGAATTGCTTGTTCGTGAAGCACATGGGGGTGGTTTAATGGGTTACTTTGGGGTTGCGAAAACCTTGGATGTATTGCATGAGCATTTCTATTGGCCAAAGATGAAAAGAGATGTGCAACGAATTTGTGAACAGTGCATTGCTTGTAGAAAGGCAAAATCTAGAGTACAACCGCATGGACTATATACACCACTACCTGTGCCTACTGAACCTTGGGTAGATATCTCTATGGACTTTGTTTTAGGTTTACCTAGGTCAAAGAAAGGTAGAGACTCTATCTTTGTTGTGGTTGATAGGTTTTCTAAAATGGCGCATTTCATTGCATGCCATAAAACAGATGATGCATCTCATATCGCAGACTTGTTCTTTAGAGAGATTGTACGTTTGCATGGCATTCCTAAAAGTATAGTGTCGGATCGTGATGTTAAGTTCCTTAGTTACTTTTGGAAGACCTTATGGGGAAAGTTGGGAACTAAACTATTATTTTCAACAACATGCCATCCTCAAACAGATGGACAAACTGAGGTAGTGAATAGAACATTATCCCAACTTTTACGTGCTGTAATTCAAAAGAATTTGAAAAGTTGGGAAGAATGTTTGCCTTTTGTTGAGTTTGCTTATAATAGAACTGTGCATTCAACTACTACTTTTTCTCCTTTTGAAATTGTTTATGGTTTTAATCCACTAACTCCTATGGACTTAATTCCTTTACCTTGTGAAGCAAGGGTAAGTTTAGATGGTGAAAAGATGGCAAAGATGGTGAGAGAACTCCATGAGAGAGTTCGACTACAAATAGAGAAAAAGAACAGACTTTACGCTTCTAAAGCAAACAAGGGACGTAAACTGGTTGTTTTCCAACCCGGTGATTGGGTATGGGTGCACATGCGTAAGGAACGATTTCCTAACCAAAGGAAATCAAAATTACAGCCTCGTGGTGATGGTCCTTTTCAGGTTTTAGAGAGAATCAATGACAACGCATACAAAATTGACCTTCCAGGTGAGTATAGTGTTGGTGCTACCTTTAATGTTGCTGATCTTACTTTGTTTGACACAGATTTTGATTCGAGGTCGAATCCTTTCGAAGGGAGAGGGGATGATGCGGACCAGCCCAGAAACACCAGCAAGGACCCATTACATGTTCCAAATGGACCGATGACACGGTCCAAGACAAAGACATTGAAAGACGCATTGAATGCATTGGTTTTGAAGGTTTCCACCAAGTCAGAATTGGAGTATCAAGAGGAAATCCTAGTACATCTTATCCATGTGCAAGAGGGGTCCAATACAACCTTATTTGGGCCATGAGATAAGAGCTTTATTTTATTTTGTTAGCTACAGCCCAAGGCTTGTTTGGGCTTAATTCATACTTTGTTTTAAGCTAGGATCCAAGGCTTGTTTGGATTAAGTTATGGGCTTTTTATTTTAGGGTTTTGGGCCAGTTTTGAGTGGACCTCATATAAGTCCACATAAAGGGTCCATTAGGGTTAACTTTTCAAGAACTATTTAAACTCATGTTAGGCCAAAATTTCGGTAGCTTTGATGATAATTACTTCTGAAATTTTCAGTTTTAACGTGTGAGAGTGATTCTTGCATTCTTCAGTTCTTGAACGAACTGAATCTGACTTATCGAAGATTAACTGGCTTCGTGGCGTGATTCTACTCATTTCAATAGTGTAGGTGCCTTGGGGCAGGTTTCCATTGTGTCGCACTCATATCAGACCTATTTCGGCTTTCCGGGATCAGATCTCAATCTTGATTGTGGGTTGCGTGACCACGTGATCACGAGGTTCGCATCACAAGGGAGGATGGAGAAGTCGTTGAAGGACACGAGGCAGTCAAATCAGAAGTAATTGCATACTTCCAGCGTGTATTGGGAGTGAAACAGATGCCTAGGGTCCTGAACGAGGAAGTGATGCAATCGGCAATTAATTACAAATTGTCTTCAACTCAACAGCATGTACTAGCTCATGATATAACAAGAGAGGAGATTAAGCATGCTATGTTTAGTTTGAAAAACAATAAAGCTCCTAGTCCGGATGGCTTCAACGCAGGTTTCTTCAAAAGAATGTGGCACATAGTGGGGGAAGATGTAATCAACGCTGTTAGCTCCTTCTTCCAGACTCATAGGATGCTTAAAGAAATGAATGCTACATCCATTTCCCTTATCCCTAAAGTTGCTAATCCTACGAGGTTGATAGATTTTCGTCCTATATCTTGCTGCAATACAGTATACAAATGCATCGCGAAGATTCTAGCTGGGAGAATGAAAGTTGTTTTACCATCCTTAGTAGGTCCGTAGGGCTAAAGTGGCTTGGGATCAGGTATGTCTTCCAAAAAAGGAAGGGGGGCTAGGCATAAAAAGGATAGCAGAATGGAACAAGATTGCCTTGTTAAAACATATTTGGAACTTGTGCAATGACTCAGATGGCTCAATCTGGTCTACTTGGATCAGATCCAATCTCTTGCGAGGTAGGAATTTCTGGACAATCAAGGCACCAGGAAGCTGCTCTTGGGCTTGGGGAAAGATTCTAAAGCTCAGATCCTTAGCATGGCCGAAGATGAAGCACATCATCAGAGATGGAATGACAACTTCTCTATGGTTTGACAATTGGCATCCTCACAGCCCGCTCGCTGATACTTACGGTGAACGGTTCATCTATGATTCAGGTATGGAACACAACGCGAGAGTGAACGTGCTGATTAATAACTTAGAATGGAGAATTCCTATCACTCATGCTATTGGCTGGCACCCCATTATAGAAGCTATTCCTTCCACATCTACTCCTAAGGGGCAAAAGGATGAGATTGTTTGGCTGGATTCGCCAAATCAGAGTTTCTCGGTCAAAGTAGCTTGGGAACAACTAAGAATTCATCATTAAATGGTTGATTGGCATGACATCGTGTGGTTTAAGAATGTTGTCCCAAGACATGCATTTCTTCTTTGGGTGGCTATCCAACGAAAACTCTCAACGCAGGATAGACTTCATCGGTTTGGTATTCATGGTCCCAATAGGTGCTCACTCTGTCTCCGCAATAATGAAGATCACAACCACTTGTTCTTTGAATGGTCCTTTATGAAAGCATTATGGTGGAATGTTTGTGACAGATGCGACATTCCAAGAATGACAAAAGGCTTGGATGAATGGATTCGATTGGCCACTGTATCTTGGCATGGCAAAAGTTTGGTCAACTTTTCTCGTAAACTGGGTTTCGCAGCTACAGTGTATTGTATCTGGCAAGAACGGAACGCAAGGATCTTTGCAGATGTGTCTAAAGCTTTGAATTTGGTTTTTGATCAAATCGAATGCATCATTCGCGATAAGCTTGTTTTGATGAGGAATGTTCAACAAACAGATGAAAACATAAGGATCCAAAGACTTTGGAGGGTCAATAACATGTACTCTTAATTTGATGTTTAGCTGGTTGTTTTTGTACCACTAGCATATCTAGTTGGTCTAAGTTTTTGTTTTGTTATGTGGCTAGCCTGTAGCCATTTGTTGGTTTTCTTTTTTTTTGGTAAGCTGACTTATGTATTAAAAGAAAATGATACAAAGAATATAATGGGCATACCCAAGATTTACAATGTGGACAGAAACGAATACCAACAAATGGAAGTAATTTGATGTTAGTGATAAGCAACGCGAGAACATCTTTCATACTCGATGTCAGATTCGAGATAAGGTGTGCGGGATGATCATTGATAATGGAAGTTGCATTAATGTTGTGTCAACTACCTTGGTGGAGAAATTGGGTTTAACTACCCTTCGACACCCTAGGCCCTATATTTTGCGATGGCTGAATGAGAATGGGGAGATTCGGGTGACAAAGCAAGTTCGTGTACCTTTTTCCATTAAAACCTATCACGACGAGGTTTTGTGTGACGTTGTGCCAATGTCAGCTAGCCATTTGTTGCTGGGTCGTCCATGGCAGTTTGATAAGGATGTGACCTACAATGGACAAAAGAACACTTATCATTTTATGCTGAATGGAAAGAAGGTGAACTTGTTACCACTAAGTTCTCAACAAGTTAGAGAGGATCAATTACGAAGCCAACAAAAGGAGGTGACATCACGTAAGGGGCTATTGGTAGCCAAAAAAGGAGACATCAAACAAGCATTAGCCACGACAAGGATTGTTTTCATGGTCTGGGCAAAGCAACTACTACAAGTAGAAGGATTGGACTTACCAAGACAGATTAAAAAATTACTTGAAGAATTTAAAGATGTGTTTCCAGATGAGTTACCTAAAGGGTTACCACCTATTCGTGGAATTAAGCATCAAATTGATTTGGTGCTGAGAGCTTCACTTCCTCATAGACCAGCATACAGATGTAATCCAAAGGAAGCGAAAGAGATTCAAAGGAAGGTCGGTGAGCTCTTAGAGAAGGGCTATGTGCGAAAATCACTTAGTCCATGTTCTGTACCTACTTTGCTGGTACCGAAGAAATATGGTACCATGAGGATGTGTATGGACAGCCGTGCTATCAATAAAATAACAGTTAAGTATCGATTTTCTATACCAAGACTTGATGATTTGCTTGATGAGTTGCATGGTGCTGTATTGTTTTCTAAAGTCAATTTTCAAATCGTACATGGATTACCAAGAACACAACGTGGGAAGGATTCAATAATTATGGTGGTTGATCGATTCTCCAAAATGTCCCATTTCATTCCTTGTAACAAAACTGACGATGCAGTACGTGTTGCTGATTTGTTCTTTCAAGAGATTGTTCCTTTGCATGGAGTTCCTAAAAGCATTGTCTCTGATCGTGATACAAAGTTCTTAAGCCACTTTTGGAAGACTCTTTGGAGGAAACTTGGAACGAAGTTACTTTTCAGAACAACATGTCAGCCACAAACTAATGGACAAACTGAGGTAGTAAATCGAACTTTATCTTCTTTGTTACGAGCTGTTATACATAAGAATTTGAAGAGTTGGGATACTTTTTTGCCTATTGTGGAGTTTGTATATAATCGTAGTGTGCACGGGGCTACAAGATTTTCACCATTTGAGGTTGTGTATGGCTTTAATCCTTGTGTTCCTATTGATCTTGTTCATATTCCAACTGATGAGAGGACATCTATGGATAGAATTGGAAAGGTAGAATTGATGAAGAAACTACATAAGCAGGTTCGACTACATATTGAGGAGAAAACAACAAAGTATGCTAAACAAGCTAACAAGGGGCGAAAGATAGTCAGGTTTGAACCTGGAGATCTTGTTTGGATTCATATTAGTAAGGGCAGATTTCCAAGCAAACGTAAGTCCAAGTTGATGCCAAGAGCTGATGGTCCATTTTGGATTATAGAGAAGGTGAATGACAATGCGTATAAGGAAGATCTTCCTAGTGATTACAACGTATCAGCTACTTTTAATGTGAAAGACTTGACTCCATACTTGGATGATGATGACGATTCTGATTTGAGGACAAATCATTATCAACCCGGGGCTGATGATGTGCATCATGGGAATTATAATCCATCTCGTAAAGCTGAATCTAATATGCAAGAGGGTGCAGATGGTCCAATGGCAAGAGCGAGAGCAAAACAACTACAACGGGCCATGACGAATCAAATTGCAATGATTGAAGTTGCGTCGGACTTAAAAATTAACAATCAGTTTGAAATTGGTTCAAGGGTGCTTATTTGCCTACAATTGGAACTTGGAGATGGGAAAAGCCCTTAATGGTTCTTTTCATGCTGGCCTACTTGTATTTGGATTGATAATGCAAGTGAAGGAATTGATGTTGTTTACGGTCAGAACAGTAGATGGATTTGAACTCGAATTTGAAGTCATCCAATGCATGTGAAAGCAAGATTTATGCAGGTAAAATTCAAGTTCAGAACGTGATCTTTCTAGATTATCCAACCATGATTGCATTGGACTTTTGTGTCAAACGTTATGGCTGTTTTAAATTTGGTCTGCTTATGTTTCAAAAATGTCAAAAGAAAAACGTGTATTAGTTAAATTTGTCTATTGACTTTATTAAAAGTCTAGTTTTTAGGCTTGACTTCTGTCATGTTCAATTCACCTAACTTTGGAGGGATGTTCCAATGATAAATAGAGTATCAGAATATGTAATAGACACTTTTGACCAAGATTTGAAACTTAATTAAGAGAATTAAGAGTTGTTCTTCCAAATTCGTTTTGTGAAGAACCCTACCTGACTTATCACTCTTCAATCACAAAGAGTGTGGCGTCGAAATCCTAGATTGATCTTTGTGGCGTCCAGATCGACTTATCAAAGTATCATTCTAGTCTATCCTCTATCTTATTTACCTTAAATCACTACAATCCAGCCTAAATACCACAAGAAAGCCAACACAACCAGACCCATCCTTCATCCATTTTCGTTAGAATCATTATTGCCGATTTTTGAATCATTCATGGCACACCACTTACGTACATACTTTTAGATGCTAACGACAACGAATCTCCTTCATCTTTCATTCTTTTGGCGTTGTACCTCCTTTTTCCCATGAAGCTTGAAGATCATAGAATAATCTTCTACACTTATCAACTTCTCGTTCTAAACCCCCTAAACCATGGCTTAGTTTTTCGCATTGTTGATCTACATTCCTCCTTTGATATGGTTCAGCCCTGTAATATGACCCAAGTAAGGTCAGATTCGGATTTTAGCGTAAAAAGCGCAACAGTCCAGGTTTACGGCAACAATCATAATTCTCAATCCGACTGTTGAATCGGGCTAATATTTTATGTGGACTCTCCATACATATCTTACTACCTTGGGTTAAAAATTCAGGTCAATCAAAGTTCGGGAAGGAACCGCAATACTGGTCAACGAAGGTTGTACAGATTTTGTTATTTACTTTCATTTGACTTGTGGACTTCCTATTTGGTTAGGATTCTTTTCCTACAAGGATGTGGCAGCAAGTTTTGGGAATTTCCTAGTTCCATAAGGATCTTTAATGAGCTACAATATAATCTACAAGTGTGGCAGTGATTCATTAATGTTTCGGAATCCTTTTCTTATAAGGATTCCTTATTCATCCTAGCTACACAAGGAAGAAGGGCTGGTGGTATTTAATGACATATTAGTTATTTTTATTATTTTATTTCATGTTTGGGCTTAATTAAAACTTTGTTTTGAGCTAGGGTTCAAGGCTTGTTTGGATCAGGTTATGGGCTTTTCAGTTTAGGGTTTTGGGCCAGTTTTGAGTGGACCTCGTATAAGTCCACATAAGGGGTCCATTAGGGTTAACTTTTCAAGAACTATTTAAACTCATGAAGGCCAAAATTTCGGCAGCTTTGATGATTATTATTCTGAAATTTTCAGTTTTAACGTGTGAGAGTGATTCTTGCATTCTTTTTTTTTTTTGGTAAGCTGACTTATGTATTAAAAGAAAATGATACAAAGAATATAATGGGCATACCCAAGATTTACAATGTGGACAGAAACGAAAACCAACAAATGGCTACAGGCTAGCCACATAACCAAACAAAAACTTAGACCAACTAGATATACTAGGGGTACAAAAACAACCAGCTAAACATCAAATTAAGAGTCCATGTTATAGACCCTCCAAATTCTTTGGATCCTTATGTTTTCATCTGTTTGTTGAACATTCCTCATCAAAACAAGCTTATCGCGAATGATACATTCGATTTGATCAAAAACCAAATTCGAAGCTTTAGACACATCTGCAAAGATCCTTGCGTTCCGTTCTTGCCAGATACAATACACTGTAGCTGCGAAACCCAGTTTACGAGAAAAGTTGACCAAACTTTTGCCATGCCAAGAGACAGTGGTCAATCGAATCCATTCATCCAATCTCTTTGTCATTCTTGGAATGTCGCATCTGTCACAAACATTCCACCATAATGCTTTCGTAAAGGAGCATTCAAAGAACAAGTGGTTATGATCTTCATTATTACGGAGACAGAGTGAGCACCTATTGGGACCATGAATACCAAACTGATGAAGTCTATCCTGCGTTGAGAGTTTTCGTTGGATAGCCACCCAAAGAAGAAATGCATGTCTTGGGACAGCATTCTTGAACCACACGATGTCATGCCAATCAACCATTTGATGATGAATTCTTAGTTGTTCCCAAGCTACTTTGACCGAGAAACTCTGATTTGGCGAATCCAACCAAACAATCTCATCCTTTTGCCCCTTAGGAGTAGATGTGGAAGGAATAGCTTCTATAATGGGGTGCCAGCCAATAGCATGAGTGATTCTTGCATTCTTCAGCTCTTGAACGAACTGAATCTAACTTATCGAAGATTAACTGGCTTCGTGGCGTCATTCTACTCATTCCAGTAGTGTTGGTGCCTTGGGGCAGGTTTCCATTGTGCCACACTCCTATCAGACCTATTTCGGCTTTCTAGGATCAAATCTCAATCTTGATTGTGGGTTGCGTGACCACGTGATCACGAGGTTTGCATCATCCTTTGTTCCCTCTCCCTTGGTGAATACATGACACAGATAGGGAAAAAAAACAAGAAGAAGACGACGACAAGAATAGAGTTTATAATAGGAAGAACATTGATATAGACTCGAGATTACAAATCTGACTTTTGTTTAGACCAGAACTTATAAAAAAAAAAAAACAAATACGAAAGTGATGAAAATGACTTAAACAATAGCCAAATATCAAAATATGATCATAGTATAACGACAGGAACAAAATCAACAGAAACAAAATAAGTTTTGAAAGATAACACTAAACAGACATGTTACGACAAAACAAGTCTCAATTCGGGAACTTAAAGAAACTGATATCCAAATGACCTCGAATTTAATATATAGTATTTTGATGCCAAAAAAACAACAAATCAAACTTTATATGATCATTATATTATGTCTAGGTACCAAAACCCTTTGTATGATCAGTTTGCGGCAGAATTGAACCTCCAATTAAAACCTCCAGAAGCCAATATCAAAATAAGCCCAAATTTAATATGTGGTGCAATCTCATCTCCAATACACAGAAAATGAAGTTTCAATTGATTCTAAGGTGTTTTGCTTATGGTTCACTAACAGTAGTGTTTCTGCGGCAGAATTGAACCTCGAATTAAAACCTCAAGAAGCCGATATCAAAAGAAGCCCAAATTTAATATATGGTGCGATCTTCACCAATACATAGAATATGAAGTTTCAATTGATTCTAAGATGGTTTGTTTATGGTTCACTAAGAGTAGTGTTTCGCGGCAGAAATCAACTTCCAATTAAAACTTCAAGCGAACAATATCAGAATAAGCCCAAATTTGACATATGATGCTATCTCACCCCCTAATAGCCTGAATATGAATTTTAAATTGATTCCAAGGTTGTTTTCTTATCGTTCACCAAGAGTTGTGTTTCTGCGGTAAAAATTGAATGATCCTTCAAATTTCAACTAATCCCTCTTTCTCTCTTTTTTTTCTTTTTAATATACTGATATGATTGGAGATAGTCACAAGATGAAATATAAACCTTTTTTTTTGCTTAAATGACACAGACACGAAGAACAAGAAGATGGACGCAAACACTGAAAAACTTAAAGGAACACTAAAAAGAAATGAAAATAACAAAAGGATATGACCTTGTTTCGGAGCCTAGCTCTAATACCAACTGATGAGAACCTCGTGATCACGTGGTCACGCAACCCACAATCAAGATTGAGATTTGATCCTAGAAAGTCAAAATAGGTCTGATAGGAGTGTAACACAATGGAAACCTGCCCCAAGGCACCAACACTATTGGAATGAGTATAATGACGTCACGAAGCCAATTAATCTTCGATAAGTCAGATTTCAGTTCGTTCAAGAACTGAAGAATGCAAGAATCACTTTCACACGTTAAAATTGAAAAATTCAGAAGTAATAATCATCAAAGCTGCTGAAATTTTGGCTTATATGAGTTTAAATAGTTCGTGAAAAATTAACCCTAATGGGCCCCTTATGTGGACTTATATGAGGTCCACTCAAAACCCTAAACTGAAAAGCCAATAACTTGATCCAAACAAGCCTTGGACCCTAGCTCAAAAAAAAGTTTTAGTTACGCCCAAACATGAAAGAAAATAAAAATAATAATAACTAATTTTTCATTAAATACCATGAGCCCTTCTTTCCTTGTGTAGCTAGGATGAATAAGGAATCCTTATAAGAAAAAGATTCTGAAACATTAATGAATCCTTGCCACACTTGTAGATTATATTGCAGCTCATTAAAGATATGGAACTATGAAATTTCCAAAACCAGCTACCACATCCTTGTAGAAAACGAATCCTAACCAAATAGGAAGTCCATAAGTCAAATGGAAGTAAATAACAAAATTCATACAGCCTCTGTTGACTAGTATTGTGGTGCCTTCCCGAACTCCAATTGACCTGCATTTTTAACCCAAGGTAGAAAACTTGTCTGGAGAGTCCACATAAAATATTAGCCCAGTCCAACAATTGAATTGAGAATTATGATTGTTGCCGTAAACCTGGATTGTTGCACTTTTTACGCCAAAATCCGAATCTGACCTTACTTGGGTCATATCATAAGGATGAACCGTATCACAAACTTTCTTGTAGTGCTAAAGAATAGTGCTCTAAAGTTCTAGAATATAGAACTCGTATGTGTAAGCCTTTAACTCCATCATGGAAAGATTTGAGATAATAATTAATTTTAAAGTTTATACAAGATTATTATAAAGAGATTACAATGGATAGATAAGAAAATAGATTTTTATTATCTGCCTTTTGTTCAACCTTCTCGAATAGCAAGGAAGAAAAATATAGAGGAGGCGTCATACTTTTAAAGTAGTCAGTAACATCACAACAGTGGCAACATAAAACTACAAATAATACTTTACTTGTCAATGTTTTCATTTGTTAATGGTGAAGAAAAAAAATCAAGAAAGCTCTCAAATTAGTATCGTATAGTGATTCTAAAAATCTTGCAAACAAGGACATGGAAGACATTATAATTTCTTACAATTCTTCATATATGTGATGAATGATTATCTTAAAGTTTCTTTATATACAAAGGTTGAAGTATTGAAAGTCATAAATAATGAGGTAGTCAGGTTTAAATAAAAGAATGTGTGAAGGAACTACAAGTGGATATTATAAGAATGAAAAATATAGCATTAAATATAAATTTTTCTTTGGCATGCATGTATTATAAATTAAATTTTAAATTTCATATGTCAAAGACATGCTACTTCCTGTATATATTGGCTAGAATACTATATTTGAAATATTTATACCTTTAGAGTTGAAGAGTTCAATTCTTGACAAATAATATGAGGGCGAGTTTGTTAGAAGTAGAGGGGACTTAAATGGGTCACTTTCTTTAATATTCTTGGCATAATAATATTTATTGTTTTATTTCATTAATGATTAAGATTTTTAGATTTTGAAAAGTTTAAAAAGAGTTCAAGATGCAGTTTTGTAAATCAAGCATAAATTTTAATCTGATCATTAGATCGAGATAAAATTATGACAAAGATTATGAAGGCCCTATTTCCTATTAGGTTGAGATTTCATGATGATCGAAGATCGAAAAAACCTTCAAATAAAGCTCATATAATCTACTATTTGAGACTGTCTTTATTGTATTTGTATTCTTTTTCCTATTTAAATTAGAACTTTTAATTTAATTAGTATTTTACTATTTAGAAATTTTAATGCTAAATGAATTTGATTAGTTAGGTAGATTTTAATAGGAAATCATTTTCTACAAAGAATTTTAGGTCTAAAACTAATATAAATAAGAATGTTTTGTTTACTTTGAGAACTTTCATAGTATTATTCAACTAATATAGATAGGAATGTTTTGTTTATTTTGAGAACAATAAACACTATTATTCAAGCTTTTATTAAATATCATATATTTTTTTTTATCTAATTCTTCTACAATTTTAGGGCTATAACTTTAGTATTTGAGAACTCTAGTTTTTATCCATGCTATATGTTATGTTAAATACTAAAGCAATAAACCACAAAGCAAGGCTATTAATTTTGCTCCATTTGGATCGCCTTATATCATTTCAAAAAATAAAATAAAATGGAACAACAAATTTTATCTCAGCTTAAGATCTAGAGTTATTTTAGATTTCTTGTATAAATTTTGACCTGGATGTTTCAGGTTTGTTCATTCCATTTCGGATACTAATCACAATCACAATTCACAGCTATATGCATATGACATGATTGACCTAATAAGCTGGTTTGTTCAGTTTAGAAAAGAGTGGTTAGAACTGTAGTCTGTATTTCCATGTCAGTAGTGTTCTTGATTTTTGTTATTATGGCAATCAACATACTATAAGCGGCCGATAGAATCCAAATCACCGTCACTATTTTTTTTGCCACGTGTCACACATGCATGGAAGCCTTTTATTTATAACGTACTGAAAATTAAAATGGCTGTCATTTTCTTTGTTTCCTTCTTTTTTTGATCGTGACTTTGTCTCCTTATTTATTACAACTGTTCGACAACTTTTGCTCCTTTTTTTTTCTTGCCTTTATCGTTTTTTAAGAAAAAATAAAGGTTAACTTAACATGAGAACGAACATATTACTAGGTAAATTTGATTTTTTGAACCTCTCTTATGCTAAAAGAAAAAATAAACGTAAAACAAACACGCAACTTAACAGATTCGCTGTACATGCCACTCAACTCCAGAGTCCAGAGTACTGAACGGAACACAGAGGCAAGTGCCAGTACAGCAATTTATGGCTAATCAATGACTCAACCATCCACATCTTGATTGGAGTTATTTAGATGGGCTCTACTTCCACCCACCCCTCACGAGTCACTACTCCATTTCATCTTCCTAATAAATGTATATAAATAAATCCACACTTCTCCTGTTTCGAAAACTAATTCACCTTATTTACCATAGAAGGAAAGGCGAATTTCATTTCACTCTACCTATAAAAGAAACACCTGTTACCATTAACTACTGACATTTATTGGGTGAGAATCCCATACGGTTATTTGCCAGGTCAAATGTGACACGTGTCCCCTGCTGCTGTACATTCCCGATTATGGACAAAGACGACGTCGTTGGAGCAAATGCAAAGCAGTAAGTCCCAGCAGAATCCACAGGGATCAAATAATTGGCGGCCGGCAAATTCCAGGACTTCCCATCTGCGAAGTGAAACGACACCGTTGGGACTCTTACACTTGCCTGTCCAGACAGATCATAACACGTGTCAAACAATGCAACAGCACTAGTGAGTTTCAAATTCTGAGTCATCCTCACGAATGCATCACGCAGAGGATTGTAAGCCTGAGTCTGCAACCGAGTTATTGCTGTTCCACAGTCAACGATAATCCCACCATTCCCTGACTCGTCCAATCGAAATGCTGACTCAGGTATCGACACCATCTGCCCACCGACACTCATTCCACTGAGACCCACATAGTAAAAAGTATCAATCTTCCGGTTCTTCATCAAAGGAGCAGTGACTGAATCAGCGCCGAGTTGAACCGAGTTAAAGTCCAAAGTCGACGATCCAGCCGAGTCACGATTCACTAAACAATAAGAAAACGACGTCGCTTTAAGCTGGTTTGTTAACGAAAGTGGGCCACCACCAAGACCTAATAAACCAGCAGCACCTACAAACAACCCTTCATTATCATGACCACAGCCTAAAGCAACGTTTTTAACACTCCCAGAATTCCCAAAAGACACCGATTCAGTAGCAAAATCACCGAAAGTATACGACCCGTCGCCGTAGTTAACCTGATAAAGACACTGCCCACTTCTACAGCTCGACATTTCTAAAGAGCTACACTGTTGAGATTGACAATTGACAGGAGCGTAAGTAGAGGACGCCGTTGGATCAAAGATTGGATCTGTTTGCTGGTAACAGTCTGTACAGGGTTGACATTGTAGCCAGTTAATATCACTGCCTGTGTCCAAAACCATGTAAAACTGTCTTGTTGGGTTACCGACACCAACTCGAGTGAAGTACTCACCGCTTCCTTGGCTTGTACCTGAAGTGACTGGAGTGGATAAGTCCTCGGGTTCGATCTCGGTTTCCAAGGGTTTGAGGTCGGATTTGGAGATGTCTTCGAGGGCGAGTTCGAGCCTGGCTGTGAGAGAGTTGAATCGGGCTGTGTCACGGTGGAGTCGAGAGAGGACTAAGGATTTGTAGTCTTTGTGGTGGATTTTGTAGATGGTTTCGCGGGGGTGGAGTTCGAGGGAGAAAGAGAGTGAAGAGTTGGAGAAAGATGGGGAGGATGTGGTGATTGTTTTGTGAGTGGAGGGTTTTTGTGTTTGTAGATCAAAGGAGAGGATGTTATGGGCTTGTTGAAGTGAAGATGTGACATCAAGGATTGTTGTCGTTGTTGTTGTAGTGGCATCTGGTAAATCACGAGGCAAAGTGGAGGCGAAGAAGAGAAAAATGAGAGTGAAGAATAGAAGGAATGGCTTTGAAGCTGGTTCTGACATTTTTGTTGCAGAATTTGGAGGGTTTAGACTTTAGAGTGGAAGAGGAAGTTTCGCTTTTTATTGAAAAAAAAAAGTAGAAAGAGGTGGTAGTAATGTGAATAAAAGATGGCCTCACGTCATCAAGATAAGAAAAGAGGGTTTCAAGGCGTTAATAACGATGTCCAAGTGGGACAAAGCTCACCTTGCAAACTTGCTGACAAGCAGCCATGGTTGACAGCATGTGTGTCCACGCGCCTTGGCCACAAGAGAGGTGCTTTATTGCCATTACCATCGTGCAGAATGGAAATATTACTGCATGGAGGATAGCCGGTGATAGGGGAAATTGGAAATATTACTCATGGGTAGCTGGTGAGTGGTGAAAATTTTAAGGTAAGAATGGAATAATTAGAGATATTTTATTAAATATTTTTAAATTTATTTTTTAAAAAAATAAATATAAAAAAGAGAAATAAAATTTGTGATCATAAAAAAAATATAATAATATTTTTAACTTGTATTTTTCTTTTTTATCTGTAATATTTTTTTTTAAATAAACTTATAAAATAACTAATAATATTATATTAATTATTCTCTAAACATCATAAAATTTATTGATTTTAAGTTATAGACTAATAACAAAATTTTTAAAAGAAACCTTTTTTTAATTAATGTGGATAACTTTTTTATAGCTGACTAACTAAAAAATGACATATCTTATTTAACTCTTTATATAACTTGAATTTTAAATTAAATTAAAATATTGCCTTTCCTTGAAATAGTTGATCTAACAAGTTTAAAAACTGCTAGAATGATTTGTATCATGATCTAACTTTAAATGAAAATTTCAAGATAAAATTATTTTTTAAAATATTAATGAGGTGACGTATTTAATCAATCTAAGTTTGGTGGACTGACCTTTAACCTAAATCATGAATTGCACTAGGTGAAAATATTTAGTTTAATTATTTTTATGTAATTATATGATAATAAAAATAATCGCTCGAAAAATTAAGCATCATTTCAACATTAGGATACTTGTTTAAAATTGTGATAACGTTAAAAAAATAAAATGAAACAAATTATAAAGTTCCATTCAAACTCAACCTATGTTAACTAACCATATATATTCTTCAGGTAATGTATTCCACTATATTTAATGATTGAGTTCCTTTTAAAACTATTTTTATTTACTTCAATGAAAAAAAAATTTGCTTGTAAAATTGAACATCAACCAATAAAAACTCAATTTTAAAGGATGTGATTGAGAAGAAAATAAAAATAAAAATCCATATTTATAAGCTTATAATGACTTATCAAGCCAACCTAGGATCCAAACGATCTAGAGTTTGAATAAGTTTGGGTTGAAAAAAAATTAAGAAAAAAGTTGACCCGCAGCTTGAACTTAGTGAAACCTAGGCAAAAAACTTGTTGGTGTTCTTTGTGAAAAAAAGGTTTTTTTTTTTTTTTATCAAAACGACTTCATTTTAATGTTTTTTTATTAAAAAAATAGATGAATTTAGGATGATCCTCCTCCGCTCCAGAACTCAAGCCTTGTCCTGAATCAACCCCTTAGACGGGTTTAATATCTCTAAAAAAATCAAAAGAAAATAAAAATAAAAATAAAACAAGGCAAGGTGCATGTGTGTGTATATTTATATATATATATATTAGTGGTCATCCAATCTATTGATGCAAAACTCTTGATTACGTGGTCAAGCAACCCTCAATGAAGCAGATAACAACTCAAAAAGCTAAAATTCAGGTTTGATAAAACTTAATCCAAGGGTAACCTTGGATCTAAGAACCAGAATATATTGAGAAAAGACTTGGACCGAGAGATGACCTTATATCTAAGAACCCTAAATATGAGAATGATATCACGAACCAAGTTAATTTTTGATAAGTCAGTGTTTAATGTTTGTCCTTGCAAAGAAAGATTGTTTTTCCAGAAATAAATAAATAAAAAAACTCACATTTATTATCCAATTTGCTACTGAAATTTGCAGCTAAAAAAACATAACATAGTCTCTTCTAACTAACCGTAATAGATTCTTTTTGGGTCGCAAGCTAATAGGCCTAAACTAGTAATCAACTAACATAAAATCCTACAAACTAACAATTTTCATGCTATCCAAAACATTCCCTATGTCATATGGACACATCTTCAAAATCAACATCACTCATGTCTGTATTATCTATCACAAACTCATCCATATTAATGTTAACTCGTCTAACAGCCCTTATAACATTAAATTCTCTTAGCTCAGGCCTAATTTGAACCCTAATATAATCTTTAACATGTTACTTCTCTAACCTATCCAAACTATTTCCAAATTCATTGGTCATTCGATTTATCCGTTGATTCATTGGTGTCGTATTGTTGCTTGTCTTCGACATCTTTGAATTTGAAAAATTGGTTAGTTGAAAACAAATATATATCCTTCGCCCACTCCCTTACGGATTTAAAATCCTCTTGTGTTTAACTCAAATATGATCACTATGTCTTTTCCCTCTTGTCTCACCCTTCTTCGACTCTTATGAAACCGAAATGAAAACCAAATATAATAGTTCCTGGTATCCAAGTATATGTATACGAGTCAAGAAGTAAGAAAAAAAAATATGAAAACAAGTAAAGACAAAACTATGAGTACAATTTCTCGAGTAACAAATGAATTTGTACGAAAAATAGATGTTTTTTTAAAGGCGAAAGAAAAAATATGCAAAGGTTATATAAAAAATAAGTAAATGACACCTAAATATATCAATTATGATTTATTATACTATCATAATTGAAAAATAATAGTAGCAAAATAAGTTTGAATAACTACATGAATTAGACTCGTTACGACAAGTTTTAATTCTAAATTTAGTTTTTATAAAATAAAAAAACTCCAAATGACCTTGAATTTTATATGGGATACAATTAGAACCTTAAAACCAACTATATAAAACTTGAGAATTTTGTGAATTTATTTATGATACGAATCTAACCTATTATGACAAGTTTTAATCTCGACCTTGGTTACTATAGAAAAAATCTCTAAATTAGATCAGATTTTAAATGAGGTGCAATTAGAACTCCTAGAACCAGTATATAAAATGTGATAATGTTTAGAATTGGTTTGGTCTAAATTCTCTCTTATTTGTGTATTGTGGCATATTCGACAAAACTGAGTTTTGGA
Source organism: Populus alba x Populus glandulosa (assembly GCA_033617975.1). NCBI lineage: Eukaryota > Viridiplantae > Streptophyta > Magnoliopsida > Malpighiales > Salicaceae > Populus > Populus alba x Populus glandulosa. Next base: position 5,608,434 of record CM066157.1, read on the forward strand.
TTATTATTTTTTTTACTCTTTATGCTACTAATATATTCTAAGAAAATAAAATAAAAACTAAAATAAAACCTTTTTTTTAAAGAACCCTAGACAAAAACTTTTTTTTTTGGTAAGCTGACTTATGTATTAAAAGAAAATGATACAAAGAATATAATGGGCATACCCAAGATTTACAATGTGAACAGAAACGAAACCAACAAATGGCTACAGGCTAGCCACATAACAAAACAAAAACTTAGACCAACTAAATATGCTAGGGGTACAAAACAACCAGCTAAACATCAAATTAAGAGTCCATGTTATTGCCCCTCCAAAGTCTTTGGATCCTTATGTTTTCATCTGTTTGTTGAACGTTCCTCATCAAAACAAGCTTATCGCGAATGATACATTCGATTTGATCAAAAACCAAATTTGAAGTTTTAGACACATCTGCAAAGATCCTAGCGTTCCGTTCTTGCCAGATACAATAGACTGTAGCTGTGAAACCCAGTTTACGAGAAAAGTTGACGAAACTTTTGCCATGCCAAGTGACAGTGGCCCATCGAATCCATTCATCAAAGCTTTATGTTATTCTTGGAATGTCGCATCTGTCACAAACATTCCACCATAATGCTTTCGTATATGAGCATTCAAAGAACAAGTGGTTTGAATAATAAAAAACTCCTAAGCTTCAGACATGAAATAATAAAAAACTAAATCAAAGACAACTAAACCTAAGGAAGTCGAAACTAACAAGAAGAAAATGAAGGATATAACCTGATTTTTAGAGCCTATATCTAATATCAATTGATGTGAACCTCTTGATCACATGTCAAGCAACCCCCTAATGAATAATATAACAACCCGCAAAGCTGAAATTTAGGTTTGATAGAACCTTGACCCATAGGTAATCTTGTATCTAAGAACCCTAAATATGCGAATGACACCATAAAATTAGTTAATCTTCAATAAATCAATGTACGATCCTTGTTCCTACAAATAAAGATTGTTTTGCTACAAACAAATAAAAGAAAAACTCACATTTATTCTCAAACTTGCTGTTGAAATTTACAGCTAAAAAACATAATATAGTCCCCTTTAACCAACCTAATAGACCCCTTTTGTGTTGCAAGCTAATGGACCTAACCTAGTAATCAACTAACATATGTCCAATAATGAAATAAACTTCTAAACAATGTTTAATGGATCATAACAAACCAAAATTAAAAGTCTGATGCGGACCAGCTTAGAAACACCAACAAGGACCCATTACATGTTCCAAATGGACCGATGACACGGTCCAAGACAAAGACATTGAAAGACGCATTGAATGCATTGGTTTTGAAGGTTTCCACCAAGTCAGAATTGGAGTATCAAGAGGAAATCCTAGTACATCTTATCCATGTGCAAGAGGGGTCCAATACAACCTTATTTGGGCCATGAGATAAGAGCTTTATTTTATTTTGTTAGCTACAGCCCAAGGCTTGTTTGGGCTTAATTCATACTTTGTTTTAAGCTAGGATCCAAGGCTTGTTTGGATTAAGTTATGGGCTTTTTATTTTAGGGTTTTGGGCCAGTTTTAAGTGGACCTCATATAAGTCCACATAAAGGGTCCATTAGGGTTAACTTTTCAAGAACTATTTAAACTCATGTAGGCCAAAATTTCGGCAGCTTTGATGATAATTACTTCTGAATTTTTCAGTTTTAACGTGTGAGAGTGATTCTTGCATTCTTCAGTTCTTGAACGAACTGAATCTGACTTATCGAAGATTAACTGGCTTCGTGGCGTCATTCTACTCATTCCAATAGTGTAGGTGCCTTGGGGCAGGTTTCCATTGTGTCGCACTCATATCAGACCTATTTCGGCTTTCCGGGATCAGATCTCAATCTTGATTGTGGGTTGCGTGACCACGTGATCACGAGGTTCGCATCAAAGTGGTTATTCAAAATTGAATAAATAAATAAAATAGGATAAGAAAAACAAAGTCTTCACGTTAAAATTCCTTCATATAGCCCGAATCTCCAATTTTCACACATTCCTGACAGAATTTTCAGTCCTTACTTCAAACACTCTGTTCTCTCTTGTTTTGATGAATTAATAGGTTTACCATATATGTTTAAAAAACTTGAAATGTCTAGTTTCCAAACCAAGTTGAATCATAGAAAGATCCCATATGTAGCTCCATATGTCCTAAACAGTATATAAATGTTTAGTCTGATATATTTATCTAATAACTTCAACCCTCTAAAATAATATGTTCCTGAATTCTATTTGACCTGAATATTTACCAAGATATAGTTTCATGTATATAGTATCTCCCTGTAAATTTTCAACTTGTTCCGATGAGTGGCTTAAGAGATATTCCCGATCTCGCAAAACTAATCAATAGATATTTAAGGCCAAATTTTAGATATGACTTGATTCGTATCACCGATATTTTATATAAAAAAAAACAAATAAGGTAGCTACATTTTAGGTATCGAAAGGTTTAAAAACCCATTTTCATTATAAAGTATCAAATAAACACCATGTGGATCTTAATAGACCCATTTATGATCTTAAATTAGCATTTTATTGGTTTAAAAATGAAAAATCAACATGAATAAAAAAAGAAACCCAACACTTTCTTTGGCAAGATAAAAGGGGAAAAAAAATCCTTGAGGGGTAGCTCAACTGGTCAAGCCTTGGGTTTGCTCTCCAATGTTCACGAGTTCAAGTTCTCTAAAAGCCACTGGACGCTTACATGGTCGTTAACTTCAAGGCCTGTAAGATTAGTTGGGTTGTGTGCAAGTTGACACAGACACCCACGTTAATAATAATAAAAAAAAGATAAAGGTAAAAAATATCAAAATAAAACTCTTATCATCGAATGAAAATTGTTAACACTAAGAATATCGAGTTTCATCGCTGAAAAGTGCATGTTTGTCAACTAAGATCTCTACTCATTATAATTTGGCAATTATCTCTCTCCCTTCTCAACTTAGGGACTAAAATGCAAGAAAAATAAAATTTTGGATCAATCCATTTAATCTCCAAACTTAAGGAAACAAAAAACCAAAAAACAAATTTATGGAAAAGGTGGTGCACAATTTTTTTTTTTAAAAGGACCTCTTAATTTTTCTGTAATACAATTTTAGTCTTCTCATTTTTTATTTTTCACAAACAATAAAAATTGGATTATTCTTTATGAAATTGAGCACCAAGACAATTGTGAGATTTTTTTGAGATTGCGATAACTACATAAAAAGCAAACCAAAACAAACCATTCACCTTAAATTCCAATCAACACAACATTGAAGGATCTAATTGCAAAAAAATAAAATAAAATTGATGATCGAAGGCAAAAAGAAAAAGAAAGAAAACCAGGGTTGACACTGATTTAAGAAAAAAACAAAAAGCCTGCTATTGTTCATTGTTTTCAATTTTGGTCCCCTCATCTTTAATTCTTTGTAAACAACCAAATTGATCTATGTTTTGTGAAATCAAACACTGACGTAATGCCGAGAAGGTTTTAAAAAACCATAATAAACACATCAAAGACAAATAAAATTAAATCATCAAACCGAATTTTCAATCTATACAACATTAAAGTATAAATCTAGAAAAATAAAAACAATTTGGTGATCAAAGTGGTAAAAAAAAGAGACAAAAAAAAAAGCCAACATTATGCTAATAGACAATATTTTGCCTCATAAGCCACAATGTTTTATTGATGGCTAATATTTTTATTTTATTTTATTAATTTTAATTTATGACCTTCTTTTCTCTAGCTATTCTATGAAAATAACCCAGTATTTTGATTACCTTCTTGCACCCGAGTGACATTTTTGTCTGAGGATTGAGGATAGACTCATTAGTACCATATATAATTTCAGGATAAAAGAAAACTTTTTTTCATTAGCTAGGAAGATTCAATATCATAAAGGCTTGTTGAGATTCCAGATTAGCCCTTATTTGCTTGACCTTTTAGAGATACCCTTGTAAAATCTCAATTTTATGTTTAATATTAACCTCATAAGATATGTGGTTGGTTTTTTTTAGTTACTAATATCAAGGTGTGTAATAAGTAAGTATTTGATTAAAAATCAAATTAATTGTACAAGTTTTATTATTAAATACAAACTCATAGGTATTAATTATACAAGTTTCATTTTTAAACACAAACTCTCACACAAAGATAACTTAAAAATAATGTGCGGGCAATTGAAGTCCATGAACGTATAATTCATATGTGATAGCAAAATCAATATATAATATACTAGTTTTCTTTTTCATTGAAGGATGAGATTAATTATTCTTTTAGTCAATAATATCTAAAAATAGAAAAAAATTACTCTATTCTTTTCATAATTTTATAGTTTTTAAACTCAATTCAGAAGTTGATTCGAGATAAGTTTTAGATTACTATTCAAGTGAGTTAGCTCGAATAATAAAAATAATGTTATTTGAAAAAATATTTAAAAAATCAATGTTTTTTTTGTTCTTGACTCATGTTAGGTTAATTATCCATTTATTTTTATTGAATCTCAACCTGACCTTGATCCTAGGTCACTTAGATCATAGATCAACCCCACTAAGTTGGGTCAAGTTTTAAAACAATTTATAATTTAGTCATATTTTCACTTTGTTTCCATTGTTTTAAAAATTATAGTATATATTTAAGGTCAAAACAAATATAACTCTTTACATCTTTACTAAAAATAAGTCAATAAGATAATTTAAATTAAGAAAAATCATCCTAATTATTCTATAGTTTAATTATTTTTATGTTTATCTTTCATGTTTTAAAAAATTATAATTTACATTTAAAAATTTTATATCATAATAATTTACATATTAAACTATGTTATTGTTTAATTTATTTTACTATGACAAATAATATAAACAATATTTTTTTAAAAAAGATAGAGGGTAGGTAAAAAAAAAATTACACTATAAGTTAATATTATATTGTCTAAAGAGTCCTTGAATCTTAAAATTATAGAATTGCGTCTCTTTCTCTCATATTATTTCCTCTCCTTTCCTAGCTATCCAACTCATCTTCTCATCCACAAAGATACGTAGATACGAGATCAAATTTAATTCATCGTAGACAGTGATGTGATAGTCATTAGTTGGTAACATAAAACTTCTTGTCAATTAATGGGAAGGATTGCGGAAATTATTAAGAGGCCGCTGAGGGTAATGGATCCAGTAAGCTCATATTCTAAGGCACAAAGGATGGGTTTTTCTTATCTTCTTTGCCAAGAGAGAGGTAGCTAAGGGAGAGGCCGTTATGGGTTCCTTTAATGGCAATGGGAGAACAGACCTTTTTTAATGAACCAAAAGTGCAAGCGCGAAGTACTGTTAATGAAGAAAATATCTATGAAGCTAGTAATCCCAGGTGGCAAAGAGACAGCAAAAACGATGGGTGGTGGGAAAGAAAATAAATGGGAATGGAATCCCAAGAGATTTAATTAACTAAAAAGAAAAAAGATTACGGGATAATAGCCCGATAATCACGGTAAAGATGCAAGGGCAAGTATTGCATAACAACACAGATTTGGATTCACTAGCAATCACGATGACAAGCAAGTGGTGGTAATCCAGGGGTCATTTCTCTTTCGTGAATTAAGTCAAGCTAAAAGCCTATATGTTGGGCACATAAATGGGGCTGTTGAGATAAACAGTAATGGTGAAAGGTTGAGGTGGTGGCTTTTTTGTGGTCAGCTGTGAATTCAACCTTTTATTTTTCTCTTGCTGGAGCTATAGTTATTTGAAGATGAATTTTAAGCAGATATTATAATTGGATTGTGAATAGTTAATTTTAGTTATTCATGTCATATTATATACAAGGATAATTTTTTTTTATGTAAATTTAAAAATTAAATTGATCTAAAATATAAATGATATTTTTTCAAAGAGTAGAAATAAGATGAAAAAATAACTAAATTATAGGAGAGTAAAAATAAGATGAAAAAATAACTAAATTATAGGAGAGTAAAAATAATTTTTCAAAATAATATTATTTTCAAGGAAATAATTATTATTGATTTTAGTTTGGATAGAGATATTAAAGGTGTTTGGCATTGCGGTCCAAAAGCACTTTTTAAAAAATTTAAATTTTTTGTTTTGTTTTAAAGTAATATGTTTTTGATGTTTTTAAATCATTTTGATGTGCTGATTTCAAAAATGATTTTTAAAAAGTAAAATAACATTATTGATATGCTTTTCTGAGTGAAAAACACTTTGAAAAACAATCTCAACCATACTTTCAAAATGCTCTAAAAAAGCTGAATTATAGACGGTTAGGAGTAGAGTGGCCTCCTACTCCTGAGGGAATTGAACTTGCTAGATGTACCCTAGTTTCTTTTCTTCCGGTTGATAAGAGATGTGATATTATTTGCTGGAAAAATGCTCATACATGTATTTTCTCCATTTGGTTATGCTTGGAATGCTCTTCGCCCTTTTCTAAGCAAAGTGGAGTGATGGAAACTTGTATGGCATAAGCATGTCTTATTGATCACTTATTTTTTGTTGCCCCTTCTTTAGCACATTTGGTATGACCTTTGCTCTAAATGCCTCATTCCTTTCAATCATCGTTCGTGGGCTAGTACTGTTATATGGATTTCTATCCTGGATAGAGGTAGCTTTTTTTTTTGGTAAGCAAAGATAATTTCTGTGGATAGAGGTAGCTCCCTTCAGTCTTTGGTTATTATTATGATGTTACGCTGCATGAAAAGGCTCATCACAATGCTTTAGTTGTTTATAGTGATATTGTTTAGTGTAGAGTTACGAAAGTTAACATTTATTGTAATATGGCCTCTTTTGATACTAATAGAAGGCTTCATATTGCGTGGAGGTTTGCTGACAACATTTTCAACTCTAGATGATTTCTCTTGTTTTGGTTTTTGAGGGCATGTCCTCTTAGCATTACCTTGGGGTATGCCCCAATTTTCTTTGTGTTTGTTTCAATAACATAAAGCTGGACTTCAATGACTAGGATTTGAGTTAATATCCTTTTAGCCTTATTTTGGGGCATACATTTATGTTTTTTGTTGGAGTTTTTGGTTAGGCAGTCATGTCCGGCTATCCTTACGTGCGGGCCACCTTTATTGTAGTTTTTTTTTTGTTTCCTTTCGGTTAATATACTTACTTCATCAAATATATATATATATATATATATATATATATTATTGTATAAATGTGAGCAATTCACAATTATACAAGTTAACACAATTTTTGTAATTATTAATGTTTGATTATAAATTAAATTAATTTTGTAAGCATATTTTTGTCTCACGTATACAGCGTTGCGATGATTTTCATGTGTTTGGGTGAAAAGAATAAGAAATTCTTTTTATTTATTAGTAAAAAAAAAGAAGTAGTCACCACCTGATATTTTGGTCACTAGGAATCCTAACTGATTTTAGAGTTTAGATAAGAGAACTAATACTAATTATGTATAGGGAGGACATATCATCTCTAATACACCTTACCTTAGGTAAGGTGCATTATTTATTTATCTGAGTCATGTTTCTATTCATTACTATGTCGAAGATTTAAGAAAAGTTCTTCTCAGTAAGGAAATCCTTATCTTATCAAGCTAAAACCTAACCTTTCTAAAGCCTAAAAAACTAAAGGTATATTTTTGTCAATTCATTTAATTTAATAATGAGAATATGCATTATTTTATAAAATTCATCTTTCAAATATTAATTAAACAAATTTATTTTTATGGTGTTTTTGATATTTTGATCAAATCTTAATGGATAATCACAAATCTCTTATGGTACTTATTAATATATTTTATTTTTCATGTTTTTTTAAATATGATAAAAATATAAATTTTTATCTTTTAATTTTATGAAGTATGCATAAGGATTTTAGAATTTGGTCATTACACATAAATAAAAACATATTGTTTGCATAAGGAATTTATATATTGTTTTGTATTTTTTTTTTGAAATTTTAAAGGAAAAGGAATGTAAATTTAATACCAGATTAGTATCTTATCGTATAATTCTACAACCCAAATATTAAATAAAATGATTGAAAAACATGAAAGGATCCTATAAAAAATATTTAAAATAGTCCTTGAATTTTTTCAATTTTTTGGGAAATTATTTAGGGTTTGCTTTGCAAAAGCATAAATAATAAGAAAACAAACATTACTAGAAAAAACAATAGGGCATGAATAATGCCAAACACGACCTTAAATCGTGTTTGGCAAACATGCCTTACGAACAAAAAAAAACATTTTTTTCCTTTGAAAAAAATGAACATGCCAAATATAACCTTATGGAGAATGGACTCACCTCAACCACGTGGGTTGGGCTTTCTAGCCCAAACCCACAAACAAAGTCCAGCAACATAAACAAAAATTAAAAGATCCAACAAGTTTCTTGGTTTGAGTCTAATTAAGAACACGGAGATAGAACTTAAAAATATGATTTCAAAAATAAAGCAGATTACATCCAATTAAAGGTATAAACATATGTGAAATCTGTCAAGAAAGATTCTAGGGCTAGGTCATCACGATAATCAAATAAAAGCAACAATTATTTGATTTTATTAAAAAAAGAAACAAAGGAAACAAACATAAGAAAACCATTAAATTGATGTTTTTAAGTTATAAAAACCCTAGATTAAATATTAACAAGCATGCATGTGTATGTAAGAACCATCAATCAACCAAAATGACATCGAAATCAACCACCTAAAGCAAAGTTCATGGCAAGAACATCAACCTAAAAAAGCATGTCAAACCTATAAGTGCCCAACAAGGGTAAAACCTAGAGAAGATGAATAAAGAGCCCATAAAACAACCTAAAATTAACAACCAAAGCTAAAACATGCTTGAAATAACTTGCTTATATTATCAAAACAACAAGAAATAAAGAATTAAAAGCAAAACAATAAGCAAAACCAATTAAAGACATCAAACAAAAATAGCATTTTCTTTGGAAAAAATATTATTCTATTGAATAAAATCATTGTTTTGAAACATAAATAATATGCCTACAACTTCAGCAAACCCAACATGCTACCTTAAAATAACCTAAACCATAACAACTTCAATATCTAACTTCAAAAATAATGATTAACCTACCATCATTTTATAATAACATTTAACACTTTAATGAACAAATTCAATCATTCAAACAAAACATACAATCACTAAATCACGTCACAACTAATCATTTGAAAGAAAAAAAACAAAATAAGTCACCAAATGCATTGAAATTAACAAATAGCTAAAAAGGAAAAGCATAATGAACATTTAATACAAATATCTAGTAAACATAATGAAAAGGGAGGGGGGGTGCTCATTAAGCTCCATCCCCTCATCAAAGTTTAAGGAATACCTTAATAATGTTACCTTTTGTGTTTGGAATTTCTTTCTCATTCTTTAAGTTAGTTCTTTGACAGTTTTGCTTTGATTCTTGGACTCAACAACTTCACCTTCTACCTTTTTCTTTCCACTTCTTATCAATCTTTCATAACCTTTCTATCAAGATCCTTTTGATGATTTGATCTTCTAAGTTTTTCTCCTCCTCCCTCTCTTTGTAATTTCCTTTTATTTTCAAAAACAAATAGTTATAAAACCATTTGTGGGTTTGAAGATGTTTTTTCAAAACTAAATTATAAAGGATTCTTTCCCTTTTTTTTTTCTTTCTGTTAGGAGATAATCCTTCTCTCTTATTATTCTATTTTCTTGCTCACTAGATATCTAACAAACTTTTGGAGCTTCTAGAAAAAGTTAGGAACTTCATAACTAAAGTTTAGCAAAAAATGGTTTACTAAGGGTGGATTTTTCATCAATTAATCATGGCAAGTGAGAGGTTATTAAAGCCAACCAGGACATAAATTTTGTAGAGGGGGTGTTATTTTTAATTGGGATCAAACCTTGATTGATTTAATGGCGTGTAACTTTCCCGCCATTAATCCAAAATTAGACATAACATTGCCAAATTTGATTGAATCAAACAAGGCTTCCTTGGACAAGAATTTAAGGGCTTCCACATGGCAAGTGGGGTACAAACATTGAATAAGGATGGAACAATTTTTTAAAGGGAAAACTTCTTTATTGAATGGTGGTGGTTGAAGTCCTTAAGGTAGTCGAGGATGCCACATTCATTCGTCTAAATATGGCCATTCGATCAACCTTCTCGGCTGAGAAAGACAATGATAAGGATAAGCCCAACACCAAGCGTAATCATGCCAACGACCCATTGGAGGTGCCAATTGGACCAATTATGAGCTAGGGTGAATAAGCTTAAAGAAGGATTAAATAGACTTGTTTAGAATATATGGAGCAAGATGGATCTAAAGGAGCTTGGGACATCTAAGGAGCATGAAGGACAACCTTTAATTCATCTAATTCAGGTCCAAGAAGAGCCCAATTTGTGTGGAATAATGGGTTGATGGTCCTACCCCATAACAGGCTTGTTAGGATTGTTTTTCATAATGCTACAAGGATATAAAGTTAGGAATCTATTCTCCTAATTAAGCATGAAAGTCAACCAGATCTTGTTCCTAAAGAGGGGAGGATTATTTAATGCTTTTCCTAACCTAGAGGGAGTCCATTAGGGTTTATTTTAGTTTGGAGTCAGTATAAATAAAGGCATAACCAGACATATAAGGTCACATAATTTTTTCAGATCAATAAACTTCTTTGCCTCATTTGTTGTATGGATGTTATTATCAAACTGAAAATACTTTCTCTTTAAGGGGAAAATGATCCCGACAAGTATTTGGAGTGGGAGAAAAAGGGGGATTGGATTTTTTATTGTCATAACTATTTGGAGGCGAAAAAGGTAAAATTGGTAGTCATTGAATTCACAGGTTACACATTGATTCAGTGGGATTAGAATGTGATTATTAGGAGAAGAAGTGGAGAGAGGGCTCTAGCGTCATGAGAGGAGATGGAAGTGTTGATGAGAAGGCGATTTATGCCTAACCACTATTATAGAGATTTGTATATGAAATTACAGGGTTTGAATCAAGGTTCTAGGTCTGTTGAGTATTTCAAAGAGATGGAGATCGCACTGATTCAAGCCAATGTGATTAAGGATAGGGAAGCTACTATGACTAGATTTCTAAATGGGTTGAATAGGGACTTCGCGAACGTTGTAAAATTACAACATTGTGTGGAATTAGAGGACATGTCCATATAGTAACAAAGGTGGAGAGGCAAATAAAGAGAATGGGCAGTACATGTTTTCTGACTAATTCGGTTTCATCTTCCTCAATATGGAGGTCGAATCTAAAGAGATAGGGAGTTGTCCAACCAAAACCTTATGCAAAGGCAATGGAAAAACATATTTCACACTCGATGCCACATCCAAAACAAGGTATGTAGCATGATAATCGATGAAGGTTGTTGTGATAGTGTAGCTAGTGATACTCTAGTGAAGAAATTGAATATGAGTTGTATTAAGCATACTAGGCCTTATAGATTGCAATGGTTGAATGAATGTGCTAAAGTGAAGGTTACTAAGCAAGTATTGATTGTGTTTACTATTGGGAAGTATTCTGATGCGGTTATGTGTGATGTAGTCCCAATGCATGCTAGTTACTTACTTTTGGGTGTCCATGACAGTTTGATCATAAGGCGATTAGTTATGGGTTTAGAAATAGTTTCACAATTGTAAATGATGGTAAAACCAGCACTCCTGTACCTTTTTCTCCAAAACAAGTGTATGATGATCAAATGAAATTAAAAAGGGAATACGAGGATGGGAAGAGTGAAAATTCACGTGAGGACAATGGTAAGAGAAGACCATCAGATTTGGCTAAACCTAAATCATTAATTAAATAGGTTAAGAGTGGAGATAAAACCCGATGAGTGAAGAAAGAAAGCTTGTGTGATGATAATAGTGTTGAAAAATTAAGTAAATAACCTAATTTTAATGCAAAAAGAGCTCAAATTAGATCTGTATTTTCACTAACAAGCCGATTATCTTACTTGTGTATAAGAAGGTTATTTTAACACAAACGGTCTTGATTCTGCTATTCCTAGTGTGGTTGTTTCTTTGTTGCAGGAGTTTGATGATTTATTCCTTGAAGACATCCCTAGTAGATTATCACCATTAAAAGGGAATTGAACATTAGATTGACCTTGTACCCAGAGCTTCGATTCCTAACCGTCCAGCCTATATAGCAACCTCGGGGAGACAAAGAAGCTTTGGCAAGTAGAGGACTTGATGATTAAGGGGTATATTAATGAGAGTATGAGCCCTTGTGGTGTGCTAGTGTTACTTGTGCCTAAAAAGGATGGAACATGGAGGATCTGTGTTGACTGTCGTGTCGTCAACAACATAATGGTAAAGTATCGACATCCTATTCCTAGGCTTGATGACATGCTAGATGAGTTTCATGGATCATGTATTTTCTCTAAAATTGACTTACAAAATGGGTACCATCAGATTAGGATAAAAGAAGATGATGAGTGGAAAACTACATTTAAGACTAAGCATGGTTTGTATAAATAGTTAGTCATACCATTTGGACTTACAAATACACCTAATATGTTTATGCGTTTAATGAATCATGTATTTTGATGACATTTTAATATATACCAAGAACTTAAATGAGGATATGCTAATCTTAAGAAATGTACCTTTTGCATGGAGAAAATTGTGTTTCTTGGCTATGTCGTAACTGCGCAAGGTATCGAGATGGATGGGGAGAAAGTTAAGGCCATATGGGATTAGCCTATACCAAAATCGGTAAGTGAGGTCAGGATTTTTCATGAACTTGCTAGTTTATATAGAAGGTTTGTGAAGGATTTTAGTACTATTGTTGCACTTTTAATTGAATTGTGAAAAAAGTTTGTTGGGTTTAAATGGAATGTAGAATAGGATAAGGCTTTTAACTTGTTGAAAGATAAACTTTGTTTGTTGCCTGTTTTAGCTTTGCCAAACTTTACGAGAGCTTTTGAAGTTGAATGTGATGCTTCAGGTATATGTATAGGAGCTGTGTTAATGCAGGATAGGAGGTCTATTACATATTTCAGTGAACAAATTAATAGGGGCAACCTTGAATTACCTTACATATGACAATAAGCTCTATGCCTTGGTAAGAACTTTAGAGACGTGGCAGCATTACTTATGGCCCAAGGAGTTTTTGATACATTCAGATCATAAATCATTGAAGCACTTGAAAGGGCAAGGTATGTTGAGTAGGAGACATGCCAAATAGGTTGAATTTATTGAAACCTTTCCATATGTGATCAAATATAAGCAAAGAAAAGAAAATATTATGGTTGATGCACTTTTACACAAGTATAAAATCTACTTTGGATGCTAGATTTCTAGGATTTCAACACATAAAAGAATTGTACAAGGATGATAGTGATTTTGTTAATATCTATAATGCTTGTGAAACTTTGACTTTTGAGAAGTTCTATAGACTTGATGGATATTTGTTTACAAAAAGTCATTTATGTGTTCCTTTAAGTTCTATGCGTGAATTATTTGTATGTGAAGCACATGAGGGCAGGTTAATGGGGCATTTTGAAGTTGTTAAGACTTTAGATGTGTTGTTTGAGCATTTTTATTGGCCTACAAAAAACATGTGCAACGAATATGTGATAAATGCATAACTTGTAGGAAAGCAAAGTCTAGGACTCAACCACATGGCTTGTATACCTATTTGCATGTACCTAAGGAACCATGGGTAGACATTTTGATGGACTTCATTTTAGGTTTACCTAGGTTAAAACAGGGTAAGGATTCAATTTTTGTAATTGTTGATAGATTTTCAAAGATTACACAGTTTATTCCATGTCATAAAATCTATGATGCAACTAACATTGCTGATTTATTGATGTGAACCTCGTGGTCACGCAACCCACAATCAAGATTGAGATCTGATATTGGAAAGCCGAAATAGGTTTGATAAGAGTGTGACACGATGGAAACCTGCCTCAAGGCACCAACATTATTGGAATGAGTAGGATGACGCCACGAAACCAGTTAATCTTCGATAAGTCAGATTCAATTCATTTAAAAACTAAAAAAATACAAGAATCACTCACAAGTTAAAATTGAAAAATTCAGAAAGTAATATTCATCAATGGGTGCTGAAATTTTGGTTACATGAGTTTAAATAGTTCTTGAAAAATTAACCTTAATGTGGGACTTATATGAGGTCAACTTAAAACTAGCCTAAAAACCCTAAATTGAAATGCTCATAACCTAATCCAAACAAGCCTTGGGTTGTAGCTAACAAAATAAAATAAATCCCCTAATATTAAATCCATGTTCCGCAATGAGAAGAAGAGAATGAAATAAAATATTACAGAACTGATTCAAGGCTATTTATAGCCTTCCATGCAGCCCATTAATCCTAGAAACAAAAGGAAAAGGTAGCTACCCATGTTGTAGTAGGATTCTTTTGTTTTCTTTGTTGTCCTCACCTCATGTCCCAAATAACTTTGTATTGAGCCCCTCTTGCACATGGATAAGATGTGCTAGGACCTCCTCTTAATACTCCAATGGACCTTTCAATTCTGACATGGTGGAAATCTTCAAAACCAATGGATTTGATCTTTCAATATCTTTGTCTTGGACCTAGTCATTGGACCATTATGAACATGTAATCTTTGCTGCTGTTTTTAGGTTGGTCCACATCATCCCTCTCCTCGAAAGGATTTGTCCTTGAATCCAAACCTGTGTCAAACAACGTAAGATCAACAACATTAAAGGAAGCACTAACACCATACTCACCTGGAAGATCAATTTTATATACGTTGTCATTGATTCTCTTTAAAACCTGAAATGGACCATCACCACAAGGCTGTAATTTTTTTTATTTTATTTGGTTAAGAAATCGTTCCTTACGTATGTGCACCCAAACCCAATCACTAAGTTAGAAAACTACCTGTTTATGTGTCCCTTATTTCTTTTAGAAGCGTATAGTTTATTCTTTTTCTATGTTTGCAATCAAACTCCCTTACGGAGTTGCCTCACCATTTTTGCCTTCTTTTCACCATCTAAACTTATCATTTCTTCAAAAGGTAAAGGAATTAAGTCCATGGAGTTAGTGAATTAAACCCATATATAATTTCAAAAGGAGAAAAGTCAATAGTCAAATGCACATTTATATTATAAACAAACTCAACAAAAGGCAAACATTCTTCCTAACTTATAAGATTCTTTTGAATTACAACACGCAAAAGTTGGGATAATGTTTTATTCAGTACCTTAGTTTGTCCGTCTGTTTGAGGATGACATGTTATCGAAAATAAGAGTTTAGTTCCCAACTTTCCCCATAAAGTGTTCTAAAAGTAGCTAAAGAACTTAACATCACGACTTGACACTAGGAATGCCATGCAAACGTACAATCTCCCTAAAGAAGAAGTCTGTGATATGAGATGCATCATTTGTTTTATGGCATGCAATGAAATGCGTATTTTAGAAAACCTATCAACCACAACAAAAATAATGTCTCTACCTTTTTTTGACCTAGAAAAACCTAAAAAAAAGTCAATAGAGATATCTACCCAAAGTTTAGTAAGCACAAGCAATGGTGTATATAGTTTATGCGGTTGTACTCTAGATTTTTCATTTCTAACAAGCAATGCATTGTTCACATGTTCGTTGCAAATCCCTTTCCATGTTTGGCCAATAGAAATGTTTGGGTGGAGGCATACAGCATAAGTTGTTTAAGCAGCTTTAACTTAATAAGTGTACAAAAGAGAAGACTATCATATATAGAAAAGTTGAGTTTCATAGAAGTAATAAGTACAAATAAAGTACAAATATGTTAGTTGAATCAAAACTAACATACCTTTCTAAGATGCATCCCAACCAAAAGTGTGATTAATTTTTCTGCACTTAAAAATTCAAGGTGTGTCGAGAAGATGTTCAAATATAAGAACAGCAGAGAAAAGATGTTAATTGACCGAGAAAGATGGTTGTATGTTTTCATACAGGGTGAGAAAATGATAAGACAAAGCTGAGAATATATCTAGTGCATCTTTATTAAGTATATCCTGAAATCATATGCCAATGTTGTTTGATAACTTGGTCATGAAATCAAATCATATGCCAATATATTAAGCTTTCTGGTTAGATCAACATTGGCATATGTTTCCAAGATAATTTAAAACGTTGGTTGATAAGCAAATGGAAAAAGTTGAAGACGTTGAGCACAGTAACAACAATCAATCACAATAGTCACGCAATGAAATCATTTATTGATTTGAGTTTCATGACAGGTGGGAAAAAACACAAAAGTTAGAACCAGTTCGCCATTTGATGATGACTGAAAAGCAAGTATATATATTAAGCTCAAAATGAAGAAAAATCCATAGATTTCCTAATAGAAGCAATCGATTTTCATGAATCATCAGTTACAGGCACACGTAACATTGAAGCAAAGTGAAGCTGGAAAATTGACAATAGAGTTGTATCATTTTGCCGGCACAAATTCCAAAAGGAGATAAAACAATATAAACGTAAAATTACAATCATGAACTCAATCTGGTTTATATTGCATCTGCATCAATTTTCTACTCCAAGGAATTATTTCATCATGAACTCTCCTAAAATGACCAAGCTTGATTTCTTTCAAAAATTATTATATTATTATTTTTTTATCATGTCCCTAATTTCTTAAACCCATCAACCGCATTCCTACAGGTTAATGATAGACATCCAACTAATATACTTTTTTATAATAAATCATTCACGAAATACACAAAACTCCAAATTATTGAAGCAAATTCAGCAACTGAGTTCATTTGCACTTTAATTACAAAGTAATAACTAGTTATATATAGAGATAAAGGGGAGGGAAAAAAAATAATTATAGTTAAAAGATTAAGCAAATAAAATCACCTTAAGTGTTTGTTTCTTGTACAACATGATACTTCCATAAACAATGACCAAGAAACTGTGATTAATTCTTGAATTGAAAAAGGTAAAATAAAAAAATTAAGGATTCATTACTTTAGGTGAATTAGAGAAAATATTTCACTTATTCTTAAACAATATTAATTATTAAATCCTTATGCAAGATGGAATAAGATTTGAAAAGAGTTTCAAATCTCATTCAAAGGATCAATGATTATAATGTTGCGAAGAAATATGATTTGATATGGCAAGACATACTTGATTCTAAAATGTTTAAATTATAACATTATTGATGAATAAATAATAATTACACTGAGAAATTGGTCATTGAAAGGTTAAGCCAAATCACTTGTGACATTTCTAATATTTGGGGGATCATGACATGTTACTAGATAATGCACTTGATATTCAATTTAAATTAATTAATTATTGAATTGATAATAAATTAAATAATTTAATTTATTTAATTCTATTTATTTAGAATTATAATTTATATTTAGGCTAACATATTAGAAACTTAAAGGGTTTCACACATTAAGAACCACTAGTCGGAAATTAAACTAAAATAATTAATTAAGTGTGACTTAACTGAAAATAATTTTAGGAATTAATCACTAGAATGTATTTAATTCATGAATTATAATTCTAGTCCTAGAATGATCAAGTATGGACTTGATTGCTTAAATTTTTAAAATTATCCTTAAATAATATATGGATATTATCGAATGGGCAAATAGATACTTTGTCATTTACTAGAGTTCTTAGGATTCCCGATAAATATAAAGTTATGCCTCTTATTTTTTATAAAATTGTCTGTTAGACAGAGAAACTAGGTAAGTCACATAATAGAGAGTTAGCACACAAGGCATAGCAATCCCTCTCTTCTAAATAGAAATTTAGGAGATTTTTTATTGGTGGTTCGTGTGGATTACAATTGGACACCGGACAATTGGACTACATGAGGGTTTCGACAACCCAACCTTTAAATAATTATTTAAATTTGGACAAGATCTTTAAGTAATAAATCTCTAAATAATTCTAGATCTGTCTAACAGGATTTTAGGAACTTGATGCGAACCTTGTGATCACATGGTCACGCAACCCACGATCAAAATTGAGATCTAATCTTGAAAAGTCGAAAATAGGTCTAATCATAAGCCTTGGATTTTAGCTCAAAAAAAAGTTTTAATTAAGCCCAAACATGAAAGAAAATAATAAAAATAACTAATCTATCATTAAATAGCACCAGCTCTTCTTTCCTTATGTAACTAGGATGAATAAGAAATAAATAAAAAAAGGATTCTAGAACATTAATGAATCATTACCATGTTTGAAATTTATGTTTCGGCTCATTAAAGATTATTGTGGAACTAGGAAATTTCCAAAACAAGCTGCCACATCCTTTTAGAAAAAGGATTTTTTCCAAATAGGAAGTCCACGTATAAAAAGAAAGTAAATAACAAAATTCGTACAACTTGTTCTAGCCTATATCGCAAGTCCTTTCCCAACTAGGATTCACTTGCAAATTTTCCCTAACATAGACAAATACCTCTGGAATCTTCTGGTAAAGTTTCAGCATGATCCAATGGTTGAATTTAGAGTTATGCTCAATAGCATAAAACTGGACGGTAGAAACTTTTCAATGAGTATTCATTACACTTTCATTGTAATCTTAAACCACAAAACCTAATGGAAAAATCAATAGAAAATGCACTAAAATTATCCTAAGCAAAACTATTAATTGAAAAAGAAATAAAAAAATTCATGTTTCGATTAAGAACCCTAAGAGAAGAGAAAAAAGGACCAACGTGATAAGAATTCTGATTTGATGGAATCATAAGCGCCGCAAGGAATCATTTTTTGACTTTGTTTTATTTCAGAGCAAAAATATAAATTAAAACAACTTAACACATGAGAGTTTAGAGTCTCCTTTCTTTTGATTGAAAATGAATTTGTTCATGAAGAACAATGAAAAGAGAAAGCAACCAACGATTATAGGTGTGGCATAGGGCATCACTTGAAAAGCTATATGAATTGCAGTTGCAACATCTAGTGCTCTTGAACAATTAGGAAGCTATAAGTGATGGAGATAAAATACTAAAACTTGGATGAAGAAAAGGGAGTGACGTGACATGCATTAAAATTAACAAAGTTGGATGATAATGATAATGTGGAAATCTTCTATGCAAACAACGTCCACTTTAGTATTTAATGACAAAGATAACTAGGAAGTTTTCTATGCATGAGCATAAGTTGATTTTTTCATGGAGAAACTGTTAGATGAAAAAAAAAAACTTGGCTAGGTTTGGATCCCAATAAGTTAGAAAGATTGAGAATAGCCATACCCTTGCATTTTTCCATGAAGTGCGCCAAGCAAAATGATGTTTTCTTTTTAAAATCAAGCATCATCAACATTAAAGTGAAATGAAGTTATGAAATAAATTCAGTCCAAAATGATTATATAGATGTATAATATCACATGTGTCTTTGTATATGGTAGTAGTAGAATTATTAAATAGTAATCAACTCCCCCTTTTATATGTTATTTGACATGGTTAAGCTCCTAGAAGCTTTATATTTCGCACCATATTTAATAACACTTGTCATGGCAAAAGAAGGAGAAATGGATCTTTATCACATCTTTAGCATCACAATATCTACCAACCAGATCTTTGCAAGAAACTACCTTGTTTACCATTCCCATTGCTTAATCGTGAGCTTCCTGATACGATCCAAGCAAAGACACATTTAGACTTTTGTGTAAAATTTGATACTGTCTAGTTTTACGCTATTAAGCTGAAACTTTACCAGAAGCTTCTAGAGGCATTTGTTTATTTTGGGCTAAACTTTCAGGTGAATTAGAGTTTAGAAAAGTCTTGCGTTATAGGTCAGAACAAACTATATGAATTTGGTTCTTTATTTCCTTTTGACTTGTGGAATTTATATTTGGCAATAATCCTTTTCTTACAAGGATGTGGCAGCGGGCTTCAAAATAGTTTTCAAGTGTGGCAAGAATTCATTAATGTTTCATAATCTTTTTCTTATAAGAATTCCTTATTCATCATAGCTATACAATGAAAGAATGACTGGTGGTATTTAATGACGTTTTAGTTTCTAGGAAAGAAACTAAATTGGCAAGTATAAAAGAAGTAGTTTTCTTCATTAATTGTCCATGCAAAATAAGAAAACTTTAGAATATAAGTCATTGGGACTTTAGAATTAATTCTACTTTCAAATCAGATTTCCTAGTCTATTTGGGACTTCTTAAGGTTGACATGATTCTAGCATATATAGGATTTATTATTATTATTATTATTATTTCTTAGTCTTTGGATTATTATTATTTATTTAGATCAATTATAAGTGGGTCTCATATAAGTCCACATAAGAGGGGTCCATTCGGTTATAGGATCATAACTGGAGCTGTAGAACTTGAATTTAGGTTTGTTATACATGGATGGAAAGCTAAGACATAGGCCTAAAATTTTCATGAGGAGTCCAAGATTCAAAAAGGCCGTTTTCAAGTTCAAATTGTAGCAGCAACGGAGAAGTTTGAATCTGTCCTGTAGCCTAGACATTATTCAATGTTCAACCCATATCTCGAGTTCTAGAAGTCTAAATGTACTGATTCTTTTTTTGTTAGAAAGTTGAGACAATTTCCTAGAACTTTCATGATAAAAATCTGTTCAAATGCTGACGTTAGCAATGACGTTTTGTTTAGACAAGAAGATAAAGATTGTTACCAAATCAAGATGTGGCCACCCATGCAACAATCTAGTCATCAAATCAATAGTCTCAAATTTTGGCCTATAAAAGGAGGGATTTGCTATGCTTTAAGCATCTTGGTTTTCAGATTAAGATCATGCTCTTATTTCTTTTTTTATATTTTTGTAATGTTTAAGGTTTTATTTCATGTTATATTTTCCTTAATTTCTTGTTTATCCTTTTCATTTCCTTTACTATACATAATTCTTATCTTGTTTATCTATTTTTTTCTTCATTATATTTAGTTAAGTTCATTATGTCAAGGTGAAAGGTTTCACTAATGGTATTAGCATAAGTATAATATAAACTCAATATAAACTTCAATGCTTATATCCTAAACGACTTGTTATTAACATGTCTTATCATTTTTATCTTATTAATTCTTCTTGCTTGTTAAATGGTTAATTTAGATTTATGTTGTATAACACTTGGTACAACAAATGCTTGACACTTTCATAGCCAACCGTATAGTATGTGCTATGAAAAGAACTTGATTTGCTGTTAACATAAGTTAACATCATGAATTCCTGACAATATTTAAAAGTTTAGTGTTACTTAAATAAGACAATTAATATGATCATGTTAATAATTTATAATGAGATATTAATGAAAAATCATCCGATTGGAACCTCTTTTGTGTGTAATTTCCAATTGAGTAATAACAAAAGTTTATATTATACTTATTTGAAATATCATTAGTAAATCCTCTAACTTTAACAACTGTTTTTATCATTATTTAATCTTCACATTAATCTTACATCTCAAAGTTCTCTTTACATCAACATCTCAAACTTGAGTTGTTGTCTAGGACGTACAAGGATCTGAAAGATGAGGTGAATTCAATAAAGCAACAGAATAGTGGGGCTGATCGTCGGGGAAATACGGTCCGTATGGCCGTACGGAATATCAGATCTGATTTTGAGGAGTTTGTTGATGAAAATGCATATGCGGGTGAAGATGGCTATGATTTTGCATCTACTAGCCAAGGAATCAGGTCTGGACCAAACAGGGCTAGGAGGAATGTGAATTTCCGTGGCATGAGCACTTATGAAGATATGGATGGGGACTTGGACACCATTAAACTGAAAATTCCTAGCTTTCAAGGTAAAAACGATCCCGAGGCTTATTTGGAGTGGATGAAAAAGGTAGATTGGATTTTTGATTGCCATAGCTATTCTGAACAAAAAAAAGGTGAAATTGGTGATAATTGAGTTTACAGAGTATGCATTGATTTGGTGGGATCAGATTGTGATCAGTAGGAGGAGGAATGACGAGTGACTCATTCAGACTTGGAGGGAGATGAAAGTCTTAATGAGGAGACGATTTGTGCCAAACCACTGTTACAGAGATGATGCGAACCTCGTGATCACGCAACCCACAATCAAGATTGAGATCTGATCCCGGAAAGCCGAAATAGGTCTGATATGAGTGCGACACAATGGAAACCTGCCCCAAGGCACCAACACTATTGGAATGAGTAGAATGACGCCACAAAACCAGTTAATCTTCGATAAGTCAGATTCAGTTCGTTCAAGAACTGAAGAATGCAAGAATCACTCTCACACGTTAAAACTGAAAATTTCAGAATAATAATCATCAAAGCTGCTGAAATTTTGAACTACCTGAGTTTAAATAGTTCTTGAAAAGTTAACCCTAATGGACCCTTTATGTAGACTTATATGAGGTCCACTCAAAACCGGCCCAAAACCCTAAAATGAAAAGCCCATAACTTAATCCAAACAAGCCTTGGATCCTAGCTTAAAACAAAGTATGAATTAAGCCCAAACAAGCCTTGGGCTATAGTTTACAAAATAAAATAAAGCCCTTATCTCATGGCCCAAATAAAGTTGTATTGGACCCCTCTTGCATATGGATAAGATGTACTAGGATCTCCTCTTGATACTCCAATGGACCTTCCAATTCTGACTTGGTGGAAACCTTCAAAGCCAATGCATTCAATGCGTCTTTCAATGTCTTTGTCTTGGACCGAATCATTGGTCCATTTGGAACATGTAATGGGTCCTTGCTGGTGTTTATGGGCTGGTCCGCATCAAGAGACTTATATCTGAAGCTCCAAGGTCTGAATCAAGGTTATAAGATAGTAGATGAATATCACAAAGAGATGGAGATAGCAATGATTCGGGCTAATGTTGTTGAGGATAGAGAAGCCACCATGGCTAGATTTCTTAATTGGTTGAATCCGAACATTGTTAATGTGGTTGAGCTACAACACTATGTGGAGCTAGAGGACATGGTTCACATGGCGACGAAGGTGGAGAGACAACTTAGGAATGAGCATGCTAGGCCAACGTTTAATTCGGGTTCGTTATCATCTTAGAAGTCGAATCTAAAGAGAGAGGGTATTGTTTGCCCAAGATCCTTTGGTCCTTCTAGAACTGAACCACCAAAGGCTAAAGTTGATGTCCCTACTGATGCCAAAGGTAAATCTGAAACTCAACCTAAACGTACTCGTGATGTTAAATGTTTCAAGTGTCAGGGACATGGACATTATGCTTCAGAGCAAGGTTGTTAAAATCGCGATTTTAACACGGCACGGAAAGTACTAAACAAACTCGGATCGTAAAAACAGATCGTAAAATCGTAAGGAATTTTAAAATACATTAAAAAAAATCATGCTTCAAATAAAAATTCATAGCACCTTAAAATACATGGTTCAAATAAAAATTCATACATAATTTAAATAACTTTTCATTAGCGAATAATTAACAAATTTAAAACAAATAATCTGCTGGTGTGTCATGCAAACTAAAACCAGCTTCATTGCCTTCATCTTCCTCATTATTCCTCAAACATTCATCAATATCATTAGCACCAAGAGGATTATTAGTGTCACTACTAGTACCAACACCAATATTATGAGCATTAGTGCTGCTACTAGTACCAACACCAATATCATCAATTTGAATCTCCAAATCATCTTCAGTACCATGACTCTCCCTTTCAGCATCATTAGGAATTTCTTCTTCATCACTTTCATCTTCATTACCATTTTGTCTTCGTGTTGCACTATCAATAGCACCAAGCAAATCAATGTTTGAATGTTTTTCTCCCTCGGTTATCCAATAATCATCAAATGAAAGATCATCTTCTACACCAAAATCATCAGCTTGCTTTTTGACTTGATTATTATTCAATTTTAGATTGCACATTACAAATACCAAGTCATTCATTTTTCTCTGGTGCAAACGATTTCTTCTTTTTGTATGAACCTAAATAAACAATTCAAATCGATAAGATTTTTATCAAATATTTCAACATTTAAAAAAAAAAAAACTTACCATTTCAAATGCACTCCAGTTACGCTCACATCCAGATGAAGTACAAGTCAAGCTTAGAACTCGGATTGCAAACCTTTGTAATTTTGGACATTCATCCCCATAAGAAGATCCCACTATTGAGCTGGAGTTTTTTTTATCTCTAGCTGTCTTGGCAGCCTCAATGCCAAACAACCCTTTTGCATCCTTGAATGATTCAAGTTGCAAGTCAATTTTGCACCTTTCACTTGCATTAGGCACCATCCTTTCTAAGCATTGATATAATCCAATTTTAATGTTGGCATTAACCTTAAAATTGGGATTATAATCATAATGAGGATTCAAATAATAAGTTGCTGAATGTAAAGGTCTGTGGAGTTGAAGTTCCCATCTTGCATCAACAATATTCCATATAGGTATATAACTATATATATATATATATATATAAAATATCATTACTTTATATATGACATTCATATTAATAAATGACAATATTTGAAATAAAAATTAGCAAGATATATATCTTTTTTTTTTCACACAACCAAAATTCACTTGTATCTTCTCTTTTGCTTCATCCATTGATTTATATATAAAACACATAGCTAGTTTCTCATCTGAATCAACTAATCTGATGCGGACCAGCCCGGAAACACCAACAAGGACCCATTACATGTTCCAAATGGACCAATGACTCGGTCCAAGACAAAGACATTGAAAGACGCATTGAATGCATTGGTTTTGAAGGTTTCCACCAAGTCAGAATTGGACGGTCCATTGGAGTATCAAGAGGAGATCCTAGTACATCTTATCCATGTGCAAGAGGGGTCCAAGAAAACCTTATTTGGGCCATGAGATGAGGGCTTTATTTTATTTTGTTAGCTACAACCCAAGGCTTTATTGGGCTTAATTCATACTTTGTTTTAAGCTAGGATCCAAGACTTGTTTGGATTAAGTTATGGGCTTTTCATTTTAGGGTTTTGGGCTAGTTTTGAGTGGACCTCATATAAGTCCACATAAAGGGTCCATTAGGGTTAACTTTTCAAGAACTATTTAAACTCATGTAGGCCAAAATTTCAGCAGCTTTGATGATTATTATTTTGAAATTTTCAGTTTTAACGTGTGAGAGTGATTCTTGCATTCTTTAGTTCTCGAACGAACTGAATTTGACTTATCAAAGATTAACTGGCTTCATGGCGTCATTCTACTCATTCCAATAGTGTTGGTGCCTTGAGGCAGGTTTCCATTGTGTCACACTTCTATTAGATCTCAATCTTGGTTGTGGGTTGCGTGACCACGTGATCACGAGGTTCACATCAGTTGGTATCAGAGCTAGGCTCCGAAACAAGGTCATATTGTTCTGTTATTTTCGTTTTTCTTTAGTGTTCCCTTAAGTTTTTCAGTGTTTGCGTCCATCTTCTTGTTCTTCGAGTCTACGTCATCTAAGCAAAAAAAAAAAAAGTTTATATTTCATTTGGTTACTGTCTCTAATCATATCAGTTTATTAAAAAGAAAAAAACAGAAAGAAATAGAGAAAAGAGTGATTAGTTAAAATTTGAAGGATTATTCAATTTTTGCCGCAGAACCACAAATCTTGGTGAACCATAAATAAACCACTTCAGAATCAATTTAAACTTCATATTCACTCTATTGGGGGTGGGATCACATCATATATCAAAGTTGAGCTTATTCTGATATTATTTGCTTGAGGTTTTAATTCGAGTTTCAATTCTGCCGCAGAAACACTTCTCTTAGTGAATCCTAAGTAAAACACCTCGGAATCTATTGAAACTTCGAGTATGTGTTGATTTGGTGGGATCAGATTGTGATCAGTAGAAGGAGGAATGGGGAGTGACCCGTTCAGACTTGGAGGGAGATGAAAGTCTTAATGAGGAGACGATTTGTGCCAAACCACTATTACAGAGACTTATATCTGAAGCTCCAAGGTCTGAATCAAGGTTATAAGATAGTAGATGATTATCACAAAGAGATGGAGATAGCAATGATTCGGGCTAATGTTGTTGAGGATAGAGAAGCCACAATGGCTAGATTTCTTAATGGGTTGGAATCGGGACATTGCTAATGTGGTTGAGCTACAACACTATGTGGAGTTAGAGGACATGGTTCACATGGCGACGAAGGTGGAGAGACAACTTAGGAAGGGGCATGCTCGACCACCGTTTAATTCGGGTTCGTCTTCATCTTGGAAGCCAAATCTAAAGAGAGAGGGTACTGTCCGCCGAAGATCCTTTGGTCCTTCTAGAACTGAACCACCAAAAGCTAAAGTTGATGTCCCTACTGATGCCAAAGGTAAATATGAAACTCAACCTAAACGCACTCGTGATGTTAAATGTTTCAGGTGTCAGGGACATGGACATTATACTTCAGAGTGTCCAAACAAGAGAATCATGATGATTAGAGATAATGGTGATGTGGAATCTGAAAGTGACAGTTCTGATTGTGAAGGCATGCCACCATTGGAGGGTAGTGATGGGGATGAGTTAGCATTACCGGTTGAGGAGTCCTTGGTTATAAGGCGAACACTTCAGGTTCAGGTCAAGGAAGATGATACTAATGAACAAAGGGAGAACATCTTCCGTACGCGTTGTTATGTACAAAGCAAGGTGTGTGGTTTTATTATAGATAGTGGAAGCTGTGTTAATGTTTGTAGTGCCACCCTTGTTAGTAAACTAAATTTGTGTACTGCAAAGCATGCTAAACCATATAGATTGCAATGGCTGAATGATAGTGGTGAAGTGAAAGTGACTAAACAGGTTGTGGTTCCATTTTTTATTGGGAAATATGTTGATGAAGTTCTGTGCGACGTGGTACCAATGCAAGCAAGTCACATCTTGTTGGGGAGACCATGGCAATATGATAGGAAGGCAATTCATGATAGGAGGCTTGAAACCTGGCCTATGCCTTGCAAACAATTCAAGTGCCTTTACAAACTCAGGGTTTTTTACACAATTAAATGGAATTGCACTAGTGTAAAAAAACCTTATAATTTGTCAACATGCTTCTTCTCTAATATCCTTTTTTAACAATTGATTTAGGGTTGTTTGTGTACTTCCACTCCCACTAATTACTCTCTTTCCTTTGTCCTTGGAGCTAGTTTCTTTAATTTCATCATCATCATCTTTTTTTTTGGTAAGCTGACTTATGTATTAAAAGAAAATGATACAAAGAATATAATGGGCATACCCAAGATTTACAATGTGAACAGAAACGAAAACCAACAAATGGCTACAGGCTAGCCACATAACAAAACAAAAACTTAGACCAACTAGATATGCTAGGGGTACAAAAACAACCAGCTAAACATCAAATTAAGAGTCCATGTTATTGACCCTCCAAAGTCTTTGGATCCTTATGTTTTCATCTGTCTGTTGAACATTCCTCATCAAAACAAGCTTATCGCGAATGATACATTCGATTTGATCAAAAACCAAATTTGAAGCTTTAGACACATCTGCAAAGATCCTTTCGTTCCGTTCTTGCCAGATACAATACACTGTAGCTGCGAAACCCAGTTTACGAGAAAAGTTGACGAAACTTTTGCCATGCCAAGAGACAGTGGCCAATCGAATCCATTCATCCAAGCCTTTTGTCATTTTATAATTTCATCATCATCATCATTTGCACTATATTGATGGGCCTTTCTTTTCTTTTCATTTGCTTCTATATTTTTCACCAAAACACCCAAAATCATTTGCTTAACATTTTCTGGAACTTGCTGACATGGCTCGACATCCTTACGAGTGCAAGCCAAATGTTGTTTGAAACGAAAAATACCTCCACTGATAATTTTTTGACAATAATTGCACTAAACTTTTCTAGAATTCTTATCAATATCTATACCATGTTGCCATCCCACATCAAGTCTATTACCAGAAGAATGTTTTCTAGATGCCATAAGTTCAAGTGTTCAACAATTCAAGAATCAACTCAAATCAGCCCTGTATTCAATCCAAACATTTTATGATTATAATTACTGTTTTGTTATACATAACAATTTACAAAATTAATTCAGTCATATAATACTGAAATGGCATTCAATTCAGTCAAATTCAATCATTTTCAGTCCAATTTTCACCCCCATTAATTTAGTCCAATTAATTCAGTCCTATAATACTGAAATGGCATTAAATTCAGTCCAATTCAACATTTTTCAATCCAATTTTCACCCCATTAATTCAGTCCAATTAATTCAGTCCTATAATACTAAAATGGCCATCAATTCAGTCCAATTTTCACCGAGTAATATTTAGTTAAATTCAGTCATATATAGTATATACTGTGGCATTCAATTCAACAATTTTCTTACTCGATCAATTCCATTCAATTCAACATTATACATATACAAATTACAGGACCGGGCACAATGAATTACAGGGTAATAGACTAACTAACAATTAACACTTAACAGGGCAACAAACAAATCTATTACAGGGGCAAAAATAAAAAAACCTTGACTGCAGTGATGATGATGAAGGCAAAATGAACTTATGGTGTCGCCTGCTTCTGTTGAAGATGATGATGATGATGAGCTGAACTGCTGCTGGTGAAGAGGCCCGACCGCGCGATGTCGCCTACTGCTGTTGAAGATGGGAAAGAAAGGAGAACGTTGCCGGCGTGCCGCTGTTAATGAAGACTGCAGAGGAAGCCCGAAGTCGTGAGCTGTTGAGGAGATTGTTATCGGCTCGTCGCGGTTAAAATCACGATAACTAGAAAAGGAAGCCGCGACCGTGAGCACTGAGGAAAGAGAAGGAGTGAAGACTGGAGTCATCGAACTGTAAGCACTGTCGCTGGCCGCTTTTGTGGAGGATAGAGAATAGATCGTTGTTGCCGCCCGATTAGGGATTTGTTCTGTTGGAAAGAGTATTTGTGCGTTGTGATTTGTGAATTTTGAGTATTTTCGCCTGAAGTGAAGACAGTCACATGAGTCCGTGATTGTGCAAGAAAAATCCAATAGGCGTCTAACAGCTGGACATGAGGGGGGGGTTTTGTTTCAACGCCTCATTTTGTCAAAATCGCGAAATCGGTCCAGAAATCGCGATTTTATGCGATTTCATTTGATTTTTACGATTTCACCTGATTTCAACCCGATTTTACCCATTTTCGATTTTTTTCAAGCGATTCAACCCGTAATGCATGTTTTGACTCGTAAAATTGTACGATTTTACGAGTCAAAACGCGATTTTAACAACCTTGCTTCAGAGTGTCCAAACAAGAGAATCATGATGATTAGAGATAATGGTGATGTGGAATCTAAAAGTGACAGTTCTGATTGTGAAGGCTTGCCACCATTGGAGGATAGTGATGGGGATGAGTTAGCATTACCGGTTGAGGAGTCCTTGGTTATAAGGCGAACACTTCAAGTTCAAGTCAAAGAAGATGATACTAATGAACAAAGGGAGAACATCTTCTGTACGTGTTGTTATGTACAAAGCAAGGTGTGTGGTTTAATTGTAGATAGTGGAAGTTGTGTTAATGTTTGTAGTGCCACCCTTGTTAGTAAACTAAATTTGTGTACTACAAAGCATGCTAAACCATATAGATTGCAATGGCTGAATGATAGTGGTTAAGTGAAAGTGACTAAACAGGTTGTGGTTCCATTTTCGATTGGAAAATATATTGATGAAGTTTTGTGCGACGTGGTACCAATGCAAGCAAGTCACATCTGGTTGGGGAGACCATGGCAATATAATAAGAAGGCAATTCATGATGGGGTTAAAAATAGGTATACCATTGTAAAAGATAGTAAAACCATCACTCTTGTACCTCTTACACCCAAACAGGTGTATGATGATCAAATAAAGCTAAAAAGTGAGCATGAGGCAATGGGGAGAGAAAATCAAGGTGAGGAACAAGGGGAGAGAAGACCATCAGATTCGGCTAGAACCCAAACCACTACAACCTATTCGGCCACCCATCCAAACACAAGCAAATATTCGGCCAACACTCCAAACAAATTAAACCATTTGACCACAACTCAAAAACACCCAAATCTGGCCGATAGTGGAGGTAAGACAAGAGGAGTGAAGAAAGTCAGCAAGTGTGATGAGCATTGTGTGGAAAAACTAAAGAAACAACCCAATTTTTATGTTAGAGAGGGTGAGGTCAGATCTGAATTTTTCACTAACAAGCCAATGATTTTACTTGTGTACAAAGAGGCTTACTTTAATACTAATGATCTTGATCAGATTGTGCCTAGTGTTGCTATTTCTTTGTTGCAGGGATTTGATGATGTATTCCCCGATGATACTCCTAGCGGATTACCACCATTGAGGGGGATAGAGCATCAGATTGATTTCGTACTCGGACCTTCAATTCCTAACCAACCAGCTTATAAAAGCAATCCTGAGGAGATGAAAGAGCTTCAAAGGCAAGTTGATGAGCTGATGGCAAAAGGCTACATTCGTGAGAGTATGAGCCCGTGTGATGTACCCATGCTACTTGTGCCAAAGAAGGATGGAACATGGAGGATGTGTGTTGATTGTTGGGCCATCAACAACATAACGGTAAAGTATAGACACCCCATTCCTAGGCTTGATGACATGTTAGATGAGTTACATGGATCCTCTATTTTCTCTAAAATTGACTTGAAAAGTGGGTACCATCAAATTAGGATGAAAGAAGGTGATGAGTGGAAAACAGCATTTAAGACTAAACATGGTTTGTATGAATGGTTAGTAAAGCCGTTTGGACTTACAAATGCACCTAGTACGTTTATGCGTTTAATGAATCATGTGTTGCGTGCATTTATAGGTAAGTTTGTGGTTGTGTATTTTGATGACATTTTGATATATAGCAAGAACTCAACTGAGCATCTTGATCATTTGTGTAATGTACTTCATGTATTGCATAGTGAGAAATTGTATGGTAATCTTACAAAGTGTGCCTTTTGCATGGAAAAAAATTATGTTTATTGGCTATGTTGTAACTACACAGGGTATCGAGATGGATAAAGAGAAAGTTAAGGCCATCCGGGATTGGCTTACACCCAAATCGGCAAGTGAGGTAAGGAGTTTTCATGGGTTAGCTAGTTTTTACAGGCGTTTTGTGAAAGATTTCAGTACAATAGCTGCGCCTTTGGATGAAGTTGTTAAAAAATCAGTTGGGTAATGGGGGGAGGAACAAGAATTGACATTTGTTCTTTTGAAAAAGAAATTATGTTCTGCACCTGTTTTGGCTTTACCTGACTTTACAAAAGCATTTGAAATAGAATGTAATGCGTCTGGAATAGGAATAGGTGCTGTTTTGATGCAGGATCGGAGACCTATTACGTATTTCAGTGAGAAGTTAAGTGGAGTGACCTTGAACTATCCCATTTACGACAAAGAACTCTATGCATTGGTAAGAGCACTTGAGACATGACAACAATACTTGTGGCCAAAAGAGTTCGTAATCCATTCGGATCATGAGTCCTTGAAACATCTGAAAGGACAAGGTAAGTTGAATAGGAGGCATGCAAAATGGGTTGAATTCATTGAAACTTTTCTTTATGTAATCAAGTATAAGCAAGGCAAGGAGAACATCGTAGCTGATGCACTTTTGCGCAGGTATGTTCTTTTACACACCATGAATACTAGATTGTTAGGTTTTGAATATGTGAAGGAATTGTATGATAATGATTCTGACTTTGCTTAGATTTATAATGCATGTGGACATTCGGCTTTTGGTAAGTTTTATTTGATGGATGATTATTTGTTCAAAGATAAGATTGTGTGTTCCTACTAGTTCTTTGCGTGAATTGCTTGTTCGTGAAGCACATGGAGGTGGTTTAATGGGTCACTTTAGGGTTTCAAAAACCTTGGATGTATTGCATGAGCATTTCTATTAACCAAAGATAAAAAGAGATGTGCAACGAATTTGTGAACAGTGCATTGCTTGTAGAAAAGAAAAATCTAGAGTACAACCGCATGGATTATATACACCATTACCTGTGCCTACTGAACCTTAGGTTGATATCTCTATGGACTTTGTTTTAGGTTTACCTAGGTCAAAGAAAGGTAGAGACTCTATTTTTGTTGTGGTTGATAGGTTTTCTAAAATGGCGCATTTCATTGCATGCTATAAAACAGATGATGCATCTCATATCGTAGACTTGTTTTTTAGGGAGATTGTACGTTTGCATGACATTCCTAAGAGTATAGTGTCAGATCTTAACAAGTAAATTTGCAACATGCCATCCTCAAACAGATGGACAAATTGTTGGTTAAATTTGCAAGTGCACAAATCGTAACAAGTAATAAAGTGATGAGTAGAGTATCGTCCCATGAGGATTTGTAAAAATTACTACTAATTACCAAACTCTTTTAAATTATGATCTATTTGAGGAATTGAATAAGATAGTTTATGAAACAAAAATTAATGATTAAAAACAAACAACCAATTGATTAAATATTAATGAATTCAATTGTACTGGTTCTAGGATTTCTGACTTACCGTAACTATGCATACATGAACTTTCTCGATTAAATTAATTACTCCTAATGTTGATAATCAGGTTTTCCTTATGTAAATATTAATCTCTCTCGAGCATCAATAAATTATTTCGACAAACAAATTTCATATACTCTACAAAAGTTCTGAACTTGTCGAAATTTATTAAGTACTGTAAAACCTGTAACGATTACAAAAGTTCTTAGGATATCTCTATCCTATAGATTTCTTACGGTATTTCAAACAATATCTAAAACAATTATCACTTCTCAGTTTCAAATTGAATTCTAAATCATGTAGATGTTGGCCAAACACACGCAAGCATTACACATAGAATGAAATACTCAACATCTTAATGTAATAATTCAATCGAAGAAATTGTTCACATAATCATAGTAAGCCTACATCAAAAATCCCAGAATAAAAGTCTACTCCATAGTTAAATTAAAGAGAAACAAACTTGATACGATGAACATCACTCAAAAACAAAGAATTTCCGTCGAAAAGATAGGTGTCCTCCCGGTTTTCAATAGTTTTGCCTCTGCCCCTCTTTTGTTCCCCTTGGTGTCGCCTCCTCTCTTTTTCTTTTCTATGTTGTAGGGTTTCTACGTGTCTTCAATCCCCTGTTTTCAAATCCCCTTATCTTCTTTTATATTGTGGCTTTTCTACCCCTGCAGTAATGAGGAAAGTTTCCTTTTTTCTGCATTGACTTCCTTCCTACTCAGACATTGTGGGCCCCATTTGAGATAGAAAACATGCAAATTCAAAGATCTCTATTTCTAGAGAAATTGTAGAGAATCAAATTTTGCTTTCCAACAAAACTGATCTTGCAATTTTTGGATGTCTGAGCGTTGAGATAAGGGCCATAAACCGAAACAATCTTTTGCAGTGCAGGAATTTCGGACTGGTTCAATCCTTGTTTTTCAACTCGTTTTTTGGGCTTCGAAACAACAAAACTGAGTTATATGCCCTTCATATGTTTTGTAGACCTTCATCTCAGCTATTTGAAAATGGTTACGAACATCAGGAACTAAATTGTATAGCTTCTTTGCAGCACATAATGAATCACTGTTTAGTTTCACTGCCCGGCTCTACCTGTTCAATAACCTAAGATCTAAAAACACATTAATTTCCCACGACGTCAATAGTTCAAAAAGAGATTCAAAATTCTAATTGTCTTGTGCAACATATCCAAAATATTTAAAAATCAAGCATGAATAACGGAAAATTATACATGCTAAAAATTCCCTTATCACAAACTCAGGTAGTGAATAGAACATTATCCCAACTTTTACGTGTTGTAATTCAAAAGAATTTGAAAAGTTAGGAAAAATGTTTGCCTTTTGTTGAGTTTGCTTATAATAGAACTGTGCATTCGACCACTACTTTTTCTCCTTTTGAAATTGCTTATTTTTTCTCCTTTTGAAATTGTTTATGGTTTTAATCCACTAACTCCTATGGACTTAATTCCTTTACGTTTTGAAGAAATGGTAAGTTTAAATGGTGAAAAGAAAGCAAAGATGGTGAGAGAACTCTATGAGGGAGTTTGACTACAAATAGAGAAAAAGAACAGACTTTACGCTTCTAAAGCAAATAAGGGACGTAAGCTAGTTGTTTTTCAACCCGGTGATTGGGTTTGGTGCACATGCATAAGGAACGATTTCCTAACCAAAGGAAATCAAAATTATAGCCTCGTGGTGATGGTCTATTTCAGGTTTTAGAGAGAATCAATGACAATGCATACAAAATTGAACTTCCAGGTGAGTATAGTGTTAGTGCTACCTTTAATGTTGTTGATCTTACGTTGTTTGACATAGATTTTGATTCGAGGAGAGAGGGGATGATGCGTACCAGCCCAGAAACACCAACAAGGACCCATTACATGTTCCAAATGGACCAATGACTCGGTCCAAGACAAAGACATTGAAATACGCATTGAATGCATTGGTTTTGAAGGTTTCCACCAAGTCAGAATTGGAAGGTCCATTGGAGTACCAAGAGGAGATCCTAGTGCATCTTATCCATGTGCAAGAGGGGTCCAATACAACCTTATTTGGGCCATGAGATGAGGACAACAAAGGAAACAAAAGAATACTACTACAACTTGGAAACAACATGGTGGCTACCTTTTCCTTTTGTTTCTAGGATTAAGGAGCTGCATGGAAGGCTATAAAAAAGCCTTCAATCAGTTCTGTACTATTTTAGTTCATTCTCTTCTTCTTATGAAAGAACATGGATTTAATATTAGGGGCTTTATTTTATTTTGTTAGCTACAACCCAAGGCTTGTTTGGGCTTAATTAATACTTTGTTTTAAGCTAGGATCTAAGGCTTGTTTGGATTAAGTTATGGGCTTTTCAGATTAGGGTTTTGGACTAGTTTTGAGTGGACCTCATATAAGTCCACATAAGGGGTCCATTAGGGTTAATTCTTCAAGAACTTTTTAAATCCATGTAAGCCAAAATTTCGGTAGCTTTGATGAATATTATTCTGAATTTTTCAGTTTTAACGTGTGAGAGTGATTCTTGCATTCTTCAGTTCTTGAACGAATTGAATGTGACTTATCGAAGATTAATTGGCTTCGTGATGTCATTCTACTCATTCCAATAGTGTTGGTGCCTTGACGTAGGTGTCCATTGTGTCACACTCGTATCAGACCTCTTTCGGTTTTCCGGGATCAGATCTCAATCTTGATTGTGGGTTGCGTGACCACGTTATTACGAGGTTCGCATCATTAAACATATGTTTTTATATCGAGTTAATGCTCAATTTGATAAAATTAAATTAAATTTTAATAATCCAAACCAATTAAAACTTTGGAGACCTAATTTCAAACTAAAACAAATATCCAATCTCTTTTTTTTTTTAATAAATATTATATTTATCTCAGATTTTTAACTTAATCTTTAATTGGAATAAATAAAAAAAATTATTTGTTAACATATATAAATTTCAATTTATTTATTAAACAATTGTATAAACTTTTGAGTTTGCAATTAATTTATTTTTTAATGATAGAAAAAAGATTACAATGTCAATTTTGTTTCATTAAAAATAATAATAAAAAAAAGCTTTATCCCATATATTAACCGCAGGAAAACAAATCCTTTACTATTGTTGTGGGGTTTATATCAAAATACTTCACAATCATTGTGGCTTTATGAAAAGTTTAATTGCGGTCTATATATTTTCAAAATTTATGATAAGATTTATAATATGTACCATATTAATATAAAAAAATATATTTATTATATATAATAATTTTGTATCATAATAAGTATAAACTTAACATAAAATATGTGAATTTTTTATTATTTCAATGCAAATGCACTTTAAATTATATTTTTACCAAACACACATAATGATTATGAGGCATTAGAGAGGCTCTGTTTACTTTAGCAACATTTCTTGATGCATTGATCAATGAATTTACTGCATTAAAAACCAACGTCATAAATTTTCAAAATAATCATTGTTTAAATTATTGAATTCTTTTTTTTTTCTCCTTGAAAAACATAAGATACAAATGGTTATGTTGGAGATGTAATGATTTAAAATTTAATGATTTAAATTGAATAAAAAATTTTAAAAATTAAAAGTAATTTGTTATCATTTTTACAATACATCAAATTATACTTATTCAAGTTAAATTTAATTATTTATATTTAACAAATATGATAGTTATGTTTTTAGAAAAACATAAAATAATTTCAATGCATGGACGAAATACTTTGATAGTTCTTCAATGTAATTTGGCATTTGCTATTCATTTGACTCATTGAGTAAATTATCATAAGAACTCGAGTTTTCAAAATTTTACTTGTAGAATTGCTATGAAACAATGGGATCTTACATCCTAGAATGTTGTTTAGAAATTTGACCCGCAAACGTCCCACTCAAACTACCAAAATATAAACATAAATCTTGCCGACAATCACGCTACGAATGGGACCATTTACATAGACAGCGAAAGGGTGCCCTGCAGGCTACAACATCTTATCATAAATTCTCGATGAAACTTACCTTGTCTTCGACTATCAATACACTTCTAAGCTTGGGTCCCATACCATGTGATTAGAATTGTCACCCCTTTCAATGTACTGGACCCTTGTATAAACATACTCCCACCGACTTACAAAACATTATTAAGTATAACTAGAAGGCATCAGTTTGTTACTGTGCTTGAAATACTGTGCATTCTTTGACAATGATTTCAACCATGTATTTTTTTAATAATTTTTATTTTGATTTTTAAATTTTTATTTTGAATAATTTGACATTTTTTATCCCAAATTAACCTCTAATTGCATATTTTTTAAAGAGGATGGGTTGAACTGAAAGTTAAAGGACTAAAGTGAAAATCTCATGTAACATGGAAGTGGGTTGAAAATTTTGTTGAAACGTTCATTTTAATATCTCATATTTTTTATATATTAGTTAACTAACCCCTTGAATTTGAAGACAATACATTTTGGTGCCAAACGTTTTTTTTTCCCAATCATAAAATGTTTGGATTGATTACAGGGCTGATTTGAGTTGATTTTTGAATTGTTGAACACTTGAACTTATGGCATCTAGAAAACATTCTTCTGGTAATAGACTTGATGTGGGATGGCAACATGGTATAGATATTGATAAGAATTCTAGAAAAGTTTAGTGCAATTATTGTCAAAAAATTATCAGTGGAGGTATTTTTCGTTTCAAACAACATTTGGCTTGCACTCGTAAGGATGTCGAGCCATGTCAGCAAGTTCCAGAAAATGTTAAGCAAATGATTTTGGGTGTTTTGGTGAAAAATATAGAAGCAAATGAAAAGAAAAGAAAGGCCCATCAATATAGTGCAAATGATGATGATGATGAAATTATAAAATGACAAAAGGCTTGGATGAATGGATTCGATTGGCCACTGTCTCTTGGCATGGCAAAAGTTTCGTCAACTTTTCTCGTAAACTGGGTTTCGCAGCTACAGTGTATTGTATCTGGCAAGAACGGAACGAAAGGATCTTTGCAGATGTGTTTAAAGCTTCAAATTTGGTTTTTGATCAAATCGAATGTATCATTCGCGATAAGCTTGTTTTGATGAGGAATGTTCAACAGACAGATGAAAACATAAGGATCCAAAGACTTTGGAGGGTCAATAACATGAACTCTTAATTTGATGTTTAGCTGGTTGTTTTTGTACCCCTAGCATATCTAGTTGGTCTAAGTTTTTGTTTTGTTATGTGGCTAGCCTGTAGCCATTTGTTGGTTTTCGTTTCTGTTCACATTGTAAATCTTGGGTATGCCCATTATATTCTTTGTATCATTTTCTTTTAATACATAAGTCAGCTTACCAAAAAAAAAGATGATGATGATGAAATTAAAGAAACTAGCTCCAAGGACAAAGGAAAGAGAGTAATTAGTGGGAGTGGAAGTACACAAACAACCCTAAATCAATTGTTAAAAAAGGATATTAGAGAAGAAGCATGTTGACAAATTATAAGGTTTTTTTACACTAGTGCAATTCCATTTAATTGTGTAAAAAACCCTGAGTTTGTAAAGGCACTTGAATTGTTTGCAAGGCATAGGCCAGGTTTCAAGCCTCCTATCATGAATTGCCTTCCTATCATATTGCCATGGTCTCCCCAACAAGATGTGACTTGCTTGCATTGGTACCACGTCGCACAGAACTTCATCAACATATTTCCCAATAAAAAATGGAACCACAACCTGTTTAGTCACTTTCACTTCACCACTATCATTCAGCCATTGCAATCTATATGGTTTAGCATGCTTTGCAGTACACAAATTTAGTTTACTAACAAGGGTGGCACTACAAACATTAACACAGCTTCCACTATCTATAATAAAACCACACACCTTGCTTTGTACATAACAACGCGTACGGAAGATGTTCTCCCTTTGTTCATTAGTATCATCTTCCTTGACCTGAACCTGAAGTGTTCGCCTTATAACCAAGGACTCCTCAACCGGTAATGCTAACTCATCCCCATCACTACCCTCCAATGGTGGCATGCCTTCACAATCAGAACTGTCACTTTCAGATTCCACATCACCATTATCTCTAATCATCATGATTCTCTTGTTTGGACACTCTGAAATATAATGTCCATGTCCCTGACACCTGAAACATTTAACATCACGAGTGCGTTTAGGTTGAGTTTCATATTTACCTTTGGCATCAGTAGGGACATCAACTTTAGCTTTTGGTGGTTCAGTTCTAGAAGGACCAAAGGATCTTCGGCGGACAGTACCCTCTCTCTTTAAAGTAAGCCTTTTTGTACACAAGTAAAATCATTGGCTTGTTAGTGAAAAATGCAGATCTGACCTCACCTTCTCTAGCATAAAAATTGGGTTGTTTCTTTAGTTTTTCCACACAATTCTCATCACACTTGCTGACTTTCTTCACTCCTCTTGTTTTACCTCCACTCTCGGCCAGATTTGGGTGTTTTTAAGTTGTGGTCGAATGGGTTGTAGTGGTTTTGGTTCTAGCCGAATCTGATGGTCTTCTCTCCCCTTGTTCCTCACCTTGATTTTCTCTCCCCATTGCCTCATGCTCACTTTTTAGCTTTATTTGATCATCATACACCTGTTTGGGTGTAAGAGGTACAGGTGTGATGGTTTTATCATCCTTTACAATGGTATACCTATTTTTAACCCCATCATGAATTGCCTTCCTATCATATTGCCATGGTCTCCCCAACAAGATGTGACTTGCTTGCATTGGTACCACATCGCACAGAACTTCATCAACATATTTCCCAATCAAAAATGGAACCACAACCTGTTTAGTCACTTTCACTTCACCACTATCATTCAGCCATTGCAATCTATATGGTGTAGCATGCTTAACAAAACACAAATTCAGTTTACTAACAAGGGTGGTACTACAAACATTAACACAACTTCCACTATCTATAATTAAACCACACACCTTGCTTTGTACATAACAACGTGTATGGAAGATGTTCTCCCTTTGTTGATTAGTATCATCTTCCTTTACCTGAACCTGAAGTGTTCGCCTTATAACCAAGGACTCCTCAACCGGTAATGCTAACTCATCCCCATCACTATCCTCCAATGGTGGCATGTCTTCACAATCAGATCTGTCACTTTCGGATTCCATATCACCATTACCTCTAATCATCATGATTCTCTTGTTTGGACACTCTGAAGCATAATGTCCATGTCCCTGACACCTGAAACATTTAACATCACGAGTACGTTTAGGATGAGTTTCAGATTTACCTTTGGCATCAGTAGGGACATCAACTTTAGCCTTTGGTAGTTCAGTTCTAGATGGGCCAAAGGATCTTGGCCGGACAGTACCCTCTCTCTTTAGATTCGACTTCCAAGATAATGACGAACCCGAATTAAACACTAGTCGAGCATGCCCCTTCCTAAGTTGTCTCTCCACCTTCGTCGCCATGTGAACCATGTCCTCTAGCTCCACATAGTGCTGTAGCTCAACCACATTAGCAATGTCCCGATTCAACCCATTAAGAAATCTAGCCATGGTGGCCTCTCTATCCTTAACAATATTAGCCCGAATCATTGCTATCTCCATCTCTTTGTGATATTCATCTACTGTCTTATAACCTTGATTCAGACCTTGGAGCTTCAAATATAAGTCTCTGTAATAGTGGTTTCTACTATAAGCCTCAGAATCGTTTTTACCTTGAAAGGTTTCCACCAAGTCAGAATTGGAAGGTCCATTGGAGTATCAAGAGGAGATCCTAGTACATCTTATCCATATGCAAGAGGGGTCCAATACAACCTTATTTGGGCCATGAGATAAGGGCTTTATTTTATTTTGTTAGCTACAGCCCAAGGCTTGTTTGGGCTTAATTCATACTTTGTTTTAAGCTAGGATCCAAGGCTTGTTTGGATTAAGTTATGGGCTTTTCATTTTAGAGTTTTGGGCCGGTTTTGAGTGGACCTCATATAAGTCTACATAAAGGGTCCATTAGGGTTAACTTTTCAAGAACTATTTAAACTCAGGTAGGCCAAAATTTCAGCAGCTTTGATGATTATTATTCTGAATTTTTCAGTTTTAACGTGTAAGAGTGATTCTTGCATTCTTCAGTTCTTGAACGAACTGAATCTGACTTATCGAAGTTAACTGGCTTCGTGGCGTCATTCTACTCATTCCAATAGTGTTGGTGCCTTGGGGCAGGTTTCCATTGTGTCGCACTCACATCAGACCTATTTCGCACTCACATCAGACCTATTTCGCACTCAAAATGACCTCAAATTCAATATTTAGTAGTAGAATACTATGAAAACACCAAAAAGCAATTTATATGTCGTTCTATAATGTCTAGGTACCCAAACCCCTTGTATGATCAGTTTACGACAGAATTGAACCTCCAATTAAAACCTCCAGAAGCCGATATCAAAATAATCCCAAATTTAATATGTGGTGTAATCGCATACCCAATACTCAGAATATAAAGTTTCAATAGATTCCAAGGTGTTTTACGTAGGGTTCACTAAGAGTAGTGTTTTGCGGCAGAATTGAAACTCGAATTAAAACCTCAAGCAAATAATATCAGAATAAGCCTAACTTTGATATATCATGCGATCCCACCCCCAATAGACTGAATAGGAAGTTTAAATTGATTCCGAGGTGGTTTTCTTATGGTTCACCAAGATTTGTGTTTCTGCAGCAAAAATTGAATGATCCTTCAAATTTCAACTAATCACTCTTTTCTCTATTTCTTTCTGATTTTTTTTTCTTTTTAATAAAATGATATGATTAGAGACAGTAACAAGATGAAATATAAACTTTTTTTTTTTTGCTTAGATGACACAGACACGAAGAACAAGAAGATGGATGCAAACACTGAAAAACTTAAGGGACACTAAAAAAAACGAAAATAACAGAATGATATGACCTTGTTTCGGAGCCTAGCTCTGATACCAACTGATGTGAACCTCGTGATCACATGGCCACACAACCCACAATCAAGAACTTGAAACTCTGTGAGTACATTTTTGATCATACGAATTGAATGTACATCCCCTTTGCTGAATATCATCAAGTCGTCGGCAAAGCAAAGATGAGAAATTTTGTCCTTGCATCTCCAGTGGAACTTGAAGTTTTGGTTGGCACTCATAGTGCATAACAGCCCTGACAGGATTTCCATGCATAGGACAAACAAATATGGAGATAATGGATCACCTTGTCTCAGCCCTCTGCCCCCTTGGAAGTAACTTGCAAGTTCACCGTTGACGTTGATTGAGAATTGACATGATGTAACACAAACCATGATCCAATCAATGACTGTTCTAGGGAATCCCATTTTTATTAACGTAGCATCAACGAAATCCCACCGAACCGAGTCATAAGCCTTCATCAGGTCTACTTTCATAGCACAACGAGCAGGACTCGTAGTTGTATGATAGCCTTTCATTAGTTCCTAAGACAAAAGAATATTGTCGCCGATTCTCCGTCCAGAGATAAAAGCTTTTTGATATAGACCTACTAAGGATGGTAAAACAACTTTCATTCTCCCAGCTAGAATCTTCGCGATGC
The DNA here is from genome assembly GCA_033617975.1 of Populus alba x Populus glandulosa. Classification (NCBI taxonomy): domain Eukaryota; kingdom Viridiplantae; phylum Streptophyta; class Magnoliopsida; order Malpighiales; family Salicaceae; genus Populus; species Populus alba x Populus glandulosa. The sequence continues at coordinate 5,650,279 of CM066157.1, forward strand.
ATTTGTATACTGTATTGCAGCAAGATATAGGACGAAAATCTGTCAACCTCGTAGGATTAGCAACTTTAGGGATAAGGGAAATGGATGTAGCATTCATTTCTTTAAGCATTCTACGAGTTTGGAAGAAGGAGCTAACAGAGTTGATTACATCTTCCCCCACTATGTGCCACATTCTTTTGAAGAAACCTGCGTTGAAGCCATCCGGACCAGGAGCTTTGTTGTTTTTCAAACTAAACATAGCATGCTTAATCTCCTCTCTTGTTACATCTTGTGCTAGTACATGCTGTTGAGTTGAAGACAGTTTGTAATTAATTACCGATTGCATCACTTCCTCGTTCAGGACCCTAGGCATCTGCTTCACTCCCAATACACACTGGAAGTATGCAATTACTTCTGATTTGACTGCCTCGTGTCCTTCAGCGACTTCTCCATCCTCCCTTGTAACCGAGAGAAGCTTATTTCTATTTTGTCTACCATTTACTGATTTGTGAAAGTAGCTAGTATTCTGATCCCCCAAGCTAAGCCATTGTATCCTTGCCTTTTGTTTGAAAAAACTCTCTTCCGCCCTGACAGTAGAAGCATAGTTACGAACAACATCTCTTTCTCGCATACGTAATGTTGGATTCTCAGGTGCTGTATGCAGAGCTTGTTGAGCCTTATCCATGTGATCTTTTGCATCGTTGACTCTATCGGAAATATTGGAGAAGTGAGTCTTATTGAAATGTTTAAGTTCCTACTTTATCTTCCTTAGTTTGCAACACAGTTGATACATTGGACAACCTCTCGAATGCTGATCCCATACTTTCTTCACCAAGGGCATGAACTTGTCATGATCCATCCACATATTGAAGAATCTGAATGGTTTCTTTATGTTCTGAACATTGCCAGTGACTTTTACCACCATGGGAGAATGATCTGACATACCAGCAGGCAAGAATCTCGCTTCCGACAATGGGAAGTGCATATTCCACTTCTCATTCACAAGCACTCTATCTAGTTTTCGCATAATCATATTCTCAGGACATTGGTTCGTCCAAGTATAATGCATACCTGAATACCGAAGATCATCCACTTTCGCTTCACGTATACATGTTTCCAATCTGTCCATATGACCAGCCCACGTAGAAGACCCTCCTAACCTCTCTGACTGGTTGCGGATAGCATTAAAGTCGCCCATAAGAATCCATGGGGTTGACTCCCATCCATCACTACGACTCACAATATCAGACCATAAAGCCTCACGTAAGGATTCATTATTGTCTCCGTAAATGATTGAAGTATTAAAACAGATATTGGTAACTAATATCATGACAGAAACATGGATAGCCTAGTCTGACATTCCCAGAACATCCACCTTCACCAAATCAGCATTCCAACAAACCCAAATACGACCACGACAAGAGAAATCATAATTATACAAGAATGACCAATTACGCAGAAGAAGTTGCGAAACATTATCATTATTCCTGTCTCTAACCCGAGTTTCAACCAAACCAAAAAAAACCATCCTCTCTTGATGGATGAGCTGACGCAGTTCTGAATGCTTTATGGGATCATTCAAACCTCTAACATTCCAACATCCAATAATCATAGGGAAATATAGAGGAGTACTAAACAACAACACACTGATTACCTTGACTTGCCCCCCCTCGAGGAGCCAGATTTCTTACTCTTCTTTGAAAAGCCTGGAGAACCCGTTTTCTTTTTCTCTAGAGAGTCTCTAGCCTTGCTAGCTAACTGATTAATAAAAGTTTCCCCGTCAGAAGAAATTAGACTTTGCGGACTTGTTGGGATCAGTGACGTCGACTCCTTATCTTCCTTACCTGTATCACCTCCCATAGCTCCAATATCAACATTCACCTCATGACTAACAGGGTTCATGGTTGCATAAGCAATTGTATTACAAATGGTTAAACTTTGATCTAAAGAAGTACATGCAGCCCCTTCCTCCGGCACCATGTCTGCTCGTAAACTCTTCAAAACAAGAGGAGAGGTAGGATTTTCATCTTCATAACAACTAGCATTGGGCACATCTGATGTCGCAGTTTCATTCGTATTACAATCAGCAATATGTAAAGCAGATGCTAAACAACCATTCTCATTACAATTAAGCTCTTTAGATGCCAAACAATCATTCTCACCAATCGTAACAACCTTATTTCGTTTCCCAACTACCTGCCATTGAAGCTGATTCTGCTTATTTTCTACAGGTTTAGAGTTCATAGCTCCTATTTTCCTTTTGCCCTCTGCCCCCATTGTACGATCATCAACTTTACTGGTAGCACATATCGCTGTGGTATGTCCAAAGACATTTCAATTATTGCACCTTGAAGGTATCCATTCATAATCCGCTGAAATTGTTATGAATAACCCATTTGGACAGCGAAGGTCGTATTCCTTCACCAACGTTTTCGAAGCTTCTATCTCAACGCAAACTCTTGCGTAGCTAAGCCTTTTACGCAACAATGTAGTAAGGTCAGCATGAAGGGGAACCCCAATAGCACTCGCTACACAACTCAACCCCTTAACAGTCCAATACTCGAGAAGAACATTATAGAGCTTAACCCATACCGGAACTCTATCCAGATCATCTTTCAAAAATTGCATGTTCGGATGCCAACGTTTAAGCACCAAAGGTCTGTTGGCCATGTGCCATGGGGCTCTCTCCAGAACATTAGTGGCGTGATCGATAGAATCAAAAGTGAAGAGAAAGAAACCATTATCAGAAGATAAAACTTCGGATAGATCGTGGGAGCCCCATATTCTTTTGGCAATAGAATTAACAACAGGATAGGGTAATTTCTGACCCACGAAATGACCAACTAGAGTAGATTTCCAAAGTTTACAGCCATCCTCAAACACATCAAGTGGAGGAGCTACTATCACACGACCATCAGTTATTGCGGGGGGAGCAAAATGCAAGTTACGGACTGGATTGATATCAAGGGACATCCTACCCTTATTGTCATCAACATCAGAGCCCTTCAAAGCATTTAAAAAATTCAATTTAGGGCTAAGGTGTAGCTATTCATGTTGCTTAGACCCAACCTTCAACTCATCAACTTTAGAACCCAACATAGGATTCATGTCATGACTATTTAGCATATCTTGGAGCTCTAATTGTAAGGTATGTCCAGATTTAACTCCATTGAGTTGTTCAATGTCAAAGCTAACCATTGGAACAAATTCGACAGTAGAACATAAAAACAATTTGGCAGCATACAAATACTAGATAGAACATTCTAAGGACAAAAACTCAGTCCAAGAAGCACTAATAAGCGACCAGCATTTTGATTGGAACAACAATCTGTTCAATCACAAATCCCAACGGTTCAAAGGTAGATACACATGTTATGTATAACATATTAAAAAATCAACACAGTTTAACGGTTGGATCTCCGCAGAGCTCAATTATACCGAAACTGACCTGAGAATGACGACCTTTTGTTGAACATGTAGAAAACGTTGCTGGAGGCTTAATTTCTAATCTCCACCGTTCAGAATGTGTATCACAACCAGATGCATCACATATCCAAAAATACGCTTGATCCAACGATGGAAGAAGGAGAAATATGCCGGCGGCTCTGACTGTTCCGAGAAGAATTTTTCCAGAAATATTCAAATGGCTAGCTTTCGCAGGAGGAAACCAATATGGACGATCCCTCTAGACAGAATGTAGGCAATATAGATGTTCACAACATACCAAAAAATAGTCTGGATCCAACGGTATAACAAGGTGAAATCGGCTGGCGACTCTGACTAGGGGGTTTCCAGAAAATTTCAATTGTCCAGATTTCTTAAACGGCGGCAGCTTTAGAAGATCCCTCCGGTCAGAATGTAGACAATAGTTCAGTGCACAACATACCAAATCTTGGCTTGATCTAACGGTGTCGCCGGAGATATGGCTGTCGGAGCACCACCCCTTTGTATCTTTCCTCTCTAACCTCTCTCTAGCTTCTCTCTCCCTCCAAATAAAAATTTCACTAGTGTAAATTTCATTAATCTCTCTCTCTCTCTCTCTCTCTATATATATATATATATATATATATATATGCTACTGATAAGACTAGAGACCATAACAAGATGAAATATAATCCTTTTAGTTTTTGCTTAGATGACGCGGACACAAAGAACGAGAAGATGAACAACATAAATACTGAAAAACTTAGAGGAACACTAAAAAAAAAATGAAAATAACAAAAGGATATGACATTTTTTTTTAGCCTAGCTCTGATGCGAACCTTGTGATCACGTGGTCACGCAACCCACAATCAAGATTGAGATCTGATCCTTGCCACACTCGGAGATTATATTGCAGCTCATTAAATAACCTTATGGAACTAGGAAATTCCTAAAAGAAACTCCCACATCCTTGCAGGAAAAGGATCCTTGCCAAATAGAAAGTCCACAAGTCAAAAGGAAATAAATAACAAAATTCGTATAACATGTTCTAACCTATATCACAAGTCTTTCCCAAAATCTAATTCACCTGAAACTTTACCCAACATAGATCAATACGTCTAGGATCTTCATGTCAAGTTTCAGCTTGATCCAATGGTTGGATTTGAAGTTATACTCAATTGCGTAAAATTGGACAATATAAAATTTTGTGACAAAATCCAAATATGACTTTGATCGTATCACCCTTTGCATTTTTTTTATATCAGAACCTAAAACAAAAGCTAATGATAGTAAAGAAAGTAAGAAGACACTAATGACTGAAAACTGACCCAAAATTACACGGACTTTTAATTGACGAATGTAACAAACCCCTTTACAGTTTTGACCCAAACTTGGACCCTAAACCAAACGACTTGCAATTGGTCTAAAATTTGTTAATTAAAGCAAATTCACCTAAAAAACCAGAATATCAAGTTTGATTTAATTTCAAATTGATTTGATATATGGAAATGAAACTAACGTGAATCAGCCCCTTGAAAACCTGAATTTGAAACCTAAACCAAACGATGTCCAAATGAGTTGAAAAATGATATATTGTGCGATTTCACCCTAAATAACAAGAATCTCAATCATGACACAATTACAATATGGTTTGATTAATAGACGCAAAACAAAAGTGAAACAAACCCCTTTGTCCTAAATAATGTTTTCTAAAAAAAATTTTTACTCTAAAAAGAAATTCTAGACAGAAAGTATAAACCCCTAGATAAAATAATCTCATCTTGATTTAGTAAAGTAAAATAAAATACAACAGATGTGGAGAAAGGATTAAATTGAATGGGGGATTAAAAGAGATGTTATTTATTGAGAGGGGTGTAATTGAAAACAATAATAATGTAAAATAAATTTTTACCATGTTTTTTCCTTTTTTATGATTTATGTGTTGGTTTTGGAATTGGGGATGTTCCATTTGGTATTAGAGATAGGTTAGGGTTCAGGATATTTAAATGAAAACCTTAGGATTGTTGGATTATTTCAGGATAGTACATATAAGAAAAGGTGTGGCTACGATCCCCTTTTAGTGAGGGGGAGTGATCAGGATACGAGATTTGTTGATAGGTAGTGGGAGGATCCTTTAGAGGACATCGCTTTGCATGTACCGCCAGCATCTCATCAACCAAGTGTTGAGTAGTCATCTAGACTCTAAGCTGGGGTTGGTTCTATTCAAGCTAGGGATTTACCACCTAAGAGAGTTGGACTGCAAGAACAGAGAGCAGCATCAGTAGACCAACAGTAGCCCCTACACCTATTACGAACCCCGTCTTAATTGCCTAGATAGTTAGAGTTGTGATCAAGTCTATGCTTAGTATAGTAGCTCTAGCAGCCTTAGTAGCACCAACAGTTTCAGTACCACTGACAACTCCAGCTGTCCCTATTGCTATTGATTTTGATAGTGTAATTGCTCTAGTGCGGACTATAAAGAATATGAGGGAGTTGGGATGTGAGCCCTTTTTGAGCGAACAGGATGTAGAGATTGCAGGTAGATAGATGCGACAAGTACAAAACACTATGACTTAGATGAGAGTACCTAGGGATTGGTGGGTGAATTGTGCTACACAATTGCTACAGATAGAGCCCAGTCATGGTGAGAAGTGATACAATCCAAGATGGATACTAGGACATGGACTTAGAGTGAATTCAATAGACAGTTTGAGATGCAATTTTTCTCTTCTTATTAGTAGTGTAGGATCAAAACGCAGGACTTCCTGGCATTGAAACAAAGGGACATGTCAATACTAGAGTATGAGAGGAGGTTCCATGAGCTCTCCCTATTTGCTTCACAGTTCATTGCTATTGAGCAGCATATGATTGGTAGACTAGGTGATGGATTATGTTAGGAGTCGAGACAAGGATTGATTACTTTACGGTTTAAGTCTACTAAGGAGCTTATAGAGGTGGCTCAAGCTTTAGAAGCATGTATAGCATAAGGTCACCAGGGCCAAACAGTATTAGGTAAGAGGAAGGATGGTGATATTTTCTCAGGTAGACCTCATTTTCTTAAAAAGGGGAAGCCTCAGTTTTGTTAGTTTAGGAGAAAGGAAGGGGTAGCAGTTGGGACAGTTCAAAGTTCTGGTATTGGACCTACTAGAGGACAGCAGGGCAGTATGAATGGATCCAGATCAGTTGGAGGGTTGTTAGAGCAGAGACCAATTGTTTATCCTCTATATATCCGGTGTGGACAAAAGCATCTTGGAGATTGTTCCACTACACCAGGGTGGTGTTATGTATGTCGAGGAAAACATAGATGGAGGGATTGCCTAAATTTAGGCAAGGGATGTTATTATTGCAATGGACATGTTATAAAGGATTGCCCTCGGAGGTTAGAGTTTATTTAGAGCCAACATCAGTCGGTCATAGTGGATCAATTGGCTAGACAAACTCAGTCTAGGGCTAGTGGAAACAGAAGTCATATCAGGGCACAAGGGGATCAGACTCAGGGCAGAGTGTTCACCATGACACAAGAGGAGGCTCGGGTTACACCTGATGTTGTTGCAGGTACCTTGCTGTTAAATCATCCGCCCATCTATGTGTTATTTGATCCTGGAGCTACCCATTTATTTGTTGCACATAAGGCAATAGGAAAATTAGGAAAGAGTCTAATTAGAGTTGAGAAAGGGTTTATCATTAGTACTCCTTTAAGGAAACATGTAGACATTGATATTATATATATGGGTAATAAACTTGAAGTCATAGGGTGTGAGAGGCGTGTAGATTTGATTCCCTTAGGGATATATGATTTTGATATTATATTGGGAATGGATTGGTTGGGTTAGTATAGAGGCCAAATGGACTGCTTTGGAAAAACAATAACTTTTTCTAGATCCATGGGTGAGAGAGTATTTTTTCAAGGAGAAAGAAATGTCATACCAAATTATTTTATTTTTGTTATGATGGCATAAAAAATGATGAGGAATGGATGTGAGATTTACCTTGCCTTAGTCGTGGATGTCCATAGAAGAAAAAAGGAGTTGGCCAGCACCCCTGTAGTAAGAAAGTTCTTTGATGTGTTTCGAGAGGAACTACCAGGATTACCCCCGGAGAGAGAAGTAAAAGTTTTAATAGATACACTATCAGGTACATCCCCTATAGCCTAAGCACCATATAGAATGGCACCATGGAGCTGACTAAGCTGAAAATATAGTTGCGGGAATTGTTAGAAAAAAGGTTCATACGTCCAAGTAATTCACCTTGGAGAGCCCCCGTGTTATTTGTAAATAATAAGGATGGAACTCTCCAACTTTGTATTGATTACAGACAATTGAATAAGGTGACAGTAAAAAATAAATATCAACTTCCACGAATAGATGATTTATTTGATCAACTTAAGGGAGCTAGAGTATTTTCAAAGATAGATTTGAGATCGGGGTATTACCAATTAAGAATTAAAGAACAGGATGTAGCAAATATCATTTTTTGATGCAAACCTCGTGATCACGTGGTCACACAACCCACAATCAAGATTGAGATTTGATCCCGGAAAGCCAAAATAGGTTTGATAAGAGTATGACACAATGAAAACCTGCCCCAAGGCACCAACACTATTGAAATGAGTAGAATGATGCCATAAAGTCGTTATCTTCGATAAGTAAGATTCAGTTTGTTCAAGAACTAAAGAATGCAAGAATCACTCTCACACGTTAAAACTAAAAAATCCAGAAGTAATAATCATCAAAGTTGCCAAAATTTTAGTTACATGAGTTTAAATAGTTCTTGAAAAATTAACCCTAATGGACCCCTTATGTGGACTTATATGAGGTCCACTCAAAACTGACCCAAAACCTTAAACTAAAAAGCCTATAGCTTAATCTAAATAAGCCTTGGATCCTAATTGAAAACAGAGTATTAATTAAGCCCAAACAAGCCTTGGGGTGTAGCTAACAAAATAAAATAAAGCCCCTAATATTAAATCCATGTCCTACCATGAGAAGAAAATAAAGTGAAATATTACAAAACTGATTCAAGACTTATTTATAGCCTTCCATGTAAACCCTTAATTCTAGAAACAAAAGGAAAAGGTAGCCACCCATGTTGTTTCCAAGTTGTAGTAAGATTCTTTTGTTTCCTTTCCTGTCCTCACTTCATGGCCCAAGTAAGGTTGTATTAGACCCTTCTTGCACATGGATAAGATGTATTACGGTCTCCTCTTGACACTTCAATGGACCTTTTAATTCTGACTTGGTGAAAACCTTTAAAACCAATGCATTCAATGCCTCTTGCAATGTCTTTGTCTTGGATCGAGTCATTGGACCATTTGGAACATGTAATGGGTCCTTACTTGTGTTTCTAGGCTGGTTCACATCACGTTTAGAACTCGTTATGGGCATTATGAGGTTTTGGTGATGCCTTTTGGGTTGAAAAATGCTCTTGCGATATTTATAGATTTGATGAATTGAGTATTTCGACCTTACTTGGATAAGTTTGTGGTGATTTTTATAGATGACATACTGATGTATTCCAATACATATTTGGAACATGAACACCATTTGAGGGAGGTTTTGCAAACTTTGAGAGAACATTAGTTGTATGAAAAGTTGAGTAAATGTGAATTTTGGTTAAAGGAGGTGACTTTCTTAGGGCAAGTTATATCGGTTGAAGGGATATTTGTTGATCCAAGAAAAGTGGAGGCAATGTTAAAATAAGAGAGACCCACTAATATGACTAAAATTATAGTTTCCTTGGGTTGACTGGTTATTATAAAAGATATTTATTTAGGGATTTTCTATTATAGCAACCCCAATGACCCGATTGACTTCGAAGGAAACAAACTGGGAATGGACACCCGAATGTGAAAAGAGTTTTCAAGAACTTAAGAATAGGCTTACCATTGCACCGATGTTAGCTTTACCCTCAACAATAGAAGGTTTTGTGGTATATAGTAACGCATCTAAAAAGGGTTTAGGGTGCGTATTGATGCAACATGGGAGGGTGAATGTTTATGCTTCTAGACAGTTGAAGCCCCATGAAGTCTACTATCCAGTTCATGATTTAGAATTGGTTGCTATGATATTTGCCATACGAGTGTGGAGACACTACTTGTATGGGTCTCAGGTTTAAATTTTTACTGATCATAAAAGTTTAAAATACGGCAAAGACGATGTGTTAAACTGATTAAAGATTATGATTGTGTGATAAAAATAGGGTATCATCTTTGGAGTCAGATGATTGTGATGAAAAAGAATTGTTAGAGTTAAGGAAAATTAATGCCAAGGTGGAGATTGGACCTGAGGGTTCTTTGTTAGCTCAATTGAAAGTGAGGTTGATATTTTGGAAAAAATTATTAGGGGCTCAGCAAAATGATATCAAAGTTAGTAAGATAAAAGATAAGATTGAATTCAGGGTTGAAACTCCTTTTCAAATCTTAGATGATGGAATGGTGGTAATGACAAAAAGAATGTATGTACTAGAAGACATGGTTTTGAACGATGAATTGTTGAAAGAGGCACATGAGACCAAACTTAATATGCATCTTGGAAGTACTAAGATGTATAAAGATTTAAAAGAGTTGTATTGGTGGCCAAATATGAAAAAATAGATAGCTAAATACATAACTAGTTGTGATATATGCCAATAAGTAAAGGCAGAACATCAGAAGTCGGTAGGGCTTTGTAGTCGTTGATGATACCCTAGTGGAAATGAGAGGACATCACTATGGACTTTGTATCTAGTTTACCTAAAGGGAAGAAGGACAATGATGCGAGATGGGTGATAATAGATAGATTGACCAGGTCTGCTCTCTTTTTACCGATGAAAATAACCGACTCGGTTGATAAATTAGTCCGATTATATATAAATGAAGTGGTAAGGTTGCATGGAGTACATGTGCAATAGTTTCAAACCGAGATCCTCGGTTTACTTCTCGATTGTGGCCAAGCATACAACGTGCTTTGGAAACAAGTTTGAATATGAGCACAACGTTTTATCCTTAGACTGATGGGCAAATTGAGAGAACAATTCAAATCCTAAAAGATTTATTAAAAGCTTGCGTATTGGAGTTTGATGGTAATTGGGAGGATCATCTACCCTTAATAGAGTTCACTTATAATAATAGTTATCAAGCCATTATAAGAATGGTGATGTGCCATGAATGATTCGAAAATCGGCAACAATGATTCTAACGAAAATGGATGAAGGATAGATCTGGTTGTGTTGTCTTTCTTTTGGTATTTTGGCTGGATTATAGTGATTTTAAGGTAAATAAGATGGAGGATAGACTAGAATGATATTTTGATAAGTCGATCTAGACACCACAAAGATCAATCTAGGATTTCGACGCCATACTCTTAGTGATTGAAGAGTGATAAGTCAGGTAGGGTTCTTCACAAAATCAATTTGGAAGAACAACTCTTAATTCTCTGAATTAAGTTTCAAATCTTGACAAAAAGTGTTTATTACATATTTTGATACTATATTTATAATTGGAACATCCCTCTAAAGTTAGGAAAATTGAACATGACAGAAGTCAAGCTTAAAAACTAGGCTTTTAATAAAGTAACTAGATAAATTTAACTAACATATGTTTTTTTGACCTTTTTGAAACATAAGGAGACCAAATTTAAAACAACTATAACTTTTTACACAAAAGTTCAATGCAATCATGGTTGGACAATCTAGAAAGATCATGTTTTAAACTTGAATTTCACCTAAATAAGTGTTGTTATCACATGCAATGGATGACTTCAAATTTGGGTTCAAATCCATCTACTGTTCTGACCGTAAATAGCATCAAGTCCTTCACTTATTTGCATTATCAATCCAAATTCAAGTAACCCAGCATCAAAAGAACCATTAAGGGCTTTTCCCATCTCCAAGTTTCAATTGTAGGCAAATAAGCACCCTGGAACCAATTTCAAACTGATTGCTAATTTTTAACTCCGACGCAGCTTCAATCATTCCAATTTGATTCGTCAAGGCCCATTGTAGTTGTTTCGCTCTCGCTCTTGTCATTGGACCATCTGAATCCCATATTAGATTTAGCTTTATGAGATGGATTATAATTCCCATAATGCACATCAAATGGCCTTGTATGAAGCTTTGTATGGTAGGAGGTGTCAGACTCCTGTATGTTGGGAAGAAGAAGGTGACCGAAGTTTAATTGGAGTTGAAATTGTTCAGATGACTACGGAAAAGGTTAAGGTTATAAAGGATTGTATAAAAGCAGCCCAAGACAGGCATAAAAGTTATGGTGACAAGTGAAGGAGACCTCTTGGATTCAATGTAGGAGACCGAATATACTTGAAAATCACTTCATGGAAGCACATGTTAAGATTTGGTGTGAAGGTAAAGTTAGCACCAAGATACATCGGTCCCTATGAAGTGGTAAAGAGAATTGGACTTGTGGCGTATCAAGTGGCATTGTCCTCGTATTTGACCAAAATCCATGATGTGTTTCATGTTTCTATGTTATGTAAAGAAGAGATAGACTTGGTTTAAGTGCTACCACATGTTTCTATAGAGATCGAAGAAGATTTGACTTTAGAATTGAAACCTATGAAGATTTTGGGTTGGAGTGGAATGGAGCTTCGCAATAAGAAAATTCCTTTAGTCAAGGTGTTATGGAGGAGCTCTCTAATTAAGGAAGAAACGTGGGAAAAAGGAGGCAGAGATGAGAAGGAAGTACCCTAGACTTTTCTAAACCCAGGTATAAAATTTTAATTTCAAGGATGAAATTTTTGTTAGGAGGAGAGAATATAAATCCCTAGATAAAATGCTCTCATCTGGATTTAGTAAAAAAAAAATACAAAGGATGTGGAGAGAGGATTAAATTGAATGGGATTAAAACAGAAATTATTGAAAGGGGTGAAATTGAAAACAATAATAAAGTAAATAAACTTTTACCATGTTTTTCCCATTTTGTATGATTGGTGTGTTGGTTTCGGAATTGGGGATGTTACAGAAATAATAGATGAAACCTTTTTTTTTCTAATCCCAAAAGACTCGATTCAATGCAACTAATCAAGAATAACATAGGAAGAATATAATCTAATTGAAACTGATTTGAAATAAGATAAGACCCAAAACAAATACAACATAAAGAAAAATTGACGCGAATGAAAAAAACAAAAAGATAAGAAAAAAAGGATATAACCTGATTAATGGAGCAAACCTCTGTTACCAAATGATGCGAACCTCATGATAACGTGGTCATGCAGCCCAAAATGTAAGGACACCAATTCTCGGAAAGCCAAGTAAATCAAGTTTGATAGGAGTGATATAAAGACTATTAGAAACGAAAACCCTTACCCAACGAATATTGATTCGTGAAGGAGAAGTATAAGGATAACGTTGTGAAATTAGTTCTTATTTGATAAGTTATTTTTCAATTCTTTAGATAGCCAAGGAAGGGAAATTATCCCACCAACACACAACAAGTGCAGCAAATAAGAATTTTTATTAATCTCAGTTGTCTAACTAATATCTCTAGTTATGCTTTTATTTATTCTGACTCTAGACTGGAAAAAAACCCTAATTGATGCAAACTTCATGATCACGTGGTCACGCAATCCACAATCAAGATTATAATTTGATCTCGAGAAGCCGAAATAGGTTTGATAGGAGTATGACACGATGAAAACCTGCCCCAAGGAATTGACACTATTGGAATGAAATATAATGATGCCACAAAGCCAGTTAATATTTGATAAGTCAAATTCAGTTTGTTTAAGAACTGAAGAATGTAAAAATCATCCTAACACGTTAAAACTAAAAAATTCAAAAGTAATATTCATCAATGGCTGCCAAAATTTTGGACCACTCAAAACTAACCCAAAAACCTTAAACTGAAAAGCTCATAACCTGATCCAAACAAGTCTTGGATCCTAGCTAAAAAACAAAGTTAATATTAAGTCTAAACATGAAAAAAAATAAAAAAATAACTAATCTGTCATTAAATACCACCAACCCTTCTTTCCTTGTGTAGCTAGGATGAATAAGGAATCCTTATAAGAAAAGGATTAGCTCACCTTGGCCTTTCGGCTAGGTTGGAGAAATAAAATGGATTTCAGACCAAATGGTTCCAGTATAATTCTGTAAGAACATGGGAAAAATCTTAAAAGGAATGGCTTAACTAGGCAAAGCGTATAGAGAGTGATGACAAGATCTTACTGCCACTATTTGCTTTCAATTCAGCCCCAACCTTCCTCACATCTTGGGTACTTGTACCAGCTTCGTTACCACGTCTCTCCACCCTATCAAGTCCGTCACATACATTTCCCATCACAAAATTCATCCTCTCCATCATGTGCGTCATGGCTTGCATTTGAAACTTAAGATCTCCTTCTAGAGGGGGTGGTGTGTTGTGTTGATTTGACATGATAATACCTGTAAAAATTAGTTAGTGGTAAAAAAATATCCTCACGTTGCTCGTGTTTCACTCAAACACTTAATATCTTCACACGCTCACACCTATCCTCTCATATTCATGCGGTTCTTGCGGAACTGAAACCAATGCCAAATAGAACCAACTTAGTACTGCAATCCAAATATTATATTTGACTTAAGAGACAATAAAAACCAGAAAATAAGCAAAATGAAACTACGATGATAGTCTCATTTATAGCAAACGAATCTATCCGAAATATGAACCAAATTGAAAACTCGAATAAAAATAGAAATGAAATATGAAAAACAATGAAACAACACCCAAATATGTTAGATATGTTGACAATATACTGCAAGAAATGAAAACAACAGAAAGAAAGCAAATATCAAAAGTTGACTCAAAACAGACTCGTTTACGATGAGTTAAGTCCGAATCTAGAACCTAAAGTAAATGATGTCCAATTGAGCTAAATTCCTAGATATATTGCGATTTCAACCCAAATAGACAGAATATAAACTTTGAGAAATTTACGATAAATTTTGATATGTTGATGCAAAAACATTATGAATCAGGCCTAGTTAGACTTGAAATTGAAAACAAAAGAAATCGATATCCAATTGACCCCAAAATTAATATATGGTGCTATTAGGACCCCAGTAATCAGAGCATCAAATTTGAGCTAATTCCGAATTCATTTGATCTAATGTTTCCTTGCAGTTTTCTACGGCATAAACCAATAAACATCTTTTTGAATGATTTAGTTTTTTTTTTTCTTTCCTTTGCTCTTTTCTCTTTTTTTTATGCCACTAATATAATTTGGATAGTAATAGAATGAAATAAATTTTTTATATATATATGCTGCAAATTCAAGGAGAAGAAGAAATTGGACACTAAGGAATTTTTACGGAAACAACAAGAAATGAAAATTTTAAAAGGATATAACATAATTAATGGAGGAGAACTTTGATATCATTAAATATCAATGAATATTGATTCGCGAATGAGAAGTATAAGGATGACACCATGAAGTCAGTTGTTTTTTGATAAGTCATTTTTCAGTTCTTTAGAGAATCAAGAAGAGGAGATTATTCCACCAACACACAATAAGTGCGGCAAATAAAATTTTTTATTAATCTGAATTATCTAACTTACATGTCTGGTTATACCTTTATTTATACTAACTTTAACTTTAAATAAACCCTAATGGACCCTCCTTAGGTGAACTTATATGAGACGTACTTATAATTGACCCAAATAAGTAATAATAACCCAAAGACTAAGAAGAAAATAATAAAAATCCAAAAATTACTATCCTAAATATGCTAGAATTAGATTTGTCACCCTTAAGAAGTGCCAAATAGATTATGAAATCTGATCTAAAGGTAGAATTAATTTTGAAGTCTTCTTTTCTTGTTATAGGTAAGATGAATAAGGAATCCTTGTAAGAAATATTTATGAATCATTGGCACATTTGGAAACTATGTTGCAGCCCATTAATAATCCTTGTAAAGCTAAGAGATTCCCAAAACAAGCTAGCACATCATAGTAGAAAAAGAATCTTAGCTAAATAAAAAGTCCACAAATCAAAAGGAAGTAAATAACAAAATTCATATAGCCTCTGTTAACCCATATTGCGATGCCTTTCCAAACTCTGATTGACTTGAAATTTTATTCCAAGGTAGGACAACATGTCAGGAGGTCCATGTAAATTCTAACCTGATCCAATGGTCTAATTGGGAATTATAACCTATTAATGGAGCCAAGCTTTGATATCATTAAATATCAATGAATATTGATTCACAAACGAGAAGTATAAGGATGACATCATGAACCCAATTGTTCTTCGATAAGTCATTTTCAATTTTTTAGAGAATCAAGGAAGGGAGATTATATCCCACCAACACACAACAAGTGCGGTAAAACAAGTTTATTGATCTGAAAATTATGTAACTTTACATGTCTAGTTATACCCTTATTTATATACTAACTCCAAACTTAAATAAACGTTAATGGACCCCCCTTAGGTGAACTTATATAAGGCCCACCTACAATTGACCAAAATAAGTAATAACAACCCAAACACTAAGAAGAAAATATTAAAAATAATAAAAATCCGAAAATTACTATCTTAAATATGCTAAAATTTAAAAATAATAAAAATCCGAAAATTACTATCTTAAATATGCTAAAATTTAAAAATAATAAAAACCAAAAAATTACTATCCTAAATATGCTAAAATCATATTTTTCATCCTTAAAAAGTCCTAAATAAACTAGGAGAAATTTTATTTGAAACATTTATGCTGCCACCCCTTTTTAGGTCCTTAATTTTCCTTGTTTAACTTGGACAAATAAGAAAATACACTTTCTCCTTTGTTCCTGATTTAATGACTTTCCTTCCTAGGTTAAGAAAAGCATTAAATAATCCTCCTCTCTTTAGGAACAAGATCTGGCCAACTTCCTGATACAATTTAGCCTTGTGATACGAACTAAACAAGGTCAGATTCAGATTTTGGCGTAAGAGTTTCTACCCTTCAGTTTTACGCTATTCAGTATAACTTCAAATCCAACCGTTGGATCGAGCTGAAACTTTACAAAAGATTCTAGAGGTGTTTGTCTATGTTGGGGTAGATTTTCAGGAGAATCCACGTTTGGAAAAGACTTACAATATAGGTCCGAACAAGATATATGAATTTTGTTATTTACTTCCTTTTGACTTGTGGACTTCCTATTTGGCAAGGATCATTTTCCTATAAGAATGTGGGAGCTTGTTTTGGGAATTTTCTAGTTCCAAAAGGATCTTTAATGAGCTGCAATATAATCTCCAAGTGTGGCAAGAATTCATTAATGTTTCAAAATCTTTTTCTTATAAGGATTCCTTATTCATCTAGCTACACAAGGAAAGAAGGGTTGGTGGTATTTAATGACAAGTTTGTTATTTTTATTATTTTCTTTCATGTTTGGGCTTAATTAATACTTTGTTTTCAGTTAGGATCCAAGGCTTTTCAATTTAGGGTTTTGTGTTAGTTTTGAGTGGACCTTATATAAGTCCACATAAGGGGTCTATTAGGGTTATTTTTTCAAGAACTATTTAAACTCATGTAAGACAATATTTTGGTAGCTTTGATTATTATTACTTTTGGATTTTTCAGTTTTAATAGTGAGAGTGATTCTTGCATTCTTCAGTTCTCTAATGAATTGAATCTAACTTATCAAAAATTAATTGGCTTCGTGGCGTCATTCTACTCATTTCAATAGTGTTGGTGCCTTGGGGTAGGTTTCCATTGTGGCACACTCCTATCAGACCTATTTCGATTTTCCAGGATCAGATCTCAATCTTGATTGTGGGTTAAGTGACCACGTGATCACGAGGTTCGCATCAGTTGTTATTAGAGCTAGGCTCCGAAACAAGGTCATATCCTTCTATTATTTTCATTTTTTTTAGTGTTCCTTTAAGTTTTTCCGTGTTTACGTCCATTTTATTACTCTTCGTGTCTGCATCATCTAAGCAAAAAAAAAAAGGGTTATATTTCATCTTGTTACTGTCTCTAATCATATTAGTATATTAAAAACAAAAAGAGAGAGAGAGAGAGGGATTAATTGAAATTTGAAGGATCTTTCAATTTTTGCCACACAAACACAACTCTTGGTGAACCATAAGAAAACCACCTTGGAATAAATTGAAACTTCATATTCAGTGTATTGGGGGTGAGATCGCATCATATGTAAATTGTGCGCTTATTCTGATATTGTTTGCTTGCGGTTTTAATTCAATGTTCAATTTTGTCGTAGAAACATAACTCTTAGTGAACCATAAGCAAACCACCTTAGAATCAATTGAAACTTCATATTAAGAGTATTGGGGATGAGATCGCACCATATTTTAAATTTGGGATTATTTTGATATCGGCTTTTGGAGGTTTTAATTAGAGGTTCAATTGTGCCGCAAATTGATCATACACGGGGTTTGGGTACCTAGACATAGTAGAACGACTTATAAATTGAGATTTGTTGTTTTCTTGGTATCCTAATACTATATATTAAATTCAAGGTCATTTGGATTGCGTTTTCTTTAGGTTCCAAAATGGGGTTTTGTTTTGCTATAACGGGTTTGTTTTGCGTTGTCTTTCAAAACTTGTTTTGTTTCTATTGATTTTGTTCCTTCCAGTATATTATCATCATATTTGGGATATTTGGCTGTTGTTTGAGTCATTTCCATAAATTTCATATGTGTTTGATTTTGAGCAGTTCTAGTCCAAACAAAAGTCAGATTTGTAATTTCAAGTCTAAATCAGTGTTCTTCCTATCGTAAACTCTATTCTTGTTGTGTCTTTGTATTCTTCTATTTGTCCTACTTGTGTCATGTATTCATCAAGGGAGAGGGAACGAAGGAGGATTCTAGCTCAAGGATGCGAAAAACTAGGCCATGGTTCGGGGGTTTAGGAATAAGAAGTTAACAAGTGTAGAAGATTATTCTATGATCTTCAAGCTTCATGGGAAAAGGAGGTACAACACCAAAAAAATGAAAGACGAAGGAGATTCGTTGTTGTTATCATTCAAAAGCATGTACGCAAGTGGTTAGTACGGCGTGCTTATTTGAAATTCTTAGCAGTCACTACTTCCATACAATGTTGTTGGAGAAAGGTGTTAGCAATAAGGGGATTTCGAAGGCTTAAACAAGAGGCTAATAAAGTCGCTACTGATCCTATTCAAGATTCTAGGGCAAATCTTCTTGAAGAAGGAGGGAATGATATAGTTCAGCCTTGTGATACGAACTAAGCAAGGTTAGGTTCAGATTTTGGGGTAAAAGTTTCTACCGTTCGGTTTTACGCTATTCAGCATAACTTCAAATCCAATTGTTGGATCGAGCTAAAAGTTTTCCAGAACATTCCAGAGGTGTTTGTCTATGTTAGGGTACATTTGCAAGAGAATCCACACTCGAAAAGGACTTGCAATATAGGTCCGAACAAGCTATACGAATTTTGTTGTTTATGTTCTTTTGACTTGAGGACTTCCTGATACGGTTTAGCCCTATGATACGACCCAAGTAAGGTCAGATTCAGATTTTGGCGTAAAAAGCGCAACAGTCCAGGTTCACGGCAATAGTCATAATTCTTAATCCGACCGTTGGATCGGGCTAATATTTTATGTAGACTCTCCAAACATGTTCTACTACCTTGGGTTAAAATTTTAGGTCAATTGGAGTTCGGGAAGGAACCGCAATACTGGTCAACAGAGGCGGTACGAATTTTGTTATTTACTTTCGTTTGACTTGTGGACTTCCTATTTGGTTAGGATTCTTTTCCTACAAGGATGTGGTTGCTGGTTTTGGGAATTTCCTAGTTCCACAAGGATCTTTAATGAGCTGCAATATAATCTACAAGTGTGGCGGTGATTCATTAATGTTTCAGAATCCTTTTCTTATAAGGATTCCTTATTCATCCTAGCTACACAAGGAAAGAAGGGCTGGTGGTATTTAATGACAGATTAGTTATTTTTATTATTTTCTTTAATGTTTGGGCTTAATTAAAACTTTTTTTTGAGCTAGGGTCCAAGGCTTGTTTGGATCAGGTTATGGGCTTTTCAGTTTAGGGTTTTAAGCCAGTTTTGAGTGGACCTCATATAAGTCCACATAAGGGGTCCATTAGGGTTAACTGTTCAATAACTATTTAAACTCATGTAAACCAAAATTTCGGCAACTTTGATGATTATTATTCTGAATTTTTCAGTTTTAACGTGTGAGAGTGATTCTTGCATTCTTCAGTTCTTGAACAAACTGAATGTAACTTATCGAAGATTAACTGGCTTCGTGGCGTAATTCTACTCATTCCAATAGTGTTGGTGCCTTGGGGAAGGTTTCAATTGTGTCACACTCCTATCAGACCTATTTCGGCTTTCCGGGATCAGATCTCAATCTTGATTGTGGGTTACGTGACCACGTGATCACAAGGTTCGCATCACTTCCTATTTGGCAAGAATCCTTTTCCTAAAAGGATGTGGGAGCTTGTTTTGGGAATTTTCTAGTTCCACAAGGATCTTTAATAAGCTGCAATATAATCTCCAAGTGTGACAAGGATTCATTAATGTTTCAAAATCTTTTTCTTATAAGGATTCCTTATTCATCCTAGCTATACAAGGAAAAGAAGGACTTGTGGTATTTAATGACATGTTTGTTATTTTTATTATTTTCTTTCATATTTGGGTGTAATTAATATTTTGTTTTTAGTTAGGATCTAAGGTTTTTCAATTTAGGGTTTTGCGTCAGTTTTGAGTGGATCTCATATAAGTCCACATAAGGGGTCCATTAGGGTTATTTTTTCAAGAACTATTTAAACTCATGTAAGACAAAAGTTTGGCAACTTTGATGATTATTACTTCTGGATTTTTCAGTTTTAAAGTGTGAGAGTGATTCTTGCATTATTCAGTTCTTGAACGAACTGAATTTGACTTATCAAAGATTAACTGGCTTTGTGGTGTCATTCTACTCATTCCAATAGTGTTGATGCCTTGGGGCAAGTTTCCATTGTGCCAAACTCCTATCAGACCTATTTCAGCTTTCCAGGATCAGTTCTCAATCTTGATTATGGATTGCGTGACCACGTAATCATGAGGTTCGCATCACTTCCTTAGTTAGGAGAATAAATTGTTGACTTTCTATACTTGTAGCATTAGGAAAAAAACAAGCCCAACAAGGCTGATATAGGGTCTGACACATCAGCCCCTTGTTCCACACAAATTAGGCTCTTCTTGGACCTAAATTAGATGAATTAGAGGCTTTCCTTCATGCTTCTTAGATTTTCCAAGCTCCTCTAGGTCCATCTTGCTCCATATGTTTTGAACAAGCCCATTCAATAATTCTTTTAGCTTCTTTGCTTTAGCTCTTGTAATTGGCCTAATTGACACCCTTCAATGGGTCATTGTCATGATTACGCTTTGTGTTGGGTGATCCTCATCACCTTCTCTTTCGTATATCATTATTGCAACATTTTTGCTCCTCTCTTTCTAAAGCTTGCTAGTCATCGACTAATATAATTAACACATCAAGTTGCCGCACTTGTTATGTGTTGGTGAGATACTTTCCCTCCCTTGATTATCTAAGGAATTGAAAAACAACTTATCAAATAACAACTGACTTCGTGGCGTCATCCTTATACTTCTCATTCACAAATCAAAATTTGTTGGGTGGAGGTTTCCATTTCCAATAGTGCTGGTGCCTAGGTACAAGTTATCTTTGAGCCACACTACTATTAAACCTGATTTACTTGACTTTTTGGGAATTTGTTGTGTTTGTACGTGGATTGCGTGGCCACAAGGTTTGCAACTTTGGTATAAGAGCTTGGCTCCATTAATCAGGTTATATTCTTTTGAAATTTTCGTTTCTTATTTCCACAAAATTCCTTAATGTCCAATTTCTTCTTCTCCTTGAATTTGCAGCATATATTAAAAAGATTTGGTATTTGGTTCTATTTTTGTCCAAAATATATCAGTAGCATAAAAAAAAAGAGAAAAGGAAAGAAAAAATTAATTGTTCAAAAAGACGTTTATTTATTTTTGCCACAGAAAACTAAACAAGGTAACATTAAATCAAATCAATTCAGAATTAGCTCAAATTTCAAACTCTAATTACTAGGGTCCTAATCACATCACATATTATTTTTGGGGTCAATTGGATATCATTTGCGTTGGTTTTAAATTTTGGGTTTTATCATGTCTAATTCATAATGTTTTTTGCATTAGTATATCAAACCTTATTGTAACTTGCTCAAATTTTATATTTTATCTATTTGGGTTGCAGTGGCACTATATAAGAAATTTTATCTCAATTGGATATCATTTACTTTAGGTTCAAGATTTGGACTGAACTCATTGTAAACAAATCTATTTTGCGTTGACTTTTGAAATTCACTTTCTTTACGTTGTTTTCATTTCTTGTAGAATATTTTCAACATATCTAACATATTTGGGTGTTGTTTCATCATTTTGCATATTTCATTTCTATTTTTATTCAAGTCTTCGGTTTCGTTTATATTTCGGATAGATTTGCTTGTTACTCGCGAGACTATCATCGGAGTTTCGTTTTGCTTGTTTTCTATTTTTTTTTTGCTTCTTGAGTCATATATACATATTTGGATTGCGCTGATAAGTTGGTCTTATTGGGTGTTGGTTTCAGTTTTGCAAGAACCGCAAGAAGATGAGACGAGAGGTGTGAGCCTATGAGGATATTAAGAATGTTTGAGCGAAACACGAGAGATGTGAGGATATTTTTTTTACCACTAACTAATTATTGACCGGGTCCGAGCTTCCCAAGCTCTATGCTGTTGGGGAACTTTGCAAGGGTCTTACCACCTTCTTTATTTACTATTTTTAAGTCTTTGAAGTACTTTAGGATTATATTATGCGCCGAGGATTTGTGCTTGTGGGCTAGGGTGAATATTGCAGACCAGCAGATCTGGTAGTCGACAATCATTCTGACTTGATAAAGGTTGTCGCAGCACTTGTAGTAGGACATAAGACTTATCGCGATGCCCGCGAACCAATTTACGATGTCTCTGTTGCTGACGCTCGTCAAGCAGACCACGTGGATGGGCAGGGTCTTATTCGGTTAATGATACCTCGATCCCAAAGCCTTCAGAGTATCTTTTTGATAGGCCCCTCTATAAGTATAGAGAATTTGTTGTTGATAGATTCCACCTAGTGTCTTCCTCCTTCTCCCGCCGCCTTCCAACCCATGGGCAATGACAACTTCCAGACATTCATACCCGATCGTGAGACTGCCTGTTGAATGTCTGATGGCATGTTGCTCCGACCTGAGCTATGTAACAACGAGATCCCCCTTGATGCTTGCTGAATGTGCTTGATGGTCCCCTATAATATGCTCACTTGGGGACTTTTTACTCCAGTTGTTCCAAAAGTCGTAGCTAGTTAAATCCTGTCCAGTAGACTCCCTGTTTCGCTCATCTCCTTCGTCATCTTCGGGATACTCTTACATAGGTTCCTAACTTGGAATGGATGGTGGAGTGTAGGTGGCAAACAGTTATATGGATACGGTGTTTTACCCGTAGACGCTTCTCCAGCTCTCGAAACAATTATATGGGAGTCGTCCTTGGAGGAACTTCCCGAATGACCATACCAAGGAATTCTACCATACTCCATGCAACTATTGTTGTTGATCCTTCTGAGCCTACCCAAAGGTTCGGGCCGGATTGTAGGAATTGGGCGATACGTTTTTGTATTTCTATGAGAAGCTCTACGGCACCTACGATTCCTCGTAGTAAGTCGTCGGCATATCACGCATAAGAAAGGTTTCTTAAGTAATGGGCTTTTAAAGGGGCCAGCTTATGGGCCAGGCGTCTCTCTGACCTGATAACTAGTATCGCCTCCCCACTCAACTCTATCAGCAGGCCCTTTCTTTTGCAATACTTAAAAAGGTCTCTCATGGCCCAATTCCAGCGTTCTCTACCATAGAATTCGGCCTTCGGGCCGACGGATTCTATGAGGAAGGCAATGCAAAGGAGGCTCGAGGGCTTGTTAAGGATAGCACCTGTGCTATCATGTCAGATCAAATTAACACACCACCCTTTCCTAAGGAAGAACTTAAGTTCCAAATGCAAGTCATGATGAAGATGATGGAAAGAATGAATTTCGTGATGGGAAACATGTGAGATAGAATTGAGAAGAAAGAGAAACAGAGGTTACGAGTTTCAAATATTTTTGATCATAATGCTTTTATGATGTTAGATAAAGAGCACGAGGCTAAACGACTTGCATAGGTTTATAAAGAAACAAATAAAGAACGTGAAGAATGGATAGCTTCAATTCAACACTAAATGGATAAAAAATAAAAAAGGGCAGTAGTGGTTATCATTCAAAAATATACACGCAGGTGGATGGCAAGATGTGCTTATTTGAAATTATTATCGGCTACTACATTTATACAATGTTGTTGCATGTAATTGCATGCAAGAAAAGAACTATAAAGGCTTCAACAAGAGGCTAAGGAATTGTCCATTAACTAGTTGGTGATTCGAGGATGAATCATCTTTAAGAGAGAGGGAATGATACTATCCCGGCAAAAAAAAAAAAGATTCGGATTATGATGTAAAATGCATAATTGTCTAGTTTCACAGCAATTGTTATAATTCACCATCCGATCATTGGATCGAGCTGAACTCTTACGTGGACTCTATTGACATGTTGTCCTACCTTGTAGGAAAATTTTAGGTCAATCGGAGTTCGGAAAGGCATCACAATATGGGTCACTAGAGGGTGTATGAATTTTGGCGGTCACTTTTTTTTGACTTGTAGACTTCCTATTTGGCTAGGATTTTTTCCTACAAGGATGTGACAACTTGTTTTAGAAATTTATGCGCTCTAAAAGGATCTTTAATGGGTTGTAACATGGTTTCCAAGTGTGGCAAGGATTCATAAATGTTTCAAAATCCTTTTCTTACAAGAATTCGTTATTCATCATAGCTACAACAAGGAAAGAAGATTTCACAATTAATTCTACCTTCAAATAAAATTTCCTAATCTATTTAGGACTTTTTAAAGGTGAAAAATTTGATCATATCATATTTAGGTTATTAAATTCAGATTTATTATTGTTATAATTATTTTCTTCTTAGTTTAGGGTTTATTTATATTATTTGGGTATAATTGTAAATGGGTATCATATGAATCTATATAAAGGGTGCATTAAGGTTTATTTTTAGTTTGGAGTCACTATAGATAAGGGCATAACAAGACATATAAGGTTACACAATTTTCAAATCAATAAACTTCTTTTCTCCTACTTGTTGTGTGTTGGATGGATAATCTCCCTTCCTTGATTCTCTAAAGAGCTGAAAAGAACTTATCCAAGAACAATTGGAGTCATCCTTATACTTCACGTTCACGAATTAATATTTGTTGGGTGGAGGTTTTCCGTTTTCAATAGTATTGGTGCCTAGTTACAAGTTGTCTTTGTGTCACACTCCTATTAAACTTGATTTACCTGGCTTTCCGGGAATTGATGTCTTTGTGTGTGGGTTGCGTAACCACATGATCACAAGGTTTGCATCAAATACAAACTTTTCAACTTCTCATTTAGAGAGTTTTCTTCCATTTTTAGAATTGGTTAAAGAACAATTCAGACTTATCACTCTTTATAAAAAAAAAAAGAAAAAAAAAGGGCATGGCATCCTTATCCTGATAGGATGTTCTTTATTATATCTCTGACTTATCAACGAGTTTCATTCAGACTTTATCCATCATTTTCATTACAAATAATGTAATTTTCAACTTAAACACCATAAAAAAACATATAACCAAACCTACCTTCCTTCATCTTCATATTAGATTACTAGTTTTCGGGTTAGAAAGCTAAGGCACATCATCTTGGTATTAGAGCTAAGGTTTCAAAAAAAATTTGAGACTTTGTATGTGGACTGCAACAAATTATTTTCTTTGATATGGATTTGGTTTGGTACAAGTTTTCTTTTGATGATTGTGGTGGCTGTTTGTATTCTTCATTGAATTTTTTATCTAAGTTAAACGACATTGTTGTTCGGATTTGTGTGTGAATTATGAGAAATTGATATACTATGGGTAGAGAAAGAGATGAAATGCTAAGGGGAATTAGTTTGGAACAACTGCAACTTATTGGCTTGCAATGATTTCATGACGAGATTTAAGAAGAAATGACAGGAATTCATGATCATATATAAATCCCTCATGTAAATGATATAAAGGAACAATTTGTAACCCCAACAAAGGTAACCTCATAAGACGCAACAAAATTGAAACGATCCACGCAATGAAAATAAATTAAATTCAGAATCTGACGTAAAATACACAACTGTCTAGTTTCATGGCAATAGTTATAATTGTTACAGATAGTAAGAGACTGACAAAGAAGATGATTTTATTAAGCTGTAGCCTTGGCTATTAATAGCCTTACACCGTGATAAAGAATGAATAACAAAACCCACGATTTTACAGGAAACCAAACGTGGTCAAACAAAGCAAATTACGTGTCCCTCAAACAGAGGAGGAATTATTCAACATGACTAAAAACAATCCTAAGACTTAGGAACAAGCTGGAATATTTCAACATTTTATCATCCTCCCTTAAACTGAATTCTATCAGTTTATACTTGGAGATTCGCACACGCCCAGTAACTTTCGCATCTTCAGAAAAACATCAAGCTTCAATGGCTTTGTTAAGATATCAGCGACTTGTTCTGTTGTAGAACATGTAATTAGTTCTACTGAACCATCCTTAACCAATTCGCGAAGAAAATGAAACCTGATATCTATATGTTTGCTGCGGCCATGCATTACAGGATTCTCTGAAAGTTTGATTGCTGAAATATTGTCACAATAAACTTTTGTTGGAGTGTGTTGTGTCTGATTTAGGCTCTTCAAAATTCTGTTTATCCATACGACTTGACATGCACTTGAGGCTGCTGCTATGAATTCTGCTTCGGTGGTGGATAAGGAGACAACTGGTTGTTTCTTTGATGACCAAGAAATAGCTCCTGAGCCCATAAAGAAAACATAACCCGAAGTGCTTCTTCTATCATCTTGGTCACCAGCATAGTCGCTGTCCGTGTATCCAAAAAACTCTGTATTTCCTCCCTTTTTATAGAATATCCCAAAATTGGTTGTACCTTTGATATATCTCAAGATCCGTTTGGCTGCTAACAAGTGGCTTTCAGTAGGACTTTCCATATATCGACTGATCAAGCTGACAATAAACATCAAATCTGGACGCGTAGCAGTTAAATACATGAGGCTCCCCACTATTTGTTTATAGAGAGTACTGTCAACTTTAACGCCACCCTCATCTTTTGTAAGCTTAAAACCAGGAACTGCAGGATTGTGTACGGAGTTGCACTGATTCATTTTAAATCTCTCCAGAATTTCTTGTGCATATTTACGTTGACTAATAAATATGCCATCCGTTCGCTGTAGTACTTCAATACCAAGAAAAAATCTCATTCTACCAAGATCAGTCATGTCGAAAGCAGTCATCATAGAATTATTAAATTGTGCAAACAACATGTGATCGTTACCGGTAAAAATGAGATCGTCAACGTAAAGGCACACAATAAGAATTTTACCTCCACCAGCAGTCTTAATAAACAAGGTGTGCTCATATAGGCACTTTGTGAACCCTTCTTCCGTGAAATAAGTCTCAATCCGACTGTACCAGGCTCGCGGTGCTTGTTTGAGTCCATATAACGCTTTCTTGAGTCGATAGACTTTGGATTCATGTCCCTTTTGTTCATAGCCAGGGGGCTGATTAACAAAAACTTCCTCATTAATTTCCCCATGCAAGAAGGCGGACTTGACGTCAAGTTGGTAGATCACCTAATTATTCTGCGCGGCAACTGCAATTACAATTCGGATAGTATCCATACGGGCAACCGGTGCAAAAACTTCAGCATAATCAATCCCATATTGCTGACAGTAACCTTTGGCAACTAGCCTTGCCTTGTATTTGTCCACTTCCCCACTCTCATTTACTTTAGTCTTAAAGATCCATTTGACGCCTATACTCTTTCCTCCGATTGGCAATTCCGTGAGCTCCCATGTGTCATTCCTTTCTATGGCCTGCATTTCTTGATCCATGGCACTCCTCTATTTTTCTGACTTCACTGCTTCCTCATAGGTCATAGGATCACTGTCACCAAGCATGGCCAAAAACATTGTGTTTCCAGGCTCCTCGTCAGAAAATTCTTGTCCCGTAGAGTAATCTTGTAACCAAGCTGGTGGTTTTCTGATTCGTCCCTGTTTCTCCAAATTAACGCTGCCAGAAATATGTTGCTCGTCATCATTTTGCAAAGCACACAAGTCCATCTCCCCTGCTTTTGAAAAATCCAGCCCCTGCCCGTCTACAATTTCTCCTAGTACTGCACCTGTTCGCGAGGATGAGCCCGTGTCATTTGAAAAATCCAGCCTTTGCATCTGGGCTGATTGACGCGGAGCTGCGTCAATTGCAACTCCAATTTCCTCTTCAGCGTCAATTTCAAATTCAATGTCCCCACTGTCAGCAATTACCACATTATCATCAACAGCAATTTCCCCATCAGCGTGACCCTCTGCATGTATGGGCTAAGCAGCTGCATGTTCCACATCACCAGTAACAGTGGCTTCGTGTGTGTCCCATTCCAGAGCAGTTCCCAAATCAGTGTTGGAACTGTTATCCCAGCACCATTGTTGATCTTCCTCAAACACCACATCGCGACTAACAATGATTTTATTAGTGGCAGGATTAAACAATCTATAAGCTTTAGATTCTTCACTTACCCCAAGCAAAATGCATTTGAAACTTTTTGCATCAAGCTTCACACGTCTGCTGTCTGGCACATGCACATGGGAAATGCAGCCAAAAATTCAAAAGTGATCAACCGAAGGTTTAAGCCCACTCCATGCTTCTTCGGGTGTTCTATTTTTGACAGCAAGAGTTGGACACCGATTTAACACATGCACACACCAATTTGCAGCCTCAGCCTAGAAATTGCTAGGAATTGATTTTGCGAACAACATGCTTCGCACCATATTCATAATTGTGCGATTTTTCCTTTCCGCAACTCCGTTTTGTTGGGGAGTATATGCAGCAGTTAATTGTCTATTAATCCCATGAATTTCACAAAAATGTGTGAATTCTTGGGATGTAAATTCCCCCCCACGGTCTGTCCTGACAGAACAGATATAAGCACCTGATTCCTTCTCAACCCTTGCTTTATAACACTTAAAAATTTCGAAAGCCTCTGATTTTTCAGCCAAAAAATAAATCCACACTTTTCTGCTAAAATCATCAATGAACGTAAGTAGATACCTCTTCTTACTATTGGAGCATGGATTGATTAGGCCGCATATGTCTGAATGGATTAGTTGTAGGAGTTTAGAAGCTCGCCAGCTGCATTCCGTGGGAAATGGGTCGCGATGCTGTCTTCCTTTCAAGCAGTCTTCACATACGGTTTGAGAGCAAACAAATTTCGGTAACCCCTTCACCATTCCCTTTTGTTGAAGAAGTTGCAGCCCATTCCAGCTAAGGTGCCCATAACGGCAGTGCCAAAGTTTTGATTGATCAATGGTGGCTGATTGAAGGCATTTCTGTGAAGATGTCATGTATGCTCCAAGTCGTTTTTGTCCTTCTGATGTGCACCGAGCATGGACACAAAACATCCTGTTTTGTGTTATCTTGCTTTCGATGATTAAGCCTTTGGAAGCATGAAAGATTTTACATTTGCCATGCTTAATCAACACTGTCATGCCCTTTTCTTGCAATTGACCAAGACTCAGCAAATTGTTCTTTAAATCTGGCACATAAAAGACTTCTGGAATCACAAAAACAATGCCTCTTACCTCAAACCGAATCCTTCCCTTGCCCTGTACTCCAAGCTTGGAGTTGTTTCCCAGTTTTACTGATTCTGTGAAGCTATTGTCTAGCTCAGAAAACAATGTTTTGTCTCCACACATATGATTGCTACACCCACTGTCAAGATACCAAGTGTGCTCAGTGTTGATCTCTTCATGATCTACAAGTGCCATCAATAGCATCTCTTCTTTTGTTTCTGCATATTTAGCCATGTGATCGTGAGTTCTCTTAGGGCACTCCCACTGAAAATGACCAAGGTCATGACAGTGGTAGCATTCTATGGCAGATTTGTCAAATCTGCCTTCAATTCTTCCTCCTTCAAAACGTCCTCTGCCTCTTCCTCTACCACGGTAACTGTTTCGTCCACCATTTCTTCCTCCTTGATGTAGCCCGTGACTCACTTGCAGGGCTTGTTCCTCCACAAAGCTTCGACTGATCCTCTGTTCGTGCACCAGAAGAGAGCTTTGAAGTTCATCAATTGACAAAGCATCTAGATCATTAGACTCCTCAATGGAGCATACCACATAATCATACTTAGGAGCCATAGATCGTAGAATTTTTTCAATGATAATTACATCTTCCATTTTTTCCCCATGAATTCTCATTTTGTTGGCTATAATGAGAGTTCGGGAGAAATAATCATCCACTGATTCTCCAATCTTCATGTGCAGTACTTCAAATTCTTTGCGAAGTGCCTGCAATTGAGCTCTTTTTACCCGAGATGTGCCTTGATACTTTCTCTTCAAAGAATCCCATATATCCTTTGCAATGGTCTTCTCCCGTAGGTCTTTGTCTTCTGCTGCAGCAGTAATTCCCGTTTCTATCAAGCTCCAATATTCTTTGGAGCGGAGAAAATTCTCCATGAGCATACTCCAATGGTCGTAATGACCATCAAATCGCGGAATAGCAGGTTGCACAAAGCTATTCTCGGATGCCATAATTGTTGTTTCTTCTTGCTGAAAAAAAAATCTGGGAATGATGGGTTCCTCACAGTGTTCTTGTTCCTCACAGTGTTCCTACTCTCTGTGTTTCACTCAATCCTCACAGTGTTTCTCTCCTTTCTATTTTCCTTAACTGATTGCGTGTTTCCTCACTCTCTCAGTTTTCACTCCTCTCAGTGTTTAGTCTTCTTCTCTAGCCCCTCACGTGTGCTCTGATACCATATGTTACAGATAGTAAGAGACTGACAAAGAAGATGATTTTATTAAGCTGTAGCCTTGGCTATTAATAGCCTTACACCGTGATAAAGAATGAATAACAAAACCCACGATTTTACAGGAAACCAAACGTGGTCAAACAAAGCAAATTACGTGTCCCTCAAACAGAGGAGGAATTATTCAACATGACTAAAAACAATCCTAAGACTTAGGAACAAGTTGGAATATTTCAACATTTTATCAATAATTATCAATCCAACCGTTGAATCCGGATGCAATTTTACGTGGAGTCTCCAAGCAGGTTATCCTACCTTGAGTTAAACATTTAGGTCAATTGGAGTTTGGGAAGGCATCACAATACTGGTCAACAGAAGTTGCATGAATTTTGTTTCTTACTTCCTTTTGAGTTGTGGACTTCCTATTTGGCTATGATTCTTTTCCTACAAGGATGTGACAACTTGTTTGGGAAATCTCCTAACTCTAGAAGGATTTTTAATGGGTTGCAACATAGTTTTTAAGTGTGGCAAGGATTCATAAATGTTTCAGAATTCTTTTCTTACAAGGATTCCTTATTCATCCTACCTACAACAAGGAAATAAGATTTTAGAATTAGTTCTACCTTCGGATTCGATTGTCCTAGCTTATATTGGACTTCTAAAAGGGTAACAAATATGATACTATCATATTTAGGATATTAAATTTAGATTTATTATTGTTATTATTATTTTCTTTTTAGTTTAGGGTTTATTTATATTATTTGGGTTTAATTGTAAGTGTGGATCATATAAGTCCACATAAGTGGTCCATTAGGGTTTATTTTTAGTTTAGAGTCACTATAAGGGCATAACCAGACATGTACGGTTACATAATTTTCAGATCAATAAACTTCTTTTGTCGTACTTATTGTGTGTTGGTGAGATAATCTCCCTTCCTTGGTTCTCTAAAGAATTGAAAACAGCTTATCGAAGAAAAATTGGTTTCATTGCATCATCTTTATGTAGCTAGAATGAATAAGGGATTCTGAAACATTAATGAATTCTTGTCATACTTGGAAATTATGTTGCAACCCATTAAAAATCCTTGTAGAGCTAGGAGATTCCTAGAACAAGCTATTACATCCTTGTAGGAAAAGGAACCTTGCCAAATAAGAAGTCCACAAGTCAAAAGAAAATAAATAACAAAAGTTTTTATAGCCTGTTTTGACCTATATCGTAAGTCATTATTGAACTATGATTCACCTTAAAGTTTACCCTAACATAGACAGGTACCTATGGAATCTTTTGGTTAAGTTCCGCTCAATCCAACAATTGGATTTAGATTTATGCTTAATAGCGTAAAACTGGACGTTAGGAAATTTTACATCAAAATCCAAATCTAACCTTGCTTGGATTGTATCACAGAGTTAACCTCATCGTTTAGTCCCAACTATCCAATATGGATATCATTAGCCATAGGTAATCTTCAGTTCTTATTCTTGGCTATCCAATATGGATGCCATTACTTGAAGCTAATCTGATCATACATTCCTGGCTATCCAACATGGATACTATTAGTCAAAGTTAATTTCAACATTCTTTACAATTGATAAAGAAATTAAGCAACTGAATTCGGATATCAATACTATACAAGAGTACTTTGAGAATTTAATAAAATTAGATGAAGGTGGAAATTACCTAATTAATTTAATTGTTTCCTGAAATTTCCCATGCAGAATCTCATCCTATTCCAAACATTTACCATGCCTAAGAAATCTACGTCTATTGTCTCATCGTATCCGATTTAAACTTATAATTACATTAATACATAGTTTCCACTAAATCCAATTCAATTTATAATCACATTAGCACATAATTTGACGCGAACCTTGTGATCACATGGTTAGGTAACCCACAGTCAAGATTGAGATCTGATCTTGGAAAGCCAAAATAGGTCTGATAGGAGTGTGACATAATGAAAATTTGCCCCAAGGCACCAACACTATTGGAATGAAGTAGAATGATGTCACGAAGTCAGTTAATCTTTAATAAGTGAGATTCAATTCGTTCTTGAACTGAAAAATACAAGAATCACTCTCACACGTTAAAACTGAAAAATTGAGAAGTAATATTCATCAAACTGATGCCAAAATTTAGGTTCTTAAAAACTAACCCTAATGGATCTATCCTTGTGGACCGTTTAAATTTTGTTATTTACTTTCCTTTGACTTGTAGACTTTCTATTTGGCAATGATCCTTTTGCTAGAAGGATATGGAATCTGTTTTGAGAATCTCATAGTTCTATGATGATCTTTAATGGGCTGCAACATAGTTTCTAAATGTGGCAATGATTCATTAATGTTTCAGAATCCTTACAAGTCTTCCTTATTCATCCTAGCTATACAAGAAAAGAAAGGCTAGTGGTATTTAATGACATCTCAGTTTCTAGGATTATTGAGTAGATAAAGACTTAAGACTTATGGGCTTTATCTTTATTTTTGTTAGCTACCGCCGAAGGCTTTTTTTAGCTTAATTAATACTTTGTTTTTAGTTTGGATCCAAGGCTTGTTTGGATCAAGTTATGAGCTTTCCAGTTTAGGAGTTTTGGGTTAGTTTTGTATGTGGGTTAGTTTTGTATGTGGGTTAGTTTAGTCTATAAGGGTAGATTTATTAGGGTTAATTTTTCAGAATTATTTAAACACATGTAACCTAAATTTTGGTAACCATAGATGAATATTACTTCTGAATTTTTTAGTTTTAATGTGCAAGAGTGATTTTTGCATTCTTCAGTTCTTGAACGAATTGAATCTAACTTATCAAAGAGTAACTAGCTTCATAGCGTCATTAAACTTCATTCCAATAATGTTGGTGTCTTGGGCAGGTATCCATTGTGTCACACTCATATTGACCTATTTTAGCTTTTTAGGATTAGATCTTAATATTGATTATAAGTTGCGTGACCACATGATCCCGAGGTTCGCTTCAATTGGTATTAGAGCTAGGCTCCAAAACAAGGTCATATCTTTATGCTATTTTTGTTTTTTAGTGTTCCTTTAATGCTGTGTTTGTTTCTAGGAAAACCAATTCCCGGAATCCATTTTCTTTAGTTTCCCATGTTTGGCACTAATATAAAAATCAAGTCAACGAAAACTTAATTCCGGTCAAAACTAAAAACAGAGCCTTAGCAGAGGAAAGTGTTTTCCTTTTGATAATCAAAGGAAAACACTTTCCTTTCTTTCTCATTACACACAGAAGCACGCGTGCTGATGAGAAGCAAACGTTCCTTCATTTCTAAAAAAAAAAACAGAAGTAGAGAGGAGACAAACGACCGAGAGAAGAAGAAGCAGAGGGCAGGAAAGCAAAAGGTCGAAGCTGATGATGATGTTGGTTCTCCCCGATGATTTTGGTTCTGGGTCCTTCTTCTTTTCTGATATCTTTCCGTTTTCTTGCCTTCTTGTTGCTGCCTCCGGTTCTGGGTTTTTCTGGGTTCTTTTTCTATTGCTGGGGTCTTTCTTTGATATTTTTTTGTTTCGTTTCTGGTGTTTTGCTTGCGTCCCGTCTGGGTTTATTTCTCTGTTGTGCTTGCGTCCCGTCTGGGTTTTTTCTGGTTTTTTGGGTTGATTTTCCTCCGTCTCTCCCCCCCTCCTCTTTTCTGGGTTTTCTTCTTCCTTTTATAGCCAAGCTAACCCTCTCCTCCGTCCTATCTTTGCAGGACTGTCTTTGGAATTCATGAACGAGTTTATCGGCAAAAGACTTGGTCCAAGATCAGATTTGTTGCAGATTATCAGCTCCCCTGATGAATCGGAAGCTCTCCTGTTGAATCGGGAGGGAGAAGAACACATGGTTGTTCCTTAGCAGCGGTGCCATTTTGGTTGGAAAACGGGAGTTTTCAATTTGACCCCTGAACTTTGGAAATTCTGCAATTGGACCCGTAAGCAAAAAAAAATTTCTTTTAATTTTGCCCTTTTTTGGATAAATTTCAATTAAGTCCCTGAACTTATTTAATTAATTAAATCAAAGTTTAATTAAGTTAACAAACTTATTAATTCTTCAATTTCTAATCAATTTATTCCCAAATCTGATAATTTTATCCCTGAACTTTGAATTTGTGTTATTTTAACTCCATTCTCAAATATATTTTTAATCATTGATTTTGTATTTTTTATTCAAAAATTGGGTTATGACACTGTTAATAAGGGGAATTGATAGAATCAAATATGAAAATGTTGATTGATTTTGCTGTCACAAAATAAAAAAAACTATGGAGATTGCACATAATAGTTATATTTTATAAAATAAGCTATATATGAATATAGCATATAATAATAATAAAAATTCATTATTATACTTTTTAGATTTTATTTTTTTATTGTAAGTGATTAAATATTTTATATATATTAGATAAACCTGAAAAAAATTAATTTATTAATAAATTATTTTCCAGTTCATTTTCCATAACACAAACAAACACTGGAAAGTGTTTTCCAGTTCATTTTCCATAACACTGCCAAACATCGAAAAATACTTTCCCGGAATTCACTTTCCAGGAATTCACTTTCCCCGGAATTCACTTTCCAAAAGGAAACAACTTTCCTGCAAACAAACGGAGCCTAAGTTTTTCAGTGTTTGCGTCGTTCATCTTCTTGTGCTTCGTGTCTATGACATCTAAACAAAAAAAGGGGTTATGTTTCATATTGTAGTAGTCTCTAATCATATCAGTAGCACATGTGTGTGTGTGTGTGTAAAGAGAGACCATTACATGAAATTTAAAGGATGATTCAATTATGCCGCATAAACATATCTCTTAGTGAACCATAAGTGAATAACCTCATAATTAATTGAAACTACATATTTTCCCTACTGGGGGTGAGATATCACAAAATATTAAATTTCTCCGTATTTTGATATCGTTTGCTTAAGGTTTTAATTCGAGATTCAATTCATCCATAGAAAAATAACTCTTAGTGAACCATAAGCAAACCACCTCAAAATTAATTGAAACCTTAAATTTTGTCCATTAGGGGTGAGATCGTAACATATATTAAACTCTGAGTTTTTAATTCGAGGTTCAATTTGGCTACAAACTGATCATACATAAGAGAATGGCCTATAAACCTAGATTTGTTGTTTTTTTTTTATCAGAATACTAAATATTTAATTTGAGGTCATTTTGATATAGTTTTGGTTTGAGTTTCAATTTTGTTACGTAAAAATTGTGTACAAGGTCATATTTGCGTCAAGTTTCAAAACGTAATCCTTACTATTTGTTTTCATCCAACTCTTTTTGTTTATATTATAAATAGGTTATTTAGAAGTCAATTAATAGTTTTTTCTATTTTTCATTTTTGTTTTATTTTGTGTCGTCCGCAATTCGAATGAATTTGCATTGCTATTTGTGAAATCATAATTGTAATTTCTTTTTGCCTTGTTTTTAGTATATTTATTGATTCATGAGTTTGAGAGTTATAATTGGATTGGACTGTGAAGGCTACACTGACTTTGATTTGTTGATTTTAGTTTCTAAAGAACTAAAAGAAAGCAAGTTATGAGGTAAAAGTCATAGTAAGTTTATTAGAGTGAAAATCCATTATTTTTGTGTCAAACACGAGAGGTGTGAGGATATATTTTATTCTACTAACCAAATTTTGTAGATTGAAAAAAATATCTAAAAACAACAAATCAGCGACACAAAACATTGTTGTTGCTTTCCACTTGCAAGCCATAGGCCAGCGACTCGCTCTTGTCTAAGATGTACAAGGATATGAAAGATGAGGTGAATTCAATAAAGAAACATAATAGTTGGGTTGATCACCGAGGTAATACGGTTCGTAGGGTCGTTTGGAAAATCAAATATGATTTTGAGGAGTTTATTGATGAAAACGCAGTCGCGGGTGAAGATGACCATGACTTTGCATCTGTTGGCCAATGAATCAAATTTGGACCGAATAGGGGTAGGAGGAATGTCAATTTTTATGCCTTGGGGAATTATGAAAATATGGACATGGACTTGAACTCCATTAAACTTAAAATTCCTTACTTTCAAGGATAAAAAGGAATCTCAAGGCTTATTTGGAGTGGAGGAAAAAAGAGGATTCAATTTTCAAATGTTGTAGCTATTCAGAGGTGAGCAAGGTGAAATTGGTAGTCATTGAATTTACAAATTACGTATTGATTTGGTGGGATCAGAATGTGATTGGTAGGAGGAGCAATGGAGAAAGGAAAAAAATGTCGTGGGAGGAGATAATAGTGTTGATAAGGAGGCGATTTGTGCCTAACCATTATTATAGGAATTTGTATTTGAAATTGCAATGTCTGAATCAGGGTTCTAAATTAGTAGTAGATGAGTATTACAAGAAAATGAAGATTGATTTAGGGAAACATAAGTAAGGATAGTGACACGACCAAAAGATTAATGTCTTCTTTCAAGTGGAGGAGTGTCAAAGTAATAAATAACCTGGTAAGACCGAGGTCGAACCATAGTGAGGTTAACTATATAAATTACAAATAATAATAATAATAATAATAATAATAATAATAATAACAAGTAGTAGTTAAAGAGGACTTTGAGATGTAAGATTAATGTGAGGACTATTGATATTAAAATTAAATGTAATATAAATTGTTTTTATTACTCAACTGGAAACCACACACAAAGAAGGTTCCAATCAGATGATTTGTCATTAATAGCTCATTATAAATTGTTAACATGATCATATTAATTATCTTATTTTAGTAACACCATACTTTTAAAAATTGTCAGGAATTCATTATACTAACTTATGTTAACAACAAATCAAGTTCCTTTCATAGCACATGTGTAGGTTATACGATACAGTTGCTTATGAAAGTGTCAAGCATTTGTTGTATCAAGTGTTATACAACACAAATCTAGATTAATCATTTAACAAGCAAGATATTAAGAATTAGTAAGATAAAAAGATAAAACATGTTAATAACAAACTTTCTTAGATATAAACATTGAAATCCATGTTGAGTGTATATTATACATATTCTAACACCAATAGTGAAACCTTTTCACCTTGACATAATAAACTTAGCTAAACATAAATGAAAAAGATAAGAACATAAGTATAATAAAGGAAATAAAAAGCATAAATAAAAGATTAAAGAAAATATAACATGAAATAAAACTTAAACATTACAAAAATATAAAGAAAGAAATAAAAAGCATGATCTTGATCTGAACAACCAAGATGCCTAAATGCATGGCAAATACCTCCTTTTATAGGCCAAATTTTGAAACTATTGATTTGATGACTAATTATTGAGTGGGTGGCCACATCTTGACTTGGTGACAATCCTTATCTTTTTGTCTAACAAAACATTATTGCTAATATCAGAATTTGAACAGATTTTCATCATGAAAGTTCTAGGAACTTGTCTCAGCTTTCCAACAAACAAAGAATCAGTGCATTTGAACTTCTAGAACTCGAGATATGGAATGAACACTGAACAATGTCTGGATTGCAGGACAAATTTGGACTTCTCTGTTGTTGCTACAATTTGAACTTGAAAATGGCCTTTTGAAATCTTGGACTCTGCATGAAAGTTTTAGGTCTATGTCTTAATGACACGTCCAAAAGATTGATGTCTTCTCCCAAGTGCAGGAGTGTCGAAATAATAAATAACCCGGCAACACCGGGGTCGAACCACAAAGAGGTTAATTGTATAAATTACAATTAATAAAACAACAACAACAACAATAATAACAACAATAATAGTAACAATAATAGTAATAGTAATAATAATATTAATAGTAATAATAATAATAATAATAATAATAATACTCAGTACGTGGCGTTGTTATACCTGAGAATGATCTAAAAGATCGAGTCACAAGTTTTCAGCCTATATATTGAGTTTATGAAAAGATCAAAGAGATATATTATATAATATAAACAAATTTCTGATGCGAATGAACAAGGCAAGACCAACAATGTCAGGATCCTTGATCAAACACAGAGGATACTTAACGTACATAAAATATAACAAGAATGTAAATAATAGTAGTAGTAGTAGTACTAATAATAATAAAAAAGAAGAGGAAGAAATTAATGAGAACTTTGAGATGGAAGATTAATGTAAGGATTAAACAATGATAAAAACAAATGTCAAGGTTAGAGGATCCACCAATGATATTTCAAACAAGTATAGTATAAACTCTTATTACTCAATTTGGAAACCACACACGAAGGAGGTTCCAATCGAATGATTTGTCATTAATAGCTCATTATAAATTTTTAACATGATCATATTAATTATCTTATTTACATAACACCAAAATTTTAAATATTGTCAGTACTTCATGATGTTAACTGATGTTAACAACAAATCAAGTTCCTTTCATAGCCCAGGTGTAGGTAATACCATACGGTTGGGCTATGAGAGTGCCAAGCATTTATTGTACCAAGTGTTATACTAAACAAATCTAGATTAACCATTTAACAAGCAAGGTATTAAGAATTAGTAAGATAAAAAGATAAGACATGTTAATATTAAATATTAAGGTCCATGTTGAGTTTACATTATACTTGTTTTTACACCATTAGTGTAACCTTTTCACCTTGACATAATAAACTTAGCTAAACATAATGAAGAAGAGAAACATAAATAAACAAAAAAAGAACATAAATAAGATACAAGTTAACTAAGGAAAGAAAATGAAATGAAAAGCATAAACAAGAAATTAATGAAAGCAAAACTTTAGAATTACAAAAAATATAAAGAGAGAAATAAAGAGCATGAACTTGATCTGAACAACCAAGCCCTTAAATACATGGCAAATGCCTCCTCTTATAGGCCAAAATTCAGAATTATTGATTTGATGACTAATTGTTGAGTGGGTGGCCAACTTTTGACTTTGTGAAAATCCTTATCTTCTTGTCTAAATAAAATGAAAATGCTAGCATCAGAAATGGGTCCACTTGAAAACATAAAAGTTGTAGTAAATTGACTCAGCTTTCCAGGAAAAAAAATGGAGGTGATTTGGACTTCTATAACTCCAGATATGGGCCAAACACTAAACAGTGTTCGGGCTACAGGATAGATTCGGACTTCTCCGTTGTTGCTATAATTTGGACTTTCAAACGGCCTTCTTAGATCTTGATGAAAACATGAAAGTTGGCCTATGTCTTACTGAATTTGTGTAAAACTTTGAGATCATTTTGACATCTATAACTCGAGATATGACCCAATTACCGAACAATGTTCCATTTTGGACAGCACCAATATCTCTTTTCTAAGTTTGGCCCTCTTTTTGTCCTTTCAATTTCCATACTTGAACTCATTAATCAATCCTTTGATTTATATGATAGGTCTGGATTTAAGATGAACATTTACCATATATTAAGGCATTTTATAGTATTAGACTTGTTATTATAAAACATGCTTTAGTTAATGAGTTATTGATATTTTAAGTGTAAAATGATGATATAAAACCTTGATAAATATGCACTTTTAAGTACTAATCACCCCCCCCAACCAGCTTATTACTAGTCCCTAGTCCCTAGTAATCAAAGCGTTAAAATAGAAAAACAATTTGCAAATTCCATAAAGCAAGGCATTCATCATTCAACTTCCATTAATCTATCCAGATAAACAAACTCTCATTAAATTCATATGTCTGCTCAATACCTCTTAAACAAGATATTACTAAACCTTTCTTTTGTGCTCAAAATATCAACATATAGTTATGGGGCTTTACTTGGACGAAAAACAAATTTTTGCTCTAATGTTTAAGGTTAACTTCTTTGGGTTAGGATTATTATCTTTTATATATATATATATATATATATATATATATATATATATATATAACTTAAAACACAATGCATCTTTAACTCATGTAACGAGCTTTCGGCTAATGACTCCCAGACCAGTTGGTCTTAGGGCATTAGGTGTTGAGACACCTCTACGAGCTTAGTAACTCAGGTTGCAGATGCTGATACGTAGATAGTGCAATGTTTGATTCCCTTAAGCTTTTCTCCTCAACCTATATAACAAGGGTTGGGCCAATAGCTCCCAAGTCAGTTGACTTTAGGGTATTAAGTGTTAAAACACCCCTTCGGGCTTTAATTGCTTAGGTTAGGGAGGCTACGAAACCAAACTTATCTACCTTTTTATTATCATTATTATTATTATTATTATTATTTTTTGTTTTTTTTCAAATTATATACTATCCCTTTCCCTTAGTTGTTACCTTTAACAAAAGAACATAAATAATGTAATAATCCAATGTGCAACCCACAATCATATGTTAAAGTGTGTGTGTGAAAATGAAGATTTAAGAATACTTGTTAAATGAGCATATGAGCAGAATCAAGTGCTAACAATACGAGAGTTTCTAAACCTGAATATTTCAAGAAGTATTCTGATAGACCTTGTTAAGAATGTTTACTAAGATGCATCTCAAGAGTCGCTTTAACAAAAGAACTCCTTTTACTCTGCCATCCTAGTAACAACAGTTTTGCAAATAGTTTATGAAATAGAAAACACAGGTTTTTTAGTTTTTTTTTTAAATATATCAACTACTACCCTTTCCCCCTAACCAAAATGAGACATTGTCCTCAATGTTTTCAGGTAGAAAGATAGAGTATAGAAGACATCACCTAAAATAGCGAACATTGACAAACCTGAAATACATTTAAACAAATAAAAAAAAAACAAAACACAATAATAAAACCAAAAGACGCAAATATTTACAAACGCAGGCTCAAATCCAATCTAATCTTTTTATGGCTTTCCTTAGTTGACCAATTTATGCGGCTCATGGAAGGATTAATTACAGGGATGAAAGATTGTAGTTGGTCAATCAATTGTTCAGCAGTAGCAGCATAAATTATGATTTGTCGTGCCGAAGATGTTAGAAATTCCTCTTCCACAGCATGATCAAGAAAAGACAACAACTTGTCATAAAAACCATTAACTTTTAACAAACCTATGGGTCTATGGTGAATGTACAGTTGGGCCCAAGAGGAAATATGAAAGATCTCTTCCAATGTGCCCAGACCACCTGGTAAGGCAATGAAGGCATTAGCATGGTTAAACATTGCATTCAGTCGATCAGACATTGTAGGGACTTGTAATTCCTCTCCAATTGTTTTTCCAATGATGTCCCCTTGTGCTAAAGCTTTGGAGACTACCCCCAAAACTTGACTACCTCCTAAAAATGCAGCTATTGACACTCCCCCCCATTAACCCAAGGCTGCCTTCTCCATACACTAAATGAATCTTTCGCTCAGCTAGTACCTGACTAAGATGATTTGCTGATTCTAAAAACTCTTTTTCTTTCCCAGGACTGTATCCACCGAAAACACAAATATTGTTTATGTGATGACTTGAGGAACCTGCCATTTCTACACACTTCTATATTTGATGAATGTACGGGTTGAGTAGAAATGAAGGGAAGGAAGAGAAGAATTTATAGATGAGAAATTGAAAATGTAATCATACCACCTATATGTAGGCCAACCATAGTCTCTCTCTCTCTCTCTCTCTCTCTTTATTTATTTATTTATTTATTTTGAAAAGGCATGTGTATGTATAGGTAGTTGTGATTGTGGCTCACATCTTTTCTTGGTTTTACGTCCAAGAACGGCTTAAACGCCCTCTATGGGTTGGGGATAGACTTTCCATCCAGTTTTCTTAAAAACTAGCAAACATGGTCTTTTTTAGTCAGA
Source organism: Populus alba x Populus glandulosa (assembly GCA_033617975.1). NCBI lineage: Eukaryota > Viridiplantae > Streptophyta > Magnoliopsida > Malpighiales > Salicaceae > Populus > Populus alba x Populus glandulosa. The sequence goes on from CM066157.1 coordinate 5,692,257, forward strand.
TTCCCAAGACTAAGTCGAGCATGTTCTTTATGGAATTATGGCCATAAATCATAAATTGCACGATGCACATCTCCACTAAGGTGCGTCTCAAGAGTCAATAGAAGATTATCTAAAGACCCCTTACTCAGACCATCCTTAATGAATTGTATTTTATCTTCACGGTTTACAGATACCATTCCTAAAAAATGACATGTCGCATTACAAGTCCATCTGGCACATCTATGACAGACTTTCAGTCATTTTGCATGACGTTTCTTCACAAAAGTGCTTTTACCTGTTCCAGGCATGTATGAAATGAAAGAATTGGAGGATTCACCTGATAATCGGACCTTTGCTTTAATCAACCAGTGCATATCTTCAGGAATTCCATGGTTCATTAACAACCTCAATCTTGCACATCTAGCACGATAAATTTTTGTAATCGCATTCTAACGCAGAGCGGGAAAATACTTTTTCAATTTTTCAAGAGTGGTGTCCATTGTCAACTGAGAATTAGGGGAGAGATTCAAAGAAAGGAGAAAGAGCAAAGAATTGCACAAATATATACACAGATATAAGTTATCATGGGAAACTGAAAGAACCGACTTAAGAGTCACGGAGTACCGTTATCCGTCATATAACAAAAGATTGATGTCTTCTCCCAAGTGCAGGAGTGTCGAAGAAATAAATAACCCGGCAAGACCGGGGTCGAACCACAACGAGGTTAATTGTATAAATTATAATTAATAAAACAACAACAACAACCACAATAATAACAACAATAATAGTAACAATAATAGTAATAATAATATTAATAGTAATAATAATAATATAATACTCAATACGTGGCGTTGTTATACCTGAGAATGATCTAAAAGATCGGGTCACAGGTTTCCAGCCTATATACTGAGTTTATGAAAAGATAAAAGAGATATATTATATAATATAAACAGATTTCTGATGCGAATGAACAAGGCAAGACCAACAATGTCAGGATCCTTGATCAAACACAGAGCATACTTAACGTACATAAAATATAACAAGAATGTAAATAATAATAATAATAGTAGTAGTAGTAGTAGTAGTAGTAGTAGTAGTAGTAGTAGTACGAATAATAATAAAGAAGAAGAGAAAGAAATTAATAAGAACTTTGAAATCGAAGATTAATGTAAGGATTAAACAATGATAAAAACAAATGTCAAGGTTAGAGGATCCACCAATGGTATTTCAAACAAGTATAGTATAAACTCTTATTACTTAATTTGGAAACCACACACGAAGGAGGTTCCAATCGGATGATTTGTCATTAATAGCTCATTATAAATTATTAACATTGTCGCACGTGTGCGGCGGCGCGACGGTCGTCCACCCTCAAGGAAAAATCAGAATATTTATTCCTGGAAAATAGGGAGAGACAAGGAATTCTTGTCTCTATAAGTGAAAATATGGACTGGGAGTCGCCACCTAGTATTCTGGTTACTAGGAACCTTAACTGGTCTTTAGAGATCGGGTACGAAGACTGGTTGCGTAAAGGGAAGGTATTAACACCCCAACTACGCCCTATCTAAGGTAGGCTGCATTGTTTTAATGTCTGATAAAATCTAAGATCGTGTTGTGGTTTTTTATTGCTCGGAATACGCATTACATGTAATGTCATACCCCAGGTTCTATTGTCCAAAAAAAAATAATTAAATATCCGGAATATGCATTACGTGTAAAGTCATACCCCGGATACTAAGAGACAAACAAAATAAAATTTTTGTTGTTTTTTTGAAATTTTGGCCAATATTCTCTTGACTTTAATAAACTGGTTATTAAAACCAAAATGCATGCTAAAACATGTTTTTTGGTGTATGAAAAATACAATATGAATTTTTAGCTTTTGAGACACTTGGCCGTACGCACAAAAACATTTTTTTCTCTTATTTTAATTTTTTTTGTATTTTGTGGAAGTTTTTGACGAAAACCGGGTATTTTAATATCAGATTTTTGTATTTTTAACAACATAAAAAATACCACCAAATATTAATCAAAATGACATAAAAATTACGTGGAAAAATTATAAAATGCTAAAACAAATATTTTTGATTTTTTTTCTATGAAATGGGCCGGATTAGGCCCAAATATATGGGCTGGGCCGAACCTAGCCCAAAGCATGGGCTGGTTACCGTACATATAGTAACCGGGTTACTGTGTGTACAGTACCAGAGAGTTAATCTGCGGGTACTGTGCGCATGCACAGTAACCGGGCTACTGTGCACATAGTCACCCGTGAATTAATTAGCGAGTTACTATGCATAGCAGCACAGTAACTCGCTAATTAATCTTCATCTGCTGCAGAACGTTAACGGGAAAGGCTACCTGGAGCGGTGGGGATGTTGACAGCAGCTGATGCGGCAGGGGTGGTGGCGGCGGTGCCGGCGGTTCGCGGTGGTCGGTGGTTTTCCTTCTCTCTCTCTCTCTCCTCTGTATTTTTTCTGTTTTCTTCTCTGCTTCTTCCTTTCTCTTCTCTGCCTTCTCTCCTCTCTTCTCTCGGTCTTCTCCCTCTCTTCTCCTCTCTCTTGGTTTTTTCTCTTTTTTTTTTTCAGCAGCCCTCCCCTGTATTTATAGGAAAACAGGGGAGGGAGAACGTGTTGGGGCGGCTGTTGGCCGCCCCCTCCACTACCTTCAACAGATAACAACGCCAGGCAAGTGAGTGAATTGTGGGCGTCTTATTGCGCCAAAACTGGGAAAGAAAGTAGGCGAAAAGAGAAGAAAAAAAACGATTCTTCTCCATTGTTCTCTGCGCGTCCAGGGAAGAAGACGATGGTGCCGTTTCAAAACGGCACCGTTTTGCTTTTTTTTTTTTGTATTTATTATTTTTTTTGTGGGGACCCAAAAATGGGTTACAACAGTTGCCCCCCTCTTTACAATGCTTACGGAGCAAAGATTTGTGCATAGTAAGTGTTGTAAAGATAAAATAAAATTGGTCTTCCGAAACTAATCGTCTCAAAATTTGATTGACCTAAAACTTCAATCGGACCCAAAGTCCTGTGCGTGGTTGGGCTAAACTTAGATTCCTTTCGCCAAATCCCCTCTAACCAGAACCAAAATCCTATGTGTGGTTGGGATAGACTGAGATCCCTTTCGGCAATCCCCTCTAACCAGAACCAAAAACCTATGTGTGGTTGGGATAGACTGAGATCCCTTTCGGCAATCCCCTCTAACCAGAACCAAAATCCTATGTGTGGTTAGGATAGACTGAGATCCCTTTCGGCAATCCCCTCTAACCAGAACCAAAATCCTGTGTGTGGTTGGGATAGACTAAGATCCCTTTCGGCAATCCCCTCTAACCAGAACCAAAATCCTGTGTGTGGTTGGGATAGACTGAGATCCCTTTCGGCAATCCCCTCTAACCAGAACCAAAATCCTGTGTGTTCAAACCCTTTGTTTTCACGGGCGAGCTGCCCAACACATACTTAAAGGTGGTCTATTTTCAGGGGCGACCAGCCCACACACTTACGATGACATTGGTCTATTTTCATGGGCGACCTGCCCAAACATAAAAGTAAAGAGTGGTCTCATTGTAATGGGTGACCTACCTAGATGGAAAAAATATGAAGAATTGGATGGTAAGGGCTTAAAGGCACACTCGAAAAGAGGTAGGGTTAGAAAAACGCACTACCAAAGGAATTGAGGGCTCAAAGGCGCACTCAAAAGGAGGTGAGGGCTCAAAGGCGCACTCAAAGGGAGGTAGGGTTAGAAAACGCACTACCCAAGGGATGAGGGCTCAAAGGCGCACTCAAAAAGAGGTGAGGGCTCAAAGGCGCACTCAAAGGGAGGTGAGGGCTCAAAGGCGCACTCAATAGGGAGGTAGGGTTAGAAAACACACTACCCAAGGGATGAGGGCTCAAAGGCGCACTCAAAAGGAGGTGAGGGCTCAAAGGCGCACTCAAAGGGAGGTAGGGTTAGAAAACGCACTACCCAAGGGATGAGGGCTCAAAGGCGCACTCAAAATGGGGTTGAGGGCTCAAAGGCGCACTCAAAAGGAGGTAGGGTTAGAAAACGCACTACCTAAGGGATGAGGGCTCAAAGGCGCACTCAAAAGGCGGTGAGGGCTCAAAGGCGCACTCAAAGGGAGGTAGGGTTAGAAAACGCACTACCCAAGGGATGAGGGCTCAAAGGCGCACTCAAAATGGGGTTGAGGGCTCAAAGGCGCACTCAAAAGGAGGTAGGGTTAGAAAACGCACTACCTAAGGGATGAGGGCTCAAAGGCGCACTCAAAAGGCGGTGAGGGCTCAAAGGCGCACTCAAAGGGAGGTAGGGTTATAAAACGCACTACCCAAAAGTTGATGTTGAAACAATGATTGTCAATGTTGAAAAGCAAATGCATTATGATTGATATGCATGTATACTTACCTGAGAAATATAGGCCCCTATTTCTTCGTGGTGTCTTTCTTTTCTCTCAAAAGTTGTAGTGTTGGTAGTAAAATTCGATGGCTTTTCCACTTCTGCTTACTCGGGTTACATATTGTGATCTTGACCTCTGGGAAGGGTTTGATGTCATCATACATCTTTGTCCTTCACCTTTTATCTCAAGAGTTACCAATTTTGCCCGACATTTTCCTTAGAAAAGGAATCATGGAGCCAGCCCTACCATGTGTTTTTGATTGCCCCCCAGCTTGATCATGCCCCCCAAGTGTTCAACTTGGGTTTAGTTTGGGGTGAGGATATGTGAAAGTGGGTTTTTTGTTACAATGAAATGTTTTCATGCAAAATTTTTAGAACGTCCAAGTTATTCCAATCACAAAAATGATTTTGATATTGGTTCAAAATAAACTTGTTCTAAAAATTCAAGTGATTCCTATGGACAGGTTTCTTGACGTGATGAAAGCCTTTTGCTTTTGGTTTAAAGATAAAGTGACATCTGGTTGGTTAAAAAAGGTTTAAATGTCAATTTGAGGGTTATTGAGAACCGAATTGATTCAAAGCATTTATTTTATTTGCATGAATAATGATTTGACTTGCACATGAAAGCACTACCTACCCATCCAGATTGCTTGCCTTTGATCAGAAAGGGCTTTATCAGGTATATAATGTAGGCTTTGGCTATTGGTTACGAAGAAAATGGATATGTTGCAGGCTCAAAAGGTGTTTAAGGGATTTCAAGACTAGGGATCACTTGTGCTTGTTTCCTGACCTTTTGTCTTTTGGATTTGTTTTTTTTCCAAAATAGTCTTCATGCCCCCCAGTGTCGGGTTTGGGCTTTTCTCTTTGTTTTCTCCGTTTTTGTTTGGTTGAGCACAATCATATCAGTTGTTTGTATGAGAAGCTCAAATCTTTTAGATCCTTTAGATCTTCTTCTTTTCTTTTCTTAACCAATCACTAACATTATCATATTAATTATCATATTTACATAACACCAAACTTTTAAATATTGTCAGTAATTCATGATGTTAATTGATGTTAACGGTTGTGCTATGAGAATCCCCAAGCATTTGTTGTACCAAGTGTTATACTACACAAATCTAGATTAACCATTTAACAAGCAAGGTATTAAGAATTAGTAAGATAAAAAGATAAGACATGTTAATATTAAACATTAAGGTCCATGTTGAGTTTACATTATGCTTGTTTTTACACCATTAGTGTAACCTTTTCACCTTGACATAATAAACTTAGCTAAACAGAATGAAGAAGAGAAACATAAATAAACAAAACAAGAACATAAATAAGATACAAGTTAACTAAGGAAAGGAAAGGAAATGAAAAGCATAAACAAGAAATTAATGAAAGAAAAACTTAAGAATTACAAAAAATATAAAGAGAGAAATAATGAGCATGAACTTGATCTGAACAACCAAGCCCCTAAATACATCGCAAATGCCTCCTTTTATAGGCCAAAATTCGGAATTATTGATTTGATGACTAATTGTTGAGTGGGTGGCCAACTTTTGACTTCCATTAATCTATCCAAATAAAAAAACTCTCATTAAATTTTTATATATGCTTCATACTGTTGAAACAAGATATTAATAAACCTTCTTTTTATGTGCTTAATGTATGAAAATATAGATGATGAGGCTTTTATTAGAAGAAAAAAAATATTATGTTCTAATGTTTTTCTAAGGTCAAACCTCCTTGGATTGGGATTATTATCTTTTTTTTTAATATATATACATATAACTTAAAACACAATGCATCTTTAACCCACATAACGAGATTTCAGCTAATGACTCCCAAACCAGTTAGTCTTAGGGCATTGGGTGTTAAGACACCCTTACAAGCTTAGTAACTCGGGTTGCAAATACTGATACGTAGATAGTATAATGTTTGATTCCCTTGGTATAACATTATAAGGTCAACATGGCATCATTTCCTCTCTCTTCAAGATGATTCGTCCTCGAATCACCAACAAGTTGAATGGAAAATTCCTTAGCCTCATTTTGAAGCCTTTGGAGTTCTTTTCTTGCCAAAAATCATCGCCAACCACTTTGGAAGAAAGTAGCACCCGTTCTCTTTCGTATTTCATCATTGCAACATTTTTTCTCCTCTCTTTTTGAAGCTTGCTGAGCATTGACGGCTGCCGTTAACACATCAAGTTCCTGCTTCATCTCCCCAAGAATACAAGATAGACTCTTTGGAACACTAATCTCTTTATCGATGTCCCTTTAATACCACCTCTCCTTTTGAATCCTCTTTTTCTTTTGCCATAACACCTCATCAAAATACATGAAATCCCTTCGATTTCTAGGCTGCCAAAAACCTTTCCGATAGCCTATGGTCTCATCCTTAAAACCACCATCACCATTATCATCAACGTCCTCCTCAAAATCCTTATAATCATCCCACTTTGGCCCTTCAGCCCCACTGCCATGGTTTGATTTCAATTCAGCACCAACCTTCCTTACATCTTGGGTACATGTTCCAGCCAAGTTATCATGTATTGCCACCTTCTCAAGTCTGTCACACACGTTCCCCATCGTGAAATTCATTCTTTCCATCATCTTCATCATGGCTTGCATTTGGAATTTAAGTTCTACATCGGGAGGGCGTGGTGTGTTGTTTTGATCTGACATGAAAGTACCTATAAAAATTGGTTAGTGGTAAAAACAAATCCTCACATCACTCACGTTTCGCTCAAACACTCTTAATATCCTCACACGCTCATACCTCTCGTCTCGCCTTGCGGTTCTTGCGAAACTGAAACCAACACCAAATAAAACCAACTTGGCAGCGCAATCCAAATATATATATGACTCAAGAAGCAATAAAAACCAGAAAACAAGCAAAAACATAACTGAGATGATAGTCTCGCGAGTAACAAGCGAATCTATCCGAAATACAAACGAAACTGAAGACTCGAATAACAATAGGAACGAAATATGCAAAATATGATGAAACAACACCCAAATATGCAACAAAAAAAAATGAAAACAATAGAAAGAGAAGAAGAAGAAATTGGACTGTAACAAAAAAAAAATAACCAATTTTTGTTTTTTCTTATATATATGCTGCAAAATCAAGGAGAAGAAGAAATTGGACACTTAGGAATATTTGCGGAAACAACAAGAACGAAAATTTCAGAAGGATATAACTTGATTAATGGAGCCAAGCTCTGATACCAAATGATGCGAACCTCGTGATCACGTGGTCACGCAACCCACACACAAAAACACCAATTCTCGGAAAGCCAAGTAAATTAGGTTTGATAGGAGTGTGACACAAAGATAACTTGTACCTAGGCACCAACACTATTGGAAACGGAGACCCCCACCCAACGAATATTGATTCGCGAACGAGAAGTATAAGGATGATGCCACGAAGATAGTTGTTCTTCGATAAGTCGTTTTCAGTTCTTTATAGAACCATGGAAGGGAGATTATCTCACCCTCACACACACACAAAGTGTGGCAAACAAGAAGTTTTATTAATCTAAATTGTCTAACTTACATGTCTGGTTATGCCTTTATTTGTACTGACTCTAGACTTAAATAAACCCTAATGGACCCCTTATGTGGACTTATATGATGCCCACTTAAAATTAAACCCAAATAATATAAATAAACCCTAAACTAGGAAGAAAATAACAATAAAATAAATAAATCCGAATTTAATATCGTAAATATGATAGGATCAGATTTGTTGCTTTTTAGAAGTCCCATATAAGCTAGGAGAATCAAATCTAAAGGTGGAATTAATTTTGAAGTCTTCTTTCCTTTTTGTAGCTAGGATGAATAAGGAATCCTTGTAAGAAAAGGATTCTGAAACATTTATGAATCCTTGCCACTCTTGGAAACTATGTTGCAGCCCATTAAAGATCTTTGTAGAATTAGGAGATTCCCAAAATAAGCTGCCGCATCCTTTTAGGAAAAGAATCCTAGCCAAATAGGAAGTTCACAAGTCAAAAGGAAGTAAATAACAAAACTTGTACATCCTCTATTGACCCGTGTTTGGATGCCTTGCCGAACTCTGATTGACATGATATTTTAACCCAAGGTACGAAAACATGTCAGGAGCCTCCACGTAAACTTTCAGCCCGATCCAACGGTAGGATTGAGAATTATGACTATTTCCGTAAAACTGGATAGTTGCGTATTTTACGTCAAAATCCAAATTTGACCTTGCTTGGATCGTATCAGAGGGTGTTTCTTCTTTATACTCAATTTAGTTTCTATCTGCTCTTCTTCCTTCATCTTAATTTGTTTTGACCTTTTCTCTTCAAGTTATTTCCCACTTCAAAGCGTGATCACACTAACATTCTTTTTTGGATTCAATACTTGGGAGGGCAACTTTCCATTCATTTTTGCCTCCGATTTCCCTACACTTGAAGCTACTTGTCGCATTTGCTTCTCTAAATTATGAATGCTTGACCTTGTATCCTATTAAAAAGACATGACATTTTGTTGCAAGGTCACTGTGTTAGAAGCCAAGGTTTTCATCATCTCATGAAGATTATCACTCGATGACCCCATAACATTGGGATTTATGAATGCAAGGGGTTGTCTAGCTTGATAATATTGTTAGGGCTGAAATCCACGGTGATGGAACTATTGGCCTTGATTTCCTTGTTGAGGTGGGTTCCTATAATGTAAGTTGGGATTATCTCTCCATCCAAGATTGTATGTGTTGGAAAAGGGATCATACTTACATTGAGGTTGTCCATTGAATGCTCCATCAACGGCATTATCTTGTTCATTGTAATCTTCTTGCATTGTTGGGCATATATCCAAAGCATTTCCTGGTAAGGAGCTGATTAATACTTAAAAGTGCATTCTTATCAAGGTTTTATATCATTATTTTGCACTTGAAGTATCAATAACTCCTTAACTAAAGCATGTTTTATAATAACATGTCTGATACTTTAAGATACATTAAGATATGGTCAATGTTCATCTTAAATGCAGGCCTATCACATAAATCAGAAGATTGATTGGTAAATTCAACTACTGAAATTGAAAAGATAAATATAGGGTGAAGCTTAGAAAAGTGATGCTGGTTTAGTCCAAACCAGAACACTATTTAGTAATTGGATCATATCTGGAGCTGTAGATCTCAGATTTAGGTCTGCTTTATATGGATGGAAAGATAAGACATAGGCCTAAAACTTTCATGTGGAGTCCAAGATTAAAAAGGTTGTTTTCAAGTCCAAATTATAACAATAATAGAGAAGTCTGAATCTATCCTGCAGCATAGACACTGTATAGTGTTCAGCTCATATCTCGAGTTCTGGAAGTTCAAATGATCTCAATTTTTTTTCCTGAAAATCTGAGACAATTTCCTAGAACTTTCATGAGTAAAGGTGGTTCAAATTATAACGTTAGCAATGACGTTTTGTTCAGACAAGAAGATAAGGATTGTCACCGAGTCAAGATGTGGCCACCCACTCAATAATTATTCATCAAATCAATAGTTCTAAATTTTGGCCTATAAAAAGAGGCATTTGCCATGCATTTAGGCATCTTGGTGTTTAGATCAAGATAATGCTTTTGCTCTCTTTCTTTTTGTAATGTTCAAGTTTTATTTTATGTTATATTAATCTCTTGTTTATGCCCTTGATTTCCTTTCCATAATTATGTTCTTATCTTGTTTATTTATGTTTCTTTCTTTCATTATGTTCTTATCTTGTTTATTTATGTTTCTTTCTTTCATTATGTTTAGCTAAATTTATTATGTTAAGGTGAAAAGTTTACACTAATGGTGTTAATAAGTATAGTATAAACTCAACATGGACTTTAATACTTGATACTAACATGTTTTATATTTATTATCTTGCTCACTCTTAATACCTTGCTTGTTAAATACTTAATCTAGATTTGTGTTGAACAACCCTTGGTACAACAAATACTTGGTGCTTTCATAGCCCAACTGTATGGTATTATCGACACCTATGCTATGAAAGGAACTTGATTTGTTATTAACATAAGTTATCACCATGAATACCTGATAATATTTACAAGTATTGACATTACTCGAAAAAGATAATTAATGTAATCATGTTAACAATTTATAATCCGATTGGAATCTCCTTTGTGTGTGGTTTTCAGTAGAGTAATAAGAGTTTATACTATACTTGTTTGAAGTACCATTAGTGGATCCTCTAACCTTGATATTTTTTTTTTATCATTGTTTAATCCTCACATTAATCTTACATCTCAAATTCCTCTTTATTACTACTACTACTACTACTACTACTACTACTACTATTGTTGTTATTGTTGTTGTTGTTGTTGTGTTGTGTTGTTGTTATTTATAATTTATATAGTTAACCTCCTTGTGGTTTGACCTCGGTCTTGTCGGGCTATTTATTACTTCGACACTCCTGCACGTAGGAGAAGACATCAATCTTTTGGTCGTGTCAAGTTTTTGGCGTCGTTGCTGGGGAGGTAAATTCTTGTATAAATTATAATATTTATTTTATTTTCTCTTCACTTTTCATTTTATCTAACTTTTGTTTCTTTTGTTTTGTTTTGTTTCTTTCTCTTCTCTTCTCTTCTCTTCGTTTTATTCTCTTCCTACACGTGCATGAGAGTTTGGTCACGTGCATTAAGTGGTAGACTTTGTAGGGTATCCTCATTATTTTCAAAAAATATGGCCAAAGAAGATAACCAGTCGCTTCATAATAAGAATAATGAGAATAATTGTGTTAGAACACTTAGAGACCATATGAAACCCACAAGAACAAGTGCACCCTCATGCATAGTTTCCCCCCTAATACATCTCATTTTAATTTTAAGCCAGACATTATTCAACTTTTACCTTCTTTTCATGGCTTCGATTTAGAAAATCTATACTTGCATTTAAGGGAATTTGAGGAGGTCTTTAACACCTATAATGACTCAAATTGTAGCATAAACAACATCAGATTAAAGCTTTTTTCTTTTTCATTAAAAGATAAAGCTAAAATATGGCTACAAAATTTGAGACCAGGATTTATTCATGCTTGGGATGAAATACAACAACAAATTTTTAAGAATTTTTTTATGTCTCACAAAACAAACTCTTTCAAAAGACAAAATCACCAAATTCACTCAAAAACCAGGAGAAATATTTTACCAATATTGGGATAGGTATCGAAACTTGCTTAATACTTGACCTCGTTATGGTTTTGAAACATGGAGATTGGTTTCATATTTTTATAAAGGGTTAACACATACAGATAGCCAAATGGTGGAATTGATGTGTAATGAAACTTTTGAAGATAAAGATCCTAATGAAGCAATGGAGTACCTAGACTTGCTAGTTGAAAATGCTTAAAATTGGGAACTACAGGAACTTATAAGACACCAAGTAAAACTCAACCTCATACATCTAATGGAGGTATGCACAACCTTACGGAAGATCATGACCTCCAAGCCAAGTTTGTATCTTTAGCTAGAAAAGTCGAGGAACTAGAATTGAAAAAGAGTGGTCAATTAAAATTGTTCAAGACATTGCATGTCAAATCTATGAAACCAATGAACACTCAACAAATGATTTTCCAACTTTTCGTTCTTTTAGAGAATGCCTCCATGAACAAGCCCATGCTTTAAACAGTTTCCAAAGGTTCAATCATAACCTATACTCACAAACGTATAACCCTGGTTGGAGAAATCACCCAAATTTTAGTTGGAAGAGTGATAGTAACAATGCACAAACTTCACAGCCACCGTTTCAAGCACACCATAATTTCCAAAATTCTCATGGATATTGACACGACCAAAAGCTTGATGTCTTTTCCCAAGTGCAGGAGTGTCGAAGTAATAAATAACCCGGCATAACCGGGGTCGAACCACAGAGAGGTTAATTGTATAAATTATAAATAACAACACAACAACAACAATAACAACAATAATAACAATAATAATACTCAGTACGTGGCGTTGTTATACCTGAGAATGATCTAAAAGATCGGGTCACAGGTTTCCAGCCTATATACTGAGTTTATGAAAAGATCAAAGATATATATTATATAATATAAACAGAATGTAAGTAATAATAATAATAATAACAATAATAAAAGCAGAAGATGAAGAAATTAATGAGAACTTTGAGATGAAAGATTAACGTAAGGATTAAACAATGATAAAGACAAATGTCAAGGTTAGAGGATCCACTAATGGTACTTCAAACAAGTATAATATAAACTCTTATTACTCAATTGGAAACCACACATAAAGGAGGTTCCAATCAGATTATAAATTGTTAACATGATTACATTAATTATCTTATTCGAATAAAGCTAATACTTGTAAATGTTGGCAGGCATTCATGATTATAACTTATGTTAACAACAAATCAAGTTCCTTTCATAGCTCAGGTGTCGGTTAAACCATACAGTATGGGCTATGAAAGTGCCAAGTATTTGTTGTACCAAGTGTTATACAACATAAATCTAGATTAACCATTTAACAAGCAAAGTATTCAAGTGAACAAGATAACAAATATAAAACATGTTAGTATCCAACGTTAAGTTCCATGTTAAGTTTATATTATACTTGTTCTTACACCATTAGTGTACCCTTTTCACCTTGACATAATTAACTTAGCTGGACATAATAAAAGAAAGAAACATAAATGAGCAAGACAAGAACATAAATGAGAAAGAAGTTAACTAGACAAAGGAAAGGAAATGAAGTGCATAAACTTGATATTAATGAAAGCAAGACATAAGCAATACAAAGAGAGAAAGCAAGAGCATGATCTTGATCTGAACACCAAGATGCCTCAATACATGGTAAGTGCCTCCTTTTATAGGCCAAAATTTGGAACTATTGATTTGTTGACTAATTGATGAGTGGGTGGCCACATCTTGACTTGATAACAATCCTTATCTTCTTGTCTGATCAAGACGTCATTGCTAACATCATAATTTGCCCAGAATCCTCAAGAATGTTCTAGGAAATTGTCTCAGCTTTCCAACAAAAAAAAAAGATGAGGTCATTTGGACTTCTAGAACTCAAGATATGGGCTGAACACTAAATAGTGTTTGGGCTGCAGGACAGCTTCGGACTTCTTCGTTGTTCCTTCAATTTGGACTTCAAAACGACCTTTTCAAATCTTGGGCTCCTCATGAAAGTTGTAGGCCTTTGTCTTACCTTTCCATCCATATAAAGTGGACCTAAATCCGAAATCTAGAGCTCCAGATATGATCCAATTACCGAGCAATGTTCCGGTTTGGACTGCACCGACATCTCTTTTCTAAGTTTGGCCATCTCTTTGTCCTTTAACTTTCAATGCTTAAACTCATCAATCAATTCTTTTATTTATGTGATAGACCTGCATATAAGATGAGCATTTACCATAAATTAAGGTATCTTATAGTATCAAACTTATTATTATAAAACATGCTTTAGTTAAGGAGTTATTGATACTTCAAGTGCAAAATGATGATATAAAACCTTGATAAACATGCACTTTTAAGTACTAATCACACCCCCCAACCAGCTTATTACTAGTCCCTAGTAATCTAAAGCGTTAAAATAGAGAAACAATTTGCAAGTTCCACAAAGCAAGGCATTCATCAGTCAACTTCCATTAATCTATCCAGATAAACAAACTCTCATTAAATTTATATTCCTGCTTCATACTTCGTAAACAAGATATTAATAAACCTTCTTTTTGTGTGCTCAATGAAAACATAGATGATGGGGCTTTTGTTGGAAGAAAACAATATTATGTTCAAATGTTTAAGGTGAACTTCCTTGGGTTGGGATTATTATTTTTTTCTTTTTTTTCTTTTTTTTTCTTTTTATTTATATACACATACAACTTAAAACACAATGTATCTTTAACCCATGTAACGAGTTTTAGGCTAATGACTCCCAGACCAGTTGATCTTAGGGCATTAGGTGTTGAGACACCCCTACGAGCTTAACAACTCGGGTTGCAGATACTGATACGTAGATAGTGCAATGTTTGATTCCCTTAAGCTTTTCTCCTTAACCCATGTAACAAGCTTTGGGCCAATAGCTCCCAAGTCAGTTGACTTCAGGGTATTAGGTGTTAAAACACCCCTTCGGGCTTAATTGCTTAGGTTAGGGAGGCTACGAAACCAAACTTATCCACGTTTTATTATCATCAATACTATTTTTTTTTTCTTTTTTTTTTGCAAATTATATACTATCCTTTTCCCTTAGTTGTTACCTTCAACAAAAGAACATAATTAATGTAATAATCCAATGTGCAACCCACAATCATATGTTAAAGTGTGTGTGTGAAAATGAAGGTTTAATAATACTTGTTAAATGAGTATAGGAGCAGAATCAACTGATAACAATGTGAGAGTTTGTAAACCTGAATATTTCAAGAAGTATTATGATAGACCTTGGTAATGAAACTTACTAAGATGCGTCTCTAGAGTCAATAAAATTGATTCCATACTCTGCCATCCTAATAACAATTTTGTCAAATGGTTTTAATAATAGCAAAAACAGTTAGCAAGTTAGTATTTTTTTCTTCTTTTTTTTTCTTTTTTTTTTTTAAACTACTACCCTCTCCCCCCAACCAAAACGAGACATTGTCCTCAATGTTCGAAGGTAGAAAGATAGAGTATAGAAGACATCACCTGAAACATCGAACAATGACAAACCTGAAACACACTTAAACAAACATAAGAAGTAACAAAACAAAATAATATGCTATTAATAAAACCAAAAGACACAAGGTTTCACAGATGAAGGCTCAAATCTAATCTAAGCTTTTTACGGCTGTCCTTAGTTGACCAATCTAGGCGACTCATGCAGGGATCAATGACAGGGATGAAAGATTGTAGTTGGTCAATCAATTGTTCAGCAGTAGCAGCAGAGATTATGATTTGTCGTGCCGAAGATGTTAGAAATTCCTGTTCCACAGCTTGATCAAGGAAAGACAACAACTTATCATAAAAACCATTAACATTTAACAAACCTATAGGTTTATGGTGAATGTGCAGTTGGGCCCAAGATGAAATATGAAAGATTTCTTCCAATGTGCCCAAACCACCTGGTAAGGCAATGAAGGCATCAGCATGGCTAAACATGGTATTCAATCGGTCAGACATTGTTGGGACCTGTAGTTCCTCTCCAATTGTTTTTCCAATGATGTCCCCAGTTGCTAAAGCTGTGGGGACAACCCCCAAAACTTGACTGCCTCCTAAAAATGCAGCCATTGACACACCTCCCATTAACCCAAGGCTACCTCCCCCATACACTAAATGAATCTTTCTCTCAGCTAGTACCCGACCAAGATGATTCGCTGATTCTAAAAACTCTTTTTCTTTCCCAGAACTAGATCCACCGAAAACACAAATATTTCTTATCTGATGACTTGAGGAACCTGCCATTTCTACACACTTCTATATTTGATGAATATATGGGATGAGTAGAAATGAAAGGAAGGAAGAGAAGAATTTATAGATGAAAAAGTGAAAATGCAATCATACCACCTATATGTAGGTCAGCTGTAGTCTTACAAACTCTCTCTCTCTCTCTCTTTATTAATTATTTATTTTGAAAAAGCATGTATGTACAGGTAGTTGTGATTGTGGCTCACATCTTTCCTTGGTTTTACGTCCAAGAACGGCTTAAACGCCCTCTATGGGTCGGGGATAGGCTTCCCATCCAGTTTTCTTAAAAACTGGCAAACAGGGTCTTTTTTAGTCAGATTCCCAAGACTAAGACGATCATGTTCTTTATGGAATTGTGGCCATAAATCATGAATTACACGATGCACATCTCCACTAGGATGCGTCTCAAGGGTCAACAAAAGATTATCTAAAGACCCCTTACTCAGGCCATCCTTAATGAATTGTATCTTATCTTCACGGTTTACAGATACCATTCCTAAAGAACGACATGTCGCATTACAAGTCCATCTGGCACATTTGTGACAGACTTTCAGTCGTTTTGCACGACGTTTCTTTGCAAAAGTGCTTTTACCTGTTCCAGGCATGTGTGAAATGAAAGAATTGGAGGACTCACCTGATAAGCGGACCTTTGCTTCAATTAGCCAGCGAATATCTTCAGGAATTTCATGATTCATTAATAACCTCAATCTTGCACACCTAGCACGGTAAATTTTATTAATCGCATTTGGAGGCAAAGCGGGAAAATACCTTTTCAACTTTTCAAGAGTGGTGTCCATTCTCAAAAGAGAATTAGAGAAGAGATTCAAAGAAGGGAGAAAGAGCTAAGAATTTTACAAATATATACAGATACCAGTTATTTGGGAAACTGAAAGAACCGACTTAAGTCACGGAGTACCGTTATTCGCCATTTGACCGGGGTGAAAGAGAGACTAGCAAAACAATAGATACAACAAAACACAAAACAATGTGAGAAAAAAGAATCAATCTTTATATACAGGATCACTCAATTCAATAGAGTCATTTTCAACCGAAAAATTGTCAAAATAAACTTTCAAACGATGCCCATTTACCTTGAAAACATTGCCATTCTTTGGATTCTCAATATCACAGGCCCCATATGGATACACATGTTTTACAATAAAAGGACCGCTCCATCTTGATCTTAGTTTTCCAGGAAATAAATGGAGTCGAGAATTATAAAGCAAGACTTTTTGACCAACATTGAATGTTTTTCTCAGTATTTTCTTGTCATGAAACTCTTTAATTCTTGCTTTATGAATTTTTGAATTGTCATATGCATCATTTCTTATTTCCTCAAGCTCATTTATTTGCAATTTTCGCAGCTGACTAGCATCATCAAGGCTTGAATTGAAAGCTTTAATAGCCCAATAAGCTTTATGTTCAATTTCCACAGGCAAGTGACAAGGTTTTCCATAGACTAGTCTATAAGGTGACATACCTAATGATGTTTTATAAGCAGTTCGATAAGCCCAAAGTGCATCATTAAGTCTTAAAGACTAGTCTTTCCTATTAGGGTTCACTGTTTTCTCTAAGATCTGTTTGATCTCCCTATTAGCAAGCTCTACTTGTCCACTTGTCTGAGGGTGATAAGGGGTGGCAACTTTATGTGTGATTCCATATTTCTTCATTAAAGACTCAAATGGCTTGTTGCAAAAGTGTGTTCCACCGTCACTTATCATGGCTCGAGGGATTCCAAATCGACTTAAAATGTTTTCTTTCAAAAACTTTATCACTGTTTTGTGATCATTGGTTCGACTTGGAATTGCCTCTATCCATTTTGAAACATAATCTACTGCGACCAATATGTACAAGAAACCAAATGATGGAGGAAATGGACCCATGAAATCTATACCCCAAAAGTCAAAAATCTCAATGACAAGAATAAGATTTAAAGGCATCATGTGACGTTTCGAAATAGATCCCAACTTTTGACAATTTTCACAAATCTTACAAAATGCATGTGAGTCTTTGAACATGGTGGGCCAGTAAAATCCACTTTGTAAGATTTTTGCAGCTGTCTTTCTTGATGAGAAATGACCCCCACATGCCTCAGAATGACAAAATTTAATGACACTACTTACCTCATTGTCAGGAATGCATCTTCGAAATATTTGATCAGGACAATATTTGAATAAATAAGGGTCATCCCAATAAAAGTTCTTCACTTCGTTCAAGAACTTTCTTTTATCTTGGGTACTCCAATGAGCTGGCAATTATCCTGAAACAAGAAAATTAACAATATTAGCAAACCAAGGCATCGTAGAGACAGAAAATAAAGATTCATCAGGAAAGTAGTCATCGATTGGTGTAATGTCAGATCTCGAATCGGTTGTCAATCTTGACAAATGATCCGCGATAACATTTTCGGTGCCTTTCTTGTCTTTGATTGTGATATCAAATTCTTGAAGTAACAAAATCCACCGCACCAATCTAGCCTTAGACTCTTTCTTAGAGAGAAGATATTTCAATGCTGCATGATCACTAAGAACAACAACAGGTGAGCCAACAAGATAAGATCTGAACTTGTCACATGCAAATACTACTGCAAGTAATTCCTTTTTAGTGGTGGTGTAATTCATTTGAGCACTATTTAAAGTTTTACTTGCATAGTAAATCACATAAGGTTTCTTATCTTTCCTTTGTCCCAAGACAGCACCCACGGCATAATCACTAGCGTCACACATTATTTCAAAAGGTAATGACCAATCAGGAGGTTGAATGACAAGAGCAGAAGTAAGCAAGTTTTTAAGTTTAACAAAGGCTTCCTCACAATGTTCAGTCCATTCAAAAATATTATCCTTTGTTAGAAGGTTACTCAAGGGCTTAGATATTACACTAAAATCTTTGATGAACCTTCTGTAAAAACCAGCATGTCCTAAGAATGATCTAACATCTTTAACAGATTTTGGTGTTGGTAAGTTGGCAATTAACTCGATTTTAGATTTATCAACCTCAATTCCTTTCGATGAAACAATGTGACCAAGTACAATGCCGTTTGTTACCATAAAGTGACATTTTTCCCAATTCAGTACAAGATTCTTCTCTTCACACCTGCTCAAAACCTTTTCTAAGTTAGTCAAACAATCATCAAATGAATCACCAAAAACAGAAAAATCATCCATAAAAATTTCAAGAAAACGTTCAACCATATCACTGAATATGCTAAGCATGCATCTTTGAAACGTGGCTGGTGCATTACATAATCCAAAAGGCATCCTTCGATATGCAAAAGTACCAAATGGACATGTGAAAGTAGTCTTCTCTTGATCTTCCAATGCAATTTCAATTTGATTGTAACCTGAATAACCATCTAGGAAACAATAAAATTCATGACCTGCAACTCTTTCTAGGATTTGGTCCATGAAAGGTAAAGGGAAATGATCTTTTCTAGTCATTGAATTAAGTTTCCTATAGTCAATGCACATGTGCCAACCCGTAACAGTCCTAGTTGGAATTAACTCATTTTTCTCATTTGTTATCACAGTGACTCCAGACTTTTTGGGTACAACTTGGGTAGGACTTACCCATTTGCTGTCAAAAATAGGATAAATGATTCCATTATCTAGAAGCTTAATGACTTCATTTTTCACTACTTCTTTCATATTAGGATTAAGCCTTCGTTGCATTTCTCTAGAGGGTTTAGCATTTTCCTCCAAATAAATCCTGTGTGTGCAAATCAAAGGGCTAATTCCTTTTATGTCAGCTATGGTCCATCCTAATGCATTTTTGTGCATTTTTAGAGTCTGTAATAACTTACCTTCTTGATGCGCATTAAGTTTGGAAGAGATTATTACCGGAAAAGTTTCATTTTCTCCCAAAAATGAGTATTTGAGATTAAATGGTAACGGCTTCAATTCAGGTTTTGGTGGTTGAACACTTGAAGGTATGGGCTCAATTGATCGTGGTGGCAATTCTTCAATTTGTGGTCTCCAATTGCATGCCTTTGATTCCTGAAAGTAGACCATTTGCAAATCATCAGATTCATCAATCTCAGTTTCACAAGAAGTGGTTTGAAATTGATCATGAACTAATTTTTCAATAAAGTCCTCTTCCTGTAAATCATTATCATCTCCAGGTTGCTTGTAAATGTTGAAAATATTCATCTCCAATGTCATGTTTCCAAATGATAACTTCATCAGTCCATTCCTACAATTAATCAATGCATTAGAAGTGGCAAGAAATGGACGTCCTAAAATGACAGGAATTGAATTACATGCTTCAACAGGTTGCGTGTCCAAGACAACAAAATCCACAGGATAAATGAATTTATCAACTTGTACTAACACATCTTCAATTATTCCTCTAGGCACTTTTACAGATCTATCGGCGAGTAAAAGAGTTACAGAGGTTGGTTTTAACTCACCTAGATTGAGACTCTGAAAAACTGAATATGGAAGTAAATTCACACTAGCTCCAAGATCAAGTAAGGCTCTTTCAATTTTATGTTCTCCAATAAAGCAAGAAATTGTAGGACAACCAGGGTCTTTATATTTCAAAGCATTATTGTTCTGAAGAATGGCACTTACTTGTTCGGCTAAAAAGGCTTTCTTTTTCACATTCAGTTTTCTCTTCACAGTGCACAGATCTTTCAAAAATTTAGCATAAGAAGGAACTTGTTTAATAGCATCCAACAAAGGTATATTGATCCTTACCTGTTTGAAAGTTTCAAAGATTTCAGAGTTGTGATTGACTTTCCTTTGTTTGGTCATGGCATGAGGAAATGGAAGTGCTGGCGGGGAATCAGCCTTTTCTTTGCAATGTTCAGGTTCAACCCCTTCCTTACCCTCAGAGATAGACTCATCATCTTTCTCACAAGGTTCAAGAATAGGTTTTTCAATAACCTTACCACTACGAAGAGTGATGACTGATTTGACTTGATCCATGTGTTGGCTTCCAGAACTACTTGCATTTGCATTGTATTGCCCCTTTGGATTTTGCTGTGGTTGAGAAGGAAACTTACCTTTCTCTTGGAAACTGAGAGCAGATGTTAATTTTGCAAGAGCATCTTTAAAATCGGTCATGCTTTGAGCAAGTTGAGTGTTGATTGTCTCCTGCTTTTCAATGAATGCATGCAATGTTTCCTCAAAATTTCTTCTAGGAGGTGGAGCATAAGGAGGTGCATATCCATGAGAATTTTGGAAATTATGGTGTGCTTGAAACGGTGGATGTGAAGTTTGTGCATTGTTGCTATCACTCTTCCAACTGAAATTTGGGTGATTTCTCCAACCAGGGTTATACGTTTGTGAGTATGGGTTATGGTTGGGCCTTTGGAAACTGTTTAGAGCATGGGCTTGTTCATGGAGGCATTCCTTAAAAGAAGGTAAAGTTGGACAATCATTGGTTGCATGCTCATTTGTTTCACAGATTTGACACACAATGTCTTGAATCGATTTTAATTGACCACTCTTTTTCAATTCTAGTGCCTCGACTTTTCTAGCTAAAGATGCAAACTTGGCTTGGAGATCATGATCTTCCCTAAGGTTGTGCATACCTCCACTAGATGTATGAGGTTGAGTTTTACCTGGTGCCTCATAAGTACCTGTGGTGTCCCAATTTTGAGCATTTTCGGCTAGCAAGTCTAGGTACTCCATTGCTTCATTAGGGTCTTTATCTTCAAAGGCCATTGCACATCAATTCAACCATTTGCCTATCTCTAGGTGTTAAACCTTCATAAAAATATGAAACCAATCTCCATGTTTCAAAACCATGATGTGGGCAAGTATTAAGCAAATCTCGATACCTATCCCAACATTGGTAAAATGTTTCTCCTGGCTTTTGAGTGAAAGTGATGATTTGTCTTTTGAAAGAGTTTGTTCTGTGAGACGGAAAAAACTTCTTTAAAAATTGTTGTTGCATATCATCCCAAGCACGAATGGATCCTGGTCTCAAATTTTGTAGCCATGTTTTAGCTTTATCTTTTAATGAAAAAGGAAAAAGCTTTAATCGAATGGTGTTCATGCTACAATTTGAGTCATTATAGGTATTACAGACCTCCTCAAATTCCCTTAAATGCAAGTATGGATTTTCTAGGTCTAAACCATGAAAAGAAGGTAGGAGTTGAATAATGCCTGGCTTGAAATTAAAATGAGATGCATCAGGAGGGAAAACTATGCATGAGGGTGCACTTGTTCTTGTGGGATTCATGTGGTCTCTAAGTGTTCTCATACGGTTATTCTCATTATTCTCATTATGAAGCGATTGATTATCTTCTTCGGCCATATTTTCTGAAAATGATGAGGATACCCTACAAAGTCGACCACTTAATGTACGTGACCAAACTCTCATGCACGTGTAAGAAGACAATAAAAGCAAGAAAAGAAAATAGAAGAAAAAGAAACAAAACAAAACAAAGGAAACAAAAATAGATAAAATGAAAAGTGAAAAGAGAAAATAAATTAAATATTATAATTTATACAAGAATTTACCTCCCCGGCAACGGCGCCAAAAACTTGACACGACCAAAAGCTTGATGTCTTTTCCCAAGTGCAGGAGTGTCGAAGTAATAAATAACCCGGCAAGACCGGGGTCGAACCACAGAGAGGTTAATTGTATAAATTATAAATAACAACACAACAACAACAATAACAACAATAATAACAATAATAATACTCAGTACGTGGCGTTGTTATACCTGAGAATGATCTAAAAGATCGGGTCACAGGTTTCCAGCCTATATACTGAGTTTATGAAAAGATCAAAGATATATATTATATAATATAAACAGAATGTAAGTAATAATAATAATAATAACAATAATAAAAGCAGAAGATGAAGAAATTAATGAGAACTTTGAGATGAAAGATTAACGTAAGGATTAAACAATGATAAAGACAAATGTCAAGGTTAGAGGATCCACTAATGGTACTTCAAACAAGTATAATATAAACTCTTATTACTCAATTGGAAACCACACATAAAGGAGGTTCCAATCAGATTATAAATTGTTAACATGATTACATTAATTATCTTATTCGAATAAAGCTAATACTTGTAAATGTTGGCAAGCATTCATGATTATAACTTATGTTAACAACAAATCAAGTTCCTTTCATAGCTCAGGTGTCGGTTAAACCATACAGTATGGGCTATGAAAGTGCCAAGTATTTGTTGTACCAAGTGTTATACAACATAAATCTAGATTAACCATTTAACAAGCAAAGTATTAAAGTGAACAAGATAACAAATATAAAACATGTTAGTATCCAACGTTAAGTTCCATGTTAAGTTTATATTATACTTGTTCTTACACCATTAGTGTACCCTTTTCACCTTGACATAATTAACTTAGCTGGACATAATAAAAGAAAGAAACATAAATGAGCAAGACAAGAACATAAATGAGAAAGAAGTTAACTAGACAAAGGAAAGGAAATGAAGTGCATAAACTTGATATTAATGAAAGCAAGACATAAGCAATACAAAGAGAGAAAGCAAGAGCATGATCTTGATCTGAACACCAAGATGCCTCAATACATGGTAAGTGCCTCCTTTTATAGGCCAAAATTTGGAACTATTGATTTGTTGACTAATTGATGAGTGGGTGGCCACATCTTGACTTGATAACAATCCTTATCTTCTTGTCTGATCAAGACGTCATTGCTAACATCATAATTTGCCCAGAATCCTCAAGAATGTTCTAGGAAATTGTCTCAGCTTTCCAACAAAAAAAAGATGAGGTCATTTGGACTTCTAGAACTCAAGATATGGGCTGAACACTAAATAGTGTTTGGGCTGCAGGACAGCTTCGGACTTCTTCGTTGTTCCTTCAATTTGGACTTCAAAACGACCTTTTCAAATCTTGGGCTCCCATGAAAGTTGTAGGCCTTTGTCTTACCTTTCCATCCATATAAAGTGGACCTAAATCCGAAATCTAGAGCTCCAGATATGATCCAATTACCGAGCAATGTTCCGGTTTGGACTGCACCGACATCTCTTTTCTAAGTTTGGCCATCTCTTTGTCCTTTAACTTTCAATGCTTAAACTCATCAATCAATTCTTTTATTTATGTGATAGACCTGCATATAAGATGAGCATTTACCATAAATTAAGGTATCTTATAGTATCAAACTTGTTATTATAAAACATGCTTTAGTTAAGGAGTTATTGATACTTCAAGTGCAAAATAATGATATAAAACCTTGATAAACATGCACTTTTAAGTACTAATCAGATATGCACCTCCTTATGCTCCCCCTCCTAGAAAAAATCTTAAGGAAATATTGCATGCATTCATTGAAAAACAGGATACAATCAACACTCAACTTGCTCAAAGCATGACAGATTTTAAAGATACTTTTGCAAAATTCACATCTGCTCTCATTTTTCAAGAGAAAGGTAAGTTCTCATCTCAACCACAGCAAAATCCCAAGGGGCAATACAATGCAAATGTAAGTAGTTCGGGAAGCCAACACATGGATCAAGTCAAATCAGTCATCACTCTTCGCACTGGTAAGGTTATTGAAAAACCCACTCTTGAACCTTGTGAGAAAGATGATGAGTCAATCTCTGAGGGTAAGGAAGAGGTTGAACATGAACATTGCAAAGAAAAGGTTGATTCCCCGCCAGCACTTCCATTTCCTCATGCCATGACCAAATAAAGGAAAGTCAATCACAACTCTGAAATCTTTGAAACTTTCAAATAGGTAAGGATCAATATATATTTGTTGGATGCTATTAAACAGGTTTCTTCCTATGCTGAATTTTTGAAAAATCTGTGCATTGTGAAGAGAAAACTAAATGTGAAAAAGAAAGCCTTTTTAGCCAAACAAGTAAGTGTCATTCTTCATAACAATAATGATTTGAAATATGAAGACCTTGGTTGTCCTACAATTTCTTGCTTTATTGGAGAATATAAAATTGAAAGAGCCTTACTTGATCTTGGAGCTAGTGTGAATTTACTTCCATATTCAGTCTTTCAAAGTCTCAATCTAGGTGAGTTAAAACCAACTTATATAACTCTTTTACTTGCGGATAGATTTGTAAAAGTGCCTAGAGGAATAGTTGAGGATGTGTTAAAACCAACTTCTATAACTCTTTTACTTGCGGATAGATTTGTAAAAGTGCCTAGAGGAATAGTTGAGGATGTGTTAAAACCAACTTCTATAACTCTTTGACTTGCCAATAGATCTATAAAAATGCCTAGAGGAATAGTTGAGGATGTGTTAGTACAAGTCGATAAATTCATTTATCTTGTGTATCTTATTGTCTTGGACACACAACCTGTTAAAGCATGTAATTCATTTCCTATTATTTTAGGACGTCCGTTTATTGTAACTTTTAATGCATTGATTATTTGTAGAAATGGACTGATGAAGCTATCATTTGAAAACATGACCTTGGAGATGCATATTTTCAACATTTGCAAGCAACCTGGACATAATAATGATTTACAAGAAATAGATTTTATTGAAAAATTAGTTTATGAACAATTTGAATCTACCTTGAGTTAAACTGAGTTTGATGAATCTGAAAAATTGCAGATTATTTATTCTCAAGAAGAAATCGAGGGCAAGAAAGGCACCAAAAATGTTAATACGAATCATTTGTCAAGATTGATAATAGATTCGACATCTGACATCACACCAATCAATAATTACTTTCATGATGAATCCTTACTTTCTCTTAGTTCAATGCCTTGGTTTGCTAAAAATATCAATTTTCTTGGTTTAAGAGATTTGCCAAGTCATTGGAGTACCCAAGTCAAAAGAAAGTTTTTGAACGAAGTAAAGAACTTTTATTGGGTTAACCCCTACTTATTCAAATATTGTCCTGATTAAATATTTCAAAGATGCATTCCTGGCAATGAGGTAAGTAGTGTCATTAAATTTTATCATTTTAAGGCACGTGGGGGTCATTTCTCATCAAGAAAGACAACTGCAAAAATCTTACAAAGTGGATTTTACTAGCCCATCATGTTCAAGGACTCACATGCATTCTGCAAGACTTGTGAAAATTGTCAAAAGTTGGGATCTATCTCAAAATGTCACATGAAGCCTTTACATCCTATTCTTATCATTAAGATCTTTGACTGTTAGGGTATAGATTTCAAGGGTCCATTTCCTCTATCATTTGGTTTCTTGTACATATTAGTCACAGTAGATTATGTTTCAAAATGGATAGAGATAATTCTAAGTCGAAACAATGATCATAAAATAGTGATAAAGTTTTTGAAAGAAAATATTTTGAGTGTACGGGGGAGGTAGCCTTGGGTTAATGGGGGGGTGTGTCAATAGCTGCATTTTTAAAAGGCAGTCAAGTTTTAGGGGTTGTCCCCAATGCTTTAGCAAAAGAGGACCTCATTGGAAAAACAATTGGAGGGGAACTACAAGTCTCCACAATGTCTGATCGAATGATTGCAATGTTTAACCATGTTGACGCCTTCATTGCCTTACCAGGTGGTCTAGGCACATTGAAAGAGATCTTTCATATTTCCTCTTGGGCCCAACTGAACATTCACCATAACCCTATAGGTTTGTTAAATGTTAATGGTTTTATAATAATTTGTTGTCTTTTCTTGATCAAGTTGTGGAACAAAAGTTTCTAACATCTTCGGCACGACACATCATAATCTCTGCTGCTGCTACTGAACAATTGATTGACCAAGTACAATCTTTCATCCCTATCATTGATCCCTGCATGAGTCACCTAAATTGGTCAACTAAGAAAAGTCATAAAAAGCTTAGATTAGATTTGAGCCTTCAATTGTGAAACCTTGTGTCTTTTTGTTTTATTAATAACATATTATTTTGTTTTGTTATTTCTTATATTTGTTTAATTGTGTTTCAGGTTTGTCA
The DNA here is from genome assembly GCA_033617975.1 of Populus alba x Populus glandulosa. NCBI lineage: Eukaryota > Viridiplantae > Streptophyta > Magnoliopsida > Malpighiales > Salicaceae > Populus > Populus alba x Populus glandulosa. The sequence goes on from CM066157.1 coordinate 5,718,855, forward strand.
CTATTTGCTATTTCAGGTGATTTCTTCTATACTCTATCTATCTACCTTAAGACGACATTGAGGACAATGTCTCGTTTTGGTTGGGGGGAGAGGGTAGCAGTTGACATTTTTTAAAAAAACTTACTAACTATTTTTGCTATTATTAAAACCATTTGACAAAATTGTTATTAGGATGGCATAGTAAGGAGGAAATTTTATTGACTCTTGAGATGCATCTTAGTAAGTATCCTTATCAAGGTCTATCAAAATACTTTTTGAAATATTCAAGTTTACAAACTCTCGAATTGTTATTACTTGATTATGCTCATATACTCATTTAACAAGTATCCTTAAACCTTCATTTTCACACACACACTTTAACACATGATTGTGGGTTGCACATTAGATTATTACATTATTTATGTTCTTTTGTTAAAGGTAACAACTAAGGGAAAGGGATAGTATATAATTTACAAAAAGAAAAAATTGATAATATTGATGATAATAAAAACATAGATAAGTTTGGTTTTGTAGCCTTCCTAACCTAAGCAATTAAGCCTGAAGGGGTGTTTTAACACTTAATACCCTAAAGTCAACTGACTTGGGAGCTATTGGCCCAACACTTATTACATGGGTTAAGGAGAAAAGCTTAAGGGAATTAAACATTGCACTATCTATGTATCAGTATCTGCAACCTGAGTTACCAAGCTTGTAGGGGTGTCTCAACACCTAATGCCCTAAGACCAACTAGTATGGGAGTCATTAGCTGAAAAATCGTTACATGGGTTAAGGATTCATTGTGTTTTAAGTTATATATACATATTAAAAAAAAAAAAACAAGAAGAAGATGATAATCCCAACCTAAGGAAGTTAACCTTAAACATTAGAACAAAAGTTTTGTTTTCTTCCAAGTAAAGCCCCATAACTATGTGTTAATTTATTGAGCACAAAAGAAAGGTTTATTAATATCTTGTTTAAGAAGTATGAAGCAAATATATAAATTTAATAAGTGTTAGTTTACTTGGATAGATTAATGGAAGTTGAATGATGAATGCCTTGCTTTGTGGAACTTGCAGATTGTTTTTCTATTTTAACATTTTGATTACTAGGGAGTAGTAATAAGCTGGTTGGGGAGGTGTGATTAGTACTTAAAAATGCATTTTTATCAAGGTTTTATATCATCATTTTGCACTTGAAGTATCAATAACTCCTTAACTAAAGCATGTTTTGTAATAACATATCTCATAATATAAGATACCCTTAATTTATGGTAAATATTCATCTTAAATATTCATCATTTAGGCATCTTGGTTTTCATATCAAGATCTTGCTCTTACTCTCTTTCTTTGTATTTTGTAATGTTCAAGTTTTATTTTATGTTATATTAATCTCTTGTTTATGATTTTCATTCATTTCCTTTACTTAGTTAACTTATATTTTATTCATGTTCTTATCTTGTTTATTTATATTTCTCTCTTTCATTATGTTTAGCTAAATTTATTATGTCAAGGTGAAAAGGTAACAATTAGTCATCAAATCAATAGTTCCAAATTTTGGTCTATAAAAGGAGGCATTTGCCATACATTTAGGGGCTTGGTTGTTCAGATCAAGAACCTGCTCTTGCTCTCTCTCTCTCTTTCTCTCTCTTTATATTTTTTTGTAATTCTTAAGTTTTGTTTTCATTAATATCTTGTTTATGCTTTTCATTTCCTTTCCTTTCCTTAGTTAACTTGTATCTTATTTATGTTATTATTTTGTTTATTTATGTTTCTCTCTTTCATTATGTTTAGCTAAGTTTATTATGTTAAGGTGAAAAGGTTACACTAATGGTGTAAGAATAAGTATAGTATAAACTCAACATGGACTTTAATGTTTGATACTAACATGTTTGGTATTTGTTATCTTATTAATTCTTAATACTTTGCTTGTTAAATAGTTAATCTAGATTTATGTTGTATAACCCTTGGTACAACAAATACTTGGCACTTTCATAGTCCAACCATATGGTATAACCAACACATATGCTATGAAAGGAACTTGATTTGTTGTTAACACAAGTTATTATCACGAATACCTGACAACATTTACAAGTATTAGCATTATTCAAATAAGATAACTAATGTAATCATGTTAACAATTTATAATCCGACTGGAACCTTCTTTGTGTGTGGTTTCCAGTTTAGTAATAAAAAGAGTTTATACTATACTTCTTTGAAATACCATTAGTGGATCATCTAACCTTAACATTTATTTTTATCATTGTTTAATTCTCACATTAATCTTACATCTCAAAGTCCTCTTTAATTCTCACATTGTTCTTCTTCTTCTTCTTATTATTATTATTATTATTTCCACCACCACCACCACCACCAATACCACTACTATTATTTATAATTTATATAGTTAACCTCCCTGTGGTTCGACTGCGATCTTGCTAGGTTATTTATTACTTCGACATTCCTTCACCTGGGAGAAGATATCTATCTTTTGGTTGTGTCATCCATTATGGATTGATAGTGAAATATCTCTTGGTCCATAATGAATTAATTGATTTTTATTGTCATTACTAAATGTTAGCTTTTTTGTTAATTTGAAATGAAAGATAATGAGTTTAGTTAGAAACCTAGGTAGCTAATAAATCATCAATTCATATATTAAATGTTTTTTTTCCATAGAATCATACAACCTATCATCAAGTCAAGTAATCAATTGAAAATTTTAAGTGTAAAGCCTTTAAATGGAGGGACTAAACCAATAACTTTTTTTGTAAATGCAAAGAATGTACTCTCCCTAAACTAAAGTGACGTGATGTTTGGTACAAGATTAAAAAAATAAAAATAAATTGTTACATTATACTATACTTTAAAAGACGTGGGAAAAACACTATCCATTTAGTGTGGACATAGATTTATTGCACCATATACCACATTGTAGACATAGAGTGTTTGCACTATGCACGACACTGTAGCTCCATAGGGGGCATTGTCTTTTTTGTGTTTAGTCAAAACTTATTGATGGGTCTCGCTAGCAGCCAGATCCAAAAAAACCCTTTCAATGAATTGGTTACCTTTGACACTTGGTTGGTTACACTAATTGAAGCTGGTGGGCTCACCTTTAACCTGTGACACACTGGTGAAATGACCTGTAGGCAATGAATTGCTTTTTGTTTGGGTCGTTGGGTCCTTCTGTCTACCAGGACTTAATAGCATTGGGTCCTGTTAGAGGTAAGACCCTATAATGTTTGGTCTAGATTGTAGGAAGACCTAATAGTCATTTGAAACAGGAGAACAAAGGCTTTTGAAATATATCGTCTATTGGTTGCAAGAACAATCTTTGTTGCAAATGAAATATTCAAAAAAAAAATAGTTCCTTACCTTACAAAGTGTAACCGAATATCTCTTTTAATTGTCTTAAAAGAAGAAAGATGAAAGTGAAACTTTCTTCTCTTCTTTATAATATGACATTTCCTTTTTCTATGTTAAATTCTTTTCTCTTATTTAATTTTTTTTTCCTTACTGTGTAGAGAAAATAAATTTATGAGACTTTTTTTATATTGTATAAAAGTTGGGTGACGATAATTTGTTTTTTATTTGAGGTTGGGTTGAATTTTCTTTTTAAAGCATATTTGTTATTGCGTTTCAAAAATACTTTAAAAAAATTTGAGAATTGTTTTATTTTTTTCTATAATTCAAATTAATATTTTTTGATGTTTTTGTATTATTGTGATGTGATTATATAAATAATAAATTTTTTAAAAATAATATATATATATATATTAAAAAATAATTGTTACATAATAATATAATAACTAGCATAGTGGCCCATGCTCCAAAACGGGTCAATAATTGTTTTTTTTTCAAATGTAAAAATATTTGAGTTAGTTTAAACTTATAGAATGTATTTGCACCATCACCATCTTCAAATAAAGTATTTTCTACAGTAGCATCATCAATATTGCATACAAGAGCAGCGCCTAATACACCAGTAACTAATTAATTTCCCTTTAATTTTTTTTATTAAGATATTTCCAATTTTATGTTTTTTCTTTTTTCATTTTTTTTCTTTTCTCTAATTTAAATTTTTTTCATAATGTAAATAAATAAATAAATTCATGGGACTTTTTTTATGTTGTACAAAAGTTGGGTGATGATATTTTTTTTCATTTAAGGTTGGGTTGAATTTCCTAATTAAAGCATGTTTATTTTTGCGTTTCAAAAATGCTTTTAAAAAATTAAAATTTTTTTATTTTTTGCTTTACTTAAAATTATTTTTTTTTTCCGCTTAAATTTTTTTCTTTTCTCTTAAGCGATTTGTTTTTCACAAAAAAGAGTAAAAAAATTGATTAGACTTTTTTTATATTGTACAAAAGTTGGGTGATAATAATTTATTTTCTTTTGAGGTTGGGTTACATTTCGTTAAATACGAAATTAATGAAATGAAAAGTGAATATAGTACTAAATTGTTGAAAAGAAAAACATTTGTGAGGACAAAATGAATACGTAAAACTAAGAGAGGTCAATATTCAAATAACAGAAAGTTAAGAGTTTATGAGCAAATGATAAAAATGGGTGGGGATAAATATGCAATTAACAAGATGATAGCACTATAAATATTATTCTATTTTATCTCTTGGAGGCACTAGCAAGAGCAAGAGAGAGTTTAGAAAGAGGCTGGAGAGAAGAATATTGATGGCAGAACATCCAACAACGATAACTTCATCTTCCATCATTGGATCAGAACGATATGCAGACATGTTGTTCTCTTACATTGTCATCGGAGGGATTTTCTATATCAGTCCCTGTTTGAGAGATAGTGCGGGAGGAATATTTTTGGGAAATACACTTATGGACAGTCTTAGTCGCCGACTGTTTTCTCCTTCGGCCACTGTTAGACCAGGCTATAATTTGGATATGATGTTCTTCCTGATGCTGTCTAGATTTTGAACGGTAGAGATCAGAAAAAAAAAAAAAACACTCGGTGTAGACATTGTGCTTCTCATATAGTAGATCTGTAAGTTTGAGGTCAGTTCAGTTTAACCGGTATTTCTGGACATTTCACCATTTGATGAAGTTGATATTTGGATATGTTATACTCATAATTATGCATTATAACTTGACTATATGGATTGTTTGAAATAGTATTTTTTTTTTGTTATTTATGCTTGATTAAAACTGTTGTCAAAATTGGTTTTGTGTGAATTTAATGAAATTAGCATGAAAAGAATGAACTCTTGGTTTGTTAAGTCCATGCTTTCGGTCAACTATGCATCAAAGGGGGAGGATGTTTAATTTGACATATTTAGTTTGATGACATGTGTTTAATTATGTCAAAATGAGAAGAAAAAAATTGCATGTTGAAATGTTAAGGATTGTGTTTAGAAGAATATTGTTCGGAAAGTTTGTAAAATCGATAAGAATTTTTTATTTTGACGTTAAGAGGGGAGATTGAAATAAATAAGATAAATTGGCTTTAAAAAGATATTTTTGACACTCTTAACGGTATGTGATATGGCTAAGGGTTGAGATAAAAAAGAAAAAGTTAAATTGTGAATGTTGTGTGTAAATGGAAAGGTTGATGAATTTGGACAGATTTGTCTCCTGACTTTTAGAGAGAATTCAAGTAGGAGGATGGGGGAATTAGGATCAAGTTTCTCATAGTAATTGTAGTCTTGGATGTTAGTTAACTAAGGAAATTGGTGATGCGGACCAGCCCAGAAACACCAGCAAGGACCCATTACATGTTCCAAATGGACCGATGACACGGTCCAAGACAAAGACATTGAAAGACGCATTGAATGCATTGGTTTTGAAGGTTTCCACCAAGTCAGAATTGGAGTATCAAGAGGAGATCCTAGTACATCTTATCCATGTGCAAGAGGGGTCCAATACAACCTTATTTGGGCCATGAGATAAGAGATTTATTTTATTTTGTTAGCTACAGCCCAAGGCTTGTTTGGGCTTAATTCATACTTTGTTTTAAGCTAGGATCCAAGGCTTGTTTGGATTAAGTTATGGGCTTTTTATTTTAGGGTTTTGGGCCAGTTTTAAGTGGACCTCATATAAGTCCACATAAAGGGTCCATTAGGGTTAACTTTTCAAGAACTATTTAAACTCATGTAGGCCAAAATTTCGGCAGCTTGGATGATAATTACTTCTGAATTTTTTCAGTTTTAACGTGTGAGAGTGATTCTTGCATTCTTCAGTTCTTGAACGAACTGAATCTGACTTATCGAAGATTAACTGGCTTCGTGGCGTCATTCTACTCATTCCAATAGTGTAGGTGCCTTGGGGCAGGTTTCCATTGTGTCGCACTCATATCAGACCTATTTCGGCTTTCCGGGATCAGATCTCAATCTTGATTGTGGGTTGCGTGACCACGTGATCACGAGGTTCGCATCAATTGGTCTTGCTTAATTTGGAGCTGTAAAACTCCAGTTATGTGTCACCAACCGAGACTGAGTCATGACTGACTCTATAAGGTAGTATGACTAATTAAATGATGAGCAATTTTGACTATTTTAGGGGTGGAACTAGGTTCTCCTTCCTTTAGAGAACTTGTAGCATCGTGTCTTAACTTTCCAACAAGATCAATCTCGCTTGAAATGAAGTTCTATAACTCTAGATATAGTTAAAAATCTGAGGAGAGGTCAGACAGTAACAATTCAATGTCAAGACAGCGGTGGAATAGTAACAGTCCATTGTTTGTCGATAAATTAAATTTCAGTAGAAATTTTGATAGACTTGTATATAAGAACTGGAAATAAATAAATTAATTAAATTACCCGTATTTTTACGTACCAAATCGTAGGAAAATAACTATAATCCCATATGAAAGTGTGGGGTGTTACAAATATTATCTCAATATATTTTTTTCAAAATAATCGTTTAGTAAATAATATAATAACTAACATAGTGGCCCGTACTCTGTAACGGGTCAATAATAATTTTTATTCAAATATAAAAATACTTGAGTTAGGTTAAAAACACGAAATGTATTTGTATCGTCACCTTCTTCAAATAAATTATTTTCTACTGTAACATCATGAATAGCACATAGCATATAGTAATGTCCAATACAACAACAACTAATTTCTTTTCCTTTATTTTTTTTCCTTTTTAGATATTTCTAATTTTATATTTTTTTTTCTCTTTCAATTTTGTTTCCTCTTATTTAATTTTTTTTCCTTATCGTAAAGAAGAAATAAATTGATGAGAATTTGTTTTTATAATATACAAAAGTATGGTGATGATATTTTTTTTTTATTTGAGGTTCGGTTGAATTTTCTTATTAAAGCATGTTTGTTTTTGCATTTCAAAAATGCTTTTTAAAAAATTAATATTTTTTCTTTATTTCAAATTATTTTTTTTTCTCCTCTTGAATTGTTTCTTCTTTTCTCTTATGTAATTTTTTTTTTCATACGGTAAAGAGAAAAAACAATTGATTGGACTTTTTTTATATTGTACAAAAGTTGGGTGATGATGATTTTTTTAATTTTAGGTTGAGTTGAATTTTTTTTATTAAAGCATGTTTGTTTTTGCGTTTCAAAAATACTTTATATTTTTTAATTTTTTTAATTTAAATTAATATATTTTTTTTATGTTTGTGTATTATTTTGATGTGATTGAAAGTGGTGTAGGTCCCCAAAATTATACCTTTGGGTCTAGATGTCCAGCAGGATCAATGACTTTTGGGTCTGCTGCCCAACAGGACCCAATAACATTGAGTTCGGCTACAAGCTCGACCTAGCAACTATTAGAAGAACACTTGGATACGATTGCTCAACTAGACATAATAACACTAGGTCCAGCTGCCCAGCAAGACCCAGACCCAAAGTTATTGAGTTTGGCTTAGCCTCCAGACCCAATGCTATTGGATGACCTTTGGGTGCACCGCCCAGCGAGACCTTATAATGTTGGGTTCGACTACAGGCCCAACCTAGCAACTATTAGAAGAACACTTGGATTCGATTTCTCAACTAGATACAATAACACCCAGACCCAAAGTTATTGAGTTTGGCTTGGCCGCCAAACCCAATGCTATTGGGTGACCTTTGGGTTTGCTACCCAGCAGGACCCAATAACGTTGGGTTCAGCTACAAGCCCGACCTAGCAGCTATTAGAAGAATACTTGGGTCCGGCTGCCGAATCAGACACAATAACACTGAGTCCAGTTGCCCAGCAAGACCCAAACCCAATGATATTGGGTCTTGCTTAGCCACCAAACCCAAGGTTATTGGATCCTTTTTTTAGCCAGGCTTAAGGTTATTATGGATTCAGTTTTGCCGTCATACCCAACATTCCATTCGACCCAAGGCTCTTAGGTCTGACTTAGCTGCTAGACCCAAGATACTTAAAATATTATCTATACTTTGTATACTTTTTTACATTTTAAAAAAAATTTATTGACCTGCTATGAAGAACGAACTAACATGCTAGTAAGTAATAATTACAAGAGCAATTTTTTAGAGTATAAACGTAGATTTTAAAAATGTTTGGTATAATGGGTTAAATATTAATGAAAAGATATAGAACATAATAAAATTATTAGTAACGATTTTAAGTGATAATTAAAATTTAATTTAATTTTTATGTTGAATAAAAATGGAAGAGAAATTAACAAAAAAAATTAATGTTGCATGGAGGTACTTAGTCCTCCCTTAATTTACCCCTCAACAAAAAAAGAAAAATAATTTATAAGGATAAAATTTAACATGCTTTAACCCCGTATCAATTAAACACCCCGTAAAGATGATACTTCATTAAATTATTCACTAAACAATTCCTAAGAGACCATTTACAAAATGGATAACATGCATGCAGATGAATTGGTAGTTACGAACCGTTTATTTTATGAAAAGTTGGTTTAAAAAAAATTAATTTATAAACTTTTTATTGTTTGTTTACTTGATTTATGAAAAATACTTTTTAGTTAAAGAGATATTTGAGTTGATGGTAGAAAATTAGTTGGAATAAACTTTTCAAAAGTTTTAAAAAATTCAAATTTATCCTTTAATAATTATATCAACTTTGATCCTTAATGTTTTCATTACTATATATTTTATTTTGAATTATTTTTTAATTTTATCGCTTAAAATATGATTTTTATATCAAATTTGATTCTTTTTTATTGTTATTTTTTTATACTTTTTTTAACTAAATTTTTTGTATCTATTAGATTTAGTTACTATTTTTTATTACTATTTATTTTATTTGAAATAATTTATAAGGTTATAAACTTTTTTTAATTTCATCATCTTTCAACTTTTTAATTATTCAGATTTAATTTTTATTTTTTTATTATTATTTATTTTATTTAAAATAATTATAATTTTTTTTAAAATTTCACCCTAATTCACTGAACAAATCTAGAGAAAAAGCTGTTTTTGAAAAACAGTTATATATGCACATGACCAAGTCAAAGAGAAAATCAGGCCAGCCCACTACCCAACATTCTCTACGACTCGCTCCTGATAATCCTCTCAACTAGATCTCTCTTTCTCTGTGTGTACAGTATATAACAGGCTTAAACTTCACTATTTACCTTTTAAGTTGCATTAATATTTTCTCAAACCACAAAGGGAAAAAAAAACCTCAAGAATGGCATCTGATCTCTTCAATGGTTCATGTAAAGTCTTCCTCTCCTTGATTATCTTCTCCTCCATTTTTCAGTTCTACTTTGTTATTTCCACCGAGTTTCTTGTAGGAGGTGAGGATGGTTGGACTATTCCTAAGAAAGATAGCCAAATGTACATTGACTGGGCCTCCAAAAAGAGGTTTAAAGTTGACGACACTGTTCGTAAGTACCTGTTTTTTTTTTTTTTTCCCTACTTAATACCGTGTTAAGAGCAATGCTAATAAAGAGAAGTGGTTTATGCTTAAAAATGAATATTTCAGAATTCAAGTACAACAAAGACTCAGTTTTGGTAGTGACTGAGGAAGAGTACCAAAAATGCCGATCTGCTCATCCCTTATTCTTCTCCAACAATGGGGACTCTGTTTTCAAGTTGGACCGACCTGGTTTGTTCTATTTCATCAGTGGAGTTGCTGGGCATTGTGAGAGAGGGCAGAAGATGATCATCAAAGTGTTGGAGCTAGAAACCCCACCTCAGTCCGCAAATGACACCAGCCCACCAGATCATACCAATAAGAAAAATGGTGCTGTTCAAATGCCTCCTGCCATTATACCACCCATCATCGTTCTTCCCAGCTTGTTTTTTCTAGGTTTTCTCTTTGTTTAATGTTATGGTATCCTTGTTTTGTTATAATATTTTTTTTTTCGGTGGTTATGAACGAAGCATGGGACTAAAATTTCGTTTTGTTGCCTTTATTTGTTTTTAGTGATTATATATTTTTAATGTATTAGACCATTTATTTATTTGTTAAAAGTCCTCTCTACGGTATAGAAGTATTACACTTGGACAGGTAATTGGGAACTAAATTATAAATTTAATTTTGTTAAAAAATATGAATTTTCATTCAATGATATAGTATCTAAATGATATAAAATAATAATAAAAAAAACATTATTGCGACATGTTAGTAAACCAGTACTTAACATTTTGGTTTCGGTAGTACCTCAAGAATGTCATAAATAAAATAGAATTTAATTTTAGAAAGAAATGCACAAATTAAATGACAATTTCTCCATGTAAAAAATAGTCATTGAAACAATTTTTTTTGTTATAATTTTAAAAATATATATTTTAATTTTTATTAAACTCAAGTTTTTACTATAATTTAAATTCAAATACAAGTTCAAATAATAAAAACCAAATAACTTTTAAAGTTGTGGTTAATTTAAAAAAAATTCAATCACACCATAATGTTCCCTTAGCCTTTAGTGTCTCTTTAAATTAGCCGAGAAACCCACTCCATGAGTGTGCATAGTTCCCAAAGACACTTTTTAGCCGTTACATTTAAGCTATTAATATTTAGTCTGTATTTCATAGTGTGTAAATAATAATTTTTTAAAATATATAAAAAAAATAAAAAGTATAAAGAATTTTTTAAATATCTTGAATTTGATAGTCAAGTTAAACTCAAAAGCATTGAGTCAGGTAACCAAATCCAAAGCTGATGGATCCCACTATAACCAGACATAAAACTATTGGGTTATGTTAGGAAGCCGGACCCAACGCATAATTTATTTGTATTTAATAATATATGTAATTCAAAACTATTGAATAAAATTTTTTTTAAAAAAATCAAATTTTGATAAAACTTTGAATCTCACATACTAATATTATAAAATTAAAATATGTTCTATTACCCAACTTAATATTATATTATAATATTTATGAATTATTTTTAAATGTATTTTATTGTTCACAAATTCTCTTATATAATACAAATATATAAAGTATATGATGTGAATAAAAAATTTATTAAGAGTTTCATTAACTTTAATATGATAATATTAATTATAATTTTTTTGAATCCTTTTATTTTAAAAAGTTCATTGTGATTACATGTAAGGCATGTATTAAAAATATGTATATAAACATTTTTAAGCTACTATTTAACTGTTTTTTGAATATTCACAAGGTTTGTCAAAATATATAAATCATTTAGTCTAATCTAAAACAATAAAGAAAATAACACACCACCTTTACCAAGATTGTTTTTTACAAAAATAATATTACTAAATGAATTGTCCATAAAAATAACATAATCCTGGGACAACTCCCCCCCCCCCCCGCCCTCTATCATGATTTCTTTATTTTTATTGAAATAGGATATGCATATACTACATTCGCCACCATTATTAATGTGCTAACATTTTTAAAATGCAAAGGCATACATACTTTAATAAGAAAATTCAACGTAATCTTGAATGGAAAAAAATTATTTTAAACCAACTTTTGTACAATATAAAAAAGGTCTCATCAATTTATTTTTTATTTACTGTATGAAAACATTTACATAAGATCAAAGAAAAAAACATATAAATTTGAAGTAAAGAAAAAAATAAAAAAATTTTAATTTTTTTAAAGCGCAAAAACAAACATGCTTTAATAAGAAAATTCAACTCAACTTCAAATGAAAAAAATTATCTATTACCCAACTTTTGTAGAATATAACAAACTCCCATCAATTTATTTCCTATTTACCATATGAAAAAAAAAATCAATAAGAGAAAAAAATTAAAATTGATTTTTTATATCACATCAAAATAATACAAAAACATGAAAAATATTAATTGGAATTAAAAAAAATAAAACGTTCTTAATTTTTTTAAAATATGTTTAAAACATAAAAATAAGCATGCTTTAATAAGAAAATTCAACCCAACCTCAAATGAAAAAAAATTATCATCACCCAACTTTTGTTCCATATTAAAAAAAAAACTCCCATCAATTTATTTCCTCTTTATTGTATGGAAAAAAATAAGAGAAAAAAAAATTCAAGTCTTAGGTCTTGCTGGTAGCATGACCCAACCAAATTGAGTCTACCTGTGGAGCCAGACCCAATATCCTTAAGTGTGGTTGCGTAACGAGATCCAATATCCTTGGCTTCCTTAGCTTTAAATTTCTTTGATTCAATTTTTAATTATTCCATGTCTAAGGCTTAGTAGTTTATGTCTAGATTTCTTTAAGGAAGAGTGTTATTTTTGTTTATTGTTGTCTTATAATATATCAGTAACATAAAGAGTAAAAAATAAATGAACGTCCAAAAGTTATTTTTGTTGATTTTAGACCAAACCAATTTGGAAACTTCTAAAATATCATATACTGCTTTTATGAATCCTAATCGCACTCCATATAAAATTTGAGCTTATTTGGAGATCGTTTACAATAATAATCAAGGTTAGGATTAAAACTTCTTGTAATATGTTAGATTTGTATTAGAAGGAAAATTGGAGTAAAATAAATTCATAAAATGTTCATATTTTACAAATTTGGTTTTAAGGTCCTAATTGAACTCCATATAAAATTTGAGGTTATTTAGAGTTCATTTGTTATAAGAGCTAAATTTAGGATTGGAACTTATCATAATAGGTCTAATTCGCATCAATAATTCAAACTTGTTTTGCTATTGTTATTTTTTAATTAATACAGTATAATAACATCATAATTGATATATTTAGTTGCCATTTAATTTTTTAATACAACCTTTGCATCATTTTTCTTTTGTGTTTTAAAAAACATCAATTTTTCGTATATATTTGCTTGTTACTCATGAAATTATAATCGTAGTTCCGTCTTTGCTTATTTTCATATTTTTCTTGCTTTTTAAGTCATATACACATATTTGAATACACTGCTAAGACTATTATATTTGGTGTTAGTTTCAGTTTCACAAGAGTTAAAGAAATGTGATATTAGAGGGAAAAAAAAAAGCATAATGAACATATTTGAGTGAAAAACCTATATTTAAGTGAAACACGTGACAAAGTGGGTGAGGAATATATATTCCTTTCCAACTAACTGATCAGTTCTTAAAAGTGTATTTTTATCAAGGTTTTATATCATCATATTGTACTTAAAGTGTCATTAAATTCCTTAACTTAAGCATGTTTTATAATAACATGATAACATAAGATGTCTTTAATTTATGTTAAATGCTCATTTGAATGCAGGCATATCTTACAATTTAAAGGATTGATTGGTGTGTTTAACTATTGAAAGTGAAAAGACAAAGAGAGGGCTAAGCTTAAAGAAGAGATGCTAGTTCAATTCAAACTGGAACATCATTCGGTTATTGGATCATAACTAGAGTTGTAAAACATGGATTTAGGTCTGGTTTACATGGATGAAAAGCTAACATATAGGCCTAAAACTTTCATGAGAGTCCAAGATTCAAAACGACCATTTTTAAGTTCAAATTGTAGCAACAAAAGAGAAGTCGGCATCTATCCTGCAACCCAGATATTGTTCAGTGTTCAGCCCATAGCTCAAGTTTTAGAAGTCCAAATGAGCTCATTCTTGTTGTTTTGGAAAGTTGAGACAAATGTCCAAAACTTTCATGAAGACTGTCTGTTCAAATTCTAACATTAGCAATGATGTTTTGTTCAGACAAGAAGATAATGGTTGTCACCAAGTCAAGAGGTGGCCACCTACTCAGTAATTAGTCATCAAATCAATAGTTCCAAGTTTCAGACAAGAAGATAATGTATGTTTTAGCTAAACATGCATTTAGACATCTTGGTGTTTGGATCAAGATCACTCTCTTTCTTTGTATTTTGTAATGTTCAAGTTTTATTTTATGTTATATTAATCTCTTGTTTATGTTTTTCATTTCCTTTACTATACTTAGTTAACTTATATCATGTTTATGCTCTTATATTGTTTATTTATGTTTTTTTTTCTTCAGTATATTTAACTAAGTTTATTATGTCAAGGTAAAAAAGTTCACTAATGGTGTTAGAATATGTATAATATAAACTCAACATGGACTTCAATGTTTATAACCAAGAAAGTTTGTTATTAACATGTCTTATCTTTTTATCTTACTAAGTCTTAATACTTTGCTTGCTAAAGATTAATCTATATTTGTGTTGTACAACCCTTAGGACAACAAATACTTGGCACTTTCATATCCTACTGTATGATATTACTGACACCAGTGCTTTCAAAGGAACTTGATTTGTTGTTAACATCATGAATTCCTGACAATATTTAAAAGTATGGTGTTACTAAAATAATATAATTAATATGATCATGTTAAAAATTTATAATTAACTATTAAGGATAAATCATCCGATTGAAACCTCCTTTGTATGTGGTTTCTAGTTGATTAATAAAAATAGTTATACTATACTTATTTTTTAATAATATTAGTGGATGAAGTAACCTTGAAAATTGCTATTATATTTGATTAATACTCACATCAATATCACATCTCAAAAGTTCTCTTTAATTCCTTTTCATTTGTTGTTTATAATTTTATGTAGTTCACCTTCCTGTGATTCGACCCCGGTCTTGTCGGGTTCTTTATTACTTTGACACTTTTGCACTTAGGATAAGACATCAATCTTTTGATTGTGTTACTAACAAATTTTCAGATTCAAAGATGTAGGAGTTAAGCAAAAGCAAAGCACTATAGAGATAAAGAAATTATAACTCATTTTCGCATTATGAATCAACACATGGATCAGGTGGCCAATGCATTTGGAGATAGGTTGGAGAGGCAATATGTTAACGATCATGGTAGGGTTCAAATTAGTCTGAGCAAAGAGAATTTAATGTTTAAAGGGTTGTTAGGCGAGTTAACACTAATGTGGATGAGTTTATGGCTGATAATATGGACATGAGTAATAATGATTTTGAAGATGTGTTCATGGGACATGGGAAATGTTTTGGAAAGTAGTGGAATTGTCACTTTGTAAGGAAACGATATGGTGTAAATTTTTGCTAAAGGGGTAACTATAGGTATTATGACCATATGGTTGTGAAGGTAGAGAAACAACTTAAACGAAAGGGTACCATTTAGTCAAGCCAACCATTAGGCCCTTCAAAACCTTGGAAACCCAGTTGGAAGGCTAACATTGGGGGTGGTCCATCACAACAGAATGAGGAGGGCAAGGTCGATACCCTAGAGAGAAGAAAGACACCTTAACCGTTGTTAAAGGTAACAATGTTACTCCCACTTCTTGTAACTATGGCATTAAATTCTTTTGTTATCTGGGTTTTGGTCATGTTGCTTCACATTGTCCAAACAAAATAGTCATGGTTATGAAAGCTAATAATGAGAATGAGACTAATAGGAAGAGTGAAGAGTAGAAGATGCCACCATTGGATGATGATGATGATGATGATGTTTATGTGAAGTATCCGGTTAAGAGACATACATTTGTGGTGAGAAGAGCATTGGATATGCATGTCAAGGTGGATGATTTAGAAGGTTAGAGGGAGAACATATTCCACAAGAGATGCAACATTCATAATAACATATGTAGCTTAATTATAGATGGTGGCAGTTGCACTAATGTAGCTAGTATTGAATTAGTGAGACAATTGAACGTGCATACTACCAAACATCTCATACCTTAAATTACAGTGGTTGAATGATGGAAGTGAAGTGAAAGTGAAAAAGTTGATTTTGATTTACTTTTCTATTGGTAAATATTATGATGAGGTGTTATATGATTTTGTGCCAATGTAAGCTATTCATTTATTGCTTCGTAGATCATGGCAATATGATAAGAGAGTGATGTATGATTGAGTAACAACTAAGTATTCTTTTGAGATGAATGGAAAACCTATAACTCTTGTATCTTTGACACCTAAGCAAATATACGAGGAACTACTGAAATTGAAGAAGGAGGAGACAGTTGAAAAGGAGAGCTTGTATATTAAGGGGGCCTTCTTTACTAACAAGGTTCTTCCTGGTTTTGATGATGATGATATTCTTTGGCTTAGTAGTGATTTGTTGACCATAGAAGATGTTTTCCATTGTACATATTTGAGTTTGAATCTTTTTAAAGAAGGGGAGGATGATACGAACTAATTTAGGTCCCAATATGACATTAAAATGTCTGCTGGCCAATTTTACGAGTTCAAGCGTATCTCTCAAATCATTTATTGGAAGAAGCCAAAATTTTACAAATAGATACTAGACACATGAAAATATATTTTGGTAACATTTCAAGTCAAATGGTGTCCGTGAACATATTATTTTAGAGGATCGATATTACTAGATAAATATTGTCAAATATGTTAGACTAAACCTTTGAGTACAGTTTAAGACATATCTAAAGCTAATGGTAGAAAGTTGTTGCGATTCAAGTTGGGATGGAAACTATATATATCAAGCTTTCCAACCATTTATCGTAGGCCCAACATTCATCTAGACAAGAGAGAACGATGTGTTTGAAGTCAGGACTGAAAATCTACAAAAAAATATGTGAAAATTGGAGATTCAGGCTACATAGAGGAATTGTAGCATGAAGATTTTGTTTTTATTATCCTATTTTATTTATTTATTTATCTATTTTAAATTTGGGTTTGTTCTTGCCTATTAGATAGTATTTAGGAGTTTATTTCATTATTTGACTTATGTTAGTTTATTACTAGTTTACACTTATTAACATGCAACCTAAAAGGGATCTATTAAGGTTAGTTAGAGGAAAGTATATAATGATTTTTAACTGCAAATTTCAGCAGCAAGTTGAAGAAAAATATGAGTTTTTCTTTTGTTTGTGGCAAAATAATCTTTCCTTGCAGGGATAAAAATCGTACACTAACTTATCAAAGATTATTTTGCTTTGTGGTGTCATTCATGTACTTGGGGTTTTTAGATACAAGGTTATCTTTGGATCCAAGTTTTTTTTTTTTTTTCCAATATTCTTGGTTCTTAGGTATATGGTTACCTATAGGTGAAGGTTCTATCAAACCTAATTTTTTGTTTTCCAGGTTGTTATCTACTTTAATGGGGGTTACATGACCACATGATTAAAAGGTCTGCATCACCTTCCTTGAACTTCCCTGGTCGGACTTATATGTCATACACTTTAGCCATCCGTTTTTGGTACAATTAGTGATGACATATTGTAGCTAATCTCTTCTCTATGATCATGTTTAGTTACTCATATCGTATTTTAACGCATTTAGTCTTAACAAGCTTAGATTCCATAAAAGCCTTATAGAGGGAATCTCCACTTTTAAAAGCATCACTGCCTCTATCCCATAAACTAGTGAATAAGATGTCACCCCAGTTAATTTCCTTATAGTTATTTGGTGTGCATGGAGAGTATAAGGAAGCCATTCATGCCAGTCTTTGTAGGTAAGAACCATTTTCTAGACAATCTTTTTTAAGTTCTTATTAGCAGCTTTAACAACACCATTCATCTTTGGTTTGTAGAGAGACGAATTAGAATGTTTGATTTTCTACTTAACATATAATTCTATGATCATCTTTTCATTGAAGTTCTGGACATTATCGGTCACTATCTTTATAGCATTTTCTGACAAAGTCTATGCCCCACATTGTGAATGACTAAGGTGATACAATGTTGAATAAAGGTGCATTAATCTTATCACTATACACCTAACATTTATAGCATTTTCTGACAAAGTCTATGCAATCTTTCTCTATATTCATCTAAAAATACTTCGCTATTTTCATTTGCCTAGCCATCATGTGCCCATTTGCATGTGGTGCAGATTCCTTCGTGTAGTTCTCAAGGTTTTCTTATCCACCTTTGATGTTTCAGAAGGATATTCTTGACATTGGATGGAGTTCTTTATATTTATATACTAAGGGTTACCATCTATTTCCTCTTTTACTAAACAATAATAAGTAGGAGAGCTCCTGATCTCAATACATATGGGTTATACTCTGATGTTACAATCAATTATTGTCATAGAGGCTAAAGTTTCCAAAGCATTACCAAACTGATTCTTATCTCTTCCTATATCAGTAAACTATATCTCATCAAAATCTTTAGCAAGTTTGGATAGATATTCTTGGTACAATCTTAGTTTCTCATCTTTATTCTACCTTTCACCTTTTACATAGTAGATTATCAACACTAAATCCCCATACACCTCTAATTTCCTTATCTTCATCTCCAAGGCAACTTCCAAACTATGAATACAAGCCTTATACTCAAGTCCTCATACTGGGAATGCCCTTAATATTATTCACTAACACCTTTTATGTAACCAGTTCTGTACTATATAATTTTTGTTGACTTGTTAGGGTTTCTAGTGATCATAATACTAGGTGGTGACTCCTTGAATGATACCTTTCCCCTATAAGAACAAGATGCTAGATATCTATTCTATATTTTTTTTCCTTTTTTAATGGTCACCATGATTTAGGTGTGACAACTACAGCCCTCTATCAATTTACTATCTAACTTGGACTATAATATATTGTCTTTTTTCTAGTTAACTAGAGAAAGTTTTGTTTAGACTCATATTTTACTCTTTACTAAAACAACAAGTCAAGAAAGGTACTTATGAAGAAGCTTAAGAGCAAGATATTAGATATCTATTCTATTTGTTTTTCCTTTTTTAAAGGTCACCATGATTTAGGTGTGACAACCACAACCCTCTATCAGTTTATTGTCTAACTTGGACTAGAATATATCCTACTAGTTAACTAGAGAAAGTGTTTTATAGACTCATCTTTTACTATTTACTAAAACAACAAGTCAAGAAAGGTACTCGTGAAGAAGCTATAAGAAAAAAACTCAAAGTACAAAAAAAGAAAAAAAAAAGAAAGGTTAACAGTTCATTATCAAGGTAGCATGCTCATTATAACCTTATATTTAAATGGTGAAGTGAAAGTTGCACGGCTATAATACCTATAAAAAAATGAATATTTGATTGTTCTTTAATTCCTACACGACGTTGGAACTCCCTGATAGCTTATTCCCTTTAATGCCAAAGGAAAACTCTAAAACAAAACAAAATCTTGGATTATTCTTTGCAACCCCTTATTAGATAAATACGATGTGTTGATGGAAAGATGAGAGGCTGGTGGGTCTTAGATGAGAGAATAGTGTAAACCCCCGTAAATAAAAATAAATAATAAGAACAATAATAAAAAAAAGAAAGAATAAAAAAAAACACATAGGATCGAAGTAATGACGTTTCGATGAGTAATGGATATTCGGTATGAAAGAAATGAATAAATAGTAGGAATGACAATAAATGTGTCATGTGAGAGAGAGAATGATCTCCATAAACAAATTTAAAGATATTGTTGAAGTCGAAAAGAGAGTCATGA
Organism: Populus alba x Populus glandulosa; assembly: GCA_033617975.1. Taxonomy (NCBI): domain Eukaryota; kingdom Viridiplantae; phylum Streptophyta; class Magnoliopsida; order Malpighiales; family Salicaceae; genus Populus; species Populus alba x Populus glandulosa. The sequence continues at coordinate 5,738,510 of CM066157.1, forward strand.
TTTTTAGTTTAAAACTTGTAACGTTGGCGAAACCAGTGATGAGGTTTCAATGGATGAAAGAATAAGAAAACAAAAATAATAATAATAGAAGATATGTAAACCCCGGTCAAAACACGTATTTTGACAAATTAATGATAAATGTGGTAATATTGAATTTATTGAGTATAAATTAAGGGGAAATGTCATGAGGATCTAAGTAAATAAATTAATGCATGAAATTCAGTTTTTTATGTAAAAGACACTAATTGTCTAGTTTTACGATATCGATGATATATCTCAATCCGACCGTTGGATCGAGTTGAAATTTTGTAAGGAATCTCCAGACATATTGTTTTATATTAGGTTCAAATTTCGTGTCAATCGGAGTTGGAAAAGATTTACGAAGAGTACTGAAAATCGGGTAAATGAAAGAAGATGACACAAGGGGCATTTTTGTAATTTTATCAAAACAAATACTCTCCTCTCCTCTCTTTAAAACCAGAACACGTCCTCTGCAAATGAAAAAGGAAACAGGAGGGAGACCATTTGTTTTGTCCCATTTTCTTCATTTTCTCTTCATCTCTTCAAGCTAAATCAAAAGGGAGTGTTCTTAGGAGGATCCTATCCAAGAAAACAAATTAAAAAACAACTTAGAGAGTTATAGAGCTTGAGAGAAACAAAGAGAAGAAGCTGGAAATTGGAAGAGGAGGACATGATTTTTGTAAATTTTTGCAAGAATTCATTGAAATAAGTTAAAGTAGCAAAGGTAAGCAATATACCCTTTAGTAATTTCGTTTTTCTCTCTTGTTCTTGCATGAGGAGAAGAAAACCCCCAAGTTTAAAATTCTAGGGTTCATATAAATATTTTGGGGGAGTAATTGTTCATGTGAATTTTGAGATTAATTGCATGAAAATGGCTTGATTTGCTGAAAAATAGAAAGAATCAATTGATTTGAAACTATGGGTTTTGGGATTGCAACAGGGCAGGCACTTTGGCAGCCATAGTTTGACTTTCCACCGTTGGATTAAATTGAGTTTTGGATATGTTATTATGCTCAATGTCACCTACATTATGACCGGAGGGCTTGTAAATATCAGACTTCGTTTGAGGGTTGTCACCGGAGGAACATTTCTGGAAAATCACACTTTAAGACAGCCTTGTTCATCAGCTGTTATATCATCCTTTCACCGTTGGATTGGTCTGGATTTTGGATATGTTGTTCATCCAGATGTGATATAAATTCTGAACGGTTTAGATCGGAAAAGAACACTCCTACCAGAAATTTTACTTCCTGAACAGCAGGTCTCCAAATTTCAGGTCAGTCTGTTATTGTTCTGATATCGGGAGTTTTAACCGTTGGATGTATGTTAATTTTGGATATGTTATTATGCTCAATGTCACCTACATTCTGACCAGAGGGATTGTAAATATCAGACTTTGTTTGAGGGATGTCACCGGAGGAACATTTCTGGAAAATCACCCTTCAAGACAGCCTTGTTCGTCAGCCGTTATGTACTTCCTGAACAGCAGGTCTCCAAATTTCAGGTCAGTCCGGTATTGTTCTGATATCGGGAGTTTTAACCGTTGGATGTATGTTAATTTTGGATATGTTATTCTAATGACGATGATGTATAATTCCACCGTTTGGATGTATTGAACTCTAAATTTAAATAATGATGTTTTAAGTTTGGTTTGAGAAATATTGAATGAGAATATGAGGGTTAGCATAAAAAAATATGTTTTGGGACTAAGGATAATGGTAATGGGTTTAATGATGATGGTTGTGTTTGTGTTCTGTTTGAGTCATGTTTGATGTGTTGATAAGTGATGGTATAATTAAATTCTATAAAGAATAGTGATTGACTAATATTTTGGTTGTGTTAGAATGGAAAATCATGTTGTAAGTTGAATTATGATATAAGGAATCATTTTGAGTGTGCTTTTGGAAAAATTTGGCATGTGTAGTCATTGATAAAATTTAAGTTAAATTACATTGTTTGGTGATAGATTAAATGATGTGAACCTCGTGATCACGTGGTCACGCAACCCACAATCAAGATTGAGATCTGATCCCGGAAAGCCGAAATAGGTCTGATAGGAGTGCGACACAATGAAAACCTGCCGCAAGGCACCTACACTATTGGAATGAGTAGAATGACGCCACGAAGCCAGTTAATCTTCGATAAGTCAGATTCAGTTCGTTCAAGAACTAAAGAATGCAAGAATCACTCTCACACGTTAAAACTGAAAAAATTCAGAAGTAATTATCATCCAAGCTGCCGAAATTGTGGCTTACATGAGTTTAAATAGTTCTTGAAAAATTAACCCTAATGGACCTCTTATGTGGACTTATATGAGGTCCACTCAAAACTAGCCCAAAACCCTAAACTAAAAAGCCAATAACTTGATCCAAACAAGCCTTGGATCCTAGCTGAAAACAAACTATTAATTAAGCCCAAACATGAAAGAAACTAATAAAAATAAGTAACTTGTCATTAAATACCACCACCCCTTCTTTCCTTGTGTAGCTAGGATGAATAAGGAATCCTTATAAGAAAAGGATTATGAAACATTAATGAATCCTTGCCACACTAGGAGATTATATTGCAACTCATTAAAGATCCTTGTGGAACTAGGAAATTCCCAAAACCAGCTCCCACATCCTTGGAGGAAAAAAATCCTAATCAAATAGGAAGTCCACAAGTCAAATGGAAGTAAATAACAAAATCCGTACAGCCTCTGTTGACCAGTATTGGGGTGCCTTCCCGAACTCCGATTGACCTGCAATTTTAACCCAAGGTAGTAAGATATTTCTAGAGAGTCCACATAAAATATTAGCCCGATCCAACGGTCGGATTGAGAATTATGACTGTTGCCGTAAACCTGGACTGTTGCGCTTTTTACGCCAAAATCCGAATCTGACCTTACTTGGGTCGTATCATAGGGCTGAGCCGTATCATTAAATGTCTTGGGACAAAAGAAAATCGGTGATGAAAAGTCATGCCCTTTGAACATTGAAGATCATTGATGAAGAATTGAATTAAATGGGCGTTTAATTTAAATGACAAGTACGAAAATAAAATACATTCATGGAAATTGTTTACGGAAGTATTTGATTTTGTGAATTTATGAATATTATGAATAAATCGGGAAGATTCAATAATGATTCAGGATGTTATATTAAAAATGTAGGAGAAGCATTCACTCGACTTCTCAGGAGCTCGTATAGTAGGAGCTTTGTAGGAGGGGCACAACAACAACAAGGAAGAGCGAGTTGAGCTTCTGCAGCTGGTAGGTGTTCTATACCTACACTTTTTACGTAGCGTTAATTTACGAACTTATTAAATTCTTGGTCTTTGCGTCTATGGATGAAACCACAAAGAAAGAGGATAAAGTGAAATAAACGAGAAATTAAAAATGGATTTGAGTACTTGACTAGGTTAAGAATATGAATTACACTAATAGACTTCATTGATGATCATTCCTCGAACTGGATTAGCCGGTCCCGAATGCGGAGGCTAATGATGTTAGTAAGGTTTACTAACATCGGGCTTAAATGTTGACAAATGGTTGATTAGCTTCGGCTAATGGCATCCGAATGGATGACCGGGATGAAGGACTGATTAGCTTCGGCTAATGGCATCCGAATGGATAGCCAGGACAAATGAATGATTAGCTTCGGCTAATGGCATCCGGATGGATGGCCGGGACAAATGAATGATTAGCTTCGACTAATGGCATCTGAATGGATGGTCGGGACAACGAATGATTAGCTTCGGCTAATGACATCCAGATGGATGGCCGGGACAAATGAATGATTAGCTTTGGCTAATGGCATCCAAAGTGGATGACCGGGGTGAGTGAAAGGTTAATGATATTGACTGGTGCTGTCAATATCGGCAATCACACAAAACTTGATTAGCCGGTCCCAAATGCAAATCATCCCTGAAAACGAGGGATACTGAACTTGATTAACTATTCGGGTGAGAATAGTCAATGATATTGACTGGTGCTGTCAATATCGGCAATCACAGGAAACTTGATTAGCTGGTCCCGAATGCGGAGGCTAATGATGTTAGTAAGGTTTACTAACATCGGCATAATCATCCCTGAAAACGAGGGATACTGAACTTGATTAACTATTCGGGTGAGAATAGTTAATGATACTGACCGGTGCTGTCAATATCGGCAATCACACGAAACTTGATTAGCCGGCCCAAAATGTGGAGGCTAATGATATTAGTAAGGTTTACTAACATCGACATAATCATCCTTGAAAACGAGGGATACTAAACTTGATTAACTATTCGGGTGAGAATAGTTAATGATATTGACCGGTGCTGTCCATATCGGCAATCACACGAAACTTGACTAGTTATTCCTGAAGTGAAAGCTAATGATGTCAAGAATCTTGACATCAACATTTCCGGAAATATTCCAAGATATTATGGAAAGAAAAATCTGAGTGGCTATTTCATGTTAGAAATAGTCGATAACATCAATCAATGGTATTAATTTTGACGTTTATAATGAACTTGATTAGCCGATCCTAATATGAGAGACTAATAACACTAATGAAAATTTATTAGTATCAGCATTCCCTTCCAAGTTTTAGGGGAGAGGTAATAATTAAAAATATTAATGAAATGGGGATTGACATCTTGATAGGATTATTCATTCGACCTTGAAGAGGCGGATATTGATTGGAAATTATGGAATAAGATGGGCGGAGGAACTAGTTACCCGGTGATGGGCTAGTGGCATTAGTTTTGTTTTCTAATGACCGGAATATACAACTTGAATTAAACTTACTTGTGTGGTGTTAATAGTGTCAGGATGACTGACTTGTCAGATTATAAATGGAATGTTGGATGATACCTAATTGTTAAACAAAAATGGTAATTTGTGTTTATATCATGGATTATTGGAGAAAAAAAAAAGAAACTGATGAGGATCTAATTCTTGTGAAAGATGGAGGCAAATATCGTATCGCTTGGGACGTGAGAGCAGAAGTTCATTAACCATGGTAGGTGTTATACACTTAAGGAATGCAATGATATATATATATATATATATATATATATGATGTATTTTGAATTGATTGGAAAGAATTGTAATTGATATAATTTGAGAATCATGTCCTGCGCACAGGGAGGATGTCAAAGAAATTATGACCAATAATGTAAATATGTTGTATTAAGGTTTCATGTTGTTACTGGCATGATAAGAATTTAGTGATAATTATAATAGTGTAATAAAATGCCAATAATAGTCATATTATTTGAAGATGGATCGGATGTGAATATTGTGAAAATGATGGCAGGTTCCATGATAATAAGAGATTTTACTGAAAATCTAAAGAAACATTGGAATGTGTTGAAATGGGCACAAGAAATATGTAAGTGGAATATATTTATAAACTAAAATTGGACCGAAATAATGATGAGTTTGACAACTTATATGGAAAAGCCATAATAGGTATAATAGATGTTGGGATTGAAATTGATATAAAGAGATTGAGTAAGAGGGAGAGAAATCACATGGTAGATATTATAATGAATTAAATGCGCTCATGAGGTGAAACAAGACACAAAATGAAAATGTTGAATTATTATAATGAATTAAATGCGCTCATGAGGTGAAACAAGACACGAAATGAAAATGTTGAATGATTCTAGGAAGGATGGATAGAGACGTAATAATGGAAGGATAAATGAGAATTTCAAGGAACTATGATTGCATATCGTTGAATATATGTTTAACTTCGTGCATGCATTGTGTGATTTTCCTTTTATGCTATATTTATTATATACATTATGAAATTGCAGGTCCTTCAGATTCACGCTAGGAGTAGCGTTTCAGGTCCCCTAGTTTCCTTTTGCATGATTGAATAAGAAGATGAACATTAATGTATTTTGTCATTAAGGAACTAAATGACTTAATATGTAATAGTACTCTTTTTACATTAAGTGTTGGGACATAAAAATGTATTATTCTGTATTTGTAATCTTAGTTTGCTTACTTGCAATTATTATGAATTACGTGTGTTAATGGGAAAGAAATGAGCATGCGAAATGTGAGGCATGTACCGTGAATGATGTGTTGTTGAGGTTCTACATGATTATGATGTGATTGAGAAATAAGTATAATTGTACAGGATGATTGTCGATAACTTGGGACCTCCAGATATAAAGAAAACTCTGCCAAAATTTCAGTGGAAATTTCGGCAAGTCTCTGATAAGTTCGGTGGATAAAAAAAAAACCTATTTTTTTTAAAGTTAATGCTCAAAGTTCTTTTATGAATGTACAAAATTACAGGGCGTTACAATAGGATGTGTTGATGGAAAGATGCAGGGCTTCACTTGTTATAGAGTTTTATATTATTATTATTGCTACCGTTGTTGGGTTAGTTTTGATGTTGTGAGGAAGGGTGGAAACATCAGTGAGACTGTGAGAGAATGGTAGAAAAGAGGCTAGTTTATGGGTCTTGGATTTTTTGAAATTAAAAGGTGATGTTTTCTTTAAGGGTTGGTGATTGCTAGTAGTTCCAAAACTTGAAGCTTCCCTAGTTCTCGCCCCCACCCCCTTTTTTTTCTAAGAGTTGTTTCCTTTCAGTTTTTATAGGGCAACAATCAGATTCTTCCTAGGAAATCCATCCATCTCCTTCATCTTTGATCCCTTTACCTTTTTAAAATAGTATAAGATCTTATGGATGGAGATCCCAACCGCTTGAACCAACTTTGTATTTAATGAAAAGGAAACACTAACAGTCCTGCCATTGTTGGACTATTGAGGACAAGTTTTTTTTTTATGTTATATGATCATCGTAGGAGTAAAGAAAACTGAATGAAGGTAATCTAGGCTATGATTTGGAGCATATTTGGTGGGAAAATTAGGTTGAACCGAGGCTATTTTACTGGTTTCATTGGCAACTTTCTCTAGAAAAAAAGGAAGAATAAAATAAATAGTGGTCGAACGACATGTTGTTTAGGTCCTTGGTTTAACATCAGATGATGAGTCGTCTGTTAGGGGGGATTTAGGTTAAATTAAAGTCATTTTTTAATTTGGACCCTAAACTTCTGAAACCTTTTAATTAAGCCTAAAATTGTCCTTATCTTTATAATATTTTTAATTTCACCCCTGAAAGTTTTGGGTGTCTTCAATTCAGTCCTCAATTAATCCTTCAAACTTCTAGTTTTTACAATTTCACGTCTAATAAAGTCAATTAAACTCTTAAAAGCTCAATTCTTATTCATTATGGTCACTGGATCTTTATTACTTGCAATTTTAACTAGAATTGACTCCTGAACTTTGATTTTTCTCAAATTAAACTCATAATTACACTAATTAAATCAATCCAAAATTCAATTATGTCACTGTACTTATCAATTCTTCCAATTTTGGACAAATTAAATTTCAAACTTTATTTTTCTTTCATTTTAGCCCTTGACTTAATCAATTATGCTCTTTCAAAATTCAATTAAGCCATTGGCTTTCTTCTATTTTGTAATTTTTCTCTCATATTCAACTTTCTTCTTAATTAAACATTTATTTGTCAAAAACTGGACTACCAAACTATGCAATTTTGCCCATGTTGGTCCTTAAACCTTCAATTTGTACAATCTTGATAAAAATTTCAATCCTTCTTTTCAAATATTTCTTCAACAAGACCCCAAAAGGTTCATCTACCTGGCATTTTGAATAGTTGTGCATGCCTGATTGATTCAGAGTACTATTTGCTCTTTTTCTTCTTCTTTTTTTCTTCTAGTAGCAGCCTTAATAGTTAGAGAGATTAATGCAACTAAACAATACAAGCACAAATGATTGCCTTTAATTTAGTGGAGCATTCTTCCTAAGATCTAATGGTTTCTTATGTAGCAAATCATTAAACCTTAGTTGCTTTATAAATTAGAGAGATCAAACAATTAAAGATTTGATATCTAATCTAGCATTATATTGCAATGAATAATAAACTAGTAGGCCTTCAATTAAACAAGACAATCAAGAAAATAGGCATCGAAGAACATTCAATACTCAAAAAATGAATTGAATAGTAAAAACAAATTAGATCTCACAATTTTATTGATTCTGAAGCTTCCATTTCCTTTGACCAATTAAAAATTTAGCTATATAGAACCATGATAAAACTAGAAGGAGAAAAAGAAAAATAGAGAAGAGGGAGAAAAGAGGTGTCTCCTCTGATCTCCTTTTTCATTTTTTACACATTAGTTTCCTTCCAATAAGCCTATAAAACCTCATAATATAACTAGAAAAGTGATGTTTTCAGCTGGAATTCATGCACTAAATCTGGAAGTTTTAAAAAATAAACCACATCGTATTAGATTTTCAAGCCAAAGAATGTTTCAACACGATGGCAATACATATGCAACGACTTTATGCTAAATTTCGACCTCAGTGCATTAGTATCTCTAAAAACACAAAACATGAAAGTTATTGAGTGTCTTCTTAGAGTTATATAGCATTTTGAATCATCTCAATCAAAGCTCAAATGATAGAGTTATGCTCAAATTACAAAACAGTGTTGAAACCATCCAAAATCATCTATTTAGCTTTATTTTGCCCTTAACGCCTCCATTTGCATTCTAAATCACATAAAAATAATGAATAAATTGAGGCATAAAATTTTTTAAAATAATAAACAATAAGGGAGAAAAAAATGGTATTTTTTATTTTTATCATGTTCCTCTTACTAGTATTATCTCACTTTCCTAGAATCCCACAACCAATGCCTCTCCTGCATCTGATGCATTTATATTATTCGATAGTTTTACCCATATTTACTTAGTATTTTCCCTATGTTTTATATATAAAATGCCTTGATATTTTTTATTTTAAGTTTTGAAGGCACTTTTGGATGTAAGATTTAAAAGAAGTAAATTGAAGAAATTGACAGATTTGACCTCTGACCGATGCCTCTCCTACATCTAACGTAATTATATTATTCGATAGTTTTACTCATATTTACCTAGTATTTTTTTTCTATTTGTTTTTATATAAAATGCTTGATATTCTTTATTTTATGTTTTGAAGGCACTTTTGGATATAAGATTAAAAACAAAGTAAATTGGAGATAATTGGCAGATTTGACATATGATCAATATTTTGTGCATAGCTTGAGCTCTAGAGATCAAAATAAAGTTATTCCAATGGTATTAGAAAGATAACATCCATATATATATATATATATATATATATATATATATATATATATATATATATATATATATATATGACAAGAAAAATAAATAGAGAAAAAGCATTGAAATTGCAGCCTTCAAAGACAAATCTTGTATTCTACAGTGTAACGTTCTGCTATTCTTACTTGAATATCTTGCGTTGGAAAAGTCTATTTGATGCAAACTCAATTTTCTTAGATTCCTAACTCGAAGACCTATCAACCTACCAAATTTCAATAGCAAAAGAGCTCATATTACAAAGATATGATTTTTCTAAGATGATATATGAATTCTGCCGGCAAATAGGTTTTGTGAAGAAACAAGTCCAATTTACTTCCCAAAGCATTCAAATTGACATCCAAGTTTTTATCTTGGAAATTTAACTCCTTTATGTCCAAAGACAAAGCTTGAAGATTTTATGCAAAATTATTTTTTTTTTTTTTTAGAAAAGTAGTTATTGTACTACTTAAATGTAAATTGTTTACTTAGAAAATGACTATTTTGTAGGAATGAGGGATTAGAGTTTAGAAAGAGAAAAAGGAAGGGGGGAAAAATCACCCTTTCTTCCTATACCTGAAATCATGTATTCATCTTTTCTTTTGATTAGTCTCTCAATAGACATGCAATGCTAAGTTCCTTTTCTTGGTTGCAAGGACATATAAACCTTTGGATTTCAAGAACTATGAGATCTATTTTACCTTTTATTTTCAGTTTATATGATGAGTATGTTTGTTTTCCTATGCTTATTTCCTATGATTGATTAATTTGATTGCTAGAGCGGACTCTAAGTTATTATTCTAACTAATTTATTACTAAATTTACTATCAAAATCGAAGTTGTGGTATATAAACTTGTGAAGCAACTGAGTTTAATAATTGTGGCGGATCAATGTTATTAATCATAGGAAAAACATTCAATCAAATCAAACATGGACTGCAGACAATTATGTTATCTAAATTAATGAACCTATCTAGTTCTTAAGGCTACCATTGAATTAAGTTACTAGTGCGAACATTCTGGTTGTTTGATGGTTATGGTTAGTTATACGGTGGATCAGTTAACTAACTAATGTTAAGAAAAGATAAATATTTAGAATATAAATTGATGTATCATTTCAATGATTGGTTCTAATTTCCATAGGTGGATGTCTACTTGAAACCAAAGTTTGTGTCTTGATAATTTTCTAATTTATTTAATTTAGCTTTATTGTTTTGTTGTGTTATAGACTAGATAACCTCAAAACTCCCCCAATTGCATATCATCTAGCATAGAAATCTGAATTAAACCTTCTTCGTGGGATCGACCCCTTGCTTACTCTCTATTATCTTGTTTATTTAAGCTAGGGTAATTAATTTGTGTGATCGCGACATCACAACAACATCATAAAAGTCTTACATCAAATTCACTTCTTAAATATTAAGAATGTTCTTATCAATATTCTTTTAGCAATTTGGATACTTGTAACTCATGAATACATGTACTCTTACATTATCACATATTAAGCTTTTAGTTTCCAACACTTGATGTTCCAATATAAGCAATACTTGCATGTAAGTTAATTCCATGCATGCACACATATTATGTTTTTTTTTTCTTCCATATAATAATCAACCATATTTTCCAAGATAATTAAGCTTAGGGTTGCCCATAACAGCCCCTTTACTTTCCATAATAGGGTTGTCATGACAACCTTATTTTAAGCACTTTTGGCCATCAAAAAGTTCCTAAACTCTTTTCAAATTAGGGTTGCCACTTCAGCCCTTATTCTTACCATTTTAAGGTGCCAAAACAGCCCTAATAAACCACTTTTAGGTCTATAAATGACAACCTTTGCACTCCACAATTGAGGCACCATAACCAACACCACTTTAATTTTTTAGGATGTCTTAAGAAGCCTCTTTTTATTTTATCTTTATTTAATATTCATCCCTTACTTTAAATTTAGTCTATTATAATAGCCTTTGTTAACCCAAAATATATGCATCACATCAACCTTTTAATGCTTCCACCAAATCAACCCTCTATTCCACATGTACATTCCTTTCAACCCAATCACACATACAATTTTAACTCCTTATGAACCCTTAAATCATTCAAGAATTACAAGAAACTTCGTCAACACAATTCAAAATTTTCAAAGAACTTTATCAACACATTTCAGGAATTTTAAGAATACTTTATCAACATACACCATTCAAGAATTCTAAAACTTGACCAAACTCTTCATTCCTTAAAATCATAAGTTTTTCTTTCAAGATCAAAACATACACATTCAAGTAACATAATCATCACACATTTGAGAATTTCTTAAAGAACACACAATTACTATAAATCCCCATTCCCCCGCAAAACTCATAATGGCCAAAACCTCCATCTTAATCCATAAGGGTTTCTTTTTCAAATATTTCACCACATTACACTTAATTTTATTCCCTAATCATAAAACTTCAATGTTTTCATAAAGGAAACGTGATTTTCCCAATATTTCTCAAAAACCTAGAAATCAAGAAACTCATCTTTCCATCTAATTTTCATGCATTAAGTTACTTTTAACACACCCTTTATGTTTCTACTACCATAATCAAGCATAAATTCAAGCAAAGATTAAATGTAAACATTTCCCCTGATTGGCCGAACCTAATTAGGCTTTTTACCGTTGGATTATTCTTCAATTTGTTATCTATTTGCTCTATTTACTTCTTATTACAACATTATTTCATAAAATCTTTGTTAATTCAACAATTGTTTTCACTCTACAGGAACCCTAATTTTTTTACAAAATAAGTTAAGGTTTTTCCTTCTCTTCAAAATTAAGAAAATAAGAGAATACGGATGTCAAGACACCATATCAATGAGTCTTAAATACAAAAGATCACTTGATTGATTTCCCTTCTTCTCCAATTCTTCCTGCTTTTCTCTAACTTCCTTGAATTCCTTTTTGTTTTCTTGAATTCTTGCTTATGTAATGTTTTTATTACTAATCTCTCTCTCTGTCTCTATGTGTTCTCTCAATTTTTTGTTTTAATATGTTCTCTCTTAGAATTAAAAAGTCATAGAAGAGTTCTCCCTTCCCTTTTTTTTTCATTTTTATTAAAAAAGATAGTTCCTCTCTTCTTTTTTTTTTTTTCAAAAGAGGTTGTTACTTTCCTTTTTTTATACCATCTAGAGAAAACCACTATTTATATTGTATTATTGTAAAACCCTATTTAAAAAGAGAGAGAGAGAAGTATACCAACTAATCCCAAGTGGAAAACATGAAAGAACTAATCGAAGGATAACCAAAAAAAGGTACTAGGATAAGAACATCTAGCATCTAAACACAACCCACCATATATAAGGAGTATAAATTCATGGAGAGAAAAAAGAGATGACTTTTCCTCTCCCTCAAAACTAGCAGTAACCCTAACTGCAACAAGCCCCCCTCTTGCAAATAAACTCTCATCCAAACCATCCTTACATGTCACCCCTTTGAATACTTGAGTGAGAAAAAAGTTTAAGAGTGGAAAGAGAACCAAAAATATGAAGACAGAAAGGGGATAAAGGGTTGGCTAGAACATTAAAGGAAGGAGAGAAAAACCGAGAGGGATGGGAGGAACACTAACAAAACCTACCCTAAATCTTGTCTAAAAATCATGTGTTAAAAGTAACCTCACTCTCCTACTTGATATTTTGTGATTTTGAAGGAAGATGAGAAGGAAGCCTCAAATGAAATGACCTAGGGTTCTTGCACTTTTAATTTTAGAAAGATTAAATGGAAAGATTGGAAAACTAGGGATAAAAAAAGATGTAATTTTAGAATTTATAATAAAAACAATTGATGTATGTTGAAGAACAAACCCTAGCTAAAGGTTGGCCTATTCAAAGAATGAAAGAAGGATGGAATGGAATGATGAAATGTGTCAATTGTGATCTTGTTATGCTCTAAGGAAAATACTTGAGCTAAAACAAAATTTTTACATATGCGAATACCTTATTTTGCATCATGAATTGAAGAACTTGCTTGATTATGGACTTAGAAGATTGGTGTGTGAATTGATGCATGATAACATATGCATATTTATTGTGAAAATAATGATTTACATTAGTAAACTAAAAGAGGAAGGGATACCATGTTCGACCAAGAGGAAGCACAATGAAGGAAACATTTGTATGATGAACATCCTTAGAGAAATAAAATAAATGGTAGAAATTGAACTCATGTGTAATGTGAATTAGTTATTAGCTTATGTTTTATGATTTGGAATGGTATAATTAAGAATGATGAAATGAAAACTTGATGTCAATGCCCCATGTTTCAACCCCATGGAAGCTTGGATAGGAGAAACCTTGAAAATGTGCATGTTTGAACTTAATAGTATACTATTTGACAACATTGAGATGAACTTGATGAGATTATTGATTAGTACTTAAAAGTGCATGTTTATCAAGGTTTTATATCATCATTTTGCACTTGAAGTATCAATAACTCCTTAACTAAAGCATGTTTTATAATAACAAGTTTGATACTATAAGATACCTTAATTTATGGTAAATGCTCATCTTATATGCATGTCTATCACATAAATAAAAGAATTGATTGATGAGTTTAAGTATTAAAAGTGAAAGGACAAAGAGATGGCCAAACTTAGAAAAGAGATGTCGGTGCAGTCCAAACCGGAACATTGCTCAGTAATTGGATCATATCTGGAGCTCTAGATTTCGGATTTAGGTCCACTTTATATGGATGGAAAGGTAAGACAAAGGCCTACAACTTTCATGGGAGCCCAAGATTTGAAAAGGTCGTTTTGAAGTCCAAATTGAAGGAACAACGAAGAAGTCCGAAGCTGTCCTGCAGCCCAAACACTATTTAGTGTTCAGCCCATATCTTGAGTTCTAGAAGTCCAAATGACCTCATCTTTTTTTTGTTGGAAAGCTGAGACAATTTCCTAGAACATTCCTGAGGATTCTGGGCAAATTATGATGTTAGCAATGGCGTCTTGACCAGACAAGAAGATAAGGATTGTTATCAAGTCAAGATGTGGCCACCCACTCATCAATTAGTCAACAAATCAATAGTTCCAAATTTTGGCCTATAAAAGGAGGCACTTACCATGTATTGAGGCATCTTGGTGTTCAGATCAAGGTCATGCTCTTGCTTTCTCTCTTTGTATTGCTTATGTCTTGCTTTCATTAATATCAAGTTTATGCACTTCATTTCCTTTCCTTTGTCTAGTTAACTTCTTTCTCATTTATGTTCTTGTCTTGCTCATTTATGTTTCTTTCTTTTATTATGTCCAGCTAAGTTAATTATGTCAAGGTGAAAAGGGTACACTAATGGTGTAAGAACAAGTATAATATAAACTTAACATGGACCTTAACGTTGGATACTAACATGTTTTATATTTGTTATCTTGTTCACTTTAATACTTTGCTTGTTAAATGGTTAATCTAGATTTATGTTATATAACACTTGGTACAACAAATACTTGGCACTTTCATAGCCCATACTGTATGGTTTAACCGACACCTGAGCTATGAAAGGAACTTGATTTGTTGTTAACATAAGTTATAATCATGAATGCCTGCCAACATTTACAAGTATTAGCTTTATTCGAATAAGATAATTAATGTAATCATGTTAACAATTTATAATCTGATTGGAACCTCCTTTATGTGTGGTTTCCAATTGAGTAATAAGAGTTTATATTATACTTGTTTGAAGTACCATTAGTGGATCCTCTAACCTTGACATTTGTCTTTATCATTGTTTAATCCTTACGTTAATCTTTCATCTCAAAGTTCTCATTAATTTCTTCATCTTCTGCTTTTATTATTGTTATTATTATTATTATTACTTACATTCTGTTTATATTATATAATATATATCTTTGATCTTTTCATAAACTCAGTATATAGGCTGGAAACCTGTGACCCGATCTTTTAGATCATTCTCAGGTATAACAACGCCACATACTGAGTATTATTATTGTTGTTATTATTGTTGTTATTGTTGTTGTTGTGTTGTTATTTATAATTTATACAATTAACCCCTCTGTGGTTCGACCCCGGTCTTGCCGGGTTATTTATTACTTCGACACTCCTGCACTTGGGAAAAGACATCAAGCTTTTGGTCGTGTCAATTATTAAAAGGAATATGATTCTTGAACATGCTTGGTAATACATCATAAGTTAGAATGCCTAGTTAACCTTTTGCCATGCTATAATGAATGAGAATTGATGATATCACATGAAAAACTCAAAATATGCTTGTTAGGGAAGTGAGATAGGCTTCGACCATCTTAGAAGAAAATAACAAAGAAAAACCTTCATGAATGTGTGATATTGTCATGGAATAGAAACATTTTATGTTGCTCTTGCTTCAAAAACTAGGTTGAAGTATGGTATTTAGGAGGAAAACTCGGTATTGACCATATGCGTGAACTTACAGAAAAGAAACATCAGAATGACTTAGTTTCGTTGATGATTTTCAGTATCAGAATGACTTAGTTTTCATTGGCGATTTTCAGCGTCAGAATGACTTAGTTTTTCATCATGAAAAGAAGAGGTTGGGAAATAAACACTAGTGATCCTTAGTCTTGAAATCTCTTAAATAGATTTTGAGCCTACAAATATCATTTTTTTTCATAACTAAGAGCCAAAGCCTACATTACATGCCTAATCAAGCCCTTTCTAATCAAAAGCAAGCAATCTGGATTAGTAGGCAATGCTATCCCATGTGAAATGAGTTATTATTCATGCAATCAAAATGAATGCTTTGAAAACTGGTTCTATGAAACTCTCAAATCAAAGCTTGAACCACTTCACATTTTCACCAAAACTAAAACAAAAGTTTTCAACACTTATGCAAACCTATTCATGAGAATCGTTTTAATTTCTTTAGAACAAGTTTGTTTTAAACAAACATCAAAATTATTTTTGTTTGACATGACCAAAAGATTGATGTCTTCTCCCAAGTGCAGGAGTGTCGAAGTAATAAATAACCCGGTAAGACTGGGGCTGAACCATAGGGAAGTTAATTGTATAAATTATAAATAACAATAATACAACAACAACAATAATAAGAATAATAGTACTAGTAGTAATAATAATATTAATTGTAATAATAATAATAATAATAATAATAATAATAATAATAATAACAATAATAAAGAAGAAGAAGAAGAAGAGGTTGATGAGAATTTTGAGATGCAAGATCAATGTGAGAATTAAACAAGGATAAAAACAAGTGTCAAGGTTAGAGGATCCACTAATGGTATTTCAAACAAGTATACTATAAACTCTTATTACTCAACTGGAAACCACACACAAAGGAGGTTCCAATCAGATTATAAATTGTTAACATGATTACATTAGTTATCTTATTCGAATAATGCTAATACTTGTAAATATTGTCAGGTATTCATGATTATAACTTATGTTAACAACAAATCAAGTTCCTTTTGATTAGTACTTAAAAGTGCATGTTTATCAAGGTTTTATATCATCATTTTGCACTTGAAGTATCAATAACTCCTTAACTAAAGCATGTTTTATAATAACAAGTTTGATACTATAAGATACCTTAATTTATGGTAAATGCTCATCTTATATGCAGGTCTATCACATAAATAAAAGAATTGATTGATGAGTTTAAGTATTAAAAGTGAAAGGATAAAGAGATGGTCAAACTTAGAAAAGAGATGTCGGTGCAGTCCAAACCGGAACATTGCTCAGTAATTGAATCATATCTGGAGCTCTAGATTTCGGATTTAGGTCCGTTTTATATGGATGGAAAGGTAAAACAAAGGCCTACAACTTTCATGCGGAGCCCAAGATTTGAAAAGGTCGTTTTGAAGTCCAAATTGAAGGAACAACGAAGAAGTCCGAAGTTGTCCTGCAGCCCAAACACTATTTAGTGTTCAGCCCATATCTTGAGTTCTAGAAGTCCAAATGACCTCATCTTTTTTTTGTTGGAAAGCTGAGACAATTTCCTAGAACATTCCTGAGGATTCTGGGCAAATTATGATGTTAGCAATGACGTCTTGACCAGACAAGAAGATAAGGATTGTTATCTAGTCAAGATGTGGCCACCCACTCATCAATTAGTCAACAAATCAATAGTTCCAAATTTTGGCCTATAAAAGGAGGCACTTACCATGTATTGAGGCATCTTGGTGTTCAGATCAAGATCATGCTCTTGCTTTCTCTCTTTGTATTGCTTATGTCTTGCTTTCATTAATATCAAGTTTATGCACTTCATTTCCTTTCCTTTGTCTAGTTAACTTCTTTCTCATTTATGTTCTTGTCTTGCTCATTTATGTTTCTTTCTTTTATTATGTCCAGCTAAGTTAATTATGTCAAGGTGAAAAGGGTACACTAATGGTGTAAGAACAAGTATAATATAAACTTAACATGGAACTTAACGTTGGATACTAACATGTTTTATATTTGTTATCTTGTTCACTTTAATACTTTGCTTGTTAAATGGTTAATCTAGATTTATGTTGTGTAACACTTGGTACAACAAATACTTGGCACTTTCATCGCCCATACTATATGGTTTAACCGACACCTGAGCTATGAAAGGAACTTGATTTGTTGTTAACATAAGTTATAATCATGAATGCCTGCCAACATTTACAAGTATTAGCTTTATTCGAATAAGATAATTAATGTAATCATGTTAACAATTTATAATCTGATTGGAACCTCCTTTATGTGTGGTTTCCAATTGAGTAATAAGAGTTTATATTATACTTGTTTGAAGTACCATTAGTGGATCCTCTAACCTTGACATTTGTCTTTATCATTGTTTAATCCTTACGTTAATCTTTCATCTCAAAGTTCTCATTAATTTCTTCATCTTCTGCTTTTATTATTGTTATTATTATTATTATTACTTACATTCTGTTTATATTATATAATATATATCTTTGATCTTTTCATAAACTCAGTATATAGGCTGGAAACCTGTGACCCGATCTTTTAGATCATTCTCAGGTATAACAACGCCACGTACTGAGTATTATTATTGTTATTATTGTTGTTATTGTTGTTGTTGTGTTGTTATTTATAATTTATACAATTAACCTCTCTGTGGTTCGACCCCGGTCTTGCCGGGTTATTTATTACTTCGACACTCCTGCACTTGGGAAAAGACATCAAGCTTTTGGTCGTGTCAAGTTTTTGGCGCCGTTGCCGGGGAGGTAAATTCTTGTATAAATTATAATATTTATTTTATCTTCTCTTTTCATTTTTCATTTTATTTAACTTTTGTTTCTTTTTCTTCTCTTTTATTTTCTTCCTTTTAATTCTCTTCTTAGACGTGCATGAGAGTTTGGTCACGTACATTAAGTGGTAGACTTTGTAGGGTATCCTCATCATTTTCAGAAAATATGGCCGAAGAAGATAATCAATCACTTCATAATGAGAATAATGAGAATAACCGTATGAGAACACTTAGAGACCACATGAATCCCACAAGAACAAGTGCACCCTCATGCATAGTTTTCCCTCCTGATGCATCTCATTTTAATTTTAAGCCAGGCATTATTCAACTTTTACCATCTTTTCATGGCTTAGACTTAGAAAATCCATACTTGCATTTAAGGGAATTTGACGAGGTCTGTAATACCTATAATGACTCAAATTGTAGCATGAACACCATTCGATTAAAGCTTTTTCCTTTTTCATTAAAAGATAAAGCTAAAACATGGCTACAAAATTTGAGACCAGGATCCATTCGTGCTTGGGATGATATGCAACAATAATTTTTAAAGAAGTTTTTTCCATCTCACAGAACAAACTCTTTCAAAAGACAAATCATCACTTTCACTCAAAAGCCAAGAGAAACATTTTACCAATGTTGGGATAGGTATCGAGATTTGCTTAATACTTGCCCACATCATGGTTTTGAAACATGGAGATTGGTTTCACATTTTTATGAAGGTTTAACACCTAGAGATAGGCAAATGGTTGAATTGATGTGCAATGGAACCTTTGAAGATAAAGACCCTAATGAAGCAATGGAGTACCTAGACTTGCTAGCCGAAAATGCTCAAAATTGGGACACCACAGGTACTTATGAGGCACCAGGTAAAACTCAACCTCATACATCCAGTGGAGGTATGCACAACCTCAGGGAAGATCATGATCTCCAAGCCAAGTTTGCATCTTTAGCTAGAAAAGTCGAGGCACTAGAATTGAAAAAGAGTGGTCAATTAAAATCGATTCAAGACATTGTGTGTCAAATCTGTGAAACCAATGAACACTCAACAAATGATTGTCCAACTTTGCCTTCTTTTAAGGAATGCCTCCATGAACAAGTCCATGCTCTAAACAGTTTCCAAAGGCCCAACCATAACCCATACTCACAAACGTATAACCCTGGTTGGAGAAATCACCCAAATTTCAATTGGAAGAGTGATAGCAACAATGCACAAACTTCACATCCACCGTTTCAAGCACACCATAATTTCCAAAGTTCTCATGGATATGCACCTCCTTATGCTCCACCTCCTAGAAGAAATTTTGAGGAAACATTGCATGCATTCATTGAAAAGCAGGAGACAATCAACACTCAACTTGCTCAAAGCATGACCGATTTTAAAGATGCTCTTGCAAAATTAACATCTGCTCTCAGTTTCCAAGAGAAAGGTAAGTTTCCTTCTCAACCACAGCAAAATCCAAAGGGGCAATACAATGCAAATGCAAGTAGTTCTGGAAGCCAACACATGGATCAAGTCAAATCAGTCATCACTCTTCGTAGTGGTAAGGTTATTGAAAAACCTATTCTTGAACCTTGTGAGAAAGATGATGAGTTTATCTCTAAGGGTAAGGAAGGGGTTGAACCTGAACATTGCAAAGAAAAGGCTGATTCCCCGCCAGCACTTCCATTTCCTCATGCCATGATCAAACAAAGGAAAGTTAGTCACAACTCTGAAATCTTTGAAATTTTCAAACAGGTAAGGATCAATATACCTTTGTTGGATGCTATTAAACAGGTACCTTCCTATGCTAAATTTTTGAAAGATCTATGCACTGTGAAGAGAAAACCGAATGTGAAAAAGAAAGCCTTTTTAGCCGAACAAGTAAGTGCCATTCTTCAGAACAATAATGCTTTGAAATATAAAGACCCTGGTTGTCCTACAATTTCTTGCTTTATTGGAGAACATAAAATTGAAAGAGACTTACTTGATCTTGGAGCTAGTGTGAATTTACTTCCATATTCAGTTTTTCAAAGTCTCAATCTAGGTGAGTTAAAACCAACTTCTGTAACTCTTTTACTCGCCGATAGATCTGTAAAAGTGCCTAGAGGAATAATTGAGGATGTGTTAGTACAAGTTGATAAATTCATTTATCCTGTGGATTTTATTGTCTTGGACACGCAACCTGTTGAAGCATGTAATTCATTTCCTGTTATTTTAGGACGTCCATTTCTTGCCACTTCTAATGCATTGATTAATTGTAGGAATGGACTGATGAAGCTATCATTTGGAAACATGACATTGGAGATGAATATTTTCAACATTTGCAAGCAACCTGGAGATGATAATGATTTACAAGAAGTAGATCTTATTGAAGAATTAGTTCATGATCAACTTGAATCTACTTTGAGTAAAATTGAGTTGGATGAATCTGAAGAAATCACGGATGAAAAGGGCACTAAAAATGTTGATGTCAATCTTTTGTCAAGAGTGACAACAGATTTGACATCTGACATCCCACCAATCGATGGAGATTTGTCAGCTCACTTGAGTACCGAAGACAAAGGAAAGTTTTTGAACGAAGTGAAGAACTTTTACTTAGATGACCCTTACTTATTCAAAAATTGTCCTGATCAAATATTTCAAAAATGCATTTCCGACAATGAGGTAAGTAATGTCATTAAACTTTGTCATTCTAAAGCATGTGGGAGTCAATTCTCATCAAGAGAGACGACTGCAAAAATCTTACAAAATGGATTTTATTGGCCCACCATGTTCAAGGACACACATGCATTCTGCAAAACATGTGAAAATTGTCAAAAAGTTGATACTGGTAAAAAAGTTTTGCTTTATAATTCTCGAGTCCATTTATTTCCTGAAAAACTAAAATCAAGATGGAGCGGTCCATTTATTTTAAAACATGTGTATCCTTATGAGACCCTTGATATTGAGAATCCAAAGAATGACAATGTTTTGAAGGTAAATGGACATTGTTTGAAAGCTTACTTTGATGAGTTTCCTAGTGAAAATGAATCCATTGGTTGGAATGATCTTGTAGATAAAGGTTAATTATTTTGTTTTTCTAACATTTTTTTTGTGTTTCTTTTTGGTGTATCTTTTGTTTTGCTAGTTTCTCTCTCACCCCGGTCAAATGGCGGATAACGGTACTCCGTGACATAAGTCGGTTCTTTCAGTTTCCCAAATAACTGATATCTGTATATATTTGTACAATTCTAAACTCTTTTTTCCCTTCTTTGAATCTCTTCTCTAATTCTTTTTTGAAAATGGACACCACTCTTGAAAAGTTGAAAAGGTATTTTCCCGCTTTGCCTCCAAATGCGATTAATAAAATTTACCATGCTAGGTGTGCAAGATTGAGGTTATTAATGAATCATGAAATTCCTGAAGATATTCGCTGGCTAATTGAAGCAAAGGTCCGCTTATCAGGTGAGTCCTCCAATTCTTTCATTTCACACATGCCTGGAACAGGTAAAAGCACTTTTGCAAAGAAACGTCGTGCAAAATGACTGAAAGTCTGTCACAAATGTGCCAGATGGACTTGTAATGCGACATGTCGTTCTTTAGGAATGGTATCTATAAACCGTGAAGATAAGATACAATTCATTAAGGATGGCCTGAGTAAGGGGTCTTTAGATAATCTTTTGTTGACCCTTGAGACGCATCCTAGTGGAGATGTGCATCGTGTAATTCATGATTTATGGCCACAATTCCATAAAGAACATGATCGTCTTAGTCTTGGGAATCTGACTAAAAAAGACCCTGTTTGCCAGTTTTTAAGAAAACTGGATGGGAAGCCTATCCCCGACCCATAGAGGGCGTTTAAGCCGTTCTTGGACGTAAAACCAAGGGAAGATGTGAGCCACAATCACAACTACCTGTACATACATGCTTTTTCAAAATAAATAATTAAGAGAGAGAGAGAGAGAGAGAGAGAGAGTTTGTAAGACTACAACTGACCTACATATAGGTGGTATGATTGCATTTTCACTTTTTCATCTATAAATTCTTCTCCTTCCCTTCATTTCTACTCATCCCATATATTCATCAAATATAGAAGTGTGTAGAAATGGCAGGTTCCTCAAGTCATCAGATAAGAAATATTTGTGTTTTCGGTGGATCCAGTTCTGGGAAAGAAAAAGAGTTTTTAGAATCAGCGAATCATCTTGGTCGGGTACTAGCTGAGAGAAAGATTCATTTAGTGTATGGGGGAGGTAGCCTTGGGTTAATGGGAGGTGTGTCAATGGCTGCATTTTTAGGAGGCAGTCAAGTTTTGGGGGTTGTCCCCAAAGCTTTAGCAACTGGGGACATCATTGGAAAAACAATTGGAGAGGAACTACAGGTCCCAACAATGTCTGACCGACTGAATACCATGTTTAGCCATGCTGATGCCTTCATTGCCTTACCAGGTGGTTTGGGCACATTGGAAGAAATCTTTCATATTTCATCTTGGGCCCAACTGCACATTCACCATAAACCTATAGGTTTGTTAAATGTTAATGGTTTTTATGATAAGTTGTTGTCTTTCCTTGATCAAGCTGTGGAACAGGAATTTCTAACATCTTCGGCACGACAAATCATAATCTCTGCTGCTACTGCTGAACAATTGATTGACCAACTACAATCTTTCATCCCTGTCATTGATCCCTGCATGAGTCGCCTAGATTGGTCAACTAAGGACAGCCGTAAAAAGCTTAGATTAGATTTGAGCCTTCATCTGTGAAACCTTGTGTCTTTTGGTTTTATTAATAGCATATTATTTTTTTTGTTACTTCTTATGTTTGTTTAAGTGTGTTTCAGGTTTGTCATTGTTCGATGTTTCAGGTGATGTCTTCTATACTCTATCTTTCTACCTTCGAACATTGAGGACAATGTCTCGTTTTGGTTGGGGGGAGAGGGTAGTAGTAAAAATAAAATAAAAAAAAAAAAATACTAACTTGCTAACTGTTTTTGCTATTATTAAAACCATTTGACAAAATTGTTATTAGGATGGCAGAGTATGGAATCAATTTTATTGACTCTAGAGACGCATCTTAGTAAGTTTCATTACCAAGGTCTATCATAATACTTCTTGAAATATTCAGGTTTACAAACTCTCACATTGTTATCACTTGATTCTGCTCCTATACTCATTTAACAAGTATTATTAAACCTTCATTTTCACACACACACTTTAACATATGATTGTGGGTTGCACATTGGATTATTACATTAATTATGTTCTTTTGTTGAAGGTAACAACTAAGGGAAAAGGATAGTATATAATTTGCAAAAAAAGAAAAAAAGAAAAAAAAAAAGAAAAAAAGAAAAAAAAAATAGTATTGATGATAATAAAACGTGGATAAGTTTGGTTTCGTAGCCTCCCTAACCTAAGCAATTAAGCCCGAAGGGGTGTTTTAACACCTAATACCCTAAAGTCAACTGACTTGGGAGCTATTGGCCCAAAGCTTGTTACATGGGTTAAGGAGAAAAGCTTAAGGGAATCAAACATTGCACTATCTACGTATCAGTATCTGCAACCCGAGTTGTTAAGCTCGTAGGGGTGTCTCAACACCTAATGCCCTAAGATCAACTGGTCTGGGAGTCATTAGCCTAAAACTCGTTACATGGGTTAAAGATACATTGTGTTTTAAGTTGTATGTATATATAAATAAAAAGAAAAAAAAAAGAAAAAAAAAAGAAGAAAAAAATAATAATCCCAACCCAAGGAAGTTCACCTTAAACATTTGAACATAATATTGTTTTCTTCCAACAAAAGCCCCATCATCTATGTTTTCATTAAGCACACAAAAAGAAGGTTTATTAATATCTTGTTTA
Organism: Populus alba x Populus glandulosa; assembly: GCA_033617975.1. NCBI lineage: Eukaryota > Viridiplantae > Streptophyta > Magnoliopsida > Malpighiales > Salicaceae > Populus > Populus alba x Populus glandulosa. The sequence continues at coordinate 5,762,707 of CM066157.1, forward strand.
CGAAGTATGAAGCAGGAATATAAATTTAATGAGAGTTTGTTTATCTGGATAGATTAATGGAAGTTGAATGATGAATGCCTTGCTTTGTGGAACTTGCAAATTGTTTCTCTATTTTAACGCTTTAGATTACTAGGGACTAGTAATAAGCTGGTTGGGGGGTGTGATTAGTACTTAAAAGTGCATGTTTATCAAGGTTTTATATCATCATTTTGCACTTGAAGTATCAATAACTCCTTAACTAAAGCATGTTCTATAATAACAAGTTTGATACTATAAGATACCTTAATTTATGGTAAATGCTCATCTTATATGCAGGTCTATCACATAAATAAAAGAATTGATTGATGAGTTTAAGTATTAAAAGTGAAAGGACAAAGAGATGGCCAAACTTAGAAAAGAGATGTCGGTGCAGTCCAAACCGGAACATTGCTCAGTAATTGGATCATATCTGGAGCTCTAGATTTCGGATTTAGGTCCATTTTATATGGATGGAAAGGTAAAACAAAGGCCTACAACTTTCATGAGGAGCCCAAGATTTGAAAAGGTCGTTTTGAAGTCCAAATTGAAGGAACAACGAAGAAGTCCGAAGCTGTCCTGCAGCCCAAACACTATTTAGTGTTCAGCCCATATCTTGAGTTCTAGAAGTCCAAATGACCTCATCTTTTTTTTGTTGGAAAGATGAGACAATTTCCTAGAACATTCCTGAGGATTCTGGGCAAATTATGATGTTAGCAATGACGTCTTGACCAGACAAGAAGATAAGGATTGTTATCTAGTCAAGATGTGGCCACCCACTCATCAATTAGTCAACAAATCAATAGTTCCAAATTTTGGCCTATAAAAGGAGGCACTTACCATGTATTGAGGCATCTTGGTGTTCAGATCAAGATCATGCTCTTGCTTTCTCTCTTTGTATTGCTTATGTCTTGCTTTCATTAATATCAAGTTTATGCACTTCATTTCCTTTCCTTTGTCTAGTTAACTTCTTTCTCATTTATGTTCTTGTCTTGCTCATTTATGTTTCTTTTTTTTATTATGTCCAGCTAAGTTAATTATGTCAAGGTGAAAAGGGTACACTAATGGTGTAAGAACAAGTATAATATAAACTTAACATGGAACTTAACGTTGGATACTAACATGTTTTATATTTGTTATCTTGTTCACTTTAATACTTTGCTTGTTAAATGGTTAATCTAGATTTATGTTGTGTAACACTTGGTACAACAAATACTTGGCACTTTCATAGCCCATACTATATGGTTTAACCGACACCTGAGCTATGAAAGGAACTTGATTTGTTGTTAACATAAGTTATAATCATGAATGCCTGCCAACATTTACAAGTATTAGCTTTATTCGAATAAGATAATTAATGTAATCATGTTAACAATTTATAATCTGATTGGAACCTCCTTTATGTGTGGTTTCCAATTGAGTAATAAGAGTTTATATTATACTTGTTTGAAGTACCATTAGTGGATCCTCTAACCTTGACATTTGTCTTTATCATTGTTTAATCCTTACGTTAATCTTTCATCTCAAAGTTCTCATTAATTTCTTCATCTTCTGCTTTTATTATTGTTATTATTATTATTATTACTTACATTCTGTTTATATTATATAATATATATCTTTGATCTTTTCATAAACTCAGTATATAGGCTGGAAACCTGTGACCCGATCTTTTAGATCATTCTCAGGTATAACAACGCCACGTACTGAGTATTATTATTGTTATTATTGTTGTTATTATTGTTGTTATTGTTGTTGTTGTGTTGTTATTTATAATTTATACAATTAACCTCTCTGTGGTTCGACCCCGGTCTTGCCGGGTTATTTATTACTTCGACACTCCTGCACTTGGGAAAAGACATCAAGCTTTTGGTCGTGTCACCTTTCATAACACATGTGTAGGTTATACCATACGGTTGAGCTATGAAAGTGTCAAGCATTTGTTGTATAAAGTATTATACAACACAAATCTAGATTAACCATTTAACAAACAAAGTATTAAGAGTGAACAAGATAACTAATACAAAACATGCTAGTATCAAACATTAAAGTCCATGTTGAGTTTACACTATACTTATTCTTACACCATTAGTGTAACCTTTTCACTTTAACATAATAAACTTAGCTAAATATAATGAAAGAGAGAAACATAAATAAACAAAATAATAACATAAATAAGATACAAGTTAACTAAGAAAAGGAAAGGAAATGAAAAGCATAAACAAGTTAACTAAGAAAAGGAAAGGAAATGAAAAGCATAAACAAGATATTAATGAAAACAAAACTTAAGAATTACAAAAAAATATAAAGAGAGAGAGAGAGAGCAAGAGCAGGTTCTTGATCTGAACAACCAAGCCCCTAAATGCATGGCAAATGCCTTCTTTTATAGACCAAAATTTGAAACTATTGATTTGATGACTAATTGTTGAGTGGGTGGCCAACTCTTGACTTGGTGAAAATTCTTATCTTCTTGTCTGAACAAAACATCATTGCTAACATCAAAATTGGAACCAACTGTACCCATGAAAGTTCTAGGAAATTGTCTTATCTTTTTAGGAAAAACAATTGAGATCATTTGGACATCTAGAACTCGATATATAGGCTGAACACTAAACAGTGTTTGGGTTGCAGGACAGATTCAGACTTCTTCGTTGTTGCAATAATTTAGACTTGAAAACGGTCTTTTTAAATCTTGGACTCCACATGAAAGTTGTAGGACTATGTCTTACCTTTCCATTCATATAAAGCAGACCTAAATCCGAGATCTACAACTCTAGATATGACCCAATTACAGAACAGTGTTTCAGTTTGGATTGCACTAACATATATTTTCTAGGTTTGGCCCTCTATTTGTCCTTTCAATTTCAGTATTTAAACTCATCAATCAATCCTTTTATTTATGTGATAGAACTGCATTTAAGATGAACATTTACCATAAATTAAAGGTATCTTATATTATTAGATATGTTATTATAAAAAATGTTTTAGTTGAGGAGTTATTGATACTTGAAGTGCAAAATGATGATATAAAACCTTGATAAAAATGCACTTTTAAGTACTAATCATTGTTCGGAATTGCTTTGAAATTCCAAAAATTCTGCATGAAAACAACTCCTTGTAAATAACAAAATCTTCTTTGACATAGCCTCATCCCCAAGGAAAACCCAAATTGAACACTTGGAGACAAGATCAAATTTGGAGGCAATCCACCAAAACACATAAGGCTGGCTCCATGATTCCCTTTCTAAAAAAACAAGAGATATGGTGTTGAGCTGACAATCCTTCAGATAAATTATGGGAAAAAAAGTATGTTGTATCTTATCTTTCCTAAAGGTCAAAATCACAAGATATGACTTGAGTAAGCAATAGCGGGAAAGCCATCAAAGCTTACTATTAGAGAAAAGAAAAAGTCTATGAAGAACAAGTCCATATGGTGTGACTTGAGTAAGCAAGAACGGAAGAGCCACCAAAGCTTACTATAGAGACTCGAACTTTCAAGGTGGAAAATCAATGAAGAAAGGGGACCTATATTTCTTAGGTAAGTATACATGAATATTGATCATGATGCATTACTTTCATCCTTGACAGATCAATGTCTCATCATCACCACTTTTTAAGTGAGCTAACTCATCATTCAGATAATGTGCTTTCTAGCCCTATCTTATTTCATTTTGAGTGGGCTGTTGAGCCCTCCTCATTCTGATAATGTGCTTTCTAGCCCTATGTTCCTTCCTTTTGAGTGGGCCATAGAGCCCTTCACCATCTTATATTTTGCGCTTTACAACCCTAACTTTTTCCCTTTGAATACGCCTTCGAGCCCTCCACCATTTTAAGCTTTACGTTTTACAGCCCAACTATTTTTCGTTTAAGTGCGTATTTGAGCCCTACACCATCTTTTCTTTTATGCTTTACAACCTTACCTTTTTCTTTTTTAGTGCACCATAGCCCTTCACCATCTTAGGTTTTGTGCTTTACAACCCTACCTCTTTCCCTTTGAGTGCGCCTTCAAGCCTTCCACCATCTTAGGTTTTGCCTTTTACAGCCATATCTCTTTCCTTTAAAGTGCACCTTTAAGCCCTCATCTCTCTATTAGTGCGTTTTCTAACCCTCCCTCATTTCGAGTATGCCTTTAAGCCCTCACATCTTAGGTAGTGTGCCTTTGAGCCCTCACTTCTCAGGTAGTGTGTTTTCTAACCCTGCCTCATTTCAAGTAAACATTTGAGCCCTCATATTTCGGTTGGTCCCTCTTTGCGCCCTCATCTCTCAGGTAGTGCGTCTTCTAACCCTACCTCTTTTCGAGTGCGTCTGTGAACCCTCACCTCTCAAATAGTGCGTCTTTAGGCCCTATCATTATCTTCTCGATTTATCTTTTGAGCTCTCATCTCCTAGGCAGCGCACCTCCGAGCCCTATCCTGTCATCCCTTCAAGGCATCTCTAGCCAAATCCTTTTGCAAGACAAATTGCATTTTTTTGTGTTGGGTTGCCTTCTAATAAGAGCTTTTGTTTTATGTATTGGCTCGACATGTGGCATGCTAATTCTTCATAAATTGGTTTAACTAACTCCACATAAGTAGTGAATTTTGTCGTCCAACCTTCATAGAAAGGTTTCAAGCGATGCCCATTGACTTTAAGGACTTTGTTTGTTTCTAAACTTGTAATTTCAACTGCACCATAAGGAAAAACATTAGAAACAACTAAGGGTCTAATCCAATGAGAGCATAACTTTCCAGGAAAAAGTTTCAAATGCGAATGATACAGAAGGACTTTGTCTTAAACATTAAACTCTTTTCTTGTAAGCATTCGGTCATGGAGACTTTTGGTCTTTTCTTTGTAAATCCTTGTATTCCCATAAGCATCATTTTGTATCTCTTCCAACATGATTCTAGTTTTTTTGGGCACCAAATGGATAGGCACCACCCATTCACTATTTGTGTTGGGTAAATGACTCCTACATCATGGGGGACAGTTTGCAAAGGTTGCAAAGCCAATGCTAATTTAGGCATGTTTTAGGGAACACATATATGCCTCTCTATCTCTTCTATCTCGGTAAAATCATAGCAATAACTTAAAGAAACTCTTAATCCATTCTCAAAGTTAAAATCAAAAACTTACTACACACACTTATCAACTTGGTCATAAAATGTGATAGAATAAACATTGCTAAAAGGATATTTCATTGCATCATGAAAATTAAATTCAATATTATCATCTCCTACTTCCACGGACAAACTATCCTTACCACAATCAATTTTTGTATTAGCAATTTTCAAGAATGGTCTCCCAAACAATATAGGAGTGTTGTTTGATGAATCACAAGAGTCATATTCCATATCAAAAATATGAAAGTCGCATGGAATAACCAAACTATCAATCTTGACTAGGATATCTTCTAACATACTAAGTGGATAAACAAAACTACGATCCGCAAGTTATATTACAATACTAGTTTTATTCAAAGGCTCCAGACTAAGAGAATCATAAACATGTTTAGGCATAACACTAATGGATGCACCTTCATCACATAAGGGCCTTTTGATACGGTTCAGCCCTGTGATGCGACCCAAGTAAGGTTAGATTCGGATTTTGGCGTAAAAAGCGCAACAGTCCAGGTTTACGGAAACAGTCATAATTCTCAATCCGACCGTTGGATCGGGCTAATATTTTATGTGGACTCTCCAGACATATCTTACTATCTTGGGTTAAAAATTCAGGTCAATCGAAGCTCGGGAAGGAACCGCAATACTGGTCAACGGAGGCTGTATGGATTTTGTTATTTACTTCCATTTGACTTGTGGACTTCCTATTTGGTTAGGATTCTTTTCCTACAAGAATGTGGCAGCTGGTTTTGAGAATTTCCTAGTTCCACAAGGATCTTTAATGAGCTACAATATAATCTACAAGTGTGGCAGTGATTCATTAATGTTTCGGAATCCTTTTCTTATAAGGATTCCTTATTCATCCTAGCTACACAAGGAAAGAAGGGTTGGTGGTATTTAATGATAGATTAGTTATTTTTATCATTTTCTTTCATGTTTGGGCTTAATTAAAACTTTGTTTTGAGCTAGGGTCCAAGGCTTGTTTGGATCAGGTTATGGGCTTTTCAGTTTAGGGTTTTGGGCCAGTTTTGAGTGGACCTCATATAATTCCACATAAGAGGTCCATTAGGGTTAATTTTTCAAGAACTATTTAAACTCATGTAAGCCACAATTTCGGCAGCTTTAATGATTATTATTCTGAATTTTTCAGTTTTAACGTGTGAGAGTGATTCTTGCATTCTTCAGTTCTTGAACGAACTGAATCTGACTTATCGAAGATTAACTGGCTTGTGGCATCATTCCAATAGTGTTGGTGCCTTGGGGCAGGTTTCCATCGTGTCACACTCCTATCAGACCTATTTTGGCTTTATGGGATCTGATCTCAATCTTGATTGTGGGTTGCGTGACCACGTGATCACGAGGTTCGCATCAACCCATACTTACTATTTCATGACCTTTCAGTTTGAGAGCTCTCTTGGTAGTACACAACACCTTCAAGAATTTGGCATACTTGGGAATTTGCTTGATAGCATCAAGCAAATGAATGTTGAGTTCTACTTTCTTAAAAACCTCTAAAATTTCTTTTTCTTTGTCCTCTTTCTTTAACATAGAAGAACTCATTGGAAAAGGGGGAATGTTCTTAAAACTGGAATTCATTGAGTTAGCACTTATCTTGGGAGTAATGGTCGTTGTTCCAGTTTGTGGAGGAGAGGATGTTTCTTCTTTATACTCAATTCGGTTTCTATCTCCTCTTCTTCCTTCATCTCAATTTGTTTTGACTTTTGCTCTTGAAGTTCTTTCCCACTTCACAATGTGATCACACTAACATTCTCTTTTGGATTCAATGCTTGGGTGGGCAACTTCCCATTGATTTATGCCTCTAATTTTCCTACACTTGAAGCTACTTGCCCCATTTGCTTCTCTAAGTTGAGAATACTTGACCTTGTTTCATGTTGAAAAGACATGATATTTTGTTGCAAGGTCACTGTGTTAGAAGCTAAGGTTTTCATCATCTCATGAAGATCATCACTCGATGACCCCATAACATTGGAATTTAAGAATGCAGGGGGCTGTCTTGCTTGATAATTCTATTAGGGCTAGAATCCATGGGGATGGAACTGTCGGCCTTATTTGCCTTGTTGAGACAGGTTTCCATAGCGCAAGTTGGGATGATCTCTCAATTCGGGAATGTATGTGTTGGAAATAGGATCATACTTATACTAAGGTTGTCAATTGAATACTTCATCAACTGCATTAACTTGTTCAATGTAATCTTCTTGCATTGTTGGGCATATATATGAGGTATGTCCTTGTAAGAAACATATGCTACAAACTTTCACCTTCTGTACATTTCCATAAGCCAAAGAATGCACAAGAGAAGTAAGATCATTAACTTTATTTTCAAGGTTGAAATATTTACCTCATTTACTCGTTTGTTTGAGAAGTCTCCATGGGTGCCAAACTATTTCGAGTTGGCTGCCATGTTTGAGATCAATTTACGTGCAACCTTGGGTGTCTTCTCTACCAATGCCCCTCCATTTGCAACATCAATGATACTACAGTCAGTAAGCATCAATCCTTCATAGAAATATTGAATGAGCAACTGATCGGATATTTGATGATAAGGGTATTGAATGCATAGTTGCTCAAATCTTTCCTAATATTCGGAGAGTGTCTCGCCATGAGATTGCCGAATCCCAACATATTTCTTTCCTTATGTTGGCAACTCAAGATGCTAGAAAATATTTTTCAAGGAAGATCTTCTTCATGCCATTCCAAGTTCCAATGGAACCTGAGAGAATAGAGAAAAGCCATGCCTTTGCTGCCCCTTTTAAAGAGAAAGAGAAAGCTTTCAACTTAACTTGTTCTTCGTCAACTCCATTTGGTTTCATGCCAACGCATACCATATGGAACTTGTTGAGATGAGTATAAGGATCTTCTCCTGCAAGACCATTGAATGTTGATAGAAAATGTAAAAAACCATATTTGAGCTCGAAGTTGACATTATTGTCGATGTTTATGAATAATGGTTGATTTTCCACGTTAGGAGTAGCAAGCTCCTTGAGTGTTTGTTGTTATGCAACAACCATGGTGTTGATGCGAGCTTCTTTTCAAAACATGCGTAAAGCGTTTTCTATTTCAAGATCCACCCGCACTTGATTCTGGTTAGTAGAATGGGTTACAGGCACAAATCGTCTAGAAAACTCAAAAGAAACCACCCACACAAGAGATAAAAAATAATGCAAATTGTGCAAAAATCCTACAATAGAAAACTAAAACTACCTAAAAACCCTAGAAAACAATGGAATTTGGCCTTGATAGGGTGGGACTAGTGTTATTAGCTTGTTTAGAATGTCGTTTCCCTTTAGGAAACAAAAGGCTGATCCCACAAGGAAAAGTAATTGTACTTTAATGTACAGTACTGCCGCAAGCAAAAATCTCTTCTTCTTTTTTCATAAAAATAAATAACAATCATAGTGGATAAAAATCATAGCACAAGAATCAACCAAAATCACTTCCTCGGCAATGACGCCAAACTTTGTTGTGATGTCGCGGTAGCACAAATTAATTACCCTAACTTAAAACACAACACACAAGATAGTAAAGAGCAAGCAAGAGGTCGATCCCACGAGGAAGTTTCAAGTCAGATTTTTATGCTAGATCATAAGCAATTTGAGGGGGTTTCAACGTTATCTAGGCTTAAGGAAAAAAAACATAAAACTATAAAGCGAAAGTAAATAAAATCAAAATATTATCAAGAGAACAAACCTTTGTCGCAAGCGCACACCTACCTACGAAAATCAAAATTGATCACGAAAATGAAACATCAATTTATATTATGAATATTTATCTCTTCTAACATTAGTTAGTTAATAGATCTACCGTATAGCTAACCCTAACCATCAAACAACCATAGTGTTTGCACTACTAATTTAATTCAATAACAGCCTTAAGAATTGGATAAGTTGATTGATCAAGAAAACATAATTATTCGCAGTCTATGTTTGATTTGATTGAATGTTCTCCCTAAGATTAATAACATAGATCCGCCACAATTATTAAACTTAGTTGCTTCACAAGTTCATATACCACAACTCCGGTTTTGATATCAAACTTAGCAATAGATTGTCTACAATAATAACTTAGAGTCTGCTCTAGCAATTAAAATAAACAATCATAGGAAAAATAAGCATAGGATAACAAACATATTCATCATATAAACTAAAAAGAAAAGGTAAAATAGATGTTACAGTTCTTGAAATCCAAAGGTTTTTGTGTCTTTACAACCAAGAAAAAGAGTTTACGCTTGCATGTTTGTTGAACAACAAATCAAAAAAGAAGAAGAAAACATGATTTCAGGTTTGTGGAGGAGAAGGGGCATTTTTTTCTCTCTTGGCTGCCTGTCCTCCCTTCTCTTCTCTCATTCTTTTTATATCCTAGGAAACTCTAGTCTCTATTTTACAAAATAGTCCTCCCTTGAGTGGACAGTTTATATTTAAGTACTTCAATAATTATTTTTCTACAAAAAGAGAAATAGCCTTGCATGAAATCTTCAAGTTTTGACTTAGAGGAGCTAAATTGCTAAAATAAAACTTGGATGTTGGTTTAGATGCTTCGAAATGTAGTTTGGACCCGTTTCTTCATGAAACTTGTTTGCTGGCAGAATTTAATTGTCATCATATTGGTTTAGATGCTTCGAAAAATCATATGAATTTAGTTGGAGAGTTTCTAGGTCTTCGAGTCAGGAATCTAACAAAATTGAGTTTGCATCCAATGGACTTTTGTAACTAAAGATATGTAAGTCGGGATGGTTGAAGGTCAACATTGGTAGATTACATGATTTGACTTTGAAGGCTATGATTTCCATGCTCTTCCTTATTTTATTTTCTTGCCTTAGATGTCCAGAAAGGTATGGATGTTAGCTTTTTAATGCCACTAGAATTACTTTATTTCGACCTTTAGAGCTCACACTTTGCACAAAACATTGACCGAAGGTCTAATCTGCCAATTACCTCCAATTTACTCCTTTTTGCATCTTTCATCCAAAAGTTCCTTCAAAACATAAAACAAGTTTTTATTGATGACCCATAAGGATGTGGGAGTTGTACCTAATGTGGTGTGAGGTACTTTATAGTTAGATGCAATGCAATTTAATCTTTAATTGATTCTGGAGCTACTCATTCCTTTGTAGCTTATAGAATTATGAATAACTTACTTGTGTTATTTAGTAAGTTGGGTGTAGGAGTGACTGTTAGTATTGAGGGTTAAAACTATATATTAAAGGGTTAGAATTGAGGGTAGATCTTATGACATTAGAGTTATATGATTTTGACTTGATTATGGGCATGGATTGGCTAAGTAAACATAAGCATAAGTGGATTGTTTCACCACGACGGTGACCATCCAAGGAATATGTGATAAAAGAGTAGTGTTTAAAGGGTAAAGAAAAGTAATTCCAAGATGTGTAGTCTCAGTCTTGATAGCTGGAAAGTTGATGAGAAAGGGTTGTTCTGCTTGGATAGCCTATGTAAGAGAATAGGAAAATGGTAGCATAGATTTGGCTAGTATTCCTATTGTGAGGGAGTTTCGAGATGTGTTCCCCAGAGAGTTTCCTGGATTACCTCAAATTAGAGAAATTGAAGTTTCCATAGAAACTATTCTAGGAATTTCTCCTATAGCCCAGTCTCTTTATAGAATGGCACCTATGGAATTGGCTGAACTGAAGGTCCACCTTCAAGAATTGTTAGATAAAGGCTTTATCTGACCTAGTAACTCGCCCTAGGGAGCTCCAATATTGTTTGTAAAGAAGAAGGATGGCACGCTTTATTTGTGCATTAATTATCGTCAATTGAATAAAGTAACAGTGAAGAACAAATATCCATTTTCACGAATAAATGATTTGTTTGATCAATTAAAGGGTGCTAGGGTGTTCTCTAGATAGATTTGAGGTCTAGGTGCCTCCAGTTGAGAATTAAGGAGCAAGACATACAGAAGGTTAACCAATGCTCTGACCATATTTATAGACTTGATGAATCGGGTATTTTGGCCTTACCTGGACCAATATGTGGTGGTATTTATTGATGATATCTTGGTGTATTCAAACTCTTACTTTAAGCATGAACAACATCTAAGGGTTGTGCTACAGACTTTGAGGGAGAATCAATTATATGCAAAGCTGGATAAGTGTGAGTTCTGGCTCAAGAAGTAGTATTTTTAGGCCATGTAATTTCTGTAAAAGGAATATTTATCGATCTAAGAAAGGTTGAGGCCTTGTTGAAATGGGAAAGGCCCACTAACATGATAGAAATCCGGAGTTTCTTGGATCTTGTTGGGGATTACAGGAGGTTTATTGAAGGGTTCTCCACCATAGCATCACCTTTAACTAAATTGACTCGCAAGGAAGTCAGGTTTGTTTGGTCGGAAAAATATGAAGCAAGTTTTCAAGAACTAAAGGAGATGCTCATTTCTGCTCTTGTGCTGACCCTTCCTTTAAGGATAGAAGGGTTTGTGGTATATAGTGATGCCTAAAAAAGGAGTATGGGATGTGTATTGATGCAACACGGACGTGTGATTGCTTATACATCAAGACAACTAAAGTCGCATGAGGTGAATTACCTAGTTCATGACCTAGAACTTGTAGCAGTGGTGTTTGCCTTAAGAGTATGGAGATATTATTTGTATGAGTCAGAAGTTCAAATCTTTACAGACCATAAAATTTTGAAGTATTTGATGTCACAGAAGGAGTTGAACATGTGACAGAGAAGATAGGTAGAGTTAATAAAAGATTATGATTGTGTGATTGATTACCATCTTGGCAAGGCTAATGTAGTAGCTGATGCCTTGAGTAGGAAGGGAAAAACAGTGATGAATGATATAGAGCTTAAGGAATAGTAAAGTATAGTGTAATTAAAGAAAATGGGCTTGTGACTAAATGTAGGGCCCGAGGGATCACAATTAGCTTAGTTAAAGATCTGATCTGTGCTTCGAGATAAGGTCTTGGTGGGTCAACAAGTAGATGGTAAAGTAAAGGAGATCAAGGAGAGGGTAAACAAACGTATAGAGACATCATTTCAAATGTTATCCAATGGGCTAATAGCTATGGGTAGGCGAATTTATTTGCCTGAGGATAAGACTTTGAAAGATGAAGTATTAAAAGAAGCTCATGAATATCAATTTGCTACTCATCTTGGTAGTACAAAGATGTATAGGGATTTAAAGGAATACTACTACTGGTGGCTAAATATGAAGAGGGAAATAGCAGAATTTATGTCAAACTGTGGGATTTGTCAACAAGTAAAGATAGAACACTAGAAACATGTAGGGGAATTACAGTCATTATCAATTCTGGAATGGAAATGGGAGGATATTTCTATGGATTTTGTGACGAGATTACCCAGGGGAAAGAAGGGGAATGATGCCATATAGGTGGTCATGGATCAACTAATAAAATCTACTTTGTTTTTGCCTATGAAGATGATTGATTTGGTGGATAAGCTGGTAAAATTATATGTAAATGAAGTAATCAGACTTCACGGAGTGCTAGTTTTAATTATATCGGATCAAGATCCAAGGTTCACATCAAGATTGTGGCCTAGCTTACTACGGGCAATAAGGACAAAATTGAATCTGAGCATGGCATTTCATCCTTGGACGGATGGTCAATCTAAAAGGACCATTCAAACTCTTGAGGATCTCCTGAGGTCTTGTTTGTTGGAGTTTGGAGGGAATTGGGAGGATCTCATGCCTTTGGTGGAGTTTACTTATAATAATAGCCATCAAACTACTATTGGTATGGCTCCATATGAAGCATTGTATGGGAGGAAATGTCGTACACCAATTTATTGGGAGGAAGTAGGAGAAAGGAAGCTTTTGGGATCTGAAATGGTGCAACTGACAACTAACAAGGTGAGGGTGATAAAAGAAGAGGATGAAGGAAGCTAGGATAGACAAAAAGTTACGTAGATAGTCGAAGAAGGCCTTTGGAATTCCAAGTGGGGGATAAGGTATTTTGAAGGTAGTGCTTTGGAAAGGCATCATTCGATTTGGAGTAAAAGGAAAATTAGCCTTGAGATATATTGGCCCTTTTGAGATTAAGGAATGAATCGGCCCAGTTGCCTATTAATTAGAATTACCTGTATATTTGGATAGGATTCACAATGTGTTCCATGTGTCATTGTTGCGAAAGGCCAAGATAGACCCCTCATGGGTATTGCCACAAGTTCCTATAAAGATTAAAAGGGATCTAACCATGAAAGCTAAGCCCGTTAAGATCTTATATTAAGATGAGAAGTTGTTGAGGAATAAGAGAGTTCCCTTGGTGAGAGTATTGTGGAAAAGCTCTCGAATAGAAGAAGAAACATGGGAAAGAGAATTCGAGATGAAGGAGAAGTTTTCGTACTTATTCGTCGACACAGGAACGTAACTTGAATTTCAATGACAAAATTTTTATTAGTAGGGGAGAATGTAAATCTCAAAAAAATCAAAGCCGGATTAAATTAAAGAAAATAAACTAAACTAAAAAGAAGTGGGGGCAAAAAGAATACACTTAAAGAAAATGGGGCCTAAATGCAAAATAAGAATAATTATAGAGCATAAATACTCCTTTTCTCACCAAAAAAATCTATAGCTATCATAAAGAAAGAAAAGATGGAGCTTTTGTATCTATTTTTACAAATCAAGAGAGAAACACCAAAATTTCAAGAACCCATTCAAGATTAAGGGTTATAGGTAGAATAAAAATTGGTGAGCAAGGGATAAACAAGAAAATTGAACAAGAAGAGAAGAGGGGAGGGTCGGCTGTCATTACAATGAAAAGGAGGGAGTTGAAGATCGAAACCTTGATTCGTACCGGGTAAGGTGTTCTAAACATGGTCTTATGAGTCTTTTCAAAGTCAATTATGAATTAATGCCTCGATGTTGAATTAAAGATTAGAGTTCTTAGACTTGAATTGAGGAAAAAGTATGAGTTGCTATATTAAATGACTTCATATGTTGTGTGTAAATGGAAAGGTTGACGAATTTGGATAGTTTCGTCTCTTGACTTTCAGAGGGATTTTAGATAGGAGGATGAATGAATTAAGATTAGGTTCCTTCATAGAAATTGTATTATTGGATGTTGACTAACTAAAAAAAAATTGATTTTGCTCAATTTAGAGTTATAGAACTCCAGTTATGGGTCACCAACCAAGACTAGGTCATGATAGACCCTGTAGGGTAGTAGGTCTGGTTCGTCGATGAGCAATTTTGACTATCTTGGAGGCAGAACTGGGTTCCTTTTCCTTCAGAGAACTTGTAGCCTAATGTCTTAGCTTTCCAATGAGACCAATCTCGTTTGAAACGGAGTTCTATAACTCTAAATATAGTTAAAAATATGAGAGGTCGGATAGTAACAGTTCAATGTTTAGACAATAACAGTTGGACAATAACAGTTCTATGTATAGACAATAATGATTGAACAATAATAGTTCAATGTCTAGACAATAACGGTTCAATGTTTAGACAGTAACAGTTGGATAGTAACAGTCCAAATGTTTGTTGGTGAGCAATTTTGACTATCTTAAAGATAGAACTGGGTTTCTTCTTCCTTCAGAGAACTTGTAGCCTCATGTCTTAGCTTTCCAATGAGACCAATCTCACTTGAAACGGAGTTCTATAACTCTAGATATAGTTAAAAATGTGAGGAGATGTCAGAAAGTAACAATTCAATGTCTAAACAGTGACAGTTCGGGATTTAAATAGAAACACTTCAAATATAAAGAAATGAATGATAACTATGGTTGGATAAAGAATGAAAATATTAATAGATGAAATGAGAAAAACGTAAAATATTAAAAAATGATTGAAAGAAAGACTTATTGGTTGTTGATATGGTTATTATAAAGCATATCCTTGAGTAAGGAAAATTTATAAGATAAACCTGTGATTTGAAGGAGGGACCACAGGCGTGGTGCAACAGCAGTAGCAGAGGAGCACGAGTAGAGCTTTTATTGCAAGTAGGTGAATCACACCTATACTTTCTAGTTAAATTCCATGATTTAAAATATTACTGATGTGAAATGTGAATTACTGAATGTATGTGTATTCAAGGTGAAAGGTTGTTGTGTGAATTGCCAAGTGATGAAATTATCACTAACAAAGGAAATATGATAAGTGTGATTTGAGGGGTGAACTAGCATACATTTAGTGTATATTAGGATCCTGGATAAGGGGATCAAACATGTATTGACTAGCATCCATTTAGTGTATGTTAGGACCCCGGGTAAGGAGTCACCATATATTGGCTAGCATATACATTTAGTGTATGTTAGGATTCTAGGTAAAGGGATCACCTTGCATCGACTTCTACGAGGTGATGATGATAATACTAGTGAAATTGGTATCGGTAATGTGTTAAGCAAAAATAATCATGTTTGATCTTATAAAGTCTGGAATGGAGGTTGATAGTGGAAGAGGGAATGGTTATTAATAGTTGAACAAGGAAGAGATTCTAATAAAAATCAAAAGGGAGAAGTGAACATAATATGAATGCATGTTACCCTTTTAAAATTGTTAGATATCCGTGTTGTTATATTTATTGTGATATTCATGTTTCAATAATATGTATTTTGTTTTAGGATCATCGCATGCACGACATGAGTAGATTCTAGCTTATGTTCCCTTCTTGTAATCTAGGTTCTAGGGAGTATACCTTTGTATTTTGTAAACATGGAAATGTTTGTATAACTTAATTTGTATAATTAATCTTTAAACTTGATTAAATGAACTTAACTCTGTAGTTCATATAACCATATTTCATGTCGGTGTATTTATATTTTTATCCATCCATAATGATATTTTTTTATATAATGTATATCTTAAATATTATGGTTGATAGGTGTGATAATATTTATGGGATTGAAACTTAGGATGATTGGATCGGGATTGTGTTAGGAGATGTGAGTTATTAGAAGTGTAAACAAGTTACACGTCGATAACTTGGGACCTTCTGGTATAGGGTGGACTCCATCAAAATTTCGATAGATTTTAATACAAAGACCATGAATATATATAGAAAACAAATTAATTACTCTGTTTTTCGGTTGACATGAGATTGTTGTTTTTAACCCAGAACGGGGGATGTTACAACCAGTTCCAAACTAGGACATTGGTCCAACCATCAGCCTAATATCAAGGCAATTCCAAACTAGAACATTGGTCCAACCATCAGCCCAATATTAGAGCATCAGTTCTAAACCGAAACAATGGTTTAATCATCAGTCGATTCACCAAGCACCAATTCTAAACTAGGAATTGGTTCAACCATCATTCCAATACTACATATAAATACAAAAAGTTTGAATGACATCTTATTAGGAACTAAATTAAAGAATTAAACAAGACTTTAAGTTAGAGATCTAAGTGTCAGACGCCTACCTGAAATATGTGCTCTCAGCCAGTCATCCACTGCTCTCATCTATTTCCCACAATTTCACCTCTACCAATAATTATACTAATTTAAATTTCAATTCTTGACCACACATACACACATATACGTGCTACCTTCATAATTCAATATTTTGTAATAAAAAACAATTTCAAACAAAAGTTACCAATTTACAAGTTTTAGGTGGTTCAATACAACGGATTCCAAACACTATTTAGTATTTTGAGTATAACCGGAGCTATAGAGCTTGGTTTTATGTGGTTTGTTTCTTTGGAACACTAAAACATGGGTCTACAACTTTGATGAAGATGAATATACCTAATTGTTCCATCTACATGCCTAAATACACAAATTTCATAAACCCAAAAATTTGTTATGTTAATTCTCGGTTTGTTTTACCTATCTTCGGTTTGTCTTCAATATTTAGTGTTTTGTCACTCCAATTTAAGCAAGGTTAGTTTTATTTGAAAGGTAACATCCATGTCTACAACGTTCATGAAGAAAAGTAGCTCAAATTGTGTCATTTTAGGGTTCAATTCTTAATAGAGAAATTGAGAGACAACCTGTCCAGTTTTGATTTCTAAGTTCAACAAGTATAAATTTGTTTCCATGCATTTTTCCATCATTTTCGGCCACTATGAACACAAACTGCCTCTACTTATCATTATTTAATAAACTTCTTAAACTTATACTAAGGTATTCTAAAATCTCAATTATTAAAGAAAAACACAAACAAATTCAAGTTAGAGAGCTTGTTACCTTCTATTACAAAACAATGAGTCAAGAGATTGAGAACAACCCCTTTTCTTCTTCGCCTTCCTTCTTCTAACCCTTCCCTTCCTAAGAGTAAATTCTCTAAGTTTTCTCAAAGTTGTGTTCCTAAATCTTACTTAAAGCACTCTTAGCTCACTTACTCTCACTTTTCTTTCGACTCAAAGGAAAAATTTATAAGGTTTCCTCTCAATTTTTCCTTTCTCCACTTTCTTCCTCTCCTTGGCCGGCCAGTACTCTAGGAATTTCTAGAGATTTCTTGTTATTTATAATTATTTTCTTTCCTTATTTGAATCTTGCCCCCTCATATTTACTTATATTTTCACATTGACCCCATCATTCCTTTTATTAATCCATTGACAACCACTACTTTTCTTTCTCTTTACTAACTCCTTACTCTTTTGTTATTGTTCTCAATTTCACCCCTCTCATTAAATACTTCTCTTTTAATCCAATTAATTTGTTCAAATTAATCATTTCTCCATATCATTTGTATTTTATTTAATTTTACTAAATCAAAATGAGATTATTTTATCCAAGGGTTTACATAATCACATTCTGCAATCCCAGTTATCCATCATGGATATCATTAGCTGAAGTTAATCACATTATTTGATCCTGATTATCCGTCATGGATACCATTAGCCGAAGCTAATCACATTATTTAGTCAATTATATCATGAGTACTCTCATACAACCATGTTGGAGTAGTAACAATATGTATAAAATCCATTATAAAGGTTTAACATAAATACGGATAAAGGTGAAGATGACCTACCAGCTCCTCCCGTGGGGTGTCCTGGTTCGGTCAAAAGTTTGATCTCAATCGCACCTTGACACGACCAAAAGATTGATGTCTTATCCCAAGTGTAGGAGTGTTGAAGTAATAAATAACTCGGCAAGACCGAGGTCGAACCATAGAGAGGTTAACTATATAAATTATAAATAACAACAACACAACAACAACAATAATAATAATTAGTAGTAGTAGTAACAATAATACTAATAATAGTAGTAGTAGTAGTAGTAATGCTATTAATAATAGTAATAGTAATATTAAATAGGACTTTGAAATGTAAGATTAATGTGAGGATTAAACAATGATAAAAACAAATGTCAAGGTTAGATGATCCACTAATAGTAATAGTATAAACTCTTATTACTCAACTGGAAACCACACACAAAGAAGGTTCCAATTAGATTATAATTGTTAATATGATTACATTGATTATCTTGTTCGAGTAATGCCAATACTTATAAATATTATCAGGTATTCATGGTGATAACTTATGTTAACAACAAATCAAGTTCCTTTCATAGCACAGGTGTAGGTTATACCATACGGTTGAGCTATAAAAGTGCCAATCATTTGTTGTACCAAGGGTTGTTCAACACAAATCTAGATTAACCATTTAACAAGCAATGTATTAAGAGTGAGCAAGATAATAAATATAAAACATGTTAGTATCGAGCATTAAAGTTCGTGTTGAGTTTATACTATAGTTATTCTTACACCATTAGTGCAACATTTTCACCTTGACATAATAGATTTAGCTAGACATAATGAAAGAAAGAAACATAAATAAACAAGATAAGAACATAATTATATAAATAAAGGAAAGGAAATGAAAAGCATAAACAAGAGATTAATATAACATAAAATAAAAATTAAACATTACAAAATACAAAGAAAGAGAGCAAGAGCATAATCTTGATCTGAACACCAATATTCCTAAATGCATGGCAAATGCCTCTTTTTATAGGCCAAAATTTGGAACTATTGATTTGATGACTAATTGTTGAGTGGGTGGCCAACTCTTGATTTTGTGAAAATCTTCTCTTCTTGTCTGAATAAAACGTCATTGCTAACATCTGAACTGGAATCACCTGTACCCATGAAAGTTCTAGGAAATTGTCTCAGCTTTCCACAAAAAAAAAAATTTGAGATCATTTGGACTTCTAGAACTCAAGATATGGGCTAAACACTGAACAGTGTCAGGACTGCAGGACAGATTCAAACTTCTCCGTTGTTGCTATAATTTGGACTTGAAAATGGCCTTTTTAAATCTTGGGCTCCACATGAAAGTTGTATGCTTATTTCTTATTAAATCTATGTAAAAATGTGAGATCATTTGAACATCTAAAACTCGAGATATGATCCAATTACCGAATAGTTTTTCAGTTTGGACTGCACCAACATCTCTTTTCTAAGTTTAGCCCTCTCTTTGTTCTTTCAATTTCAATACTCATCAATCAATCATTTATGTGATAGGCCTGCATTTAAGATGAACATTTACCATAAATTAAAGGCATCTTATATTATTAGGTATGTTATTATAAAACATGCTTTAGTTAAGGAGTTATTGATACTTCAAGTGCAAAAAAATGATATAAAACCTTGATAAACATGCACTTTTAAGTATTAATCAGTAATCAAGTTTATGAGAATTGTTTTTTATTTACTAATAAAAAATTTAGATTTAACAATTTCTTCCAAAGGCGCAACATCTTCTAAGAAGAAGAAGAACACCATTTATGTTTTATAGGTCATACAACAACAATTTAAGAGGATGAATGTGATGTTAGGCAAGGTGAAGGTTCAAATGAATAAACAAGAGGTCATAATTACTAGTTTGTAAGAGGGGTCATCAAAAAAGGTTTCTAATACCAAAAGGATTGAAAGACATTCTACCACATTTGTAGATGAGTTTGTTGATAAGAATGAATATAAAGATGCCTATGATTCTACCATGCTCAATTTGGAAAAGGGGGCGGATTTTGATAGCATAAATAAAAGATTTGTTCTTAGTCATTATTATTGGTAATTGGATAAGAAAATACAAACTCTAACTTAAGGTTCTAAAAGTGTAGAGGATTACTATGAAAAGATGGAGGTAATTATGATTTAGGTGAATGTAATGGAGTGTAGAGAAGTTATCATAGCTAGATTCATAAATGGTTTGAATTGTGAGATAACAAATGTTGTGGAATTATATGATATATATGGCTACAAAGGAGAAATAACAACTTAGAAGAAATTATGGTTCATGACAAGTTTTAAATTTAGGTTTTTTTTTTTACATGGAGGCCAAATTAAAGGAATGATGAGGGGGCTGCCTAAACCAAGTCAAATATGGGAGTTAAAATCAAACCACCTAAAGGCAAGAAAGAAGTCTCAAATATCGGTTAGTCTAACACCTTGTAATCTTAATACTAAATGCTTTCGATGTTTAGGAATATGTCACATAGCTTTTCAATGTCAAAATAAAATAGGTGTGATATTACTTGGTCATGGGGAGGTTAAAACCAAAAGTGACAGCAATGATTGTCGCACTCGACATTGCAGCAAACCTATAAAAACGAATGTTGATTTGAGAATGAGGGTAAAAATGGAAAGAGAAGTTGTCACCTAGTATTATTGTCACTAGAAACCCTAACTGGTATTTAGATATCTAAGATAAGATATTAGTTATTTTAAATGGAAGATATTATCACCCTAAAGCATCATACATGAGGTAAGTTGCATTGCTACTTTTATCTTTTATTTCTTGTAATTTGGCTTACCTAATCTATTGTTGATCCATCTATATGAATGATAATGAGTTACAGCTATGAGTTAAACCTTTAATGGATATGTGGGGTCAATCCTAAACCATTTTAAGGCTTGGTAATATGTCATTCCCAGTTATTACCATTTTGATAATACCTAATGAATTGACATGTCTACAACTAGTGACTCTTGATCATGACAAGTGACCAATAGTCTATCAAGTCATACCAATAAATAACCAATGGGTTTACGTTGGACTCATTGAAGCCAACCTAAATCCTAGGAAGGGTCCATGGATAATGCCTTATTAAGGTTCATCTATCCTATAATATCCAAGATTCACTTGCAATATTTAGTGAATGAATGAAGATTGTATACCCTAATCCTACCTAAGCAATAATCCCTTTGGACTAAAGTTTGGCCAATAACCCTTTTAGGATTCACTTTTTAAGCTTTTTGTTGGTTACCTCTCATCGATATTTGTACACACTAGTGCTATGATTCATGTATATACTTTCATAGCAAGTGAATAATTAATTATTAAGTTTCATATATGACTCCCAATTTATTGCTGAATATTGGAATTAGATATTTCTAAGACTTTGTTTTTCATTTAAAATAAAAAGAAATGGCTACTCCTTTTAATATCCAAGGTAATGACTCATGTTGAGTCCTTTTACCCTAAATACAAAGAGTGAATAGCAAAATATATTTTGACATGATTTTTTTAAAAAAGAAAGATTTTTAAAAAGCTTGGAATGTCAACCCAATAAGCCTTTTAATGTAAGCCAAAACCTTTAACAGATTTTGTTACCAAAATACAAAACCCAACATAGATGCATGAATGAACATTGATTTTATATTATTTGAAGCAAAAGACTATATCAATATATATATTGTTGAATGGATCAATGTTCATACACAATGAAAAACAAAATGTTGCAATGCCAAGGATAATGATGAAATGATCAAGAACATGAAATGAAACAATATACAAAATTAGATTCGACTAAATTCATTTAATCCTAAAATTTAATCACAAAACACATTAAATTCAACAATACAACAAAATACAAGATTAAAGAACTTGGTCGACATCATTCAAACACAAATATCATTCCAATAAAAATTATTCAATTCCCAAAAACCTTACCACAAAACATATCAAAATCATTAATAAAGAAAGATATTTATTCAAAAGATATATAGGGTTCTAAATAGCCTTTCTGAAGGTGGACAATGAGGCCTGGAAAGGGATGAAATAGTGGAAAAACAATGCTGGACTGAAGGTGTAATGTTGGCGCGTGATAGACACACTCCAAGAGAGGGATGTCACATTCAACACTTCATTCAACGTACCATCAGTGTCTTATCAACATATGAGCTTGTAAGATGCGTCACTTTGTGTTGCTTCTACCTATGGTGGCAATGCAGGTCAACGCAGACAAGGGAGATCCAAGATGTTAAAGGTCTGATGTTCTTTTTTCTCTCTATTGGTTCATTTTGTAACTTTTGGATCTACTCAAACCAATGTTATTGAGTTACAAGGCTTATATAATTGTGTAGTGCTCATAAAAAAAAGAAGAATAGTGTTGGTCTTGCCTTGTTTGAATGTCAGAGAAGAGATATCAAAGAGAAAAGTTTTAGGGTTGTTTTCTCTCTCTTTTTTCTTTTTTCTTTTTTTATTAATGATGATGCTCAATAACATTGGCTGCAATTAACTAATAGCATTTGTAGAGAGCTTTGAGATGAAGAAAATGGTGGTGGTCACATTGGAAATGTAGGTTGGAGGTGAAAGAAATTAAGGGGAGAAGTTTTGGTTTTAGAGAGAGAAAGACAAGGCTTGGGTTTTTTTATGGTTGTCTTGGTTTTCTCTCTAGCTACTCACACGGAGGTTGCTGGGTGTTGAAGATATTATCAAATCTACTGAAGATAATACTGATACTGAAGATAAACATGATTAGACATTGATATCCCTGACCATACCTGAACAAGAGAAATTGCTATCATGATCAAGGATCACTAATACTGAAGATAATCATGATCTTTGATCATATCTATAATAAAGATAATATTGCTATTGAAGATAAACATGATCAGGGATTATGATCATAATCAGAAAGTCCTAATACTGAAAAGATCATGATCACGGATTATTATCCCTGATCATACCTAACATACCTGATCATACCTGAACAAGAGATATTTGAATCTAAAGATAATCATAATCACATCTACAACAGATATCCTAAAAATTAAGTGTATATCTTATCATTAATTGTATCCTTAATTATAGGAGTCTTTGAATCAGAGATGGCATTATATATAAGACCATAATGTAACAGTAAATATTATCAAGGAAACATATTTTTCTATATCTCTTTATCCTTCCCGTCTTCAGCTCTTCTCTCCCTATTCTTCTTTGTAGTTCTGATAAGAAGGAATACTTCAATTTGGTTTTTCTGTTGCAACATGAGCATGTAACCGTAGTTTTAAGAAGGGATACTTCAATTTGGCAAAGAGAGTAAATTCTTGTTTTGATGGTGCTCTATTAGACTTTTTCTGTGCTAGCTCATCTGATTGAAGCAAGCAAGCAACAAGAGAAATGCAAGGGCAAATGGGTGGAAAATGAATACACTCGCACTGATTATAAAAGATAATTACCAGACATGTTTCTACACGGCTATTCTGAACCGAGAAAGCACATTCGGGCATTTCTAACCAGGTGAGGGGGGGGAATTTAATCTCCACCTGGAAGTAACTTTGAGCTGGCTGTTCCAACACGTCCGGCTGCTGCAGGGATTATTCGTGATGGTCTGAGAACCTCAGTAAAAGATACATTATATGAATCCGCTCCTAACCAACTCTGTAACCATCCTCTGCCTCCAGAAAACCCACCAGAAACAGTCCAGCAGTTATTGAAACCTAAACTTGTCAGTACTCTGGCAACTATTTTTGCTGAATCTGAGTACCTGAAGTTTTTAAAGCATTGAAGAAGAAATACAGGATGTGAAAGAAAGGAGTGGATAAGATTTACAAGGCAGAATGAATATCATAGATTGAAGACTGGCAAGGAGGAGGAACTCACGAGTCCATGATGACAATGTTGGAACCTTTGTTAATTTTCTTCAGATATGAAATCTTTAAAGCTGCTATTTCAGCTTCTAGTTTCTTGACATTTCTGACAATGCCTTTCAATTTGCTTGGCAGTTCTTCTAAACTGAAACATTAACAATACAAATTCAGGAAAAATAAAATACCTTTTTAGGCAGTATTAATAACACAACTAAAGAGGAGATAAGAAAGTCAGCCATTCTGCTCAAATTATTTTTTTATATTATGTTTTTCAAGGGAAAAGGAATGCAAATGGAATGCAATATTTTTTTATTTTTCACTATTGTTTTCTATCAGGACAAAAAGGCATGTTAAGTGAGAGAAATATACTGGGAATAGAGAAAACAAAACAAGACAGAATAGAAGATGAAGATAGAATTACGTGTTAATAATGATGAACAAGACAGTGATCATGCATCCTGGTTAGTTGATGATAGTATAACATAATAAAATATTAAAAAAATATTTTACCCTCAATATGGATTATTATCTAACTTTTATAATTAAAAAATAATAATTAAATATTTTTTTTTATTTGAGTTTACATTGAACATTGAAATTAATAATACTGGATTGGCTTAGTAGGTTGTCTACAACCTAGGCTTAAACAGGTCCAAATTAAAAAAAAAATAAAAGAATTGACCTGACCTGATTAAGTCAAAAACTTAGGTTGACCTATTATATGATCAATTCAAGGAAGAGTTTGGTCAAAACCCGAGTAAAAGACTTGTTGAATTTTTTTTTAAGAAAGTCAAAATATCATTTTGATCCTTTTTAAACAAAAAACTTGGGGTTGATCCTCCAGACTCATGATTTGTGTCTTACACCAAGTCGACTTCCAAGTTAAATTTTAAAATTATGATAATAAATACTTTTATCCTTACATGCTATATAATTAGACAGATTTTGAATTAATTGTTTTTTTACATGAATATTTTAAAAATAAAAAATACTATTTTTAAAGACAAGTCATTTTTTTACCTCTTGTTTTTAAAATTACATAAAATTATAACATTTATTTTTATATTTTTATCTAGATCTAATCAACCAAATATATTTTTGTTTCTATTGTTTTTATCTTTTCTATCCCAAGATTGTAAACAAACACTACCTAGAATAAGCTGAATGATTCATTATACCCCAGTCATCTGACACCACATGACAGGCAAGATGAACCCAGATGCAAGAGGACTAAGCTTACAGCGGTCATGAAATTGGCAGTTTTATTATTCTTTTCTCTAAGTGTTTTGTATCACAAAGTGAAAATGTATGCTTTCAGATAAAAAAATTTACTCACGGGACCGAAACCATCTGGTTCTTAGCACTGGAGGGAAGGCGTGGGATGCCAGCCTTTTCCTTGTCTTTCTCTGATCTAATGTCGATCATAATGTAATTTTTTGTAGATAATAGATCAAGAACTTGGGCTGGAGTAATCTCACCTGGAAACAACAGCCCATAATATGAAAACTAGAAGAAACTCATGTAATGAAAATCTGAAATCACTATCAAGCTACCGCATGAACTGCTGATTGCATCGAAATGTAAACGAAACGAATTATTAAGTTGTTTTACATTTCTTGTTCAAACAAGAGATTTCACATAAATAAAGCACCTGTAGAATAAATAAACCGCAGATTCACCTTTGTAACCACGCAGGCCGAATGAGACAGCAGACCATATGGATGGAAAGAGGAGGTATGCTAGAAAAACTGCTCCAGCAGCTCCTACAATCACAACGGGGTCTGCCGAAGTGATGGCTTCAACAGTTGATGAAGCTATGGGCTTTGCCTCTTCAATCACCTTAGTTGTCTGTTGAGCAGCACCTACTACTGTCTGTGATCAAAGGGTAATAAATATCATGAATGTAAACAGAAATTTTAGCCATATAGTCATCGTACATCTGAAGAAACCATAATAACAACCGTGTTATATATGGAGATGAGGTTATTCAAATCCTAAGCTGCCATTGTTAGGAAAAAAAATGCTGGAGACAAAAGACTCAAACTGCCAATATGGTCACAGAAGCAAAACAATTGGTCTAACAATTTCCAAAAAATTCCAAGCACACTGGTCTTCTAATTTCCAAAAAATTCACTGGATTGAATTGGATTTATATACATATTAATGCGACACCGTGAAGTTTTCTAAGAAAACAATCAAAAGACAAGTTCCAAACAATGTAAACATAAACTAAACAATTGAAGGGGGGAAATGAAGCTAGAAAATTGATAGTTCAAACCTTAGCAGCACTAAGAACTGGTTCTGTGTCAATACCAGTACTTTGAATAGCCTCTTGGGCTTTCTTTGAAGCCTCAGAAATTGCAGGAGAAGCAATCTTCACTGCCTGTTCTCCTGCTTGCTTTGCAATTGGTAATGCAACATCTATGCCAGGCTTCAAACTACTAGTGACACCTTCAAAAACTTTCTGTGCACTGTCCAATACACTTGAACTAAACTCCACAGCCTGATCAATTGTCTTCTCCACCTATCAAGCACAGCCAATTTCAGCAAATGGGCAATCAAGTTAGAGCCAGAAAAATGATTTTAAAGAAAGAAGGAAAACAACTTCAAGACTTTGGTTGAGTAGGAATTTGCATATCAAGAAAGATTGTGAGAGTGGTGTTTCTTACATCAGTAAGCGTAGAGACAACCTGGTCCTTGGAAATAGTAAGAGCTTTGGCTTCATTGGGTGGTGCAAAGAGAGACAAGAGAGAGATGGTTAACGTTGACGTTGGCAGTGATACAGAGATGGGTCTCAATGGATGAGGTTTAAAGAAAGAAGGTTTGGTTGTTGAAGAAGTTGAACGAGGAGAGAGTCTTGTTGTAAATGAAGATCTTATGGCTATCTCCATTGCCATCTTTTGGGCACAAAGATGTAGAGAGAGTAAAAGGGAGTGTGTTTATTTGGGTAGTTGAAAAAATGTCTGGTTGAAGGATGGATAGATGATGGAGGATTGTGTGATGAGAAATTGACGGTTGAAAAGTAAGGATTTTTGGCCAATAGAAAGAACACATTGGCCCGTCATATCCTCTGTGTGCCTTTTTAAATAATTCACTGCAGCCACCCACACCTTGCACTTTCAGTCGGGATATTTGAAAGTTTCATAATAATTAATTTATAAAATATTTTTTATTTAAAAATATATTAAAATAATATTTTTTTATTTTAAAAAATTATTTTAATATTAATATAAAAATATTAAAAAAAAGTATAATTTTTTTTTTCAAATTTTACCCCTTTTAAAATGCAATACTTAACTTTGGATAGGAATTTCTGCCGATTAATTACATACTTGGTATCATTTAATTTGATTAACACAAATTTTTATCTTAGTTGATTAAAATCAAATAAAAATAAATAAAATATTAACACAAATTTAAATTGGATACAACGATGGGTGAAGGGCCAGTTTAGCCACCAAAATTTGGTTTTTCAACTTATTTTTGTTTGTCTCATGGAGTTATAGTTTTATTTGCCAACATAATACATGTATTTTTATTAAATTTGAAGTTCAGACTTTACTTTTTGATTTTATAATTCGTCCATAAGGATGGAGCTTGTTTTTAAAGATTTGATTTTATTTATAAAAATAATTAAAATATTAAAAAAAAAAATCAGATAGCCTACATGAATTCACCAGGTGAAGCAAACCCTCCACCTGCTTCGATCCAAGTTAAGAACATAGATGATTGATAAATATGGATATTCAAGGTTGTAAGTACGTGGAGTGAAATTCAGCTCCAACCCAATTTATTAATATCTTTATTTTCATGTTTAAATTTCAAATTATATATATTATGCAATCCAATTTGTTTTTTTATATATAAAACTAGTGGTGATATTTTTAAAGGAAAAATGAACCTAAACATTTACGGTTTAGTTTTTGTTCTTACAATTATTTTTTATATATATTATATTTTTCTTTCTAAATTTTAATGGCTAGTGATACTTACATAGTTAAAAACTGATATAAAAAATTAATAAAAAATATATATTTATTTAAAAAAATATTATTATATTTAAAATAAATATTAAAAAATTCATAAAACATAAAAAAACAAAAATATCATTATAATTGTTTTTTATTTAAAAATATATTAAAATATTTGTTTTATTTTTAAAAAATTATTTTTAATATGAATACATTAAAATAATATAAAAATATTAAAAAATATATTAATTTAAAATAAAAATAAAATTTAAATATTTAAATATTTTTTAAAAAAATTAAAACATAAAAATAATCAAGGTTTTATAACAAGTTTAAACTCTAGCCGCCATCATCTCATCTTCCTGCTCCCAACAAGTACAACACCTGTTAGAGAAGGTTACCTGGTGAATCAGGTAGATTGGCAACTCATCTTTCTTCCTTGACCGCGGTGAGGCAAACAGAGGCATATGGAGGGAGATTTAGACACTTTAACCTTTGGCCCTCTTCTCCTCTCTCCTTTTCATACGGTTGTCACAGTTGATGGAGGTTTTGCTAACGAGGCTCGTGGTTTTGATGGCACAGTGAGCTGGTGCTACTGTGTTTGGCGTGGTTTTAACTCCATCGGAGGCAGATCTTCATGTTATTTCTCCTCTCATTCCATTGCTTTCACTGTTAACTCCACTATAAATTTCTAGAAACAATACAGAGCTTGAAGCTTTGGTCATGAGAGACTAATATGCAAATAAATAAAGTAAGAGGGGGCAAGATGCCAATAAAAAAAAAATATAGCTATAAATAGAGAGGAATTCTCTATAATTCCTAGAATCGGCCGACTATAAAAGGAGAAAAAAAGAAAGAGAGAGTGAGTTAAAAATCTTACAAAATATCACACTAAAAACATCAAAAAAAAGTTAGATTAAGGAATTAAAAAGTGTTAGAAGGAGCTTTACACACAGAAATTGAGGAATTTCAAGGGATTCAACCTTCACAGGGGGCGACATAAGAGAAGAAAAGGAGGTTGGAAGAAACGTGATTCATCTTAGAATTTCTCCTTTAATTTCTTGTTTTTAGGAGGTAATAAATTATCTTAATAAGTTGTTTTAACTTGCTTTGTGTTTTTTATTGAAAGGTTGGGTTCCTAAAGTATTTGATAGAGGTTTATGGTTTATGAAGTTGAATATGGAATTGTGTTTTGATAATGAAATGATGATGTTTGATATAAGTGATGAATGAAACATAGGTTATTTGAGACAATTTTCATTTTAGAGAAAGGATTTGATAAGGTTAATGGGTTTAAGATTTATGTTAAATAATGATATATGAAGGTATTATATGTTATGGTTGCAGAAAATGCATGGGAAACAAGTAGATACTTGTTAAACTTAGAAATAAAAAACTAGATAACTTGTCTCTCGATTTATCCACTAAGATTAAGATCCTAAGATGATGGGATTTTATATAATTTCATTCATAAACATTATAAACATGGATATTACCTTTCAAAAGCAACTGGGCTTGCTTAAATCGGAGTGACAAAACACTAGATATGAAATAAAAACCAAAAAAGGGTCTAAACTAAAATAAATAGAATATTTTTTCATGCTATTAATAAACTGCACTTGTTGGTATAGGTGAGACCATGAGTACCAAACAATAGTAGGGGACAATTAGTAGAGCCTAAATTTTAGGTAGGTGCTTAATACCTTGGACAATTATTTTAAAGTCTTTTATAAATTTTTTATTAAGGTTATGGTAAAAACACATAACTTTTTTTGTTATGTATGTTTATTATATGAATATGGGTTGAACCAATTTTCTGGTTTAGGATTGGTGCCTTGTGAATAGGCTATTGGTTGAATCAACTCCATAGTTTGGATTAGTGCCCTATAAATGGGCTAGTGGTTGAATAAGTGCTTTAGATTAGGACCAGTGACATGTGAATGGGCATTGGATCAACTTCCAAGTGCTAGGATTGGCTCCCTAAGAATGGACGATTAGTAGAACCAGTTCCCTTGTTGGGGCTAGTGCCCTTTATGTGATATCATCAATTCTCATCCATTACAGCATGACATAAGATGTTCTAAGTATTCTAACTTACGAAGTTATCAAGCATGTTAAAGAATCATATTCATTTCCATAATCTCATCAAGTTCATCACAATGTTGTCAAGTAGTATACAATTAAGTTCAAATATGTACATTTTCAAAGGTTCTCTTATCCAAACTTTCATGGCCAAAACATGGGAATTGACATCAAATGTTCATTCCATCATTCTCAATTGTAGCCTTCCAATTCATCAAACACAAGCTAATAACTAAGTTCACAATATACATGAGTTCAGTTTCCATCATTTATTTTATTTCTCTAAAGGTGTTCATCATACCAAAGTTCTCTTCATTGTTCTTCCTTTTGATTGAACATAGTATTCCATTTTCTTCTAGTTTACTCATATAATTTATCATTTCTATTATAAACATGTATATGTTATCATGCAATAATCACATATCAATCTTTTAAGTTCATAATCAAGCAAGTTATTCAATTCATGATGCAAAATCAAGGCATTAACATATATACAAATTATGTTTCAGCTCAAGCATTTTTCTAAGTGCTTATCAAGGTCACAATTAACACATTTCATCATCCCATTCCATCCTCCTTTCATTCCTTCAACAGGCCAACCTTTCGTTAGGGTTTGTTCTTCAACATGCATGAATTTGTTTTGTTATAAATTCTAAAATGACATCCTTTTTATCCCTATTTTTCCAATCTTTCCATTTAATCTTTTCAAAATTTAAAGTGTAAGAACACCAAGTGATTCCATTGAGGTTTCCTTCTCATCTTGTTTAAAAATATTAAAATAACAAGTAGGAGAGTGAGGTTACTCTTACCACACGGTTTTCAAACAAGACTTGGGGGAGGCTTTGGTGGTTTTCCTCTTCCCCCTCTTAGTTTTTCTCTCCTTCTTCTACTATTCTAGTTAGCCCTCTTCCCTCTTCCTCTTTTCATGTTTTTGGTTTTCTGTCCACTCTTCTCACTCAAGTATTCAAGGGGGTGACATACAAGGGTGGTTTGGATGAGAGTTTCTTTACAAGAGAAGGGCTGCTCCAGCTAAAGTTGTTATTGGCTTTTGGGGGAGAGGAAAAGTCATCACTTTTTCCTCTTCATATATCTATACCTCTTTTTAAATATGGTTGATTTAGTTTGGATGCTAGATGTTCTTATCCTAACACTCCTTTTTTGTTATCTTTGGATCGATTATCTCATGTTTTCCACTTAGTATAGGTCAGTTTATTTCTCTCTCTCTCTTTTTTAATGGGGTTTTACATTCTTCCCTCCTAATATGAATTTTACCCTTGAAATTAAAGAAAATCCATATTTTGTACATGGTTTTTTGAATAGTTCAAGATATTTCTTTCTCATTTTAGATTCCCTCTCCCACGTTTCTTCTTTAATTTGTGAACTCTGCCATAAGATCCTAACAATGGGGATCCTTTTATTCCACAGTTCTTTTTATCCCCTGTCGCGGGTCGCGTTGCAACGTCATAGGCAATGACAAAGGATGTTATCATGCCTCTTGATGAGGTGTTGTGTTGGAAATGTTTTTAATTTAACCATAAAATTATGATTAATGTTTAGGAGTCACCATCTAGTATTATGGTCATTAGAAACCTATGGTCTGCGAGAGTCTGATAAGAAACTAGTTGTGCAAAGGAAAGACGCATCACCTTTAATGCACTCTATGTAAGGTAAGCTATATTGTTTTTTGATTGTTTTTTTAGGTTGAGTTTCTATTCGTTGGTCTTTTTTAAGGTTCAAGGCAGATCTCTTTTCATGAGAGAGTCTCTATCTTATCAAATTAAATCCTAATTATTCTAAAGTTCAAATTTTAGCATCACATTAATTTTATGTCATGCATCTTTAATACCTGAGGGTGTACTTTATCATGTAATTTTACACCCCACTAACATTGAAGTCTACATCTGGACCTTAAAAAAGGATTTTTAATATTTTAGTCAAACCCTAATGGATAATCATAAACTAGTTACGATATCCATTTTGCATTTTAAAACATGAGAAAGATGCAAATTGTTTTATATATATAAATATATGCTTGGAAACATTTTATAATTTGATCGTATGCATGAAAAAAAACATTTTTTAAGGGGAAATTAATTTAAAATACTTATGATTTTTTTTGAAATATTTTAGAGAAAGTTGAGTATTTTAATACTAGATTTTTATTTTACAATGTAAATATACAACTTGATATTATGCAAAATTGGTAGGAAAATATTTGAGAAAATCGTAATTTTTTTGAAATGATTTTTTGATTTTTTTTGTTTTTTTTTTTGTTTTTTAAGAAATATATATAATATAATATTAATTAAATATTATTAAATATGTGGGTTGGGCCGGACCAGCTAATTAGGCCGAGCCTAGCCAGGTTGGGCCGAAATCAACTTAATAAAACTAACCCTTTTATGGGGTGGGCCAAACCAGACCGACCCAACCATTTAGGATGGGCTAGAACTTGTTTGACCCACCTTCAAAGTTAAATATTCTTTCATTGCATGCAGAATATCTTCTACATACATTGGCCATGAAAATAGGGAGAAAGAACAGGGAAGAAGAAGAGGGAGGCCACCTAACATGAGTGGGAGGAGCTGTTGGTCTGGGTGGCTGACGAGAGGCTGGTCGCGGCATTGGTGGAGAGTTTTATGGCCGGTGTCTGCTGTAGAGGGAAGGAGAGAGAACGAATAAAAATTGTAGAGGAGAGAGGGAGAAGGTCACGGTGGTTGCTCTGTCGCTAGTGAGGAGTTGGGTTGATGGAGATTATGGTGGTCAAGCCGATGGTGACAATGGAGGTCAGTTTTGATGTTTTGCTACCGGTGCTGGAGAAGGAAGAAAACAAAAATGGTGGCGTTAATGGGCTACTGCCGCTATAGAGGACAAGGGAGAAGCAATCGATGGAGAGGGAGAAGTGTGGTGGAGAGGATGGTAGGCAAGCCGGTGTTGACAGTGGTGGTGGTTGAAGGCACGTGATGCAACTATATTATTCAATAGTTTCACTCATATTTAATTAGTGTTTTGCCTATGTTTATATATATATATAATGCCTTTATATTCTTTGTTTTATGTTTTGAAGGCACTTTTGGATGAAAGATGCAAAAAGAAGTAAATTAGAGGTAATTGGTAGATTTGACCTTCAGTCGATATTTTGTGCAGAGCGTAAGCTCTAGAGGTCGAAATGAAGTGATTCTAGTGGAATTAAAAAGCTAGCATCCATACCTTTCTAGATATCTAAGGCAAGAAAATAAAATATCTTGCAATTTGCTAGTGTTGATCTTCGACCATTTCGACTTTATTATCTTGAGCTACAAAAGTCCATTGGATGCAAACTCAATTTGTTTAGATTCCTGACTCAAAGACCTATCAACTCTCCAACTTTCAACTAAAAACAATGTCATATGAGGGGGATATGATTTTTCAAAGATGACAATTGAATTCTGCCAGCAAATAGGTTTTGTGAAAAAATGAGTCCAAATTACATTCTGAAGCATCTAAACCGACATCCAACTTTTTATTTCAGCAATTTAGCTCCTCTAAGTCAAAGCTTGAAGATTTCATGCAAGGCCATTTCTCTTTTTTTATGAAAATAGTTATTGGAGTACTAAAATGTAAACTGTCTACTTAAAGGAGGACTATTTCATAAAATAGAGACTAGGGTTTCCTAGGATATAAAAAAGAATGAGAGAAGAGAAGGGAGAAGCCAACCAAGAGAGGAAAAAAATGCCCTTTCTCCTCCACAAACCCAAAATCATGTTTTCTTCTTTCTTTTTGATTTGTTGTTCAACAAACATGCAAGGCTAAACTCTTTTTCTTGGTTATAAGAACACAAAAACTTTTGGATTTCAAGAACTGTAACATCTATTTTACCTTTTCTTTTCAGTTTATATGATGAATATGTTTGTTATCCTATGCTTATTTTTCCTATGATTGTTTATTTTAATTGCTAGAGCAGAGTTATTATTGTAGACAATCTATTGCTAAGTTTGATATCAAAAACAGAGTTGTGGTATATAAACTTGTGAAGCAACTGAGTTTAATAATTGTGGCGGATCTACATTATTAATCTTAGGGAGAACATTCAATCAAATCAAACATAGACTGTGGACAATTATGTTTACTTGATTAATCAACTTATCTAGTTTTTAAGGCTATCATTGAATTAAATCACTACTACGGACACTATGGTTGTTTGATGGTTAGGGTTAGTTATATGACAGATCTATTAACCAACCAATGTTAAGAAGAGATAAATATTCAAAATATAAATTGATGTTTCGTTTCCATGATCAGTTCTGATTTCCGTAAGTGGATGTTTCCTTGCGACCAAGTTTTGTTCTCTTGATAATTTTCTGATTTTATTTAATTTTGCTTGATAGTTTTCTATTTTCTTTTTCTTTAGCCTAGATAACGTCCACCCCCCCTCCAAATTGCATATCATCTAGCATAAAAATTTGACTTCAACCTTCCTCGTGGGATCGACCCCTTACTTGCTCTATACTATCTTGTGTGTTGTATTTTAAGCTAGGGTAATTAATTTGTGCGACTGCGACATCGCAACAGCCATGTGATATACCCGACCCTAAGTCCTCCCCTCTTGAATTCTAGGTCTCTCTCAATTAGCACTCTTCCCTGACTAGGTAGGCCCGATAGGATGATCGATTGTAACTGATTGCCGCTGGCTCTGAACCTTATTCTTCTGACCATGGGCTCCCTCAGTAGTTCCATGGGGTCAATCCTTCTTCCTATGACTCGTGTCCCCATAATAGCAACAACCTCTACCTAGATACGGGCACTCCCTCCATCGATGTCCCTCTCCTGATGTAACCATATTATTCAATAGTTTCACCCATATCTACCTAATGTTTTGTCCATGTTTTATATGTAAAATGCCTTGATATTCTTTGTTTTATGTTTTGAAGGTACTTTTGGATGAAAGATGCAAAAAGGAGTAAATTGGAGGTAATTGGCAGATTTGATGTTCAGTCGATGTTTTGTGCAGAGCGTGAGTTCTAGAGGTCAAAACGAAGTGATTCCAAAGGCATTAAAAAGCTAACATCCATACCTTTCTGGAAATGTAATGCAAGAAAAATAAAATGATAAAGATCATGGAAATCACATCCTTCAAAGTCAAATCTCGCAGTCTGCCAATGTTGACCTTTGCCCATTCAAAATTCAATATCTGGAGCTTCAGAAGTCCAATTTATGCGAACTCAATTTTTTTGGATTCCTTACTCAAAGCTCTATAAACACTCCACATTTCAGCCACAAAAGATGTCATATGAGGGAGATATGATTTTTAAAAGATGACAGCTGAATTCTGCCAACAAGCAGGTTGCGTGAAGAAACGAATCCAAACTTCATCCAGAAGCATCCAAACCGACATACAAGTTTTTCCAGCAATTTAGCTCCTCTAGTAAATATTCCAGAAGGTCAAGGAAGGCATCCACCAACCTCAAACCAGCCGCCAGCCGACAGCCACCAGCCGCCTTCACACTACCACCATCTATTGATGTTCACACTTGAACTTTGATTTTTCTTACTTACAATTTGTGTATAAATAGAGGGAGAGTAGAAAGAGGTGGCATCCAGAAGTGAAGAAACACAAACTCTCCCCTCTACAAATTAGAAATCATGTATTCTTCCATCTTTAGGAGTAGTTGTTCAATAGATATGCAAGGCTAAGCTCGTTTTCTTGGTTGCAAGGACACAACAAACTTTCGGATTTCAAGAACCGTGAGATTTATTCTTCCTTTTATTTTCAGTTTATGTTATGAATGAGTATGTTTTTTTTCCTATACATATTTCCTATGATTGTTTATCTTAATTGCTAGAGCGGACTCTAAGTTATTATTGAGAACAATCTATTGCTAAGTTTGATATCAAAACTGGAGTTGTGGTATATAAACTTGTGAAGCATCTAAGCTTGATAATTGTAGCGGAACTATGTTATTAAACTTAAGGAGAACATTCGATCAAAGAAACACAAGCAGACAACTTGGTTGTTAAGATTAATGAATTTATCTAGATCTTAAGGCTGCCATTGGATTAAATCATTAGTGCAGACACTGTGATTGTTTGTTGGTTAGGGCTAGTTATACGGCGGATCCGTTAATTAACCAACATTAAGAAAAGATAAAATTCATAATATAAACTAGAGTTTCGTTTCAAGGATCGGTTCTAATTTCCGTTGGTGGATGAGTACTTGCAACCAAGGTTTGTTTTCTTGATATATTTCAATTTCAATTGATTTTGTTTGCTAGTTTAATTTCTGCCATAGTTTAAATCATTGCAAATCAAACCCCCCTAATTATATAACGTACAACATAAAAATCTGACTTCAAACTTCCTCGTGGGATCGACCCCTTGCTTGCTCTATATTATCTTGTGTGTTGCGTTTTAAGCTAGGGTAATAAATTTGTGCGACCGCGACATCGCAACAAATTTTTACGCCGTTGCCGGGGAAGTAATTTTAGTTGATTCTTGTGCTTGTACTGTTATTTTTAGTTTTTGTAATTGTTATTTACATTTTTGAAAAAAAAAAAAAAACAGAATTTTTGCTTGCGGTGTTACTGTTCACTTGCCGCAGCGGTACTGTTCAAAATAGAATTGTTTGTGGAATTAGGTTTCTATCTTTTGTTTCTTAAAGTGAAACGAAGTTCTGAACAAGACTAGTGTTAAACTACTAGCCCCATCCTATCAAGGCCAAATTCCACTATTTTCTAAGGTTTGTAGGCAGTTTTAGTTTTCTAGCATAGGATTTTCATATAATTTGCATTATTAATTTTTTTTTTATCTCTTGTGTGGTTGTTTTCTTTTGAGTTTTCTTAGTGATTGATGCTAGTAACCCGTTCTACTAATCAGAGTCTAGTGCAAGTTGATCTTGAAATAAAAAGCACTTTACGCAGGTTTAGAAAGGAAGCTCGCCTCAACACCATGACGATTGCACTACAGCAAACACTCAAGGAGCTTGCTGCTCCTAACGTGGAAAATCAACCATTGTGCATAAACATTGACAATAATGTAAACTTTGAGCTCAAATATGGTTTTATACATTTGCTACCAACATTTAATGGTCTTACAGGAGAAGATCCTCATACTCATCTCAAGGAGTTCCATATGGTTTGTGTTGGCATGAAACCGAATGGAGTTGACGAAGAACAGGTTATTTTGAAAGCTTTCCCTTTCTCTTTAAAGGGGGCTGCAAAGGCATGGCTTTTCTCTATTCTCCCAGGATCTATTGGAACTTGGAATGCCATGAAGAAGATCTTCCTTGAGAAGTATTTTCCAGCATCTCGAGTTGCCAACATAAGGAAAGAAATATGTGGGATTCACCAATCTCATAGAGAGACACTTTCCGAGTATTGGGAAAGATTTGAGCAACTGTGTATTAAATGCCCTCATCATCAAATACCCCCACACTTGGAAATAAAGTTAATGATCTTACTTCTATTGTGCGTTCTTTGGCTTGTGGAAATGTGCAGCAGGTGAAAGTTTGTAGCATATGCTCCTTACAAGGACATGCTTCGGATATGTGCCCAACAATGCAAGAAGATTACATTGAACAAGCTCATGCAATTGATGGAGCATTTAACGGACAACCCCAACATAAATATGATTCATTTTCCAACACGTACAATCCCAGATGGAGAGATCATCCCAACTTACGCTATGGCAACCCATCCCAACAAGGCAATCAAGGCCGACAGTTCCATCACCATGGATTTCAGCCACAACAGAATTATCAAGCAAGACAACCCCCTCCATTCACAAAATCTAATGTTATGGGGTCGTCATCCAATGATGATCTTCGTGAGATGATGAAAACTTTGGCTTCTAATACTGTTACCTTGCAACAAAATATCATGTCTTTTCAACAGGAAACAAGGTCAAGTATTCACAACTTGGAAAAGCAAATGGGGCAAGTAGCTTCAAGTGTAGGGAAATTGGAAGAAAAAATGAATGGAAAGTTGTCCTCCCAAGCATTAAATCCAATAGAGAATGTTAGTGCAATCATATTGCGAAGTGGGAAAGAATTTGAAGAGCAAAGGTCGAAACAAATTGAGATGGAGAAAGAAGAGGAGATAGAAACTGAATTGAGTCTAAAGAAGATACATCATCCTTCTCCTTTCCAAACTGAAACAACGACAAACACTCTAAAGGTAACTCCTCACTCAATGAATTCTAGTCTTAAAACAATTCCACCCTTTCCTGTGACTTTTTCTAGGTCAAAGAAAGAAGACAAAGAAAAAGAGATTCTAAAGGTTTTCAAGAAAGTGGAATTAAACATTCCTTTGCTTGATGCTATCAAGCAAATTCCCAAGTATGCAAAATTCTTGAAGGAGTTGTGTACTACGAAGAGAGCTTTCAAATTGAAAGGTCATGAAACGATAAGTATGGGTGAAGTTGTATCTGTTGTTGTTCAAAAGAATATACCTTTGAAGCAAAAGGACCCAGGTGCGTTTACTATCCCATGTGTTCTTGGTAATGCTAGTTTTAAAAGGGTCTTGTGCGATTTAGGTGCATCCATTAGTGTTATGCCTAAACATGTTTATGATTCTCTTAGTCTTGAGCCTTTGAATAAAACTAGCATTGTAATACAACTTGCGGATCGTAGTTTTGTTTACCCACTTGGTGTGATAGAAGATGTCCTAGCAAGATTGATAGTTTGGTCATTCCATGCGACTTTTATATTCTTGATATGGAACATGATTCTTGTGATTCATCAAACAACACTCCTATATTGTTTGGGAGACCATTCTTGAAAACTAGCAACACAAAGATTGATTGTGGTAAGGATACCTTGTCTATGGAGGTAGGAGATGAAAAAATTGAATTCAATTTTCATGATGCAATGAAATATCCTTATAGCAATGTTTATTCTATCACATGTTATGACCAAATTGATAAGTGTGTGCAGCAAGTTTGTGATTTTGATTGCGAAGATGGATTAAGCATAGCTTTGAGTTATGGCTATGATTTCACCATGATAGAAGAGATGGAGAGACACGTGTGTGTTCCCCAAAACGTGCACGAATCAGTATTGGCCTTACAAGCTTTACAAACCGTTCCCCATGGTAATGTCTTTGTTGATTTAGTACTCTCATATAAAAAGTTTTGCCATCTATTTTACAGGCCCCCGAGTTAAAATTAAAACATTTGCCCGATAATTTGAAGTATGTATTCATTGGCGACAACAATACACTTCACATTATCATAGCAAAAGGTTTGACAAGTATGCAAGAGGAAAGCTTGTGAAGTTGTTGTGTGATCACAAGACGGCCATTGGATGGACTTTAGCCGACATCAAGGGCATTAGTCCCTCAATGTGTATGCATCACATACTATTGGAGGACAACACAAAACCAACAAGGGAAATGCAAAGGAGGTTGAACCCGCCTATGATGGAGGTAGTGAAAGCTGAAATTTTGAAATTGTTAGATGCAGGAGTCATTTACCCCATCACTGACGGTAAATGGGTTGTGCCTACTCGCATCTCGAGTGGATGGAGAATGTGTGTTGATTACAGAAAGCTCAATCTTTCTACACGCAAAGATCATTTCCCATTACCATTCATGGATCAAATGCTTGAATGCCTAGCAGGTAAGTCTTTTTATTGCTTTCTTGATGGATATAGTGGATACAATCAAATTGTTACTAATCCTGATGATCAAGAAAAGACTATATTTACATGTCCATTTGGTACATATGCATATAGGAGAATGCCTTTTGGTCTCTGTAATGCTCCTGCAACTTTTCAAAGATGCATGATGAGTATTTTTTCTGACTATGTGGAAAGAATAATCGAGGTTTTTATGGATGATTTCACGGTGTATGGTGATTCTTTTGATAAATGTCTAGAAAATTTATCTTTGATCCTGAAAAGGTGCATTGAAACTAGGTGTCTTGAACTATGAAAAATGTTATTTTATGGTAGAACAAGGAATAGTTCTTGGGCATGTTGTGTCTTCACGTGGATTAGAGGTTGATAAAGCTAAGATAGATGTTATTTCATCATTGCCTTACCCCTCATGTGTGAGGGAAGTTCGTTCTTTTCTAGGCCATGCAGGTTTCTATCGACGCTTTATCAAAGATTTCTTGAAGATTACAACACCCTTGTGCAAAACTATTAGCCAAAGAAGTGGATTTTGTGTTTGATCAAGCATGTAAAGATGCCCATGATGAGCTTAAGAGATGTGTCACATCTGCTCCTATCATCCAACCACCAAATTGGGATGAACCTTTTGAGATAATGTGTGATGCGAGTGAATATGCGGTAGGAGCTGTGCTTGGGCAAAGAATTGGGAAGAATTTGCATGTTATCGCCTATGCTTCTCGCATGTTGGATGGAGCACAATGCAATTACCATACAACTGAAAAGGAACTTTTTGCAGTGGTGTTTGCTCTTGAAAAATTTAGGTCATATCTACTTGGTACAAAAGTCATTGTTTTTACTGACCATGCAGCTCTCAGGTATCTTTTGAAGAAGGAGTCCAAACCAAGAATGATTAGGTGGATCTTGCTTTTACAAGAATTCGATCTTGAGATCAAAGATAAAAAAAGGTGTCGAAAACCATGTAGCTGATCACTTGAGCCGACTGAGGACCGAGGATATACAAATCGAAACAATAAGAGAGACATTCCCCGATGAGCAGTTGTATATGTTGCATTCCTCTACAAGACCATGGTATGCTGATTTGGTAAACTATTTAGTCACCAACAAATTCCCTCCAGGTTTGTCTAAACCCCAAAAAGATAAGTTACGAGCTGATGCTAAATATTATTTTTGGGACAATCCTTACCTTTGGAAATTTTGTGCGGATCAAATAGTTAGGAGGTGTGTACCACAAGATGAATTTCATTCCATTCTCACCTTTTGTCATTCTCATTCTTGTGGTGGGCATTTTGGAGCAAAAAGAACAACCCATAAGGTACTTGAAAGTGGTTTCTATTGGCCTTCTATTTTTAAAGATGCATATAACTTTTGCAAATCATGTGAAAAATGCCAAAGAACAGGTAATATCACTCATAAAAATCAAATGCCTTTAACCAATATTCTTGTAAGTGAAATTTTTTATGTTTGGGGTATTGACTTTATGGGTCCATTTTCTTCTTCTTTTGGAAATCTTTATATTCTTCTTGCTGTTGATTATGTGTCCAAATGGATTGAGGCAAAAGCCACACGAACTAATGATGCCAAGGTTGTTTTAGATTTTGTCAGGACTCACATATTTGACATTTTGGCATCCCTAAAGCTATCATTAGTGATCGTGGCACTCATTTCTGTAATCGTTCCATGGAAGCATTGCTACGCAAATATCATATGACTCATCGAACCTCTACAGCATATCATCCTCAAACGAATGGCCAAGCTGAAATTTCAAATCGAGAAATCAAGTTTATTTTGGAGAAAACAGTGCAACCTAACCGGCGAGATTGGAGTCTATGTCTTGGAGATGCACTTTGGGCTTATCGAATTGCTTATAAATCACCTATAGGAATTTCACCTTACAGAATGATTTATGAGAAAGCATGTCATCTACCGGTAGAGCTTGAACACAAAGCTTTTTGGGCCATTAAACAATGCAACATGGATTATGACGCTGCTGGGATTGCAAGAAAACTGCAACTGCAAGAGTTGGAAGAAATTTGAAATGATGCTTACGAGAATGCAAGGATTTACAAAGAAAAGACTAAGAATCTTCATGACCGAATGCTTACAAGAAAAAAGTTTCATGTTGGAGACAAAGTCCTTCTTTATCATTCACGTTTGAAACTTTTTCCTGGAAAATTGCACTCTCGTTGGATTGGACCCTTTGTTGTTTCTAATATTTTTCCTTATGGTATGGCTGATATTACAAGTTTAGAAACCAACAAAGTACTCAAGGTCAATGGACATCGTTTGAAACCTTTTTATGAAGACTAGACGACAAAAATCACCGCTTCTGTAGAATTAGCTGAACCAATCTATGAAGAATAAGCATGCAACATGTCAAGCCAATGACATAAAACAAAAGCACTTACTGGGAGGCAACCCAGCACAAAAAGAAAAAAAATCAGATTTGCTTTCTTTTTCCTTATCTTTTAATATTTTTTTCGCATTTTAATTTATTTTATGTCATTCTCTTATGTTCCTTTGCTTTTATTTCAACATTAAGGACAATGTTCTGTTTTAAGTGTGGGGGTATTGAGAGAATGTTGGTTTTCTTATTTTAGTTTTCTTTGTTGTTCTTTTAAAAAAAAAATTGTGTTTGATCTTTTTAACTCCCATTGGTTTTTGAGAATATGAGTATTATGTATGAGAATTAATTGAGATAGATGAAGATATAAATCAAATGAAGGAGTATGCATGCAAATTTTAAGGTTTAATTGGTTTAGGGATTGACTTTGATAATATGCCATGTTGACTTTATAGTGTTATACCAATGTAAGCTTTTGAGCCTTCAACATTATATTCTTTGAGTGTGCATTCTTTCAATGATACGTATCTCTAGAACTTGCTTCATATCTTATTGAGATTATATTCCATTACAAATATATATGAAGATGATAAAGGCATTATGAATTTTAACCCCTCGAGCCAAAAAGCCAACCTAAAGCATATTATCCTTAGTGAGCCCGTTTTGAGCTTGTTTATCTTTTCTTTGCTTTATCCATGTATAAGCCTTAACTTTATATATGTTTTTCTTTTCCCCTGGCCAAGGATTAGTAGAGCATATACTTGTAATATCTCATGGAATTATGGTTGGAAATTATGTGAAAAGAAAGAAGTGATGCTTGATGAAAAGATGGGCAAAGTTGCCAAAGGTGAAAAAAAAAAGAAAAAAAAAAGAGAAAAGAATAATAAAAAAAGTATTCCTTTATGTTCTTAAGGTTTTATGTTGAAAGAGCTTGAAATCAAAAGGAGTTAAGCATTGGTGATTAAAGATGAAAAATTTATGAGCTTTGATGGAATATCTTATTTGAAATATCATCTTTTAGAATGCTCTACTTTCTTTGGTTTAACCTTCTCTTTTACTCTCTTTTACCTCACCTTAACCTCAGCCCCATTATAACCGAAAAATAAGACCTTTTGATTCATGTAGTACTTGTAATATGTTAGTAATGGATATGAGATTAAAGAGCAAGCTTATGGTAGAACATATTCATTGATTGAATTTGAGAGATTTAAACACATAAGCCTTAAACACATGAGTGTTGGAGTATATATCAATGAGAGGACCTATCACTTTGGCTTGGCATAGATTCCATTTAAATCCCGATGATTGATTGAGTTTTGAAGTTTACATGTAAACAAATTCATGAAAATTTATATTTTTTTATCCTTTTTTATTATATTCTTATTTATAATGCTTGTACTCTTGGACATTGATGGGAGATTAAGAGATTGATCATAGTTATTTTCAATTTAATTTTATTTATCCTTTCTCGAGGACGAGCAAGAGTTAAGTGTGGGGGTATTTGTTGTAACCATATTATTCGATAGTTTCACCCACATCTACCTAATGTTTTGTCCATGTTTTATAGTAAAATGCCTTGATATTCTTTGTTTTATGTTTTGAAGGTACTTTTGGATGAAAGATGCAAAAAGGAGTAATTGGAGGTAATTGACAGATTTGACGTTCAGTCGATGTTTTGTGCAGAGCGTGAGTTCTAGAGGTCGAAACGAAGTGATTCCAAAGGCATTAAAAAGCTAACATCCATGCCTTTCTGGAAATGTAATGCAAGAAAAATAAAACGAG
This sequence comes from Populus alba x Populus glandulosa, assembly GCA_033617975.1. NCBI lineage: Eukaryota > Viridiplantae > Streptophyta > Magnoliopsida > Malpighiales > Salicaceae > Populus > Populus alba x Populus glandulosa. Next base: position 5,806,356 of record CM066157.1, read on the forward strand.
AAAGATCATGGAAATCACATCCTTCAAAGTCAAATCTCGCAGTCTGCCAATGTTGACCTTTGCCCATTCAAAATTCAATATCTGGAGCTTCAGAAGTCCAATTTATTGTTGTTGTATATCTGGACCTGAATATCTGGACCTTTGCCCATTAGCTCACCAAACATAACTTCCATCTGTTGTTGTATTCTCGAAAGCCCATCTTCTAGGATTTCACCCTTCTTTTGTAGCACACTGTTAGAAGACATTATTTCTTTTTAAAAAAAAAACATGTACACAAATCATTATCAATAAAAATAACACCTCACACACTCATGTTTCACACAAATTTATAGTCTTTTCACTCTAACATGCTCACTACACCTTTTTCCACTCAAATTGCCTTTCTTTAGTTCTTGAAATCACTTAGCAACAATTCAGAAAAGCGACCAACTACGCAATGAATTTAAAAATTTGATATAGACTCAATATAATATCCCACATCGGTAGGTGAGGACTTGGGTGAGGCCTTACATGAGCATGCTTACCTTAACTAGTGAGACGCGTTTTGGAGCCATGTGTAGCTGCTAGAGACAAATTCGTGAGGCTCGTGGGCCAAAGCGAACAATATCATACTAGTGGGTGGGGTACTCATTGGTTGTCTGGTTGTGCCGTCGGGTTCGTCGGGCTCCTTAAAGGGGTGGATTGTAATATCACACATCGACGGGGTGAGGGAGTGGTAGTTGGCCTTATTAAAAGTGTTGGTTGCTGACTTGTCATACGTGTTTTGGGGCGTCAAGCTCAAAAATGGGCTTGTGTCACCAATAACAAAATCGTTGGGGCGGTAAAGCCCAAAGCGGACAATATATGGCAGGTTGGGCCGAGTTGTTACACTCAAGAAGTAAGAAATTTACGAAACTAACAAAACAAAACTACGATGACAAATTCACAAGTAGCAATGCAAATTTGTGCGAGTAATATGACGATTCGAAGATGCAAAATAAACTAAATAGAAGCAATGATATTAAGAAGATTTACTATCCAAACTGAAAATTAAATCAAACAATGATAGAACCTATAAAAGAAAAAGATAAAGACCAATACAAATTCCTAATGACCAATTTTCTTTCCCTTGCTTTCAACCAAACTCCAAAATGTTGATTTTCTTCTTCTTCTTCTTTTGTTTTTGTTTTTTGCGGCAACAATCAAATTTTTCAAGATCAAGCCCCCCCTTCTTCTTTTTTTTTGTATACCAATTCGACAATCAAGAAAAAAATAATCCAAGAGCACACTTTATTTTTATGTATATATTACGACAAGATCAAGAATTCAACAAGAACACTACCTTATGATTTTGTGTTCAACAATTCAAGAGGATGAAAGAACACTAATTTTTTTTTTGATATATGTGGCCGAAACTAATCAAGAAAAAAAAATCAAGAAACAAAAGACATAAATTGAAGGATATAACTTGTGATTAGATCTGCTCTGATATCAACTGATACAAACCCTATCAGAATTGAATGGAATTTGCGAACCCAAGTTCTATCTAACCCAAGTTTGCTGAAATTATAATGAGCTTATCACAATGGAAAACATGCTACAAGGCAACAAGACTATAAACCAACCCAATCACAACGCCTACACCTAAAGATGAGCAAAAGGAGTACAAAATTACAACAAAGATTGGTCAATTCTTTGAAGAGTTGAAAGTTCAATCAAGAACCAAGATTGACAACAAAAAGTTGGCAAAAGTTAGAATATTATTAGCCAAAAGAAAGTGTATTGAAAATTATTCTCATGAGTATTTATAACTCAAGCCATAAAACCCTAGTTTCCTTAATAGGTCATATATAAATCCAATTTAAATAATAATCAACCCAAGCTAAAACTAGCCCAAACTAATTAAAATAAACAAGCTTGAAACCCAAACAAGTGTTTCCTCATAAAATAAAGAAAGTTTAATATCCCAACTAATTTAATAACACAAGTTCGGTTATTTTCGCATTCTGTCTAGCAGCAGCAAAACCCAACTTCAAACAAATGGTTCTTTTTCTTCTTAAAGAATTAGAAGGCGTGCCATATACCATTGGAAAGGTATGGAAGTCTAGTTTCCAGAAATACTGAAATCACCACAAAATTAGAACTGTAGCTTTAGTTATGATAAAAAAGGTAGTGAAAGGTCAAACTATCTGAATCTAGTCTTCTTCTCCCAATCCTTGTGTAATGGTCTTGATTCCATCAACAAGCCCCTCTTGAACATGAATAAGATTAATCACGACTTTCTTCTCATTATTTAATATCCTCTTGAAGTCCACCTTAGTCCACGTATTGTTGTGATGTCGCGGTTGCACAAATTAATTACCCTAGCTTCAAACACAACACACAAGATAGTATAGAGCAAGCAAGGGGTCGATCCCACGAGGAAGATTTAGTTTAGATTTTTATGTTATATTTTATGCAATTTGGGGGGGTTTCATTTGCAATGATTTAAACTATGGCATAAATTAAACTAGCAAACAAAATCAATTGAAACTAAAATTTATCAAGAAAACAAACCTTGGTTGCAAGCACACATCCACCAATGGAAATTTGAACCAATCCTTGAAACGAAACTCCAGTTTATATTATGAATTTTATCTTTTTTTAATTTTGGTTAATTAATGGATCCGCCGTATAACTAACCCTAACCAACAAACAATCACAGTGTCCGCACTAATGATTTAATCCAATGGCAGCCTTAAGATTCAGATAAATTCATTAATCTTAACAACCAAGTTGTCAGTTCTAATGTGAACATCAATAGATGGTGGTAGTGTGTAGGCGGTTGGCGGCTGGTTTGAGGTTGGTGGCTGCCTTCCTTGACCTTCTGGAATATTACTAGAGGAGCTAAATTTCTAGAAAAACTTGTATGTCGGTTTGGATGCTTCTAGATGATATTTGGATTCGTTTCTTCACGCAACCTGCTTGCTGGCAGAATTCAGCTGTCATCTTTGAAAACTCATATCTCCCTCATATGACATTGTTGTTGGCTGACATTTTGAGCGTTTATAGAGCTTTGAGTAAGGAATCCAAAAAAATTGAGTTTGCATCAATTGGACTTCTGAAGCTCCAGATATTGAATTTTGAATGGGCAAAGGTCAACATTGGCAGACTGCGAGATTTGACTTTGAAGGATGTGATTTCCATGATCTCTCACTTTTTATTTTTCTTGCATTATATTTCTAGAAAGGTATGGATGTTAGCCTTTTAATGCCTTTGGAATCACTTCGTTTCTACCTCTAGAACTCACGCTCTGCATAAAACATCGACTGAACGTTAAATCTGCCAATTACCTCCAATTTACTCCTTGCATCTTTCATCCAAAAGTACATTCAAAACATAAAACAAAGAATATCAAGGCATTTTATATAAATAACATAGGCAAAACACTAGTTAAATGCGGGTGAAACTATCGAATAATATGGTTGCATCACATATCTTGAAGAAATCCATTGTAAGCCTCTTTGAACCTCTTAGCTCTAAGCCATATAATTGGACCAACCAGAACCTCCAATAGATCCTTTGGTGCATGGGTCACATCATTTCTAGGGTTTAACTTATATGAAACGTCACTTAGATTTAATAAAGGGAGTGAATGACATGTCATTCAGCTAATGTTCAACTCTTTTTTTTCTTTTGCAGTTTGGCTAATTGAGCAGACGCCTTTAGGTCAATGATTGTGGCAAGCAAGGATTCCTTATTTATTTATATATTACAAGCAAGGACTTCTTTCCTTAAAATGAGGCCTAATTTGGAGGACTTTTCATATTATTTTCTTTCCTTTCTCTTGTAGGATTTCTTTACTTTAAAGGGAGATTATGGAAGGCTTTTAAAAAGGAAGAATTCAACAACTCTTTTCCCTATTTTTTAGATCATTAATTAGAACAAACAAGGGAAGAAGATCGAGCATTCAAGACAACATGTTTCAAGCATGGAAAGAGGTGTAAAAGGGATGGCAAGCACACATTATTCCTACTCAAGACAAACCCAAATACACAAGGAAATTAATCAAGCTATAGACGATTTTGAGGGCTAATTGTTTCCATGTATTATTACTAAGTACTATCTAACATATTTATGAACAAGAATCATATTTTTTTCCCCATAATGTCATCAAGTTCATCACATTGTTGTCAAGTAATACACAATCAAGTTCCAACATGTACATTTTCAAGGGTTCTCCTATCTAAGCTTCCATAACCGAAACATAACATTGACATCAATTGTTCATTCCATCATTCTCAATTGTATCATTCCAATTCATCAAACACAAGTTAATAACAATTTCACATTACACATGAGTTCCATTTCCACTATATATTTCATTATTCTATAGGTGCTCATCATACAAAAGTTTCCTTCATTGTTCTTCCTTTTGGTCAAACATTGTAGTTCCTTTCCTTCTAGTTTACTCATGGAATTTATCATTTCTATCACAAGTATATTTATGTTATCATGCAATAATCACACATCCATCCTCTATATCATAATCAAACAAGTTCTTAAATTCAATATGCAAAATCAGGACATTAGCATAGGTATAAAATTATGTTTCAGCTCAAGCATAGTCCTAAGAGCATAACAAGATCATAATTGACACATTTCATCATTTCATTCCATCTGTCTTTCATTCTTTCAACAACTCAGCCTTTAGTTAGGGTTTGTTCTTCAACATGCATCAATTTCTTTTGTTATAGATTCCGCAATGACATCCTTTTTATTCTTATTTTCCTAATCTTTCCATTTCATCTTTTCAAAATTGAAAGTGCAAGAACCTTGAGTCATTCCATTTGAGGTTTCATTCTCATCTTTTTTTAAAATCTTAAAATAACAAGTAGGGAAGTGAGGTTACTATTACCACATGATTTTCAAACAATATTTGGGGAAGGTTTTGGTGGTTTTCCACCTCTCCCTCTCAGTTTTTCTCTGCTTCCTTTGTTGTTCCAATCGGCCCTCTAACCTCTTCCTTTCTTCATGTTTTCGGTTCTCTTTCCCCTCTCCAACTCTCTTCTCACTCAAGTATTCAAGGGGGTGACATGCAAGGGTGGTTTTGATAGGGATTTCTTTGCAAGAGGGGGTTGTTGTAGCTAGGGTTGCTGCCAGCTTTAGAGGAGAGGAAAATCCATCTCTTTTCCTCTCCATGTATTTATACCCCCTCTTAAATGTGGTGGGTTGTGTTTGGTGTTCTTATCTTTACTCCCATTATATTATCCTTGGGTCGGTTCTCTCATGTTTTCCACTTAGTATATGTCTGTCCATTTCTTTATTTTTTTTAATGAGGTTTTACAAGCAACCACTATTCTGAGTTTTGGGAAGGTATAATCCTTCACTAACCTAGCAAGTGACATCAATGAGGCACACTAGCTTGTTTTACACGTTTACAGATATTTTTGAGCCTGCTTTTAGTGTTATGATGTTCTTTGGTTTTGATTTCATTAAGTACCTAAAATGTTTGTTGTTTTTGTTTAAATCTTTTTTTTTAATCGAAATGTGAGTAGTATAGATCAAAAGTAACAAAGTTGAAAACCAGCGAGTCAAATTTACAAGCATGTACAACCTAATGAACAAAAAGGAACATGCTTCTAAAATGAATGTAATGGACAAAAATTTATAACCAAAGAAAAGACCAAAGGGAACATGCTCCCCGAACAAAGATGCCAAGTTGAAGCCTGAATTAGCAAAATTAGTTGTCGATTAACCAACAAAACCAAGCAATAAGAGATAGCTGAATGACCCTAAGGATTAGCAATTGTGTTCAAAATAGTTAAGGATGCACAACAATATGAGGCACTCGTAGGAGCACACCAATACCATAAAACAACTAGATTTTGATCCATAGTAGTCTTGCAAGAACAATTCAGCAACAAACACACGAGCTACAACAAGATAGCTAAAACTCTACATGTAGCAGCAACTAGGGGTCACAGCCAAAGGTAGTCTTAAAAGTAGCCAGTCAAAAGAGCCTTCAGCTGCAAACAAAATCCAACAACGGACCAGCAATAAAAGCTAGCAACAAACAAAGCTTAGATTGGATCAAATCTAGCATGGCAACATGACATTCAGAGCAGCCAGAAATACCAGCAGCCAGCTTCAAGAAACTGAGCAAACTACATTGCATAGAGCAACAACACAAAGCCAGAGTGGGAAGCCAACATACCACAGCAACTCCAGCAAACCATACCAATTTTGTAGCAATGATCAGGTCACCATTGGGACAAGATCTATCAAGCAAGATCTCTTCACTGATAAGCATACATCTAGAAGGAAAGGCTCTACCTATAACACAGTAAATAGCAGCACACCAGCAGCAGGAAACAACCTACATTTAACATCCCCATATCCAGGATTAAGCAACAATCTCATATCAACTGATACACAAAGTAATTAATTTATATGTGTGTGTGCGTGCATGCACAAGGTGTTCATATTAAATTTTACTAAAATTTTGGCAGAGTCTCCCCTACATCGAGAGGTTCCAAGTTATCGAAATTTAACTTATTTACACTTTTAATATTTCACATCTCATAACTCAATCCTGACCCAATCGTCCTGGGTCTCAATCTCACAAACATCATCATCATCACAACCATAATATCTATAACATACATTGAACAACAAATATCATTATAGAGGAATAAATGAGATAAACATGTATAGATGGACACCTTCATATCAAATTCAAAGTTAAGATTATCTATTCAAGTTTAAACATTGATTATACAAATTAAGTTATATAAAAGTTGTAATATTACAAAATATAAGGGTATATTCCCTAGAACCTAGAATTACAAAAAGTAAACATAAGCTAGGATCTACTCCTATCATGCATGCGAGAGTCCTGAAATAAAACACATATTATTAAAACATGAATATCACAATAAATATAACAACACAAATATCCAACAATTTAAAAAGGCAAACATGCATTCATATTTTATTCACTTCTCCTTTCTGGATTTCATTGGAAACTCTTTCTCATTCAACTGCTAAAAATTGTTTCCTCTTCCATTATCAACATCCATTCAAGATTTTATAAGATCAACAATGATTATTTTCGCTTAACACATACCAATAGCACTTTCGCTGGTATCATCACACCCCATAGGAGTCGATGCAAGATCCCCTTCCGTAGGATCCTAACATACACTAAATATATGATAGCCAATACATGATGATCCTCTTATCCAGGATCCTAACATACACTAAATGTATGCTAGCCAATACATATTCCTCTTACCCGGGATCCTAACATACATTAAATGTATGTTAGCCAATACATGATGATCCCCTTACCTGAGATCCTAACATACACTAAATATATGCTAGTCCACGCCCTATATCACACTTCTCATATTTTCGTTGTCAGCGATAATTTTATTATTTAGCAATTCACACAACACCCTTTCGCCTTGAATACACATACATTCAGAATACTATCCAAAATATCGACATCATTATGCAACTTTCCTCCTCTCACATAATATCAACATCATTACACAACTTTTCTCCTTTCACATAATATCCAACATTCGGTAATTCACATTTCACATCAATAACATATTAAATTATGGAATTTAACTAGAAAGTATATGTATGGATTATCTACCTACAATAGATGCCCTACTTATGCTCCATTGATGATGCTGCTATTGTTGTTGCACCACGCCTGTGGTCCCTCCTGCGAATCACAGGTTTTTCTCATAAATTTTTCTCATTCAAGGATATGTTTTATAATAACCATATCAACAACCAATAAGTCTTTCTTTCAATAATTTCTTTATATTTTATGTTTTTCTCACTACACCCATTAATATTGTTGTTCTTTATCCAACCATAATTATCTTTCCTTTCTTTATATTTATATTGTTACTATTTAAATCTCGAACTGTTACTGTCTAGACATTGGACTATTACCGTCCAACTGTTACTGTCTTGAACCATTACTGTCTAGACATTGAACTGTTACTATCTAGACATTGGACCGTTACTGTCTAGAACCGTTACTATCTAGACATTAGACTGTTATTGTAAACACCTAAACGATTATACACACACACACACACACACACACACACACACACACACACATATATATATATATGAATTGATGACTCCACCATCATTGCCGATTTCTTAATCAGCAGCGACATAGTTTTCACTGCCGATTTCTGAATTGACAATGACACAGTTTTTGTAAATTATCTTAAGGTGTTGGGAGGGAGGGGAAAACCAGTTTTGGATAGACCAAAACAAGGATAAGAACACATCTAAACCAACCCTAAACACCCACCTCATTTAATGGGGAGTATAAATACAAGGAGAGAGAAGGTGACTCTTCCTCTTCCAAAAAGTTATCTACTGCAGCTGCATATCCAGCTGGTGTTGTTGTTCCCTTCCTCTTTCCCAACAGAAACCTAAACCAAACTGGTAGAGACTACCTTGTGAACATGTGAGGGAGAGACAAGACCTTGAGAGAAGATTGGACAGCTGCCTAGAGGGAAAGGAAAAGGGGGCCAGAAAACGTTAGAGGAAGAAGAAAGAGGAGAACCAGTAGAAGAGGAGAAAGAATACTGTCAAACCTTCCTCAAACTTAGTTAGAATCAAAATGTATGGGTCATGAAACTCCCTTCCTCTTCTTCTTAAGACCCAGAACCAGAAATGAAGAAGAAGACCCTTAGAAAATTGACCTAAGAGCTAAGCTAGCTGTGAAGGAAACTGAAATTAACTAAGAGGACAAGGAAACAAAAAACAAATGAGGCCAAATCCAAAAACATCTAACAAAGAAAAATGAATAAAATGGAAATAACAAATCATGGTAGAGGGCTGGCCTTAACTATAGGGTTGGCCAGCATGCATGTGTGTGTTCTACTGGAATTTATTAAAAGATTATATGCTGTAATTGATGGTTCTCAATCTGTGTATTCTGCTGCAATTTATTGAAAGATTATGTGCTGAAATTGATGGTTTCAATGTGTGTGTTCTGCTGGAACTTAGTGACAGTTTATATGCTGGGGTTGTTACACCATATATGGTGTGTGTTCATGCCAAAATGTGTGTTGTGCAACGAATTTGTTATTCGTTGCTGAAACTAAATCTTTTGCAGCGAATTAGCATTCACTGTCGAATTATGTGTTTACAGCAAATCTATAATTCGTTGACGAAACTATATTGTCTGGAACGAATTAGCATTCGTTGCTAAATGGTGATTCGCTGCCAAAGGTGAGTTGTCTGCAGCGAATTGGTGATTCACTGTCGAAACTGAGTTTCCTGCAGCGAATTAGCATTCGCTGCCGAATTGTGTGTTCTACAACGAAATTGTGATTTGGTGCCGAAGTTGTATTGTTTGCAGTGAACTTGTGACTCGCTGCAGAAATTGAGTTGTCTGTAGTGAAGTAACATTTGCTGCCATAAAAAATGTTGGTTGTAGTAAACCAATTTTCGGTGCCGAAATTATGGCGCCGGCAGTGAAATAATTTTCGTTGTCGAATTGGTAGCTTGCAACGAACCAATTTTCGCTGCTAATTTCTATAATAGGCCTCCTAGGCAGAAATGACTTAAATGCTAGTAATAATTTCATGGTATGATGGTGTAAAATGTGGAACACTTGAATATGAAGATATGAACTCTTGAAATAAGTGTGGTGACAAATGTGATTCAAAGATTCAACTGTACTGATTTATGACCATTGATGTCTTAGGTGGTGCAGCTAGGATTGGACCATCGTCGAGACAAGAACAACCCACAGGTGGAGCAGGTAGGTGACTTTTACCTTTCTTTTTCATACGTTGAATAATGAGATACTTTATAATGAATGTTACCATATTGTGTTAGAACATATATCAAATTATCAAACGCTTAAATGTTGATAAATGGATGATTAGCTTCAGTTAATGGCATCCGAATAGATGACCGGGATAAAGGAATGATTAGCTTTGACTAATGGCATCCGAAGGGATGACTGGGACAAATGATTGATTAGCTTCAGCTAATGGCATCCGAATGGATGATTGAGACAAATGAACGATTAGCTTCAGCTAATGGCATCCGAATGGATGATAGGGACAAATGATTGATTAGCATCGGCTAATGGCATCCGAATAGATGAGTAAGATAGATGATTGATTAGCTTCGGCTAAAGGTATCCAATTGGATGATCGGGACAACAATTGATTAACTTTGGTTGATGGCATCTGAAGTGGATGACTGGGATGAGTAAACGGTTAACCTTAGCAAATGATGCCTTAAGAGGATAGTCGGGTTTAAGATTATGGTTGATTACAAGAATTGGTACATCTATATGTACTACAAGTTGTTTATACCAAGTACATAAAGAAACTATAAATGTCATGCATCAAACATGAGATAATGTTAATGCTTCATTAAACTGCCAGACTGTTTAATTATCATTATTATTATTAAGTAATTGCATTCTCTTAAATGTTTTATGTTGTAGCAGGGACATCACACCAACGATATGCTTAGGAAACCCAATACATGAGAACTTACGTTTGCAAGGAATCATGTAGTTACATTGTAAATCATGATGTATTTTGTATGAATCAAAGTACTAAACGTATAACTTTTATTAGATCCTTTTGTTTAAATTCATGATGACTATTAGTAGGATAGGAATGCAAACTCATGTCTATGTATGTATATTTTTAATGTGAACTTCTAATCATGCAAACATAATATTATGTGTTTATGTAAGATTCACTTTTAAATGAAATGTTGATTGTTATTGATGTATGGATTGTATCTTGACGATGTGAGGGAACAAGTTCGCCGATTATCGACACGATGTGTGTTAAGTAAAAAAAAATGTACTATTGTTTTGGGCTTTAAAAGTCGGGTTGTTACAGTTGGTATCAGAGAACTTGGTCTGGATCCTGAGGATCACTGATAATTTTGTTGTTGTGGTCAATTTCAAGATGGTACGCACCCGACAAGGGACACGAACTAAGCCGCCATCCTTAGAAAGGAGGGTCGGGAACCAAGGTGCCCAAGGTTGGCAAGACAAAGATCCCTTAGATGATACGGCATCTCATGCTCCAATAATACCACCCGAAACCTTACAGGGGGAAACCCCGGTAGCGGGGGAAGGCCATAGGCCTAACCAGACAGAGGAAGTACCCCAGTTGCAGTAGGGCAACAGGAAAGATCAAAAGCACAACCGTCAACTATTCCAACTAGTGTGCCCCCATAATATGTAGACGCAGGACTCCTTGTATGAATAGTTAAAGCAGTGATGGAGGGCATAGCTGGTTCGACAACACAAAAAACTCCCACCAGGCAAATTCCACAAGCAACCCCTATGACTAGCACGACCATGGATAACATGGTGCTACTGGTGCAACTAGTCAAGAGTATGAGGGAAATTAGATGTGAACCGTATATGGTGGAACAAGATGTAGAGATAGCTAGGAGATGGATTAGGAAGGTAGAAAAGACCATGATTCAGAAAAGCATACTCGAGGGTTTGAGGGTAAATTGTGCAACCCAGTTACGGTCCGATAGGGCCATGACATGGTGGGAAACAATTTAGCTGAGGTTGCAACCGAGACACTAACTTGGAGTGACTTCAAGACAGAGTTTGAGAATCAGTTTTATTCTAGGTACCATCGCAAGGTGAAAAAACAAGAGTTCTTGGCATTAATATAGGGTGATATGTCGGTATTGGAGTACAAAAGGAGGTCCTATGATCTCTCATTGTTCGCCCCACACTATATGCCAACAAAGGAACATATGATTGAGAAGTTGAGAGATGGTTTGTGACAGGATTTGAGACAAGGATTGATCGCCTTGTGGTTTAAATCTATAAGAGAGTTGATTGAGGTGGCACAAGCTCTAGAGGCTTATATTGGAGAAAGCTAATAGGGACATCAGGGTATAGGCAAAAAGAGAGATGGGGCTTATTTTAGTGGCAGACCACCACTCTCGAATAAAGGAAAAAGTGGAGTGTTTGAGCAATACAGAAAAAGGGAAGTTTGATGTTACTGCCCCACCAACAGTCAAGTGGGAGAGATGGTTGGACAGTCGCACTTGCAGGCAAACTCTTTAACTAGGACTGGTGACCGCAAGGGTGTTGACTATCCTTTTGTGTAAAATGTGGACAAAAACACCCTGAGGACTCCTCAGTTTCCTCGAGTGATGCTATGTGTGCAGAGGAGAAGGTTATAGGTGGAGGCACTGCTAGTATCTGGGTCAAGGGTATCATTATTATGGTGGAAGAGGTCATTACAAGAGGGACTGCCCTAAAAGGGACACTAGACATGTACAAAGCTATAGGTAGCCTAGTTAGAGTCACCAACAATCAGTCACCATTAATAGGCCAGTGAGATCTTCTCAATCAGGAGCAAACTCTAGTCGAGGGAGACCGAGGGCATAAAATGATCAGACCCTAGGGAAGGTCTTCCACCTCACACAGGAGGAGGTCAGGGTTGCATCTGATGTGGTGGCAGGTACACTACTAATGAATAATTTTAATGTGCATATGTTGTTTGATCGGGGTGCCACCCACTCATTCATTGCTAAGAGAATTGTCACTAAACTGAGAAAGAGAGTAGAAATAGTAGAGAAATGGTTCATAATTGGAACTCCAATGGGAAACATGGTTGAAACAAATATTATGTATGTGGATGTGGGGGTTGGTCTTTCTGGGTATGAAACAGAAGTAGATTTGATTCCCTTAGAGCTGTATGATTTTGACTTAATCCTAGGCATGAATTGGTTGAGTAAATACAAGGCTCTAATAGATTGTTATGCTAAAACTATTACTTTCCAAACACCTGAGTGCGAGAGGATGATTTTTGAAGGAGAGAGAATTATCAAACTAATTACCTTAATATCGGTGGTAACAGCCCAAAAACTTTTAAGAAAGGGATGTATGGGATACCTCGCATGCATCTTAAACTCTAATGATGAAGGTCCACGACTGAAGGATATTCTTGTGGTGAAGGAATTCCTAGATGTGTTTCCCGAAGAACTACCGGGACTACCCCCGGAGTGAGAGGTAGAGATGTTTATAGACACTTTTCCTGGAGTCCCACCCATAGCCCAACAACCATACCAGATGGCTCCAGCAGAATTGAACGAGTTAAAGACTCAACTACAGGAATTGTTATACAAAGGGTTCATACGGTCCAATAATTCTCCTTGGGGAACACCGGTCCTATTTGTAAGAAAGAAAGATGAAACCCATAGACTTTGTATTGACTATCGGCAGTTGAACAAAATAACAATGAAAAACAAGTATCATTTACCTCGGATAGATGATTTGTTTGATCAATTAAAGGGAGCGAGGGCATTTTAGAAGATAGATCTGAGATCAGGGTACTATCATATGAAGATTAAAAAAGCAGATGTAGCAAAGACTGCATTTAGAACTTGTTACAGACACTATAAATTTTTAGTGCTACCATTCGGGTTGATGAATGCACCAGCCCTCTTCATGGACTTGATGAATCGGGTTTTCTAACCATACCTTGATAAGTTTGTGGTGGTATTCATTGATGATATACTAGTGTACTCGAATTATTTCGAGGAGCACAAAGAACACTTGAGACAAACCTTACAAACCTTGAGAGATCACCAGTTATATGCAAAACTGAGTGAATGTGAATTTTGGCTGAAGAGAGTGATGTTTCTAGGACACGTCATTTCAGCTGAAGGTGTTTTCGTAGACCCCTAAAAAGTCGAAGCAGTCTTGAAATGGGAAAGACAACCTTCAGTCACCGAAATATATAGCTTCCTAGGACTTGCAGGATACTATCGGAGATTTATAGAAGGTTTTTCCCTGATTGCAACCCCTTTGACCCAACTAACTAGGAAGAATAAGAAATGAGTGTGGTCAGAAGAATGTGAGAAAAGCTTCCAAGAATTAAAGAGGAGGCTTACCACTACTCCAGTGTTAACCCTTCCCTCAGGGACCGAGGGTTTTATGGTATATAGTGATGCCTCGAGGAAGGGATTGGGGTGTGTTTTGATGCAACATGGGAAGGTGATCACCTATGCATCAAGGCAGTTAAAGACTCATGAGGTGAACTATCCAATGCATGACCTGGAGTTGGCTGCTGTGTTTTTACCTTGAGGATATGGACACACTGTTTCTATGGGTCTTGAACCCAAATTTTTACTGATCATAAGAGCTTGAAGTATCTGATGTTGCAAAATAAGTTGAACATGCGATAAAAAAGGTGGATAAAGCTCATTAAGGATTATGCCTGCACCATAGAATATCACCCGAGGAAAGCAAACATGGTGGCAGATGCCCTTAGTTGTAAAACTAAAGCCACCCTGGGATGGTTAACAGTGGGAAAGGAGCAGCAATTGACGGAATTGAAAGAGATAGGTACAAATTTGAGCATTAATGTAGGAGGTTGGCTAGTAGCCCAATTATTGGTGTGACCAACTTATCGGGAATAGATACTACATGCCCAATTCGTTGATAAGGAGGGGTCCAAGATTAGGAAGAATGTGGAGGTCGGGGTAGAAACAAAATTCCAGGTAGCGGATGATGGATCATTGCTGATGGGACAACGGTTATACGTGCCTAATGACGAAACCATCAAACAAATGGTTCTGTAAGAAGCACATGAGTCCAAGTTCTCCATACATCCTAGCAGCACTAAGATGTATCGAGACTTAAAACACCTCTATTGGTGGCCTAATATGAAAAGGAAAATAGTTGAGTATGTGTCTAAGTGTGGGATATGTCAACAAGTCAAGGTTGAACACTAAAGGCTTGCAGGACCATTACAACCATTACAAATTCCAGAATGGAAATGGGAGATGATCACCATGGATTTCATGTTAAGATTTCCCAAAGGGAGGAAAAGAAATGATATGGGTCATCATAGATCGGTTGATGAAATCCATACTATTCTTGCCTATAAAGATGATCGACTCGATGGACAAGCTTGCCAAGATCTACATAAACGAGGTGGTACGACTCCATAGGATTTCGATGTCCATTGTATCAAATCGAGATCCCAAGTTCACCTCTCAACTTTGGTCGAGCATACAACATGCCTTAGGGACAAGATTGGACATGAGCATTGCGTTTCACCCTCAAATGGATGGCCAATCAAAAAGAGTTATCCAAGTCTTGAAAGACCTATTACGGGCATGTGTGTTAGAATTTGGAGGAAATTAGGAGGAACACATGGCATTGGTGGAGTTCACATATAACAATAGTCACCAAGCCACAATAAGGATGGCCCCATATGAAGCCTTGTATGGTAGGAGGAGCAGGACTCCTTTATATTGGGAGGAAATTGGGGATCGGAAGTTATATGGCACGGAGTTGGTCCGAGTCACCACAGAGAAAGTGAGAACTATTAGGGATCGCATCAAAGTCGCACAAGATAGACATAAGAAGTATGCTGATGTGAGGAGAAGACCTCTCGAGTTCAGTACGTGGGACCAGGTGTTCCTGAAGGTAGCCCCATGGAAGAACATGTTACGGTTTGGATTGAAAGGGAAGTTAACTCCTCGCTTCATCGGACCCTTCAAAATCTTATAACGAATGGGGCTGGTAGCCTACAAAGTGGACATGGCCCCACAATTAGCCAAGGTCCATGATGTGTTCCATGTCTCCTTGTTAAGAAAGGCTGACGTAGACCCCGCCCATATCCTACCCCAAGTTCTAGTAGAAGTCGAGGAAGACTTGACATTGGAATTGGGGCCTATAAGGATACTAGATTAGAAAGTGAAGAAGCTGCGAAGCAAAAGGATCCCTATCATCAAAATCTTATGGCGAAATGCTCAAATAGAAGAGGAAACTTGGGAGAGGGAGGCTAAGATGAGGAAAAAATACCCCAATTTATTTGAACTACTAGGTATGAAGTATGAAACCTCTTAAATTTCAAGGACGAAATTCATGTTAAGGGGGGAGAATGTAAACACCAAAAGAATATATATATATATATATATAATTGATGACTCCACCATCACTGCCGATTTATAGATCGGCAACGATTCAGTTTTTCTTAAATTGTCTTAAGGAGTTAGGAGGGAGGGGAAAAACCAATTTTGGATAGACCAAAACAAGGATAAGAACACATCTAAACCAACCTCAAACACCTCACCTCATTTAATGGAGAGTATAAATACGAGGAGAGAGAGGTGACTGTTCCTCTTCCCAAAAGTTGTCTACTGCAGCTACATGTTGCTCTTCCCTTCCTCTTTCCCAATAGAAACCTAAACTAAACTGGTAGAGAGTGCCTTGTGAACGTGTGAGGGAGAGATGAGACCTTGAGAGAAGATTGGATAGCTGCCTAGAGGGAAAGGAAAAGGGGGCTAGAAAACGTGAGAGGAAGAAGAGGGAGGAGAACCAGCAGGAGAGGAGAAAGAATATTGTCAAACCTTTCTCAAATTTAGTTAGATTCAAAAGGTATGGGTCATGAAACTCCTTTCCTCTTCTTCTTAAGACCCAAAACCGGAAATGAAGAAGAAGACCCTAAGAAAATTGACCTAAAAACTAAGCTAGCTATGAAGGAAACTGAAATTAACTAGGAGGACAAGGAAACAGAAATGAAATGAGGCCAATTTCAAAAACATCTAACAAAGAAAAATGAATAAAATGGAAATACATGTGTGTGTTCTGCTGGAATTTGTTGAAAGATTATGTGCTAAAATTAATGGTTTTCGATGTGTGTATTCTTTGCAATTTATTGAAAGATTATGTGCTGAAATTGATGGTTTCAATGTGTGTTCTACTGGAACTTAGTGACAGTTTATATGTTGGGGTTGTTACACCATGTGTGGTGTATGTTCATGCCAAAATGTGTGTTGTGCAACGAATTTGCGATTTTCTACCGAAACTAAGTCTTCTGCAGTGAATTAGCATTCGCTGCTGAATTGTGTGTTTTGCAGAGAATCTGTGATTCGCTGTCGAAATTGTGTCATATGCAGCAAATTAGCATTCCCTGCTGAATGGCGTGTTCTGCAGCAAATTTGTGATTCATTGCCGAAGTTGAGTTATCTGCAGTGAATGAGCATTCGCTGTCGAATTGTGTGTTCTGCAGTGAAATTGTGATTTGCTGCCAAAACTGTATCGGTTGCAGTGAATTAGCATTCGCTGCCGAAACTGAGTTGTCTACACCAAATTAAAACTCGCGTCGAATTTTGTGTTCTGCAGCGAATCTGTGATTGGTTGTCGAAACTGTGTCGTTTGTAGCAAATTAGCATTTGCTGCCAAATGGCGTGTTCTGCAGCGAATTTGTGATTCGTTGTCGAAGTTGAGTTGTTTGCAGCGAATTTTTGATTCGCTGTCAAAACTGAGTTGCCTGCAGTGAATTACCATTCGCTGCCGAATCGTGTGGTCTGCAGTGAATTGGTAATTTATTGCCGAAATTGAGTTGTCTACAGCGAAATTGTGATTCGCTACCGAAATTGAGTTGTCTGTAGCGAATTAGCATTCGTTGTAGAATTGGGTGTTACGCGGTGAATTTTTGATTCGCTGCTGAAACTGACCGAAACTGAGTTGCCTGCAGTGAATTAGCATTCGCTGCCGAATAGGGTGTTCTGCAACGAATTTGTGACTCACTGCAGAAATTGAGTTGTCTACAACGAAGTAGCATTCGCTGCAGCAAAAAATGTTGGCTACAATGAACCAGTTTTTGCTGCTGAAATTATGGCACCGGCAGCGAACCAGTTTCCGCTGCTGAATTAGTAGCCTGCAGCGAACCAGTTTTTGCTGTCGATTTTTACAATAGGCCTCCTAGGCATAAATGACTTAAATGCTAGTAACAATTTCATGGTATGATGGTGTAAAATGTGGAACACTTAAATGTGAATATATGAACTCTTGAAATAAGTGTGGTGACAAATGTGATTCAAAGATACAAATGTACTGATTTGTGACCATTGATGTCTTAAGTGGTGCGGTCAAGATTGGACCATCGTTGAGACAAGAACAACCCACAAGTGGAGTAGGTAGGTGATTTTCACCTTCCTTTTTCATACGTTGAATAATGAGATACTTTATCATGAATGTTACCATATTGTGTTAGAACAGATATCAGATTGTCAAACGCTTAAATGTTGACAAATGGATGATTAACTTCGGCTAATGGCATCCGAATAGATGACCGGGACAAAGGAATGATGAGCTTCGGCTAATGGCATCCAAATGGATAACCGGGCTAATGGCATCCGAATGGATAACCGGGCTAATGGCATCCGAATGGATGATCGAGATAAATGATTGATTAGCCTCGGCTAATGGCATTCAAATGGATGACCGGGACAAATGATTGATTAGCTTCGGCTAAAGGCATCTGATTGGATAATCGGGACAACGGTTGATTAACTTTGGTTAATGGTATCCGAAGTGGATGATCGGTGTGAGTGAATGGTTATCCTCAGCAAATGATGTCTTAAGAAGATAGCCGGGTTTAAGATTATGGTTGATTGCAAGAATTGGTGCATCTATATGTACTCCAAGTTGTTTATACCAAGTACATGAAGAAACTATAAATGTTATGCATCAGACATGGTGTAATGTTAATGCTTCATTAAATTGCCAAACTGTTTAATTATCATTATTATTATTAAGTAATTACATTCTCCTAAATGTTTTGTACTGCAGCAGGGACGTCACACCAACAAGATGCTTAGGAAACCCAATACACGGGAACCTACTTTTGCAAGGAATCATGTAGTTGCATTCTAAATCATGATGTATTTTGTATGAATCAATGTACTAAACATATAACTTTATTAGATCCTTTTATTTAAATTCATGATGACTATTAGTAGGATATGAATGCAAACTCATGTCTATGTATGTATATTTTTAATGTGAACTTCTAATCATGCAAACATAATATTATATGTTTATATAAGATTCACTTTTAAATGAAATGTTGATTGTTGTTGATGTATGGATTGTATCTTGATGATGTGAGGGAACAGGTTTGCCGATTACCGACACGATGTGTGTTAAGTACAAAAAAAAAAATTTACTGTTGTTTTGAGCTTGAAAAGCCGGGTTGTTACAATTATTGTCCAACTGTTATTGTCTAGACATTGGACTGTTACCGTCCAACCGTTATTGTCTGACCTCTCCTTAGATTTTTAACTATATCTAGAGTTCTAGTACTTTGTTTCAAACGAGCTTAGTCTCATTGGAAAGCTAAGACACGACGCTACAAGTTTTCTGAAGGAAGGAGAACCCATTTCTTCCCCCAAGATAGTCAAAATTGCTCATCAACTAATCAGTCCTACTGCCCTACAGGGTCTGTCATGACCCTATCTTGGTTGGTGACCCATAACTAGAGTTTTATAGCTCCAAATTGAGCAAGACCAATTTCCTTAGTTAGTCAACATCCAAAGCTATAATTTCTATGAAGGAACATGTTCCTAATTCCTTCATCCTCCTACTTGAAATCTCATTGAAAATCAGGAGATGAGCCTGTCCAGATTCATCACCCCTTCCTTTCACACATAACATTCACAAACTACATTTTTTGGGTAACTTATCATGGTTTCATGTCCCCAATCATATACAACACATGAATTAACTTAATTTTAACATCCATTACATTTTCCCAAATTCAAGTATAAGAACCCTAATCTCTAATTCAACATCGAGGCATCAATTCATAATCGAATTTGAAACGACTTATAGGACCATGATTAGAACATCTTACCTGGTAAGAATCAAGGTTTTGATTTTCAACAAGTCAAACATTTTCGACTCCCCCTTTTGTCTATGGATAGCCGGCACTCCCCTCCCTTTTTTGTTCAAATTTTTCTTGTTAAATCCTTGCTTTAGGTGTTTATTTTACCTATAAACCCTTAATCTTGGATGGGTTATTGAAATTTAGTGTTTTTCTCTTGATTTGCAATAATGGATACAAAAACTCCTTGTTTTCTTTCCCTATGGCTGCTGTAGATTTTTTGTGAAGAGATGAGTATTATACTCTATAATTTCTCTAATCTGCACTTAGGCTCCATTTCCTTTAAGTGTATTATTTTCTTCAATTAAATCCAATTATCAACATTATCGAGTTTATTTATAATGTCTCGAATTATTTTGCCCGGAAATTTATATTAAAATTTTTTTGAATTCCTATTTTTATTTAACCATATGAATGAATTTCTTCACTTTTATTTTCCATGTAGTTTGTTTGCAATTTAAGCAACCTTTATTTTTCCCAGGGTTTACACAATAGCACAAGTTGGACACAGGAACACAAAGTTGATTGGACTTCCCTCCAGTATCTACAAAATCATAGTAGAAGCAAACCAACAAAGCACAAGCTTGGAGTCTCAGCAACTCCATCATACCAGCACAACAATCAGAGCATCTAGAAGTTCCAACAGCCAGCATCAAGAAGCATAGCAAACTAAACTGCATAAAGCAACAACACAAAGCCAGAGTGGGAAGGTAGTAAACCTCATCAACTATAGCAAACACAATATAGCTAGCAATAACTAGCTGAACTCAAGAGACTAAAAGCCAGACTTCCTTTTAGTAGCTAAATGGCATGCCAGCATAGCACAGCTACCAGACAAATTCAAACAAATCAACATTGCACACTTTAGCCTACAACCAACGTGCATAACTAATATGATGCGAACCTTGTGGTCACGTGGTCAAGCAACCCACACGCAAAGACACCAATTCCCGAAAAGCAAAGTAAATCAGGTTTGATAGGAGTGTGACACAAAGATAACTTGTACCTAGGCACCAGCACTATTGGAAACATAAACCCCCACCCAACGAATATTGATTCGCGAACGAGAAGTATAAGGATGACGCCACGAAGCCAATTGTTCTTCGATAAGTCGTTTTCAGTTCTTTAGAGAACCAAGGAAGGGAGATTATCCCACCAACACACATGTGTTGCAAAGAAGTTTATTGATCTAAAAATTGTGTAACCTTGCATGTTTGGTTATGCCTCTATTTATACTGACTCTAGACTTAAAGAAACCCTAATGGACCCCCCTTAGGTGGACTTATATGAAGCCCACTTACAATTGACTCAAATAAGTAATAATAACCCAAAAACTAAAAAGAAAATAAAAAAATAATAAAAATCCGAAAATTACCATCCTAAATATGCTAGAATCAAATTTGTGTTGCTGCCCCCTTTCCTTTGATGTCCTTGATTAGCTTGGATAAATTTCTTCCTTTGTTGCTGATTTAATTACTTTCCTTCCTATGTTAGGAAAAGCATTAAATAGTCCTCCTCTCTTTAGGAATAAGATATAGCCAACTTCCTTACTGAATTAGGAGAATAAATTGCTGGCTTTTTATCCTTATAGCATTAGGAAATAAAATAAGCCTAACAAGGCTGGTATTTGGCCGGACATATCAACCCCTTGTTCCACATGAATTGGGCTCTTCTTGGACCTGAACTAGATGAATTAAAGGTTGTCCTTCATGCTCTGTAAATGTCCTAAGCCCTTCTAAGTCCATCTTGATCCATAAGTTCTGAACAAGCCCATTCAATGCTTCTTTAAGCTTCTTTGCCCTAGCTCTTGTGATTGGCCCAATTGGCACCTCTAATGGATCATTGGCATGATTACAAGGTGTTGGGCTGATCCGCATCATCCCCTCTCTCTTCAAAAGGATTCGACCTCGAATCATCGCCTACATCAAACAAAGTAAGATCAGAAACATTAAAGGTGGCACTAACACCATACTCACCTGGCAAATCAACTTTATAAGCATTGTCATTGATCCTCTCAAGGATCTGAAATGGCCCATCTCCTCGTGGTTGTAGCTTTGATTTCCTATGGGCCGGAAATCTCTTCTCGTGCATATGCACCCAAACCCAATCGCCGAGTTGAAAGACAACATGTTTGTGCCCCTTATTGGCTTTGGTCGCATACACACGATTCCTCTTTTCAATCTGTTTCTGCACACTCTCATGGAGTGTCTTCACCACCTGTGCTTTATGATTACCATTCCAACTAACCCTTTCATCAACAGGCATATGAATCAAATCCATTGGAGTTAAAGGGTTAAATCCATACACAATTTCAAATGGTGAAAATTCAGTAGTAGAGTGCACACTACGATTATATGCAAACTCTATAAATGGCAAACAATCTTCCCAATTCTTTAAGTTCTTTTGAATAACAGCACGTAGAAGTTGTGTTAAGGTCCTATTAACTACTTCGGTTTGTCCATCTGTTTGGGGGTGACAAGTAGTTGAAAACAACAGTTTAGTACCCAATTTTCCCCATAACACCTTCCAAAAATAGCTAAGGAACTTAACATCTCTATAAGAAACAATGCTCTTAGGGACCCCATGAAGTCGTACTATCTCCCTAAAGAACAAATCAGCAATGTTAGTGGCATCATCGGTTTTATGACATGGAATAAAGTGTGTCGTCTTTGAAAACCTATCAACAACTACAAAAATTGAATCCTTACCCCGTTTTGACCTAGGTAAACCTAAGACGAAATCCATCGAAATATCTACCCATGGTTCCTTAGGTACAGGCAAAGGGGTATACAAGCCATGTGGTTGAGTCCTAGACTTTGCTTTCTTACAAGTTATGCATTTATCACATATACGCTACACATCCTTTTTCATTTTAGGCCAATAAAAATGCTCATGCAACACATCCAAAGTCTTAACAACACCAAAATGCCCCATCAACCCGCCCCCATGTGCTTCACGTACAAGCAATTCACGCATAGAACTTAATGAAACACACAATCGACTCTCTTTAAACAAATATCCATCAAGTCTATAAAACTTCCCAAAAGTCAAAGTTTCGCAAGCATTGTAAACATTAGCTAAATCACTGTCATCCTTGTACAATTCTTTTGTGTGTTCAAATCCAAGAAATCTAGCATCCAAAGTAGATAAAAGAACATACCTGCGCGAAAGTGCATTAGCCACAATGTTTTCTTTTCCTTGCTTAGACTTGATCACATACGGAAAGGTTTCAATAAATTCCACCCATTTAGCATGTCTCCTACTCAACTTACCTTGCCCTTTCAAGTGCTTCAATGATTCATGATCAGAATGTATCACAAACTCCTTGGGCCACAGGTAATGCTGCCATGTCTCTAGAGTTCTTACCAAGGCATAGAGCTCCTTGTCATATGTAGGGTAATTCAAAGCTGCCCCATTAAGTTTTTCGCCGAAATACGCAATGGGCCTTTTATCCTGCATTAACACAGCTCCTATACCAATACCTGACGCATCACATTCAACTTCAAAAGCTCTCGTAAAGTCAGGCAAAGCTAAAACAGGTGCCGAACAAAGTTCATCTTTCAACAAATTAAAAGCCTTATCCTTCATCATTCCATTTGAATCCAACAGACTTTTTAACAATTTCAATTAAAGGTGAAGCAATAGTACTAAAATCCTTCACAAACCTTCTATAAAAACTAGCAAGTCCATGAAAACTCTTTACCTCACTTACCGATTTTGGTGTAGGCCAATCCCGGATGGCCTTAACTTTCTCCTTGTCCATCTCGATACCCTGTGCAGTTACGACATAGCCAAGAAACACAATTTTTTCCATACAAAAGGTACACTTCTTAAGATTAGCATATAATTGCTCACTACGCAACACACAAGTACATTACGCAAATGATCAAGATGCTCATTTAAGTTCTTGCTATAGATCAAAATGTCATCAAAATACACAACAACAAACTTACCTATAAATGCACGCAATACATGATTCATTAAACGCATAAACGTGCTAGGTGCGTTCGTAAGTCCAAACGGCATGACTAATCATTCATACAAACCATGCTTAGTCTTAAATGTAGTTTTCCACTCATCACCCTCTTTCATCCTAATCTGATGGAACCCACTTTTTAGGTCAATCTTAGAGAAAATACATGATCCATGTAACTCATCTAGCATGTCATCAAACCTAGGAATAGGATGTTGATACTTTACTGTTATGTTATTGACGGCAGGACAATCAACACACATCCTCCATGTTCCATCCTTTTTAGGCACAAGTAGCACTGGCACGGCACAAGGACTCATACTTTCACGATTGTACCCCTTCATCAACAACTCATCTACTTGCCTTTGAAGCTCCTTTTTCTCCTTGGGGTTGCTTCTATAGGCTGGACGGTTAGGAATCGAAGCTCCGGGCACAAGGTCAATTTGATGTTCAATCCCCCTTAATGGTGGTAATCCATTAGGGATGTCTTCAGGAAAAACATCATCAAACTCCTGCATCAAAGAAACAGCCACACTAGGAATAGCAAAATCAAGATCGTTAGTGTTAAAATAAGCCTCCTTATACACAAGTAAGATCATCGGCTTATTAGTGAAAAATGCAGATCTGATTTGAGATCCTTTTGCATAAAAATTAGGTTGTTTCTTTAATTTTTTTCCACACTACTATCATCACACAAGCTTACTTTCTTCACTCCTCGGTTTTTACCTCCATTCTCAACTGGTTTAATTAATGATTTAGGTTTAGCCGAATCTGATGGTTTTCTCTCACCATTGTCCTCACGTAAATTTTCACTCTTCCCATCCTCACATTCTTTTTTTAATTTGATTTGATCATCATACACTTGTTTTGGAGAAAGAGGTACAAGAGTGATGGTTTTACCATCCTTTACAATAGTGAACCTATTTCTAAACCCATCATGAATCGCTTTCCGATCAAACTGCCATGGACGCCCCAAAAGTAATTGACTAGCATGCATGGGGACTACATCACACAAAATCTCATCAGAATACTTCCCAATAGCAAACACAATCAAAACCTGCTTAGTAACCCTCACTTCACCACATTCATTCAACCATTGCAATCTATAAGGCCTCGTATGCTTAATACAACTCAGATTCAATTTCTTCATAAGGGTATCACTAGCAACATTAGCACAACTACCTCCATCAATTATCATGCTACATACCATGTTTTGGATATGACATCGAGTGTGAAATATATTTTCTCGTTGCTGATCTACATCATCTTCTTTGATTTGCATGTTCAGCGCACGCCTTATAACCAAGGCCTCTCCCTCAACAGGATATGCAATCTCCTCATCACTACAATCCACCAAAGGTGGCATCTCTTCACTTTCAGATTCAACCTCCCCATTGTCTCTTGTAAGCATAACTCTTCGGTTTGGACACTAAGATGCAATGTGCCCCTTCCCTAAACACTTAAAGCATTTAATATCTCTATCACGAATAGGTTGATATTTAGATTTACCTTTCCCATCCATATGAGTATCCTTTTTGGCCTTAGGTGGTTCGGCCCTTGCATAAGGCTTTGGTTGGGCAGCCCCCTCTGTCTTAAAATTCGGCCTCCATATTGAGGAAGATGATGTTGAATTGGTCTGAAAACGTGCACTGCCCCTTCTCTTTATTTACCTCTCCACCTTCGTTGCCATATGGACCATGTCCTCCAATTCCACACAATGTTGTAATTCTACAACATTCGCAATGTCTCTATTCAGCCCATTTAGAAATCTAGCCATAGTAGCTTCCCGATTCTCAATCATATTGGCCCGAATCATGGCGATCTCCATCTCCTTGAAATACTCATCCACGAACCTAGATCCCTGATTCAAACCCTGCAATTTCAGATACAAATCTCTATAATAGTGGTTAGGCACAAATCGCCTTCTCATCAACACTTTCATCTCCTCCCATGACACTACCGGCCTCTCTCCACTCCTCCTTCTACTAATAACATTCGGATCCCACTAAATCAGTACATAATCCTTGAATTCGATGACAACCAATTTCACTTTCTTTGCCTCCGAGTAGTTATGGCAATCAAAAATCTAATCCACCTTTTTCTCCCACTCCAAATATGCTTCGGGATCGTTTTTACCTTGAAAAGAAGGTATTTTCAGTTTCATAGAATCCAAATCACCATCTAAATCAGCATGTCCCCCAACACTACGGAAATTTTCCCTTTGGCCGAATTGGCCCCTAGTTCTATTCCCAAAATCCCTTCGGTTTCTAGGCTGCTGAAAACCTTCCCGATGGCCTATGACCTCATCCTCAAAACCACCATCACCAATATCATCAACGGCCTCCTCAAAATCCTCATAATCAGCCCACATTGGCCTTTCGGCCCTACTGCCACTATTTGCTTTCGGTTCAGCCCCAAGCTTCCTCACATTTTGGGTGCTTGTACCAGCCTCGTTGCCATATTTTTCCACCCTATCAAGTCTATCACACACGTTTCCCATCACAAAATTCATCCTCTCCATCATCTGTGTCATGGCTTGCATTTGGAACGTAAGTTCTTCGTCGGGATGGGGTGGTGTGTTGTTTTGATCTGACATGATAATACCTGCAAAAATTGGTCAGTGGTAAATAAAAAAATTATCCTCACGTCGCTCGTGTTTCGCTCAAACACTCTGAATGTCCTCGCAAGCTCACACCTCTCGTCTCACCTTCTTACGGTTCTTGCGAAACTGAAACCAACACCAAATAAAACCAACTTGGCAACGCAATCCAAATATATATATATATATATATGACTCAAGAAGCAATAAAAACCAGAAAACAAGCAAAACAAAACTGCGATGATAGTCTCACGAGTAGCAAGCGAGTCTATCCGAAATATGAATGAAACTGAAGACTCGAATAAAAAAAACATAAACAAAATATGAAAATTGATGAAACAACACCCAGATATGTTGGATATGATGAAAAAAAACTGCAAGAAACAAAAACAACAAAAAGAAAGTGAATTTCAAAAGTTGACGCAAAATAGACTCGTTTACGACGAGTTAAGTCCGAATCTGGAACCTAAAGTCAATGATGTCCAATTCAGCTAAAATTTCAGATATAGCGCTCTACCAACCCAAATAGACAGAATATGAAATTTGAGCAACTTACGATAAGGTTTGATAGACTGACGCAAAAACATTATGAATCAGACCTTATTAGACCCGAATTTGAAACCCAAAGTAAACGATATCCAATTGACCCCAAAATCAATATGTGGTGCTATTAGGGTCCCAGTAATAACATAATCAAATTTGAGCTCATTCTGAGTTGATTTGGTCAAATTTTCCTTTGTTTAGTTTTCTGCGGCAGAAACAAACGAATGCCTTTTTGAATGACTTTTTTTTTTCTTTTTTTTCTTTTTTTTTATGCCACTGATGTATTTTGGTCAGGAACCAAATGAAATAACCTTTTTTTTTCTGATATGATACCAAATCAAGAGAACAAATTGGACACTAAGGAATTGTTTTTTTTGGAAACAATAAGAAACGAAAATTTCAGAAGGATATAACCTGATTAATGGAACCAAGCTCTGATACCAAATGATGCGAACCTCGTGATCACGTGGTCACGCAACCCACACACAAAGACACCAATTCTCGAAAAGCCAAGTAAATCAGGTTTGATAAGAGTGTGACACAAAGATAACTTGTACCTAGGCACCAACACTATTAGAAACGTAAACCCCCACCCAACGAATATTGATTCGCGAACGAGAAGTATAAGGATGACGCCACAAAGCCAATTGTTCTTTGATAAATCGTTTTCAGTTCTTTAGAGAACCAAGGAAGGGAGATTATCCCACCAACACACAAGTGCTGCAAAGAAGTTTATTGATCTAAAAATTGCGTAACCTTCCATGTTTGGTTATGCCTCTATTTATACTGACTCTAGACTTAAAGAAATCCTAATGGACCCCCCTTAGGTGGACTTATATGAAGCCCACTTACAATTGACCCAAATAGGTAATAATAACCAAAAAACTAAAAAGAAAATAAAAAAAATAATAAAAATCCGAAAATTACCATCCTAAATATGCTAGAATCAAATTTGTGTTGCTGCCCCCTTTCCTTTGATGTCCTTGATTAGCTTGGATAAATTTCCTCCTTTGTTGCTGATTTATTTACTTTCCTTCCTATGTTAGGAAAAGCATTAAATAGCCCTCCCCTCTTTAGGAATAAGATATGGCCAACTTCCTTACTGAATTAGGAGAATAAATTGCTGGCTTTTTATCCTTGTAGCATTAGGAAATAAGACAAGCCTAACAAGGCTGGTATTAGGCCGGACATATCAACCCCTTGTTCCACATGAATTGGGCTCTTCTTGGACCTGAACTAGATGAATTAAAGGTTGTCCTTCATGCTCCTTAAATGTCCCAAGCCCTTCTAAGTCCATCTTGCTCCATAGGTTCTGAACAAGCCCATTCAATGCTTCTTTAAGCTTCTTTGCCCTAGCTCTTGTGATTGGCCCAATTGGCACCTCTAATGGATCGTTGGCATAATTACGCTTGGTGTTGGGCTGATCCGCATCATAACAACCTAGCAGAATAACACTCTACCAAGCAAACACAAGTTAACAAAAATCAACAAGCAAACTACATCTAAGACAATAGAAATAAACAAACTCTACCAAACCATCCAACAGTATAGTCTACCAACATTAGAGTCTAGTAATCCAACAACAAAATAGCCAAGAGAGGACATATAAACATATACATAATAGGATGTAGCAAATCAAACAGAGCATAATGTAACAACAAACTAAACAAGGCAAGTTGAACTTGCTGCAACTTTAAAAAATCACAAATCATCCAGACACCATGAGGTGCACGACCTCATGCTTTTTCAGAGAGCTTTTATGCCCTCTGCTATTCCAGAAAAATAGACATTACTGAGAAGGAAGGGTAGGAGATTCCATACCACTTCCAAAAGCACACAGAGCTACAATTCTGGTATCGAAACCTTCGAAAACCCTAACACCCATAGTACCAATTGAGTTCATGAACATATATTTATATATTCATAGTACCAATGGCACTAGCAGAGGGATTGTGCACTCTTACACACAAAGAAAAGAAGACCCCATCAGGGCAAGCAAAGAGTGATTCCATGATAGAAAAAGGGTAAGAAATCAAACCTCCATCTAATTCATCTACAGAGAAGGTATGAACCATATATTCTTCATCAAATTCCCCTTCATTGGAACAATCCTTAACCCAAACACCAATTAGGGTTTTGGGGAAGACATACTATATGCTTCCTCATTTTCTTTCGATTGGAAAGTGCTGAGATGGAACTAGCTAGGTTAGCTGGAGGCGTCATCAAGGTTAAAACTGATTGATGTATCTGAGACCTCTCTAGAAGCCGAAGTTACGTTTCCCAAGAGGAGGTAGGCAAAGATTTCATTATTTTTCTGGCCATGGGAGGCGTGAAGAAAAGAGCTCAAGGATCTCGGTAGCAGAAGGATGTCATCACCAGGAGAAACTTCTTTCATTGTTTAAATCTTGCTTGGAGTTGTTGGTATTATAGGATACCAAGATAATATGTTTATAATTGATTTTGATAAAATAAAATGGTTTTTTGTATTCTATCAAATATGACTAAATGTGTTTGATGTCTGTTTAGAGTTTTTTGATGCATGTTATAGGTTCTTGGTTTTTGTTTAGGTTCTTTTTAATGTCAAGATGTTAATTTTAAATCCAAATTACATAAATATATAGTTTGTTTTAAGTTGATAGTTTTGATCATAACACAATACCAAGTCCATAATAGTTTACATTCATCATAACATAATACCAAGTCCTTTGTAATACTCGTATCGTATTCCATAGTAGTTTAACATTCACTATATCGCAATAATAGATCCTTTATAATGTTCATACAAGCATTCCATAATAGTTTAACATTCATTGTATTGGTAGATCCTTTGTAATGTTCATACAAGCATTCCTTAACAGTTTAGCATTCATTATATCATAATAGTAGATCCATCGTAAAATTCATACAAGCATTTCATAACAATTTAAAACTTGTTGTATCACAATGGTAGATCCTTTGTATTGAATTCGCTTCGAAAACTAACGTTAGACTAGAAGGGGTGGAAGTCATCTACCTATTCCTCCTGTGGGGTGTCCTTATCTAGCTGAAGGTCTGATCCCGATCGCACCACCTAACACATCAATGGTTACAAATCAACACTTTTGCATTCATTAATCACATAAATCATCATCATACATATTTCAAGAATACACATGTCCACATTCTAGTGTTCCACATATTACACATTCATACAATGAAATCGTTACAAGCATTTAAGTCAATTTTGGTATGAAAGTATGTCACAGAAAAATCATTAGCGAAAGCTGGTTTGCTACTAACACATAATTCATCAACAAAAACTGATTCGCTGGTGAGAAAACTGATTCATCGATGACACAGAATTCGTTAGCAAAAATCGATACGCTGGTGACACAAAATTTGTTAGTGACAACTGATTCGCTGGTGACACAGAATTCGTTAGCAAAAATTGATTTGCGGTTCTGCACCTGACGCTAAATTCATTAGCGCACACATCCTATTGCTGATATCAAAATCATTGATGAAAATTTAGTCGTTGGTAATTTAGAAATTGTCAGCGCGATCCAATTCTGCAGCTGATGTTGAATTCGTCAGCGCACATATTGTACTACTAATACCAAAATCATTGATGAAAACTAAGTTTCTGCTGACTCAGAAATCATCAACGCGATTCAGTTCTATGGTTGATCTTGAATTCATTAGCGCACACATCTTACTACTGACTTAGAAAATGTTAATGAAAACTAAGTTATTGCCGACTCAAAAATCATCAATGAAACTGTTTCCATAAGTGGCACATGAATTCACCAATACAAATAATCATGCTTTCAATCTTTTCAATTCCATCATGCTAAATGATTAGTACTTAAAGTGCATTTTTATCAAGGTTTTATATCATTATTTTGCATTTGAAGTATCAATAACTCCTTAACTAAAGCATGTTTTATGATAACAAGTCTGATACTATAAGATACCTTAATTTATGGTAAATGTTCATCTTAAATGCAGGCCTATCATATAAATCAAAGCATTGATTGATGAATTCAACTACTAAAATTGAGAAGATAAAGAGAGGGTGAAGCTTAGAAAAGTGATGTTGGTTCGGTCCAAACTGGAACACTGTTCAGTCATTGGATCATAACTTGAGTTGTAGAACTTGGATTTAGGTCTGCTCTATATGGATGGAAAGCTAAGACATAGGCCTAAAACATTCATCGGAGTACAAGACCCAATTCTGCTATTTGGAAGTCCAAAGCAACAACAGAGAAGTCGGAATGTGTGTTGCAGCCCAGACACTATTTGATACAATCTAGGCAAGGTCAAATTCGGATTTTGACGTAAAATGTGCAACTATCTAGTTTTACGGAAATAGTCATAATTCTTAATCCTACCGTTGGATCGGGCTGAAATTTTACGTGGAGGCTCCTGACATGTTTTCATACCTTGGGTTAAAATATCATGTCAATCGGACTTTGGCAAGACATCCAAACACGGGGTCAACAGAGGCTGTTCAAGTTTTGTTATTTACTTCCTTTTGACTTGTGGACTTCCTATTTGGCTAGGATTCTTTTCCTAAATGGATGTGGCAGCTTATTTTGGGAAACTCCTAACTCTACAAAGATCTTTAATGGGCTGCAACATAGTTTCCAAGTGTGGCAAGGATTCATAAATGTTTCACAATCCTTTTCTTACAAGGATTCCTTATTCATTCTGGCTACAAAAAGGAAAGAAGATTTCAAAATTAATTCCACCTTCAGATTTGATTCTCCTAGCTTATATGGGACTTCTAAAAAGCAACAAATCTGATCCTATCATATTGAGGATATTAAAATCGGATTTATTTATTTTATTGTTATTTTCTTCCTACTTTAGGGTTTATTTATATTATTTGGGTTTAATTGTAAGTGGGCATCATATAAGTCCACATAAGGGGTCCATTAGGGTTTATTTAAGTCTAGAGTCAGTATAAATAAAGGCATACCAGACATGTAAGTTAGACGATTCATATTAATAAAACTTCTTGTTTGCCGCACTTTGTGTGTGTGTTGGTGAGATAATCTCCCTTCCATGGTTCTCTAAAGAACTGAAAACGACTTATCGATGAACAACTATCTTCGTGGCGTCATCCTTATACTTCTCGTTCGCGAATCAATATTCGTTGGGTGGGGTCTCCGTTTCCAATAGTGCTGGTGCCTAGGTACAAGTTATCTTTGTGTCACACTCCTATCAAACCTGATTTACTTGGCTTTCCGGGAATTGGTGTCTTTGCGTGTGGGTTGCGTGACCACGTGATCACGAGGTTCGCATCATTTGGTATCAGAGCTTGGCTCCATTACTCAGGTTATATCCTTCTGAAATTTTCGTTTCTTATTGTTTCCACAAAAAAAAAAATTCCTTAGTGTCCAATTTCTTCTTCTCTTGATTTGGTATCATATCAAAAAAAAAAAAAGGTTATTTTGTTTGGTTCCTGACCAAATATATATCAGTGGCATAAAAAAAAAGAGAAAAAAAAGGAAAAAAAAGTCATTCAAAAAGGCATTCGTTTGTTTCGGCCGCAAAAAACCTAAACAAAGGAAAATTTGACCAAATCAAGTCAGAATGAGCTTAAATTTGATTTTGTTATTACTGGGACCCTAATCGCACCACATATTGATTTTGGGGTCAATTGGATATCGTTTACTTTGGGTTTCAAATTCGGGTCTAATTAGGTCTGATTCATAAACGTTTTTGCATCAGTCTATCAAACTTTATCGTAAGTTGCTCAAATTTTATATTCTGTCTATTTGGGTTGGTAGAGCACTATATCTGAAATTTTAGCTCAATTGGACATCATTGATTTTAGGTTTCAGATCCGGACTTAACTCGTCATAAACGAGTCAGTTTTGCGTCAACTTTTGAAATTCGCTTTCTTTCTATTGTTTTCATATCTTTCAGTTTATTTTCATCATATCCAACATATCTGGGTGTTGTTTCTTCGTTTTTCATATTTTGTTTCTTTTTTTTTTATTCGAGTCTTCAGTTTCGTTCATATTTCGGATAGACTCGCGAGACTATCATCGCAGTTTTGTTTTGCTTGTTTTCTGGTTTTTATTGCTTCTTGAGTCATATATATAGATATATTTGGATTGTGCTGCCAAGATTGGTTCTATTTGGTGTTGGTTGCAGTTCTGCAAGAACCATAAGAAGGTGAGATGAGAGGTGTGAGTGTGTAAGGATATTAAGAGTGTTTGAGCGAAACACGAGCAATGTGAGGATTTTTTTTTCCACTAACCAATTTTTACATGTACTATGTCAAAACAAAACAACACACCGCGCCCTCCCGATGTAGAACTTAAATTCCAAATGCAAGCCATGGCGAAGATGATGGAAAGAATGAATTTCACGATGGGGAACGTGTGTGACAGACTTGAGAAGGTGGCAATACATGGTAACATGGTTGGAACATGTACCCAAGATGTGAGGAAGGGTGGTGTTGAATTGAAATCAAACCATGGCAGTGGGGCTGAAAGGCCAAAGTGGGATGATTATGAGGATTTTGAGGAGGACGTTGATGATAATGGTGATGGTGGTTTTAAGGATGAGACCATAGGCTATCGGGAAGGTTTTCACCAGCCTAGAAACCGAAGGGATATCATGTATTTTGATGAGTTGTTATGGCAAAAGAAAAGGAGGATTCAAAAGGAGAGGTGGTATCAAAGGGACAACAATAAAGAGATTGGTGTTCTAAAAGAAGAATCCAAGAGTCTATCTCGTATTCTCGGGGAGATGAAGCAAGAACTTGATGTGCTAACGGCAGCAGCCAATGCGCAGCAAGCTTCAAAAAGAGAGGAGAAAAAATGTTGCAATGATGAAATACGAAAGAGAATGGGTGCTACTTTCATCCAAAGTTGTTGGCGACGATTGTTGGCAAGAAAAGAATTCCAAAGGCTTCAAAATGAGGCTAAGGAATTGTCCATTCAACTTGTTGGTGATTCGAGGATGAATCATCTTGAAGAGAAAGGGAATGATACGATCCAGGCAAGGTCAAATTCGGATTTTGACGTAAAATGTGCAACTATCCAGTTTTACGGAAATAGTCATAATTCTCAATCCTACCGTTGGATCGGGCTGAAATTTTACGTGGAGGCTCCTGGCATGTTTTCGTACCTTGGGTTAAAATATCATGTCAATCAGAGTTCGGCAAGACATCCAAACACGGGGTCAACAGAGGCTATTCAAGTTTTGTTATTTACTTCCTTTTGACTTGTGGACTTCCTATTTGGCTAGGATTCTTTTCCTAAATGGATGTGGCAGCTTATTTTGGGAAACTCCTAACTCTACAAAGATCTTTAATGGGCTGCAACATAGTTTCCAAGTGTGGCAAGGATTCATAAATGTTTCACAATCCTTTTCTTACAAGGATTCCTTATTCATCCTGGCTACAAAAAGGAAAGAAGATTTCAGAATTAATTCCACCTTCAGATTTGATTCTCCTAGCTTATATGGGACTTCTAAAAAGCAACAAATCTGATCCTATCATATTTAGGATATTAAAATCGGATTTATTTATTTTATTATTATTTTCTTCCTACTTTAGGGTTTATTTATATTATTTGGGTTTAATTGTAAGTGGGCATCATATAAGTCCACATAAGGGGTCCATTAGGGTTTATTTAATTCTAGAGTTAGTATAAATAAAGGCATAACCAGACATGTAAGTTAGACGATTCATATTAATAAAACTTCTTGTTTGCCGCACTTTGTGTGTGTGTTGGTGAGATAATCTCCCTTCCATGGTTCTCTAAAGAATTGAAAACGACTTATCGATGAACAACTATCTTCGTGGCGTCATCCTTATACTTCTCGTTCGCGAATCAATATTCGTTGGGTGGGGGTCTCCGTTTCCAATAGTGCTGGTGCCTAGGTACAAGTTATCTTTGTGTCACACTCCTATCAAACCTGATTTACTTGGCTTTCTAGGAATTGGTGTCTTTGCGTGTGGGTTACCTGACCACGTGATCACGAGGTTTGCATCACTATTTAGTGTTCAACCCATATCTTGAGTTCTAGACATCCAAATGACCTCAATTTTTTTTTGAAAAGCTGAGATAATTTTCTAGAACTTTCATGATTCAAGTCTGTTTGAATGCTAACGTTAGCAATGATGTTTTGTTCATACAAGAAGATAAGGATTGTCACCAAGTCAAGATGTGGCCACCCACTCAACAATTGGTCATCAAATCAATAGTTCCAAATTTTGGTCTATAAAAGGAGGCATTTGCCATGCATTTAGGCATCTTGGTGTTCAGATCAAGATCATGCTCTTGCTTTATTTCTTTGTATTTTGTAATGTTCAAGTTTTATTATATGTTATATTAATCTCTTTTTATGCTTTTCATTTCCTTTCCTTTACATATATAATTATGTTCTTATCTTGTTTATTTATGTTTCTTTCTTTCATTATGTTTAGATAAATTTATTATGTCCATTTGGTACTTTTGCATATCGAAGGATGCCTTTTGGATTATGTAATGCACCAGCCATGTTTCAAAGATGCATGCTTAGCATATTTAGTGATATGGTTGAATGTTTTCTTGAGATTTTTATGGATGATTTTTCTGCTTTTGGTGATTCATTTGATGATTGTTTGGTCACATTATGGTAACAAACGACATTGTACTTGGTCACATTGTTTCATCAAAAGGAATTGAGGTTGACAAATCTAAAATCGAGTTAATTGCTAACTTACCAACACCAAAATCTATTAAAGATGTTATATCATTCTTAGGACATGCTGGTTTTTATAAAAGTTTCATCAAAGATTTTAGTGTAATATCTAAGTCCTTGAGTAACCTTATAACAAAGAATAATATTTTGGAATGGACTGAACATTGTGAAGAAGCCTTTCATAAACTTAAAAACTTGCTTACTTCTGCTCCTAACATTCAACCTCCTAATTGGTCATTACCTTTTGAAATAATGTGTGACGCTAGTGATTATATCGTGGGTGCTATCTTGGGACAAAGAAAAGATAAGAAACCTTATGTGATTTACTATGCAAGTTGAACTTTAAATAGTGCTCAAATGAATTACACCACCACTGAAAAATAATTACTTATAGTAGTATTTGAATGTGAAAAAATCAAATCTTATCTTGTTGGCTCACCTGTTATTGTTTTTAGTGATCATGCAGCATTGAAATATCTTTTTTCTAAGAAAGATTCTAAGGCTAG
This sequence comes from Populus alba x Populus glandulosa, assembly GCA_033617975.1. Classification (NCBI taxonomy): domain Eukaryota; kingdom Viridiplantae; phylum Streptophyta; class Magnoliopsida; order Malpighiales; family Salicaceae; genus Populus; species Populus alba x Populus glandulosa. The sequence continues at coordinate 5,842,365 of CM066157.1, forward strand.
ATTGGTGCGGTGGATTTTGTTACTTTAAGAATTTGATATTACAATCAAAGATAAGAAAGGCACCGAAAATGTTGTCACAGATCATTTGTCAAGATTGACAACAGATTCAAAATCTGACATCACACCAATCGATGGCTACTTTCCTTATGAATCTTTACTTTTCTTCTCTACAATGCCTTGGTTTGCTAATATTGTTAATTTTCTTGTTTTAGGACAATTGCTAGCTCGTTGGAGTACCCAAGACAAAAGAAAGTTCTTGGACGAAGTGAAGAACTTTTATTGGGATGACCCTTATTTATTCGAATATTGTCCTAATCAAATATTTTAAAGATGCCTTCCTGACAATAAGGTAAGTAGTGTCATTAAATTTTATCATTCTAAGGCATGTGGGGGTCATTTCTCATCAAGAAAGACAACTACAAAAATCTTACAAAGTAGATTTTATGGGCCCACCATGTTTAAGGCCTCACATGTATTCTGCAAGACCTGTGAAAATTCTCAAAAGTTGGGATCTATTTCAAAACATCACAAAATGCCTTTAAATCTTATTCTTGTCATTGAGATCTTTGATTGTTGGGGTATAGATTTCATGGGTCCATTTCCTCCATCATTTGGTTTTTTGTACATATTTGAGGGATAGCCTAATAGCATAAAATCACTAAAAAAAAAAACAACCCAAAAAAGATAGAAAATAAGAAAACATCATCTTAAAAAAAAAAAAACAAACAAACAAACAAACACAAGTAAACCTCCTAAACTTGGTATAATATATAAAACTCACAACTTATGAAATCTTAGACCCGATTTCAATCAAGAAGTTCAATTATAAACAAATTTAATTTTGAATGATGAAATTATATAAAAAACAAACTTGCAAAAGAAAAAAAATAATAACAAAAAGAATGAGGATAAAATTTAATAGAAAAAAGCACAAGGAGGATGAAATTTTAAAAAAAATTAAAATGATCATAAACAAAATAAATAGCAATTAACTAAACGAGGACTAGTTTTGAAAGATTAAAAAATTATAGGGGGTGAAACTAAAAAACGAACTATAATAAAATAGCAAAAACAAAAAGCCAAAAAAAATATTTAAAGAAAAATAGAAATCATCAACTATATAAAAGGAAAAAAATCATGAAAACTCGGATTTACCTTTTAAATTTGATCTAATCTCTAAAACTCACAACTCATGAAATTATAGATCAAGGAACTCAATTCTCAACAAATTTAATTTTGAATTATGAAATTGATGAAAAATATCAATACAAAAACTTACAAAAGAAAAAACAACAACAAAAAAATAAGGAAAAATTTAACAGGAAAAAGAGTAGAGAGGAAGAAATTTGAGAAAATAAATGAAAATGATCATTGATAAAATAAATAGCAATTAACAAAATGAGTATTGGATTTAAAATATTAAAATATCTTAAGGGATGAAATTGAAAAATATTTATAATTTAATAGATTATTCATAGATTAAAAATTTTCAAGGGGTTAAATTAAAAAAAAAAAATTGTAAGGGGACAACTCAATAAAAGAAGAAGGATAAAACTAAGAAAATGTCATCTTAAAAAGAAACAAAAACAAACAAACCCGGACAAACCTCTTAAATTTTATCTAATCTCTAAATGTCACAACTCGTGAAATATTGAACCTGAACTAAATCAAGAAGCTCAATTATGAACTAATTGAATTTTGAAGGATGAAATTGGTGAAAAATATTATGAAAAAAAGCTTGCAAAAGAAAAAAAAGAGCAAAGAGAAATATAGGGATAAAATTTGAAAAAAGAAAAAAACTCAAGAATAATGAAATTTGAAAAAAAAAATACAAACAAAATAAATTGTAAATAAAAGAATGAGAGATAAATTTGAAAGATAAAAAAATATTAGAGGTGAAATTGAAAAATATTTATAATTTCATAGATCATTCATGGATTAAAAAATAACAATGAGTGAAATTGAAAAACAATGATAGCTAAACCACAAAAAATGAAAAAACAAAACAAAAAAATAGATAAAAATTATGTAATATCCTCAACCATTTACAAATTAAATATGATCAATTAGTCACATCTCTTCATTAGACTAAGGAAATTCAACCAATTGTATTTTTCTTAATGATAAATCAAGGTATTTTTTTTAATAAACTTTTGGTGAAATTTCCTCTATATTTTTATGTATCAAGTTATCAACATTTTTTCATGTATTTACCAACACATAAATTTTCCATCATTGTATCCTAATCCAATAATCACATATCACTTCTTAATCAATGTCATTCTTCCTCTAAATATTGCTTCCACACAATTCCATCTATTTACACAATCACATATAATTATTTGCAATCATATATAATTATTTGAAAGAAGGTATATAATTAACAACTATCAACATATAGAAAGATTTAAAAGTTCACAACACAACAAGTACACATACCTACAAGGACATGACACCTACCTTAAATGCTATATATTTACAAGCTCTACACATTATTAAATTTACATGCTAAGTTATCAAAAGCCTACGATATTATATCAACACATCATATCCACTAAAAGAATTTATACCCTAAACCCAATTAATCTTGTACGAACTATGATGAACCTATAATAAAACAAATAATTTATCAAAATTTATTAATTACTTAACCCATGAAATTTATTATTCATAAACTATTGTAGAATTATATATATATATATATATATATATATATATCAAATGCAAGTATATATAAGAGATAAAAAATTACAAGTCTGGAACCCGCAGGAACCTAGAGTATAAAACACTGATGTGGATAATGGGAACAATCTTCCAAAATGAAAAAGGAAAACCCGAAAGCAAATAGAAGATGGTTAGACTAGGAACCCATCTTCAGGGGAGGTGCCCAAAATAACCAATTAGATACAATAGGAAATGAAATAAAAAACCATAAGAATATACATAATACAAAATGATAAAAAGAAACAAAAACCCAAAGACCATAATGGCAGGCCCAGCAATAAAATTCCAGCACGTACAACATGCATGGTCAAAGCAGCACCATGCAATCACGCAACAGAAAGAGAACGATTCTCATGGAAATGAAGAACCATGAAGAACTGAACTTGAAACCTGCGAAAAGCAGTGTCAACTGATATAGATACATGCTCAAATATATGTTTATTCCTTTCATTCCAAATTGAATGCACAAGGAGAGCAAGAGCAACACGTTTCATTTGTTGGTGCAACCCCTTACCTCTACTAGAAACCTTTAATCACGCCAGAGAGAGAGCACATAGATCAATTTAGCCGAAGCCACTTCTTTATACGACTCCATAACAATTAAGTCCAATCACAGTTGAAAAACAAATGGACATGTGATTCCTCCTCTCGGTTACAGAGGACACAAATAAAATCTGCGGAGAGAAAGGTGAGTCGATCTATAGTTCTGAGGTTACCAAAGATAACTAGCCATAAAATAAATTTATACCATGGTAAAAACCACTGCTCCCATATCACTTTATGCCAGCTGATAGCATTACCTTTAAACCGAATGAACTCATGAGCATGAGTAGTGAAAGCACCCACTCCATGATGCCAATCATGACAAGTATCGATAACATCAGAAATACCTCCAAAATGAACTAACAGTTGATTTTTAAGAGAAACAATGGATTTCCATAGAGGAAAAGAAGATTTCTGCATCCCCAAAGCCCATATGGAGTTATGTGGAAGATAGAAATGATCAACCCAGCAATTCTAGAACTATATTTAATGCCACTTAATAAGGTCAATTCATCAAATTAACATTTATATCACATATTATTAAATACCATTTTTTTTACATTGGCAATTCATTATAATCATCTTTAATTGAAGAACACATTGCTTTAATATTATTTTAATTATCCTTCCATTATTATCATCATCTTCGACAATCCTTTCAAATGTTATAAATCCGGCAGTTTCCTTACGGATGCCACTAACTTCAATAATCCTTTTGATTATCCATAATCTAACAATCCCCTCATGGATACCAATAAATCCAAAAATCCTTTCGATTATCATTACTCTAGCAATCCTTTCATGGATGCCAATAAATTTGACAATCCTTTTGATTTTCATTAATCTAGCAACCCCCTCACGAATGTCAATAAATTTGACAATTCTTCTAATTGTCATTATTTTGGCAATCCTCTCATAGGTACTAATAAATTTGACAATGATTTTGAATGTCATTAATTCTGTAATCCCCTTACAGATGCCAAAAAATATGATAATCCTTCTGATTATCATTAATCTAGCAATCCCCTCATGGATGTCTGATTAGTACTTAAAAGTGCATGTTTATCAATGGTTTATATCATCATTTTGCACTTAAAGTATCAATAACTCATTAACTAAAGCATGTTTTATAATAACAAGTCTAATACTATAAAATACCCTAATATATGGTAAATGTTCATCTTAAATGCAGGCATATCACATAAATCAAAGGATTGATTGATGAATTCAACTACTAAAATTTTGAAGATAAAGAAGGGTGAAGCTTAGAAAGGAGAAGTCCGAATTTGTCTTGCAACCCAACACTGTTCAGTGTTCAGCCCATATCTCGAGTTCTAGATATCCAAATGATCTGAAATTTTTACAGAGATTTGATAAGACATAGGCCTACAACTTTCATTTGGATATCAAGATCTAAGAAGGCCGTTTTCAAGTCCAAATTATAGCAACAACGGAGAAGTTCGAATCTGTCTTGCAGCCCAAATACTATTCAGTGTTCAACCCATATCTTGAGTTCTAGAAGTCCAAATGACCTCATCTTTTTTTTGCTGGAAAGATAAGAGAATTTCGCAGAACTTTCATTTGGATATCTGGACCCAGTTCTGATGATAGAATTTTTGTTTTATTAAGACAAGAAGATAAGGATTTTCACCAAGTCAAAAGGTGGCCACCCACTCAACAATTAGTCATCAAATCAATAATTCCGAATTTTGGCCTATAAAAGGAGGCATTTGCCATGTATTTAAGGGCTTGGTTGTTCAGATCAAGTTCATGCTCTTTATTTCTCTCTTTATATTTTTTGTAATTCTTAAGCTTTGCTTTTATTAATTTCTTGTTTATGCTTTTCATTTCCTTTCCTTTCCTTAGTTAACTTGTAGTTTATTTATGTTCTTGTTTTATTTATTTATGTTTTTGTTCTTCATTATGTTTAGCTAAGTTTATTATGTCAAGGTGAAAAGGTTATATTAATGGTGTAAGAACAAGTATGGTGTAAACTCAATATGGACCTTAATGTTTAATATTAACATGTCTTATCTTTTTATCTTACTAATTCTTAATACCTTGCTTGTTAAATGGTTAATCTAAATTTGTGTTGTATAATACTTGGTACAACAAATGCTTGGCACTCTCATAACCCAACCGTATGGTATTACCTACACCTGGGGCTATGAAAGGTACTTGATTTGTTGTTAACATCAGTTAACATCATGAATTCCTGACAATATTTAAAAGTTTGGTGTTATGTACATAAGATAATTAATATGATCATGTTAATAATTTATAATGAGCTATTAATGACAAATCATCCGACTGGAACCTCCTTCGTGTGTGGTTTCCAAATTGAGTAATAAAAGTTTATACTATATTTGTTTGAAATACCATTGGTGGATCCTCTAACCTTGACATTTTTCTTTATTATTGTTTAATCCTTACATTAATCTTCCATCTCAAAGTTCTCATTAATTTCTTCCTGCTTTTCTTATTTTTGTTATTATTATTGTTGTTATTGTTATTATTGTTGTTATTATTATTATTGTTGTTGTTGTTATTATTGTCTCTTCCTCCTCCTCGTCTTTTTATTGTTATTATTATTATTATTATTATTATTACTAATATTATTATTATTATTACTAATATTATTATTATTAGTATTATTATTATTATTATTAGTATTATTATTATTATTTACATTCTTGTTATATTTTATGTACGTTAAGTATGCTCTGTGTTTGATCAAGGATCCTGATATTGTTGATCTTGCCTTGTTCATTCGCATCAGAAATCTGTTTATATTATATAATATATGTCTTTGATCTTTTCATAAACTCAGTATATAGGCTGGAAACCTGTGACCCGATCTTTTAGATCATTCTCAGGTATAACAACGTCACGTATTGAGTATTATTATTATTATTATTATTATTATTATTATTACTAGTACTACTATTACTATTATTATTATTATTGTTGTTATTGTTGTTATTTTTGTTATTATTATTGTTGTTGTTGTCTTGTTATTTATAATTTATACAATTAACCTCTCTGTGGTTCGACCCCGATCTTGCCGGGTTATTTATTACTTCGACACTCCTACACTTGGGAGAAGACATCAATCTTTTGGTCGTGTCAAGTTTTTGGCGCCGTTGCCGGGGAGGTAAATTCTTGTACAAATTTTAGTATTTTTTTTTCTTTTCACTTTTCTTGTATCTAACTTTGTTTCTTTTGTGTTGTTTCTTTTTCTTTTGTTTTCTTCTTCCTTTTATTCTCTTTCTACACGTGCATGAGTGTTTGGTCACGTACACTAAGTGGTAGACTTTCTAGGGTATCCTCATCATTTTCAGAAAATATGACCGAAGAAGATAACCAGTCACTTCATAATGAGAATAATGAGAATAATCGTGTTAGGACACTTAGAGACCACATGAATCCCACAAGAACAAGTGCACCCTCATGCATAGTTTTCCCTCCTGATGCATCTCATTTTAATTTTAAGCCAGGCATTATTCAACTTTTACCTTCTTTTCATGGCTTAGATCTAGAAAATCCATACTTGCATTTGGAGAATTTGAAGAAGTTTGTAACACCTATAATGACTTAAATTGTAGCATGAATACCATTAGATTAAAGCTTTTTCCTTTTTCATTAAAAGATAAAGCTAAAACATGGCTACAAAATCTTAGGTCAGGATCCATTCGTGCTTGGGATGAAATGCAACAATAATTTTTAAAAAAGTTTTTTCCTTCTCACAGAACCAACTCTTTCAAAAGACAAATCACTACTTTCACTCAAAAACCAAGTGAAACATTTTACCAATGTTGGGATAGGTATCGAGACTTGCTTAATACTTGCCCTCATCATGGTTTTGAAACATGGAGATTGGTTTCACAATTTTATGAAGGATTAACACCTAAAGATAGGCAAATGGTTGAATTGATGTGCAATGGAACTTTTGAAGATAAAGACCCTAATGAAGCAATGGAGTACCTAGACTTGCTAGCTGAAAATGCGCAAAATTGGGACATTAAGGGCACTTATGAGGCACCAGGTAAAACCCAACCTCATACATCTGGTGGAGGTATGTATAACCTTAGGGAAGATCATGACCTCCAAGCCAAGTTTACATCTTTAGCTAGAAAAGTCGAGGCACTAGAATTGAAAAAGAGTGGTCAATTAAAATCTATTCAAGACATTGTGTGTCAAATCTGTGAAACAAATGAACATGCAACCAATAACTGTCCAACTTTGCCTTCTTTCAAGGAATGTCTCCATGAACAAGCCCATGCCTTAAACAGTTTCCAAAGGCCCAATCATAACCCATACTCGCAAACATACAATCCTGGTTGGAGAAATCACCCAAATTTCAGTTGGAAGAGTGATAACAATAATGCACAAACTTCACACCCACCGTTTCAAGCACACCATAATTTCCAAAATTCTCATGGATATGCACCTCCTTATGCTCCACCTCCTAGAAGAAATCTTGAGGAAACATTGCATGCATTCATTGAAAAGCAAGAGACAATCAACAATCAACTTACTCAAAGCATGACAAATTTTAAAGACGCTCTTGCAAAATTCACATCTGCTCTCAGTTTTCAAGAGAAAGGTAAGTTTCCATCTCAACCACAGCAAAATCCAAAGGGGCAATACAATGCAAATGCAAGTAGTTCCGAAAGCCAACACATGGATCAAGTCAAATCAGTCATCACTCTTCGCAGTGGTAAGGTTATTGAAAAACCCACTCTTGAACCTTGTGAGAAAGATGATGAGTCAATCTCTGAGGGTAAGGAAGGGGTTGAATTTGAACGTTGTGAAGAAAAGACTGATTCTCCGCCAGCACTTCCATTTCCTCATGCCATGACCAAACAAAGGAAAGTCAATCACAATTCTGAAATCCTTGAAATTTTCAAACAGGTAAGGATCAATATACCTTTGTTGGATGCTATTAAACAGGTACCTTCCTATGCTAAAATTTTGAAAGATCTATGCACTGTGAAGAGAAAACTGAATGTGAAAAAGAAAGCCTTTTTAGCCGAACAAGTAAGTGCTATTCTTCAGAATAATAATGCTTTGAAATATAAAGACCCTGGTTGTCCTACCATTTCTTGCTTTATTGGAGAACATAAAATTGAAAGAGCTTTACTTGATCTTGGAGCTAGTGTGAATTTACTTCCATATTCGGTTTTTCAAAGTCTCAATCTAGGTGAGATAAAACCAACTTCTGTAACTCTTTTACTTGCTGATAGATCTGTAAAAGTGCCTAGAGGAATAGTTAAGGATGTGTTAGTACAAGTTGATAAATTCATTTACCCTGTAGATTTTATTGTCTTGGATACACAACCTGTTGAAGCATGTAATTCAATTCCTGTTATTTTAGGACGTCCATTTCTTGCAACTTCTAATGCATTGATTAATTGTAGGAATTGACTGATGAAACTATCATTTGGAAACATGACATTGGAGATGAATATTTTCAACATTTGCAAGCAACCTGGAGATGATAATGATTTACAAGAAGTGGACTTTATTGAAAAATTAGTTCATGATCAATTTCAAACCACTTCTAGTGAAACTGAGATTGATGAACCTGACGAGTTGCAAATGGTTTATTTTCAGGAAGAAGCAAAGGCATGTAATTGGAGACCACAAATTGAAGAATTGCCATCACGATCAATTGAGTATATACCTTCAAGTGTTCAACCACCAAAACTTGATTTGAAGCCGTTACCAGTCAATCTCAAATACTCATTTTTGGGAGAAAATGAAACTTTTCCGGTAATAATCTCTTCCAAACTTAATGCACATCAAGAAGGTAAGTTATTACAAACTCTGAAAATGCACAAAAATGCATTAGGATGGACCATAGCTGACATAAAAGGAATTAGTCCTTTGATTTGCACACACAAGATTTATTTGGAGGAAAATGCTAAACCATCTAGAGAAATGCAACGAAGACTTAATCCTAATATGAAAGAAGTAGTGAAAAATAAAGTCATTAAGCTTCTAGATAATGGAATCATTTATTCTATTTCTGACAGCAAATGAGTAAGTCCTACCCAAGTTGTACCCAAAAAGTCTGGAGTCACTGTGATAACAAATGAGAAAAATGAGTTAATTCCAACTCGGACTATTACTGGTTGGCGCATGTGCATTGACTACAGGAAACTTAATTCAATGACTAGAAAAGATCATTTCCCTTTACCTTTCATGGATCAAATCCTCGAAAGAGTTGCAGGTCATGAATTTTATTGTTTCCTAGATGGCTATTCAGGTTACAATCAAATTGAAATTGCATTGGAAGATCAAGAGAAGACTACTTTCACATGTCCATTTGGTACTTTTGCATATCGAAGAATGCCTTTTGGGTTATGTAATGCACCAGCTACGTTTCAAAGATGCATGCTTAGCATATTCAGTGATATGGTTGAACGTTTTCTTGAGATTTTTATGGATGATTTTTCTATTTTTGGTGATTCATTTGATGATTGCTTAACTAACTTGGAAAAGGTTTTGAACAGGTGTGAAGAGAAGAATCTTGTACTGAATTGGGAAAAATGTCACTTTATGGTAACAAACGGCATTGCACTTGGTCACATTGTTTCATCGACAGGAATTGAGGTTGACAAATCTAAAATCGAGTTAATTGCCAACTTACCAACACCAAAATCTATTAAAGATGTTAGATCATTCTTAGGACATGCTGGTTTTTACAGAAGGTTCATCAAAGATTTTAGTGTAATATCTAAACCATTGTGTAACCTTTTATCAAAGGAAACTGTTTTTGAATGGACTGAACAATGTGAAAAAGCCTTTGTTAAACTTAAAAGCTTGCTTACTTCTACTCCTGTCATTCAACCTCCTGATTGGTCATTACCTTTTGAAATAATGTGTGACGCTAGTGATTATGTCGTGGGTGCTGTTTTGGGACAAAGAAAAGATAAGAAACCTTATGTGATTTCCTATGCAAGTAAAACTTTAAATAGTGCTCAAATGAATTACACTACCACTGAAAAAGAATTACTTGCAGTAGTATTTGCATGTGACAAGTTCAGATCTTATTTTGTTGGCTCACCTGTTGTTGTTTTAGTGATCATGCAGCATTGAAATATCTTCTCTCTAAGAAAGATTCTAAGGCTAGATTGGTGCGGTGGATTTTGTTACTTCAAGAATTTGATATCACAATCAAAGACAAGAAAGGCACCGAAAATGTTGTCGCAGATCATTTGTCAAGATTGACAACCGATTCGAGATCTGACATCACACTAATCGATGACTACTTTCCTGATGAATCTTTATTTTCTGTCTCTATGATGCCTTGGTTTGCTAATATTGTTAATTTTCTTGTTTCAGGACAATTGCCAGCTCATTGGAGTACCCAAGACAAAAGAAAGTTCTTGAACGAAGTGAAGAACTTTTATTGGGATGACCCTTATTTATTCAAATATTGTCCTGATCAAATATTTCGAAGATGCATTCCTGACAATGAGGTAAGTAGTGTCATTAAATTTTGTCATTCTAATGCATGTGGGGGTCATTTCTCATCAAGAAAGACAACTACAAAAATCTTACAAAGTGGATTTTACTGGCCCACCATGTTCAAAGACTCATATGCGTTCTGCAAGACTTGTGAAAATTGTCAAAAGTTGGGATCTATTTCAAAACGTCACATGATGCCTTTAAATCCTATTCTTGTCATTGAGATCTTTGATTGTTGGGGTATAGATTTTATGGGTCCATTTCCTCCATCATTTGGTTTCTTGTATATATTGGTCGCAGTAGATTATGTTTCAAAATGGATAGAGGCAGTTCCAAGTAGAACCAATGATCACAAAATAGTGATAAAATTTTTGAAAGAAAACATTTTAAGTCGATTCGGAATCCCTCGAGCCATGATAAGTGATGGTGGAACACATTTCTGCAACAAGCCATTTGAATCTTTAATGAAGAAATACGAAATCACACACAAAGTTGCCACCCCTTATCACCCTCAGACGAGTGGACAGGTAGAACTTGCTAATAGGGAGATCAAACAGATCTTGGAGAAAACAGTAAACCCTAATCGGAAAGACTGGTCTTTAAGACTTAATGATGCACTTTGGGCTTATCGAACTGCATATAAAACATCATTAGGTATGTCACCTTATAGACTAGTCTATGGAAAACCTTGTCACTTGCGTGTGGAAATTGAACATAAAGCTTATTGGGCTATTAAAGCTTTCAATTCAAACATTGATGATGCTAGTCAGCTGCGAAAATTGCAAATAAATGAGCTTGAGGAAATAAGAAATGATGTATATGACAATTCAAGAATTCATAAAGCAAGAATCAAAGAGTTTCATGACAAGAAAATACTGAGAAAAACATTCAATGTTGGTCAAAAAGTCTTGCTTTATAATTCTCGACTCCATTTATTTCCTGGAAAACTAAGATCAAGATGGAGTGGTCCTTTTATTGTGAAACATGTGTATCCATATGGGGCCTGTGATATCGAAAATCCAAAGAATGGTAATGTTTTCAAGGTAAATGGCCATCGTTTGAAAGTTTATTTTGACAATTTTTCAGTTGAAAATGACTCTATTGAATTAGGTGATCCTGTATATAAAGATTGATTTTTTTCTCACATTGTTTTTGTGTGACTTTTATTTTGCTAGTCTCTCACCCCGGTCAAATGGCGGATAACGGTACTCCGTGACTTTTAAGTCGATTCTTTCAGTTTCCCATGATAACTGATATCTGTGTATATATTTGTGCAATTCTTTGCTCTTTCTCCTTTCTTTGAATCTCTCCCCCAATTCTCAGTTGAAAATGGACACCACTCTTGAAAAATTGAAAAAGTATTTTCCCGCTCTGCCTCAGAATGCGATTACAAAAATTTACCGTGCTAGATGTGCAAGATTGAGGTTGTTAATGAACCATGGAATTCCTGAAAATATTTGTTGGCTGATTGAAGCAAAGGTTCGATTATCAGGTGAGTCCTCCAATTCTTTCATTTCATACATGCCTGGAACAGGTAAAAGCACTTTTGCGAAGAAACGTCGTGCAAAACGACTGAAAGTCTGTCACCGATGTGCTAGATGGACTTGTAATGCGACATGTCGTTCTTTAGGAATGGTATCTGTAAACCATGAAGATAAAATACAATTCATTAAAGATGGCCTGAGTAAGGGGTCTTTAGATAATTTTCTATTGACTCTTGAGACGCACCCTAGTGGAGATGTGCATCGTGCAATTTATGATTTATGGCCCCAATTCCATAAAGAACATGCTCGACTTAGTCTTGGGATTCTAACTAAAAAAGACATGTTTGCTAGTTTTTAAGAAAACTGGATGGGAAGCCTATCTCCGACCCATAGAGGGCGTTTAAGCCGTTCTTGGACGTAAAACCAAGGGAAGATGTGAGCCATAATCACAACTACCTGTACATACATATGCTTTTTCAAAATAAATAATTAATAAAGAGAGAGAGAGAGAGAAAGAGTGTGTGTGTGTGTGTGTGTGTATGAGACTACAGCTGGCCTACATATAGGTGGTATGATTGTATTTTCAATTTCTCATCTATAAATTCTTCTCTTCCTTTCCTTCATTTCTACTCAACCCATACATTCATCAAATACAGACGTGTGTAGAAATGGCAGGTTCCTCAAGTAATCACATAAACAAAATTTGTGTTTTTTGTGGATCTAGTCCCGGGAAAGAAAAAGAGTTTTTAGAATCAGCAAATCATCTTGGTCAAGTACTAGCTGAGCGAAAGATTCATTTAGTGTATGGAGGAGGCAGCCTTGGGTTAATGGGGGGAGTGTCAATAGCTGCATCTTTAGGAGGTAGTCAAGTTTTGAGGGTTGTCCCCAAAGCTTTAGCACAAGGGGACATCATTGGAAAAACAATTGGAGAGGAATTACAAGTCCCCACAATGTCTGATCGACTGAATACCATGTTTAACCATGTTGATGCCTTCATTGCCTTACCAGGTGGTCTGGGCACATTGGAAGAGATCTTTCATATTTCCTCTTGGGCCCAACTGCACATTCACCATAAACCCATAGGTTTGTTAAATGTTAATGGTTTTTATGATAAGTTGTTGTCTTTTCTTGATCATGTTGTGGAACAAGAATTTCTAACATCATCAGCACGACAAATCATAATCTCTGCTGCTACTGTTGAACAATTGATTGACCAACTACAATCTTTCATCCCTGTAATTAATCCCTTCATGAGTCGCATAAATTGGTCAACTAAGGAAAGCCGTAAAAAGCTTAGATTGGATTTGAGCCTTAGTTTGTAAAAACTTTGTGTCTTTTGGTTTTATTATTATGTTTTGTTGTTTCTTATATTTGTGTAAGTGTGTTTCAGGTTTGTTAGTGTTCGTTATTTCAGGTGATGTCTTCTATACTCTATCTTTCTACCTTAAGACATTGAGGACAATGTCTCATTTTGGTTGGGGGGAAAGGGTAGTAGTTTAAAAAAAAAAATTGTATTTTCTATTTCATAAACTATTTGCAAAACTGTTGTTACTAGGATGGCAGAGTAAAAGGAGTTATTTTATTAAAGTGACTCTTGAGACGCATCTTAGTAAACATTCTTAACAAGGTCTATCATAATACTTCTTGAAATATCTAAGTCTATAGACTCTCATATTGTTAACACTTGATTCTGCTCATATGCTCATTTAACAAGTATTCTTGAATCTTCATTTTCACACACACACACTTTAACATATGATTGTGGGTTGCACAATTGGATTATTACATTATTTTTGTTCTTTTGTTAAAGGTAACAACTAAGGAAAAGGGATAGTACATAATTTGCATAAAAAAAACAAAAAAAAAACAAAAAAAAAACAAAAAAACAAAACTTTTTTCTTATAATAATGATGAATAAAAACGTAGATAAGTTTGGTTTCGTAGCCTCCCTAACCTAAGCAATTAAGCCCGAAGGGGTGTTTTAACACTTAATACCCTAAAGTCAACTGACTTGGGAGCTATTGGCCCAAAGCTTGTTACATGGGTTAAGGAGAAAAGCTTAAGGGAATCAAACATTGCACTATCTATGTATCAGTATCTGCAACCCGAGTTGCTAAGCTCGTAGAGGTGTCTCAACACCTAATGCCCTAAGACCAACTGGTCTGGGAGTCATTAGCCTAAAGCTCGTTACATGGGTTAAAGATGCATTGTGTTTTAAGTTGTATGTGTAAAAAAAAAAAAATCCCAACCTAAGGAAGTTAACCTTAAACATTAGAACATAATATTGTTTTCTTCCAACAATAGCCCCATCATATATGTTTTCATACATTGAGCACATAAAAAGAAGGTTTATTAATATCTTGTTTAAGAAATATGAAGCAGAAATGAGAGTTTGTTTATCTGGATAGATTAATGGAAGTTTAATGATGAATGCCTTGCTTTACGGAATTTGCAAATTCTTTTTCTATTTTAACACTTTGATTACTAGGGACTAGTAATAAGCTGGTTGGGGGTGTGATTAGTACTTAAAAGTGCATGTTTATCAATGGTTTATATCATCATTTTGCACTTAAAGTATCAATAACTCCTTAACTAAAGCATGTTCTATAATAACAAGTCTAATACTATAAAATACCCTAATATATGGTAAATGTTCATCTTAAATGCAGGCATATCACATAAATCAAAGGATTGATTGATGAATTCAACTACTGAAATTTTGAAGATAAAGAAGGGTGAAGCTTAGAAAGGAGAAGTCTGAATTTGTCTTGCAGCCCAACACTGTTCAGTGTTCAGCCCATATCTCGAGTTCTAGATATCCAAATGATCTGAAATTTTTACAGAGATTTGATAAGACATAGGCCTACAACTTTCATTTGGATATCAAGATCTAAAAAGGCCGTTTTCAAGTCCAAATTATAGCAACAACGGAGAAGTTCGAATTTGTCCTGCAGCCCAAACACTATTCAGTGTTCAGCCCATATCTTGAGTTCTAGAAGCCCAAATGACCTCATCTTTTATTTGCTGGAAAGATAAGAGAATTTCGCAAAACTTTCATTTGGATATCTGGACCCAGTTTGGATGCTAGAATTTTTGTTTTATTAAGACAAGAAGATAAAGAGTTTCACCAAGTTAAAAGGTGGCCACCCACTCAACAATTAGTCATCAAATCAATAATTCTGAATTTTGGCCTATAAAAGGAGGTATTTGCCATGTATTTAGGGGCTTGGTTGTTCAGATCAAGTTCATGCTCTTTATTTCTCTCTTTATATTTTTTGTAATTCTTAAGCTTTGCTTTTATTAATTTCTTGTTTATGCTTTTCATTTCCTTTCCTTTCCTTAGTTAACTTGTATTTTATTTATGTTCTTGTTTTATTTATTTATGTTTTTCTTCTTCATTATGTTTAGTTAAGTTTATTATGTCGAGGTGAAAAGGTTACACTAATGGTGTAAGAACAAGTATGGTGTAAACTCAATATGGACCTTAATGTTTAATATTAACATGTCTTATCTTTTTATCTTACTAATTCTTAATACCTTGCTTGTTAAATGGTTAATCTAAATTTGTGTTGTATAATACTTGGTACAACAAATGCTTGGCACTCTCATAACCCAACCGTATGGTATTACCTACACCTGGGGCTATGAAAGGTACTTGATTTGTTGTTAACATCAGTTAACATCATGAATTCCTGACAATATTTAAAAGTTTGGTGTTATGTACATAAGATAATTAATATGATCATGTTAATAATTTATAATGAGCTATTAATGACAAATCATCCGACTGGAACCTCCTTCGTGTGTGGTTTCCAAATTGAGTAATAAAAGTTTATACTATATTTGTTTGAAATACCATTGGTGGATCCTCTAACCTTGACATTTTTCTTTATTATTGTTTAATCCTTACATTAATCTTCCATCTCAAAGTTCTCATTAATTTCTTCCTGCTTTTCTTATTTTTGTTATTATTATTGTTGTTATTGTTATTATTGTTGTTATTATTATTATTGTTGTTGTTGTTATTATTGTCTCTTCCTCCTCCTCGTCTTTTTATTGTTATTATTATTATTATTATTATTACTAATATTATTATTATTAGTATTATTATTATTATTATTAGTATTATTATTATTATTTACATTCTTGTTATATTTTATGTACGTTAAGTATGCTCTGTGTTTGATCAAGGATCCTGATATTGTTGATCTTGCCTTGTTCATTCGCATCAGAAATCTGTTTATATTATATAATATATCTCTTTGATCTTTTCATAAACTCAGTATATAGGCTAGAAACCTATGACCCGATCTTTTAGATCATTCTCAGGTATAACAACGCCACGTATTGAGTATTATTATTATTATTATTATTATTATTATTATTACTAGTACTACTATTACTATTATTATTATTGTTGTTGTTGTTGTTGTTATTTTTGTTATTATTATTGTTGTTGTTGTCTTGTTATTTATAATTTATACAATTAACCTCTCTATGGTTCGACCCCGATCTTGCCGGGTTATTTATTACTTCGACACTCCTACACTTGGGAGAAGACATCAATCTTTTGATCGTGTCAATGTCAATAAAACCGATAACTTCTCATTTTATCAATATTTCTTATTATTCATTTAATTAATTTCTCATCTTTATTCACTTTTACTTAGCATATAAATAAGATACTACAAATAAAACATTACATCAAATAGAAGAAAACAAATACTCAAATCCAATATCAAACACCTACCTCCTATTTGTGACAATCTTGTTCCTCCCTTGCAACCTCCTTCTTTGTAACAAACATGATTCTTTTCGTTATAACCTTGTCTATAATTCCAACATGCCTTATTTGGGACATATTAAATTTTATAGTCACATTACACCAAAAACTCCATTCAAACTCAAATCATCATGTTGCAACATACTAAAAAAAACATTTGAATATAAATCAATATATTCCAATTCAATTAGACATTCTAATTAATTACAACACACCATCAACATGTTTACACTTTCTAAATAAAAATGATTTTGTCATAGTTAGACCATAATTCATCATCTTATATCTACACTAACAACAATTTAACCATTTATGCCTTTCTTTATTAATTTTACAACATAACCTTAACTTATATAAAACTTGTATAAATCATCAAATTCATCATCAAATATTTCTAATTTCATTAAACACATACCATTATATATTCATTCATAAAATTTCATAATGTCACTTTTTTTTTCTTAGGTAAAATTAAACCTTTTTTTTTCTTTTGTATTAGCATCAATAAATTTCTACTTAAAGAATTTCTTATTTTCCTCTAACACAATTACATATAATCTCTTCCAATACCTAATTGTATTGAATGTTTCCTATCATTATCTATAATGGTCCATTCTTCTCCTTTTCAAATCACCATGATTCATTCTTTAATTTTCTTAATTTCACATTCATAACACAATTACACAAACAAAAATAAACTACTCTAATCAATCTCTATGCTTCCTTTCCATGGCCAGCCATAAGCCTACTCACAACACCATATTCTTTGTTAAATTTTCCATCAACTCATTAGTTTCACCATAAAAACACATTTCAATAATAACAATTTTGAACTAATCTTTCCAAAAACCTTAAATTCATCCATATCAATCCCTATATGGAATTTACAAGATTTCAACTAAAAAAATCATTTAAATTTCATATCAACTTGTTAAAATTAAGTGAAAACACCTTGCTAAAGTACTTGTTTCAACCTGAAATGTGCTCCAATTGAATTTCAAGATTTCCCTCATTCCTTCCTTCCTTCATTGGCCGACTTCCTCCTCTCTTTCGCCTCCTCCTCTCACTTCTTTTCCTCTTTATTTAGTGTCCTAAGTACTGAAATCTCACAAATTTGAAAGATTTTTCTCCTTTCTCTACACTTTCCTAAGCATTCCCTTCTTTTGTTTCCTCTCTTTCTCTTTAGAATTTGATGGAAACTTTAAGACAATGACCTCTCTTTTTCATTCTCTTTGATCGGCTAACATGGTCATATATATAACAACTTTCTTATTTTCCTTTATATCCTAACTTTAAACCTTTCATGTTCCTGATTAATTAATTATTGTTTTACCTGATTGTGAGACCTGTTTTAATTAAATTTAGACCATACTATTTTGAATTTCATTATACTGCATTTCACCATATTCCTTTCATTATTTATTCCTTTCATTTGGTTTTAATTAAGGTTTATGTGTTTATTTTTTATTTTTTAGGTATTTTCATAATTTATTTTTAAAAAATACATACACAAACCTTTTATTTTATTTTCTCCATCTATTATCTTCCCTATAAGGTAAATATTCACCTTATTTTGTTGGGATACGTATTCCCTCATTAATTTCATAATAATACTTTTTTTAGGTGTTTACAAAATAAATAAATAAAAGCATTACCTTAAAAAAAAAAAAAAAACAAGCAAACTTGGAAGAGTCTTTTAAATGTAACAACCTCAATGTTAATAATCACATTTAGATTTATATGTTTACATTCTATTAGTAAAAACCAAAGAAATTTTATTTATTTATTTCGGTAGACTTCCCCTGCAATTTTACATGCCAAGTTATCGACTTTCATACTCTCAATCACTAATGTCAATTTTCATATTTCATTCTAGATCCAATCATTTTGGATCACGTCTCATTCGAGACTAACCATATTTCCAATTCACTACATATCCAAACATGTATTGAGCATAACTTGAGACTTAGGTGAACTCCATACTAGAGAAGTTTTCTCGTTTAGGTTTACTATTCAAGTTAAGCTTTAAAAACTACGAGCTATTTTAAGTGGCCAACCTAATTATTGAATTTAAACTTTTATCACTAGAAATGAGCACACTAACATAACAATTTCAAAATACCCAACTTTCATCCTCCAATAAATGTTAACTTTAATTTTAGAAAAATTTCATTTAATGCCTCCATATATTATTTTTTTTAGTTCGACAAATAACATGTCTAATCTAGTACTAAGGAACTCATTACTTCTTTCATTGTAAGTAATATCATTGTCAGTACTGACAATAGTACCACTGCAATAACATAATAATTTCATACTTCACATGCTTTATGAAACACCACAACAAAACCTAGAGCTAGTTTATCAATATATCAATTTCATTAATTTTCTGTCTAAATAATGTAATATATCAACTCAATTGATGTGTTTTACATCTAATTAATATAACAAAATCAACAAAACCCTAAACTAACAAAAAAACCCTAACCCTAACATAATAAAATATTAGCTCAAAAAGCATCGAAATAATAGAGGGGGAGGGTGGATTATACCTGAAATTGTTGAAATAGAGGTGTTGTGAGTGATGTTGGTGTGCAAAAGTGGCGGCGGCAATGGTGTCTACCACATATGGAGAGAGAAAAGACGTGGTGGGGGGAGAGAGAGAGGGAGGAAGAGAGAGTTGTCATAATGGAGAGAGAGATAGAGATAGAGAGGGTGAGGGCGGGGTGGGGGAGGAGAAAGAAAAGAGAAATAAAGGGGAAAAAAAAGAATTTTTGATAGTGTTTAAATTTGATTGGACAGATAGGTGAGACATATGCATTTCTTGATGATGCATATAAAACTTGTGCATCTCAATAAATTATGCTATTTTCACAAATAAATTTTTAATTGTATTATTTTTACTGAGATTTTTAGCAAGTGTGCTATGTTAAAAAAAAAAAGAGCTCTTGAAAATAGTGTCACGGACCAGAAACTAACATTTTCATGGTGACTAAAATGCCCATGTGAAAGACTTTTTTTTTCCCTGAGGTTAAACATGACATCCTTGTAAAATAATGCAAGGTGTAACAGTGATGCTTTAGAAATTTTGTATAGCAGAAAGAGTCAAAGTGGCAAGGGGGAAAAACGCAGTCAACGAATGACAAAGGCCTTTTCTGCTGCAGGGATTGGATTTTTATTTTCTTTTTTATATTTTGCTTTTGATGAGTTCTATGATTAGGCTTTAATAAAATCTCTTGGGATCAAGCCACGCAGAATTTATGCACTAAAAGCAATGATTGAAGCAATTTACTCTTTTAGACCAAATGCTGATTTTTTATTTATTTATGGGATAGATGAGTGAACACATATGCTCCAAAAGGGATCCTAGCAAAATAGGGAAATTAAAAGGGTAAAAAGAATCGAACTTGGTGCAAGTCCTTAATGAAATGCCCTTTCTACTACGAAGGGAAAAAGAAAAACAGTAATCATTTCATATGCACAAGTCCTAATAGCTTTCTCAGAGCACAAAATAACATGCAAGTAAATGAAACAATATACAGCAAGACTTCAATTTCAAAGATAAAGGATACAGGTCTGTTGTTTGAGAATCAAATTCCAAAATATGCTTTAACATCATATATGTAATTTTCTTTCAACTAAGCAAATATCAAAGTATTCAAATGTAATTCATGACCCTTACATTGATTTTAAAAATATTTTTAAAAAATAAAAAAATATATTATTTTAATATATTTCGATATCAAAAATACTTTAAAAATTAACCATAACTACTCTTTTAAGCAAAACCAGTAAAGGAAAAACAATACTTGTAAATTTGTAACACAGTTTGTTCAAAGGTGGAAAGGGAAATAAATACACCAGGCCCACTACTCAGTTCCAATCGAGCAGCATAATGGAATAGTTCCGAAATGAAATTTCACCACATAAATCAACAGATTCAAAGATTAACATATTGCAATTGCTGTCTTGTTTTGTTAAAGCATTTCTTCGACACTCCTGTTTTTGTTAGTCTTCCTTACTTCGAAATTCCACAATAATATGAGCATGGGATTGAAATTAATATAGATTAAACAATAATATAAATTGCAATAGGCCCCTTCCCTCATTTAATTTGTGGGTTTGGTAATTTTGCTTTTTAAATGTATTTTTTATTTAAAAATATATTAAAATAATTTTTTCAGATTTTTTTTTATTCTTAACATCAATATTATCAAACTATCAAAAAACATTAAAATAGCATTAAGTTAATTTTTTTCCATACCAAAAATGTTTTTAAAACGCACATAAATGTAGTTTAAAACATAATGACATAATGCTAAACAACCTAAAATTAACAAAGCCTAAAACTATGTGGCTAAATTACTGTAGCTATACTCAAAATGTAGCTATACTCATAAAACATTGTTCATTGTAATAGTGTTTTGTTTCTCTTTTTTTTTCCTTCACTGTTTTTTTTTTCAATTTTATCCTTCAATATTAGGTTATTTAAAAATTAGACTTTATAATTTATTTATTTATTTAATTTTCTTTACATAGGGATTATCTCAGTCTCATGGATTTAGTTTTTTTTTCTCGATTTCAATATTCAACATTGAATTTGGTGGAATTGAGTTTTGTAATTTTTTTTAATTTGCTTTTTATAGAGTTATCCTGCTTTTATGACCCAAATTATGGGTTTGACAAGTTAACTCAAGTTGACTCAGGTTGGTTTTTTTTTCATTATTTTAATTGATTTTTTTTTTCAATTTCATCCTTCAATATTGGGGTGATTGAAAATTAGACTTCGTAATTTTTTATATTTGCTTTATATTGAGGTTATCTTGGTCTTATGACTCGGATCACAAGTTTGGCATGTTAATTTGGATTAACTTATGTTATTTTTTTTGTCTTTTTTTTTTAATTTAATTTTTTTTTAATTTCATCTTTCAAGTTCATAATTTATTTTAATTTATTTTTATGGGGTTATAATACTCTCATGACCTAAGTCATAGATTTGATAGGTTAATTCACTATGTCAATCCAATATATCGTCTTAATATTTTTTTTTTAAAAAATGTATGTCTAATATACATCGTCTCAATATTCAAAAAATATATCATCCAATATACACCGGATTTTGAGTTCATAATTGTTTTTTCGAAAGATTACCTTCAATATCCTATACTTTGATCAAAATCACACTTGTTTACCAAGTTTTGAAAAGCTGTAATTTGCGTCTTGAACTTTATGCTCTTGTTAACACTTAACGTCCTTATCAAAAAAGAGTCAACAAAAATCATTTAATTATTTATAAGTTTATCATTATTTTATATGTAATAAATAAAATGCTCTTGTATTAAATATCACAACTTTACTTTAAGTCTTTTTTAAAAAATCCTAACTACCACGGTCATATTTTCGATTATTGGGTTTTAGTTATCTAAATCTAACAATCATTAGTGTTGAACGCACATGTATACACGTGACTATTTTTTTTATTTTTTTTTTCAATTATTTTGGGCTTCTTCAACTATTAATTTTAAATTGAAAAGAAATGTGTGTCAAAGGCATAATTCAAATCACAAAAAAAATATTCCACAACTTAAACACACCGATTCCCTTCAAAACTCCCACATTTTCTCAGCAACCATACACATCAAAAACTATCCAATTGAACAAACAACTAAAAATACCTAGTAAAGCACAAATCTTCATATTTTTCCCAACAACCAAACTCAAATTAACAGAATCGTTCCAAGAAAACACACAAAAATTCAAACTTCCAAGCATGTGAGTGTGTGTGTATCTGAGGTACATCAACTTGTCACATGGATGATATGGATATAGTTGCAATTTATCTTGAAGCAACTGAGAAAAAAAAATATTTTTAATTTCCAAATGCAAAATAAAAGAAAAATTGCAAGACACGAAACCATAAATCATAATTAATTTGTTACAAGAAATCAACACATAACAAGAAAATATAGATTAAACATCAGAAATAAAGTCAAACAGTGATGGGTGTTCTCCTCAATAATTACAGGGGCGACGGTGGACCTCATATTGTGTTCAAAGGTTTGGCCTTCAAATTTACTTTCTCAATCTGCTCCATCTTAGAAAGAACTAGATTATTAACTTGTGTGATGTTGCGGGTTGAGTTAAAAAAAATATAAATATAAAAAAATATTTAGTTATTGTAAATGTTTTTTTAGTAGAAAAAAATTTAAATTGCGTTGAGATTAAACTCGATGTGACCTAATTGACTTTGCTGGTTCAAAAGCAACTCGGATGAATAGTAAAAACATAGTTTGACTAATTTTTTTTTTAAATGACATCTTTTTTTAATATTAAAATAACAACATATTAGATTGACTTGAATCAACTTGAGTTAACATATCAAATATATAACCTAGGTTATGAGACTATGATAACTCCATAGAAAACAAATCAAAACTAATTATAAAACCTAATTCTCAATCAATCCAATGTTGAAGGATGAAATTAAAAAAAAAAATAACCTAAAAAAATGACCAAAGTTAACCTGTCAAACTTGCGACTTAGGTCATAAGACGAAGATAACCCCAATTAGTCCAATGTTGAAGGATGATACTAAAAAAAAAAAAATCAATTAAAAAAAGAACATGAAAAACAAACAAAGTTAATTCGTCATATCCATTATCTGAGTCATGAGACCGAGATAACTTTAAATAAAAAAAGAAAAAAAATCAACTAGACTTAACCTATATTAACTTGCCAAAATTACAACTCTAGTCATGAGACTAAGATAACCCTATAAAGAGCAAATGAAAATAAATTATAAAGTTCAATTCTCAATCGATCATGTCAGACCTAATGTTGAACGATAAAATTCATACAAAAAGCAATTAAAAAATGACACAAAAATTAAGCCAAACCAATATGGGTTAACCTATCAAACACTATTCTCGAGTTATGAAATTGGGATAACCTCATAAAAATTAAACTGGAAGAAATCATGAAACTTAATTCTCAATCAAACACAATATTAAATTATGAAATTGGGAGAAAAAAAGTCAATTTTAAAAAAAATTAAGTCAACTAGATTAACTTGTTAAACCTGTAACCTAGATCATGAGATGAAGACAATCCAATAAAAATAAAATCCAATATTGAAGGAAATAAGACTGAGATAACCTCTTTGAAAGAAAAAAAAATATAATTTAACTACGGTTAAAATACTAAAACTCGTGACCCTAATCATGAGATCAAGATATTCTAATAAAAAAAATTAAAACAAATTATAATCTCAATTTCCAACTGATTCAATATTAAATGATAATTTTTTTTAAGAAAAATCAATTAAAAAAACATAAAAAAGCAACCTGAGTCAACTCAGGTTAATTCATTAAGCACTATTCTCGATTCATAAGACTAGATTAACCTAATAGAAAGCAAATAAAATAAATTATGAAGCTTAATTCTCAATTATCCCAGTATTAAAGGATTAAAGTGAAAAAAGAAAGTTAAATAAGGAAAAAACAAACCTAACCAATCATGTTAATTCGTCAAACTAGTGATTTGTGTTATGAGAGTGAGATAACCCAATAAAAAAATAAATTTAATGTTAAAGAATAAAAATACATTAATTAAAAAAAGAGGCAAATGCTTTCTTGTAGGGCACACTAAAACATACGAGGGAATTACTATTCATTGCTATAGTACTTTGTCTGTATTTTTAGTGTATTGTTAATTTTAAAATGAATTTATTATGGGATTTTTATGGGCACATGGATTAGAGATAGAGAGACTGTGGATTGTTATGGGAAAAAGGAATTTTCACTTCCACGTAATGAAGTGTTTTTATTTTGAATAAAAATCATGTTGATTTTTAAACTTCATAATTTCATATCCTCATACAATTTTGTGTTGATTTGATGATTTGTGTTTAGAAAAAAAAAAATTGATGTGTGGAAAAGAGAGAAATCATTACTTAAAGATAGAGAAAATCAAATGTGTTGTTCAGCTGAGTTTTCAATTTAATACATAAAAAAGTAATTTGGTTAATTTGTCTTATTTGTAAAACAAATTAACTTAAGATGCAAATTATAATTTTTAAAAATTAAGTAGACAAGTGCAATTTCAACCAAACTATAAGATACAACGAGTGATGTTTCCTTAATTGTTTTACTAGAAAATATGTTAGCAATATCTGAATAATTGTTTTTTATATACTTTTTAAAAATATTTAATCTACAGCATATAAAGGGCTAATTAAAAACATAATTCTCCTCAAAAAGTTACTATGCAACAAGACTCAAAACAATACTCAAGTTACTATAAAACAAGGCTCAAAACAATACTCATTGTAATCGTATAATTATGGATCTGCCTTTGGAACAAAAACCATTGAACTAGGTATTGCAAGCAATGTTGTCTTTTCACCATGAAAAAATTATTTTTAACATTGTTTATAGGATTAGATTTGTCAATATTTTTTTTTTGCATGGTAAAATTACTACTTTAGTCTTAGAATAAAAAAATCTAATGTCTTTTTCACTCATGAGTGTTTTAGTCTTTTTATGTTTTTGAAATAGTGTAATTACTTTGATGCCCTTTAAAACAAAAATAATAAAACTCTCTCATAAGGGTTTTTTTTTTGTCATTTTATGTTTTTTTTAATTGTAAATTTGGAGGTTGCTTAGAGATATTATTGTAATTGAACTATATTAAACATTATTTAAAACAAAACACGAGCCAGTATATGGACGGTCCCCGCATCATTTCGGCGACATGTATAAGGTCATCCAACTACCAAACACTACGTTTTAAAGTGGTGTTTGGAAGATATCAATACCTCTACATGATGGTGTGCCGCTTGTACTAGAAGCGTCTATGGTTTTGCGCCGACAACCTTTTTTCTCTCTCTTTTTTTCTCGAATTCTACACCAAACCCTGCAAAATTTAAGATCAACCACTTCAGTTTCTTTTTCCTTCACATTTGGTCTTTATCATGTTGATTACTATTTTTTTTAATTTTAGAATAAGCTATAAAATTATAAATGTTTTTCATCAAATTACAAATGTTTGTCAATTTCACCCCTACCATTGTTTAATATGAAAATAATCTATCAGATTACAAATATTTTTAAATTTCCCTCCACTTTGTCGCATCTAACATCGCGACGGTCTTAAAAATAATCTCAATGATGGAAAAAAAAACAGATTTATGGCATCTTATTCTTTTAGAAAAAAGGTCTTGTTTAAGGAGTCACCACCTAGTATTATGGTCACTAGGAACCCTAACTGGTCAACAGAGATTCTATGGTATGGGTGATGTGAACCTCGTGATCACATGGTCATGCAACCCACACGCAAAGACAACAATTCTCGGAAAACCAAGTAAATCAGGTTTGATAGGAATGTGACACAAAGATAACTTGTACCTAGGCACCAGCACTATTGAAAATGGAGAACCCCCACCCAACGAATATTGATTCGTGAATGAGAAATATAAGGATGACGCCACGAAGATAGTTGTTCTTCAATAAGTCGTTTTTTAGTTCTTTAGAGAACCATGAAAGAGAGATTATCTCACCAACACACACACACATACAAAGTATGGCAAATAAGAAATTTTATTAATCTGAATTGTCTAACTTACATGTCTGGTTATGCCTTTATTTATATTGACTCTAGACTTAAATAAACTCTAATAGACCCCTTATGTAGACTTATATGATGCCCACTTATAATTAAACCCAAATAATATAAATAAACCCTAAACTAAGAAGAAAATAATAATAATAAAATAAATAAATTCGAATTTAATATCCTAAATATGATAGGATCATAGTTGTTGCCCTTTAAAAGTCCCATATGCTTTTGGAGAATCAAATCTGAAGATGAAATTAATTCTGAAATCTTCTTTTCTTTTTGTAGCTAGGATGAATAAGGAATCCTTGTAAGAAAAGGATTCTGAAACATTTATGAATCCTTGCCACACTTGGAAACTATATTGCAGCCCATTAAAGATCTTTGTAGAATTAGGAGATTTCCAAAATAAGTTGCCACATCCTTTTAAGAAAAGAATCCTAGCCAAATAGGAAGTGCACAAGTAAAAATGAAGTAAATAACAAAACTCGTACAACCTCTGTTAGCCCATGTTTGGATGCCTTGCCCAACTCCGATTGACATGATATTTTAACCCAACGTAGGAAAACAAGTCAGGAGACTCCACGTAAAATTTCAGCTCAATCCAATGGTAGGATTGAGAATTATGACTATTGCTGTAAAACTGGATAGTTGCACATTTTACGTCAAAATCCGAATTTGACCTTACCTTGATCGTATTATTTGGTACGAGATTGGTTGTGTAAAAGGAAAGATATTATCACCCCTTAAACGTTCTACTTGAGGTAGACTACATTGTTGATTTTGTCTTAAATTGCTAAACATTTATTCGCTTATGCTATGCTGATTTGTTTATAATATTCCTAACTCTAGCGCTAGTGAATATTCAATCTCGAATAATTCCAATTCTGGCGTTGGTAAAAATTCGTAGCTACGAAGCAATCAATATATTTTCTTTTTTATTATTATTCCTGATCCTGACGCTAGTGAATAAACAAATAAATTTATTTTATTATGCATTCACATATTTTTTATTTTTTATGTAGCTAAATAAAATAAAATACAATGAATAAAAATAATATAAATTTAAACCGGTATTTTTATTCCTGACTCTAGCGTTAGTGAATAAACCAAAAAAATTTTATTATTTTTATTCATGAATACACATTTTTTTATTTTTTTTATTTTTGTATTTTTTTTATATTTTTTTGGCTTGGTGACACGACCAAAATATTGATGACTTCTTCCAAGTGTAGGAGTGTCGAAGTAATAAATAACCCAACAAGACTAGGGTCGAATCACATGGAGGTTAATTGTATAAATTATAGACAACAATAATACAACAACAACAACAACAATAATAATAATAATAATAAAGTTGATGAGAACTTTGAGATGGAAGATTAATGAAAGGATTAAAAAATAATAAAAACAAATGTCAAGGTTAGAGGGTCCACTAATGGTATTTCAAACAAGTATAATATAAACTCTTATTACTCAACTGGAAACCACACATAAAGGAGGTTCCAATCAGATGATTTGTCATTAATAGCTCATTATAAATTGTTAACATGATCATATTAATTATATTATTTAAGTAACACCAAACTTTTAAATATTGTCAGGAATTCATGATGCTAACTTATGTTAACAACAAATCAAGTTCCTTTCATAGCATAGATGTAGGTAATACCATATAGTTGGGCTATGAGAGTGCCAAGCATTTGTTGTACCAAGTGTTATACAACACAAATCTAGATTAACCATTTAACAAGTAAGGTATTAAGAATTAATAAGATAAAAAGATAAGACATGTTAATATTAAACATTAAGGTCCATGTTGAGTTTATACTATACTTATTCTTACACCATTAGTGTAAACTTTTCACCTTCACATAATAAATTTAGCTAAACATAATGAAGAAAAGAAACATAAATAAACAAAATAAAAACATAAATAAGATACAAGTTAACTAAGTAAAGGAAAGGAAATGAAAAGCATAAACAAGATATTAATGAAAGCAAAACTTAAAAATTACAAAAACAAATATAAAGAGAGAGAGAGAGCAAGAGTAAGTTCTTGATCTGAACAACTAAGCCCCCAAATGCATGGCAAATGCCTCCTTTTATAGGCTAAAATTTGAAATTATTGATTTGATGACTAATTGTTGAGTGGCTGGCCAACTCTTGACTTTGTGAAAATCCTTATCTTCTTGTCTGAATAAAACGTTATTGCTAGCATCAGAACTGGAACCAACTATACTCATGAAAGTTATAGGAAATTATCTTATCTTTCCAGGAAAAAAAATTGAGGTCATTTGGACTTCTAGAACTTGAGATATGGGCTAAACACTAAACAGTGTCTGAGCTGCAGGACAGATTCGGACTTCTCCGTTGTTGCTATGATTTGGACTTGAAAACGATGTTTTTAAATCTTGGACTCCACATGAAAGTTGTAGGCCTATGTCTTACCGAATCTGTCCAAAAAATTAAGGTCATTTGAACTTCTAGAATTCTAGATATGACCTAATTACCAAACAGTGTTCTAGTTTGGACTGCACTAATATATCTTTTCTAAGTTTGGCCTTTTCTTTATCCTTTCAATTTCAATACTTAAACTCATCAATCAATCATTTCATTTATGTTATAAGCCTGCACTTAAGATGAACATTTACCATAAATTAAAGGTATCTTATATTATTAGGTATTCTATTATAAAACCTGCTTTAGTTAAGGAGTTATTTATACTTCAAGTGCAAAATGATTATATAAAACTTTGATAAAAATACACTTTTAAATATTAATCAGCTGGGCCCAGCTCAGCCCAAATGGGCTGGGCTAGACCCAGCTAGCCCAGCCCGATCACTGGCCCAAGCTAGTGACCCGGCTGGGTAAGATACACACAATGTGAAGGTAATTAAATTACCTTTACATTGTGTTCAATGTTTTATTGAATATAGAGAATAAAAGTAGAATGAGCGGTACACTTTTAGAGACGACGAAGATGGTTGCAACGCGGTGGTGCCTCTTATCTGCGTATAACCATTCCTTCTGCTTTCCTTTACTTCTTTGCCCATCGTTTTTTCTGCCTTGTTCTGTGTTCCTCTGTTTTCTTAGTTCTTGGGATGAAGGAATTAAGATGATGATGCCGGTTCTCTTGGGTGGTTCTTCTTTTCTGCTTGCTTTTTCTTTGTTTTCTTGCTTTATTTTATTATGTGTTATGCTTGAATTATGGGACTAAACCAAAGCTAGATTTAGCTCTCTATTTTCTTCCTTTGGTGTTCGTTTTCTTCCCCTTTCTCAGTTTCGTTTGTCCTCTCTGTTTACTTCTTTCATGTTCTCCCTGGCTTTTTTCGTGTTTCTCGGTTTTGCTCTTTTTTTCTTCTTTTTTGTCTGTTTGTTCTCTGAAGACAAAGGCGAAGCTGGGGTACGCTGGCTTTTTCTCTGGTTTTTCTTCCCCCTTTTCAGTCCAATCCTCCCTGTTTTCTTCTCTAGTTCTTGGCATGTTCCCTTGTGTTATTCGTCTTCCTCTGTTTTTTTTTATTCGTTTTGTCCCCCTCTAGTGTTCTTCTCCCTAGTGCATGTCCTATCTCTAGCTTTTATAGTGCCAGAGAATGCCATGCGGTCACCTCTAAATAATGAGGTGACCAACCATTTGCAGGAATAATAAGGGACTGGGGATCGTGTAGTGTCCATTTCTGGTTTGAAGAAGATGAACAATGTCCATTGAAACGAATCCGTTTTGAGATGTGAAATGTGGCCATTTTACGTTTTGACCCGTGTAGTTTCGAGTCTTGTAATTAAACCCCTGGTTTAAACTGTAATTGGCCCCCTGCATTTGCGCGCCGTTTTCAATGTAGTCCTTGGATTTTAATTTTGCAATTTTGGCCCCCAAACTTTAGATTTCTTCAATTAAGTCCCTGAATAAGTTAATTCCAAGCTCAATTAAGTCAAAAACTTGTCAATTCTCCAATTAAACCCTTGATTGGATTAATTAAATTAATTCCAAGCTCAATTAAGTCTCAAAACTTATCAATTCTCCAATTAAACCCTTGATTGGATTAATTAAATTAATTCCAAGCTCAATTAAGTCTCATAACTTATCATTTTTCCAATAAAACCCTTGATTTGATTAATTAAACTAATCAAGAGTTTAATTAAATCTTTAAACTTACAGTCATATTGCCCTTAACCTAAATTTTAATTTATTCTTTATTTATTTTATTTTTACTTGTTTTTCATTTTTTTTAATAAATAAAATAATTAAAATAAAAGGACCACAAATTAGGTTATAACAGACCTATAACTAACAAAATACAGTCAAGCAGTTTCTCCGAAGTAGAAGAACAAACAGAAAAGGGAATATATATATATATATATATATAGAGAGAGAGAGAGAGAGAGTGAGCGAGCTACACCTCCATTTTCATGCCCAAGAACTAAACAAGTATCACTAGCTTACCTTAAGGAAAAAACAAAAAAGGAAATATAAATGACTGGACTTTTGACTCTAAATAGATAGATACTGAGCTCAGGAGCTCCATCGCTATCAGGATTCATCATGTAGAAAGCCTCAGAATCTCTAGAGCCCACAATTATTTCAAATTTAGCTCTCATATACATGAGTTCACCATCAGCTCCAGCCTCAGTTGCAAACCCTGGCAAAACCCCTGCACCCATTGAAATTGGCTCTACAGCTTTCAATACCTTCCATTCTTTAGGCCCACATTCCTTCCTAGTAGCAAAACCACATTTCTTACCATTGCAATAAGTCCTTCACATTGGTTCTTCCTGCAAACTCACAGCTTTCTTTTCCTCTTCTTTCTCTTTGTCACATTCCAAGGCAATTCTGACTAACCCAGATGCCATCTCTCTAACCAATCCACTTATTGGTGTAGCAAGTTCAATAAGGAAAGCCGGAGGTGAATTGGGATCCTTTTGAAATGCAAAATGGACATGACCACGGCGATATCCAAAAAGGGTACCTACAACTCGGGATCCAAGCCCCAGTGGGAGGCTCCGATCGGTTCTTGACTGCTGGTAGTTTTTTCTTTGGGGTTGACATTCCAACATGGCTCTTAACATTCTCCTTTTTTCCTTCTTCATTGGTGTTTGAGGACTTAAAGATTGGAACTTCATCATCTTCGTTTCCAACCTTTTTGGTCCAGTGGAAGTGCCACTTGGAGGAAGAGTCTTGAGATGTTCTAGCCATAACCTTATAGATGGAATGGTATTGTAGGTAGTTGAGAGTAAGGATTCTCTGGGTTTTGTATATTTTATTATAAGTGGGACTTCCATTTTAATTCTTTGTTTCTGGTCTCTTGTTGTCATGCAAGAGAATCCTGACAAAAGAAACATAGGCTGCCCCACCAACTGATCTAGGAATGAGACTGAGAGAGAGATTTTAAAATAGAAAAGAAAGGAGTCTGAGTGGACAATGGGGGTGTTGTTTCACTTTCTTGTTGGGGCAGGGAGAGAGGGATTTGGCTTGACTGACTTTTTGACTTGGAATCCAAAAGCAGCAGCGATACACTGAGAAGAGAGAACTACCAAAAAAAAAAAAACCCACAGTAGACATTCTCTGCATCAATGTTTTCCAATGTTAACGTGCTCAGCGTATTGTAAAACCTGGTTTGGAAGTTTGATTTGGTTAAGAAGCTGGATTTTAAGTTTTATTGGTTAATTCGTGTCAATCTAGATTAATTTAAAAAAAATTTAAAAATATAAAATTTTTATATTTTACATAAAAAATTAATGTGAATATAAGCTATATATATATATATTATAAATAATAAATTTTAAAAAAATATTTAAAATTTTTTTTATCAATCGTTTAAAAGATAAATATTATCCTTTTAAATTGAAATATTTAAATAAAAGATATTATTTTATATTTAAAAAACATAATTTTTTTACGGTGAAAAAACTCTTATGTTTTAGATTATTTCTTATTATTATAAATTGTAAAATAAACTTTATGCATTTATAATTTTTTTAATGAAAAACTAAAATAATTATTTTAATGGATTGAAATAAAAACCCTGCACGTTATTGACTATAAATTCTACAGAATGGATGGGCCGTGGGCGTATAAAAAAAGAAAATATATACACTTATTATATATATATTCATTCGTATTGCTTTGGACATGAATAATTAAATAAATCATTACTGTCTCTTCACTCCCCCCCCCCCCCCCCCGCTCTTTCTCTATCTCAAAGGAAAAAAAAAATTTCAGAGCTAAGCGAGAGAATTAATCTGTTTTTTAAAAAAGATTTACTAGAAAAAATCAATTTGATTCGATTTCACTTCGAATCTGGACCATTAGATCCCACCTTCACTGGCGATCGCCATGTCCTCAGCAACCACTGCTCGATCCCTTCATCTCCTCACCTTCATTTCCCTCCTCTTCTCTCCCTCTCTTGTCTTCTATGCAGATCACAGGGTAAACGGAAGATTTGATAGCTCAAACCCTATTTGCTCTGTTTTGTTTCGTTTTGATTTAGATCTGTTAGTTTTTGCGGGATTTCAATGTTAGGTTAATTGGTGTTCATGGATCGAGTTTTGATTTCGCAAATGACAGTTTATGCATTAGAAACGCTGGGTCTCGCCCGGGTTGCACGAGTCATGGATCAATCCACCGGGTCGACTGGATCTTTCCAATTTTTTAGATTTACTGGTCTTTTTCCTAATCCAGACCGGTTTAGCTACTGAGTCGATCAATTTCCTGATTGACTTGTCACATCGATCTGAATTTAAAAGATTAGCTTGGATGAAGCGTCCACATTTTACCAACTTAGGAAATTGTTTGGTTGTTTAAACAAGAAAATCAACACATGCCTAAAATAGGTGGAAACCCCTAAAGTGCTCCTCCATTTGTTTAGGTTTCACCACAAAATTGACATTGAGCCTAGGGGTAAAAAAACCTGAAAAATAATTAAATCAAGAAAATAAAAAAATTATCTTAAAAAACTAAATTATTAAAAAAAAATTAATTAGAGAATTTAAAGAACATTTGATGCGATTTGGTTTTGATTACATAAAGTTAAAACTAAAATATTATAATTGAACTTATTCAAATAAAAAAAAAAGTATAAGCATATAAATAATAATAAAAATATTATTTAATTTCTAACTTTCGATCTTCTCCTTAACAAACCAGCCACCCTCTCCCACTTGTTGGCTCCCATAAGCAACACCTAACTTTTCAAAGTTTCAATTTTCATTATTCAATCTTCTTCTCCAGAATTTCTCCAGAATTAGCAAACCAGTCACCCCGTCCCAAGCTCCCATATGCCGCACCCAATGATACAATATGGTCAAACAATCCATAACAAAGATGATACAACTCCTAAAAAGCTAAAAAATCAGGTTTGATAGAAGTGTTTCACAATGAAAACATGTCTTAAGACACCATCATTATTGGAATAAGAAACCCTCACCAAACGAATAACAACTCGAGAAAAAAAAGTATAAGAAAGATGCTACATGGTCAATTATACCTTGATAAGTCAAATTTATTCTTTGTAACAACAAAGAAAATGTGTTGCATCACACAAAACATAAGTTTATTTCATGAATCCATCACCACTGAAAATTTTAGCTTACAAAACCTTGTATAATGGTTCATTTAGTAACCCTAATAGACCCAAAACTTGTGGGCTAATATTTACAAACTTACAATAAATCTAAAGTATGTTAATTAAGCTCAAGCATGAAGAAAATAATAAAAATAACAAATCTAACATATAAACTAAAGTTGATGCATCTAATTAAATAAAATAACATAAATTAGATAATTTTTCTAGTTTAAATAATGTCATGAACAAGATTCTCATCTTAGAAACACTAGGGTCTTTCTTGCCACCTATAGATATCCAAAACAAGCTAGGAAATTGATTGTTGAAGTTGCCTCCCCTTTAGTTTTTTTATTTGTCTAGGATAATTAAGTGTAGCTTTAAAGAATCTTATCAAAGCATGAAAACCCTTATTGTCTTCCTTTAATCTTCCTTGTAGGATTAGGAAACTCTCCAAAATATGCTAACCAATCTATCATTAAATATCACTAGCTCTTCTTTCCTTGTGTAATTAGGATGAATAAAAAATCCTTATAAGAAAAGGATTTTGGAATATTAATGAATCTTTGTCACACTTGAAAATTATGTTGCAGCCCATTAAAGATCTTTGTAAAACTAGAAAATTCCCGAAACAAGTTGTCACATCCTTGTAAGAAAAGGATCTTTGTCAAATAGAAAGTCCACAAGTAAAAAAAAAACAACAACATTTGTATAGTTTGTTCTGATGTATATTACAAGGTCTTTCCAAACTCCGATTGACCTGAAATTTTATCCTAACATAGAACAATATTCTAAGAAACTCTGGGTAAATTTGTAACCTAATCCAATGATCAGATTGAATATTATGATTATTGTCGTAAAATAAAAACTCCATAAAATCTTGCAAGGTGGAGTATTTGTATTTGAAATTAATGATAAAGTAAGTTTCTGTAACACATGTTTCTGATTTCTCAATGTATTGGTTTCATTATTGATTGAAATATGGATAATTTGTTGATATCAGTATTTTCAAGTCGGAAAATGTAAGAGATTTTTTTCTTGCCCATTTGTTAGCTTGTTTTTTGATTTTAATATTTGTATCGTTTGCTATTTTTTATTTTCCTGAAATTAAGTTAAGTGAACATTGTTATATGTTTATTTCAATACTAACCAACAAAATGAAATAAATATCACAATGGATTTTTCTTTTATAATCAATTAGGTCAAGAAGTCAAGCATTAAATTATTAAAGTACAAAACCAGTGAGGTGAAATCTTATTGTTCTAACACACTAATGGACATTCCAGGAATAACCTAATATTCAAAAGCCTGCAACAATAAAATCATATTTCAGAATGAAAGAGTTCGCTGCATATGCAACTTAAACAAACACCCGTGGACAATATACTCAATCTAACTCCATATTACAAATAGTTTTTGCACAATCAATGGACTATATTAATCACCGTGCACTGTATAAACACATCCTTGAGGTCTCGTTTTTTTAGCCCATTTACTAAGCATAAAATGGTTTCATTAGTGTTTGGCTGCCAAACTAATAACAACTTAAAACAAAATGGCATATACTGTCCACACGAGAAAGAAAGATGAATTTCATGCTATAGTAATCTATGAAACAAATAATTGAGGAAACATAAGTATGCTTAGTTGAGGTTCTTTCATTAATTAAAAGAGTCATATAAGTTAAGTACAGAGCTCACACTAGTAGATAGATCTATTTGTAGGTGAACAAACAGAACATTATTTGTAAGGAAAATAAGGGATTGAAGCAAATGTTGCTTCTACTGCTAGCATTCCTATATGAAGAAGAAAGAAAAATGAATTAGACATTCACTGTTACCTACAAGATGGATAGTAATATTCGGTAATCTTGTAGAAAGTTGGTTAACTAGATTCATAGTACTGCTATGAAGTAACTTTCCAGTTTAGTGTTTTAACAGTATTTACTTCAAATTGAAAATTGAATAGACTGAAATTTAACTAGCATCATATTATTATTTTATAGCATTTAATAATGAATAGAAGATGTTATGCCTCATATATCCATGAACAATTTGATCAATGATTTATGTAAACTTTTGGAATTGCATCCTTTCGAATTTAAGTGTCAAATATATATTATAGAAGCATCAAAATACACTTTAGATTCATTATCAATTATAATTGTTAACATGTTTTTATTTGGTAATTATAGGTGAAAAACCTTCATCAAAATACATCTTTCATTGGCACTACCCCAACATCAACCAAAACCCCAACTTTAAACACTAGCCTCAAGTCCTTACATCAAGGACAAGAAATTCTGATGATAGATTTTTTTTTTAAAAAAAATTAGGATCACTTTACAAAATTTGATGGTGATCTTATATTGTGGACAAGATTATACATGTCATACTATTCTTAGTGGCACAAGTAATATGTGAGTCATTTGAAAGTATGCAAAAAGTTTTCTTTTGTGGTTGATATTAAGCAAAAAGTTTTGGTATTAGAACCTAAAAACAAAATGGATGAATTGAGAGACCAAAATATGATAATTTTTAATGAAATAGGTTATAATTATGATGAATGTAGACAAACATTAGCAAAAATAGTTATAATTGATGAGTTGCTTTTTAATTTTATAAAGGGTCAATGATTTAGATTATTTTCTAGGACCATGCAATCTAGATTTAACATTCCTTCCTGTTTCACTGTTATGAGAGATTTTTAAAAGTTTATGTTGAAGAGAAGGAAAGATTATGGACAACTTTTAGGGGTCAACAATTGTACTTAATAACTGATATATGGACATCAATCCAAAACATTAACTATATGTGCATAATAGCTCATTGGATTGATAATGAGAGAAATTTGCATAAAAGAACTCTTAATATTTGTCAAGTTTCCAATTATATCGGTGAGAAAATTAGTTAAGTTATTGAAAATATTTATTAGAGTGGGGGATTGATATAGTTTTGACTATTATAGTAGACAGTGCAAGCTCTAATAATGTAACTATTTCATTTTTAAATAATATAATAAAAGATTGATCAACTAATATATTTTCAAATAAGCATTTGCATGTTAGATGTTGTGCACATATTGTAAATTTCATTCTGTATGATGGCTTGAAATAGATTAATGTTTCAGTTGTTAAGATTTATAATGAAATTAAGTTTGTGATGTAACAACCTAGTGTTTTAACAACCTTATAGGGTTTGAACCCATCGAAAATGTGGTGTGTGTGTGTGTGTACAACAATTTTATAAATGTACACAATTTATTATAGCTCTTACTGAAAAGTACATCCATATATATATATATATATATAAGTCCTAACAATGTTTCAATAATTTTATAAATGTACATAATTTATTACAACTCTTACTAAAAATTACATCCATATTAACTATTTATAAGTTTTTTTTTAAATACAAATACTCTTTTCTATAATACTGGGTAGCTCAATGACCCTAAAATATGGATATTCTAAAAGGAATTTACCTGAGACATACATAAAATTACAAAATAAATTATATTAAACAATTATATGATCAAAACCAATTACATATATATATATATATATATATATATATATATTATTCCTTACAACTTTAAAATTGATAGGTCTCCTTTAAACGCTTTCATGTAGTATCTCTATTCACATCAAGATTATTTCATAACTATTTTCACTTTATGAATATATTCAATTTATATTAATATTATTATATCACAACTCACGGAATTTATCCCACATTTTATTTCCTCAACATATATAAATCATATGATATTTTTCTCTCTCAACCATCTTTAATACATATTGTAATTTATTGCGTAAGCATATCTAATTCGCATCGTTATTTAATTCACAATATATTTAATTCATCTCACCTTTTACTTCCCTAATATTTATGTCATCTATGATACATTGTACTTTAGTCCATGTAACACTTTAGTTATATTAAGAAATTTACTCGATTCATTATTTATTCCATTTATTTCATGTCCTTTTGTATTATTTATTGTTTATCATATAACATTCCATTACTCTTATACTTGTAAGACATGCTCAAATCATATGGTTTTTGTTTAGTTAAATTTTGTCGATGGGGCTAATTGAATACCCAATCATTAACCTATCAACATAACCAAACTCATATACACATTGCTTCGTTACATGTTAGTGTTAATACCAAATATATGATCTATTACTCGACATGATGCTATGAGGTACCTGAAAATTTATTTAATATCGAATACAATTAGCTTTATACATAATGATTATTTGCGATTATCTCTTATATATATTTACCACATCAATTATTAAATAGTTAATTTATTATTTTACCCTTAACCTTACAAGTTAGTGCAATTAACACAATTTAATGACATACCAATGTTCTCTGTAGCTCAAATCGAGCATTTGTTCCATTATTAAATTAACTCTTTTCTCTATTTGCCCATTTACTATAGCATTAGTCCCATTAACCAGAGTAACTAGTTTCGTTGATTGCCCATTAACTAGAGCATTAGTCCTATTAACCAAGATGATTAGTTTCTCTAAGAATCTATTAATCAGGGAAACTAGTTTCATTGATTATCTATTAATTTGGGCACTAGCCCATTAATCAGGATAATTAGTTTTTCCAATAGCTCATTAACCATGGCACTATTCTTATTAATCAGGGTAACTAGTTTATCTAATTGTCCATTAACTAAGGTACTAGTCCCATTAACTAAAGTTATTAGTTTTTCCAATAGCCCATTAATAAGGGCACTAGTCCTAATGTAACAACTCGGCTTTTTCAAAGCCAAAATCAATGGGTTTTTTTTTTTTTTAAGTCGTCAGGTTCCTGATACTTTTCACAATATCATTATGTAATTTATAAATGCATTTCATTCATTAGCAAGACACAATTCACATAGGATAATATAAATCAAAATCCCATAAAAAGTTACAGTACACATTCTTACAACAGTATTCAAGGATGTATCGTAACAAAATTCATCTTTTAGTGTAGTGCAATACTCATGTGATTTCACAATACAACATTCTCATAAAAGAGAATACAACATACTTACATTCATAACATCATGTTTACACATTTGTATATTCACAACTGTGTTCCATTACAATTATCAATACAGGTCATTTCAAAAGTTTCAAATGACAACTATTCAACTAGTACGTTCGTTCTTACAAAATACATAACACCCATACCATGCAAATATATATAGTTCTTTTCAAAATGTGCAGGTTGTGGAACGAATTTTCTTACGCACCTTGTTGGTGTAACGTCCCTATTACAATGCAAGATAATTTCAAACATTATAAGCAATTTAAAAACATAATAATAGATAATTAAAGCAATATTAACGGTTGTTTTTCATTCCTGACCTAAAAGAGTATAATTCTTTCATTTTCCCCATACTTACGTAATACCACCCTTCTTATTTCGTCTATCACCGAGGCTAATTTTAATACTTAAACCTGATCATCCATCTCGGATGTCGTTAACCGAAACTAACCCTCGAACTCCACCCGAGCATCACTCCAGGATGTCTTTAGCCGAAGCTAATCATCAATCACAACTTGACCATTCGTCTCGGATGCCATTATTCGAAGCTAATCATGAATCATTACCCCACCATCCCTCTAGGATGTCATTAGCCAAAGCTAATCATCAAACGCAACCTGGTCATCCCTTTAGGATGCCATTAGCCAAAGCTAATCATCAATCCCAACTCGGCCATCCCTTTCAGATGCCATTAGCTGAAGCTAATCATCAATCCCAACCCGGTCATCCGTCTCGGATGCCATTAATCGAAACTAATCATCAACCACAACCTAACAATCCCTCTCGGATGCCATTAGCTGAAGCTAATCATCAATCACAACCCAACCATTTGTCTAAGATGTCATTAGCCGAAGTTAATCACCAATTTAATCGAACATTTCATAGACGGTTTATGTAATCACTATAACATAGTAATATATTCTTCATAATGCTCATTCAAACAATTGATAATAATTTAGCATTCACTTAGTCATAATAGTAGATCCTTCAGAATACTCATTCAAACATTCCATAATAATTTAGCATTCAGTATGACATCACAATAGATTCTTCGAATTTCTCATACAACCATTTTGTAACAATTTATCATTCAATATAACACAACAATAGATCCTTCATAATACTCAACAAACATTTCGTAACAATTTAGCATTCAATATGACACCATAATAGATCCTTCGAATTACTTATATAACTATTCTGTAACAGTTTATCATTCAGTATAACACAACAATGAATCCTTCGTAATACTCAACAAACATTCCGTAACAATTTAACATCCAGTATGACACCACAATAGATCCTTCGAATTTCTTATTCAACCATTCCGTAATAGTTTATCATTCAGTATAACACAACAATAGATCCTTCGAAATACTCAATAAAAAATCCGTAACAATTTAGCATTCAGTATGACACCATAATAAATCCTTCGAATTACTTATGCAATCATTCCGTAAAAGTTTATAATTCAGTATAACACAACAATAGATCCTTCATAATACTCAACAAACATTCCATAACAATTTAGCATTTAGTATGACACCACAATAGATCATTCAAATTACTCATACAACCATTCTGTAACAGTTTATCATTCAACATAACACAACAATAGATTCTTTATAATACTCAACAAACATTCTGTAACAATTTAGCATTCAATATAATATAATAATATATCCTTCGTAATTCTCGTACAACCAATCCATAGCAGCTTAGCATTCATTATCGCACAATAATAGGTCATTTGTAATACTCATACAAGCACTCTATAACAATTTAACATTCACTATATCACAATAGTAGATCCTTTGTAATAATCACCAACCATTCCATAATAATTTAGTATTTATTTCAGAAACTAATATTATGCTAGAACAGGGTGGAAGTCACCTAATTGTTCCTCCTGTGGGGTGTCCTTGTCCAATCGAAGGTCCAATCCTGGTTGCATCACCTAACACACCAATAATCACAAATCAGCACATTTGTATTCAGAAATCACATGTTCATATTCGAGTGTTCCACATATTATACAATCATACAATGAAATTGTTACAAGCATTTAAGTCATTTATGATATGGAAGTCTGTTGCAAAAAATCATTAGCGAAAGCTGCTCGTTGGCTTAGACTTCGACAGTGAAAACTGATTCGCTAGAGACACAGAATTCAGCAGTGAAAACTGATTTGCTAGTGACATAGTTTTCACTAGTTACACAGAATTCGACAGCGAAGACTGATTCGCTGGTTACAAAGAATTCGCTGGTGACATAAAATTTGGTAGTTAAAACTAACTTGCTGGTGACATAGAATTCGACAGTGAAAATTGACTCGCTAGTGACACATAATTCATCAACAAAAATTGATTCGCTGGTGACATAGAATCATTAGCGCAATTTGGTCTCATGGCTTACGCATGAAATCGTCAGCGCACTTAGTCTACTACTGACTTAGAATTCATTGATGAAATTGTATCGCTACTGACCCAAAAATCATCGACGCGGTCTAATACAATGGTTGATGCGGAATTCATCAACGGACCCATCCTACTGTTGATACCAAAATCGTTAATGAAAAAATGAGTCGTTACCGACTTTGAAATCATCAAGTGGTCCAATTCCACGACTAATGCTAGAATCGTCAACGCACTCATCCACTATTGGTTTAGAAATCATTGATGAAAAACTACATCGTTGTCGACCCATAAGTCGTCGACACAATCCATGTTGCTGCTAATTTAGAAATCGGCAGTGACAATCAAGTCATTTCTATCTTAATCTTTTCAACGTTTAAGCATATGATTTACGCTAGGCTTTCCCCTTATCTTATACACACCCAAACCAAATTGAACATAGACCATATTCAACCACATGTAATTTATCACACGTTATCGAGCATAACATAATCAAATCTCAACATATACACTTTTCAAATACTCTCCTAGTTAGTACTTCAAGACTGGCATTTAGAGTCGCCACAATCATACATTCATATACACTTAATTCTATCATGGCAATGCATCAACACAATTCATAAAAATTTTACAACACATAAGGGTTATATTTCCATTCCATCTTATGTCATTTTAAATGTGTTCATCATGCATAGTTTCTTTCATGTTTTTCCCTCTTTTCTTTGATAGGACATTGTTGTCCATTTTCTCCATAGTTTATACATGTCATTCTTCACTTTAGTCATAAATATAATCATAACAACATGCCATTATCCATATCTTCATTCACTTGATCCTTATTCTTGTAAATTCATTAATCTCAAA
Organism: Populus alba x Populus glandulosa; assembly: GCA_033617975.1. Taxonomy (NCBI): domain Eukaryota; kingdom Viridiplantae; phylum Streptophyta; class Magnoliopsida; order Malpighiales; family Salicaceae; genus Populus; species Populus alba x Populus glandulosa. The sequence continues at coordinate 5,884,878 of CM066157.1, forward strand.
ACAAAATCAAAGCATTAACACTAACATAGATTTTATTTCAGCTTAAATATAATGCTAAGGTTCAACAAGATCACAATTTTGCATATTCTTACATTTTATTTTCACACAACTCTTCATTGATGCATGCTAAATCCATACATTATCATGAACATGAATTTTTACCTTAACTCATGCATGTTTTCATGAGTTAAACAAGGTCATAAATTTCAGGTTTTATCATTTCATTTCATCATTGTCCATTATTTCCCTTGGCCAGCCCTTAGTCTAGGTTTTGTTCATCATGTTCATCCATTTCTTTTTTTCAATGTTTATGGAATAGGTCCCCTTTAATCTTTCTATCTAGTTCTCTAAAGTAATAGGTGTAAGAACCCTAGCCAAACCCTTGTGGTTTTCTTCTCTTTTATGTCCCGAAATTCCAAGAAGCAAGTTATGAGGTGTTCTATATATATATATATATATATATATATATATATATATATATTAACTCTCCTACCTTCTCTAATGTTCAAGAGGGCTACATGTAACTGGGTTTATGGGGTTTCTCTTTGGGAAAGAGGGAGGAGGTTGTTGCAGGCTACTGGTTGGTGTTTTGAAAGAGAAAGGATCACCTTGCATTTATCCCCCCTCTTAAATGAGGTGGGATGTTTGGGTGCTAGACAAGGGCTGTTCTTAACCCTCATTTAGGTTATTTTGAGGCTAATTTCTATGCCAATTCTATCATAAAAACATGTTAAATTGATTGATTTAAGTTTTTTTTAATTAATTTTTTTCAATTTCAACATTAAATTAATAAGGAATTTAACTTTATAATTTTATTTTATTTGTTTTCTATAAAATGTTCTTAATCTCTTGACCGGAGTTGTATATTTAAAAAATTAACCTGTATTAACTCGAATAGTTTTTGTTTTGTTCTTTTTTTTTTTAATTTAATATAATTTTTTTTAATTTTATCTTTGTTAATTAGAAATTAACATTCATAATCCTTCATAATTTAGTCTATAAAATTATAAGTCCGAATTACAAATTTAATAAATTAACCCAAACCAATTACATATATCAATATTAAAATATATATATATATATATATATATCAGATTTTTTTTTATTATTAGAAATTACATTATCAACACTTGAAATTTATTTTACGTTAAGAAATAATTCAACTCAAAGCAAAGGCAAATGATACATTTGGTAACTAAATATGATAATGACAAGCTTGCACTAATTAATTTATAAACATGATCCATACGATAAAAAGAGTACAAATCGAAGTGCATATCCACATAGTCACTACTGCACTTGCCAATGACTTTGTACACTATAAGATAATTCTAGCCGTGCCGAGGGGAAGAGGGTGATGCTTGCCTATGGTTCAAGAAAGTAAAGTCCCTAAGGTTAGCTCTTTAAACTTTGGTTAGTCTCTGGTTGCTTTGGGGCAGTGACCCCACCATTCATTCTAGCACGCGCCTCATCGAACATCCTTTGCTGCGCAGCGGCTGCTTCTTCCTCGGTCATTGCCGCTCCATTGCTCCATTTACCACCTTTTAAAGAGTCATGCTGGAAGAGAAAAAGGAAGGAGAGAGAGTGCGAGATTTATTAAACAATACTTACATTATGCGCTTTGAAAGCTCAACTGTAACAAAAGATAATATATCATTTTGTGCTCTCAAAGCTCAATTTTAAGCGGGCAGTTAAAACTAAAACGGGGAATGTACAAATAAAAAAAAAAAAAACTGAAGGCTCAATAAAGCTCATAACACCAGTCCATTGTGGCAAAAGTAAATAAAAACAAGGCAGGTGCTGAACCAACAAGACTATCTTAATACATGGCTTTGTCATGTGGAGAGATCTGATTTTAAGAATAATCTTTCTTGCAGAAAATGAAAAAGGATGGGGAAAAATAAAAATTACCATAGTCTCTAGCTTGTGTTGCTCATATGCAGCATAAACCTCCTCAATGTACTCTCCAAACCCAAGAACCTGTGAATCAGATAATCGATCAGATCGTGCATGTGAATAAAAATTGCAAAACCTTAGACCATTCAAAATTGCAAGCTGGCAAGCAGGGAGATCTTGAAAAGGCACATGGGTTTCAAATGCAGATCGTTAATCAATTCCATTAAAAATACATGATTGGCTTCAAAAAATAGAAAATAGAAACAGACTGACGTTGAGAGGCATTTACAGCAAAACTATTAATTAAACATAACTCAGAGGATTATGCATGGATCAAAAGGACTATGAGACTTCTCAGTGAATGAACTGGTAACGGAAAGATAAGCATCACCAATAATTCTGAAAATCATATGAGATTAAAGCAGATAGTACAAATGAAAAACACTTTCGGCCTCTTTCTTTCTTTTTCTTTTTTTTTTTTGAGGGGATGGGTAGGGAATAAAACCTAGGTTCAAATTATTAAAAGAAAAGGTATAGCACATCATCCCAAAACAGTATTGGAAGAAAATAAACCATGGTTTGCATGCAAAGAATGTTGGTTCCAACTAAGATGAACAAGAAATTATGCATGTCAAAAACCCACACTAGAGAGAGTAAATTGGATCAGTCAAAGACCTCTAAAGCCTTGAGTACATGCTCAGGTGCAATCGTTCGCTTGTCCTCTCTGCTACAAACTTCATTGGACTCTGATGATACAAGGTTTATAAATTCTGCAAAGAAACAAGTTCCTCAGAGATTTGTTAAAACATAAATCACAAAACCATATGAAAAAGTATTGACTCTGGTAGTGAGAGAAGAAAATGCAGTGATGCAGAAAAGAAATAGGTGCAGTAGAAAAAACATTGGACATTTATGTGGATGGAATGACTTAGTTTTAAATGTTATATCAGCAACCAATGAAATGCTATTGAACAAAGCTTAACTTATAACCAAATAAACATATGGCCCTTGCATGTGATACTAAATTGGCCACATCATAAAAATTCTAATTTAAGCATCCTATATCATATAACCAATACTAAATTAAAAAATCTCAGGCCGCAACTAGGATTCAAGGAAATGAAAGGGTGAGCACATTATATAGGAAAACAGTTTTCTCTTGGATGTGCTATCTTCAAAATAAATGGTGCCGGAGGCGACTTTTTAAATAATATTGCAACTAACCCTTTTCTTTTCTATCCTGATATTTAAGTATGCCAATCTTAACAACAGTTTCCTGAAAGGTTCTCTTATCAAAAGTAAGGGCAAGATACAAAGATGCCATTCAAGATGGTAACTTCATTTATGGCTTTCTGCCTATTGGCAAGGATCATACCTATGTAGTAATAGGAAGTTGATTTAATCTTTGAAGGCTAGCTTCCAAAAGGAGGGGAAACTTGTACATATTAACAGTGTCATTTCCAAAACTAACAACATCCTTTCCAGATTCCAACCAATGACATTCCAACAAGCATTTAAATTAGAAAAACTTAAAAGAAACTTTTAATAGGGTTTGTTAGAGAAAGAGTTCCGATACCATCTGGTGAACCACATCTTGGAATAAATCAAATTCTAGCCATGAAATAGCTTTTGAAGACAAGCTGCAGCTGCAAACATTTGTATGGAAGGTATATTGTTTTAGAAGAAAACAAAAACAATCCCCCTTATGAGCACATTTATTAAGTTTTTTTTTTAGAATGGACTACTAAGCTTTTTGTTAAGGTATTTGATTTGTCACAACAGCTCCAAACAATCAACTGATAATGGCACATCTCTGGAAAGTGTCATACGGAGATAACCATAGCAAAATCAAAAAGCCAAAATTGAAATTTAGAAATATCATCGATAAATATTTTATCTTATGCTAAGAATAAGTAATTCACAATGAAGCTTTTTCTAATTGAATTTGGAGCTTTATCTCCTAAGGTCATGCCTCTCTTTCTATTTGCCTTCCCTTTTCCTTTTCTTTCTGCCTTTTTTCTTTCTTTTCTTTTTTTCTTGTTAAAATCATGTGTGTGAACTGAACAATGACATTGTCTGATGCAGCTGCCCTATTAAATTCCAATTGATCTAACTGATACAAGTCCCATAAAACAAAGTACCAGCAGATAGACTAAAGGGCCATGCTCATTCTGTCTCTCCACATAAAATCATTTTCCCAAAGAAAAGTTTTGCCTAGAGGTAACAATGCAAAGAAAATGATAATCAATCAATATGATAATATGCAAAGAATTCAAGTTAGATAAAAGATGCAAAATGACTTAAATCTCACCTACACAACACTCAATTAAAAGATCTTGAGCATCTCTGGCAACACGAACATCTGGGGGCAACATCTCTTTAATAATTTTGGTCATAGTTGCTGTAAAAGAAAATTCACAACTGGCATCAGAGAATGTGCATTCAACACCCTTTCAAGGACTTCAAGGCCAGCAAGCCCTCAATCAAAAGCGTACAAGTTAAACGCACACTAAGCAGATACCACACACATAATTTCCTAAATCACAACAGCACCAGGTCGTTGCTATTCCTACTTGACCCAACATCACTAAAAAATGACTGCAAATATGCAAGGCAATAGCAATTAACCACAAATACAATCACAGATGTCGAGACCCTAACCCATAACTAACTATAACACTCTGCGTATGAATCTCTCAACTCGTACATTTCATAATCTCTCAAAAGTAAAACCTAAGGTAAAACTCATTTTATTTTTTTGTCTACGGTTTTTTCAAAAACTAAATCTAGCACCTTCAAAAAAAAAAAAACTTGAAAAAAAAAAACTGTAGCTAGCCAAACCGCAAAAATTAATAAACTAACAAGCCATGAGGAAAAAAAAATGCAAAAGATATAAATAAAACTGACCAAACAACTTAGAATTAAAATACGCACAAATTAAATCTTCTAGTTTTTTTTTCCGAAATTACCTTTAGGAAGCGAAGCATCCTCTTTCGATTTACCAACTATATCCATCGGTTCCATCGCTGAATCCTTCAAACCCTAAACAAAAAGGCAAGGAATTACATAAACCCACAGATCTACAACCATATCAATTAATAGAGAAAGAGAGAATTAACTCACCGAGTCAAAACACGGAGATAGAATCGCGCGAAACTACGGGCGGAGAAACCGAGTCAAGCGATTCAGTACCGTATTTACTACTACTGTCGTCGTCGTCGAGGTCGAGTGAGAGATCAAGAGAAGGAGAAGAAGAGGAGACATGGTGGTGTTGTTAATATATGATGAATTTATCATCAACTAAGGTCATGATTTGATTTCGGTGTCTGTTTCTCTTCTTCACGATAAGACTTCCAGGTCCTGCTCGCATACGATTTGCTCAACCCCGCAAACTCTTCCTCTCTCGTTGTATCACGCGCTAACTTTAGCGCGTTTTGCTTTCATTACAAAATGACTGTTTGTGGGACGTTCCAGGTTTGCTGGTGCGTGTTCTCAACGCGTGCATTTGGTGGAAACTAGGTCTTGGATTGTTCTTTGCTTTTTATATATTTTTTGGTCTGAATTTTAATTGTTTTTTAATTTTGTTTCTGGTGTACATCCAATGAAAGAATTGCGGTTTACAAACGACTCATTAAAATGTCCGAGAAATTACTTAAATATTATTTTTAAAAATATTTTTATTTAGAAATATATTAAATAATATTTTTTATATTTTAAAAATTATTTCTATATCAATATATTAAAATAATCTAAAAATATATAAAAAAATTTATTTTTTTAAAAAACGCTTTTAAAATACAAAAATAAATAAGATTTTTAGCCCTGTATTTTTAACTAGAGTTTTTTAATTTTTTAATTTTAAATTTAAGTATTTTTTAATTATTAAAAATAAATTTAAAAAATAAAAAAAAAAAGTATTTTAATATATTTAATAACCAGTATATCTATTTTACATCCTTTTATCATCTTTTGGTGTAGTTTATTTTCCTTGGTGACCATGATAATTTTTTTTTGTTGGGTTGATTTTAGACCTGTATTGTGATGGTAACTATAGTTTAAAATATTTTTTATTTAAAAATATATTAAAAATTTTTTTTTTTATTTTTTAAAAATTATTTTTGTAATTAGCATATCAAAACAATTTTAAAACATAAAAAAATATGTTTTTAGCAAATTATTTTTTAAATTTTGAGCAAAGCCTTAGGTTGTACTAGTTTAGAGTGTTGAATTAAGTTGCGGTTTGAATAAAAAAATTTCATTATAATAAAAAAGGTTATTTAATATTATTAAATTTTATTTAGTTAGTAAATTTTAAAATTTCTTGCTTCACTTTTTATTTAATTCAGATTTAAAATTAACTTATAATTCATATAAACTTTGGGAAGTATCAATACAACTTGAAAGACCATTAAAAAATATGGCTCGATTAAAAAAATCAAGATATTTTTTTTTAATATTAAAATAATGGATTCTACTAGATTTAAAAACTTTGTATTTTAAATTATTTTTTTACTTAAATATACAATAATAAAAATATATATTTATAAAATCGAGTACAAAACAAATATCAGGATATTTATTTGAAACTGAAATATTTTTATAGAAAATAAATTGAATTAATTTATAAAGATAAATTAAAATTAAGCAACTAATAAAAAATAAAAATGAAAAAAAATAAAAATGAAAAAAATTAAAGAGGGGGATGAAAAAAATGCAAAAACAAGCCACCATCTTCAATGTTCATACATAATAACATTTATGAATTACTAGTAAATGCTGAATAAAACAAAAGAAGACGAAGTTGATTATGATAAACGAAGAAAAGACTGGAATAGCGGGGAAGGTTCATGAAGTGGAATCATGAACTAAGTTGTCTTTAGAAGTTATTTCACATGGCCATGGATGTTCTTTATAAAAATTAATTATTCTCATTGAAACCTTATTGGATGGTCCTGTTTATTTTTGTATTTTTTTAAAAAAAATTTAAATTAATATATTTTTTTAGTATTTTTAAATATTTTGATGTGCTGATATAAAAAATAATTTTTTAAAAAATTATTTTAATACATTTTCAAGTAAAAATCATTTAAAAAAACAATTACAACCACATTCCCAAACAAGTTTTTAAATCCCGCCACACCACCATGAATATGCACAAACAACAACCCTTTCTGATCGTTCCTTATCAAAATGGAATTTAAAAAGCTAAATTGTTTAATAAAACTCAAAGAAGCTCTTTAGTGTTATACTACTCAGTTACTCGCGCCTTGCTATGAAAAACTTTTCAACAAAGTTATTTAACTTAGTTTAGTTCCGTGAGTTAACATGTTGCTCTGGTGACCTCTCTTGACCTGGCTCAAAAGCAAGGTCAGGTCTCAAAGTAAAGTCGATAAAAGTTTACTAGGTATAGCTCTTATGATCTTATAAATATATTTGTAGCCACTTTCAAGCATGCATTACCAAGCAAAAAATCCAACATCCTTCCTATTTTTCACTAGAATTCCATAAAATAAACTTATCAAATCAGGTAAAATTCCACATTTTTTTTTCCATCAAAGCAACTCAATTAATTTTCACCAACTCATAAATAACATTTCAACAATTTCTTTTCCATTTTCACCATAATTCCACAACCAACACAACCACAATACAAAATTATTACAAACAATATCATGATCAACATTTAACTTGATTACATGTCCATGCAACTTCAATGATTGACTTGTAGATTTTGTTGTCCTAGAGGATCTGAAAATGATTGATAGTGTAATAGAACTTAGTTGAAGTCTAAAAGTTATCATCTCCATATATGAGTCAAAAGAATTTTGATGAAAACCATGTTAAAAAAAGGCAAGCAATAAAAAATGTCCAAGAGATTACATCAAATGATTCTATGCCTTTAAACACTCTCAAACCATCTTTTACCTTATAAGAGCATTTGATTACATATTAATAAGTGCATTTTCAACATGAACATCATCCTTCAAACCAGTCATGATCACCTTTACATGGATCTGTCTCCTTAAATCAAGAGACAAAATTAATGAGCAAGCATTTAACATACTTAGGCATGTAAAATTGTTTAATAAAATTCTACAGGCCTCCATCTCCTAAAATGCAACTACAACTTTTATTAACTTCAAGCTTTGAGCCAACCTGAAGAGAATAGCAATCTACAAAAACAAATTAAACTCTGGTGTCAACTTTGAAATCCTTACAGCATCGTTCATCCTTTGGCATTTGGAATACATATAGATAAGAGCAATTTTCACTACAAAATTCAACTCAACGCCAAAAACTATAAAATGTCCATGAACCACTTTTCCATGTTTTGATCTTTAAAAATAAAAAAAGGGGTGTCTAGTTTTGTTTATGGAACAAGCCTTCAGAAGTCTTGGTTTTAAAAGAGAAAGCCTGGATTGTTTCTCTGACATTGTTTCTTGCCCTTAGTATGGAATGTCATCCAAGTCAGATTTTTTCTTTTCAAGAATATGATCAAGCTAAAATATAGGACTATAAAGGATAACCTCTTTATAATGATAGACAAAGACTACCTTTCCTTATTTTAAGCATACATTGTTAAGATGGATAAACTATCCTTTTTCGAGATAATTCGATCGTGATTGTTGAGTCACTACCAATCATTTATCCATACAATTTAAAATGCTATTCAAAGACAAGTTTTATCTAATAGTTAGTTTTTGTTTGTTTGGTTTGGTCACCTCCTAATTGAGAATTGTTTGAATCTTATTTTGAGCATAGTGATTCATTCTACGTAATCATGTATAGATTCAGTTATCTTAAGATTTTCACAAAAAGGATTTCAAATAATTTAAGATCATGTAATTTATAAAGAAAGGTTCTTTATACTAGAATTCATGGCCAAACTCTACTTTGTTAATTAGGAAAAAAACTAGGTACATCATATATAGTATTTCTTTACAGAATCGGAACTCACAAGTATAACTAGATCTTCTTCATCCATTGTAGACAACATTAGAGCTCCCCCTGAGAAAACTTTCTTCAATACATATGGACCCTTGTAGTTTGGTACTGATGTACTCTAGTCTTCCCTTAGTAAGTGAAATATTTTCTTCAACACTAAATCTCCTACTTGGAACACTTGAGGTCGAACTTTCTTATTATATGCCTTAGCCATTCTTTTCCGGTATAGTTGGCAATGACAAATCACAAATATCCTTTTCTTACTAATCAGGTTTAGTTGTTCATATTTCACTTTGGCCCACTCGACCTCTTCTAGCATATAATCTATCAATACTCTTAACAATGGAATTTTCACTTTTAAAGGCATCACCTCCTCCATCATATATACAGATTAGTACTTAAAAGTATATTTTTATCAAGGTTTTATATCATCATTTTGCACTTGTAGTATCAATAACTTCTTAACTAAAGCATGTTTATAATAACATACCTAATAATATAAGATACCTTTAATTTATGGTAAATGTTCATCTTAAATGCAGGTCTATCACATAAATGAAAGGATTGATAAATGAGTTTAAGTATTGAAATTGAAAGGACAAAGAGAGGGTCAAACTTAGAAAAGAGATGTTGGTGCAGTCCAAACTAGAACACTGTTCGGTAATTGAGTCATATCTCGAGTTCTAGAAGTCTAAATGACCTCAATTGTTTTTCCTGGAAAGCTAAGACAATTTCCTATAACTTTCATAGGTACAGGTGCTTCTAGTTCTGATGTTAGCAATGATGTTTTGTTCAGACAAGAAGATAAGGATTTTCATCAAGTCAAGAGTTGGCTACCCACTCAACAATTAGTCATCAAGTCAATAGTTCCAAATTTTGGCTTAAAAAAGGAGGCATTTGCCATGCATTTAGGCATCTTGGTTGTTCAGATCAAGATCATGCTCTTTATTTCTTTCTTTTTATTTTTGTAATGTTTAAATTTTATTTCATGTTATATTTTCCTTAATCTCTTGTTTATGCTTTTCATTTCCTTTACTATACTTATGTTCTTATGTTGTTTATTTATGTTTATCTTCTTCATTATGTTTAGCTAAGTTTATTATGTCAAGGTGAAAAGGTTTCATTAATGGTGTTAAAATATGTATAATATAAACTCAACATGGACTTGAATGTTTATATCCAAGAAAGTTTGTTATTAACATGTCTTATCTTTTTATCTTATTAATTCTTAATACCTTGCTTGTTAAATGATTAATCTAGATTTGTGTTGTATAACACATGGTACAACAAATGCTTGGCACTTTCATAGCCAACCATATGGTATAACCTATACCTATGCTATGAAAGGAACTTGATTTGTTGTTAACATAAGTTAGCATCATGAATTCTTGATAATATTTAAAAGTTTGGTGTTACTTAAATAAGATAATTAATATGATCATGTTAAAAATTTATAATGAACTATTAAGGATAAATAACTAGTTTGGAATCTCTTTTATGTGTGGTTTCCAGTTGATTAATAAAAAGATTTTATACTATACTTATTTCTAATACCATTAGTGGATCCTCTAACCTTGACAATTATTTTTATCATTGTTTAATCCTTTCATCAATATCCCATAAAATTCTCATAAACTCTTTATTTTATTAAGTATATATATTATTTGTAATTTATATAGTTCACCTCTTTGTGGTTCGACCCCGGTCTTGCCGAGTTATTTATTACTTCGACACTCCTACACTTGAGATAAGACATCAATTTTTTAGTTGTGTCATATACCAAAGAATACGAGGTAGTTCTTGTTGAAGTTTTGACTACACTGTCCTATGTGTGAAGTGCAAATGACAACATCTCATGTCAGTCTTTGTAGGTGACTACCATCTTTTAGTTTGTAAACCCCCCGCATAAATATAGGATTGAAGTAATAAGACTTTAATGAGTAATGGAGACTTAATATGAAAAGAAATGAATAAATAGTGGAAATGATAATAAATGTGATATGTAAGGGAGATAATGATCTCCATAAATAAACTTAAAGGTATCAATGAAGTCAAAATGATAGTTGTCATAACCCAATTCTAGGTTATTCCCCAAAATTCACTTTTTTTTCAAAATAAAAATAAAAAAATAAAATAAAGGCTGACAACGTGAAGAAAGCAGGTTGGGGAATCAAGTTGCAATTTTGGAGGAATTTCAAGGCCTAATTGTATCCCATTATACCAAAAAAATGGAGAAAAATACAAATTCAAGGTTAAATTAAATGATTATTGGATGAATTTGCATAAAAATTAAGTCCAATGACATAATTAAAATTTTAATAGGCCAATTTGATTTAATCATGGGTCTAATTGAATTTTAATTATGTTTTACCCGGAGCTAATAACATTGTTTAATCTCGGTTATCCATCATGGATTCTATTAGCCGAAGCTAATCACACTATTCAATCTCGGTTATCCATCATGGATACCATTAGCCGGAGCCAGTCACATTATTAAACCTGATTATCCATCATGGATACCATTAGCCAGAGCTAATCACATTATTCAGTCAATTATATCATAAGTAATCTCACACAACCATGTTGGAATGGTAACAATATGTATAAAATCCATTGTAAAGGTTTAATAGAAATATAGATAATGGTGAAGATCACCTACCTACTCCTCTCATGGGGTGTCCCTATCCGGTCGAAGGTTTGATCCTGGTCGCACCTCTCGCTGCATCAAATGGTCACCAATCAATACATTCACATTCAATAATTTCATAGACTAATACCATACATATTCCAAGAGTACACATGTTCACGTTTAAGTGTTCCTCATATCATATAATCATACAAAGAAAGTCATCATATCCAACCATTCTCTTAATTTTAAATGTAGGTTACCAACGAAAATCCTAGGGTTTAATTCTTAAGTTTCTTAGTGGGGTAAGGTTAAGCTAACGCTGAGATTGTCATAAAAAACTAGATCATTTATGGTATGACATTTTGGCAATGAAAACTAAGTCATTACTGACACATAATTCATTAGCGAAACTAAGTCATTACTGGCACAAAAAATCATCAATGAAAATTAAGTAATTGCTAACCAAGAATTCATCAACAAAAACTAAGTCAGCTCTGACATATAATTCGTCAATGAAAACTATGTCACGGCTGACACATAAAATCATCAACAAAAACTAAGTCGCTATTGACATAAAATTTGTCAATGAAAACTAAATCAATGCCGACACAAAAAATCATAAAAAAAAACGAAGTCACCATTAGCCCAAAATTCATCAGCAAAGCTAAGTCTTTGTTGGCACATAAAATCATCAATGAAAACTAAGTCACCGCCGACCTAAAATTAATTAGCGAAACTAAGTTACAACTAACACAGAATTCATTAGCAAAACTATGTCACTACTGGCACAAAATTTATCAACGAAAATTAAGTCACTGTTGAACCAGAATTCGTTAGAGAAACTAAGTCATAACTAACACATAATTCATTAACAAAAATTAAATCACTACTGACACAGAATTCGTTAGCAAAACTAAGTCACAATTGACATATAATTCGTCAATAAAAATTAAGTCACTATTGACACAAAGTTCATCAACAAAACATAGTCATTTCTAGCATCACGTTTCCCTAGGTTATGCATAAGGTCTATTGTAAACCCTCGCATAAACGTAAGATTGAAGTAAGGAGACCTCGATGAGTAATGGAGACTCAGTATAAAAAGAAATTAATAAATAGTAGAAATAATAATAAATGTGATATGTAAGGGAGATAATAATCTCCATAAATAAATTTAAGGTATGGAGGAAGTCAAAATGAAGGTTATGAATTTTGAATTAAAATTCATAATGTTAGTGAAACTAGAGAAGAGTCTCAACGGATAAAAGAATTATTTTGATAAATTAGTGATGGATGGGGTGATATTGAATTTAATGAGTAAAAATTTAGGAAAAAATTCATGATGTTCTAAATGAATAAATTAAAGCATGAAATTCAAGTTTTGACATAAAAGACACCAATTGTTTAGTTTTACAGTATCAATCATATCTCCTAATTTGACTGTTGGATCGGATTGACATTGTGCGAAGAATTTGTAGACTTACTGTTTTATCTTGGGTAAAAATTTCAAAGCAATCAGAGTTTGGAAAGGTATTGCAATACTTACAATGGTAAGATAAAAAATACAGAAATTTACATATGGACTCATTAAGGGTATTTTTGTAAATTTATAGAATTTCAGTATTCCTCTCCACTATTCACGTTGAACAGTACAAATAAAGGGGAGAGAAAGAGAGAACCATTTTGGAAATTATTCATTGGAGAGCTTACACACACCTTCCTAAAGAGTGATTTAGAGTTTTATAAGTGATTTTGAAGGAGAAAAGTGTTGGGGTTGGAATTTGTGAAGGGACAAATTGTTTAGAGGAAAGGAGCTTGAGTGATTAAGTGTGGGTTCTTGAAGAAGAAGAACAAGCTTAAAGAAGATATTCTCAAGAACACTCGAAATTGGGTATTAACTTCAAAGAGTAAAATGATTAGTACTTAAAAGTGCATGTTTATCAAGGTTTTATATCATCATTTTGCACTTGAAGTATCAATAACTCCTTAACTAAAGCATGTTTTATAATAACAAGTTTGATATTATAAGATACCTTAATTTATGGTAAATGCTCATTTTAAATGCAGGACTATCACATAAATAAAATGATTGATTGATGAGTTTAAGCATTGAAAGTGAAAGGACAAAGAGATGGCCAAACTTAGAAAAGAGATGTCGGTGCAGTCCAAACCGGAACATTGCTCGGTAATTGGATCATATCTGGAGCTCTAGATTTCGGATTTAGGTCCACTTTATATGGATGGAAAGGTAAGACAAAGGCCTACAACTTTCATGAGGAGCCCAAGATTTGAAAAGGTCGTTTTGAAGTCCAAATTGAAGGAACAACGAAGAAGTCCGAAGCTGTCCTGCAGCCCAAACACTATTTAGTGTTCAACCCATATCTTGAGTTCTAGAAGTCCAAATGACCTCATCTTTTTTTTGTTGGAAAGCTGAGACAATTTCCTAGAACATTCCTGAGGATTCTGGGCAAATTATGATGTTAGCAATGACGTCTTGACCAGACAAGAAGATAAGGATTGTTATCTAGTCAAGATGTGGCCACCCACTCATCAATTAGTCAACAAATCAATAGTTCCAAATTTTGGCCTATAAAAGGAGGCACTTACCATGTATTGAGGCATCTTGGTGTTCAGATCAAGATCATGCTATTGCTTTCTCTCTTTGTATTGCTTATGTCTTGCTTTTATTAATATCAAGTTTATGCACTTCATTTCCTTTCCTTTACTTAGTTAACCTCTTTCTCATTTATGTTCTTATCTTGTTCATTTATGTTTCTTTCTTTCATTATGTTCAGCTAAGTTAATTATGTCAAGGTGAAAAGGGTACACTAATGGTGTAAGAATAAGTATAATATAAACTTACATGGACCTTAACGTTGGATACTAACATGTTTTATATTTGTTATCTTGTTCACTTTTAATACTTTGCTTGTTAAATGGTTGATCTAGATTTATGTTGTATAATATTTGGTACAACAAATACTTGGCACTTTCATAGCCCATACTGTATGGTTTAACCGACACCTGAGCTATGAAAGGAACTTGATTTGTTGTTAACATAAGTTATAATCATGAATGCCTGCCAACATTTACAAGTATTAGCTTTATTCGAATAAGATAATTAATGTAATCATGTTAACAATTTATAATCTGATTGGAACCTCCTTTATGTGTGGTTTCCAATTGAGTAATAAGAGTTTATATTATACTTGTTTGAAGTACCATTAGTGGATCCTCTAACCTTGACATTTGTCTTTATCATTGTTTAATCCTTACGTTAATCTTTCATCTCAAAGTTCTCATTAATTTCTTCATCTTCTGCTTTTATTATTGTTATTATTATTATTATTACTTACATTCTGTTTATATTATATAATATATATCTTTGATCTTTTCATAAACTCAGTATATAGGCTGGAAACCTGTGACCCGATCTTTTAGATCATTCTCAGGTATAACAACGCCACGTACTGAGTATTATTATTGTTATTATTGTTGTTATTGTTGTTGTTGTGTTGTTATTTATAATTTATACAATTAACCTCTCTGTGGTTCGACCCCGGTCTTGCCGGGTTATTTATTACTTCGACACTCCTGCACTTGGGAAAAGACATCAAGCTTTTGGTCGTGTCAAGTTTTTGGCGCCGTTGCCGGGGAGGTAAATTCTTGTATAAATTATAATATTTATTTTATCTTCTCTTTTCATTTTTCATTTTATTTAACTTTTGTTTCTTTTTCTTCTCTTTTATTTTCTTCCTTTTAATTCTCTTCTTACACGTGCATGAGAGTTTGGTCACGTACATTAAGTGGTAGACTTTGTAGGGTATCCTCATCATTTTCAGAAAATATGGCCGAAGAAGATAATCAATCACTTCATAATGAGAATAATGAGAATAACTGTATGAGAACACTTAGAGACCACATGAATCCCACAAGAACAAGTGCACCCTCATGCATAGTTTTCCCTCCTGATGCATCTCATTTTAATTTTAAGCCAGGCATTATTCAACTTTTACCATCTTTTCATGGCTTAGACTTAGAAAATCCATACTTGCATTTAAGGGAATTTGAGGAGGTCTGTAATACCTATAATGACTCAAATTGTAGCATGAACACCATTCGATTAAAGCTTTTTCCTTTTTCATTAAAAGATAAAGCTAAAACATGGCTACAAAATTTGAGACCAGGATCCATTCGTGCTTGGGATGATATGCAACAACAATTTTTAAAGAAGTTTTTTCCATCTCACAGAACAAACTCTTTCAAAAGACAAATCATCACTTTCACTCAAAAGCCAGGAGAAACATTTTACCAATGTTGGGATAGGTATCGAGATTTGCTTAATACTTGCCCACATCATGGTTTTGAAACATGGAGATTGGTTTCACATTTTTATGAAGGTTTAACACCTAGAGATAGGCAAATGGTTGAATTGATGTGCAATGGAACCTTTGAAGATAAAGACCCTAATGAAGCAATGGAGTACCTAGACTTGCTAGCCGAAAATGCTCAAAATTGGGACACCACAGGTACTTATGAGGCACCAGGTAAAACTCAACCTCATACATCTAGTGGAGGTATGCACAAACTTCACATCCACCGTTTCAAGCACACCATAATTTCCAAAATTCTCATGGATATGCACCTCCTTATGCTCCACCTCTTAGAAGAAATTTTGAGGAAACATTGCATGCATTCATTGAAAAGCAGGAGACAATCAACACTCAACTTGCTCAAAGCATGACCGATTTTAAAGATGCTCTTGCAAAATTAACATCTGCTCTCAGTTTCCAAGAGAAAGGTAAGTTTCCTTCTCAACCACAGCAAAATCCAAAGGGGCAATACAATGCAAATGCAAGTAGTTCTGGAAGCCAACACATGGATCAAGTCAAATCAGTCATCACTCTTCGTAGTGGTAAGGTTATTGAAAAACCTATTCTTGAACCTTGTGAGAAAGATGATGAGTCTATCTCTGAGGGTAAGGAAGGGGTTGAACCTGAACATTGCAAAGAAAAGGCTGATTCCCCGCCAGCACTTCCGTTTCCTCATGCCATGATCAAACAAAGGAAAGTTAGTCACAACTCTGAAATCTTTGAAATTTTCAAACAGGTAAGGATCAATATACCTTTGTTGGATGCTATTAAACAGGTTCCTTCCTATGCTAAATTTTTGAAAGATCTATGCACTGTGAAGAGAAAATTGAATGTGAAAAAGAAAGCATTTTTAGCCGAACAAGTAAGTGCCATTCTTCAGAACAATAATGCTTTGAAATATAAAGACCCTGGTTGTCCTACAATTTCTTGCTTTATTGGAGAACATAAAATTGAAAGAGCCTTACTTGATCTTGGAGCTAGTGTGAATTTACTTCCATATTCAGTTTTTCAGAGTCTCAATCTAGGTGAGTTAAAACCAACCACTGTAACTCTTTTACTCGCCGATAGATCTGTAAAAGTGCCTAGAGGAATAATTGAAGATGTGTTGGTACAAGTTGATAAATTCATTTATCCTGTGGATTTTGTTGTCTTGGACACGCAACCTGTTGAAGCATGTAATTCAATTCCTGTCATTTTAGGACGTCCATTTCTTGCCACTTCTAATGCATTGATTAATTGTAGGAATGGACTGATGAAGCTATCATTTGGAAACATGACATTGGAGATGAATATTTTCAACATTTACAAGCAACCTGGAGATGATAATGATTTACAGGAAGTGGACTTTATTGAAAAATTAGTTCATGATCAATTTCAAACCACTTCTAGTGAAACTGAGATTGATGAATCTGATGATTTGCAAATGGTCTACTTTCAGGAATCAAAGGCATGCAATTGGAGACCACAAATTGAAGAATTGCCACCACGATCAATTGAGCCCATACCTTCAAGTGTTCAACCACCAAAACCTGAATTGAAGCCGTTACCATTTAATCTCAAATACTCATTTTTGGGAGAAAATGAAACTTTTCCGGTAATAATCTCTTCCAAACTTAATGCGCATCAAGAAGGTAAGTTATTACAGACTCTAAAAATGCACAAAAATGCATTAGGATGGACCATAGCTGACATAAAAGGAATTAGCCCTTTGATTTGCACACACAGGATTTATTTGGAGGAAAATGCTAAACCCTCTAGAGAAATGCAACGAAGGCTTAATCCTAATATGAAAGAAGTAGTGAAAAATGAAGTCATTAAGCTTCTAGATAATGGAATCATTTATCCTATTTCTGACAGCAAATGGGTAAGTCCTACCCAAGTTGTACCCAAAAAGTCTGGAGTCACTGTGATAACAAATGAGAAAAATGAGTTAATTCCAACTAGGACTGTTACGGGTTGGCGCATGTGCATTGACTATAGGAAACTTAATTCAATGACTAGAAAAGATCATTTCCCTTTACCTTTCATGGACCAAATCCTAGAAAGAGTTGCAGGTCATGAATTTTATTGTTTCCTAGATGGTTATTCAGGTTACAATCAAATTGAAATTGCATTGGAAGATCAAGAGAAGACTACTTTCACATGTCCATTTGGTACTTTTGCATATCGAAGGATGCCTTTTGGATTATGTAATGCACCAGCCACGTTTCAAAGATGCATGCTTAGCATATTCAGTGATATGGTTGAACGTTTTCTTGAGATTTTTATGGATGATTTTTCTGTTTTTGGTGATTCATTTGATGATTGTTTGACTAATTTAGAAAAGGTTTTGAGCAGGTGTGAAGAGAAGAATCTTGTACTGAATTGGGAAAAATGTCACTTTATGGTAACAAACGGCATTGTACTTGGTCACATTGTTTCATCGAAAGGAATTGAGGTTGATAAATCTAAAATCGAGTTAATTGCCAACTTACCAACACCAAAATCTGTTAAAGATGTTAGATCATTCTTAGGACATGCTGGTTTTTACAGAAGGTTCATCAAAGATTTTAGTGTAATATCTAAGCCCTTGAGTAACCTTCTAACAAAGGATAATATTTTTGAATGGACTGAACATTGTGAGGAAGCCTTTGTTAAACTTAAAAACTTGCTTACTTCTGCTCCTGTCATTCAACCTCCTGATTGGTCATTACCTTTTGAAATAATGTGTGACGCTAGTGATTATGCCGTGGGTGCTGTCTTGGGACAAAGGAAAGATAAGAAACCTTATGTGATTTACTATGCAAGTAAAACTTTAACTAGTGCTCAAATGAATTACACCACCACTGAAAAAGAATTACTTGCAGTAGTATTTGCATGTGACAAGTTCAGATCTTATCTTGTTGGCTCACCTGTTGTTGTTTTTAGTGATCATGCAGCATTGAAATATCTTCTCTCTAAGAAAGATTCTAAGGCTAGATTGGTGCGGTGGATTTTGTTACTTCAAGAATTTGATATCACAATCAAAGACAAGAAAGGCACCGAAAATGTTGTCGCGGATCATTTGTCAAGATTGACAACCGATTCGAGATCTGACATTACACCAATCGATGACTACTTTCCTGATGAATCTTTATTTTCTGTCTCTACGATGCCTTGGTTTGCTAATATTGTTAATTTTCTTGTTTCAGGACAATTGCCAGCTCATTGGAGTACCCAAGACAAAAGAAAGTTCTTGAACGAAGTGAAGAACTTTTATTGGGATGACCCTTATTTATTCAAATATTGTCCTGATCAAATATTTCGAAGATGCATTCCTGACAATGAGGTAAGTAGTGTCATTAAATTTTGTCATTCTGAGGCATGTGGGGGTCATTTCTCATCAAGAAAGACAACTGCAAAAATCTTACAAAGTGGATTTTACTGGCCCACCATGTTCAAAGACTCACATGCATTCTGTAAGATTTGTGAAAATTGTCAAAAGTTGGGATCTATTTCGAAACGTCACATGATGCCTTTAAATCCTATTCTTGTCATTGAGATCTTTGACTGTTGGGGTATAGATTTCATGGGTCCATTTCCTCCATCATTTGGTTTCTTGTACATATTGGTCGCAGTAGATTATGTTTCAAAATGGATAGAGGCAATTCCAAGTCGAACCAATGATCACAAAACAGTGATAAAGTTTTTGAAAGAAAACATTTTAAGTCGATTTGGAATCCCTCGAGCCATGATAAGTGACGGTGGAACACACTTTTGCAACAAGCCATTTGAGTCTTTAATGAAGAAATATGGAATCACACATAAAGTTGCCACCCCTTATCACCCTCAGACAAGTGGACAAGTAGAGCTTGCTAATAGGGAGATCAAACAGATCTTAGAGAAAACAGTGAACCCTAATAGGAAAGACTGGTCTTTAAGACTTAATGATGCACTTTGGGCTTATCGAACTGCTTATAAAACATCATTAGATATGTCACCTTATAGACTAGTCTATGGAAAACCTTGTCACTTGCCTGTGGAAATTGAACATAAAGCTTATTGGGCTATTAAAGCTTTCAATTCAAGCCTTGATGATGCTAGTCAGCTGCGAAAATTGCAAATAAATGAGCTTGAGGAAATAAGAAATGATGCATATGACAATTCGAAAATTCATAAAGCAAGAATTAAAGAGTTTCATGACAAGAAAATACTGAGAAAAACATTCAATGTTGGTCAAAAAGTCTTGCTTTATAATTCTCGACTCCATTTATTTCCTGGAAAACTAAGATCAAGATGGAGCGGTCCTTTTATTGTGAAACATGTGTATCCATATGGGACCTGTGATATTGAGAATCCAAAGAATGGCAATGTTTTCAAGGTAAATGGGCATCGTTTGAAAGTTTATTTTGACAATTTTTCGGTTGATAATGACTCTATTGAATTGAGTGATCCTGTATATAAAGATTGATTCTTTTTCTCACATTGTTTTGTGTTTTGTTGTATCTATTGTTTTGCTAGTCTCTCTTTCACCCCGGTCAAATGGCGGATAACGGTACTCCGTGACTTAAGTCGGTTCTTTCAGTTTCCCAAATAACTGATATTTGTATATATTTGTACAATTCTTAGCTCTTTCTCCCTTCTTTGAATCTCTTCTCTAATTCTCTTTTGAAAATGGACACCACTCTTGAAAAGTTGAAAAGGTATTTTCCCGCTTTGCCTCCAAATGCGATTAATAAAATTTACCGTGCTAGGTGTGCAAGATTGAGGTTATTAATGAATCATGAAATTCCTGAAGATATTCGCTGGCTAATTGAAGCAAAGGTCCGCTTATCAGGTGAGTCCTCCAATTCTTTCATTTCACACATGCCTGGAACAGGTAAAAGCACTTTTGCAAAGAAACGTCGTGCAAAACGATTAAAAGTCTGTCACAGATGTGCCAGATGGACTTGTAATGCGACATGTCGTTCTTTAGGAATGGTATCTGTAAACCGTGAAGATAAGATACAATTCATTAAGGATGGCCTGAGTAAGGGGTCTTTAGATAATCTTTTGTTGACCCTTGAGACGCATCCTAGTGGAGATGTGCATCGTGTAATTCATGATTTATGGCCACAATTCCATAAAGAACATGATCGAATTAGTCTTGGGAATCTGACTAAAAAAGACCCTGTTTGCCAGTTTTTAAGAAAACTGGATGGGAAGCCTATCCCCGACCCATAGAGGGCGTTTAAGCCGTTCTTGGACGTAAAACCAAGGGAAGATGTGAGCCACAATCACAACTACCTGTACATACATGCTTTTTCAAAATAAATAATTAATAAAGAGAGAAAGAGAGAGAAAGGGAGAGTTTGTAAGACTACAGCTGGCCTACATATAGGTGGTATCATTGCATTTTCACTTTTTCATCTATAAATTCTTCTCTTCCTTCCCTTCATTTCTACTCATCCCATACATTCATCAAATATAGAAGTGTGTAGAAATGGCAGGTTCCTCAAGTCATCAGATAAGAAATATTTGTGTTTTCGGTGGATCCAGTTCTGGGAAAGAAAAAGAGTTTTTAGAATCAGCAAATCATCTTGGTCGGGTACTAGCTGAGAGAAAGATTCATTTAGTGTATGGGGGAGGTAGCCTTGGGTTAATGGGAGGTGTGTCAATGGCTGCATTTTTAGGAGGCAGTCAAGTTTTGGGGGTTGTCCCCAAAGCTTTAGCAACTGGGGACATCATTGGAAAAACAATTGGAGAGGAACTACAGGTCCCAACAATGTCTGACCGACTGAATACCATGTTTAGCCATGCTGATGCCTTCATTGCCTTACCAGGTGGTTTGGGCACATTGGAAGAAATCTTTCATATTTCATCTTGGGCCCAACTGCACATTCACCATAAACCTATAGGTTTGTTAAATGTTAATGGTTTTTATGATAAGTTGCTGTCTTTCCTTGATCAAGCTGTGGAACAGGAATTTCTAACATCTTCAGCACGACAAATCATAATCTCTGCTGCTACTGCTGAACAATTGATTGACCAACTACAATCTTTCATCCCTATCATTGATCCCTGCATGAGTCGCCTAGATTGGTCAACTAAGGACAGCCGTAAAAAGCTTAGATTAGATTTGAGCCTTCATCTGTGAAACCTTGTGTCTTTTGGTTTTATTAATAGCATATTATTTTGTTTTGTTACTTCTTATGTTTGTTTAAGTGTGTTTCAGGTTTGTCATTGTTCGATGTTTCAGGTGATGTCTTCTATACTCTATCTTTCTACCTTCGAACATTGAGGACAATGTCTCGTTTTGGTTGGGGGGAGAGGGTAGTAGTTTAAAAAAAAAAAAATACTAACTTGCTAACTGTTTTTGCTATTATTAAAACCATTTGACAAAATTGTTATTAGGATGGCAGAGTATGGAATCAATTTTATTGACTCTAGAGACGCATCTTAGTAAGTTTCATTACCAAGGTCTATCATAATACTTCTTGAAATATTCAGGTTTACAAACTCTCACATTGTTATCACTTGATTCTGCTCCTATACTCATTTAACAAGTATTATTAAACCTTCATTTTCACACACACACTTTAACATATGATTATGGGTTGCACATTGGATTATTACATTAATTATGTTCTTTTGTTGAAGGTAACAACTAAGGGAAAAGGATAGTATATAATTTGCAAAAAAAAAAAAAAAGAAAAAAAAAAAAAAAAAAAAAAAAGAAAAAAGATAGTATTGATGATAATAAAACGTGGATAAGTTTGGTTTCGTAGCCTCCCTAACCTAAGCAATTAAGCCCGAAGGGGTGTTTTAACACCTAATACCCTAAAGTCAACTGACTTGGGAGCTATTGGCCCAAAGCTTGTTACATGGGTTAAGGAGAAAAGCTTAAGGGAATCAAACATTGCACTATCTACGTATCAGTATCTGCAACCCGAGTTGTTAAGCTCGTAGGGGTGTCTCAACACCTAATGCCCTAAGATCAACTGGTCTGGGAGTCATTAGCCTAAAACTCATTAATGGTGTTAAAATATGTATAATATAAACTCAACATGGACTTGAATGTTTATATCCAAGAAAGTTTGTTATTAACATGTCTTATCTTTTTATCTTATTAATTCTTAATACCTTGCTTGTTAAATGATTAATCTAGATTTGTGTTGTATAACACATGGTACAACAAATGCTTGGCACTTTCATAGCCAACCATATGGTATAACCTATACCTATGCTATGAAAGGAACTTGATTTGTTGTTAACATAAGTTAGCATCATGAATTCTTGATAATATTTAAAAGTTTGGTGTTACTTAAATAAGATAATTAATATGATCATGTTAAAAATTTATAATGAACTATTAAGGATAAATAACTAGTTTGGAATCTCTTTTATGTGTGGTTTCCAGTTGATTAATAAAAAGATTTTATACTATACTTATTTCTAATACCATTAGTGGATCCTCTAACCTTGACAATTATTTTTATCATTGTTTAATCCTTTCATCAATATCCCATAAAATTCTCATAAACTCTTTATTTTATTAAGTATATATATTATTTGTAATTTATATAGTTCACCTCTTTGTGGTTCGACCCCGGTCTTGCCGAGTTATTTATTACTTCGACACTCCTACACTTGAGATAAGACATCAATTTTTTAGTTGTGTCATATACCAAAGAATACGAGGTAGTTCTTGTTGAAGTTTTGACTACACTGTCCTATGTGTGAAGTGCAAATGACAACATCTCATGTCAGTCTTTGTAGGTGACTACCATCTTTTAGTTTGTAAACCCCCCGCATAAATATAGGATTGAAGTAATAAGACTTTAATGAGTAATGGAGACTTAATATGAAAAGAAATGAATAAATAGTGGAAATGATAATAAATGTGATATGTAAGGGAGATAATGATCTCCATAAATAAACTTAAAGGTATCAATGAAGTCAAAATGATAGTTGTCATAACCCAATTCTAGGTTATTCCCCAAAATTCACTTTTTTTTCAAAATAAAAATAAAAAAATAAAATAAAGGCTGACAACGTGAAGAAAGCAGGTTGGGGAATCAAGTTGCAATTTTGGAGGAATTTCAAGGCCTAATTGTATCCCATTATACCAAAAAAATGGAGAAAAATACAAATTCAAGGTTAAATTAAATGATTATTGGATGAATTTGCATAAAAATTAAGTCCAATGACATAATTAAAATTTTAATAGGCCAATTTGATTTAATCATGGGTCTAATTGAATTTTAATTATGTTTTACCCGGAGCTAATAACATTGTTTAATCTCGGTTATCCATCATGGATTCTATTAGCCGAAGCTAATCACACTATTCAATCTCGGTTATCCATCATGGATACCATTAGCCGGAGCCAGTCACATTATTAAACCTGATTATCCATCATGGATACCATTAGCCAGAGCTAATCACATTATTCAGTCAATTATATCATAAGTAATCTCACACAACCATGTTGGAATGGTAACAATATGTATAAAATCCATTGTAAAGGTTTAATAGAAATATAGATAATGGTGAAGATCACCTACCTACTCCTCTCATGGGGTGTCCCTATCCGGTCGAAGGTTTGATCCTGGTCGCACCTCTCGCTGCATCAAATGGTCACCAATCAATACATTCACATTCAATAATTTCATAGACTAATACCATACATATTCCAAGAGTACACATGTTCACGTTTAAGTGTTCCTCATATCATATAATCATACAAAGAAAGTCATCATATCCAACCATTCTCTTAATTTTAAATGTAGGTTACCAACGAAAATCCTAGGGTTTAATTCTTAAGTTTCTTAGTGGGGTAAGGTTAAGCTAACGCTGAGATTGTCATAAAAAACTAGATCATTTATGGTATGACATTTTGGCAATGAAAACTAAGTCATTACTGACACATAATTCATTAGCGAAACTAAGTCATTACTGGCACAAAAAATCATCAATGAAAATTAAGTAATTGCTAACCAAGAATTCATCAACAAAAACTAAGTCAGCTCTGACATATAATTCGTCAATGAAAACTATGTCACGGCTGACACATAAAATCATCAACAAAAACTAAGTCGCTATTGACATAAAATTTGTCAATGAAAACTAAATCAATGCCGACACAAAAAATCATAAAAAAAAACGAAGTCACCATTAGCCCAAAATTCATCAGCAAAGCTAAGTCTTTGTTGGCACATAAAATCATCAATGAAAACTAAGTCACCGCCGACCTAAAATTAATTAGCGAAACTAAGTTACAACTAACACAGAATTCATTAGCAAAACTATGTCACTACTGGCACAAAATTTATCAACGAAAATTAAGTCACTGTTGAACCAGAATTCGTTAGAGAAACTAAGTCATAACTAACACATAATTCATTAACAAAAATTAAATCACTACTGACACAGAATTCGTTAGCAAAACTAAGTCACAATTGACATATAATTCGTCAATAAAAATTAAGTCACTATTGACACAAAGTTCATCAACAAAACATAGTCATTTCTAGCATCACGTTTCCCTAGGTTATGCATAAGGTCTATTGTAAACCCTCGCATAAACGTAAGATTGAAGTAAGGAGACCTCGATGAGTAATGGAGACTCAGTATAAAAAGAAATTAATAAATAGTAGAAATAATAATAAATGTGATATGTAAGGGAGATAATAATCTCCATAAATAAATTTAAGGTATGGAGGAAGTCAAAATGAAGGTTATGAATTTTGAATTAAAATTCATAATGTTAGTGAAACTAGAGAAGAGTCTCAACGGATAAAAGAATTATTTTGATAAATTAGTGATGGATGGGGTGATATTGAATTTAATGAGTAAAAATTTAGGAAAAAATTCATGATGTTCTAAATGAATAAATTAAAGCATGAAATTCAAGTTTTGACATAAAAGACACCAATTGTTTAGTTTTACAGTATCAATCATATCTCCTAATTTGACTGTTGGATCGGATTGACATTGTGCGAAGAATTTGTAGACTTACTGTTTTATCTTGGGTAAAAATTTCAAAGCAATCAGAGTTTGGAAAGGTATTGCAATACTTACAATGGTAAGATAAAAAATACAGAAATTTACATATGGACTCATTAAGGGTATTTTTGTAAATTTATAGAATTTCAGTATTCCTCTCCACTATTCACGTTGAACAGTACAAATAAAGGGGAGAGAAAGAGAGAACCATTTTGGAAATTATTCATTGGAGAGCTTACACACACCTTCCTAAAGAGTGATTTAGAGTTTTATAAGTGATTTTGAAGGAGAAAAGTGTTGGGGTTGGAATTTGTGAAGGGACAAATTGTTTAGAGGAAAGGAGCTTGAGTGATTAAGTGTGGGTTCTTGAAGAAGAAGAACAAGCTTAAAGAAGATATTCTCAAGAACACTCGAAATTGGGTATTAACTTCAAAGAGTAAAATGATTAGTACTTAAAAGTGCATGTTTATCAAGGTTTTATATCATCATTTTGCACTTGAAGTATCAATAACTCCTTAACTAAAGCATGTTTTATAATAACAAGTTTGATATTATAAGATACCTTAATTTATGGTAAATGCTCATTTTAAATGCAGGACTATCACATAAATAAAATGATTGATTGATGAGTTTAAGCATTGAAAGTGAAAGGACAAAGAGATGGCCAAACTTAGAAAAGAGATGTCGGTGCAGTCCAAACCGGAACATTGCTCGGTAATTGGATCATATCTGGAGCTCTAGATTTCGGATTTAGGTCCACTTTATATGGATGGAAAGGTAAGACAAAGGCCTACAACTTTCATGAGGAGCCCAAGATTTGAAAAGGTCGTTTTGAAGTCCAAATTGAAGGAACAACGAAGAAGTCCGAAGCTGTCCTGCAGCCCAAACACTATTTAGTGTTCAACCCATATCTTGAGTTCTAGAAGTCCAAATGACCTCATCTTTTTTTTGTTGGAAAGCTGAGACAATTTCCTAGAACATTCCTGAGGATTCTGGGCAAATTATGATGTTAGCAATGACGTCTTGACCAGACAAGAAGATAAGGATTGTTATCTAGTCAAGATGTGGCCACCCACTCATCAATTAGTCAACAAATCAATAGTTCCAAATTTTGGCCTATAAAAGGAGGCACTTACCATGTATTGAGGCATCTTGGTGTTCAGATCAAGATCATGCTATTGCTTTCTCTCTTTGTATTGCTTATGTCTTGCTTTTATTAATATCAAGTTTATGCACTTCATTTCCTTTCCTTTACTTAGTTAACCTCTTTCTCATTTATGTTCTTATCTTGTTCATTTATGTTTCTTTCTTTCATTATGTTCAGCTAAGTTAATTATGTCAAGGTGAAAAGGGTACACTAATGGTGTAAGAATAAGTATAATATAAACTTACATGGACCTTAACGTTGGATACTAACATGTTTTATATTTGTTATCTTGTTCACTTTTAATACTTTGCTTGTTAAATGGTTGATCTAGATTTATGTTGTATAATATTTGGTACAACAAATACTTGGCACTTTCATAGCCCATACTGTATGGTTTAACCGACACCTGAGCTATGAAAGGAACTTGATTTGTTGTTAACATAAGTTATAATCATGAATGCCTGCCAACATTTACAAGTATTAGCTTTATTCGAATAAGATAATTAATGTAATCATGTTAACAATTTATAATCTGATTGGAACCTCCTTTATGTGTGGTTTCCAATTGAGTAATAAGAGTTTATATTATACTTGTTTGAAGTACCATTAGTGGATCCTCTAACCTTGACATTTGTCTTTATCATTGTTTAATCCTTACGTTAATCTTTCATCTCAAAGTTCTCATTAATTTCTTCATCTTCTGCTTTTATTATTGTTATTATTATTATTATTACTTACATTCTGTTTATATTATATAATATATATCTTTGATCTTTTCATAAACTCAGTATATAGGCTGGAAACCTGTGACCCGATCTTTTAGATCATTCTCAGGTATAACAACGCCACGTACTGAGTATTATTATTGTTATTATTGTTGTTATTGTTGTTGTTGTGTTGTTATTTATAATTTATACAATTAACCTCTCTGTGGTTCGACCCCGGTCTTGCCGGGTTATTTATTACTTCGACACTCCTGCACTTGGGAAAAGACATCAAGCTTTTGGTCGTGTCATAAAACACATTCTTTAATCTTTTCCTTTATTATGTTGATTTTGGTGAGTAATATAGAAGAACCCCAAATTTTAACTTTTAGGGTTCATACATAATTTGGGGGGAATCAAAATTCTAAATAGGGGTGAGAAATAGAGGTCCATTTGACATATAATAAATTGGAAATTATGAGAAATTGATGATAATAATTGGGTTCCAAGGCCATGTAAGTTTCAACCAAAAATGAAGGATAAAGGGGGACTTCTTCAATTTGATCTTTGTTGCTTACATGTTGAAAAGAATAGGTGCTTTATCATTTTACATGCAAAACATATTTTGAAATTTATTGTATAAGACAAGTATATTTAGAAATTCTTATGAGCATATATGTGAAATGCTAAATTATGCAACAATGATGTGAGAAAATGATTATAGCTTGCATTGATTATTAGAAAGTGTTTCCATGTAAATTCTTATATATTGTGAATGTATGTTGAAGTTAATGTTCATAAAAAAAATGAAAAAGAATGAAAAAGGGAAACTTGAGGTGTGCTAAGCTCGTTTTGACATGATGTAAGAATGTTATAATGCAAATTGGTGGAAACATGAACAATTTAGTAAGAAAACATACGGAGAGAGAAGGGTATAAGTTTCGGGCCAAATAAAAAGAATTAGGGGAGATATTCTTAAGTGTAAATGTTGTTTAAGCATGCTGAAAATAAACATGTTTTTGGTATAGATCTGGTAATTAAGGAAAAATAATTAGAAATTGTGTTCAAGAAATGTTAGGTTCAAATTATAAAACAAAAGGAAACTTAATGTAAACAAATGGGGAAACTCTCTCTAGGGCCGGCAATGGAAGAAGAAAGAGAGAATAGAAATTTGATGGTAATCCTTGGTAAATTATGACTTTAGATGAGTATCTTAAGACTAATTCAAGGGTTGAAACTGAAACTTAAGCATATTAGCATATTTCTTTCAATTATGAATATACAAGTATAGTAATTATACTAAGTGCTAACTTGAGAGATAAATAGGTAATAAATTCATGTTAACATACAATTTTAGTGAGTAAAATCAAAGGATTTCATGAATGAATTGGGTGAAAAGGGAGCTAGAGGGTTCGACCAAAACAAAGAAATGAAAGAAAAAAAATTATGTGTCTTGAACATGTGTACATGGACATGACTTGAAAGTAGTATTGAATTGTTGTATAACATGATTGGTATATTGTGAACATGACATTTTTGTGGGGTAAATGAAAGAAATTGAATAAAATGACCACCATAATTTGGCCATATGCTTGTTTAGTGGAGTAATGATGTAGAGCATGATTCTATGTTGAAAGCTTGAAA
Organism: Populus alba x Populus glandulosa; assembly: GCA_033617975.1. Lineage (NCBI taxonomy): Eukaryota > Viridiplantae > Streptophyta > Magnoliopsida > Malpighiales > Salicaceae > Populus > Populus alba x Populus glandulosa. The sequence goes on from CM066157.1 coordinate 5,914,161, forward strand.
TTCCCTTGAGAAGAATAGTGTGACTTGCTTGAAGAAAACTTATAAACGTAGCCTTGATAAGTTTCGGTTTTATGCAATGACAAAATATTGGAAAACAAAACTTGTTATTATCTTGGAAATTTAAAGAATAAATGTCAAATCCTTTAGTGTCGGGTTCTTGAAAGGTTAGTACATGTTCTATGGTATGTGATATGGGTAGGGGTTGAGATAAAAGAGAGAAAGTTGAATTGTGGATGTTGGGTGTAAATGGAAAGGTTGACGAATCTAAACAAATTCGTCTCTTGACTTTCAAATAAAATTCAAGTAAGAGGATGAGGGAATTAGGATCAGTTTCTTTCATACAAATTGTAGCTTTGGATATTGACTAACTAAGAAAATTGATTTTACTTAGTTTGGAGCTACAAAACTCTAGTTATGGGTCACTAACTAAAATTAGGTCATGACAGACCCTAAAGGGAAGTAGGTCTGATTTGTTGACGAGTAATTTCAAGTGTCTTGGGGGAAGAATTGGGTTCTCCTCGCTGTTTCGTGGAGCTAACTAGCAGTGACTAGGACCCGTTAAGCGAACAAGTCTAGTTGAACAAAGAAAAGTAGGCTTGTCAAGAAGACAATCTCCACACTTAAAGGACTTGTAACCTCGTCACTTAGCTTTCCAATAAGACCAACCTCGCTTAAAACAGAGTCCTAGAACTTCGAATATAGTCAAATATCTAAGGAGTGGTCGGAATGCGACCTCTGCTGGCAGATTCAGAAAGTCGCTAAAGCGACTATCTAGATGCATTAAGGGTGAAAATTGGGTCCTTTCCCTTTGGGAACATGTGATATTACATCTTGGCTTCCAAAAAAAAAAATGAGCCATGTTTGAAATGGAAATTTGTAATGATAACTATGGTTGGACAAAGAATAACAATATTAATGGGTGAAATTAGAAAAATATAAAATATAAAGAAATGAATAATTGAAAGAAAGGCCTATATTGGTTGTTAATATGGTTATTATGAAATGTATCCTTGAATGAGGATTATTTTTTAGATATGCCTGTGATTCAAGGAGGGACCACAGGCGAGGTGCAACAACAAAAGTAGGAGAGCGCGAGTAGAGCTTCTATTGTAGGTAGTTGATCCGCACCTATACTTTATAGTTAAATTCCATGATTTAATATGTTATTAATTTGAAATGTGAATTATCAAATGTTGGATATTATATAAAAGAATAAAAGTTTGCTTAATGATGTTATTTCAGATAGTATCCCGAAAGTATATGTGTTCAATGTGAATGGTCTTTCGTGTGAATTGCCAAGTGATAGAAGTATCGCTGACATATAAAATATGAGAAGTGTGATACGTGACATGGACTAGCATACATTTAATGTGTGTTAGGATCCCGGGTAAGGAGATCAACATGCATCGATGCCCATGGGGCATGGACTAGCATACATTTAGTGCATGTTAGATCCCGGGTAAGGGGATCACTATGCATCAATGCCTACAAGGTGATGATGATACCAGTGAAATTGGTATCGACAATATGTTAGGCGGAAATAGTTATGGTTGATCTTATGGAATCTTGAATGGAAGTTGAAAATGGAAGATGAAATGGTTTTAGTTATTAAATGAGAAAGAGTTCCAATGAAAACAAAAAGGGAGAAGTTAATATAATATGAATACATGTTCGCTTTTTTAAATTGTTGGATATTTGTGTTACTATAAGTATTTTGATATTTAAGTTTCACTAATATGTATTTTGTTTCAAGATTATCACATGTATGACAGGAGTAGATCGTAGCTTTTGTTCACTTTTTGTTAACTAGTTTTAGGGAGTATATCCTTGTATTTTGAAATATTAAAACATTTATATAACTTAATTTGTATAATTGATATTTAAACTTGAATAGATGAACTTAACTTTGAAATTCATATAATTATGTTCCATGTATGTGTGTTTATCTCATTTATTTCTCTATAATGATATTTGTTGTTCAATGTATGTTATAAATGTTGTGGTTGTGATGATGATGATGATGATTGTGAGATTGAGACCCGTGATGATTGGGTCGTGATTAAATTATGAGATGTGAGATATTAGAAGTGTATATGTCAATAAGTTAGGATTTCCCGGTATAAGAAAGACTCTGCTGAAATTTTGGTGGAAATTCATATGAGAACTGAATAAAAAACAATTACCTGTATTTTTACAAACTAAATCGTATGAAAGTAACTATAAACACATATGAAAGTATGGGGCGTTACATTGAGTATGCATTATGAACACTTTATGAAGTTGTTGATTTACACTATCATATGTGTATTATGCCATACTATTAAATGGAATCTATCTATCAATTCCCGGAATATAATGGCTTATATATATATATAAATACCAATTCCACTTCTAAATTGTTAGGTTACACATTGACTTCCACAAGCTAAGTTATTAATGACCTTATCGATTGATGTTAATTTTATTCATCCATCCCAATCACCCAACTTGGATTTTTAGGGACCGGGACTAACTCCCTGGTCTCCCTTAGGTTATAACTTGAGATGTTACAAACTGAATTTAATCATGCCAATAAATCCTAGTTATCTGGTATAGATACCATTAGCTGATGTTATTCACATCATTCAATCCTGGTTATCCGATATGGATACCACTAGCTAAAGCTAATCACATCATTTCATTCTGATTATTCAATATAGATACCATTAGTCGAAGCCAATCACATCATTCAATCCCAGTTATCCGATAGGGATACCATTAGTCGTAGCTAATCACATCATTCTATCCTGGTTATCCGATATGGATACCATTAGCCTAAGCTAATCACATCAGTCTATCTCGGTTATCCGATATGGTTAGCATTAGCCAGAGCTATTCACATCATTTTGTCCTAGTTATCTGATATAAATACCATTATCCAAAGCTAATCACATCATTCTATCAATTATTTCATGAGTAACTTTATTCAATCATAACTAAGTGGCAACAATATGTAAAATTTACAACAAGGATTAACATAAAATAGATAAAGGTGGAGACCACCTACCTACTCCTCCCGTAAAGTGTCCTCGTTCGCTTGAAGATCCAATTCCGGTCATACCTCTTGATACACCAAGTGGTCATGAGTACATTTGCACTAAAATAATTTCAAAGACTATTTTCATATGTGTTCTAGAACACTTATGTACACATTCAAGCATCTATCATATTTGCATAATCGTATAATGATAATATCACAACAATATATTTATCCTTAATTTTAATGGAGGTTATCCATGAAAATTTAATATTTTGACTCTAAAGGTCTTCAATGGAACTAGGCCAAACTGACACTAAAAATGATCAATGAAAACGCTGAAAATCATCAACAAAAACTAAGTCATTTCTGACACTGGAAATCATCAATGAAAACTAAGTCATTTTAGACACTCCAAATCATCAACGAAAACTAAGTCATTTCAGCATTGGAAAACATCAACGAAAACTAAGTCATTTATGATATTGAAAATTGTCAATAAAAACTAAGTCATTTCAGACACTGCTTTTACCCTAGGCTATGCATAAGGCCTATGCCAAGTTTTTCCCCTTACAACATACTTCAACCTAGTTTGGATATGGACCCCAACCAAATCATATCCAAGTTTACGAAGTACAGGCAATAAGTAATGTTCTTTTTCCATGACAATAACTTGCATTCATCAATATTATTAAGGATAACCTATTAATCATCACCACTTTCTAAGATGGTCGAAATTTTGTTACTTCCCTTTTTAGCATACTTTGATTTCCTCAAATGTTAAATCAATTTCCATTCATTGTAGCATGGTGAGGAGTGTCCAAGGCATTTTAGCTTACTGTGTACTACCTAGCATGAACAAAAACAAGAATCATGTACTTTCCATAATTTTATCATGTTTTTCACAAGGTTGTCAAACAATACACAATCAAGTCCTAACATTTATATTTTTTTCAAGAGTTCTCCTAATCATTATTCCATGACCGAATATAGTATTGTCAATAATTGTTGATTCCATTATCCTTAATTATAGTATTCCAATTCATCAACACAAGATTTCAATTTCTACCCTATATCTTGTTTCTTTAAGGATGTTCATCAAACAAAGTTTCCTTTATTGATCTTCCTCATGGCTGAATATAGTAGCTTATTTAATTCTAGTTTATACATGCAATTATTATTTCTATGATAAGTATGTTCATATTAACATGCTATAATCACACATTCATCACACAAGTTCTTCAATCACATATGCAAAATCAAGACAATAACATAAGCAATAATTCTATTTCAGCTCAAGCATGTTTCTAGGAGCCTAACAAGATCACAATTTACACATTTGATCTCCTTTCATTCTTTCAATTTGGTTGGCCTCTAGTTAGGGTTTATTCATCCATATTCATCATCATATTTTTTTTTTGTTAAAGGTTTTGAAACTATGTTCTCTTTACCCCCATTTTTCTTCAATCTTCTTATTTAGTCTTTCTGAATCTATAAGTGTAAGAAACCTAAGTCTTTTCTTTTTAAGGTTTCTTCCTCCCCTTATCCCAAAATCTTGAAGTAACAAATAGGGAAGTGATTTTAGTCTTACCACATGATTTTATGCAAACTTTAAGGAAGGTTAATGGTTTTTCTTCCTTTTTTTTTTTCTCTTGGTTTTTCTCTCCTTCTTTTGTTGTTCCAATCGACTCTCTAAACTCTTCTTCTCTTTTTGTTTTTGTCTCTCCATCCATTGTCCAACTTTCTTCTCACTGAAGCATTCAAGGGGGTGGCATGCAAGATGATTTGAATGGGGTTTCTTTGCAAGAGGGGGGGCTACTGTAGCTAGGGTTGTTGTCGGCTTTGAGGGAAAGGAAAAGTCATTTCTTTTCCCTCTCCTTGCATTTATACTCTTTTTTAAATGTGATGGGTTGTGTTTGGGTATTGGTTGTTCTTATCCTTACTCCATTTTTTTTTATTAACCTAGGGTTGGTTGTCCCCTCATGTTTCCCACCTAGAATAAGCCAGTCCATCTTTCTCTTCTTTTTTTTAGGTGTTCACATTAGTTTCTTTGCTTGTGCAATAGCTCCATTGTTATCACAATATAAGGCTATTGGATCAAGAATGCTAGGAATCACACTTCGTTTCAATGATGAACTTCTTAATCTAAACAACCTCTTTTATCTCCTCAAATGTAAAGGTATACTTGTAGAATCTACTTTGATCTTTTATTTGGAACTATTCCAACTTAGAACACCATTATTTACAGTAAAATATAACCGGACTGAATTTTCTATTTTCAATATCTTATTGAAAACTAGCATCCAATACCAAAAAAACATTCTTAATTCTTCTTAAGTATTTAAGAATATTTTTAACTATCTTCCAATGAATCTCACTTGGATTTGATTGGTATCTACTCGTTATGCTCAAAGTATAAGATATATTTGGTCTTGTTCATACCATCACATATATTATGAATCCTATATCCAAAGTATATGTATCATTTCAATCATATCTCTCTCAATTCGTGTTTTAGGGCACATATCCTTAAAGAGACGTATCATATACGAAATAGGTAAGGTTCCTTGTTTAGCTTTTTCCATGCTAAACTGTTTTAGCATCTTATTTATGTACGTGGATTGAGATAATACAAGCAGCCCTTTTAAATATATCTTTATAGATATTTATTTCCAATATATAGGTTACTTCTTGCATATCCTTCATGGAGAAATTCTTGGACAACGATATATTTACTCACTTAAGTAAATAAATGTTGTTTAGTATTAATAATATGTCTTTTACATATAACATTAGGAAAACAACTTACTCCCACTAACTTTTTTTATAAACACAAGTCTCATCCATTTTTTTATAAAATAAAATTATTTGATTATCTCATCAAAATAAATAATACAACTACCTATAGTCTACTTAAGTTCATAAATGAATTTTTATAGCTTGTATACTTATTGGCAAATTCCTTATATTCAAAACTTTCAACATACACATCTTCTTGAAGATTCCCATTTAGGATTATAATTGTTGCATGAGGTCGCGCGACATAAGACAAGAAAATAAAATAAGGAAGAGCATAGAAATCGCAGCCTTCAAAGTCAAATATCAGAATCTGCTTGTGTCGACCTTTGGCCATTCCAACTCGAATAACTAGAGATACAGAAGTCCAATTGATGCAAACTCAATTGTGTTGAATTCCTAACTCAAAGACCTATCAAAGCTCCCAATTTCAGCCAGAAAAGATGTCATATGAGGGAGATATGAGTTTTTAAAGATGTCAACTGAATTCTGCCAGCAAACAGGTTTCATCAAAAAACGAGTCCAAATAACGTTTCGAAGCATCTAAACCGACATCCAAGTTTTTATTTCAGCAATTTACCTTATCTAAGTCAAAGCTTAAAGATTTAATGCAAGATTATTTCTCCTTTTTAGGAAAATAGTTATTGAAGTACTTAAATGCAAACTGTCGACTTAAGGGAGGACTATTTTGTAAAATAGAGACTAGGGTTTCTTAGCATATAAAAAGAAACAGAGAAGGGAAAGAGAAAAAAGAAGAGGAGCTGGTCAGAAGAGAGAGAAAAATGCTCCTTCTCCCCCACAAACCCAAAATCATGTTTTCTTCTTTCTTTTTGATTAGTTGTTCAACAAACATGCTAGGCTAAACTCTTTTTCTTGGTTACAAAGACAAAGAAATCTTCGGATTTCAAGAACTATGAGATCAATTTTACCTTTCCTTTTCAGTTTATATGATGAATAAGTTTGTTCTACTATGCTTATTTTTCTTATAATTATTTATTTTAATTGCTAGAGCGAACTCTAAGTTATTATTGTAATAATCTATTGCTAAGTTTGATATCAAAACCGGAGTTGTGGCATATGAAATTGTGAAGCAACTGAGTTTAATAATTATGGTCAATCTACGTTATTAATCTTAGGGAGAACATTCAATCAAATCAAACATAAACTGCAGACAATTATGTTTTCTTGATTAATCAACTTATCTTGATCTTAAAGCTGCCATGGAATTAAATTACTTGTGCGGACACTGTGGTTGTTTGATGGTTAGGGTTAGTTATATGGCGGATCTGTTAACTAACCAATGTTAAGAAGAGATAAATATTCAAAATATAAATTGATGTTTCTTTTCCATGATTAGAATTGATTTCCGTAGGTGGATGTTTACTTGCAACCAAGGTTTGTTCTCTTGATAATTTTTTGATTTGATTTAATTAAGCTTGATAGTTTTTTGTTTTCTTTTGCTTTAGCCTAGATAACATTAAAACCCCCCCAAATTGCATATCATCTAACATAAAAATCTATCTTGAACCTTCCATGTAGGATTGACCTCTTGCTTGCTCTATACTATCTTGTGTGTGTTATGTTTTAAGCTAGGGTAATTAATTTGTGCGATTGCGACATCACAACAATAGCATACAAATATACAGTTCTTTTCAAAATATGTGAGCCGTGAAATGAATTTCCTTACACACCATGTTGGTATGATGTCCGTATTACAACATAAGGTAATTTCAAGTATTATAAGCAATTTAAAAATATAATAAGGCAATATCAACGTTACATTTCATTCATGGATCAAAAGAGCATAATTTTTTTTATTTATCCTTACTTACATAAATACCACCCCTAATAATTCATCAATTACCGTAGCTAATTACAAACCTCAAACCCGGTCATATATCTTGAATATTGTTAACCAAACTAATGTAATTCTCTATCTGAAGCATAACGATCGTAATTCTTTCATGTATTTGGTATATACAAAACATAGTACACATGAATGCATCAATTCTTAAAACTAACTCATAACTCCCAAATCCGGCTATCCACTTAGAACACCATTAGCTAAAGCTAGTTGTTTATTCATCCCGGTCATCCATTTAGGATTCCATTAGTCGAAGCTAATCATTTGTCCATCCCGGTCATCCTCTTAGGATGCTATTAGCCGAAGCCAATCATTTATTCAACTCGGTCATCCATTTAGCATGCCATTAACCAAAGCTAATCATTTATATCATTTATTCACCCCCGGTGATTCACTTAGAATGCCATTAGCCAAAGATAATCATTTATATCATTTGTTCATCCCAGTCATCAACTTAGGATGCCATTAGTCGAAGCTAATCACTTATATCATTTATTCATTCCAGTCATCCTTTGAGGATGCCATTAGTCGAAGCTAATCATTTGTTCATCTCGGTCATCCTCTTAGGATTTCATTAGTCAAAGCCAATAACTTGTTCATCCCGGTCATCCACTAAGAATGTCATTAGCCAAAGCTAATCATTAACCAATCAAACATTCCATAGGAGGTTTATGAAATCAATATAACATGATAATTTATCATTTGTAATGCTCATTCAAATGATTCATAATAATTTGACATTCACTATAACATAATAGTAGACCCTTTGTAATAATCATATAGACGTTCCATAATAGTTTAGTGTTTAGTATAACACAACAATAGATCCTTTGTAAAACTTAAACAAGCATTCCATAACAATTTAGCATTCTGCATAACACAACATTAAATCCTTCGCAATACACAAACATTCATGACAATTAACATTTAGTATAATACAACGATAGATCCTTTGTAATACTTATACGACTATTCGTGATAGTTAATATTTAGTACAATAGAGCAATAGATCCTTTGTAATACTCATAAAAATATTCATAACAATTTAACATTTTGTATAACGCAACAATAACTCCGTAATATTCATATAAATATTTGTGACAATTTACATTCAATATAATACAATAATAGATCTTTCATAGCACTCACACAACTATTTGTGATAGTTAATGTTTAGTACAATACAACAATAAATCCTTTGTAATACTCATAAAAATATTCGTAACAATTTAGCATTTTGTATAACACAACAATAACTCCACAATATTCATATAAACATTCGTGACAATTTACATTCAATATAATACAACAATAGATCCTTCATGGTACTCATACAACTACTCGTGATAGTTAATGTTCAGGTATAATATATCAATAGATCTTTAGTAGTAATCATACAAATATTCATATGAATTTCACATTTTGTATAACACAACAATAAGTCCTTCACAATATTCATATAAACATTCGTGACAATTAACATTTAGTATAATACAACAATAGATCATTCGTAGTACTCATATAACTATTCATGGTAGTTAATGTTCAATACAATACAACAATAGATCCTTTGTAATACATGTATGATCATTTGTGACTGTTTAGCATTTCATATAACACAACAATAGATCATTTGTAATAAATTCACTTTAGAAACTCATGTTATGCTAGAAAGGGGTGGAAATCACCTAATAGTTTCTCTTGTGGGGTTTCCTTGCCCGGTCGAAGGTCCAGTCCCGATTGCACCACCTAACACATCAATGGTCACAAATCAGCACCTCTGTATTCTAAAATCACATGACAACAAAAATGATTTGTTGTTGACACCACAATGCGACAACAAAAATGAATTAACTACAGACTCCACAATTGAGTAGTAAAAACCTATTTGCTAATGACAACACAATTCGACAACTAAAACTTATTCGGTGCAAACTACACAATTCAATAGTGAAAAATAATTCACTGCAGACAAACAAAATTCAGCAGCAAAAACTGATTTGCTGTAGATAACACAATTCAATAGCGAAAATTGATTTGCTATAGACAACACAGTTTGGTAGCAAACTAATTCGCTACATACAACACTCTTTGGGAATGAAAGTTAATTTGTTGTAGACACCATAATTTAACAGTGGAAACTGATGCAGCTGAGGGCATGGGTTTAAGTTTCTGTTGGGGAAAGGAGAAGAAAAGGGGAGCATGCAACTATTACAGGAAGATTTTTAGGAAGAGGAAGAGGGCAAGAGCATGCATCTTGTTTTAGGAAAAGTGACCCTTTCTCTCTCCTTGTATTTATAGCCACAATAAGTGTGCTGGGGTGTTTGGGCGCTAGACCAAGGTTGTCCTTATCCCCCTTTTTAGTTATCTTGAGCTAGTTTTTATTCCCATTCTCCCCTAGGATAGGCCATGTAAATCTCGAGAAAAAAATCAAGGTTCGATTAAATTAAAGAAAATAAACTAAACTAAAAAGAAGTGGGGGCAAAATGAGTACACTTAAAGAAAACGGGGCTTAAATGCAAATAAAAATAATTATAGAGCATAAATACTCCTCTTCTCACCAAAAACAGATCTGCAATTAATGTAAAGAAAGAAAAGAGGGAGTTTTTATATTCATTTTTACAAATCAAGAGAGGAACACCAAAAATTAAAAAACCCATCCAAGATTAAGGGTTATAGGTAGAATAAACACTAGTGGGAAAAGGGATTACTAAGAAAAATTTAATAAGAAGAGAAGAGGGGAGGGCTGGCTGTCATTAGAAAGAAAAGGAGGGATCAAAACCTTGATTTGTACCGGGTAAGGTATTCTAAACTTGCTCTTATGAGTCATTTCAAGTCGATTATGAATTGATGCCTGGATGTTAATTTATAGATTTGAATTCTTAGACTGAATTGAGGAAAAAGTATGAGTTGCTAAATTAAAGAACTTTATGTGCTGTGTGTAAATGGAAAGGTTGACAAATTTGGACAGTTTTGTCTGTTGACTTTCAGAGAGATTTCGGGTAGGAGGATGAAGGAATTAAGATCAGGTTCCTCACAGAAATTGTTGTTTTGGATGTTGGCTAACTAATGAAAGTGGTCTTGCTCAATTTAGAGTTATAGAACTCTAGCTATGGGGTCACCAACCGAGACTGGGTCATGACAGACCCTATAGGGTAGTAGGTCTGGTTCATTAATGAGAAATTTTGATAGTTTTAGAGGCAGAACTGGATTCTCCTTCCTTCAAAGAACTTGTAGCCTCATGTCTTAGCTTTCCAACAAGACTAATCTCGCTTGAATTAAAGTTCTATAACTCTAGATATAGTTAAAAATCTAAAGAGAGGTCGGAGAGTAACAGTTCAAAAACGAGACACTAATAGTTCAATGTCTAGACAGTAACAATTCAATGTGTAGAGTAACAGTTCAAAAACGAGACACTAATAGTTCAATGTCTAGACAATAACAATTCAATGTGTAGAGTAACAGTTCAAAAACGAGACACTAATAGTTTAATATCTAGACAGTAACAATTCAATGTGTAGACAGTAACAGTTCAAAAATGAGACAGTAACAGTTCAATGGCTAGATAGTAACAGCTCAAAAAATGATACAGTAACAATTCAATATCTAGACAGTAACAATTGGACAATGACAATTCAAAAACAAAACAGTAACAGTTCAAAATGAGACAATAAGAGTTCAATGAGACAATGACAGTTTGGGATTTAAACAGAAACTATTCAAATATATATATAAAGGGAATGATAACTGTGGTTGGACAGAATGACAATATTAATGAGTGAAATGAGAAAAATGTAAAATATTAAGAAATGACTTAAATAAAGACTTATTAGTTGTTGATATGGTTATAATGAAACATATCCTTGAGTGAGGAAAATTTATGAGATAAACCTGTGAATTGCAGGAGGGACCACAGGCGTGGTGCAACAGCAACAACAAGGGAGCACGAGTAGAGCTTCTATTGCAGGTAGGTGAAGCGCACCTATACTTTCTAGTTAATTCCATGATTTAATTATATTACCAATGTGAAATGTGAATTACTGAATGTATGCGTATACAAGGTGAAAAGTTGTTGTGTGAATTGCTAAATGATGAAATTATCACTGACAAAAGAAATATGAGAAGTGTGATTTGAGGCCCAAACTAGCATACATTTAGTGTATGTTAGGATCCCAGGTAAGGGGATCACTATGTATTGTCTAGCATACATTTAGTGCATGTTAGGATCCCGGGTAAGGGGATCACGAGGTATCGTCTAACATACATTTAGTGTATATTAGGATCCCTAGTAAGGGGATCACTAGGTATTGTCTTGACTAGCACATATTTAATGTATGTTAGGATCTCGGGTAAGGGGATCACCATGTCTTGACTAACCAGGTATTTGTCTAGCATACATTTAGTAGGATCCCGGGTAAGGGGATCACTAGGTATTGACTAGCATATATTTAGTGTATATTAGGATCCCGGTTAAGGGGATCACCATGTTTTGGCTAGCATACATTTAGTGTATGTTAGGATCTCGGGTAAGGGATCACCTTGCATCGACTCCTATGGGGTGATGATGATGATACCAGTGAAATTGGTATCCGTAATGTGATAAGCAAAAATAATCATGTTTGATCTTATAAAGTCTGGAATGAAGGTTGATAGTGGCAGAGGTAACAATTATTAATAGTTGAATAAGGAAGAGATTCTAATAAAAACTAGAAGGGAGAAGCGAATGAAATATGAATGCATGTTACCCTATTGAAATTGTTAGATATTCGTGTTGTTATATTTATTGTAATAATCACCCTTCAATAATATGTATTTTGTTTCAGGATCATCGCATGCACGACAGGAGTAGATTCTAGCTTATGTTCCCTTCTTGTAATCTAGGTTCTAGGGAGTATACTCTTATATTTTGTAAACATGAATATGTTTGTATAACTTAATTTGTATAATTAATGTTTAAACTTGATTGAATGAATTTAACCCTATAGTTCATATAACCATATTTCATGTCTATGTATTTATATTTATTTATTTTAATCCATTCATAATGACATTTTGTTATATAATGCATATCATAAATATTGTGGTTGATAGGTGTGAGTATAAGTGTGGAATTGAAACCCAGGATGATTGGGTCAGGAATTAAGTTATGAGATGCGAGCTATTAGAAATGTAAACAAATTTCCATGTCAATAACTTGGGACCTTCCGGTATAGGGGAGACTCCATCGAAATTTGGTAGATTTTAATACAAAGACCATGAATATATATATAATTTAATTACTTTATTTTTTGATTGACATGAGATTGTCATTTTATCCCGGAATGAGGGATGTTACATTTTGGTATCAGAGCCCATGTTGCTATTCTGGGGACAGGAATAATTAGGTGATTTTGAAATGTGTTTTAGGATGGTGAGAACAAGGCAAGGAGCCATGACTGATCCATCCCCAGTTTTGGGAAGTGACTAGACTTTTTATAATGAAAGTGATCCAGACTATGATCCCTAATACCCCCACACTTAGCTCTTGCTCGTCCTCGAGAAATGATAGGTAAAATCAAATTGAAGTTAAATTAAATCAAATCACTATGACTAATCTCCTAATCTCCCATCAATATCCAAGAATATATGCATTATAAACAAGAATAAAATCAAGAAGGATAAATAGTATAAATTTTCATGAATTTATTTACTTGGAAACTTCAAAACCCAATTAATTGTCGGGATTTAAATGAAATCTATGCCATGCCAAAGTGATAGGTCCTCTCATTGATATACACTCCAACACTCACTTGTTTAGGGCTTATGTGTTTAAATCTCTCAAATTCAATCAATGAATATGTTTTACCATAAGCTTGCTCTTTAATCTCATCTCCATTACTAACATATTACAAGCAATGCATGAATCAAAAGGTCTTATTTCCGGTTGTAATAGGGCTAAGGTTAAGGTGAGGTAAAAGAGAGTAAAAGAGAAGGTTCAAACCAAAGAAACTAGAGCATTCTAAAAAATGATATTTCAAACAAGATATTCCATCAAAGCACATAAATTTTCCATCTTTAATCACCAATGCTTAACTTCTTTTGATTTGAAGCTCTTTCAACATAAAATCTTAAGAACATAAAGGAACACTTCTTTCTTTCTTTTTTTTTTTTGTTTTTTTCTTGTTTTTCACCTTTGGCAACTTGCCCATATTTTTATCAAGCATCACTTCTTTTTTCTTTTCACATAATTTCCAACCATAATTTCATAAGTTATCACAAGTATATGCTCTACTAATCCTTGGCCAGGGAAAAAGAAAAACATATATAAAGTTAAGGCTTATACATGGATAAAGCAAAGAAAAGATAAATAGGCTCAAAAGGGGCTTACTAAGGATAATATGCTTTAGGTTGACTTTTTGGCTCAAGTGGTTAAAATACCTAATGCCTTTATCATCTTCATGTATATGTGTAATGCGAATGTAACCCACATTTAACTAGTGTTTTGCCTATGTTTTATATATAAAATGCCTTGATATTCTTTGTTTTATGTTTTGAAGGCATTTTTGGATGAAAGATGCAAAAAGGAGTAAATTGAAGGTAATTGGCAGATTTGATGTTCAGTCGATGTTTTGTGCAAAACGTGAGCTCTAAAGGTCGAAATGAAGTGATTCTAGTGGCATTAAAAAGCTAACATCCATACCTTTCTGGAAATCTAAGGCAAGACAATAAAATAAGGAAGAGCATGGAAATCGCAGCTTTCAAAGTCAAATCTCTCAATCTGCCAGTGTTGACCTTCGGTCAGTCCGACTTGAATATCTAGAGCTACAAAAGTCTAATTGATGCAAACTCAATTGGTTTGGATTCCTGACTCAAAGGCCTATAAACGCTCCAAATTTCAGCCAAACCCGATGTCATATGAGGGAGATATGATTTTTCAAAGATAACAACTGAATTCTGCCAGCAAACAGGTTTCATGAAGAAACGAGTCCAGATTACGTTCCGAAGCATCTAAACCGACATCCAAGTTTTTATTTCAGCAATGTAGCTCCTCTAAGTCAAAGCTTGAAGATTTCATGCAAAGCTATTTCTCCTTTTTTAGGAAAATAGTTATTGAACTACTTAAATGTAAATTATCTACTTAAGGGAGGACTATTTTGTAAAATAGAGATTAGGGTTTCCTAGCATATAAAAAGAATGAGAGAAGAGAAGGGGGGGAGCCACCCAAGAGGAGAAAAAGCCCCCCTACTCTAAGAAACCCTAAATCATGCATTCTTCCATCTTTTTGATTAGTTGTTCAACAAACATGCAAGGTTAAACTCATTTTCTTGGTTGCAAGGACACGAAAACCTTCGGATTTCAAGAACTGTGAGATCTATTTTACATTTTCTTTTCAGTTTATATGATGAATATGTTTGTTCTCCTATGCTTATTTTTCCTATGATTGTTTATTTTAATTGCTAGAGCAGACTCTAAGTTATTATTATAGACAATTTATTGCTAAGTTTGATATCAAAACCAGAGTTGTGGTATATGAACTTGTGAAGCAGTTGAGTTTAATAATTGTAGTGGATCTACGTTATTAATCTTAGGGAGAACATTCGATCAAGCAACATAAGCAGACAACTTAGTTGTTAAGATAATGAATTTATCTAGATCTTAAGGCTGCCATTGGATTAAATCATTAGTGCGGACACTGTGATTATTTGTTGGTTAGGGTTAGTTATACGGCGGATCTGTTAATTAACCAACGTTAAGAAAAGATAAACATTCAGAATATAAACTGGAATTTCATTTCAAGGATCAGTTCTGATTTCTATAGGTGGATGTGTGATTGCGACCAAGGTTTGTTCTCTTGATAATTTTATGATTTTATTAAATTTTATTTGATAGTTTTCTGTTTTATTTTTCTTTAGCCTATATAACATCCAACCCCCCCAAATTGCATAACGTATAGCATAAAAATCTGAACTAAATCTTCCTCGTGGGATCGACCCCTTGCTTGCTCTATACTATCTTGTGTGTTGTGTTTGAAGCTAGGGTAATTAATTTATGCGACCGCGACATCGCAACAAGCAAGTTCTAGAGATACATATCATTGAAAGAATGTACAATTAAAGAATATAATGTTGAAGGCTCAAAAGCTTAAATTGGTATAACACTATAAAGTCAACATGGCATATTCTCAAAGTCAATCCCTAAACCAATTAAACCTTTGCATGCACATTCCTTCATTTGATTTATATCTTCATCTATCTCAATTAATTCTCATACATAATACTCATATTCTCAAAAATCAATAGGAGTTAAAAAGATCAAACAAATTTTTTTTTTTAAAGAACAACAAAGAAAACCAAAATTCTCCCAATACCCCCACACTTAAAACACAACATTGTCCTCAAGGTTGAAATAAAAGCAAAGGAACATAAGAGAATGACATAAAATAAATTAAAATGCGAAAAAAAATAAAAGACAAGGAAAAAGAAAGCAAATCTGATTTTTTTTTCTTTTTGTGTTGGGTTGCCTCCCAGTAAGCGCTTTTGTTTTATGTCATTGGCTTGATATGTGGCATGCTCACTCTTTATATATTGGTTCAGCTAACTCTACAGAAGCAGTGAATGCTATCGTCCAACCTTCATAGAAAGGTTTTAAACGATGCCCATTGACCTTGAGTACTTTGTTGGTTTCTAAACTTGTAATTTCAATTGCACCATAAGGAAAAACATTAGAAACAACAAAGGGTCCAATCCAACAGGAGCACAACTTTCCAGGAAAAAGTTTCAAACGCGAATGATAAAGAAGGACTTTTTCTCCAACATTAAACTCTTTTCTTGTAATCATTCGGTCATGGAGACTCTTAGTCTTTTCTTTATAAATCCTTGCATTCTCATAAGCATCATTTCGAATCTCTTCCAATGTAATTCCAATCTTTTTGGGCACCAAAAGGATAGGCGCCACCCATTCACTGTCCGTGATAGGGTAAATGACTCTTGCATCATTGGGAACAATTTGCAAAGCTTGCAAATCCAATGCTGAATCATGTATGTTTTGGGGAACACATATGTGCCTCTTCATCTCTTCTATCTTGGTAAAATCATAGCCATAACTCAAAGCTATGCTTAATCCATCCTCACTATCAAAATCACAAACTTGCTGCACACACTTATCAACTTGGTCATAACATGTGATAGAATAAACATTGCTATAAGGATATGTCATTGCATCATTAAAATTAAATTCAATTTTTTCATCTCCTACCTCCATAGACAAAGTATCCTTACCACAATCAATCTTTGTATTTACAGTTTTCAAGAATGGTCTCCCAAACAATATAGGAGTGTTGTTTGATGAATCACTAGAATCATGTTCCATATCAAGAATATAAAAGTCGCATGAAATGACCAATCTATCAATCTTGACTAGGACATCTTCTATCACACCAAGTGGGTAAACAAAACTACAATTCGCAAGTTGTATTACAATGCTAGTTTTATTCAAAGGCTCAAGACTAAGAGAATCATAAACATGTTTGGGCATAACACTAATGGATGCACCTAAATCATACAAGGCCCTTTTGAAACTAACATTACCAATAACACATGGGATAGTAAACACACCTAGGTCTTTTTGCTTCAAAGGCATATTCATTTGAACAACAGCAGATATAACCTCACCCATACTTACCATTTCATGACCTTTCATTTGAAAGCTCTTTTGGTAGTACACAACTCCAAAAATTTGGCATACTTAGGAATTTGTTTGATAGCATCAAGTAAAGGAATGTTGAGTTCTACTTTCTTGAAAACCTCTAAAATCTTGTTTTCTTTGTCCTCTTTCTTTGACCTAGACGAACTCATAGGAAAGGGTGTAATTGTTTTAAAACTAGAATTCATTGAGTGAGGAGTTACCTTTGGAGTGTTGGTCGATGTTTTAGTTTGTGGAGGGTGAGGATGTTCCTTCTTTGTACTCAATTCAATTTCTATCTCTTCTTCTTCTTCCATCTCAACTTATTTCGACCTTGTCTCTTCAAGTTTTTTCCCACTTCGCAGCATGATCACATTAACATTCTCTATTGGATTCCATGCTTGGGAGGGCAATTTTCTATTCATTTGTACTTCCAATTTCCCTACACTTGAAGCTACTTGCCCCATTTGCTTTTCCAAGTTGTGAATACTTGACCTTGTTTCTTGTTGAAAAGACATGACATTTTGTTGCAAGGTCACAATGTTAGAAGCCAAAGTTTTCATCATCTCACGAAGATCATCATTGGATGACGACCCCATAACATTGGAGTTTGTGAATGGAGGGGGCTGTCTCGCTTGATAATTTTGTTGGGATTGAAATCCATAGGGATGGAACGGTCGGCCTTGATTGCCTTGTTGAGGTGGGTTCCTATAGCATAAGTTTGGATGATCTCTCCATTCAGGATTGTACGTGTTGGAAAATGAAT
The DNA here is from genome assembly GCA_033617975.1 of Populus alba x Populus glandulosa. Taxonomy (NCBI): domain Eukaryota; kingdom Viridiplantae; phylum Streptophyta; class Magnoliopsida; order Malpighiales; family Salicaceae; genus Populus; species Populus alba x Populus glandulosa. Next base: position 5,932,263 of record CM066157.1, read on the forward strand.
CATATTTACGTTGGGGTTGTCCATTAAATCCTCCATCAACTGCGTGAACCTGTTCAATGTAATCTTCTTGCATTGTTGGGCACATATCTGAGGTATGTTCTTGTAAGGAGCATATGCTACAAGCTTTCATCTGTTGTACATTTCCACAAGCCAAAAAACGCACAAGAGAAGTAAGATCATTAACTTTATTCTCAAGGTTAGAAATACTTACCTCATTTACTTGTTTGTTTGCGAAGTCTCCACGGGTGCCAAATTGTTTCGAGTTGGCTGCCATGTTTAAGATTAATTGGCGTGCAACCTCGGGTGTCTTATCTACCAATGCCCCTCCACTTGCAGCATCAATGATACTACAGTTAGTATGCATCAATCCTTCATAGAAATATTGAATGAGCAGCTGATCGGGTATTTGATGATGAGGGCATTGAAAATACAGTTGCTCTAATCTTTCCCAATACTCGGAAAGTGTCTCTCTATGAGATTGTCGAATCCCACATATTTCTTTCCTTATGTTGGCAGCTCGAGATGTTGGGAAATACTTCTCAAGAAAGATCTTCTTCATGCCATTCCAAGTTCCAATTTAACCTGGGAGAATGGAGAAAAGCCATGCTTTTGTTGCCCCTTTTAAAGAGAAAGGGAAAGCTTTCAACTTAACCTGTTCTTCATCAACTCCATTTGGTTTCATGCCAACACAAACCATATGGAACTCCTTGAGATGAGTATGAGGATCTTCTCCTACAAGACCATTAAATGTTGGTAGCAAATGTATAAAACCAGATTTGAGCTCAAAGTTTACATTATTGTTGATGTTTATGCACAATGGCTGATTTTCCACGTTAGGAGCAGCAAGCTCCTTGAGTGTTTGTTGTCGTGCATGAGCCATGGTGTTGAGGCGAGCTTCCTTTCGTAACCTGCGTAAAGTTTTTTCTATTTTGAGATCTAACTGCACTTGACTTTGATTAGTAGAATGGGTTATTGGCATAAATCATCAAGAAAACTCAAAAGAAACCAACCACGCAAAAGATCGAAAACAATGCAAATTATACGAAAATCTTACGTTAGAAAACTAAAACTGCCTAAAAACCCTAGAAAACAACGGAATTTGGCCTTGATAGAGTGGGGCTAGTGGTGAACCACTAGTCTTATTCAGAACATCGTTTCCCTTCAGGAAACAAAAGGAAAAAACCTAATTCCATAAACAATTCTGTTTTGAACAGTACTGTTGCCGCAAGTGAACAGTGCCGCCGCAAGCAAAAATTCTGTTTCTCTTTTTTTTTTTTTCAGAATATAAATAACAATCACAGCAACTAAAAATAACAGTACAAGCACAAGAATCAACTAAAATTACTTTCCCGACAACGACGCCAAAATTTGTTGCGATGTCGCGGTCGCACAAATTAATTACCCTAGCTTAAAACACAACACACAAGATAGTATAGAGCAAGCAAGGGATCGATCCCACGAGGAAGGTTCAAGTCAGATTTTTATGCTAGATGATATGCAATTTGGGGGGGGGGTGGATGTTATCTAGGCTAAAGCAAAAGAGAATAGAAAACTATCAAACAAAATTTAATAAAATCAGAAAATTATCAAGAGAACAAACCTTGGTCGCAATTACACATCCACCTATAGAAATCAGAACTGATCCTTGAAATGAAACTCCAGTTTATATTCTGAATTTTTATCTTTTCTTAATGTTGGTTAATTAACGGATCCACCGTATAACTAACCCTAACCAACAAATAATCACAGTGTCCGCACTAATGATTTAATTCAATGGTAGCCTTAAGATCTAGATAAATTCATTAATCTTAACAACAAAGTTGTCTGCTTATGTTGCTTTGATCGAATGTTCTCCCTAAGATTAATAACGTAGATTCGCTACAATTATTAAACCCAGTTGCTTCACAAGTTCATATACCACAACTCCGGTTTTGATGTCAAACTTAGCAATAAATTGTCTACAATAATAACTTAGAGTCCGCTCTAGCAATTAAAATAAACAATCATAGGAAAAATAAGCATAGGAGAACAAACATATTCATCATATAAACTGAAAAGAAAAGGTAAAATAGATCTCACAGTTCTTGAAATCTGAAGGTTTTCGTGTCCTTGCAACAAAGAAAATGAGTTTAGCCTTGCATGTTTGTTGAACAACTAATTAAAAAGATGGAAGAATGCATGATTTAGGGTTTCTTAAAGTAGAGGGCGTTTTTCTCCTCTTGGGTGGCTGCCCCCCTTCTCTTCTCTCATTCTTTTTATATGCTAGGAAACCCCAATCTCTATTTTTAAAAATAGTCATCTCTTAAGTAGACAATTTACATTTAAGTAGTTCAATAACTATTTTCCTAAAAAAAAAGAAGTAGCTTTGCATGAAATCTTAAAGCTTTGACTTAGATGAGCTACATTGCTGAAATCAAAACTTGGATGTCAGTTTAGATGCTTCGGAACATAATTTGGACACGTTTCTTCACGAAACCTGTTTGTTGGCAGAATTCAGTTGTCATCTTTGAAAAATCATATCTCCCTCATATAACATCTTTTTTGGCTGAAATTTTGAGAGTTTCTAGTTCTTTGAGTCAGGAATCCAAAACAATTAAGTTTGCATCAATTGGACTTTTGTAGCTCTAGATATTCAAGTCGGAATGACCGAAGGTCAACACTGGCAGATTGTGAGATTTGAGTTTGAAACCTGCGATTTCCATGCTCTTCCTTATTTTATTGTCTTGCCTTAGATTTCCAGAAAGGTATGGATGTTAGCTTTTTAATGCCACTAGAATCACTTCATTTCGACCTTTAGAGCTCACGCTCTGCACAAAACATCGACTGAACGTCAAATCTGCTAATTACCTTCAATTTACTCCTTTTTGCATCTTTCATCCAAAAGTGCCTTTAAAAAATAAAACAAAGAATATCAAGGCATTTTATATATAAAACATAGGCAAAACACTAGTTAAATGTGGGTGAAACTATCAAATAATATGGTTGCATCAGATCCCTTGGCAGACACCTCCTCTCATATACCTGCAACATCAGTGTACTTAGAAGGGGGTGAGTTAGTGAGACTTCGAGATGATTTGTTGTTCTGTCAGGTAGATGTATCCATGGTCGAGGTATCAGACAAACAGGGGGAGATAATATACCCCTACTAGTGGCATCAGTAGCTGGATCAAACCCATTTTTGGATTCTGCTTTTATGGAACATATAGTGAGAGTTGTAGCAGCAGGAATGGTAGTGGGAGCCTCCAATACGACTCCTAGATTAGGGGGAGTAGTCACCATAGTGCAATGGGTAAAGGGTATGAGAGAGATGGGTTGTATGACTTACCGTGGCGAAGAGGATGCTGAGGTTGCTAGGCATTAGCTAAGGAAAGTGGAAAGAGTTATAAATCAGATGCAGGTGCCAGAGGAGCTACGAGTGGATTGTGTGACTCAGCTATTGGTTGGAAGTGCCCACTCTTGGTGGGAGACCATTAGAGAGAGGAGATTAGGGGAGGTATTGAGATGGAGGGATTTTCATGAAGAGTTTGAGGAAAGGTACTATTCTTAGGAGCATAGGAGGGAGAAAGAACATGATTTTTTGGATTTGAGGCAGAGAGATTTGATAGTTCTGGAGTGTGAGAGGAGATTTTAGGATTTAACATCTTTTGCCTCCACTTACCTTCCCACATAGCGCCACAGGGTGGAGAGGTTCCGTGATGGACTGAGGCGGGAATTGAGGATGATATTGATAGCCATGTAATTTCAGTCTGTCCGAGAATTAGTACGGGCTGCTCAGGGTATGGAAAGGGTAATAAAGGATACCCCGAAGCCAATGGTCGAGCATAGTCAGGCAATGGGAGCTAAGAGGAGAGATTTTGAGTTTTTGATTGGGAGACCTCCTCTCCTAAAGAAGGGGAAGAGCGGGTAATCATCAAGACAGTTCCAGAGAAGAGGTGGGAGTTTCACCCCAGGAGGATAGTCTAGACAGGGAGTCAAAACTAATAAAGGGTCTATAGAGCAGAAGGGACCAGGATATCGATTTTGTTAGAGGTGTGAGCAGCGACACCCTGGAGATTGCTCTGTGATGTCGAGGAGATGTTATATTTGTAGAGGTGAGGGACATCGATGGAGAGAGTGCCTGCATGTAGACATAGGCTGTTACTATTGTGGGGACATGAGTCACAGGAAGAAGGATTGTCCTCGTAGAACTACCGAGGGAGTCCATGGTTAGAGGATTGAGGTTCAGAGCCAACAACAATCAGTGATAGTCGATCGTCCTATCAGGCTTACCCAATTAGGGACGAGTGCTACTCGTGGGAGGCCCAGAAATCAGGAGGGGAGGACTCAGGGTCGGGTATATCACATGACCTACGAGGATGTGGGAGCTGTACCTATTATGGTGGCAGGTACTTTATAATTAGATACAATGCAAGTTTATGCTTTAATTGATCTTGGAGCTAGTCATTCATGAATTCATAAATTTTTTAATATAAATTTGTAGGTGAAATAATTCAAGATGTTATAATTTAACCCGGTAATGTTGAGGGTTTGATTTAATTGAAGAAAATAATACACTTAAAGGAAATGGGGCTTAAGTGCAAATAAGAGAAATTATAGAGTATACATACTCCTAACCTCACCAAAAATCTATAGCAACCATAAGGAAAGAAAAGGAGTTTTTGTATCCATTCTTACAAATGAAGAGAGAAACACCAAATTTCAAGAACTCATCCAAGATAAAGGGTTTATAAGTAGAATAAACACTTAGGGAAAATGAATTAACAAGAAACATTTGAACAAAAAAGGGAGGGGAGTGCCAGCTATCCATACAAAAAAAAGGGGAGTACAAAATCTTTAACTTGTTGAAGATCGAAACCTTGATTCTTACTGGGTAATATGTTCTAATCATGGTCTTATAAGTCATTTAAAATTTGATTATGAATTGATGCCTTGATGTTGAATTAGAGATTAGGGTTCTTAGACTTAAATTGAGAAAAATCTAATATATGTTAAAATTAAGTTAATTCATATGTGTATATGATTGGGGATATGGAACCATGATAATTTACCTAGAAAATATAGTTTTTGAATGTTATGTGTGAATGGAAGGGTGACGAATCTAGATAGGCTCGTCTCTCGACTTTCGATGAGATTTTGGGTAAAAGGATAAAGAAATTAGAAATAGGTTCGTTGAAGAGCAATTTTGATTGTGTTGGAGGTTGGTTCTCCTTTCGTAGAGAGCTTGTAGCCTCATGTCTTAGCTTTCCAAAGAGACTAATCTCGCTTGAATCGGAGTTCTAAAACTCCACATATAGTTAAAAATCTGAGGAGAGGTCAGATAGTAACAGTTCAAAAAAATAAGATAGTAACAGTCCAAATGATGAGCAATTTTGACTATCTTAGAGACAGAACTAGGTTCTTCTTTCTGTATAGAACTTGTAGCCTCATGTCTTAGCTTTCCAACAACACTAATCTCGCTTGAATTGGAGTTCTGAAACTCCAAATATAGTTAAAAATATGAGGAGAGGTCAGACAATAACAGTTTAAAAAAACGAGACAGTAATAGTCCAAATGATGAGCAATTTTGACTATCTTAGAGACAAAACTGGGTTCTTCTTTCCATAGAAACTTGTAACCTCATGTCTTAGCTTTACAACGAGACTGATCTCGCTTTAATCGGAGTTCTATAACTCCAGATATAGTTAAAAATCTGAGGAGAGGTCCGACAGTAACAATTCAAAAATAAGACAGTAACAGTCCAAATATTTATTGATGAGAAATTTTTACTTTCTTAGAGGCAAAACTGGGTTCTTTTTTCCTTAGAGAACTTGTAGCCTCATGTGTTAGCTTTCCAACGAGACTGGTCTCGCTTCAATTCCGTTCTATAACTCTAGATATAGTTAAAAATCTGAGGAGAGGTCAGACAGTAACAATTCAATGTCTATACAGTGATTGTTTGGTATTTAAACAAAAACATTTCAAATATAAAGAAAGGAATGATAACTGGGGTTGGACAAAGAACAACAATATTAATGGGTGAAATGAGAAAAATATAAAATATTAAGAAATGACTGAAATGAGTTATTGGTTGTTAATATGGTTATTATAAAACATATCCTTGAGTGAGGAAAATTTATGAGATTGAACCTGGTATTTGCAGGAGGGACCACATATGTGGTGCAATAGTAGCAGCAGGGGAACATGAGTAGAGCTTCTTTTGCAGGTAGGTGAATCGCACCTATACCTTCTAGTTAAATTCCATGATTAATATATATTACTGATGTGAAATGTGAATTACTGAATGTATGTGTATTCAAGGGGAAAGGTTGTTGTGTGAATTGCTAAGTGATGAAATTATCACTGACAATGGAAAACTGAAAGTGTGATTTAAGGCATAAACTAGCATACATTTAGTGTATGTTAAGATTTCAGATAAGGGGATCGCTATGTTTGGACTAACATACATTTAGTGTATGTTAGGGTCCCGGGTAAGGGGATCACCATGTTTTGGCTAGCTATTGCAATGTCGCGGTCGCACAAATTAATTACCTAAGCTTCAAACACAACACACAAGATAGTATAGAGCAAGCAAGGGGTCGATCCCACGGGGAAGGTTTGAGTCAGATTTTTATGTTAGATGATATGTAATTTGGGGGGGGTTTAGATGTTATCTAGGCTAAAGCAAAAGAAAACAGAAAACTATCAAATGAAATTTAATAAAATCAGAAAATTATCAAGAGAACAAACCTCGGTCGTAAACACACATCCACCAATAGAAATCATAACTGATCATGAAAACAAAACATCAATTTATATTTTGAATATTTATCTCTTCTTAACATTGTTTAGTTAATGGATCCGCCATATAACTAATCCTAACCATCAAACAATCATAGTGTTTGCACTAGTAATTTAATTCAATGGCAGCCTTAAGAACTAGATAAGTTCATTAATCAAGAAAACATAACTGTCCACAATCTATATTTGATTTGATTGAATGTTCTTCTTAAGATTAATAACATAGATCCGCCATGATTATTAAACTCTGCTCCTTCACAAGTTCATATACCACAACTCCGGTTTTAATATCAAACTTAACAATAGATTGTCTACAATAATAACTTAGAGTCCGCTCTAGCAATTAAAATAAACAATCATAGGAAAAATAAGCATAAGAGAACAAACATATTTATGTGTCCTTACAACCAAGAAAACGAGTTTAGCATTGCATGTTTGTTGAACAACTAATCAAAAAGAAGGAGGAATGCATGATTTCAGGTTTCTTAGAGTATGGGGCGTTTTTGTCCTCTTGCCTGGCTGTCCCCTTTTCTTCTCTCATTCTTTTTATATCTTATGAAACCCTAGTCTTTATTTTACAAAATAGTCTTCCCTTAAGTATACTATTTATATTTAAGTACTTCAATAACTATTTTTCTAAAAAAGGAGAAATAGCCTTGTATGAAATATTAAAGCTTTGACTCAGAGGAGCAATTGCTAAAATAAAACCTTGGATATTGGTTTAGATGCTTCGGAACGTAATTTGGACTCGTTTCTTCACGAAACCTGTTTGTTGGCAGAATTCAGTTGTCAACTTTGAAAAAGCTTATCTCCCTCATATGACATCATGTTTTGCTAAAATTTGGAGAGTTTATAGCCCTTAGAGTCAGAAATTCAACAAAATTGAGTTTGCATCAATTGGACTTCTGTAGCTCCAGATATTAAAGTTGGAATGGCCGAAGGGCAACATTGACAGATTACGAAATTTGACTTTGAAGGCTGCGATTTCCATGCTCTTCCTTATTTTATTTTCTTGCTTTAGATGTCCAAAAAGGTGTGGATGTTAGCTTTTTAATGCCACTAGAATTACATCATTTTGACCTCTAAAGCTCACGCTCTACACAAAACATCGACTGAAGGTCAAATCTGCCAATTACCTCCAATTTACTCCTTTTTGCATCTTTCATCCAAAAGTGCCTTCAAAACATAAAACAAAGAATATTAAGGCATTTTATATATAAAACATAGGCAAAACACTAGTTAAATGTGAGTGAAACTATCGAATAATATGGTTGTATCAAATACCCCCACACTTAGCTCTTGCTCGTCCTCGAGAAAGGATAGATAAAATAAAATTGAACTTAAATTAAATCAAATCACTATAACTAATCTTCTAATCTCTCATCAATGTCCAAGAATATATTCATTATAAACAAGAATAAAATCAATAAGGATAAAGAGCATAAATTTTCATGAATTTATTTACATGCAAACTTCAAAACTCAATTAATTTTCGGGATTTAAATGAAATCTATTGCATGCTAAAGTGATAGGTCCTCTCATTGATATACACTCCAACACTTATGTGTTTAGGGCTTATGTGTTTAAATCTCTCAAATTCAATCAATGAATATATTCTACCATAAGCTTGCTCTTCAATCTCATCTCCATAACTAACATATTACAAGTAATGCATGAATCAAAAGGTCTTATTTTCCGATTGTAATGGGGCTTTGGTTAAGGTGAGGTAAAAGAGAGTAAAAGAAAATGTTCAAACCAAAGAAAGAAGAGCATTATGAAAAATGATATTTCAAACAAGATATTCCATCAAAGCACATAAATTTTCCATCTTTAATCACCAATGCTTAACTTCGTTTGATTTCAAGCTCTTTCAACATAAAATCTTAAGAAAATAAAGGAACACTTTCTTCTTCTTCTTCTTCTTCTTTTGCAACTTTGCCCATCTTTTCATCAAGCATCACTTATTCTTTCTTTTCACATAATTTCCAACCATAATGCCATGAATATCACAATTATATGCTCTACTAATCCTTGGCCAGGGGAAAACAAAAACATATAAAAAGTTAAGGCTTTTACATAGATAAAGCAAAGAAAAGATAAACAAGCTCAAAAGGGGCTCACTAAGAATAATATGCTTTAGGTTAGCTTTTTGGCTCAAGTGGTTAAAATTCCTAATGCCTTTATCGTCTTCATATATATGTGTAATGCGAATGTAATCTCAACAAGATATTATAGAAATCAATCTCAAAATCAGTTAGGATCTTAGAGAAATCTTAGCATATATGGTTTAGGAAATAGAATCTGGTATTAACTATCCAGATTCTCTAGATTATTGCTTTCTAGTTTAGTGTAGAATACTTTCTTATCTAGTATTTATTTCTTATTTTGAGAGTCAGTAGGTTAGCTTCTCTTCCCTATTTATTGTACAAACATACAACTGGTAATAGTAAGAAAAGGAGAAAGACTTCTCTCAAAATTCTTCATGGTATTAGAGCCTACTCTTGAACCCTAATCTGCTTCTCTAAGGCATGGCAGCAGCAGGACAAAGCTCTCTCTCTGAGGTGACCTCACAGCTAGGAATGACCTCATCTGTTAGCCTTTCAAGAGGCACTGAAGGCACCTCACACCAAATCATAGGACACAAACTCAATGGATACAATTATCTTCAATGGTCATCATTAATCATGATGTTTATTTGTGGAAAGGGCAGAGATGACTACTACACAGGGGATATCATCATACCAAAAAGGAATGATCCCATGTTTCAAATATGGAAGATTGAAAATTACATGGTAATGTCATGGCTGATCAATTCAATGACCAATGAAATTGGTGAATATTTTCTCCTATATGGGACAACAAAGGAAATCTGGGAAGCAGCAAGCGAAACCTAATCAAGTTCTGAAAATACATCAGAACTATTTGAGATTAAAGGAGTATTACATGATCTACGCCAAGGAGAACTTTCTATTACTCAATACTTCAACACTCTCTGCCGTCATTGGCAGCACCTAGATATGTTTGAAATTCACAGCTGGAATTGTTCTGAAGACACAGTCTTATATAGATTGTAGAGCAGAAAAGAACTTTCAAATTTCTTCTCGGGCTCAACAAGAATCTTGATGAAGTTAGAGGAAGAATAATGGGAACTAAACCTCTCCCAAATCTCAGAGAAGCATTCTCTGAGGTTAGACGTGAAGAAAGTAGAAAGAAAGTGATGATGGGACCTCACAACTCAGCTCATATAATGGAAGGATCTACCCTTGCTGCTCGAGGCTATTCAAACAGCAACTATGATAATCGATAGAAGAAAGGAAGACCCTGGTGTGATCACTGCAACAAACCAGGACATGTCAAGGAAAACTGCTAGAAGATTCATGGCCAACCTGCTGATTGGAAACCATCAAAATTAATAAATGACAAAGACAGACGTGCCAACAATGTGTACTCAGATAACAACCGAGATAAGAACACCATTCTGCCAACAGAAACAAGTCCTTTCAGCAAGGAACAACTTGAGATCTTACAGAAACTCTTCAGTCAGAATTCACTGTCTCAACCAAGTATGTCAGCCTCTGGTTTTGGATCTAGACTGTTAGCACAAAAAGGTAAATTTTCAACAGCCCTTACTGTTAGTAAGAAACACTCAAGCCCTTGGATCATCGACTCCGGAGCATCAGACCATATGACAGGAGATGCCACTCTTCTTAATGAATACAATCAGTGCACTACTAATTCTATAGTCCGTATAGGTGATGGGTCTTCCTCCCAAGTTAAGGGAATAGACCTGAGCAGACTCTCAAGGGACATAATCCTAAACTCTATTCTTCATGTTCCTAACCTAGACTGCAACCTACTCTCAATTAGCAAATTGACTCGTGACCTTAATTGTGTTGCTAAATTCTTTCCTCATTTGTGTATATTTCAGGATCTGGATATGAGGAAGAAGATTGGCAGTGCTAAGATGTGTTCTGGGCTCTATCTCCTCAAAAGTGAGATTCCTCTAAGAAGACAAACCCAAAACAGAAGCTATGTATCATGCAAGGGTCAATTAGCTTTAAATTTTCATGTCAATAAAGATAGTGATGTTCTGTTATGGCACTATCGCCTTGATCATCCAAACTTCATATGCCTTGAAAGGCTGTTTCCATCCTTCTTTTCCAATAAAAACTCACAATCCTTCAAATGTGAAATATGTCAACTCTCTAAACATGTTCGCAGTAGCTATCCCACCATTTCATATAAACCATCACACCCATTTGCAATGATTCATAGTGATGTATAGGGACCCTTAAAAGTGCACAATATAACTGGAACATGGTGGTTTGTCTCCTTTGTTGATGATCACACTAGATTGACTTGGCTATTTCTTATGAAAGAAAAATCTGAAGTCAGCTAAATTTTCCAAAACTTCTATTCAATGATACAAACCCAATTCCAAACTAAAATCCAAATCCTAAAAACTGATAATGCCAAAGAATATTTCAATTCTAGCCTTAATACTTTTTGTCTAAATTAAGGCATTATCCATATAAGCTCTTGTGTTAACACCCCACAACAAAATGGAGTGGCTGAAAGGAAAAATAGACATCTGTTGGAAGTTGCTAGATCCCTTATGCTCTTTACTCATGTGCCAAAACAATTCTGGGGAGAAGCTGTACTCACAGCAACCTATCTCATCAACAGAATGCCTTCTAGAGTTCTAAACTTCAGAACTCCCAACCAAGTCCTTCTACAAGCCTTTCCACACACCAAACTACTCTCTTCCTTAGACCCTAAAGTGTTTGGTTGCTCAGTGTTTGTCCATATACACCATAGAGGAAAATTAGACCCTACCTCTCTCAAGTGCATTTTTATAGGATACTCTCCACACCAAAAGGGTTATAAATGTTATTCTCCTGCCCATAAAAAGGTATATACTTCTATCGATGTCACATTCTTTGAACATCAAGCATACTATCCCAAGTCTGATCTTTAGGGGGCAATCATGAGAGAATATTAGAATTGGGATATACAATCTGATCATGTAATTAACTTAAGAGAAAACCAACAGAGTCTTGTCCAAAGTAATTCCACTATGAGCTTTCCTACTTTAATTCCTTACACTACACCTTCGGTCTCAATCCAATCAGTCCCAACACCACTAGCCTCAATCCAATCTCCTGACCAGATTCATCCTACACCAAAACAGATCACAAATCATGAGCTTCTTACCTATTCTAGAAGAAAAAAACTTGGAAAGGAAATAGAGCACACAATACCTCTTGCACATGACCAAGATTCAGAACCAAGTCTAGATTCTGCCACAATATACTCAGGTATGGAAACTTCTGACTGTGAGAATATTGCCTCTATAATTGATGATTCAAATATTCCAATTACTTTGAGAAAGGGTGTTAGATCATGCACAAGTCATCCCATCAGCAAATTTGTTTCATATGAAGGGTTATCACCAACCTATCATGCATTTGTTTTAGCCATTGATAATATATAGATTCCTAAGTCTATTGAAGAAGCTCTCAAAGATTCAGGGTGGAGAAAGGTAGTGAGTGATGAAATCAGTGCCTTAAACAAGAATAGAACTTGGGAAATTTCTGAACTTCCACCTGGAAAGAAACTAGTTGGGTGTAAATGGTTAATTACTATCAAACATAAGGCTGATGGGAGTATTGAAAGGTTAAAAGCTCGTCTAGTTGCAAAAGGGTTTACTCACTCCTATGGAATAGATTATCAAGAAACATTTGCTCTAGTGGCCAAACTTAATACAATCAGAGTACGTTTGTCCCTAGCAGCTAATCAAGACTGGCCACTACATCAACTAGACATAAAAAATGCTTTCCTTAATGGAGACTTAGAAGAAGAAGTATACATGGATATTCCTCCAGGACTAGAAACATCCTCCAACCTCAACAGAGTATGCAGACTAAAAAAATCACTATATGGACTCAAGCAATCACCTCGAGCATGGTTTGGCAGATTTACAAAGACAATAGCACAATATGGATATTCCCAATGCCAAGCAGACCACACACTCTTTGTAAAAACCTCTCCAGAAAAGAAAATAGCAATCCTAATAGTATATGTGGATGACATCATCTTAACTGGGGATTACGAGCAAGAACTAGTAAGATTGAAGAAACTTTTAGCCAAGGAATTTGAGATCAAAGACCTTGGGTATCTCAAATACTTCCTTGGCATGGAAGTGGCACGATCAAAGAAAGGTATATATGTTTCTCAACGGAAATATGTCTTGGATCTACTAAAAGAAATAGGAATGCTTGGATGCAAACCTGCAGACACTACAATGGATTCAACAAAGAAGATAGGAGTAGAAAATGATAGTATACCAGTGGATAAGGGGAGATATCAAAGACTTGTGTGTCAACTCATCTATCTCTCACATACCAGACCTGATATTGGCTTTTCTGTCAGTTTTGTAAGCCAATTCATGAACAACCCGACAGAAGATCATATGACAGCAGTTAATAGAATCTTGAGGTACCTGAAAATGACTCCTGGTAGAGGCCTTCTATACAAGAAATGTGACAACAAAAATATTGAAATCTACACAGATGCAGACTGGGCTGGAGACATTATAGATAGGAGATCTACTTCTGGATATTGCTCCTATGTTTGGGGAAATCTAGTAACTTGGAGAAGCAAGAAACAACATGTGGTATCTCGAAGCAGTGCAGAATGTGAGCTAAGAGCTCTAGCTCTTGGTATTTGTGAAGGGATGTGGATACTCGGATTACTTAAGGAACGTGGCATGGAATCATTGACACCTATCCAGATGCATTGTGATAATCAAGCAGCCATAAGCATAGCAAAGAATCCAGTTCATCATGACAAGACAAAGCACATTGAAATAGATTGACACTTCATCACAGAAAAGATTGAGAAGAACATTGTTCACCTCATCTACACTCCAACAAAATCTCAGATTGCAGACATCCTCACCAAAGCTCTACCAAGAACTAATTTTGAAGAATTGAGTCATAAGCTGGGCATGTATAAAATATATACAACCCAGCTTGAGGGGGAGTGTGGAAATTAGTCTCAAAATTAGTTAGGATGTTGAGAAATCTTAGCATATATGGTTTAGGAAATAGAATCTGGTATTAACTATCCAGATTCTCTAGATTATTGCTTTCTAGTTTAGTGTAGAATACTTTCCTATCTAGTATTTATTTCTTGTTTTGAGAGTCAGTAGGTTAGCTTCTCTTCCCTATTTATTATACAAACATACGGGTGGTAATAGTAAGAAAAGGAGAAAGACTTCTCTCAAAATTCTTCAATTATGAAGCAAGTCTAGAGATACATATCATTGAAAGAATGCACAATCAAAGAATATAATGTTAAGGGCTCAAAAGCTTGCATTGGTATGACACTATAAAGTCAACATGGCATATTCTCAAAGTCAATCCCTAAACCAATTAAACCTTAAAACTTGCATGCACACTCCTTCATTCGATTCATATCTTCATGTATCTCAATTTATTCTCATATGTAATACTCACATTCTCGTAAACCAATAGGAGTTCAAAAGCTCAAACATAGAAATTTGTTGTTTTTTTTTAAAACAACGAAGAGAATCAAAATAAGAAAACCAACATTCTCCCAATACCCCCATACTTAAAACACAACATTGTCCTCAAAGTTGAAATAAAAGAAAAGGAATATAGGAGAATGAAAAAAATAAAGTAAAATGAAAATAAAAAGATAAGGGAAAAAGAAAGCAAATCTGTTTTTTTTTTCTTTTTGTGCTGGGTTGCCGCCCAGCAAGCGCTTTTTTTTTTTATATCATTGGCTCAACATGTTGCATGCTCGTTCTTCATAGATTGGTTCAGCTAACTCTACATAAGTAGTGAGTTCTACTGTCCATCCTTCATAGAAAGGTTTTAAGCGATGCTTATTGACCTTGAGTGCTTTGTTGGTTTCTAAACTTGTAATTTCAACTGCACCATAAGGAAAAACATTAGAAACAACAAAGGGTCCAATTCAACAAGAACACAACTTTCCAGGAAAAAGTTTCAAATGTGAATGATAAAGAAGGCCTTTGTCTCCAACATTAAACTCTTTTCTTGTAATCATTCAGTCCTGAAGACTTTTGATCTTTTCTTTGTAAATCCTTGCATTCTCATAAGCATCATTTTGTATTTCTTCAAACTTAATTCCAATCTTTTTAGGCATCAAAAGGATAGGCGCCACCCATTCATTGTCTATGATGGGGTGAATGACTCCTGCATCATGGGGAACAGTTTGCAAAGCTTGCAAAACCAATGCTGATTCATGCACGTTTTGGGAAACACATATATGCCTCTCCATCTCTTCTATCTTAGTAAAATCATAGCCATAGCTCAAAGCTACACTTAATCCATTCTCACTATCAAAATCACAAACTCTCTGCACACACTTATCAACTTGGTCATAACATGTGATAGAATAAACATTGCTATAAGGATATGTCATTGCATCACGAAAATTAAATTCAATTTTTTTATCTCCTACCTCTATAGACAAAGTATCCTTACCACAATCAATTTTTGTATTGGCAATTTTCAAGAATGGTCTCCCAAACAATATAGGAGTGTTGTTTGATGAATCATACGAATCATGTTCCATATCAAGAATATAAAAGTCGCATGGAATGACTAAACTATCAATCTTGACTAGGACATCTTCTATCATACCAAGTGGGTAAACAAAACTACGATTCGCAAGTTGTATTACAATGCTAGTTTTATTCAAAGGCTCAAGACTAAGAGAATCATAAACATGTTTAGGCATAACACTAATGGATGCACCTAAATCGCACAAGGCCCTTTTGAAACTAGCATTACCAATAACACATGGGATAGCAAACACACCTGGGCCTTTTTGCTTCAAAGGCATATTCTTTTGAACAACAGTAGATACAACTTCACCCATACTTACCATTTCATGACCTTTCAATTTGAAAGCTCTCTTGGTAGCACACAACTCCTTCAAGAATTTGGCATACTTGGGAATTTGCTTGATAGCATCAAGCAAATGAATGTTAAGTTCTACTTTCTTGAAAACCTCTAAAATCTCTTTTTCTTTGTCCTTTTTATTTGACCTATAAGAACTCACATGAAAGGGTGGAATTGTTTTAAAACTGGAATTCATTAAGTGAGGAGTTACCTTTGGAGTGTTGGTCAATGTTTCAATTGTAGAGGAGGAGGATGTTCCTTCTTTGTACTCAATTCGGTTTCTATCTCTTCTTCTTTCTTCATCTCAATTTGTTTCGACCTTTTCTCTTCAAGTTCATTCCCACTTCGCAGTATGATCACACTAACATTCTCTATTGGATTCAATGCTTAGGAGGACAATTTTCCATTCATTTGTGCTTCTAATTTCCCCATACTTGAAGCTACTTGCCCCATTTGCTTCTCCAAGTTATGAATACTTGACTTGGTTTCCTATTGAAAAGACATGATATTTTGTTGCAAGGTCACAGTGTTAGAAGCCAAAGTTTTCATCATCTCACGAAGATCATCACTGGATGACGACCCCATAACATTGAAGTTTGTGAATGAATGGGGTTGTCTCGCTTGATAATTCTGTTGGGATTGAAATCCATGGGGATGGAATTGTCGACCTTGGTTGCCTTGTTGAGGTGGGTTCCCATAGTATAAGTTTGGATGATCTCTCCATCCGGGATTGTACATGTTGGAAAAGGGATCATATTTACGTTTGGGTTGTCCATTGAATCCTCCATCAACTGTATGAACATGTTCAATGTAATCTTCTTGCATTGTTAGGCACATATCTAAGGCATGTCCTTGTAATGAGCATATGCCACAAACTTTCACTTGATGTACATTGCCACAAGCCAAAGAACGCATAAGAGAAGTAAGATCATTAACTTTATTTTCAAGGTTAGAAATACTTACCTCATTTACTTGTTTGTTTACGAAGTCTCCTCGAGTGCCAAATTGTTTCAAGTTGGCTGCCATATTAAGATCAATTGGCATGCAGCCTCGGGTGTCTTATCTTCCAATGCCCTTCCACTTGCCTCATCAATGATACTATGGTCAGTAGCCATCAGTCCTTCATAAAAATAATGAATGAGTAGTTGATCGGGTATCTGATGGTGAGGGCATTGAATGCATAATTGCTCAAATCTTTCCCAATACTCGGAAAGTGTCTCTCCATAAGATTGTCATATCCCACATATTTCTTTCCTTATATTGGCAACTCAAGATGCTGGGAAATATTTTTCAAGGAAAATCTTCATCATGGCATTCCATGTTCCAATGGAACCTGGAAGAATAAAGAAAAACCATGCCTTTGCTGTCGCTTTTAAAGAGAATGGGAAAGCTTTCAACTTAACATGTTCTTCATCAACTCCATTCGGTTTCATGCAACACACAAGATAGTATAGAGCAAGCAAGGGGTCGCATAAATTATGGCGTTGTCTGTTTTCGAATCCTGTATGTGTAGATGAATTTGGATTTTTGAATCGCCTGATTTCAATATCAGAAACTCAAGATATTCCCGTTTGAATATCTAGTGTGAAAGTAGAGGATCATGCTGTAAGAAAGATTTTGTCCCAAGTTTGTAGGTCTGATTCGAGGTCTAAATGAGATCTGAATTTTACTCGTAATACCTTCCTGAAAAGCTTGATATGTGTACTTCAACTTATATTAAGCTCACATTCTCATTCTGAAACTCTAACTTGGAAAACATAACTTGTCATTAGAAGCTAGATCCAAAAAGTAAAATACAAAATTTCTTATCTTTTAACGATTAATTCATTAAGTCTCTTTTGCATGCCAAACTCATAAAAATAGCTTCCAATCAACTTGAATAAGTTCAAAATACCTTAAAAAGCATAGTGTAAAAGGAATGAAAATATATGTATATTTTGCACTTATCAAGAAACAATTGAATTGGTGGATGGGTGAAGGCTACTATGTGTATGTAATAAAGTTATTTGATATTGTGTTATCTAGAAGGATAAGAAAAGAACTGAGAAAATATTAAAGTTATAAGGGAAACTCTGCTATAAATTTGATAAAATAAAGAATCAATAATAAGATGTATTGTTAGATAGATTGCAAAAACAAAATAAAAATGGTCCTATTATACTTAGACATGATCATTAGAAATATGAAACTTACATGAAAATTTTAGGTCGTTATAGGGAAGCATCACTGTACCACAAATCTTATGTCCTTGAAGGAAGAGCCTATACTAGAGCTAATGTGAGCCTCCTTTTCAGTTTTTGAAAACTCTCCTCGCATTTCATTGACCAAACAAGCCTAGCCTCTTTGTGAGTTAATCAGGTTAGATGAGATGCTATTGTGAAAAATCCTTAAATAAATCTTCGGTAATATCCACAGATTTTCGTCATGTTGGTGGGTCTTTCCCAATTTAAAACTGCTTCCACATTCCTTGGATCCACAAATATCCCTTTTGTAGAAATGACATGTCCTAAAAATACTACCTCTTTAAGCCAAAACTCACATTTATTTAGTTTTGCATGCAACTTCTTCTCCCTCAAAACTTGTAATACACTCCTCAAATATTGTTCGTGTTCCATGTAAGAGGTAGAATACACTAGTATGTCATCAATAAACACTACCACATGCTTATCTAAATATGTTCAAAACACCTTATTCATCAAATCTACAAATACTATCGGGATATTTGTCAACATAAAAGGCATAACCAAAAACTTGTAATGTCCACAATAGGTTCTGAAAGTAGTTTTCTGTATATCTTGATCCTTAATCCTCAACCTGTGTACCCAAACCTCAAATCTATCTTGAAATAAAAAATTTGCACCTTCGATTGATTAAACAAATCGTCTATCCATGGAAAAGGGTACCTATTCTTCATAGTTATCCTATTTAATTAATGATAGTCAATGCACAATTGAAGGGTATCGTCCTTCTTTTTTACAAAGAGTACTAGACCTCCCGAGGAGGAATTACTAGGTCGAATGAATTCTTTATCCAGTAATTCTTGTAGTTGAACCTTCAGTTCAACCAATTCCATGGGTGCCATCCTATACAAGGATTGTGCTATAGGACTGGTTCTTATGAAAGTGTCAATTGAGACTTCAATCTCTCTGATAGGAGGCAATCTAGGTAATTCCTCTAGAAATATGTCTGGCTATTCCTTTATAATAGGAATATTGGCTAGTTCCACACTCCCTTTCTTTGTTCAATCTATATGAATATAGGGCATCCCTTCTTAATCATTTTCCCAGCCATCATGACAGAAATTAAACAACCTGAAACTATTTTTTTCTCTCCTTTAAATACGATATTTTTTCCACCTATACTTTGAATTGTCACCGTTTTGGTGAAACAATCTACTTGCACTCTGTATTTACTCAACCAATCCATACCCAGAATCACATCAAAGTTATATAACTCCAAAGGCGTTAAATATACCTTTAGTTCTAACCCTTCGATGTATGGTTATATCTCCTATAAACATTATTAATATATATATATATATTCCCCTAAAGGTGCACCAACCATTACCCCCATGTTCAATTCGTTTGGCAATACATGCAATTTATCTACGATTCGATATGTTATAAAAGAATGACTAGCTCTAAAGATCAATTAAAGCATAAACTTTCATTGATTCAAGCTGTAACGCCACCATTTTAGGTGCAGCTCCCACATCCTTCTGAGACATGTGGTATACTCTACCACGAGTCCTCTCTTCCTAGAATCTAGGCCGACCTTAATAAGCACTCGTCCTAGACTGGGTAGGTCTCGCAGGTCAATCAACAATAACCAACTGCTGCTAACTCTGTGTAGCACCTCTCAGACTTTATGCAACTTCTATAACCTTATAAGGACAATCTCTCTTCTTATGACTTGTATCCCCACACTAAAAACATCCTCTTCCCAAATATTGGTAGTGCCTCCAACAGTGCCCCTTGCCTCTATAAATATAACACCTACCTAATGTCGCCACAAAGTCTTTAGGATGTCTCGAGCTACATCTCTCACACAATGGAAACATAGGTCCCCTCTACTCAAAAGACCCCTTGTAGCACTAGCTCCTTATCAAGCTGAACCTCTTGAGGATCCCTTGGATTCTCAACCTACAGTAAAACTCACCCTCCTTTGAAACTATCTAGAACATTGTCCGCTCATCCCCCTCTTTGAAAGAAAAGGCCTGCCAATAGAGTATACAAAATCTCTCCTTTTAACCCTAGTTGTCTGGCCCTGTTCACTCACTGGTCTCGGTATGTCCCAAATTACCCTCTCCACCCCATGAGCAACTTATACAAGTTCACGGATGGACTGAAATGGCATTGCTATCAACACCATCTTCAACTCCTCTTGAAGCCCATCTCGAAACCTCTCTACCCGATGGTGCTCTATGGAAAGATAAGCAAAAGCGAAGATAAACAAATTCTAAAACCTCCTCTCATACTCAAGGACGGTCATATCTCTTTGTCATAAGTCTAGGAACTCTTGTTCCTTTTCTTTCCTATGTTGCCATAAGTAGTATCTCTCCTCAAACTCCTCGCTGAAGTCTCTCCACTTAAGTCTCCCCAGATCTCCTCTCTCACACAATTTCCTACCAAGAGTGGGCACTCTTAGCTAACAATTGGGCTGCACAATCAACTCGAGACTCCTCTAGCATTGGCATCTAAGTCATCACCCTTTTTATTTTCCTTAACCAATGCCCTGCTATCTCTACATCCTCCTCTTATGAAAAGGTCACACAACCCATTTCTCTCATCCCCTAATGCAATGCACCAAAGTGACTACCCTCTCTAGTCTAGGAGTTGAGCTTGACGCTTCAACCATCCCCGCTGCAACCATTTTCACTATTTGTTCTAGAAAAGTACGATCAGAGTATGGATTAGGCACCACTGCTGGTGCCCTAGGTAGAAGTCCATTTGGCTGCCTCTATCTCTCAGACACTCCAGGTAATGATACCTCCGCTCATCGAGAACCAGAATTTTCCTAAACGCCTACGGATTCACTGCTCTTGGAGTGAGCCGATGCCATTGGTACATAAGTGGCAATATCTGCCATCAAAGGATCCCAATCAGGATCACTCCTAGACTAAATGTTATCATCTCCTCCCCGCTTGGGGGGTAAGTCAGTACGTGTCCCTTGTTTGGTTCGGACCATCCTAAATACATTTTAAAATTTCATCAGTATTCTAATCCCTAGAACAGTAATCAATGGTTTTGATACCAATTGTAACAGTCATAATTTCTAGGACAACACACAACAGCTAACTGGAAATTTAAGAAATTTTTTTAAAAAAATCCACTGAAATTTCGACAAAGTCTCTGTATATCGAGAGGTCCCAAGTTATCAACAATACCAGATTTACACTTCCTATGTCATTTCCCAACCCGATCCAATCATCATGGATCTTAACCAAACTCATCATCATCATCACAACACATCTTATTCAATAATATTACAAAATTCAAATTTATAAAAGAAAACAATACATAATTCAATTGCTATATATTATCATTACATAAACTATATCATGCATAATAATACCACATAATGAAATTCAAGTGAAGGATCAAATTTCAACTATAAACATGCATGGTTAAAATAGGTACTTAAAAATTATATCATTAGATTAAAGTCATGCATCTGAATTTATGGGTCAATACTAAATTTTAAGTTTAAGAGATAAACGTCTTAAATTACAACATCATTAAATAGTAAACGATAGTTAAACTAAGTTCACTCCTAATGTGACCCCGATGGACCTGAAAATAACAAATAACATTTACATATAAATATAAAAAGGTAACAACAACAATAGGTAATAATTGTCATGGCATTTCTTTTGACACATAAAATTTAGACATAGACTTCTTTACAATATGCCTTTTTCATATAATATCTTAATCAATTACTGAGAATAATTTCATCTTGGAAATCACAACACCATTGAAATGATTTTGAATGCCATCTCTTTATGGATCAATCCTTATTTGATAGCAATATATTCTTCTCTTGATATCATTAGCTTATACCGTTATTTTGAAATAACTAATTAACACTTCTCCTCCCATTCTCCGAAAGTTAATTGCCAATATTAATGGATCTCATTAGTATCATTAATCTCATATTATCAAGTTAGACTAATTAATTCCATTCAAGTACCGATATCGATACAATATATTGATATCATTAACTATTCCTAACTCATAATAGTTAATCAATTCTTATCCACATCTGGTTTACTATCTAAGTTGTCAATGTCAAGAACCCTTGACATCTTTAGCCGTCTTACCCGGAATAGCTGATTATACCAAAAAATAGTTGTCAATACTAATGCGACTCATTGATATCATTAACTATTTCTGACTTGGAATAGTTAATCAATTTATCTTTCTCCCTTAACCAGGAGTAACCATGATGATGTTAGTAATCTTTATTAACATCTTTAGTCACCCAATTACCCGGGATTGACTAATCAATTTAAGGAATGCCAGCAACAATGGAACCCTATTGATACTATTAGCTACCCTAATTTTTAGGATAACTAATTAATGTCATCACAACATTCTTTTCATACCGATCACATAGACTAAACTATCAAATTTAAATCATGTATATATCACCAAGTTCAAATCACTTGTTTATCGAGCAAATTTAGAATGGTAGAAAACAAAAAAAACTCTTTAGGTGTTAGGCACCTACCTGCAGTAAAACCTTGACTGGTAGTCCCTGGCTGTTTTCTGGGTCTTATGGCTCCCCTTACATTAACAGGCATACCACATCATTACTCACGAGCATTTATTCCTTTTAAATCAATAATCTATACAATTCCTTTTTAATCATCTCATTCATTATTATCTCTATTTCATTAAATTTACATCTCATGTTCTCATTAATCTTTTTTCCTTAAGTTCTTTAACAAAAATGCCCATCAACATTATAATCGGTGTAATTTCTCATTCAAACACTATTTTGTGTTTCGTCCATAACTAACATTATATAATTTGGTTTAAGGCGTGGCTTAATCCCTTAGAAAGCTAAGACACAAGATTATAAAATCTACTGAAGGGAGAAAAACCCAGTTCTACTCCTAAAACCCTCAAAAGTACTTGTTATCGATAAGTCCACTGAAGGGAGAAGAACACAGTTCTACTCCTAAAACCCTCAAAACTACTTGTTATCAAGAGAATGGTCAATTGTCCAGTAGGATCTTTCTTGACCCTCTCTTGGTTATTAGCCCATAACCGGGGTTTTACAATTCCAAATTAAACAAGGTCAACTGACTTGGATAGCTAACATCCAAGGCTATAATTTCTATGAAGATACCTAATCCAAATATCCTAATTTCCATGCTTGAATTCCCTCTAGAAGACCAAGAGACAAAATTGTCCAGCTTCATCGATAATTCCATAAACATTCACAAATTATCCTCATTCAAACCAATTCCTTGCCATGTTATATACACTATAATGGTGCTAAAAACAACTTCTAAGAATTTGTTTGCCCAATTTCATTAACTAATCAATCAACACTCTTCTCAACCCTCTCTAACAATGCCATTCTTATTCCTTCATGCATTTCTCATCATTTTAATTCATATAAACACACATCATCAATTCAAATATTCAAATAAAATACCCTTCTTCTTTCTACATCAATGGTTGGCCACACACTTAGTAAGAAGCTATAAAGTTTCTTTTAAAATTACTTGTTATTTCAACTTATTTCAATCATTTCTATGTCACAAACATCAATTCAATTCAATTTCTCATTTCTCCCAAAATTCATCATGAACCCTAATCTCAATTTGATAAAAACAAAATCAATGGAAAGTTAACAATTAATTGTAAGAACTTGTTAAATGGATGTTGGGACACCTTACCAAAGAGTAATCTAGGCTCCAATTGCTAATCAATCAAGGATTTCCATCTCTTCTTCCTTGCTTGTTGTTGCCACCACGTTATCGTCACTATATCCTTAAATTTCTTATCTCAAAACACTTTAAATCTAAAGGATTTAATTGACTAAATCCTTTAGTATCACTAACTCTCTCTTTTTTTCCTTGTTTATCTCAAGAATTTTCAAACAAAAATGGACTTTTTCCCTATCTTCCTTCCCCATTCTTTATCATTGGCCACAACAACCTTTATATAGGCAACAATTTGTCAAATTCCCACTGTCTTTTCAAATAGTGATTTTTATGGTTATTCGGTATTATTTCCCTGGTCTTGGTAAATTTTTAATATCAATTTTTAAAATGTGATATTGAAATTCATTAATTTACCTTTCTTTCCTCATAAATCACTTATGTTTAAATTTAATTCACACTTTTATTTTTAAAATTTATTTGTTAACCTTTTTTTGTCTAAATTTAGAAGGTCTATATTCCTTCCCTTACTGCATGTATTAAATCCCCAATGTTTTTAATTTATTTGCTTAATTTCCTTATACACTTCCTTTAGAATTTTATGGAACTCCTAAGTTTTACTAGGTTTACATTTCATATCAACATTACAAGTGATGATTTCATATATATATATATATATATGTTTGTCTCCTATATATCAAAATTCATACATCATTCATTTTATTTTCTTTATCTGATTTAAAACATTTCTTCAATTTTACACTAAATTTACACCTGGGTTTATAGGTAGGGTGTACTGGGGGTGATGCGTTTTTCTTTGCATAACCAGTCCCTTGCCCGGACGTTTATAGAGCATAGGTTTTCTAGTAATCATAATATTAGGTGGTGACTCATGAACCTTAAAATCATAATTTTATGATGATATCCAAAACCCCTTTTCACACACCATTCAAGAGGCAGACTTGAAGTTCTCGACGCCATGGGCACACCGCGAAACATACTTTTCCATTCATTAATATATCTCCCAACAAAAAAAAAACAAATCAAAACCTGTTTGGTTACTTTCACTTCACCACATTCATTAAGACATTGCAAATTATAAGGTTTATGATGTCTTACAGTACTTAGATTCAACTTTTTGACAAGAGTAGTATTAGCTACATTGACATAATTGTCTCTATCAATTATCATACTACATACCTTGTTTGGATATGACGTCGTGTATGAAAGATTTTCCTTTGTTGATCAACATCATCTTCTTTAACGTACACATTAAGCACATGTGTTATAATTAAGGCTTCCCTCTCAACCAAGTATACAATCTCAATATCACTATAATCCTTTAAAGGTGGCACCTCATCATCATGAAATCTATCACTTTTAGACTCTATCTCTCTATTGTCTTTCAAAATCATAACTCTCTTATTTGGGCACTGAGAAGCAATACATCCACCACTCAAGCACCTAAAACATTTTATATCATGGTTACAAGTATGGTGAGTTTCATGTTAACTTTTAGCATATGTAGGAGTCTCTTTCTTGGCCTTAGATGGTCCAACCATAGCATGCACAAAGGGCTTCGGTAGGGTAGCGCCTCTTTGTTCACATTCAGCCTACAAATAAAGAAAGATAAAGTCAAATTGAATTATGGCCATGAGCTACCCCTCTCTTAATTTTTACCTCCACCTTCATTCCCATATGAACCATGTTCTCCACTCCATATAATGGTGTAACTCTACTATATTAGCAATATCCATATCCAATCCATTAAGAAACCTAACCATAACGGCATCCTTATCCTACACTACATTAGCTCAAATCATCATTATCTTCATCTTTTTGTTGTAATCCTCTACAAAATTAAAACCTTGACTCAAACTCTATAGTTTATGATAAAAACTATTTATAATAATGATTAGGAACAAATTGATTTCTCATCAAAGCCTTCATATCATCCAAATATATCAATAGGTATCTCATATTCCTCCTCTTAGAAGTCACAGTTTGATCCCATCAAATAATCATGTAATCAACAAATTCAATCACCATAAGTTTCATCTTGTGTTTTGCTTAAAATAACTATGGCAATAAAAAAACTCAATCAACCTTCTTTTTCCACTCCAAATAAGCCTCGATATCATTTTTTAAAACTAGGAATTTTCAGTTTAATAAAGTCCAAATCACCATCCATATCATCATAATTTCCATAGTTTTAGAAATCCCATCTATGGTTGAATTGGCCCCTATGTTAAACCAATCATTCTTTCGGCCTCTAGGCTATTGAAAACCATTCTTATGACCTATGGATTTATGTTTAAATCATCATCTCCCACAAAATCATCCTCATCCTCAAAATCATCCAAGTTATGGTTTACATGTCGTTTGTGTCTCTTGTCATGGTTACCCCTCCAATCAGCCTTATTCCTTCATCCATCATTATTTTTATCTCGCCCCTCTACCCTATCCAACCTCTTTTGCACATTACTGACCACCAAGTTAAACCTCTCTAACATCTGTGCTAGACCTTGAATCTAAAGTTTTAGGTTGTTATTCTCCGTAAGAGGTGGTGTATCTCCTTTTTCTTAAGA
The DNA here is from genome assembly GCA_033617975.1 of Populus alba x Populus glandulosa. Lineage (NCBI taxonomy): Eukaryota > Viridiplantae > Streptophyta > Magnoliopsida > Malpighiales > Salicaceae > Populus > Populus alba x Populus glandulosa. The sequence continues at coordinate 5,958,479 of CM066157.1, forward strand.
CATTTTGAATTTGCAAAAAGGTTGTTAGTACTGAAAATATCCCCATGTCTCTCATGTTCCGCACATATAATAGGCTTTTCACTCTAGTATGCTTGTTATGCCTTTTTTTCCTCCAGTCTCACTCTAATATGCTTATTGCCTATTTGAGCAAAAGCTCAATGGTGCAACGTTGAGCTACTCTACTTATGATAAGGAGCTTTATACTTCGTTGAGAAATTTAGAGACATAACATCATTACTTTGAATGCTCAATGTGGCCAAAAGAATTCATGATTCATTCAGATCATGAATCATTGAAGCATTTGAAAGACAAAGTAAGTTGAATCGGTGACATACCAAGTGGGTGGAATTCAATGAAACACTCTTATATGTGATCAAATACAAGTGGTTATGCACTATCGTGAAGGTATGTTTTTCTATCTACTTTGAATGCTATGTTGTTAGGATTTAAGTACATGAAAAAATTATATGTGACTGATAATGATTTTGCTAATATATTTCATGCAAGTGAAAATTGTTTTAGGTTTACCTAGGTTGAAAAAGGGTAGAGAATTTATCTTTGTGGTTGTTGATAGGTTTTATAAGTTATTTCATAGCATGTCATAAAATTGATGATGCAACTAACATAACAAGACTTGTTATTTAGGGAGATAGTAATGTGGATCTACCCAACACCAAGCTTAGTCATGTTAAAGACCCATTGGAGGTACCAGGTGGGCTAATTACAAGAGCTAGGGCAGAGAAGCTTAAAGCAGCATTGAATGAGCTTGTTCGAAACATATAGAGAAAGTTGGGCCTAGAGAAGCTTGGAACGCCTATAGAGCATGAAGGACAACCTCTAATTCATCTAATCCAAGTCCAAGAAGAGCCTAATTCATGTGGATCAAAGGGTTCCCAAATCTGATTTCCTAAGCTAGGAAGGGTTAATTAATGATTCGCCTAGTCTAGGAAGGAAACTAAACTGACACGTATAAAAGAGGGAGATTTTCTTCATTAATTGTCCATGCAAAATAAGAAAACCAAGTGTAACAAAGCAAAAAGACTTCAGAATTAATTCCACATTCAGATCAGATTTCCTACTTGTATACAAGAAGGCTTATTTTAACACTAACGATCTTGATTCTGCTATTCCTAGTGTGGTTGTTTCTTTATTGCGAGAGTTTGATGATGTATTCCCTGAAGACACCTCTAACGGATTACCACCATTACAAGGAATTGTAATTCCACATTCTTCATCAAATTGACCTTGTACTTGGAGCTTTGGTTCTTAATCGTCCAGCCTATAGAAGCAATCTCGAGGAGATGCAGGAGCTTCAAAGGAAAGTAAATCAATTGATGATGAATGAATATATTTGTGAGAGTATGAGCCCTTGTGTTATACCAATGTTACTTGTGCCAAAAAAAGATGGAACTTGGAGGATGTGTATTGATTGTAGCGCCATCAACAACATAACGGTAAAGCATCGAAATCCTATCCCTAGGCTTGATGACATGTTGGATGAATTGTATGGAGCATGTATTTTCTCTAAATTTAACTTAAAAAGTGGGTACCTTTAGATTAGGATGAAGAAAGAAGGTGATGAATGGAAATCAACATATAAGATTAAACATGGTTTGTATGAATGGTTAGTCATGCTTTTTGGGCTTACAAATGCACATAGCATGTTTATGAGATTGATGAATCATGTTTTGTGTCTATTCATTAGTTAATTTCTGGTTGTGTGCTTTGATGACATCCTAATTTATATTAAGAACTTGAGTGTACTTTTTTCATGGAGAAAATTGTGTTTATTGGATATGTAGTTGCACAGGGTATTTAGATGGATGAAGGGAAGGTCAAGGCCATCCGGGATTGGCCTACACCTAAGTTTGTGATTAAGGTAAGGAGTTTCCATGGACTTACTAGCTTTTATAGAAGGTTTGTGAAGGACTTTAGTACTATTGTAGCTCCTTTAACTGAAATTGTGAAAAAGTTTGTTGGAATTAAATGGAATGATGAACAAGATAAAGCTTTTAATTTATTGAAGGAAAAACTTTGTTCGACACTTGTTTTAGCTTTGCCAATCTTTACAAAAGCTTTTGAAGTTCAATGTGATGTTTCAGGTAGAGGTATAGGAGCTATGTTATAATGCAGGATAAGAGGCCCATTACATATTTCAGTGAGAAGCTTGATGGGGCAGCCTTGAATTACCCTATATATGACAAAGAGCTTTATGCCTTGGTAAGAACTTTAGAGATGTGGCAGCATTACATGTGGCCCAAGGAGTTCGTGATACATTCAGATCATGAATTATTAAAGCACTTGAATGGTCAAGGTAGGTTGAATAAGAGACATGCCATGAGTTGAATTTATTGAAACCTTTCCATATGCAATCAAGTATAAGCAAGGTATAGAAAACATTGTGGTTGATGCACTATCGCGTAAGTATGTTCATTTATCTACTTTAGATTCTAGATTTCTAAGATTTTAGCATATAAAAGAATTGTACAAGAATGATAGTGATTTTGCTAGTGTGTGCAATGCTTGTGAAACATTGGCATTTGGTAAGTTCTATAGACTTGATGGGTATTTGTTTAAAGAGAATCGTTTGTATGTTCCATTAAGTTCTATGCGTGAATTGCTTATACATAAAGCATATGGGAGAAGGTTGATGGGGCATTTTGGTGTTGTTAAGACTTTAGATGTGTTACATGAGCATTTTTATTGGCCTAAAATGAAAAACAATATGTAATGCATATGTGACAAATGCATAACTTGTAGGAAACTAAAGTCTAGAACTTAACCATATGGCTTGTATACCCCTTTGCTAGTATCCAAGGAACCATGTATAGAACTTTTAATGGACTTCGTCTTAGGTATGACTAGGTCAAAATAGGGTAGGGATTCAATCTTTGTAGTTGTTGATAGGTTTTCAAATATTGCACACTTCATTCCATGTCATAAAATTGATGATGCAACTAACATTGTTAATTTGCTCTTTAGGGAGATAGTATGGCTTCATGAGGTTCCTAGGAGCATTGTTTCTAATAGAGATGTTAAGTTCCTTAGCTATTTCTAGAAGGTGTTATGAAGGAAATTAGGTTATAAATTGTTGTTTTTAACTACTTGTCACCCCCAAACAGATGGACAAACTGAAGTAGTTAATAGAGGACCTTAACACAACTTTTGTGAGTTGTCATTCAAAAGAACTTAAAGAATTGGGAAGATTGTTTGTCATTCATAGAGTTTGTATATAATTGTAATGTGCATTTTACTACTAAATTTTCACCATTTGAAATTGTATATGGATTTAACCTTTTAACTACCATGGACTTGATTCATTTGCCTGTTAATGAAAGGGTTAGTTTGGATGGTAATCATAAAGAACAGGTGGTGAAGACACTCTCTGAGAGTGTGCGGAAACATATTGAAAAGAGGAATAATGTGTACGCAACTAAAGCTAGTAAGGAGTGCAAACATGTTGTGTTTCAGCCCAGCAATTGGGTTTGGGTGCCTATGCAAAGGGAGAGATTTCTGACCCAAAGGAAATCCAAGCTACACCCACAAGGAGATGGGTCATTTTAGATCTTTAAGTGGATCAATGACAGTGTTTATATAGTTGATTTGCTAGGTGAGTATAGTGTTAGTTCTAACTTTAATGTTTCTGATCTTACTTTGTTTGATGTAGGTGATGATTCGAGGTCAAATCTTTTTAAAGAGAGAGGGGATGATGTGGATAAGCCCAACACCAAGCTTAATCATGCCAAATACCCATTAGAGGTACCAAGTGGGCCAATTACAAGAGTAAGGTTAAAGAAGCTTAAAGAGGCATTTAATGGGCTTATTCAGAACATATGGAGCAAGATGGACCTATAAGAGCTTGGGACACCTAGAGAGCATGAAGGACATCTTCTAATTCATCTAATCCAAGTCCAAGAAGAGCACAATTCATGTGGATCGAAGGGTTACCAAATCTAATTTTCTAAGCTAGGAAGGATTAATTAATGATTCTCCTAGTCTAGGAAGGAAACTAAATGGACAAGTATAAAAGAGGGAGATTTTCTTCATTAATTGTCCATGCAAAATAAGGAAACCAAGCACAATAAAGCAATAAGACTTCAAAATTAATTCCACATTCATATCATGTTTCCTAATCTATTTGAGACTTCTTAGGGGTGACAAATTTGATTTTACCATATCTAGGTAATTAATTTTGGATTTTTATTATTTTCTTCTTATTCTTTGGTTTATTATTACTTATTTGGATCAATTGTAAGTGGGTCTCATATAAGTCCACATAAAGGAGGTCTGTTAGGGTTTATTTTAGTCTAGAGTTAGTATAAATAAAGCCATAACCAGACATGTGGGTGCTACGAATTTGTTTAGATTAATAAACATCTTGTGTCGCAACTTTGTGTGTGAGTGGTGAGATATTCTCCCTCCTTGGTTCTCTAAAGAACTGAAATGACTTATCGAAGAACAACTGACTTCCTAGCATCATCCTTATACTTCTCATTCACAAATTAATATTCGTTGGGTGGAGGTTTCCATTTCTAATAATGTTGGTGTCTAAGTACAAGTTATCTTTGTGTCACACTCTTATCAAACCTGATTTACTTGGCTTTTTGGGAATTTGGTGTCTTTGTGTGTAGGTTGTGTGACCATGTGATCACAAGGTTTGCATTGGATAGTATGGCTTCATGGGATTCCAATTAGCATAGTTTCATATTATGGTGTTAAGTTTCTTAGCTACTTTTGCAAGGTTTTATAGGGAATGTGAGAACCAAGTTGTTGTTTTCAACTACTTGTCATCCATAAACAGATGGGCAAACAAAAGTAGTAAATACGATTTTAACTATACTTTTACATACAATCATTCAAAAGAGTCTTAAGAATTGGAAAGATTGTTCGTCATTCATTGAATATGCCTATAAACATCATATCTATTATACTACTGATTCTTCACCATTTGAGATCATTTATGGCTTTAAACCTATTACTTCATTAGATTTTATTCATTTACCTATTGATGAAAGGGTTAGTCTTGATGGAAATAGAAAATCACAGATGATAAAGGTACCATAAAAGTGTATGGCAACTTATAAAGAAAAAAAATGACCAATATGCATCCAAGACAAATAAAAGGTGTAAACAAGTTGTTTTCTAACCAAGTGATTTGATTTGAGTGCATATGTGCGAAGAGATATTTCTGGCCCGTAGAAAATCAAAATTGTAATCTCAAGGAGATGGTCCATTTGTAATCCTTGAAAAAATCAATAACAACACCTATAAAGTGAATCTACCATGTTAGTATGATGTTAATGTTACTTTCAATGTTTCTGATATTTATTTGGTTGATGTAGGTAATGATTAAGGTTGAACTTTTTTGGAGAAGAGAGGGGATGATAAAGGATAAGCCCACCATAACAAAGGATTGACTACAAGTGTTAATCAGGCCAATCATAAGGTAAAAGGCTAAGAAACTAAATGAGCATTGAATGGAATTGTGTATGGTATTAGGGCCAAGGCCGACTTCAAGAAGGCTTGAATACTTATGGGATAACCTATAATCAACCTAATTCATGTGTAAGAAGGGATCAACTCTACCTCACATTAGGCTTAAGGTTGGCAGCATAATTATGCAGCTTTGTTTGAACAATTTCCATGCTCCACAAGGAAATATAGATGGCAACAATTAATCCTCACATTACAAGGATGTTTTGGCATAATATTTTAGGAGTTTCCATCTTCTATAAGGAAACTAAAAGGCAACAACTATTACAAAGATTCTCATGCTTATTTAAGGCAGCTAAAGTTGGCATCAACAATCCTTATTATTCAATGACATTTAAATCGATTTTGAGCTTATTTAATGCATAATTTTATGCTAACAAATTTAATATTTGATTTGACCATTGAATAGGGCTGAAATTTTATTAGAAGATTTTATAGGCCTATTTTTATATACTATTATATTTTCATAATGATTGGACATCAGGAAAGCCTTGAGATAAGATCCATAAGCTACTATATAGGAATTGTATTAGTTTCTTAGTTGATTTGTGATTCCTTTTCTTATTTTATTTAGAACTTTTCTATTATTTTAAGTATTGTTTAGGAAGTTTTTTACCTATTATAAATATAGTTATTTAGCTTATATTTAAGTTTTTTTTTATAGACTTTGATTTCAAATAATATTTATGTGTCTAATGAAAACTCATCCCTTTTTATTCTTAAAAAAACTAAAATTAACTTATCAAAGAACAATTATCTTCATGGTATTTTCCATATACTTCTTATTCACGGTCTACTAATCATTAGATGGGGATTTGAACTTCAATAGTGTTGGTGTCTTGATTCAAGATAATCATTGTGTCACATTTTCTATCTCAAATTTGATTTTTGGCTTTCTGGTATTGTGTTCAAACTTGCTTGTGGGTTTCTAGATCTTATATCCATAAGGTTTGCATCACTTTTCTAGGGTTTAAGGTTCAATAAACCTAACACAGGCTCATGGATCATTCATTATCATGACTTGATTGATAATTAGTCACAAGTTTTTGATCAAGAGCAACCTTAGAATTGTTAATTCACCTAGTGTTATCTAAAGCTAATAACTAAGAGTGAAAAAAAAAAACTAGACCATAGAATGACTAGGTTTAACTCATTATCGTAACCTTATTATCACCCTGTGTATAGATTACTAATAGATTAGGTATAACAAACTGTTAAAAATAAGAGACTAGTAATATAGCTTATGTAAACACCCAAAAAAAAAAAGTAAAGCCAAAATGACTCCACCATCGCTGTCGATTTCTGAATCGGTAGGGACATAATTTCTGGCTGCCGATTTTCGAATCGGCAACGATGCAGTTTTTTATGCTGATTTCTGAATCGACAACGACACATTTTTTGGCTGTCGATTTTTAAATCGGCAACGCTATAGTTTTGATGTTGATTTCTGAATCGGCAACGACAAAGTTTTTAGCTACCGATTTCTAAATCAGCAGCGACACAATTTTGGCTGTCGATTTCTTAATCGATAGTGGCATAGTAAAACCTCATAAAAATTAGTGTTGGATTGGCCTATCCAAGGGGAGAATTGGAATAGGAACCAGTCTAGGATAACTCAAAAGAGGGATAGGAACCAGAGATATCCAGCACCCAAACATACCCCTCTTATTTAAAAGGGGTATAAATGTAAGGAAAGAGGGAGGGTGACCTTTTCTCTTCCCCAAATGGGCAGCCACTTGCATGCAACAAGCCCTCTCCCTCTTTCCCCAAGGCAAACCAGCCAACTACATGCAGCAAGCCCTCTCCCTCTTCCCAAAAAGAAGACTGAAACTAACCAGCTACATGCAGATCTCCCAGGGTGCTACCTGATAAGAGAGCTAGAGGGAAGGAGAAGTGATTGAAAACATGCTGGAAGTTGGAACCTAGACCTTCCTTTAGAATTGGCAGCAGCCATGGCTGCAACACACACATACCTCCTCCAAGTAGAAAATCAAACCCAACCAGCCTACAAGAGGAGAAAGAGGAGTGAGAGGTGAGTAAGAACAAGTAGACAAAACCAAAAACCTAGGAGAAAGAGGAGCTTAGAGGCTAACTGGACAACAAGAGAGGGACGGAAGAAAACAAAAAAGAAGAGAGAGAGCAGGCCACCGTAACATGCATTGAACTTGTTAAATTCATGAGGTATGAACCATACTACTCCTCCACTTGTTCTTTGGGCCTTAGAACTAAAAAGGGAGAAGTAAATTGCCTAAGGTTCTCACATCAACTGTTAATGAAAACTAGACAAGGATAAGGGATGAAAATGGGGCTGAATAGGGGACCTAATTTCAGAACATTTAACAGAGGAAATGTATAATTTTGAATGCAAAAAACTTCGAGAGGTGGGCGGCCATGGTGATGGTTGGACATAACATATATTAATGGGATAAAAAGCAAAGATGATCTTGTTAAAGTTGCTTAATTATGTGAAACCAAAACAGAATCATAAATGTGTTAATGTCATGAATTCTACATATATGGTCGAAGAACTTGTATGAAAATGTGTTGGTGAATGTTAAGTGCAAAAAAAAATGTGTTTATAACCTTGAAAGCATGATACAGCCGAAATAAGAATCTAATGAAAAATTATGTGTTGGAATTGAATTTGCATGTGTGTTCATGCTAAAATTATATGATTCTGTTGGATCCAAAGAATGAATTGTGTTGTTGGCAGTGAATCTGATGTCCACTGCCAAATTGTGTATTCCGTAGTGAATCAGGTGTTCGCTGTAGAATTGTGCTATTTGTAACGAATCAAGTGTTCCTTGCTGAATTTGTGTATTCTGTGGCGAATCAGGTATTCGTTGTCAAATTATGTTGTCCAAACCGAATAAGGTGTTCGCTGCTGAATTTGTGCGGTCCGCAGCGAATCAGGTGTTCACTGCCAAATTTGTGATGTTTGTAGTGCATCAGGTTTTGGCTGCCAAATTCAGTTGTCCGTGGCGAATCAAGTGTTCGCTATTGAATTGTGATGTCCATAGCAAATTAGGTGTTTGCTGCTGAATTTGTACGGTTTGTAACGAATTAGGTGTTCCCTGCTGAATTTATGTTGTCCGCAGCGAATCAAGTTTTGGCTGCCGAATTTGTGTTGTCCATAGCGAATTAGGTTTTTGTTGTTGAATTGTGTTGTCCGCATCGAATCAGGTTTTGTTGTCGAAGTTGTGTTGTCAACAGTGAATTTGCGTTCGCTGCCGAAGCTGTGTTATCTACAGTGAATTAACATTCATTGCCAAAAGCGAGGCTACAATGAAGTAGCATTTGCTATCGAAATTATGGTGCCTATAGCGAATAAATTTTCGCTGCCGAATTATGCAGCCTGCAGCGAACCAGTTATTGCTACCGAATTGTATGGCCTACAGTGAATCAGTTATTGCTGCCAAATTGTATAGCCTACAACGAATTAGTTTCACTACCAATTTTCTACAATAGACCCCCCGGGCAAAAATGACTTAAATGCTTGTAACAATTTCATTTTATAATGGTGTAAAATATGGAACACTTGAATGTGAACATATGGACTCTTGAAATAAGCATGGTGATGAATGTGATTTAAATATGCAAATGTATTGATTTGTGGCCAATGATGTCTTAGGTGGTATGGCCAGGATCGGGCCATTGCCAGGACAAGGACAAACCACAAGTGGAGTAGGTAAATGGTTTCCACCTTTTTCTCGTATGTTATTTATGTTTTGAAATGATTTGCTTATGATGATATTTTATTAAATCCTTGTTGAATGATGAAACGATGATGAATTGTTTGATTGACTTCTTGATAATTGTTGAAATGACTATGAAATATCGATCGAGTTCTTGATGAATGTTGAAACAATAACAAAAATGTTAACATTCTAAAATGACCCATTTGAGGTGGATATATTATTGTGTTGTGATGAATATTAAATCGAATATGAGATGTTGATTGGGCTATTACGAATTTGGGTTGCTGATGAATGGTAGTATGAGTATTACGAAGGATTTACTGTTGTATTTTTATTGAATGTAATTGTGACGAATGGTTGTATGAATATTACAAAGGATCTACCGTTTTATATTATTGAATGTAATTATGAAGAATATATTAAGAAGGAGCTATCATTGTATTATATTGAACGAAATTGTCACGAAAGGTTTTATGAGTATTATGAAATATCTATCGTTGTATTATACTAAATGTTAATTATCACAAATGGTTAAATGAGTATTACAAGGGATCTATTATTGTATTGCATTGAACATCAACTGTCATGTATAGTTGGATGAGTAATACGAAGGGTGTTGTTGTGTTATACTAAATGCTAAACTAACTGTTATAGAATATTTGTTTGTGTATTACAAAGGATCTATTATCGTGTTACTGAATGTTAAACTATTATGGAACGCATGTACGAGTACCACAAAGGGTTTGCTATTATGTTATTGTGAATGTCAAATTGTTATGAATTGTTTGAATGAGCAAATCAAGGGATATTACCATGTTATAGTGATTTCACAAACCGCCTCTAGAAAGTTTGATTAGTTGACGATTAGCTTCGGCTAATGGCATCCTAAGCAGATAACCGAGATGAGCAAATGATTAGCTATAACTAATGGCATCCAAAATGGATGATCGAGATGAAAAAATGATTAGCTTCAGCTAATGGCATTTGAATGGATGACTAGGACAAATGATTGATTAGCTCTAGCTAATGGCACCCAAAGCAGCTGACCGAGATGAACAAATGATTAGCTTCAGCTAATGGCATTCGAATGGATGACCGAGACAAATGATTGATTACCTTCAGCTAATGGCATCCAAATGGATGACCGAGATAAATAATTGATTACCTTCGGTTAATGGCATCTAAATAGATGACTGGGATAAATAATTGATTAGCTCTGGCTAATGGCATCCAAAGCAGATGACCAAGATGAATAAATGATTAGCTTCAGCTAATGGCATCCAAATGGATGACTGGGACAAATGATTGATTAGCTTCGGTTAATGGCATCCAAATGGATGACCGGGATAAATGATTGATTAGCTCCGGCTAATGGAATCTGAAGCGAATGAACGGGATGAACAAATGATTAGCTTCAACTAATGGCATTCAAATGGATGATCAGAATAAATTATTAATTAGCTTCGGCTAATGGCATCCAAATTGATGACCGAGATAAATAATTGATTAGCTCTGGCTAATCGCATCCAAAACGGATGACCAGGATGAACAAATGATTAGCTTCAACTAATGGCATCCAAATGGATGACGAGGACAAATGATTGATTAGCTTTGGCTAATAGCATTTGAATGGATGGCCGAGATAGATGATTGATTAGCTCCGACTAATGGTATCCGAATGGAAGACCGGGACAAGTGATTGATTAGTTTCAGCTAATGGCATCCTAAGTGGATGGTCAGGATCAACAAATGATTAGCTTCGATTAATGGCATTCAACGTGGATGGGCGAGATGAGTAAATGACTAGCTTCAGCTAATGACATCTTAAGTGAATGACCAAGATGAATAAATGATTAGCTATGATAAATGGCAACCTAAATGGATAATCAAGATGAATAAATGACTAGCTTTGGCTAATAGCATCCTAAGTGGATGACCGGGATGAACAAATGATTATCTATGGTTAATGGGACCTAATTAGATGACTAGGAAAAGTAAATGAATAGCTTCGGCTAATAGCATCATAAGTGGATGACCAGGATGAATAAATGATTGGCTTCGGCTTATGGCATCCTAAGAGGATAGTCGGATTTGAGAGTTATGAGTTAGTTTTAAGAACTGATGCATTCTTGTATACTATGTTTTGTATGTACTAAGTATATGAAAGAACTATGATTGATATGCTTTGAATAGAGAATAATATTAGTTTGGCTAACGGTATTCGAGATGAATGATCAGGTTTGAGTATTGTAATTAACCTCGGTAATTGATGAATTATTAACGGTGGTGTTTACATAAGTAAGGAGAAATGAAAGAATTATGCTATTTTGGTCCATGAATGAAATGTAACGTTAATATAGCTTTATTATGTTTTCTTAAATTTCCTATAATGCTTGAAATTACCTTGTGCTATAACAGGGACATTATACCAACACGGTGCGTAAGGAAATTCGTTTCGCGGCTCACATTTTGGAAAGAAATATATTCGCATGTTATGGGTGATATGAGTTCTGCATGAACAAACGTGTTAATCACTCAATTAGTCATCTGACCCTTTTTGTAAAGACTAGTAATTAAAAATTGAAATGAAACATGGATGTTAATGTACAAACAAGTTGATATGATGTGTATGAATATATACATATGAGGTATTCATCTAATGAGGATGTCATGTTGTGAAATTACATGAGGTGAAGATAACAAAAGTACTAGTTGTGTAACTTGTTGTTCGGTACTCTTGTATGACCTCATGATGATAACGAGATTAAAACAAGAATGTCGATATGATGTATTGCAAACCTATAAGTATGGAAATATAATATTAATGAACATAATGCAATGATTAATTTGAAGAATGATATGGTGAAAAACATCTAGAAACCGAACGATTTAAAAAAAAATCTAGCAATTTTGGCCTTGAAAAAGCCAAGTCGTTACAGCTTACCTTAGGTAGAATACTTTACGATGATAGTATCTTTCCTCTAGGATAACCAATCCCTTACCATAGATCTATGTTCTTTGTTGGCCAATTAGAATTTTCTTGTGACCATGATATTAGGTGGTGACTTCTCTTTTTATTTTTACCCCACTTTTTAAACATAAAACAAGCTCTTTTTTTTTTTAAAGCTTTCCCTGATATCAACTTCAACAAGAATGATAAATCCTCTTTTGATCACTTAAATACCTTCATATAGCTCATGTTATACTCAATGTCCGCTTATTTGTTACCTTTGTTTAGGATAGTATATAATCATGATTATAGAATAACATCTCCTCTATAAGATAACTTAGTGATCTCAAATTTGAGGATCACTTATACAACTTTCATGTGAGCCTTTTCATAGATACATGTTATATCTCCGTATGAAATTCTTATGCAGATTAGTTTAGCATACATATCATCTAACAAGACATTAGTTCTAGGTATTCCTAATACATCAGATTATGAGAACACATACTTCTTTTCATAAAGAAAAAAAAATATAATATGTAATAATTTCAACAGCTCAAATTAATTTTTAGTCTTTATGGTGCATTGACTAGGAACATTTAGGAACATTGTTTTAATACAATAGGAATATCATGATTATAACAACTTTATAATTTTATTTACAAAATATTTTTGTCCTGATGGTTTTATCTTTACCTTAAATTCATTAATAAAACATTAGCTTTATTAATAAATAATAAATGACCATTAAAGAAAAAAAACCTTTATTAATTATAAATATATTTTGCATGAACAAAATTAGTACCACATGTAACCAACTACAATTAACAACAAGACATATACACTATAATATTGTTCATTTCACATTACTTCTAATAAAAGTCGGTTCTCCACATATTAGTCTATTAGTAGAGGATTTTTTTTCTCCCTAGGTGGTCACTCTATTTCAAGATTTCTAGAATTGAGACAAGTTAAATCAAAATGCATGATGGAACAGTGAGGACACTTAGATACGTTCCTGTTATTGATAAGAAAGGGTTACAAGTTCTCTACTAAAAGTGGAGCTGTGAGATCGAAAAGATGCACATGCACTCGTCTATTATATTGATTGTAGTTGTACTTTTCTCGTCTTTCTTTTTATATTCAAATGTAATCAAGTTTTGGCATATGAGATTATGGTATATAATTGAGAAAAGAATCAGTATATTTAAGTAAAAATAATTGTTATGGTCAAAGTATATTTCAGTTAGATTTTTGCGAGCGTTATGTTGTGTAAAAAGAAACAGATTAGCTTCAGTGGTGAGCCTCACAAAATCTTGAAATTTTAATTATATTCATTCTACCCCATTAGGAGCCTTTTAAATTCCTTCCAAAGTATAAGGACAGACAACCGAACTTGACTATTAGAAGCAAGTATTTTTTTTTTTTTAGTAACTTATATAAAAATAAAAAATATATATATTTCAACATGGGCTTATATTGTGTTGTTTAAAAGTAAAAGTTACTGATCAAATAGAATAGGCAACAAATGGGTGATACACTAAACAAGATGATTATAAATCAGAGAAGGAAAAATCATAATCTACGACGCCCTGTCTTCGAGGGTGAGGAGCTGTGAAAAGGTCGGAGCGAGGAGAAGAAGGATTGGGTCCGCTCCAATTAAATCTTTAGATAAGAAGACAAAAAATAATTAATTAAATCTTAAAGAAGACAAAAGGATAAAAACAAATTCATAACGCGCCAATCTGATGTGGATGGGGATACCCTGTGCCTTGTTTATCACCATATTAAAAAAAAAATCTCAGTGTATGAAAATTAACTCCAGAAATATTTTTATTAATTTTTTTTTCTTCAAGCTTGAATTATTAAGAGCGTGTTAAGTAACCGAAACAATGTTTCTTTTTCTTATTGGAACAAAAAATTTAAAAAATGTGTTAATTTATTGAAAATGAATTTTTCCACCAAAAAAATTAAAACACATAAAGAATATAACTATTCTTTTATAAAAAACCCAAAATCAAAGTTTTGTGAAGCATGACACATTAAGATGGGGACGAATTCTCAACCCTTTGTCAAGCATTTCAAGAGTACTCAAGAAAACTGTGGGAAGGAATCATTATGACAGAAGCACCTGGAACAAAGTTTTCGTTAGTGAGCTGACAAAATTGGGTAATGCATCGTATATGTTATGGAGCAGGAAGCCACTTGGACCATGAAATGAAAGGGGCCTGAAAATTCTTTAATACCAGTCTAACCGAGTAACTAAAATGGAATTGACAGTAAGAAGTAAGGGAACTAATTGTATTAAAAAAAAACCCACTTTCACATTTTTAGACCAGTATATCAGAATAAGCAACAAAACTGCAGAATATCCCCAGCTTGCTTAAGCTTCCAGCTTCCAGGATTCTTTCCTTTCTTTTGAGTTGATGGTTATGCTCCCGTTAGCATGATTTTTACTTTGGTTGGTCCCCCTTGTAGATCATAGAATCATTAGTATTCTAGAATTGATTTCGATTCTAGTTTTGTACAAGGAATTTGATACCAGATTCCACAAGTACACATCAATTTAGCAGATTCTCTACCAACTTGGTACTCCATGACTGAATTTTTCCTTTTCTTTCATACAGCAATGACGTCTCCCCACTTGTAAACTTCTTTCAAATATACCTTTTTCTCCCTTTACCAAGGAAAGGAACAAGCAACAACTTTTTCGACTACGTGCTCAAGAAAGAGAAAAAAAAGATGCATAATTTAATGTTTATTTAGTTTTTATATTTTAAAGCATTTTTTTTATTGTTTTTTAAAGTAAAATTACATCTAAATAATATTTTTATTATTTTTTTATATTAACACATCAAAACATTAAAAAATTAATTTTAAATAAAAAAATCAAAATTTTTGAAAAGCATTGTTAACAACATTCTCAATCATTTCCTTAGCATCAAGATCATAATTTTTAAACTCGATCTAGTTCAAGACTCAGGTTCTAGATTTTAACCAGGTTGTTCGGATCAATTTTTTTAAAATAAAAACATCGTCGTTTAGTAAAAAAAACAAAAATCAACAAGTTGAAATCAAGTATTGCTAAGTCAGTCAAGTCACTCTTGATTTTATATTTCTTTATTTTTTCTTAAACTTAACCTTGTTCCACCTCCGGGTCGGCCGAGTTCCGAGTTTCAAAATTATGATCAAAACTAGATCGACAAGTTGACATGTGACCTAGGACTTGACTCATGACAAGTTTGATATTAAATGACTTGAAAAATTAACCTAGTTAAACTCAAATGAGACTTAATAAAAACAGAATATATTGTTATTCAAAATATCGTTTCAAAAAATATTTTAATAATTTGTCCAAAACAATGGTTTTAAACAAAAATAACAATAAAAAAAATTAATAGACCCAAATCAATCCATTAACTTACATGTTGATCCACCAACCTATGAAACAAGCTTTAAGATGCGTCATGGATCTGCCCGAGTCTTATAATCATGCATAATTATTACCTAAATAATTTTTAAAGGTGAAAATTAATCAAAATATTCAAAATATCTATAAAAATGGTCCTAAAAAGATAATAAAACCAAATGGTTTTTCAAATTTGTTGAATAAATTCAGTTAGAAGATTAAATTTGATTCAATTTCAAATTATAAAAATCAAATTTTAAAACCCAACCCAACCAAACCAAACCAAATCTAATTAAATAAAAAAAATCATTATAAACTAAAAACTCATTCAATCAAAAACTTTCAAAAACAGCCCAATTAAAGATTCATTAAGTTAAATAGGACTTCATCAATTTCGATGAACATAAAACCATACTAAAACCAATCAATTTAGTTCTTTTGTTCAGCTCGATTCAAAATTACCACAATTAAAAATAGTTTAGTTGGTTTTCTGGTCGTAACCAAATCATTTAATGAGATACTCAGCTAGTAACTCCCATTACTTCTTCCATCAGATGCCATTTCTACAATCAGAAAACCTAAGCAAAACATGCTATCAATTTTTTTTTTTTGAGGCAATAAACAATTTTAAAAACACAAAAATAGATTAAATTACTTTAACTTACAGCTTGATTATCTAAATATTTTTCTGCTTTTTGACATAGACTCTACAAATGATTATATTTCAAAATTTAATTTTGTTTAAGTTAAAATAATTTATTTTTCATTCATAAAGACTTTTTTTATTTATTTTACATACAAAAATTTATTTTATAATAATTTTAATTAAACATAAAAATATTTTTTAATCTGTATTTTTTAAACTATAAACACAATACCCAACACAAGCTAAACAGGAGACTCCATATCAACTAACCAAACAGACTCTAGGAAAAGGAGCACCAAAAAATTTATTGATGACAGAATTGCTTTCCTGCGAAGTAATAAAAAATAACCGTGGGGCCACAAGTCACCAAAAAAGAAAGCAGTGCTTTACAGAAAATAAGTCAAAATAGTGAGTACATTCTCCACAGATAAATTTTAATCCACCATTTTTTCTTCTAGGATAACATAAAATGACCACACCTAGCCCCTTGCGCGTGGAAATAGAACTGCCCGAGCACAAACTATTTTGAAAGAAACTAACTAGACCTTTACAGAAAGGAACTGAACCCCAAAACTAACAATTTCCAGAAGTAGGGCGAAAATAATGAAAGCCAGAGTAACCATTCGCCTCTGTATTAAGAGCTAACTAATAAAAACCAACATCAATAAAAACATTGAAGATAATTGCTTTACACCTGACATGGCAAAATAAAATAGAAAAATTGAAGCACTTGAGTTTGTGATCTAGATTTGTTTTCTTTTTTTATATTTGGTTCCATCTATTTTTTGTATGTCTTTTATCTCCCCGATGTAATATTATTTACTGGGCTTGCAGAATATTTTATAGATTTAAGAATTACTTATAATATATATAAGCTAATCCAAATACCTTATGCTATCATAAACAAAAAACACAAAACAAAGAAAGATTGAAACAAACATGATTGGAGCATCAATCCCACAATCTAGAGACAGGTAACATTAACTTCAAAATAAGCTTTAACCACCTAATTCGCTGAGTAAGTCCAGCAGAGATGGATTTAAATTATGTACAATTTAAAGTTAACCAAGTGAGTGTATAATCATTATTAATTTCTTCTAAGCTATATTAGCTAACTCGTATCAGTTTTGCTAATTTAACAAAATTAAATTCATAGAGCAACTAGAAGCTAGTTTTTTTATAACGGCAATGTTTAGTATAACGGAAGTTGTGTTTTTTATCAATTTTTATTCAACGAAAAGTTATAAATATATTTGGTTAAAATAATTTTTATTTAAATTAAAAGTTTATTATTAAACTGAATCAAATTTTTTATTTAATCAATTTTTTTAGCGTATAATTTATAATTATAATATAATCTTTTTCACAAAAAAATTGCTTTGATTTATTTTTATAAAATATGTTTTAAATTAAAATGTTTTAATTCTTTTTTAAAAAAATTATGTATAAAAAAAATTCCGAAATTATAATTCAGAATAAAAAATCATGCCAAACAAACAATTAACATCATTTCCTGGAAAACTTGCATTGTTACTGTAAAACAAAAAAATCTTCAAAGAAAAAATATATATATACATACAGCATAAAATTCATTCTTCGTACTATTTTTTTCACCAAGGTAAAAAGTGCAACAGCAAAGTCAACATCAAAATCAAATCAAGTAGCAGTGTAAGCAAGATAATTAAATTAACGATGGAAGAAAAAGAAATACCGTCTGCGGGTCAAGGCCGCGACTGGAAAACGATAAGGCTTTGTTGCATTTGCTCTCCCTGTAACTAACCAGCCTCTCACAAATCCAAATTATATATATATATATATAATTATGATTTTAAGATGCTAGCAAACAATACAATTTTCTAAAACAAACTGTTTTGTTTTGTTTAGAAAGAGAAAAAAAAGTGGAGTAAGGGAAGCACTGGATGCAGAGGTTTATCGATCGGTTCGTGTTTTTCGTGTAAAACAAAAAAATCTTCAGGAAAAGATCGATGAACCGCTGCCTCCAGTGTCTTCTCAACCAAACTCAAAAGCAATCTATTCTTTACATAGATCTGAAGATCAAATTAAAATAAAATCTTCAAATTCAATGAATGTGTATGCATAATGATAAATATGTGTTTATTTTATATAGAAGAAGAGGAAAGAAATTGAAGAATATCGTGTGAGAGTGTGTGTGAGGAGGGCTTCCCTTGGATTGGATTGGAGAAGGAAAGGAATCTTGAAGGAAGAAGGTTCGCCAATGCCGTACGTTTTATTTCCTCTCTGCTTCTTTTGTTTTTACTTTTTCGGCAATTTTATGTTTATTAATAATAAATATCGCGTGTGATTTTAAAGTTACCTTTCTACCCTTATTTTTATAGCAAATCGAAGATTGACACGTGATGTTAGTTGGCACCCTTGTTTATATGACTGGATGTCACTTAGACTTTGATAATCAACATCACAATTTCAATGGTGTTTGGGTAAAAATTAAGTTGGAAACAGGATTTCACTTCAGCCTTATTTTTCTAACATCATAGTTATTGTAATTTAGGCAAATCAAATGATATGTTATTTGTCTCGGCAAACAATGTTTCATTTTGTTTTTTTTTTTTTAAAATTAATCCGTTCTAATTGCATAAAAAAAATAAAGGCCTAGTCATACGGGCCTATCAAGGGAGGCTCGTGCATGGGCCTTGAAAAATGGGTCAGGTGGATTGGCCTACACTTTTCATTTTTTAAAAAAAAAATTAATGACTTTCTACGGTTTTTTCTCTAAATATTTTTATTTTATGTTTAAATTACTATATCTTCTTATGCGAATCCTAGCGGAATTGAACAGAACTCGCGAACCCAAGATCTATCTAACCCAAGTTTGCTGAAATTAGGATGAGCTTATCACAATAAAAGACATGCTCCAAGACAACAAGACTATAAACCAACTCAATCACAACGCCTACACTTAGAGACAACAAAATGAGTATAAATTCACAACAAAGATTAGTCAATTCTTTGAAGAGTTGAAAGTTCAATCAAGAACTAAGACTGGCAGCCAAAAGTTGGCAAAAATCAGAATATTATTAGCAAAAAAAAAATATACTGAAAATTATTCTCAAGAGTATTTATATTCTAAGCTAAAAACCTTAGTTTCCCTGATGGGTCACCTATAAACCCAATTTAAATAATAATCAATCCAAGCTAAAACTAGCCTAAACTAAATAGAATAAACAAGTCTAAAACCAAAACAAGTGTTTCCTCATAAAATAAAGAAAGTTTAATAGCCCAACTAATTTAATTAGACAAGTTAAGTTATTTATATATTCTGTATGGCAGCAACAAACCTAACTTCAAACGGATAGTTCTCCCTCGTCACAACAAATTAAAAGTCATGCCATATACCGTTTGAAAGATATGGAAGTCTAGTTTCTAGCAGAACTAAAATCACCTCACAATTCGACTTGTAGCTCTAGTTGTGATCATAAAGGTATCAAAATGTTAAATTGTCTAAATCCTTGTGTAACGATCTTGGTTACATCAACAAGCCCCTCTTAAACATGAATAAGATTAATCACAGCTTGCTCCTCATTATTTAATATCCTCTTGAAGTCCACCTTAACCGACGTATCTTAAAGAAGTCCATTGAAAGCCCTTTTAAACCTCTTAGCTCTAAGCCTTGTAACTGGACCAACCGGAACCTCCAATGGATCCTTTGGTGCTTAGATCGCATCATCCCCTCTTTCCTTAAAAGAATTCAACCTCGAATCATCACCTACATCAAACAAAGAAAGATTAGCAACATTGAATATAACATTAACATCATACTCACTTGGTGGGTCCACTTTTTAGGCATTATCATTAATCATTTCTATGATTTGAAAAGGACCATCTCCTCGAGGCATCAACTTTGATCTTTTTTGTTCAGGGAACATTTCCTTCCTCATATGTACTCAAACCCAATCACCTGATTCAAACCTCATCAATTTTCGTCCTCTATTAGCCTTGTGTACATATTGTTCTTTTTTGTTTTTTCTCTATTTGTTGTCGAATCTTTGTATGTAAATCCTTCACCACTTGTGCTTTTTTAGTACCATCAAGACTACCCATTTCATCCATAGGTAAAGGAATCAAATCTAATGGTGTCAAAGGATAAAAACCATAAACAATCTCAAATGGTGAATAATTAGTAGTAGAATGCACACTACAATTATATGCAAATTCAATAAATGGCAAAAACTTCCTAATTTTTAAGATTCTTTTGAATGACATCCCTTAACAACTGAGTTAAAGTTTGGTTAACAACTTCAGTTTGGCCATCTATTTGTGGATGGCAAGTAGTAGAATATAAAAGCTTAGTCCCTAACTTACCCTACAAAACCTTTCAAAAGTAACTTTAAAACTTAACATCTCAAGTTGACACAATACTCCTAGGAACACCATGTAGCCGAATGACCTCTCTAAAGAATAGGTTAGCTATATTTGTTGCATCATCAATTTTATAGCAAGCAATGAAAAGTGTCATCTTAGAAAATCTATCCACAACAACAAATATAGTCTCTTCCTTTCCTAGACCTAGGTAAACCCAAAATAAAATCTATAAAATTGTCAACCCAAGGTTCCTTAGGAACAGGTAAAGGTGTGTATAACCTATGAGGTATTATTCTAGACTTAGCTTGTCTACATGTTATGCACCTATCACAAATTATTTGCACATCTCTTTTCATTTAAGGCCAATAAAAGTGTTCACGTAAAACATCCAAAGTCTTAGCAATTCCAAAATGCCCCATTATACCACCCTCATGAGCTTCCCTTACTAACAATTCACGTATAGAACAATTAGGCACACAATTTATTTTCCTTAAACAAAAATCCATCATGCCTAAAAAACCTATTCTTGGTCGAAACTTTGCACTCATCATAAATAGAACCAAAATCATTATCATCAAGATACAATTCTTTAATATACTCAAATTCTAACAATTTAGTATTCAGAGTATTAAGAAGAACATACCTTCGCGATAAAGCATCTGCAACCACATTTTCCTAACCTTGCATATACTAATCACATATGGAAAGGTTTCAATAAACTCAATCCACTTGACATATTGCCTATTTAGCTTACCTTGACACTTCAAATGTTTTAATGACTAGTGATTGGTATGTATAACAAACTCTTAGGGCCATAGATAATGTTGCCAAGTCTCTAATTCTTTCACTACCGCATACAACTTCTTTTCATAAATGGAATAGTTAAGAGTTGTACCATTGAGTTTCTTACTGTAACATCATCATATCCGGGATAAAACAACAATCTCATGTTCACTAATAAATAAAGTAATTAATTTTTCTTATATATATACACACACACATACACACACACACACACACACATGGTGTTCATATTATAATTTACCAAACTTTTCACTAAAATTTTGGCAGTCTCCTCTATATCGGGAGATCCTAAGTTATCGACATACAACCTGTTTACACTTCTAATATACCACATCTCCTAAATCAATTCAACACAATCATCCTAGGTCTCAATCCTAAAAAACATCATTATTCATATTAACCACAACATTTATGTTATACATTGAACAACAATTATCACTATGGATGGATAAAAGATATAAATATGCATACATGGAACATGATTATATGAACTACTGAATTAAATCCATCAAATCAAGTTTAAACATTAATTATACAAATTAAGTTATACAAATGTTTCTATGTTTACAAAATATAAGGTCATCCTCCCTAGACTATATAACAAAAGGTGAATAAAAGTTAAAATCTACTCCTGCCTCACATGCGATGAACCTGAAACAAAATACATATTATTAAAACATGAATATTGTAATAAGTACAGTAATACCAATATCTAATAATTTGAAAAGGTACATATGTATTCTTGTTTTGTTCATTTCTCCCTTTCCATTTCCATCAGAACTTTTTTTCATTCATCTAATAAAAAATATTTCCTCTCTCATTAGCAACTTCCATTAAAACCAACTGCAACTATTTCACCCAACATATTACTAATACTATTTTCATCGGTATCATCATCATCCTGTTGGCATTAGGGTATGACGATCCCTTACCCAGGACCCTGACATACACCCAATGTATGCTAGTAAAAATCATGGTGATCCCCTCATTCGGGATCCTAACATACACTAAATACATGCTAGTAAAAAAAATCACGATGATCCCCTTACCTGGGATCCTAATATACACTAAATGTATGCTAGTAAAAAATATCACGGTGATCCCCTTACCCGGGATCCTAACATATACTACATGTGTGCTAGTAAAAAATCATGGTGATGCCCTTACTTGGGATCCTAACATACACTAAATGTATGCTAGTAAAAAATCACGATGATCCCCTTATCCGAGACCCTAATATACACTAAATATATGCTAGTCAAATCACTCTTACACTTCTCATATTTTCTTTATCAGTGGTTCTCCCATCACTTGGCAAATTCACACCAACTTCCATCCTTTCACATAACATCCAACATTCGTAAGTTCACATCTCACATAATTAACATATTAAATTCTCAAATTTAACAAGGAAGCTTAGCTGAGGATCACCTACCAGCAGTAGAAGCTCTACTCGTGTTCCTCTGCTACTGTTGTTGCACCACGCCAGTGGTCCCTCTTGCAATCACAGGTTTATCTCATAAATTTTCCTCATCCATGGATTCATTTTATATTAACCATATCAACAACCAATAGGTCTTTCTTTTAATAATTCCTTTCTTTATATTTTATATTTTTTTTCTCATTACACCCATCAATATTGTCATTCTTTGTCCAACCGTGGTTATCATTCTTTTCTTTATATTTGAACTATTATTGTATTGAACTGTTACTATTTTGAACCGTTACTGTCTTGAACCGTTTATTTCTTAAATTGTTACTGTTTTGAACCATTACTGTTTTTGTTTATGAACCATTACTGTCTTTAAAGGTCGCGTTCCGACCTCTCCTCAAAGTTTTAACTATATCCAGAGTTTTAGAACTTCGTTTCAAGTGAAGGTGGTCTTGTTGGAAAGCTAAAAACGAGGATACAAGCCCTCTAAAGGAAGAAGAACTCGGTTATGCTCTCAAGATAGTCAAAATTTCTCATTAACTAATCAGTCTTGCTACCCTACAGAGTCAGTCATGACCCAGTCTCGGTTGTTGACCCATAACTGGAGTTCTACAACTCCAAATTATGCAAGACCAATTTTCTTAGTTAGCTAACATCCAAAACTACAATTTCTATGAAGGAATCCAATTCTAATTTTCTCATCCTCCTACCCGAAATCTTATTAAAAGTCAGAAAAGGAGCATGTCCAGATTCGTCACCCCCTTCCATTCACATATAACATTCATAAACTATATTTTCTGGGCAAATTATCATGGTTTTACGCCCCCTAATCATATACCAGAACATTTAACAAATGAAATGTATAATTTTAAATGCAAAAAACCTTAGAGAGGTGGTTGTCCATAGTGAGGGCTGGACAGAACATAGATTAAAGGGATAAAATGCAAAGATGATGATCTTGTTAGAGTTGCATAATTATGTGAAACCAAAATAAAATTATAAATGTGTTAATGTCATGAATTATGTATATGTGGCTGAAGAACTTGTATGAAAATAAGCTGGTGGATGTTAAGTGCAAAAAATATGCGTGTATGTAACCTTGAAAGCATGATACAACTGAAACATGAATCTAATGACAAAGTATGTGCTGGAATTGAATTTGCATGTGTTTATGCTAAGATTGTATGATTCTGTTGGATCCAAAGAACAAATTGTGGTGTCGGCAGTGAATTAGTTTTCGCTGTCGAATGGTATGTCTACAGCGAATCGAGTTTTGTTGTCGAATGGTGTTCCTGTAGCGATATCAGTTTTCGATGCAGAATTGTGTTGTCTGCAGCGAATTAGCGTTTGCTGCCAAAATAGTGTTGTCTATAATGAATTAGCGTTCACTGTTAACATTCACTATTGAAATTTTGTTGTCTGTAGCGAATCAGCATTGGCTGCCAAAATTTTGTGTTGTCTGCAACGAAATAACAGTCGCTACTGAAATTGTGTTGTCTGCAATGAATCAAGTTTCGCTGCTAAATGGTGTTCTTCCAGTGAATTAATATAGCTGCTAAAATTGTGTTGTCTGCAGCAAATTAGCCGAAGCTAATCATTTGTTCATCCCGATCATCCATTTAGGATGTCATTAGCCGAAGCTAATCACTAACCAATCAAACATTCCATAGGCGGTTTATGAAATCACTAAAACATGATAATATATCATTTGTATTACTAATTCAAATGATTCATAACAATTTGACATTCACTATAACATAATAAAAGACCCTTTGTAATACTTGTACATACGTTCTGTAATAGTTTGGCGTTCAGTATAACATAACAATAGTTTCCTTATAACACTCAAACAAGCATTCCGTAACAATTTAGCATTCTGCATAACACAACATTAAATCCTTTGCAATACTTATACAAACATTCATGACAAGTAACATTCAGTATAATACAATGATAGATCCTTCGTAATACTTATACGACAATTCGTGATAATTAATGTTCAGTATAATACAATAATAGATCCTTCGTAACACTCATACAAATATTCATAACGATTTAGCATTTTGCATAACACAACAATAACTCTTTCGCAATATTCATATAAACATTCATGATAATTTAAATTCAGTATAATACAATGACATATCCTTCGTAGTACTCATACAACTATTCGTGATAGTTAATGTTCAGTACAATACAATAATAGATCCTTCATAATACTTATACGATCATTCATGATAGTTTAGCATTCCATATAGCACAACAATAAATCCTTCGTAATAAATTAACTTTGGAAACTCATGTTACGCTAGAAGGGGTGGAAATCACCTACTTGTTCCACCCGTGGGGTGTCCTTGTCCTGATGAAGGTCTGATCCCAGTCGCTCCACCTAAAATATCGATGGCCACAAATCAATACATTCGTATTCAGTAATTGCACAACTCTTCACCATACATGTCTCAAGCATACACAAGTTCATATTCAAGTGTTCCACATATTACAACCATATAATGCAATCATTTTAATCATTGGACCCATTAAAATATGTAACTTTGCTGCAGAAGTTAGTTAGCAAAAGCTGGGTCGCTAGTGACATAGATTCGTTAATAGACTAATTCGCTGAAACACAGAATCATTAGTGAATTGATTCACTGGCGACACTCCAATTCGACAGTGAAAACGGATTCGCTGCAGACACCATAATTTGGCAACAAACATTGATTTACTGTGGACAACTCAATTCGATAATGAAACTTGATTCGCTGTAAACAATAAAATTCATCAGTGAAAACTGATTCGCTGGAGACAACACAATTCGGCAACGAACACTGATTCACTATGAACAACATAATTCAACAATGAACATTGGTTCACTACAAACGATAAAATTTCGGCAGTGAACACTAGTTCACTATAGAGAACATAATTTCAATAGTGAACATTGATTCACTGCAAACAACACAATTTTAGTTGTGAACGCTAGTTCGCTGCAGACATTACAATTTCGACAGTGAATGCTACTTCGCTATAGACAACACAATTTCAGCAGCGACCACTAGTTAGCTACAGACAACACAATTCGGTAATGAACACTGATTCACTGCAAACAACACAATTTTGGCTGCAAACACTAGTTCGCTGCAAATAACATAATTTCAACAACGAACACTGATTCATTGTGGAAAACACAATTTCGACAGCAAGACAACCCAATTTCGGGCACACATGCATTTCAGTTCCAGCATTACCTTTGTTCTTAGAACCCAGCAGAATCACACAATTTCAAGCATGAACACGCATTTCAGTTCCAACATTACATTTATACATTAGCACATTTCCACATAATTTTGTCAAAGATTTATTACAAAAATTACTTCACATTTGTATGTATGATTTTGTTTTTAGAAAGGTCATCCCTCAAGCATTTGGCTGCCCAAACTCCTAGTCTGTCCAGCCACCATTATGGCTGGCCAACTAACTAGATTTGCATCTACAAAATCATCCATCCCCTCATACTGTATATTCTAGTTATAAGTCCCTCATTTAGCCCCATTATTGTCTTTCTTTTTAGTTTAGTTTTTTTACCCTTGGCAGCTAGTTTAAAATCTTGGCCAATCCCTCATGGTTTTTCTTCTCCCCTTCCATTCCGAGGCTCAAGAACAGGTGAAGAGAAGATTTGGTTCATACCTTACTGTTTTTAGTAGTTTTAGGAAGAAATTTAACAAGTTTTTCTTGTCTAGACTCATGTTTTTCTGCTTCTTCTTCCTCTCTGGTTTTGGTTTTCCTTCCCTTTTTCTCTAGTTGCACCAGCCGACCTGTTACACATCCTCTTTTATCATGGTTTCAGCCATATTCGGCCCTCATTAACTCTCATTTCCTCTTTAGGGTTTAAGAGGAATACATGCAGCTATATTGTGTGTTTTTCTCTGAAGAGAGGGAAGGGTTTGCTGTAGCTATTGGGGTTAGTTTTGGGAAAAGGAGGGTCACTTTCTCTCTTCTTCTCAACTCTCAACTCACTCTTTACTCAAGAGAGTTTGCATGCAAGTGGTCTAGTTAGCTTTTCTTGGGGGGAGAGAGGTTCAGTTGCAGCAATGGCTGCAACTATTTTTGGGGAAGAGGAAGAGTCACCCTTTCTCTCTTCTTGTATTTATAGTCCCTATAAGTATGCTAAGGTGTTTGGGTACTGGACCAAAGTTATCCTTATCCCTCTTTTAGGTTATCTTCGGTTGATTTCTATTCTAATTCACCCCTAGGATAGGTTGATCCAACACTAACTTTTGTTAGGTTTTACAATATCGCTATCGATTCCAAAATCGGCAGCAAAAACTATGTCACTACCGATTCAGAAATCAGCACCGAAGAACTGTGTTGTTGCTGATTTCAAAAATCGATAGTGGTGGTGAAGTCATTTTTAGCTTTAATTTCCCTTTTTGTTTTGGTGTTTACACTATAAATACTTCTAGTGTTAATAACTTTAGCTTGAAATGTACTAAATGGTATGATTGTATTTCTAGTATTTGGTTATTGAATCTCTTTTGTTATATGTGTGTGTGTATTCATTTCACGTTTGTTTTAAGTAAATGGAAAATGAAAAGAATATAAGATGAATTATGAGAAGCAATGTGAAAGAATAAAATGGAGAAATAATTGAGATGATGGGTGGTAAAGGCTACTGTGTATACGTAATATAGTTATTTCATATTGTGTTACCCAGGAAGATAAAAAAAAAAAAAAGAACTCAAGAAATGTATAAATTTTAGGGGAAACTCTGCTGTAAATTTGGTAAACCAAAGGATTAATAATGGATTTTTTTGTTAGCCAGATTGCAAAAAAAAAAAAAAAAAAAACCCTATTATACTCAAACATGATGATTAGAAATACAAAAGTTGTGAAACCCTGGAAATTTATAATTTAAATATGTAGATGTGTAAACCCTCATGTAAACGTAAGGCTGAAAGTGGTAATATTTCAATGAGTGATGAAAAACCAAGATTTGAAATAATAGATAAATAATGATATATAATGAAAGAGATGACCTCTACAAAATGAATTTTGGTTTATAATTCATAAGGACAGAGAAACTAGTAACGTGTTTTGATGGATAAAATAATGAGAAAAATAACAAAATATTTTTAGAAAATAAGTGAGGTAATAAAGAATGCATTATAATAAATGATAGTGCAATGAAAAAGGATAGGACTGAAGGTGCAAGCACCGATTAAAAATCAATGACGTTATTTTGAAATGGTAATAAGCCCGATAAATAAATAAAGGTGGAAATCCTAAAATGAATACATTTCAAAATAATAAAATGACCGTAAAAGTTTAGAAGGATAATTGATATGATTTTTGTTTGTGAAGATTGAACAAGAAAAATCTAGATTGTTTATGAAAAGTCATGAACTGAACAAGTTTATATTAGGAAGCAAAATTCTCAATCTAACGATAGGATCAGGATGAAATTTTGCATGAAGTCTATTAATATGTTTTCCTACCTTGGTTAAATATCTCATCCCAATCGGAGTTTGGTAAAGACTAACGATTTAAGCAGAAATAAACCAGATAGTTTACATGAAAAATAAAATAAAATACATAAAGTCATGAACGAGGGATAAAATTGTAATTATGAAAAAAGGTGCCTATAAAACTGCAAAGGCCACAAGTTAAAAAAAAAAGAGAAAAGAAAAAAAGAAGAAGAGAAAAACGGATAGAGAGAGCTGCAGATTTTGGAGTAAAACCAATAATACTCCGGTGACCATATCTCAGGATTCCACCGTGGGATCAAGCTCAGTTTTGGATATGTTGTTCTTATGACACGCATCTACGAACTGACCGGAGGGATTGAATGGAACCCACCCCATTTGATAGAAATCATCATCGTAACTTTCCTGAAAAACAAAAAGGAAATGCACCTGCAAGGCAGTTTGGTCGCCGACCAATTTCTCTCTCTTCCACCATTGGATCAAGCTACGTTTTGGATATGTTGTTCTCATTACACATATCTACGAGCTCACCGGAGGGATTGAAAGGAACACACTTTATTGGATAGAACTCATCATCGGAAAGTTCCTGAAAAACAAAAAGGAAATGCACCTGCATGGCAGTTTTGTCGCCGGCCGATTTCTCTCTCTTCCATCGTTGGATTAAGCTAAGGTTTGGATATGTTGTTGGTATTACACTTATCGACTAACTGATTGGAGGAATTGGAAGGAACACACTCCATTTGACAGCAATCCTCATCGGAACTTTCCTGAAAAACAAAAAGAAAATGCACCAACAGGGCAGTTTGGTCGCCGGCTGATTACTCTCTCTTCAACCGTTGGATCATGCTCCGTTTTGGATATGTGGTGCGCCTAGATGTGTCATGCATTCTGAACGGTGGAGATCGGAAATTCATCCTCCGGAAAGGTTTTGTGCATGTTGAACAGTAGCTCGTCCAGTTTTAGGTAAGCTCGGTTTTATGCAGATCTAGGGAGATCTAACCGTTGGATCATTATGATGTTGAGATATAGTATGCACAACGCTATGATATGTGGTCTGACCGTTGGGTTTAGAGGAATAATCAGAATTTGATGACTTATTGCCTTTTGAATCTATTACTAGTTTTGGCAAAATGTAGCAAGCTTGATTAAATACATGTTTTGATGAAATTAGAATTGTGTGGGTGTAGGTTTTATGGAAGATGTAATGGTAAAATATGTTGTTATTAGTATTATTACAGATTAATTGTGTATTCTTTATATGAGGTGAAGTATGATTATTATGTAGGAATAGTAAGGAACATCGCTATATGAACATGTTGATTGAATACAAAGCTAACTTGTTGGTTGTGTGGATATAAATGGGGTGGAACCATGAAGAAATTAAAATGAAAGAAATATGGAAAATAAAACATATTTAAAGCTAGCCATAAGTATTTTTGGAAAATTGATTAGTTAATGAAGATTGTCATGGATTCCAACTAGTAGGGTGAAATTGTTGTTATGATAATGATCTAAGAATATTAATTGTTAAGGTTTGCCGCATATGTTTAATCGCACAAGGAGAGAGTGAAAGAAAATGAATAGTTCATCATTTTGTTGTATTAATAATAATATTAGGAGAAATCCCAAAAGGAATGAGTTTTCTTATTTTTGATCTAATCTTTGCTATATTGTAAAGGTATGGAAATTGTTTGAATGTTTTGCTTTAGAATTGGTTTGAATTTGTAATTTAATGATGCCAAATGACCTTGGATGATGTTGCTTTTGCAATAAAAATAAGTTGGAAGTTGAAAAGGATTCCCAAGAAATGAAAATCCTCGTTGCCCAAAATTTTAGCTATAAAGGAGGGGCTATTATGATTGTTGATTTTGAGCCTTAAAACAAAATAATTTGGAGTTGGTTTCTTCATAAAAGTTGTATCTCCATGTTTTAGCCTTTCATAGAGATACATCACACCCAAAACTGAGTTTTTACAGCTTTAGTTAGGATTAAGACACTAGATAGTGTTCTGGGTTGGTTAAGCTAAATTGATTGGAATCAGACAATTTTTAATCTTTGCTTGGAATTTGCTGTTGAGTGATGGTTTTGATAACAAAATAATAAGAATGAATATAAACATGAAAATGAGTAAGAGTATGAGATCTTAAAGAAAATTCCTTGTGACTGGTTTGAGAATACTAGTTGAATGAGAATTAAATGAAGATGTGATGTTGGTTGTATTGTTGATAAAAATTGAATCCCTGGTGGTACAGGGAAAGCTGTGGGGATTGGACAATTGCATGGAGTGGCAGCACGTGCACCTCTTCTAGGTAGGTGACTTGCACCTTTCTTTTTTTTCATACGTTGAATATTGAAATGCTTTAATATGATTATTACCGTATTGTTAGAACCGATATTAGATTGTCGAACGCTTAAATGTTGACT
The DNA here is from genome assembly GCA_033617975.1 of Populus alba x Populus glandulosa. NCBI lineage: Eukaryota > Viridiplantae > Streptophyta > Magnoliopsida > Malpighiales > Salicaceae > Populus > Populus alba x Populus glandulosa. The sequence continues at coordinate 5,989,159 of CM066157.1, forward strand.
AAAGGTTGATTAGCTTCGGCTAATGGCATCCGAATGGATGGCCGGGATGAAGGATTGATTAGCTTCGGCTAATGGCATCCAGATGGATGACCAGGACAAATGAATGATTAGCTTCGGCTAACCGGGACGAACGAAAGGATGGCCGAGACGAACGATTGATTAGCTTCGGCTAATGGCATCCGAAAGGATGACTGGGACGAACGATTGATTAGCTTGGCTAATGGCATCCGAAGTGGATGATCGGGGTGAGTGAACGGTTAACCTCAGCAAATAATGCCTTAAGAGGATAACCGGGTTTAAGATTATGGTTGATTGCAAAATAAATAAAATAAAATTGGTGCATCTATATGTACTACTAGCTGTTTATACCAAGTACATGATGATATTATAAATGTTAATGCTTCATTTAACTGCCAGACCGTTAGTTACCATTATTAGTATTCTTAAGTATTTGCATTCTCTTAAATGTTTTGTACTGCTGCAGGGACATCACACCAACGAGATGTCTAGGAAACCCGATACACGAGAACCTAGTTTTGCAAGGAATCATGTAGATGCATTCTAAATCATAATGTATTTTGTATGAATCAATGTACTGAATGTATAACTGGAGGCTGGGTAATTCGTATGGAATTACTAGATATACTGGTAACCAAGGAAGGTTAACCAAATATGTGGGTAATTATATGAAATTACCAGAATTATTGGCAATTGAGATGAGTTAGCCAGATAGTTAACTTTTAAAAAGATTATGTGAATTAATTGATTGAAGTTAGAAGTATTAAATTCTAAATGTTATGAGTAAAATAATTAATATATGACTAAGATTTTGAGTAAATTAATTAATATGGTTATTGGGTAGACACAATGATTTGGAGATTGGAGGGGAATTGATAGATAATTAATTACCATAGTGTTGGTGGCTAAGGATACATTACAGTGATACTTAACATCATAATGATGGTGGCTAAGGGCATAAATTGATACTTGGCACTGTAATGAGGGTGACCAAAGTTATGTGAAGGATGCTTAGTGACCGTGGTGTCGATAACTAAGATTGTGTGTAAATGATACTTGGCAACCGTGGTTACAATGCATATGAGGTTAATAAGAAAATGAAAGGGATTCGATACGAATGGAAGAATCAAATGGCATGGATTAGCTACCAGGTTTGGATTGCTAATGGTATCGAAGAGGTTTCATCGGTGCTGGTATATTTTAAATTGATTAGTCTAGCCCAATATTATAAGACTAATGATATTAATGAGATTTATTAGTTTCAGCGATTACCTTCTAGCAACAGATTTAGAAAAGGAAAAAAAAATATTGATTAATTATTCCAAAAGAATGAGATAAGCTAATGATATCAAGAGAGGAATATCTTGGTATCAAGTGAAAATTGATTTATAAGGAGATGGTGTTCGCAAACCGTTGAGTTGTGTTGAGATTTCCAAGATGGAATTATTCTTGGCAAATGAGATAGGATATTAGATGGATATTGGTAATAGATGGAAAATATATGTTGTAAAAGAGGTTTATGCCTAATTTTATATATAAAAAGAAATTCCGTAGAGATTATTGTCTGCCATTGTTATTGCTTGTTACTATATTTTATATTTATGTGTACATGTTAATTTCTATTATCAGGTCCACCAGGGTTGCGTCAAGGGTAATACTAGTTTAGTTATCTTTTTCTTTTGACCATGTAAATTAATTGTAAATTAAAAGACTTATCTCCTAAAACTTGAGATGTAATATAAATCCGTAAATTTGAATGTATGTCTTTAATCTAATGGTTGAAACTCTTAGTACCTTTTTGACCATGCATGTTTACAGTTGAAATTGAATCTTTTATTTGAATTGCATTATATGATGTTATTGAATAAGATGTGTTGTGTTGATGAGAATGAGTTGGGTTGAGGCCCAGGATGATTGGGTCGTGATTTTGAGTTATTAGAAGTGTAAAAAGGGTATATGTCGATAACTTGGGACCTACCGGTACAGGGGAGACTCTGCCAAAATTTTGGTGAAAATTTTGGTGGAACCTGTATATATATATATATAAAAAAAATTACCTGAAATTTTCCAATATATTGCGAAAAAGAATGTAGAAAAATCTAGGCCGTTACAAAAGTTACATGAAAATTTTATGTCGTTACATTTTCTTTATCCTAAGACAACACTCACAGCATAATCACTAGCATCGCATATAATTTCAAAAGGTAATAATCAATTAGGAGGTTGAATGACAAGAGCATAAGCAAGCAAGTTCTTAAGTTTAACAAAGGCTTCTTCATAATCTTCAGTCCATTCAAAAACATTATATATCTTTTGTTAAGAGGTTACACAATGACTTAGATATTGCACTTAAATCTTTCATAAAGCTCCTATAAAACTAGCATGTTCAAAGAATGATCTAATATCTTTAACATATTTTGATGTTGGCAAGTTGGAAATTATCTAAATTTTAGACTTGTCAACCTCAATTCCTATTTATGAAACAATATGATCAAGTACAATACCATTTGTTACCATGAAATGACATTGTTCCCAATTCAACATAAGATTCTTCTTTTCATACTTGCTTAAAACGTTTTCCAAGTTTGTTAAATAATTATCAAATAAATCACCAAAAAAGAAAAAGAAATTATCCATGAAAATCTCAAGAAAACGTTCAACTATATCACTAAATATGCTAAGCATGCATCTTTGAAACGTGGCTAGTGCATTACATAATCTAGAAGGCATCCTTTGATATCTAAAAGTACCAAATGGACATGTGAAAATATTTTTCTCTTGATTTTCAAATGCAATTTCAATTTGGTTGTAACTTAAATAGCCATCTAAAAAACAATAAAATTCATGACCTGCAACTTGTTTTAGGATTTGATTCATGAGAGATAAAGAAAAATGATCTTTTCTAGTCATTGAATTAAATTTCCTATAGTCAATGCACATTCACCAACTAGTAATAGTCTTAGTTGGAATTAACTCATTTTTCTCATTTGTTATCATAATGACTCTAGACCTCTTAAGTACAACTAGTAATTGTCCTAGTCATGGCCAAAAAATTTTTTTATGTCTATTTATACACATAATCATGCTCCTTTATTTATAAGCCATTCTATTGAAATTTGATAGAGTTTCCTTTATAAATGAACATACCAAGTTATTGGCTATCTCATCCATTTCACAATCATTATCACAATATAGTCCATTTGTCTTAGACTTTATTTCATTTCATTTCAACCACAAGTCAATCCCAACCTTATATATACATTTTTCATTATTTTGATAATTCCATCATGTTCATTCCACAAGAACTTAACTATAAATAAATGCTAATAGAGAAATATTGTAACAACTCGGTTTTTTCATGACCAAAATCAATGGATTTTTTTTAAAATTTTTTGTAAGCCATTAGTGATTAGTATTTAAAAGTGCATGTTTATCAAGGTTTTATATCATCATTTTGCACTTGAAGTATCAATAACTCCTTAACTAAAGCATGTTTTATAGTAACAAGTCTGATACTATAAAATGCCTTAATATATGGTAAATGTTCATCTTAAATGCAGGCCTGTCACATAAATCAAAGGACTAATTGATGAATTCAACTACTGAAATTGTGAAGATAAAGAGAGGGTGAAGCTTAGAAAAGAGATGTTGGTGCAGTCCAAACTGGAACACTGTTTGGTAATTGGGTCATATCTCGAGTTCTAGATGTCCAAATGACCTCAATGTTTTACATAGATTAGGTAAGACATAGGCCTACAACTTTCATGTGGAGTCCAAGATTTAAAAAGGTCGTTTTCAAGTCCAAATTATAGCAACAATAGAGAAGTCTGAATCTGTCCTGTAGCCCGAACACTGTTCAGTGTTCAGCCATATCTCGAGTTCTAGAAGTCCAAATGACCTTAATTTTTTTTCCTGGAAAGCTAAGAGAATTTCCTAGAACTTTCATAGGTGTAGGTGGTTCCATTTCTGATGTTAGCAATGACGTTTTATTCAGACAAAAAGATAAGGATTTTTACCAAGTCAAGATGTGGCCACCCACTCAACAATTATTCATCAAATCAATAGTTCCAAATTTTTGCCTATAAAAGGAGGCATTTGCCATGCATTTAGGCATCTTGGTGTTCAGATCAAGATCATGCTGTTGCATTTAGGGACTAGTAATAAGCTGGTTGGGGGGTGTGATTAGTACTTAAAAGTGCATGTTTATCAAGGTTTTATATCATCATTTTGCACTTGAAGTATCAATAACTCATTAACTAAAGCATGTTTTATAATAACAAGTTTGATACTATAAGATACCTTAATTTATGGTAAATGCTCATCTTATATGCAGGTCTATCACATAAATAAAAGGATTGATTGATGATTTTAAGTATTGAAAGTGAAAGGACAAAGAGATGGCCAAACTTAGAAAAGATATGTCGGTGCAGTCCAAACCAGAACATTGCTCGGTAATTGGATCATATCTGGAGCTCTAGATTTCGGATTTAGGTCTATTTTATATGGATGGAAAGGTAAGACAAAGGCCTACAACTTTCATGGGAGCCCAAGATTTGAAAAGGTCGTTTTGAAGTCCAAATTGAAGGAACAACGAAGAAGTCCGAAGCTGTCCTGCAGCCCAAACACTATTTAGTGTTCAACCCATATCTTGAGTTCTAGAAGTCCAAATGACCTCATCTTTTTTTTGTTGGAAAGCTGAGACAATTTCCTAGAACATTCCTAAGGATTCTGGGCAAATTATGATGTTAGCAATGACGTCTTGACCAGACAAGAAGATAAGGATTGTTATCAATTCAAGATGTGGCCACCCACTCATCAATTAGTCAACAAATCAATAGTTCCAAATTTTGGCCTATAAAAGGAGGCACTTACCATGTATTGAGGCATCTTGGTGTTCAGATCAAGATCATGCTCTTGCTTTCTCTCTTTGTATTGCTTATGTCTTGCTTTCATTAATATCAAGTTTATGCACTTCATTTCCTTTCCTTTGTCTAGTTAACTTCTTTCTCATTTATGTTCTTGTCTTGCTCATTTATGTTTCTTTCTTTTATTATGTCCAGCTAAGTTAATTATGTCAAGGTGAAAAGGGTACACTAATGGTGTAAGAACAAGTATAATATAAACTTAACATGGAACTTAACGTTGGATACTAACATGTTTTATATTTGTTATCTTGTTCACTTTAATACTTTGCTTGTTAAATGGTTAATCTAGATTTATGTTGTATAACACTTGGTACAACAAATACTTGGCACTTTCATAGCCTATACTGTATGGTTTAACCGACACCTGAGCTATGAAAGGAACTTGATTTGTTGTTAACATAAGTTATAATCATGAATGCCTGCCAACATTTACAAGTATTAGCTTTATTCGAATAAGATAATTAATGTAATCATGTTAACAATTTATAATCTGATTGGAACCTCCTTTATGTGTGGTTTCCAATTGAGTAATAAGAGTTTATATTATACTTGTTTGAAGTACCATTAGTGGATCCTCTAACCTTGACATTTGTCTTTATCATTGTTTAATCCTTACGTTAATCTTTCATCTCAAAGTTCTCATTAATTTCTTCATCTTCTGCTTTTATTATTGTTATTATTATTATTATTACTTACATTCTGTTTATATTATATAATATATATCTTTGATCTTTTCATAAACTCAGTATATAGGCTGGAAACCTGTGACCCGATCTTTTAGATCATTCTCAGGTATAACAACGCCACGTACTGAGTATTATTATTCTTATTATTATTGTTATTATTGTTGTTATTGTTGTTGTTGTGTTGTTATTTATAATTTATACAATTAACCTCTCTGTGGTTCGACCCCGGTCTTGCCGGGTTATTTATTACTTCGACACTCCTGCACTTGGGAAAAGACATCAAGCTTTTGGTCGTGTCAAGTTTTTGGCGCCGTTGCCGGGGAGGTAAATTCTTGTATAAATTATAATATTTATTTTATCTTCTCTTTTCATTTTTCATTTTATTTAACTTTTGTTTCTTTTTCTTCTCTTTTATTTTCTTCCTTTTAATTCTCTTCTTACATGTGCATGAGAGTTTGGTCACGTGCATTAAGTGGTAGACTTTGTAGGGTATCCTCATCATTTTCAGAAAATATGGCCGAAGAAGATAATCAATCACTTCATAATGAGAATAATGAGAATAACCGTATGAGAACACTTAGAGACCACATGAATCCCACAAGAACAAGTGCACCCTCATGCATAGTTTTCCCTCCTGATGCATCTCATTTTAATTTTAAGCCAGGCATTATTCAACTCCTACCTTCTTTTCATGGTTTAGAACTAGAAAATCCATACTTGCATTTAAGGGAATTTGAGGAGGTTTGTAATACCTATAATGACTCAAATTGTAGCATGAACACCATTCGATTAAAGCTTTTTCCTTTTTCATTAAAAGATAAAGCTAAAACATGGCTACAAAATTTGAGACCAGGATCCATTCGTGCTTGGGATGATATGCAACAACAATTTTTAAAGAAGTTTTTTCCATCTCATAGAACAAACTCTTTCAAAAGACAAATCATCACTTTCACTCAAAAGCCAGGAGAAACATTTTACTAATGTTGGGATAGGTATCGAGATTTGCTTAATACTTGCCCACATCATGGTTTTGAAACATGGAGATTGGTTTCACATTTTTATGAAGGTTTAACACCTAGAGATAGGCAAATGGTTGAATTGATGTGCAATGGAACCTTTGAAGATAAAGACCCTAATGAAGCAATGGAGTACCTAGACTTGCTAGCCGAAAATGCTCAAAATTGGGACACCACAGGTACTTATGAGGCACCAAGTAAAACTCAACCTCATACATCCAGTGGAGGTATGCACAACCTTAGGGAAGATCATGATCTCCAAGCCAAGTTTGCATCTTTAGCTAGAAAAGTCGAGGCACTAGAATTGAAAAAGAGTGGTCAATTAAAATCGATTCAAGACATTGTGTGTCAAATCTGTGAAACAAATGAGCATGCAACCAATGATTGTCCAACTTTACCTTCTTTTAAGGAATGCCTCCATGAACAAGCCCATGCTCTAAACAGTTTTCAAAGGCCCAACCATAACCCATACTCACAAACGTATAACCCTGGTTGGAGAAATCACCCAAATTTCAGTTGGAAGAGTGATAGCAACAATGCACAAACTTCACATCCACCGTTTCAAGCACACCATAATTTCCAAAATTCTCATGGATATGTACCTCCTTAAGCTCCACCTTCTAGAAGAAATTTTGAGGAAACATTACATGCATTCATTGAAAAGCAGGAGACAATCAACACTCAACTTGCTCAAAGCATGACCGATTTTAAAGATGCTCTTGCAAAATTAACATCTGCTCTCAATTTCCAAGAGAAAGGTAAGTTTCCTTCTCAACCACAGCAAAATCCAAAGGGGCAATACAATGCAAATGCAAGTAGTTCTGGAAGCCAACACATGGATCAAGTCAAATCAGTCATCACTCTTCGTAGTGGTAAGGTTATTGAGAAACCTATTCTTGAACCTTGTGAGAAAGATGATGAGTCTATCTCTGAGGGTAAGGAAGGGGTTGAACTTGAACATTGCAAAGAAAAGGCTGATTCCCCGCCATCACTTCCATTTCCTCATGCCATGACCAAACAAAGGAAAGTCAATCACAACTCTGAAATCTTTGAAACTTTCAAACATGTAAGGATCAATATACCTTTGTTGGATGCTATTAAACAGGTTCCTTCCTATGCTAAATTTTTGAAAGATCTATGCACTGTGAAGAGAAAACTGAATGTGAAAAAGAAAGCCTTTTTAGCCGAACAAGTAAGTGCCATTCTTCAAAACAATAATGCTTTGAAATATAAAGACCCTGGTTGTCCTACAATTTCTTGCTTTATTGGAGAACATAAAATTGAAAGAGCCTTACTTGATCTTGGAGCTAGTGTGAATTTACTTCCATATTCATTTATCCTGTGGATTTTGTTGTCTTGGACACGCAACCTGTTGAAGCATGTAATTCAATTCCTGTCATTTTAGGACGTCCATTTCTTGCCACTTCTAATGCATTGATTAATTGTAGGAATGGACTAATGAAGCTATCATTTGGAAACATGACATTGGAGATGAATATTTTCAACATTTACAAGCAACCTGGAGATGATAATGATTTACAGGAAGTGGACTTTATTGAAAAATTAGTTCATGATCAATTTCAAACCACTTCTAGTGAAACTGAGATTGATGAATCTGATGATTTGCAAATGGTCTACTTTCAGGAATCAAAGGCATGCAATTGGAGACCACAAATTGAAGAATTGCCACCACGATCAATTGAGCCCATACCTTCAAGTGTTCAACCACCAAAACCTGAATTGAAGCCGTTACCATTTAATCTCAAATACTCATTTTTGGGAGAAAATGAAACTTTTCCGGTAATAATCTCTTCCAAACTTAATGCGCATCAAGAAGGTAAGTTATTACAGACTCTAAAAATGCACAAAAATGCATTAGGATGGACCATAGCTGACATAAAAGGAATTAGCCTTTTGATTTGCACACACAGGATTTATTTGGAGGAAAATGCTAAACCCTCTAGAGAAATGCAACGAAGGCTTAATCCTAATATGAAAGAAGTAGTGAAAAATGAAGTCATTAAGCTTCTAGATAATGGAATCATTTATCCTATTTCTGACAGCAAATGGGTAAGTCCTACCTAAGTTGTACCCAAAAAGTCTGGAGTCACTGTGATAACAAATGAGAAAAATGAGTTAATTCCAACTAGGACTGTTACGGGTTGGCTCATGTGCATTGACTATAGGAAACTTAATTCAATGACTAGAAAAGATCATTTCCCTTTACCTTTCATGGACCAAATCCTAGAAAGAGTTGCAGGTCATGAATTTTATTGTTTCCTAGATGGTTATTCAGGTTACAATCAAATTGAAATTGCATTGGAAGATCAAGAGAAGACTACTTTCACATGTCCATTTGGTACTTTTGCATATCGAAGGATGCCTTTTGGATTATGTAATGCACCAGCCACGTTTCAAAGATGCATGCTTAGCATATTCAGTGATATGGTTGAACGTTTTCTTGAGATTTTTATGGATGATTTTTCTATTTTCGGTGATTCATTTGATGATTGTTTGACTAACTTAGAAAAGGTTTTGAGCAGGTGTGAAGAGAAGAATCTTGTACTGAATTGGGAAAAATGTCACTTTATGGTAACAAACGGCATTGTACTTGGTCACATTGTTTCATCGAAAGGAATTGAGGTTGACAAATCTAAAATCGAGTTAATTGCCAACTTACCAACACCAAAATCTGTTAAAGATGTTAGATCATTCTTAGGACATGCTAGTTTTTACAGAAGGTTCATCAAAGATTTTAGTGTAATATCTAAGCCCTTGAGTAACCTTCTAACAAAGGATAATATTTTTGAATGGACTGAACATTGTGAGGAAGCCTTTGTTAAACTTAAAAACTTGCTTACTTCTGCTCCTGTCATTCAACCTCCTGATTGGTCATTACCTTTTGAAATAATGTGTGACGCTAGTGATTATGCCGTGGGTGCTGTCTTGGGACAAAGAAAAGATAAGAAACCTTATGTGATTTACTATGCAAGTAAAACTTTAAATACTGCTCAAATGAATTACACCACCACTAAAAAAGAATTACTTGCAGTAGTATTTGCATGTGACAAGTTCAGATCTTATCTTGTTGGCTCACCTGTTGTTGTTTTTAGTGATCATGCAGCATTGAAATATCTTCTCTCTAAGAAAGATTCTAAGGCTAGATTGGTGCGGTGGATTTTGTTACTTCAAGAATTTGATATCACAATCAAAGACAAGAAAGGCACCGAAAATGTTGTCGCGGATCATTTGTCAAGATTGACAACCGATTCGAAATCTAACATTACACCAATCGATGACTACTTTCCTGATAAATCTTTATTTTCTGTCTCTACGATGCCTTGGTTTGCTAATATTGTTAATTTTCTTGTTTCAGGACAATTGCCAGCTCATTGGAGTACCCAAGACAAAAGAAAGTTCTTGAACGAAGTGAAGAACTTTTATTGGGATGACCCTTATTTATTCAAATATTGTCCTGATCAAATATTTCGAAGATGCATTCCTGACAATGAGGTAAGTAGTGTCATTAAATTTTGTCATTCTGAGGCATGTGGGGGTCATTTCTCATCAAGAAAGACAGCTGCAAAAATCTTACAAAGTGGATTTTACTGGCCCACCATGTTCAAAGACTCACATGCATTCTGTAAGATTTGTGAAAATTGTCAAAAGTTGGGATCTATTTCGAAACGTCACATGATGCCTTTAAATCCTATTCTTGTCATTGAGATCTTTGACTGTTGGGGTATAGATTTCATGGGTCCATTTCCTCCATCATTTGGTTTCTTGTACATATTGGTCGCAGTAGATTATGTTTCAAAATGGATAGAGGCAATTCCAAGTCGAACCAATGATCACAAAACAATGATAAAGTTTTTGAAAGAAAACATTTTAAGTCGATTTGGAATCCCTCGAGCCATGATAAGTGACGGTGGAACACACTTTTGCAACAAGCCATTTGAGTCTTTAATGAAGAAATATGGAATCACACATAAAGTTGCCACCCCTTATCACCCTCACACAAGTGGACAAGTAGAGCTTGCTAATAGGGAGATCAAACAGATCTTAGAGAAAACAGTGAACCCTAATAGGAAAGACTGGTCTTTAAGACTTAATGATGCACTTTGGCCTTATCGAACTGCTTATAAAACATCATTAGGTATGTCACCTTATAGACTAGTCTATGGAAAACCTTGTCACTTGCCTGTGGAAATTGAACATAAAGCTTATTGGGCTATTAAAGCTTTCAATTCAAGCCTTGATGATGCTAGTCAGCTGCGAAAATTGCAAATAAATGAGCTTGAGGAAATAAGAAATGATGCATATGACAATTCGAAAATTCATAAAGCAAGAATTAAAGAGTTTCATGACAAGAAAATACTGAGAAAAACATTCAATGTTGGTCAAAAAGTCTTGCTTTATAATTCTCGACTCCATTTATTTCCTGGAAAACTAAGATCAAGATGGAGCGGTCCTTTTATTGTGAAACATGTGTATCCATATGGGGCCTGTGATATTGAGAATCCAAAGAATGACAATGTTTTCAAGGTAAATGGGCATCGTTTGAAAGTTTATTTTGACAATTTTTCGGTTGACAATGACTCTATTGAATTGAGTGATCCTGTATATAAAGATTGATTCTTTTTCTCACATTGTTTTGTGTTTTGTTGTATCTATTGTTTTGCTAGTCTCTCTTTCACCCCGGTCAAATGGCGGATAACGGTACTCCGTGACTTAAGTCGGTTCTTTCAGTTTCCCAAATAACTGATATCTGTATATATTTGTAAAATTCTTAGCTCTTTCTCCCTTCTTTGAATCTCTTCTCTAATTCTCTTTTGAAAATGGACACCACTCTTGAAAAGTTGAAAAGGTATTTTCCCGCTTTGCCTCCAAATGCGATTAATAAAATTTACCGTGCTAGGTGTGCAAGATTGAGGTTATTAATGAATCATGAAATTCCTGAAGATATTCGCTGGCTAATTGAAGCAAAGGTCCGCTTATCAGGTGAGTCCTCCAATTCTTTCATTTCACACATGCCTGGAACAGGTAAAAGCACTTTTGCAAAGAAACGTCGTGCAAAACGACTGAAAGTCTGTCACAAATGTGCCAGATGGACTTGTAATGCGACATGTCGTTCTTTAGGAATGGTATCTGTAAACCGTGAAGATAAGATACAATTCATTAAGGATGGCCTGAGTAAGGGGTCTTTAGATAATCTTTTGTTGACCCTTGAGACGCATCCTAGTGGAGATGTGCATCGTGTAATTCATGATTTATGGCCACAATTCCATAAAGAACATGATCGACTGAGTCTTGGGAATCTGACTAAAAAAGACCCTGTTTGCCAGTTTTTAAGAAAACTGGATGGGAAGCCTATCCCCGACCCATAGAGGGCGTTTAAGCCGTTCTTGGACGTAAAACCAAGGGAAGATGTGAGCCACAATCACAACTACCTGTACATACATGCTTTTTCAAAATAAATAATTAATAAAGAGAGAGAGAGAGAGAGAGAGAGTTTGTAAGACTACAGCTGACCTACATATAGGTGGTATGATTGCATTTTCACTTTTTCATCTATAAATTCTTCTCTTCCTTCCCTTCATTTCTACTCATCCCATATATTCATCAAATATAGAAGTGTGTAGAAATGACAGGTTCCTCAAGTCATCAGATAAGAAATATTTGTGTTTTCGGTGGATCCAGTTCTGGGAAAGAAAAAGAGTTTTTAGAATCAGCGAATCATCTTGGTCGGGTACTAGCTGAGAGAAAGATTCATTTAGTGTATGGGGGAGGTAGCCATGGGTTAATGGGAGGTGTGTCAATGGCTGCATTTTTAGGAGGCAGTCAAGTTTTGGGGGTTGTCCCCAAAGCTTTAGCAACTGGGGACATCATTGGAAAAACAATTGGAGAGGAACTACAGGTCCCAACAATGTCTGACCGACTGAATACCATGTTTAGCCATGCTGATGCCTTCATTGCCTTACCAAGTGGTTTGGGCACATTGGAAGAAATCTTTCATATTTCATCTTGGGCCCAACTGCACATTCACCATAAACCTATAGGTTTGTTAAATGTTAATGGTTTTTATGATAAGTTGCTGTCTTTCCTTGATCAAGCTGTGGAACAGGAATTTCTAACATCTTCGGCACGACAAATCATAATCTCTGCTGCTACTGCTGAACAATTAATTGACCAACTACAATCTTTCATCCCTGTCATTGATCCCTGCATGAGTCGCCTAGATTGGTCAACTAAGGACAGCCGTAAAAAGCTTAGATTAGATTTGAGCCTTCATTGGTGAAACCTTGTGTCTTTTGGTTTTATTAATAGCATATTATTTTGTTTTGTTACTTCTTATGTTTGTTTAAGTGTGTTTCAGGTTTGTCATTGTTCGATGTTTCAGGTGATGTCTTCTATACTCTATCTTTCTACCTTCGAACATTGAGGACAATGTCTCGTTTTGGTTGGGGGGAGAGGGTAGTATTTTTTTTTTAAAAAAAAAATACTAACTTGCTAACTATTTTTGCTATTATTAAAACCATTTGACAAAATTGTTATTAGGATGGCAGAGTATGGAATCAATTTTATTGACTCTAGAGACGCATCTTAGTAAGTTTCATTACCAAGGTCTATCATAATACTTCTTGAAATATTCAGGTTTACAAACTCTCACATTGTTATCACTTGATTCTGCTCCTATACTCATTTAACAAGTATTATTAAACCTTCATTTTCACACACACACTTTAACATATGATTGTGGGTTGCACATTGGATTATTACATTAATTATGTTCTTTTGTTGAAGGTAACAACTAAGAGAAAAGGATAGTATATAATTTGCAAAAAAAAAAAAAGAAAAAAAGAAAAAAAAATAGTATTGATGATAATAAAACGTGGATAAGTTTGGTTTCGTAGCCTCCCTAACCTAAGCAATTAAGCCCGAAGGGGTGTTTTAACACCTAATACCCTAATGTCAACTGACTTGGGAGCTATTGGCCCAAAGCTTGTTACATGGGTTAAGGAGAAAAGCTTAAGGGAATCAAACATTGCACTATCTACGTATCAGTATCTGCAACCCGAGTTGTTAAGCTCGTAGGGGTGTCTCAACACCTAATGCCCTAAGATCAACTGGTCTGAGAGTCATTAGCCTAAAACTCGTTACATGGGTTAAAGATACATTGTGTTTTAAGTTGTATGTGTATATAAATAAAAAGAAAAAAAAAGAAAAAAATAATAATCCCAACCCAAGGAAGTTCACCTTAAACATTTGAACATAATATTGTTTTCTTCCAACAAAAGCCCCATCATCTATGTTTTCATTGAGCACACAAAAAGAAGGTTTATTAATATCTTGTTTACGAAGTATGAAGCAGGAATATAAATTTAATGAGAGTTTGTTTATCTGGATAGATTAATGGAAGTTGAATGATGAATGCCTTGCTTTGTGGAACTTGCAAATTGTTTCTCTATTTTAACGCTTTAGATTACTAGGGACTAGTAATAAGCTGGTTGGGGGGTGTGATTAGTACTTAAAAGTGCATGTTTATCAAGGTTTTATATCATCATTTTGCACTTGAAGTATCAATAACTCCTTAACTAAAGCATGTTTTATAATAACAAGTTTGATACTATAAGATACCTTAATTTATGGTAAATGCTCATCTTATATGCAGGTCTATCACATAAATAAAAGAATTGATTGATGAGTTTAAGTATTAAAAGTGAAAGGACAAAGAGATGGCCAAACTTAGAAAAGAGATGTTGGTGCAGTCCAAACCGGAACATTGCTCAGTAATTGGATCATATCTGGAGCTCTAGATTTCGAATTTAGGTCCATTTTATATGGATGGAAAGGTAAAACAAAGGCCTACAACTTTCATGTGGAGCCCAAGATTTGAAAAGGTCGTTTTAAAGTCCAAATTGAAGGAACAACGAAGAAGTCCGAAGCTGTCCTGCAGCCCAAACACTATTTAGTGTTCAACCCATATCTTGAGTTCTAGAAGTTCAAATGACCTCATCGTTTTTTTGTTGGAAAGCTGAGACAATTTCCTAGAACATTCCTGAGGATTCTGGGCAAATTATGATGTTAGCAATGACGTCTTGACCAGACAAGAAGATAAGGATTGTTATCAAGTCAAGATATGGCCACCCACTATCAATTAGTCAACAAATCAATAGTTCCAAATTTTGGCCTATAAAAGGAGGCACTTACCATGTATTGAGGCATCTTGGTGTTCAGATCAAGATCATGCTCTTGCTTTCTCTCTTTGTATTGCTTATGTCTTGCTTTCATTAATATCAAGTTTATGCACTTCATTTCCTTTCCTTTGTCTAGTTAACTTCTTTCTCATTTATGTTCTTGTCTTGCTCATTTATGTTTCTTTCTTTTATTATGTCCAGCTAAGTTAATTATGTCAAGGTGAAAAGGGTACACTAATGGTGTAAGAACAAGTATAATATAAACTTAACATGGAACTTAACGTTGGATACTAACATGTTTTATATTTGTTATCTTGTTCACTTTAATACTTTGCTTGTTAAATGGTTAATCTAGATTTATGTTGTATAACACTTGGTACAACAAATACTTGGCACTTTCATAGCCCATACTGTATGGTTTAACCGACACCTGAGCTATGAAAGGAACTTGATTTGTTGTTAACATAAGTTATAATCATGAATGCCTGCCAACATTTACAAGTATTAGCTTTATTCGAATAAGATAATTAATGTAATCATGTTAACAATTTATAATCTGATTGGAACCTCCTTTATGTGTGGTTTCCAATTGAGTAATAAGAGTTTATATTATACTTGTTTGAAGTACCATTAGTGGATCCTCTAACCTTGACATTTGTCTTTATCATTGTTTAATCCTTACGTTAATCTTTCATCTCAAAGTTCTCATTAATTTCTTCATCTTCTGCTTTTATTATTGTTATTATTATTATTATTACTTACATTCTGTTTATATTATATAATATATATCTTTGATCTTTTCATAAACTCAGTATATAGGCTGGAAACCTGTGACCCGATCTTTTAGATCATTCTCAGGTATAACAACGCCACGTACTGAGTATTATTATTCTTATTATTATTGTTATTATTGTTGTTATTGTTGTTGTTGTGTTGTTATTTATAATTTATACAATTAACCTCTTTGTGGTTCGACCCCGGTCTTGCCGGGTTATTTATTACTTCGACACTCCTGCACTTGGGAAAAGACATCAAGCTTTTGGTCGTGTCATACCACCTATATGTAGGCCAGCTATAGTCTTACAAACTCTCTCTCTCTCTCTTTCTCTCTCTTTATTAATTATTTATTTTGAAAAAGCATGTATGTACAGGTAGTTGTGATTGTGGCTCACATCTTCCCTTGGTTTTACGTCCAAGAACGGCTTAAACGCCCTCTATGGGTCGGGGATAGGCTTCCCTTCCAGTTTTCTTAAAAACTGGCAAACAGGGTCTTTTTTAGTCAGATTCCCAAGACTCAGTCGATCATGTTCTTTATGGAATTGTGGCCATAAATCATGAATTACACGATGCACATCTCCACTAGGATGCGTCTCAAGGGTCAACAAAAGATTATCTAAAGACCCCTTACTCAGGCCATCCTTAATGAATTGTATCTTATCTTCACGGTTTACAGATACCATTCCTAAAGAACGACATGTCGCATTACAAGTCCATCTGGCACATGTGTGACAGACTTTCAGTCGTTTTGCACGACGTTTCTTTGCAAAAGTGCTTTTACCTGTTCCAGGCATGTGTGAAATGAAAGAATTGGAGGACTCACCTGATAAGCGGACCTTTGCTTCAATTAGCCAGCGAATATCTTCAGGAATTTCATGATTCATTAACAACCTCAATCTTGCACACCTAGCACGGTAAATTTTATTAGTCGTATTTGGAGGCAAAGCGGGAAAATACCTTTTCAACTTTTCAAGAGTGGTGTCCATTTTCAAAAGAGAATTAGAGAAGAGATTCAAAGAAGGGGGAAAGAGCTAAGAATTGTACAAATATATATAGATATCAGTTATTTGGGAAACTGAAAGAACCGACTTAACTCACGGAGTACCGTTATTCGCCATTTGACCGGGGTGAAAGAGAGACTAGCAAAACAATAAAACACAAAACAATGTGAGAAAAAGAATCAATCTTTATATACAGGATCACTCAATTCATTAGAGTCCTTTTCAACCGAAAAATTGTCAAAATAAACTTTCAAACGATGCCCATTTACCTTGAAAACATTGCCATTCTTTGGATTCTCAATATCACAGGCCCCATATGGATACACATGTTTCACAATAAAAGGACCGCTCCATCTTGATCTTAGTTTTCCAGGAAATAAATGGAGTCGAGAATTATAAAGCAAGACTTTTTGACCAACATTGAATGTTTTTCTCAGTATTTTCTTGTCATGAAACTCTTTAATTCTTGCTTTATGAATTTTCGAATTGTCATATGCATCATTTCTTATTTCCTCAAGCTCATTTATTTGCAATTTTCGCAGCTGACTAGCATCATCAAGGCTTGAATTGAAAGCTTTAATAGCCTAATACGCTTTATGTTCAATTTCCACAAGCAAGTGACAAGGTTTTCCATAGACTAGTCTATAAGGTGACATACCTAATGATGTTTTATAAGCAGTTCGATAAGCCCAAAGTGCATCATTAAGTCTTAAAGACCAGTCTTTCCTATTAGGGTTCACTGTTTTCTCTAAGATCTGTTTGATCTCCCTATTAGCAAGCTCTCCTTGTCCACTTGTGTGAGGGTGATAAGGGGTGGCAACTTTATGTGTGATTCCATATTTCTTCATTAAAGACTCAAATGGCTTGTTGCAAAAGTGTGTTCCACCGTCACTTATCATGGCTCGAGGGATTCCAAATCGACTTAAAATGTTTTCTTTCAAAAACTTTATCACTGTTTTGTGATCATTGGTTCGACTTGGAATTGCCTCTATCCATTTTAAAACATAATCTACTGCAACCAATATGTACAAGAAACCAAATGATGGAGGAAATGGACCCATGAAATCTATACCCCAACAGTCAAAGATCTCAATGACAAGAATAGGATTTAAAGGCATCATGTGACGTTTCGAAATAGATCCCAACTTTTGACAATTTTCACAAATTTTACAGAATGCATGTGAGTCTTTGAACATGGTGGGCCAGTAAAATCCACTTTGTAAGATTTTTGCAGCTGTCTTTCTTGATGAGAAATGACCCCTACATGCCTCAGAATGACAAAATTTAATGACACTACTTACCTCATTGTCAGGAATGCATCTTCGAAATATTTGATCAGGACAATATTTGAATAAATAAGGGTCATCCCAATAAAAGTTCTTCACTTCGTTCAAGAACTTTCTTTTGTCTTGGGTACTCCAATGAGCTGGCAATTGTCCTGAAACAAGAAAATTAACAATATTAGCAAACCAAGGCATCGTAGAGACAGAAAATAAAGATTCATCAGGAAAGTAGTCATCGATTGGTGTAATGTCAGATCTCGAATCAGTTGTCAATCTTGACAAATGATCCGCGACAACATTTTCGGTGCCTTTCTTGTCTTTGATTGTGATATCAAATTCTTGAAGTAACAAAATACACCGCACCAATCTAGCCTTAGAATCTTTCTTAGAGAGAAGATATTTCAATGTTGCATGATCACTAAAAACAATAACAGGTGAGCCAACAAGATAAGATCTGAACTTGTCACATGCAAATACTACTGCAAGTAATTCTTTTTCAGTGGTAGTGTAATTCATTTGAGCACTATTTAAAGTTTTACTTGCATAGTAAATCACATAAGGTTTCTTATCTTTTCTTTGTCCCAAGACAGCACCCACGGCATAATCACTAGCGTCACACATTATTTCTAAAGGTAATGACCAATCAGGAGGTTGAATGACAGGAGCAGAAGTAAGCAAGTTT
The DNA here is from genome assembly GCA_033617975.1 of Populus alba x Populus glandulosa. Taxonomy (NCBI): domain Eukaryota; kingdom Viridiplantae; phylum Streptophyta; class Magnoliopsida; order Malpighiales; family Salicaceae; genus Populus; species Populus alba x Populus glandulosa. The sequence goes on from CM066157.1 coordinate 6,007,745, forward strand.
TTAAGTTTAACAAAGGCTTCCTCACAATGTTCAGTCCATTAAAAAGTATTATCCTTTGTTAGAAGGTTACTCAAGGGCTTAGATATTACACTAAAATCTTTGATGAACCTTTTGTAAAAACCAGCATGTCCTAAGAATGATCTAACATCTTTAACAGATTTTGGTGTTGGTAAGTTGGCAATTAACTCGATTTTAGATTTATCAACCTCAATTCCTTTCGATGAAACAATGTGACCAAGTACAATGCCGTTTGTTACCATAAAGTGACATTTTTCCCAATTCAGAACAAGATTCTTCTCTTCACACCTGCTCAAAACCTTTTCTAAGTTAGTCAAACAATCATCAAATGAATCACCGAAAACAGAAAAATCATCCATAAAAATCTCAAGAAAACGTTCAACCATATCACTGAATATGCTAAGCATGCATCTTTGAAACGTGGCTGGTGCATTACATAATCCAAAAGGCATCATTCGATATGCAAAAGTACCAAATGGACATGTGAAAGTAGTCTTCTCTTGATCTTCCAATGCAATTTCAATGATTGTAACCTGAATAGCCATCTAGGAAACAATAAAATTCATGACCTGCAACTCTTTCTAGGATTTGATCCATGAAAGGTAAAGGGAAATGATCTTTTCTAGTCATTGAATTAAGTTTCCTACAGTCAATGCACATGCGCCAACCAGTAACAGTTCTCGTTGGAATTAACTCATTTTTCTCATTTGTTAACACAGTGACTCCAGACGTTTTGGGTACAACTTGGGTAGGACTTACCCATTTGCTGTCAGAAATAGGATAAATGATTCCATTAGCTAGAAGCTTAATGACTTCATTTTTCACTACTTCTTTCATATTAGGATTAAGCCTTCGTTGCATTTCTCTAGAGGGTTTAGCATTTTCCTCCAAATAAATCCTGTGTGTGCAAATCAAAGGGCTAATTCCTTTTATGTCAGCTATGGTCCATCCTAATGCATTTTTGTGCATTTTCAGAGTCTGTAATAACTTACCTTCTTGATGTGCATTAAGTTTGGAAGAGATTATTACCGGAAAAGTTTCATTTTCTCCCAAAAATGAGTATTTGAGATTAAATGGTAACGGCTTCAATTCAGGTTTTAGTGGTTGAACACTTGAAGGTATGGGCTCAATTGATCGTGGTGGCAATTCTTCAATTTGTGGTCTCCAATTGCATGCCTTTGATTCTTCCTGAAAATAGACCATTTGCAAATCATCAGATTCATCAATCTTAGTTTCAATAGAAGTGGTTTGAAATTGATCATGAACTAATTTTTCAATAAAGTCCACTTCCTGTAAATCATTATCATCTCCAGGTTGCTTGTAAATGTTGAAAATATTCATCTCCAATGTCATGTTTCCAAATGATAGCTTCATTAGTCCATTCCTATAATTAATCAATGCATTAGAAGTGGCAAGAAATGGACGTCCTAAAATGACATGAATTGAATTACATGTTTCAACAGGTTGTGTATCCAAGACAACAAAATCTACAGGGTAAATGAATTTATCAACTTGTACTAACACATCCTCAACTATTCCTCTAGGCACTTTTACAGATCTATCAGCAAGTAAAAGAGTTACAGAGGTTGGTTTTAACTCACCTAGATTGAGACTCTGAAAAACTGAATATGAAAGTAAATTCACACTAGCTCGAAGATCAAGTAAGGCTCTTTCAATTTTATGTTCTCCAATAAAGCAAGAAATTGTAAGACAACCAGGGTCTTTATATTTCAAAGCATTATTATTCTGAAGAATGGCACTTACTTGTTCAGCTAAAAAGGCTTTCTTTTTCACATTCAGTTTTCTCTTCACAGTGCATAGATCTTTCAAAAATTTAGCATAGGAAGGAACCTGTTTAATAGCATCCAACAAAGGTATATTGATCCTTACCTGTTTGAAAGTCTCAAAGATTTCAGAGTTGTGATTGACTTTCCTTTGTTTGGTCATGGCATGAGGAAATGGAAGTGCTGGTGGGGAATCAGCCTTCTCTTTGCAATGTTCAGATTCAACCCCTTCCTTACCCTCAGAGATAGACTCATCATCTTTCTCACAAGGTTCAAGAATAGGTTTTTCAATAACCTTACCACTACGAAGAGTGATGACTGATTTGACTTGATCCATGTGTTGGCTTCCAGAACTACTTGCATTTGCATTGTATTGCCCTTTTGGATTTTGTTGTGGTTGAGAAGGAAACTTACCTTTCTCTTGGAAACTGAGAGCAGATGTTAATTTTGCAAGAGCATCTTTAAAATCTATCATGCTTTGAGCAAGTTGAGTGTTGATTGTCTCTTGCTTTTCAATGAATGCATGCAATGTTTCCTCAAAATTTCTTCTAGGAGGTGGAGCATAAGGAGGTGCATATCCATGAGAGTTTTGGAAATTATAGTGTGCTTGAAATGGTGGCTGTGAAGTTTGTGCATTGTTGCTATCACTCTTCCAACTGAAATTTGGGTGATTTCTCCAACCAGGGTTATACGTTTGTGAGTATGGGTTATGGTTGGGTCTTTGGAAACTGTTTAAAGCATGGGCTTGTTCATGGAGGCATTCCTTAAAAGAAGGCAAAGTTGGGCAATCATTTGTTGAGTGTTCCTTGGTTTCACAAATTTGACACACAATCTCTTGAACAGATTTTAATTGACCACTCTTTTTCAATTCAAGTGCTTCGACTTTTCTAGCTAAAGATGCAAACTTGGCTTGGAGGTCATGATCTTCCCTAAGGTTGTGCATACCTCCACTAGATGTATGAGGTTGAGTTTTACTTGGTGCCTCATAAGTACCTGTGGGCAAGTATTAAGCAAATCTCGATACCTATCCCAACATTGATAAAATGTTTCTCCTGGCTTTTGAGTGAAAGTGATGATTTGTCTTTTGAAAGAGTTTGTTCTGTGAGATGGAAAAAACTTCTTTAAAAATTGTTGTTGCATATCATCCCAAGCACGAATGGATCCTGAACTCAAATTTTGTAGCCATGTTTTAGCTTTATCTTTTAATGAAAAAGGAAAAAGCTTTAATTGAATGGTGTTCATGCTACAATTTGAGTCATTATAGGTATTACAGACCTCCTCAAATTCCCTTAAATGCAAGTATGGATTTTCTAGGTCTAAACCTTGAAAAGAAGGTAGGAGTTGAATAATGCCTGGCTTAAAATTAAAATGAGATGCATCAGGAGGGAAAACTATGCATGAGGGTGCACTTGTTCTTGTGGGATTCATATGGTCTCTAAGTGTTCTCATACGGTTATTCTCATTATGAAGTGATTGATTATCTTCTTCGGCCATATTTTCTGAAAATGATGAGGATACCTTACAAAGTCGACCACTTAATGTACGTGACCAAACTCTCATGCACGTGTAAGAAGAGAATAAAAGCAAGAAAAGAAAATAGAAGAAAAAAAAACAAAACAAAAGAAATGAAGCAAAATAAAATAAAAAAAATGAAAAGAGAAATTAAAATAAGTATTATAATTTATACAAGAATTTACCTCCCCGGCAACGGCGCCAAAAACTTGACACGACCAAAAGCTTGATGTCTTTTCCCAAGTGCAGGAGTGTCGAAGTAATAAATAACCTAGCAAGATCGGGGTCGAACCACAGAGAGGTTAATTGTATAAATTATAAATAACAATACAACAAAAACAACAATAACAACAATAATAACAATAATAATACTCAGTACGTGGCGTTGTTATACCTGAGAATGATCTAAAAGATCGGGTCACAGGTTTCCAACCTATATACTGAGTTTATGAAAAGATCAAAGATATATATTATATAATATAGATAGAATATAAATAATAATAATAATAATAACAATAATAATAATAATAAAAGCAGAAGATGAAGAAATTAATGAGAACTTTGAGATGAAAGATTCACGTAAGGATTAAACAATGATAAAAACAAATGTCAAGGTTAGAGGATCCACTAATGGTACTTCAAATAAGTATAGTATAAACTCTTATTACTTAGTTGGAAACCACATATAAAGGAGGTTCCATTCAGATTATAAATTGTTAACATGATTACATTACTTATCTTATTCGAATAAAGCTAATACTTGTAAATGTTGGCAGGCATTCATGATTATAACTTATGTTAACAACAAATCAAGTTCCTTTCATAGCTCAGGTGTCGGTTAAACCATACAGTATGGGCTATGAAAGTGCCAAGTATTTGTTGTACCAAGTGTTATACAACATAAATCTAGATTAACCATTTAACAAGCAAAGTATTAAAAGTGAACAAGATAACAAATATAAAACATGTTAGTATCCAACGTTAATGTCCATGTTAAGTTTATATTATACTTGTTCTTACACCATTAGTGTACTCTTTTCACCTTGACATAATTAACTTAGCTAAACATAATGAAAGAAAGAAACATAAATGAACAAGATAGGAACATAAATGAGAAAGAAGTTAACTAAGTAAAGGAAAGGAAATGAAGTGCATAAACTTGATATTAATGAAAGCAAAACATAAGCAATACAAAGAGAGAAAGCAAGAGCATGATCTTGATCTGAACACCGAGATGCCTCAATACATGGTAAGTGCCTCCTTTTATAGGCCAAAATTTGGAACTATTGATTTGTTGACTAATTGATGAGTGGGTGGCCACATCTTGACTTGATAACAATCCTTATCTTCTTGTCTGGTCAAGACGTCATTGCTAACATCATAATTTGCCCATAATCCTCAGGAATGTTCTAGGAAATTGTCTCAGCTTTCCAAAAAAAAAAGATGAGGTCATTTGGACTTCTAGAACTCAAGATATGGGCTGAACATTAAATAGTGTTTGGGCTGCAGGACAGCTTCGGACTTCTTCGTTGTTCTTTCAATTTGGACTTCAAAACGACCTTTTCAAATCTTGGGCTCCTCATGAAAGTTGTAGGCCTTTGTCTTACCTTTCCATCCATATAAAATGGGCCTAAATCCGAAATCTAGAGCTCCAGATATGATCCAATTATCGAGCAATGTTCCGGTTTGGACTGCACCGATATCTCTTTTCTAAGTTTGGCCATCTCTTTGTCCTTTCACTTTCAATACTTAAACTCATCAATCAATCCTTTTATTTATGTGATAGGCCTACATATAAGATGAGCATTTACCATAAATTAAGGTATCTAATAGTATCAAACTTGTTATTATAAAACATGCTTTAGTTAAGAAGTTATTGATACTTCAAGTGCAAAATGATGATATAAAACCTTGATAAACATGCACTTTTAAGTACTAATCAGAAGCTAACACATGGATCAAGTCAAATCAGTCATCACTCTTCGTAGTGATAAGGTTATTGAAAAACCCATTCTTGAACCTTGTGAGAAAGATGATGAGTCTATCTCTGAGGGTAAGGAAGGGGTTGAACCTGAACATTACAAAGAAAAGGTTGACTCCCCGCCAGAACTTCCATTTCCTCATGCCATGACCAAACAAAGGAAAGTCAATCACAACTTTGAAATCTTTGAAACTTTCAAACAGGTAAGGATTAATGTACCTTTGTTGGATGCTATTAAACATGTTCCTTCCTATGCTAAATTTTTGAAAGATCTGTGCACTGTGAAGAGAAAACTAAATGTGAAAAAGAAAGTCTTTTTAGCTGAAAAAGTAAGTGCCATTCTTCTGAACAATAATGCTTTGAAATATAAAGACCCTGTTTGTCCTACAATTTCTTGCTTTATTGGAGAACATAAAATTGAAAGAGTCTTACTTGATATTGGAGCTAGTGTGAATTTACTTCCAAATTTAGTCTTTCAAAGTCTCAATCTAGGTGAGTTAAAACTAACCTCTGTAACTCTTTTACTTGCTGATGATCTGTAAAAGTGCCTAGAGGAATAGGTGAGGATGTGTTAGTACAAGTTGATAAATTCATTTACCCTCTAGATTTTATTGTCTTGGATACACAACCTGTTGAAGCATGTAATTCAATTTCTGTCATTTTAGGACATCCATTTCTTGCCACTTCTAATGCATTGATTAATTATAGGAATGGACTGATGAAGCTATCATGTGGAAACATGACATTGGAGATGAATATTTTCAACATTTACAAGAAACCTGGAGATAATAATGATTTACAGGAAGAGGACTTTATTGAAAAATTAGTTCATGATCAATTTCAAACCACTTCCAGTGAAATTGAGATTGATGAATCTGATGATTTGCAAATGATTAATTTTCAGGAAGAATCAAAGGCATGTAATTGGAGACCGCAAATTGAAGAATTGCCACCACTATCAATTGAGTCTATATCTTCAAGTGTTCAACCACCAAAACCTGATTTGAATCCGTTACCATTTAATCTCAAATACTCATTTTTGGGAGAAAATGAAACTTTTCCGGTAATATTCTCTTCCAAACTTAATGCACATCAAGAAGGTAAGTTATTACAGACTCTGAAAATGCACAAAAATGCATTAGGATGGACCATAGATGACATAAAAGGAATTAGCCCTTTGATTTGCACACATAGGATTTATTTGGAGGAAAATGCTAAACCCTCTAGAGAAATGCAATGAAGGCTTAATCCTAATATGAAAGAAGTAGTGAAAAATGAAGTCATTAAGCTTCTAGATAATGGAATCATTTATCCTATTTCTGACAGCAAATGGGTAAGTCCTACCCAAGTTGTACCCAAAAAGTCTGGAGTCACTGTGATAACAAATGAGAAAAATGAGTTAATTCCAACGAGAACTGTTACTGGTTGGCGCATGTGCATTGACTATAGGAAACTTAATTCAATGACTAGAAAAGATCATTTCCCTTTACCTTTCATGGATCAAATCCTAGAAAAAGTTATAGGTCATGAATTTTATTGTTTCCTAGATGGCTATTCAGGTTACAATCAAATTGAAATTACATTGGAAGATCAAGAGAAGACTACTTTCACATGTCCATTTGGTACTTTTGCATATCAAAGGATGCCTTTTGGATTACGTAATGCACCATCCACGTTTCAAAGATGGATGCTTAGCATATTCAGTGATATGGTTGAACATTTTCTTGAGATTTTTATGGATGATTTTTCTTTTTTTAGTGATTCATTTGATGATTGTTTGACTAACTTAGAAAAGGTTTTGAGCTGGTGTGAAGAGAAGAATCTTGTATTGAATTGGGAAAAATGTCACTTTATGGTAACAAACGACATTGTACTTGGTCACATTGTTTCATCGAAAGGAATTGAGGTTGATAAATCTAAAAACGAGTTATTTGCCAACTTACCAACACCAAAATCTGTTAAAGATGTTAGATCATTCTTAGGACATGCTGGTTTTTACAGAAGGTTCATCAAAGTATTTAGTGTAATATCTAAGCCCTTGAGTAACCTTCTAACAAAGGATAATATTTTTGAATGGACTGAACATTGTGAAAAAGCCTTTGTTAAACTTAAAAACTTGCTTACTTCTGCTCCTATCATTCAACCTCCTGATTGGTCATTACCTTTTGAAATAATGCGTGATGCTAATGATTATGCCGTGGGTGCTGTCTTGGGATAAAGAAAAGATAAGAAACCTTATGTGATTTACTATGCAAGCAAAACTTTAAATAGTGCTCAAATGAATTACACCACCACAAAAAAAGAATTACTTGCAGTAGTATTTGCATGTGATAAATTCCGGTCTTTTCTTGTTAGCTCACCTGTTGTTGTTTTTAGTGATCATGCAACATTGAAATATCTTCTTTCTAAGAAAGTTTCTAAGGCTAGATTGGTGCGGTGGATTTTGTTACTTCAAGAATTTGATATCACAATCAAAGACAAGAAAGGCACTGAAAATGTTGTCGCAGCTCATTTGTCAAGATTGACAACAGATTCGAAATCTGACATCACACCAATCGATGACTACTTTCCCGATGAATCTTTACTTTTTGTTTCTACGATGCCTTGGTTTGCTAATATTGTTAATTTTCTTGTTTGAGGACAATTGCCAGCTCATTGGAGTACCCAAGACAAAAGAAAGTTCTTGAATGAAGTGAAGAACTTTTATTGGGATGACCCGTATTTATTTAAATATTGTCCTGATCAAATATTTTAAAGATGCATTCCTGACAATGAGTAAGTAGTGTCATTAAATTTTGTCATTCTGAGGCATGTGGGGGTTAGTCGCAGTAGATTATGTTTCAAAATGGATAGAGGCAATTCCAAGTCAAAACAATGATTTCAAAACAGTGATAAAGTTTTTGAAAGACAATATTTTGAGTCGATTTGGAATCCCTCGAGCCATGATAAATGATGGTGGAACACATTTCTGCAACAAGCCATTTGATTCTTTAATGAAGAAATATGGAATCACACACAAAGTTGCTACCCCTTATCACCATCAGACAAGTGGCCAAGCAGAGCTTGCTAATAGGAAGATAAAATAGATCTTCGAGAAAACAATGAACCCTAATAGGAAAGACTGGTCTTTAAGATTTAATGATGCACTTTGGGCTTATCGAACTGCTTATAAAACATCATTAGGTATGTCACCTTATAAACTAGTCTATGGAAAACCTTGCCACTTGCTTGTGGAAATTGAACATAAAGCTTATTAAGCTATTAAAGCTTTCAATTCAAACCTTGATGATGCTAGTCAGCTGCGAAAATTACAAATAAATGAGCTTGAGGAAATAAGAAATGATGCATAAGACAATTCAAGAATTCATAAAGCAAGAATCAAAGAGTTTCATGACAAGAAAATACTGAGAAAAACATTCAATGTTGGTCAAAAAGTCTTGCTTTATATTTCTCAACTCCATTTATTTCCTGGAAAACTAAGATCAAGATGGAGCGGTCCTTTTATTGTGAAACATGTGTATCCATATGGGGCTTGTGATATCGAGAATCCAAAAAATGGCAATGTTTTCAAGGTAAATGAGCATCGTTTGAAAGTTTATTTTGACAATTTTTCAGTTGAAAATGACTCTATTGAATTGAGTGATCCTGTATATAAAGATTAATTCTTTTTCTCACATTGTTTTGTGTTTTGTTTTGGTGTAACTTTTATTTTGCTAGTCTCTCTCTCACCCCGGTCAAATGGCAGATAACAATACTCCGTGACTTAAGTCGGTTCTTTCAATTTCCCATAATAACTGATATCTGTATATATTTGTACAATTCTTTACTCTTTCTCCCTTCTTTGAATCTCTTCTCCAATTCTCTTTTGAAAATGGACAACACTCTTGAAAAATTGAAAAGGTATTTTCCTGCTTTGCCTCCGAATGCGATTACAAAAATTTACCGTGCTAGGTGTGCAAGATTGAGGTTGTTAATGAATCATGGAATTCCTGAAGATATTCGCTGGCTAATTGAAGCAAAGGTCCGATTATCAGGTGAGTCCTCCAATTCTTTCATTTCACACATGCCTGGAACAGGTAAAAGCACTTTTGCAAAGAAACATCATGCAAAACGATTGAAAGTCTATCACAGATGTGCCAGATGGACTTGTAATGCGACATGTCTTTCTTTAGGAATGGTATCTATAAATAATGAAGATAAAATAGAATTAATTAAGGATGGCTTGAGTAAGGGGTCTTTAGATAATCTTCTGTTGACCCTTGAGACGTATCCTAGTGGAGATGTGCATCATGCAATTCATGATTTATGCCCACAATTCCATAAAGAAAATTCTCGACTTAGTCTTGGGAATCTGACTAAAAAAGACCTTGTTTGCCAGTTTTTAAGAAAACTGGATTGGAAGCCTATCCCCGACCCATAAAGGGCGTTTAAGCTGTTCTTGAACGTAAAACCAAGGAAAGATGTGAGCCACAATCATAACTACCTGTACATACATGCTTTTTCAAAATAAATAAATAAAAAGAGAGAGTGTCAGAGAGAGTGTGAGACTATAGCTGGCCTATACATAAGTGGTATGATTGCATTTTCAATTTCTCATCTATAAATTCTTCTCTTCCTTCCCTTCATTTCTACTCAACCCATACATTCATCAAATATAGAAGTGTGTAGAAATGACAGGTTCCTCAAGTCATCACATAAGAAATATTTATGTTTTCGATGGATCCAATCGTGGGAAAGAAAATGAGTTTTTAGAATCAGCAAATCATCTTGGTCGAGTACTAGCTGAGAGAAAGATTCATTTAGTGTATGGGGTAGGCAGCCTTGGGTTAATGGGGGGGGTGTGTCAATAGCTGTATTTTTAGGAGGTAGTCAAGTTTTGGGGGTTGTCCCCAAAGCTTTAACAAATGGGGACATCATTGGAAAAATAATTGGAGAGGAACTACAGATCCCCACAATGTCTGATCATCTAAATGCCATATTTAACCTTGCTGATGCCTTCATTGCCTTACCAGGTGGTGTGGACACATTGGAAGAGATCTTTCATATTTTCTCTTGGGCCCAACTACACATTCACCATAAACCTATAGGTTTGTTACATGTTAATGGTTTTTATGATAAGTTGTTCTCTTTCCTTGATCAAGCTGTGGAACAGGAATTTCTAACATCTTCGGCACGACAAATCATAATCTCTACTGCTACTGCTGAACAATTAATTGACCAACTACAATCTTTCATCCCTGTTATTGATCCCTGCATGAGTCGCCTAAATTGGTCAACTAAGGAAAGCCGTAAAAAGCTTAGATTAGATTTGAGCCTTCATTGGTGAAACCTTGTGTCTTTTGGTTTTATTAATAGCATATTATTTTGTTTTGTTACTTCTTATATTTGTTTAAGTGCGTTTCAGGTTTGTCATTATTCGCTGTTTCAGGTGATGTCTTCTATACTCTATCTTTCTACCATAGGATATTGAGGACAATGTTTCGTTTTGGTTGGGGGGAGAGGGTAGTAGTTAAAAAAAAAACTTACTAATTGTTTTTTCTATTATTAAAACCATTTGACAAAATTGTTATTAAGATGGCAGAGTAAGGAGTCAGTTTTATTAACTCTTGAGACGCATCTTAGTAAGTGTCTTTATTAGGATGGCAGGGTAAGAAGGAAATTTTATTGACTCTTGAGACGCATCTTAGTATGTATCATTACCAAGGTCTATCATAATACTTCTTGAAATATTCAAGTTTACCAACTCTCGCATTGTTATCACTTGATTCTACTCAAATACTCATTTAACAATTATTCTTAAACCTTCATTTTCACACACATACTTTAACATGTGATTGTGGGTTGCACATTGGATTATTACATTAATTATGTTCTTTTGTTGAAGGTAACAACTAAGGAAGGGATAGTATATAATTTGCAAAAAAAAAAAAATTGATAGTATTGATGATAATAAAAACATAGATAAGTTTGGTTTCGTAGCCTCCCTAACCTAAGCAATTAAGCCCGGAGGGGTGTTTTAACACCTAATACCCTAAAGTCAATTGACTTGGGAGCTATTGGCCCAAAGCTTGTTACATGGGTTAAGAAGAAAAGTTTAAGGGAATCAAACAATGTATTATCTACATATCAGTATCTACAACCCGAGTTGCTAAGCTCGTAGGGGTATCTCAACACTTAATGCCCTAAGACCAACTGGTCTGGGAGTCATTAGCCTAAAACTCGTTGCACGGGTTAAAGATACATTGTGTTTTAAGTTATATGTGTATATAAATAAATAAATAAAAAAGAAAAAAAGAAATAATAATAATAATCTGAACCCAAGGAAGTTAACCTTAAACATTCGAACATAATATTGTTTTCTTCCAACAAAAGTCCCATCATCTATGTTTTCATACATTGAGCACATAAAAAGAAGGTTTATTAAAATCTTGTTTAAGAAATATGAAGCAGGAATATAATTTAATGAGAGTTTATTTATCTAGATAGATTAATGGAAGTTGAATGATGAATGCCTTGCTTTGTGGAACTTGCAAATTGTTTTTCTATTTTAACGCTTTGATTGCTAGGGATTGGTAATAAGCTGGTTGGGGGGGGTGTAATTAGTACTTAAAAGTGGATGTTTATCAAGGTTTTATATCATCATTTTGCACTTGAAGTATCAATAACTCCTTAACTAAAGCATGTTTTATAATAACAAGTCTGATACTATAAAATGTCGTAATATATGGTAAATGTTCATCTTAAATGCATGCCTATCACATAAATCAAAGGATTGATTGATGAATTCAACTACTGAAATTGTGAAGATAAAGAGAGGGTGAAGCTTAGAAAAGAGATGTTGGTGCAGTCCAAACTGGAATACTGTTTGGTAATTGTGTCCTATCTCGAGTTCTAGATGTCCAAATGACCTCAATGTTTTACATAGATTAGGTAAGACATAGGCCTACAACTTTCATATAGAGTCCAAGATTTAAAAAGGCCGTTTTCAAGTCCAAATTATAGCAACAACAGAGAAGTCTAAATCTGTCCTACAGCCCGAACATTGTTCAGTGTTTTGCCCGTATCTCGAGTTCTAGAAGTGCATATGACAACAATTATTCATCAAATCAATAGTTCCAAATTTTGGCCTATAAAAGGAGGCATTTGCCATGCATTTAGGCATCTTGGTGTTCAGATCAAGATCATGCTCTTGCTCTCTTTCTTTGTATTTTGTAATGTTTAAGTTTTATTTGATGTTATATTATTCTCTTGTTTATGCTTTTCATTTTCTTTCCTTTATTTATATAATTATGTTCTTATCTTGTTTATTTATGTTTCTTTCTTTCATTATGGTTAGCTAAATCTATTATGTCAAGGTGAAAAAGTTACACTAATGGTGTAAGAACAAGTATAGTATAAACTCAATATGGACTTTAATGCTTGAAACTAACATGTTTTATATTTATTATCTTGCTCACTCTTAATACCTTGCTTGTTAAATGGTTAATTTAGATTTGTGTTGAACAACCCTTGGTACAACAAATGCTTGGCACTTTCATAGCCTAACCGTATGGTATAACCTACACCTGTGCTATGAAAAGAACTTGATTTGTTGTTAACATAAGTTATCACTATGAATACCTGATAATATTTACAAGTATTGGCATTACTCGAATAAGATAATTAATGTAATCATGTTAATAATTATAATTTGATTAGAACTTCTTTTGTGTGGTTTCCAGTTGAGTAATAAGAGTTTATACTATACTTGTTTGAAGTACCATTAGTGGATCCTCTAACCTTGATATTTGTTATTATTATTATTTAATCCTTACATCAATCTTACATCTCAAAGCTCTTTTTATTACTACTATTACTATTATTAATATCATTACTACTACTATTATTACTATTATTGTTATTATTAGTATTGGTATTAGTATTACTACTACTACTACTATTATTATTACTACTACTACTAATTATTATTGTTGTTGTTGTTGTTGTTGTTGTTGTTGTGTTGTTATTTATAATTTATATAGTTAACCTCCCTGTGGTTCGACACTCCCGCACTTGGGAGAAGACATCAAGTTTTTGGTCGTGTCAATTAGGTTCTTGATGCTTTTCACAATACCATTGTAAATCCCGAGAAAAAAAAATCAAGGCTGGATTAAATTAAAGGAAATAAACTAAACTAAAAACAAGTGGGGGCAAAACGAAAACACTTAAAGAAAATGGGGCCTAAATGAAAATAAGAATAATTATAAAGCATAAGTACTCCTTTTCTCACCAAAAATAGATTTGTAGATAACATAAAGAAACAAAAGAGGGAGTTTTTATATTTATTTTTACAAATCAAGAGAGAAACACCAAAATTTCAAAAACCCATCCAAGATTAAGGGTTATAAGTAGAATAAACACTGGTGGGAAAGGGATTAACAAGAAAAATTAAACAAAAAGAGAATAGGGGAGGGTTAGCTGTCATTAGAAAGAAAATGAGGGATCAAAACCTTGATTCGTACTGGGTAAGGTATTCTAAACTTGCTCTAATGAGTCATTTCAAGTCAATCGATTATGAATTGAAGCCTGAATGTTAGTTTATAGATTTGAGTTCTTAGACTTGAATTGAGGAAAAAGTATGAGTTGCTAAATTAAAGAACTTCATGTGTTGTATGTAAATGGAAAGGTTGATGAATTTGTACGGTTTAGTCTCTTGACTTTTAGAGAGATTTCGAGCAAGAGGATGAAGGAATTAGGATCAGGTTCCTCATAGAAATTCTAGTTTTGGATGTTGGCTAACTAATGAAATTGGTCTTGCTCAATTTGGAGTTATAAAACTCCAACTATGGGTCACCAACCGAGACTGGGTCATGACAGACCCTATAGGGTAGTAGGTCTAGTTCGTTGATGAGAAATTTTGACTGTCTTAGAGGCAAAACTAGGTGCTCCTTCCTTCAGAAAACTTGTAGCCTCATGTCTTAGCTTTCCAACTAGACTAATCTTGCTTGAATCAGAGTTCTATAACTCTAGATATAGTTAAAAATATGAGGAGAGGTCGGAGAGAAACATTTGGACAGTAATAGTTAAAAAACGAGACAGTAATAGTTAAAAAATTAGACAGTAACAGTTGGACAGAAACAGTTTAAAAATGAGACAGTAACAGTTCAATATCTAAACATTAATAGTTCAAAAATGAGATAGTAACAATTCAATGTCTAGACAGTAACAGTTCGGGATTTAAGTAGAAACAATTCATATATATATATATATATATATAAAGGAATGATAACTGTGGTTGGACAAAGAATGACAATATTAATGGGTGAAATAAGAAAAATGTAAAATTTTAAGAAATGACTGAAAGAAAGACTTATTGGTTGTTGATATGATTATAATAAAACATATCCTTGAGTGAGGAAAATTTATGAGATAAACCTGTGAATTTCATGAGGGACCACAGGCGTGGTGCAACAGCAGCATCAGGGGAGCATGAGTAGCGCTTCTATTGCAAGTAGGTGAATCGCACTTATACTTCCTAGTTAATTCCATGATTTATTTATATTACCAATGTGAAATGTGAATGACTGAATGTATGTGTATTCAAGGTGAAAGCTTGTTGTGTGAATTGTCAAATGATGAAAGTATCATTGACAAAAGAAATATGAGAAGTGTGATTTGAGGCTTAAACTAGCATACATTTAGTGTATGTTAGTATCCCGGGTAAAAGGATCGTCACGATTGGACTAGCATACATTTAGTGTATGTTAGGATCCCGAGTAAGGGGATCACCATGTATTAGCTAGCATACATTTAGTGTATGTCAGGATCCCGGGTAAGGGGATCACCTTGCATCTACTCTTATGGGGTGATGATGATGATACTAGTGAAATTGGTATCGGTAATGTGATAAGCAAAAAAATAAATAATCATGTTTGATTTCATAAAGTCTGGAATGAAGGTTGAAAGTGGTAGAAGGAATAGTTATTAATAGTTGGATCATGAAGAGATTCTAATAAAAACTAGAAGGGAAAAACGAATGAACTATGAATGCATTTTACCCTGTTGAAATTGTTAGATATTCGTGTTGTTATATTTATTGTAATATTCACCTTTCAATAATATGTATTTTGTTTTAGGATCATCACATGCACGACAGGAGTAGATCCTAGCTTATGTTCCCTTCTTGTAATCTAGGTTCTAGGGAGTATATCCTTGTATTTTGTAAACATGAAAAATATTTGTATAACTTAATTTGTATAAATAATGTTTAAACTTGATTGAATGAATTTAACCATGTAGCTTATATAACCATATTTCATGTCTATGTATTTATATTTTTTTATTTTTTTATCCATCCATAATGATATTTTGTTATCTAATGCATATCTTAAATATTGTGGTTGATGGGTATGAATATAAGTGCGGAATTGAAACCCAGGATGATTGGGTCGGGAATTAAGTTATGAGATGCGAGCTATTAGAAGTGTAAGTAGATTCCATGTCAATAAATTAGGACCTTCCGGTATAGGGGGGACTCCGTCGAAATTCCGGTAGATTTTAATACAAAGACCATGAATATATATATTCAAAAAAGAAAAAAAATTACTCTGTTTTTTTATCGATTGATATGAGTTTGTCGTTTTATCCCGGAATAGGGGATGTTACAACCATTATGAGAATTTATCAATACATTTCATTCATTAGTAAGGCACAACCCATATAGGGTAAAGTAAATCAAAATCCCATAAAATATGACAATACACATTCTTGCAACGGTGTTTAGGGTTTATCATAATAGAATTCATCTCTTAGTGTAGTGCAATACTCATGGGATTTCACAATTCAACATTCTCATAAAAAAGAATATCACATACATCCATTCACCACATCATGTTTACAAGATCGTACTTTTGCATCTATATTCCATTATAATTTTTGATATAAGTCTTTACAAAAGTGTCAAATGGAAAATATTCAACTAGTTTGTTTGTTCTTATCAAACACATAAGAACATAATATTACATAGAACCTTTCAAAGTATGTGAGCCCGTGGGATGGCTTTCCTACTGATTAGTACTTAAAAGTGTATTTTTATCAACATTTTATATCATTATTTTACACTTGAAGTATACATAACTTCTTAACTAAAGCATGTTTTATAATAACAAGTCTGATACTATAAGATACCTTAGTATATGGTAAATGTTCATCTTAAATGCAGGCCTATCACATAAATTAAAGGATTGTTTGATGAATTCAACTACTAAAATTGTGAAGATAAAGATAGGGTGAAGCTTAGAAAAGTGATGCTGGTTCAGTCCAAACTAGAACACTGTTCGGTAATTAGGTCATATCTGGAGCTGTAGATCTCGGATTTAGGTCTGCTTTATATGGATGGAAATCTAAGACATAGGCCTAAAACTTTCATGGGATTCCAAGTTTAAAAAGGTTGTTTTCAAGTCCAAATCTTAGCAACAATGGAGAAGTCGGAATCTATCTTGCAGCCCTGACATTGTTCAATGTTTAGCCCATATCTCAAGTTCTAGAAGTCCAAATGACCTTAATTTTTTTTTCTTGGAAAGCGGAGACAATTTCATAGAACTTTCATGAGTAAAGTTGGTTCAAATTCTGATGTTAGCAGTGTTGTTTTGTTTAGACAAGAAGATAAGGATTGTCACCAAGTCAAGATGTGGCCACCCACTCAACAATTATTTATCAAATCAATAGTTCTAAATTTTAGCCTATAAAAGGAGGCATTTCCTATGCATTTAGGCATCTTGGTGTTCAGATCAAGATCATGCTCTTGCTCTCTTTCTTTGTATTTTGTAATGTTTAAGTTTTATTTGATGTTATATTGATCTCTTGTTTATGCTTTTCATTTCCTTTCCTTTATTTATATAATTATGTTCTTATCTTGTTTATTTATGTTTCTTTCTTTCATTATGTTTAGCTAAATCTATTATGTCAAGGTGAAAAGGTTACACTAATGGTATAAGAACAAGTATAGTATAAACTCAACATGGACTTTAATGCTTGATACTAACATGTTTTATATTTATTATCTTGCTCACTCTTAATACCTTGCTTGTTAAATGGTTAATCTAGATTTGTGTTAAACAACCATTGGTACAACAAATGCTTGGCACTTTCATAGCCCAACCGCATGGTATAACCTACGCCTGTGCTATGAAAGGAACTTAATTTGCTGTTAACATAAGTTATCACCATGAATACCTGATAATATTTACAAGTATTGGCATTACTCGAATAAGATAATTAATGTAATCATGTTAACAATTATAATCTGATTGGAACCTCCTTTGTGTGTGGTTTCCAGTTGAGTAATAAGAGTTATAATATACTTGTTTGAAGTACCATTAGTGGATCCTCTAACCTTGACATTTGTTTTTATTATTGTTTAATCCTTATATCAATCTTACATCTCAAAGCTCTCTTTATTATTACTATTACTATTATTAATATCATTACTACTACTACTATTATTATTACTATTATTGTTATTATTAGTATTAGTATTAGCATTACTATTACTACTACTACTACTACTAATTATTATTATTGTTGTTGTTGTTGTTGTTGTGTTGTTGTTATTTATAATTTATATAGTTAACCTCCCTGTGGTTCAACCTCGTTCTTGCCGGGTTATTTATTGCTTCAACACTCCTGCACTTGGGAGAAGACATCAAGCTTTTGGTAGTGTCAAGTATGATCATTCATAGTGGTAGTTGTACTAATGTTGTTAGTGTTACTTTGGTTAGAAAGTTGGGATTGAATACCATAAAGCATGAGAGGCCTTATCAGCTTCAATGGTTGAATGAATGTGTTGTTATGGTGAATAGATAGGTGATGATTTCTTTTTCAATAGGCAAGTATAAGGATGAAGTGTTATGTGATGTTATGTCTATGTATGCTACTCATCTATTACTAGGGAGGCCTTGGAAATTTGATAGAAATTCCAAGCATGATGGGTTTAAGAACAGGTACTCATTGGAGAAAGATGGTGCATGGAGATCAAATTTAGTTAAAGAAAAGCTATGAGGAGGAGCACTCATCTTTGGCCAAAGTGGAAGAACAAGTTGAACAACATGGTGAGAATGTGAGGAATAGTGAAAATAAAGTGAGCTATGAGTTGAAAACAAAAGGGGACAAAGTTCGGCCCTTAGGAAATTAAAGGAGGGTCACAAAAAGGAAAAAAATAGAAGGGAGGCCAAGAGTGGAGAGAAGAAAGAAAGGGTGAGAAAAGAAGAGTGTAGAAAAAGTGAGGAAAAACATACATTTCTTTGCAAAATCTAGTGATCTTAAACATGCTTATCTTTCTGAATTGCCTATGATTTTACTTACGTATAAAGAGGCATACTTTAACTCTAGTAATTTGGATTCTTGTGTTCCTAGTGTTGTTAAAGTTCTTTTACAGGAATTTGAAAATGTTCCTAGTGGCTTGCCTCTAATTAGGGGAATTGAACATCAAATCGACTTTATTCCAGGAGCATCTATACCAAATAGGCTAGCATATAGGAGCAATCCCAAAGAGTCTAAAGAACTCCAATGACAAGTGGAGGATTTGATGTCAAAAGGATACAATCGTGAGAGCATGAGTCCTTGTGCAATAATTAGTGCTTAAAAGTACATTCTCATTAAGGCTTTATATCATCATATTGCACTTAAAGTATTATTAAATTCCCTAACTTAAGCATGTTTTATAATAAGAAGTCTGATAATATAAGATAGCTTCAATTTATGGTAAATGCTCATTTTAAATACAGGCATATCTCAGAATCTAAAGGTTTGATTGATGTGATTATTGAAAGTGAATTAGCAAAGAAAGGGCGAAACTTAGAAAAGAGATGTTGGTTCAATTCAAACTAGAACACCATTCAATCATTAGGTTATATGTGGAGCTGTAGATCTTGGATTTCAGTATGATTTATATGGATAGAAAGCTAAGATATAGGCCTTAACATTCATGAAGAGTCCAAGACTCAATGCTACTGTTTTGAAGTTCAATCTTAGCAACAAGAGAGAAGTCTAAATCAATTCTGTAGCCCAGACATTGTTTAGTGTTCAGCTCATATCTCGAGTTCTAGAAGTTCAAATGCACTCATTCTTTGTTTGGTGGAAATATGAGATCGATTCCTACAACTTTCATGGAGACCATGTTGGCAAATTCTTATTATAGCAGTGCTATTTTGTCCAAAAAACAAATCCATACCTAAACCACCAAGTCCACTAAGTCAATAGTTGGCCACTAATTCAATAGCTAATTGTCAAATGAATAATTCTTTTTAGCCTATAAAAGGAGGCATTTTCCATACATTTAGACATCTTGGTTTTCATATCAAGATCATTTTCTTGCTTTCTTTATTTGTAATGTTCAAGTTTTATTTCATGTTTTATTTTCATTAATATCTTGTTTATGCTTTTCATTTCCTTTACAACTCTTAGTTAACTAATATCATAATTATGTTCTTATCTTTTTTATTTATGGTCTTCTTCTTCATTATGTCTAGCTAAGTTAATTATGTCAATGTGAAAAGGTTTCACTAATGGTGTTAGAATAAGTATAATATAAAATCAACATGGACTTCAATGCTTATATCCAAGAAAGTTTGCTATTAACATGTCTTATTATATTTATCTTATTCACTCTTAATATCTTTCTTGTTAAATGGTTAATCTAGATTTATATTGTATAACACTTGGTACAATAAATGCTTGATCATTCATAGTCTTCAGTCGACATCGTTGTTATGAGAGGAACTGGATTTGTTGTTACCATCATAAATACTTGACAATTTTTACAAGTATGGTGTTACTTAAATAAGATGATTAACATGATCATGTTAATAATTTATAATGAGCTAATAATGATAAATCATATGATTAATAAAAAGAGTTTGTATTATACTTATTTGAAATACCATTAGTGGATCCTCTAACCTTGACAATTGTTTTAATCATTGTTTAATCCTCATATTAATCTCACATCTCAAAGATCTCTTTAACTCTTTGTTAAATTATATATATTATTTATAATTTATATAGTTGACCTCCTTGTGGATCGACACCGGTCTTGTCGCGTTATTTATTACTTTGACACTCCTGCATTTAGGATAAGACATCAACTCTTTGATTGTGTCATGCAGTTTTTGTCCCAAAGAAAGACAAGACTTGGTGAATGTGTGTCAATTGCAGAGCTATCAATAACATCACTATAAAGTATCGACATCCTTGCTAGTTCCACAAAGCAAGTCATTCATCATTTAACTTCCATTAATCTATCCAGATAAACAAACTCTTATTAAATTTATATTCCTGCTTCATATTTCTTAAACAAGATATTAATAAACCTTCTTTTTATGTGCTGAATGAAAACATAGATGATCGGGCTTTTGTTGGAAGAAAACAATATTATGTTCGAATGTTTAAGGTTAACTTCCTTGGTTTGGGATTATTATTATTATTTTCTTTTTTTGATTTTTTGATTTTTTTTAACTACCACCCTCCCCCCCAACCAAAACGAGACATTGTCCTCAATTTTCTAAGATAGAAAGATAAAGTATAGAAGACATCAACTAAAACAACGAACAATGACAAACCTGAAACACACTAAAACAAATATAAGAAGTAACAAAACAAAATAATATGCTATTAATAAAACCAAAAGACACAAGGTTTCACAAATGAAGGCTCAAATCTAATCTAAGCTTTTTACAGCTTTCCTTAGTTGACCAATTTAGGCGACTCATGCAGGGATCAATGACAGGGATGAAAGATTGTAGTTGGTCAATCAATTGTTCAGTAGTAGCAGCAGAGATTATGATTTGTTATGCTGAAGATGTTAGAAATTCCTGTTCCACAGCTTGATCAAGAAAAGACAACAAATTATCATAGAAACCATTAACATTTAACAAACCTATAGATTTATGGTGAATGTGCAGTTGGGCCCAAGAGAAAATATGAAAGATCTCTTCCAATGTGCCCAGACCACCTAGTAAGGTGATTAGTACTTAAAAGTGCATGTTTATCAAGGTTTTATATCATCATTTTGCACTTGAAGTATCAATAACTCCTTAACTAAAGCATGTTTTATAATAACAAGTTTGATACTATAAGATACCTTAATTTATGGTAAATGCTCATCTTATATGCAGGTCTATCACATAAATAAAAGAATTGATTGATGAGTTTAAGCATTGAAAGTTAAAGGACAAAGAGATGGCCAAACTTAGAAAAGAGATGTCGGTGCAGTCCAAACCAGAACATTGCTCGGTAATTGGATCATATCTGGAGCTCTAGATTTCGGATTTAGGTCCACTTTATATGGATGGAAAGGTAAGACAAAGGCCTACAACTTTCATGAGGAGCCCAAGATTTGAAAAGGTCGTTTTGAAGTCCAAATTGAAGGAACAACGAAGAAGTCCGAAGCTGTCCTGCAGCCCAAACACTATTTAGTGTTCAGCCCATATCTTGAGTTCTAGAAGTCCAAATGACCTCATCTTTTTTTTGTTGGAAAGCTGAGACAATTTCCTAGAACATTCTTGAGGATTCTGGGCAAATTATGATGTTAGCAATGACGTCTTGATCAGACAAGAAGATAAGGATTGTTATCTAGTCAAGATGTGGCCACCCACTCATCAATTAGTCAACAAATCAATAGTTCCAAATTTTTGCCTATAAAAGGAGGCACTTACCATGTATTGAGGCATCTTGGTTTCCAGATCAAGATCATGCTCTTGCTTTCTCTCTTTGTATTGCTTATGTCTTGCTTTTATTAATATCAAGTTTATACACTTTATTTCCTTTCCTTTACTTAGTTAAGTTCTTTCTCATTTATGTTCGTATCTTGTTCATTTATGTTTCTTTCTTTCATTATGCTCAGCTAAGTTAATTATGTCAAGGTGAAAAGGGTACACTAATGGTGTAAGAGCAAGTATAATATAAACTTAACATGGACCTTAACGTTGGATACTAACATGTTTTATATTTGTTATCTTGTTCACTTTTAATACTTTGCTTGTTAAATGGTTAATCTAGATTTATGTTGTATAACACTTGGTACAACAAATACTTGGTACTTTCATAGCCCATACTGTATGGTATAACCGACACCTGAGCTATGAAAGGGACTTGATTTGTTGTTAACATAAGTTATAATCATGAATGCCTGCCAACATTTACAAGTATTAGCTTTATTCGAATAAGATAACTAATGTAATCATGTTAACAATTTATAATCTGATTGGAACCTCCTTTATGTGTGGTTTCCAATTGAGTAATAAGAGTTTATATTATACTTGTTTGAAGTACCATTAGTGGATCCTCTAACCTTGACATTTGTTTTTATCATTGTTTAATCCTTACGTTAATCTTTCATCTCAAAGTTCTCATTAATTTCTTCATCGTCTGCTTTCATTATTATTATTATTATTATTATTTACATTCTGTTTATATTATATAATATATATATATATTTGATCTTTTCATAAACTCAGTATATAGGCTGGAAACCTGTGACCCGATCTTTAGATCATTCTCAGGTATAACAACGCCACGTACTGAGTATAATAATAATAATTATTGTTGTTATTATTGTTGTTGTTGTTGTTGTTGTTGTTGTCTTGTTATTTATAATTTATACAATTAACCTCTCTGTGGTTCGACCCCGGTCTTGCCGGGTTATTTATTACTTCGACACTCCTGCACTTGGGAAAAGACATCAAGCTTTTGGTCGTGTCAAGTTTTTGGCGCCGTTGCCGGGGAGGTAAATTCTTGTATAAATTATAATATTTATTTTATCTTCTCTTTTCATTTTTCATTTTATTTAACTTTTGTTTCTTTTTCTTCTCTTTTATTTTCTTCCTTTTAATTCTCTTCTTACACGTGCATGAGAGTTTGGTCACGTACATTAAGTGGTAGACTTTGTAGGGTATCCTCATCATTTTCAGAAAATATGGCCGAAGAAGATAATCAATCACTTCATAATGAGAATAATGAGAATAACCGTATGAGAACACTTAGAGACCACATGAATCCCACAAGAACAAGTGCACCCTCATGCATAGTTTTCCCTCCTGATGCATCTCATTTTAATTTTAAGCCAGGCATTATTCAACTTTTACCATCTTTTCATGGTTTAGAACTAGAAAATCCATACTTGCATTTAAGGGAATTTGAGGAGGTCTGTAATACCTATAATGACTCAAATTGTAGCATGAACACCATTCGATTAAAGCTTTTTCCTTTTTCATTAAAAGATAAAGCTAAAACATGGCTACAAAATTTGAGACCAGGATCCATTCGTGCTTGGGATGATATGCAACAACAATTTTTAAAGAAGTTTTTTCCATCTCACAGAACAAACTCTTTCAAAAGACAAATCATCACTTTCACTCAAAAGCCAGGAGAAACATTTTACCAATGTTGGGATAGGTATCGAGATTTGCTTAATACTTGCCCACATCATGGTTTTGAAACATGGAGATTGGTTTCACATTTTTATGAAGGTTTAACACCTAGAGATAGGCAAATGGTTGAATTGATGTGCAATGGAACCTTTGAAGATAAAGACCCTAATGAAGCAATGGAGTACCTAGACTTGCTAGCCGAAAATGCTCAAAATTGGGACACCACAGGTACTTATGAGGCACCAGGTAAAACTCAACCTCATACATCTAGTGGAGGTATGCACAACCTTAGGGAAGATCATGATCTCCAAGCCAAGTTTGCATCTTTAGCTAGAAAAGTCGAGGCACTAGAATTGAAAAAGAGTGGTCAATTAAAATCGATTCAAGACATTGTGTGTCAAATCTGTGAAACAAATGAGCATGCAACCAATGATTGTCCAACTTTACCTTCTTTTAAGGAATGCCTCCATGAACAAGCCCATGCTCTAAACAGTTTCCAAAGGCCCAACCATAACCCATACTCACAAACGTATAACCCTGGTTGGAGAAATCACCCAAATTTCAGTTGGAAGAGTGATAGCAACAATGCACAAACTTCACATCCACCATTTCAAGCACACCATAATTTCCAAAATTCTCATGGATATGCACCTCCTTATGCTCCACCTCCTAGAAGAAATTTTGAGGAAACATTGCATGCATTCATTGAAAAGCAGGAGACAATCAACACTCAACTTGCTCAAAGCATGACCGATTTTAAAGATGCTCTTGCAAAATTAACATCTGCTCTCAGTTTCCAAGAGAAAGGTAAGTTTCCTTCTCAACCACAGCAAAATCCAAAGGGGCAATACAATGCAAATGCAAGTAGTTCTGGAAGCCAACACATGGATCAAGTCAAATCAGTCATCACTCTTCGTAGTGGTAAGGTTATTGAAAAACCTATTCTTGAACCTTGTGAGAAAGATGATGAGTCTATCTCTGAGGGTAAGGAAGGGGTTGAACCTGAACATTGCAAAGAAAAGGCTGATTCCCCGCCAGCACTTCCGTTTCCTCATGCCATGATCAAACAAAGGAAAGTTAGTCACAACTCTGAAATCTTTGAAATTTTCAAACAGGTAAGGATCAATATACCTTTGTTGGATGCTATTAAACAGGTACCTTCCTATGCTAAATTTTTGAAAGATCTATGCACTGTGAAGAGAAAACTGAATGTGAAAAAGAAAGCCTTTTTAGCCGAACAAGTAAGTGCCATTCTTCAGAACAATAATGCTTTGAAATATAAAGACCCTGGTTGTCCTACAATTTCTTGCTTTATTGGAGAACATAAAATTGAAAGAGCCTTACTTGATCTTGGAGCTAGTGTGAATTTACTTCCATATTCAGTTTTTCAAAGTCTCAATCTAGGTGAGTTAAAACCAACTTCTGTAACTCTTTTACTCGCCGATAGATCTGTAAAAGTGCCTAGAGGAATAATTGAGGATGTGTTAGTACAAGTTGATAAATTCATTTATCCTGTGGATTTTGTTGTCTTGGACACGCAACCTGTTGAAGCATGTAATTCAATTCCTGTCATTTTAAGACGTCCATTTCTTGCCACTTCTAATGCATTGATTAATTGTAGGAATGGACTGATGAAGCTATCATTTGGAAACATGACATTGGAGATGAATATTTTCAACATTTACAAGCAACCTGGAGATGATAATGATTTACAGGAAGTGGACTTTATTGAAAAATTAGTTCATGATCAATTTCAAACCACTTCTAGTGAAACTGAGATTGATGAATCTGATGATTTGCAAATGGTCTACTTTCAGGAATCAAAGGCATGCAATTGGAGACCACAAATTGAAGAATTGCCACCACGATCAATTGAGCCCATACCTTCAAGTGTTCAACCACCAAAACCTGAATTGAAGCCGTTACCATTTAATCTCAAATACTCATTTTTGGGAGAAAATGAAACTTTTCCGGTAATAATCTCTTCCAAACTTAATGCGCATCAAGAAGGTAAGTTATTACAGACTCTAAAAATGCACAAAAATGCATTAGGATGGACCATATCTGACATAAAAGGAATTAGCCCTTTGATTTGCACACACAGGATTTATTTGGAGGAAAATGCTAAACCCTCTAGAGAAATGCAACGAAGGCTTAATCCTAATATGAAAGAAGTAGTGAAAAATGAAGTCATTAAGCTTCTGGATAATGGAATCATTTATCCTATTTCTGACAGCAAATGGGTAAGTCCTACCCAAGTTGTACCCAAAAAGTCTGGAGTCACTGTGATAACAAATGAGAAAAATGAGTTAATTCCAACTAGGACTGTTACGGGTTGGCGCATGTGCATTGACTATAGGAAACTTAATTCAATGACTAGAAAAGATCATTTCCCTTTACCTTTCATGGACCAAATCCTAGAAAGAGTTGCAGGTCATGAATTTTATTGTTTCCTAGATGGTTATTCAGGTTACAATCAAATTGAAATTGCATTGGAAGATCAAGAGAAGACTACTTTCACATGTCCATTTGGTACTTTTGCATATCGAAGGATGCCTTTTGGATTATGTAATGCACCAGCCACGTTTCAAAGATGCATGCTTAGCATATTCAGTGATATGGTTGAACGTTTTCTTGAAATTTTTATGGATGATTTTTCTGTTTTTGGTGATTCATTTGATGATTGTTTGACTAACTTAGAAAAGGTTTTGAGCAGGTGTGAAGAGAAGAATCTTGTACTGAATTGGGAAAAATGTCACTTTATGGTAACAAACGGCATTGTACTTGGTCACATTGTTTCATCGAAAGGAATTGAGGTTGACAAATCTAAAATCGAGTTAATTGCCAACTTACCAACACCAAAATCTGTTAAAGATGTTAGATCATTCTTAGGACATGCTGGTTTTTACAGAAGGTTCATCAAAGATTTTAGTGTAATATCTAAGCCCTTGAGTAACCTTCTAACAAAGGATAATATTTTTGAATGGACTGAACATTGTGAAGAAGCCTTTGTTAAACTTAAAAACTTGCTTACTTCTGCTCCTGTCATTCAACCTCCTGATTGGTCATTACCTTTTGAAATAATGTGTGACGCTAGTGATTATGCCGTGGGTGCTGTCTTGGGACAAAGAAAAGATAAGAAACCTTATGTGATTTACTATGCAAGTAAAACTTTAAATAGTGCTCAAATGAATTACACTACCACTGAAAAAGAATTACTTGCAGTAGTATTTGAATGTGACAAATTCAGATCTTATCTTGTTGGCTCACCTGTTGTTGTTTTTAGTGATCATGCAGCATTGAAATATCTTCTTTCTAAGAAAGATTCTAAGGCTAGATTGGTGCGGTGGATTTTGTTACTTCAAGAATTTGATATCACAATCAAAGACAAGAAAGGCACCGAAAATGTTGTCGCGGATCATTTGTCAAGATTGACAACCGATTCGAGATCTGACATTACACCAATCGATGACTACTTTCCTGATGAATCTTTATTTTCTGTCTCTACGATGCCTTGGTTTGCTAATATTGTTAATTTTCTTGTTTCAGGACAATTGCCAGCTCATTGGAGTACCCAAGACAAAAGAAAGTTCTTGAACGAAGTGAAGAACTTTTATTGGGATGACCCTTATTTATTCAAATATTGTCCTGATCAAATATTTCGAAGATGCATTCCTGACAATGAGGTAAGTAGTGTCATTAAATTTTGTCATTCTGAGGCATGTGGGGGTCATTTCTCATCAAGAAAGACAACTGCAAAAATCTTACAAAGTGGATTTTACTGGCCCACCATGTTCAAAGACTCACATGCATTTTGTAAGATTTGTGAAAATTGTCAAAAGTTGGGATCTATTTCGAAACGTCACATGATGCCTTTAAATCCTATTCTTGTCATTGAGATCTTTGACTGTTGGGGTATAGATTTCATGGGTCCATTTCCTCCATCATTTGGTTTCTTGTACATATTGGTCGCAGTAGATTATGTTTCAAAATGGATAGAGGCAATTCCAAGTCGAACCAATGATCACAAAACAGTGATAAAGTTTTTGAAAGAAAACATTTTAAGTCGATTTGGAATCCCTCGAGCCATGATAAGTGACGGTGGAACACACTTTTGCAACAAGCCATTTGAGTCTTTAATGAAGAAATATGGAATCACACATAAAGTTGCCACCCCTTATCACCCTCAGACAAGTGGACAAGTAGAGCTTGCTAATAGGGAGATCAAACAGATCTTAGAGAAAACAGTGAACCCTAATAGGAAAGACTGGTCTTTAAGACTTAATGATGCACTTTGGGCTTATCGAACTGCTTATAAAACATCATTAGGTATGTCACCTTATAGACTAGTCTATGGAAAACCTTGTCACTTGCCTGTGGAAATTGAACATAAAGCTTATTGGGCTATTAAAGCTTTCAATTCAAGCCTTGATGATGCTAGTCAGCTGCGAAAATTGCAAATAAATGAGCTTGAAGAAATAAGAAATGATGCATATGACAATTCGAAAATTCATAAAGCAAGAATTAAAGAGTTTCATGACAAGAAAATACTGAGAAAAACATTCAATGTTGGTCAAAAAGTCTTGCTTTATAATTCTCGACTCCATTTATTTCCTGGAAAACTAAGATCAAGATGGAGTGGTCCTTTTATTGTGAAACATGTGTATCCATATGGGGCCTGTGATATTGAGAATCCAAAGAATGGCAATGTTTTCAAGGTAAATGGGCATCGTTTGAAAGTTTATTTTGACAATTTTTCGGTTGAAAATGACTCTATTGAATTGAGTGATCCTGTATATAAAGATTGATTCTTTTTCTCACATTGTTTTGTGTTTTATTGTTTTGCTAGTCTCTCTTTCACCCCGGTCAAATGGCGGATAACGGTACTCCGTGACTTAAGTCGGTTCTTTCAGTTTCCCAAATAACTGATATCTGTATATATTTGTATAATTCTTAGCTCTTTCTTCCTTCTTTGAATCTCTTCTCTAATTCTCTTTTGAAAATGGACACCACTCTTGAAAAGTTGAAAAGGTATTTTCCCGCTTTGCCTCCAAATGCGATTAATAAAATTTACCGTGCTAGGTGTGCAAGATTGAGGTTGTTAATGAATCATGGAATTCCTGAAGATATCCGTTGGTTAATTGAAGCAAAGGTTCGATTATCAGGTGAGTCCTCCAATTCTTTCATTTCACACATGCCTGGAACAGGTAAAAGCACTTTTGCAAAGAAACGTCGTGCAAAACGACTAAAAGTCTGTCACAGATGTGCCAGATGGACTTGTAATACGACATGTCGTTCTTTAGGAATGGTATCTGTAAACCGTGAAGATAAGATACAATTCATTAAGGATGGCCTGAGTAAGGGGTCTTTAGATAATCTTTTGTTGACCCTTGAGACGCATCCTAGTGGAGATGTGCATCGTGTAATTCATGATTTATGGCCACAATTCCATAAACAACATGATCGACTTAGTCTTGGGAATCTGACTAAAAAAGACCCTGTTTGCCAGTTTTTAAGAAAACTGGATGGGAAGCCTATCCCCGACCCATAGAGGGCGTTTAAGCCGTTCTTGGACGTAAAACCAAGGGAAGATGTGAGCCACAATCACAACTACCTGTACATACATGCTTTTTCAAAATAAAGAGAGAGAGAGAGAGAGAGAGAGAGTTTGTAAGACTACAGCTGACCTACATATAGGTGGTATGATTGCATTTTCACTTTTTCATCTATAAATTCTTCTCTTCCTTCCCTTCATTTCTACTCATCCCATATATTCATCAAATATAGAAGTGTGTAGAAATGGCAGGTTCCTCAAGTCATCATATAAGAAATATTTGTGTTTTCGGTGGATCCAGTTCTGGGAAAGAAAAAGAGTTTTTAGAATCAGCGAATCATCTTGGTCGGGTACTAGCTGAGAGAAAGATTCATTTAGTGTATGGGGGAGGTAGCCTTGGGTTAATGGGAGGTGTGTCAATAGCTGCATTTTTAGGAGGCAGTCAAGTTATGGGGGTTGTCCCCAAAGCTTTAGCAACTGGGGACATCATTGGAAAAACAATTGGAGAGGAACTACAGGTCCCAACAATGTCTGACCGACTGAATACCATGTTTAGCCATGCTGATGCCTTCATTGCCTTACCAGGTGGTTTGGGCACATTGGAAGAAATCTTTCATATTTCATCTTGGGCCCAACTGCACATTCACCATAAACCTATAGGTTTGTTAAATGTTAATGGTTTTTATGATAAGTTGCTGTCTTTCCTTGATCAAGCTGTGGAACAGGAATTTCTAACATCTTCGGCACGACAAATCATAATCTCTGCTGCCACTGCTGAACAATTGATTGACCAACTACAATCTTTCATCCCTGTCATTGATCCCTGCATGAGTCGCCTAGATTGGTCAACTAAGGACAGCCGTAAAAAGCTTAGATTAGATTTGAGCCTTCATCTGTGAAACCTTGTGTCTTTTGGTTTTATTAATAGCATATTATTTTGTTTTGTTACTTCTTATGTTTGTTTAAGTGTGTTTCAGGTTTGTCATTGTTCGATGTTTCAGGTGATGTCTTCTATACTCTATCTTTCTACCTTCGAACATTGAGGACAATGTCTCGTTTTGGTTAGGGGGAGAGGATAGTAGTTTTAAAAAAAAAAAAAAAATACTAACTTGCTAACTGTTTTTGCTATTATTAAAACCATTTGACAAAATTGTTATTAGGATGGCAGAGTATGGAATCAATTTTATTGACTCTAGAGACGCATCTTAGTAAGTTTCATTACCAAGGTCTATCATAATACTCCTTGAAATATTCAGGTTTACAAACTCTCACATTGTTATCACTTGATTCTGCTCCTATACTCATTTAACAAGTATTATTAAACCTTCATTTTCACACACACACTTTAACATATGATTGTGGGTTGCACATTGGATTATTACATTAATTATGTTCTTTTGTTGAAGGTAACAACTAAGGGAAAAGGATAGTATATAATTTGCAAAAAAAAAAAAAAAAAAAAAATAGTATTGATGATAATAAAACGTGGATAAGTTTGGTTTCGTAGCCTCCCTAACCTAAGCAATTAAGCCCGAAGGGGTGTTTTAACACCTAATACCCTAAAGTCAACTGACTTGGGAGCTATTGGCCCAAAGCTTGTTACATGGGTTAAGGAGAAAAGCTTAAGGGAATCAAACATTGCACTATCTACGTATCAGTATCTGCAACCCGAGTTGTTAAGCTCGTAGGGGTGTCTCAACACCTAATGCCCTAAGATCAACTGGTCTGGGAGTCATTAGCCTAAAACTCGTTACATGGGTTAAAGATACATTGTGTTTTAAGTTGTATGTGTATATAAATAAAAAAAAAAGAAAAAAAAAAGAAAAAAAATAATAATCCCAACCCAAGGAAGTTCACCTTAAACATTTGAACATAATATTATTTTCTTCCAACAAAAGCCCCATCATCTATGTTTTCATTAAGCACACAAAAAGAAGGTTTATTAATATCTTGTTTACGAAGTATGAAGTAGGAATATAAATTTAATGAGAGTTTGTTTATCTGGATAGATTAATGGAAGTTGAATGATGAATGCCTTGCTTTGTGGAACTTGTAAATTGTTTCTCTATTTTAACGCTTTAGATTACTAGGGACTAGTAATAAGCTGGTTGGGGGGTGTGATTAGTACTTAAAAGTGCATGTTTATCAAGGTTTTATATCATCATTTTGCACTTGAAGTATCAATAACTCCTTAACTAAAGCATGTTTTATAATAACAAGTTTGATACTATAAGATACCTTAATTTATGGTAAATGCTCATCTTATATGCAGGTCTATCACATAAATAAAAGAATTGATTGATGAGTTTAAGCATTGAAAGTTAAAGGACAAAGAGATGGCCAAACTTAGAAAAGAGATGTCGGTGCAGTCCAAACCAGAACATTGCTCGGTAATTGGATCATATCTGGAGCTCTAGATTTCGGATTTAGGTCCACTTTATATGGATGGAAAGGTAAGACAAAGGCCTACAACTTTCATGAGGAGCCCAAGATTTGAAAAGGTCGTTTTGAAGTCCAAATTGAAGGAACAACGAAGAAGTCCGAAGCTGTCCTGCAGCCCAAACACTATTTAGTGTTCAGCCCATATCTTGAGTTCTAGAAGTCCAAATGACCTCATCTTTTTTTTGTTGGAAAGCTGAGACAATTTCCTAGAACATTCTTGAGGATTCTGGGCAAATTATGATGTTAGCAATGACGTCTTGATCAGACAAGAAGATAAGGATTGTTATCTAGTCAAGATGTGGCCACCCACTCATCAATTAGTCAACAAATCAATAGTTCCAAATTTTTGCCTATAAAAGGAGGCACTTACCATGTATTGAGGCATCTTGGTTTCCAGATCAAGATCATGCTCTTGCTTTCTCTCTTTGTATTGCTTATGTCTTGCTTTTATTAATATCAAGTTTATACACTTTATTTCCTTTCCTTTACTTAGTTAAGTTCTTTCTCATTTATGTTCGTATCTTGTTCATTTATGTTTCTTTCTTTCATTATGCTCAGCTAAGTTAATTATGTCAAGGTGAAAAGGGTACACTAATGGTGTAAGAGCAAGTATAATATAAACTTAACATGGACCTTAACGTTGGATACTAACATGTTTTATATTTGTTATCTTGTTCACTTTTAATACTTTGCTTGTTAAATGGTTAATCTAGATTTATGTTGTATAACACTTGGTACAACAAATACTTGGTACTTTCATAGCCCATACTGTATGGTATAACCGACACCTGAGCTATGAAAGGGACTTGATTTGTTGTTAACATAAGTTATAATCATGAATGCCTGCCAACATTTACAAGTATTAGCTTTATTCGAATAAGATAACTAATGTAATCATGTTAACAATTTATAATCTGATTGGAACCTCCTTTATGTGTGGTTTCCAATTGAGTAATAAGAGTTTATATTATACTTGTTTGAAGTACCATTAGTGGATCCTCTAACCTTGACATTTGTTTTTATCATTGTTTAATCCTTACGTTAATCTTTCATCTCAAAGTTCTCATTAATTTCTTCATCGTCTGCTTTCATTATTATTATTATTATTATTATTTACATTCTGTTTATATTATATAATATATATATATTTGATCTTTTCATAAACTCAGTATATAGGCTGGAAACCTGTGACCCGATCTTTAGATCATTCTCAGGTATAACAACGCCACGTACTGAGTATAATAATAATAATTATTGTTGTTATTATTGTTGTTGTTGTTGTTGTTGTTGTTGTCTTGTTATTTATAATTTATACAATTAACCTCTCTGTGGTTCGACCCCGGTCTTGCCGGGTTATTTATTACTTCGACACTCCTGCACTTGGGAAAAGACATCAAGCTTTTGGTCGTGTCATAAGGCAATGAAGGCATCAACATGGTTAAAAATGCCATTCAGTCGATCAGACATTGTGGGGACCTGTAGTTCCTCTCCAATTATTTTTCCAATGATATCCCCATTTGCTAAAGCTTTGGGGACAACCCCCAAAACTTAACTGCCTCCTAAAAATACAGCTATTGACACCCCCCCAGTAACCCAAGGATGCCTCCCCCATATACTAAATAAATCTTTCTCTTAGCTAGTACCCGACCAAGATGATTTGCTGATTCTAAAAAATCCTTTTCTTTCCTAGGACTGGATCCACCAAAAACACAAATATTTCTTATATGATGACTTGAGGAACCTGCCATTTCTTCACACTTCTATATTTGATGAATGTATGGGTTGAGTATAAATGAATGGAAGGAAGAGAATAATTTATAGATGAGAAATTGAAAATGCAATCATACCACTTATATGTAGGCCAGTTGTAGTCTCACACTCTCTCACACACTCTTTCTCTTTATTTATTTATTTTGAAAAAGCATGTATGTACAGGTAGTTATGATTGTGGCTCACATCTGTCCTTGGTTTTACGTCCAAGAACGGCTTAAACGCCTTCTATGGCTCGGGGATAAGCTTCCCATCCAGTTTTCTTAAAAACTGGCAAATAGGGTCTTTTTTAGTTAGATTTCCAAGACTAAGTCGAGCATGTTTTTTATGGAATTGTGGCCATAAATCATGAATTACACGATGCACATCTCCACTAGGATGCATCTCAAGGGTCAACAGAAGATTATCTAAAGACCCCTTACTCAGGCCATCCTTAATGAATTGTACTTTATCTTCACGGTTACAGATACCATTTCTAAAGAACTACATGTCGCATTACAAGTCCATCTGTGATAGACTTTCAGTCGTTTTGCACGACGTTTAGTTGCAAAAGTGCTTTTACTTGTTTCAGGCATATGTGAAATGAAAGAATTGGAGGACTCACCCGATAATCGGACCTTTGCTTCATTTAGCTAGCAAATATCTTCAGGAATTCCATGATTCATTAACAACCTCAATCTTGCACACCTAGCACGGTAAATTTTTGTAATCGCATTCGGAGGTAAAGCGGGAAAATACCTTTTCAATTTTTCAAGAGTGTTGTCCATTTTCAAAAGAGAATTGGAGAAGAGATTCAAAGAAGGGAGAAAGAGCAAAGAATTGTACAAATATATACAGATATCAGTTATTATGGGAAGCTGAAAGAACCGACTTAAGTCACGGAGTACCGTTATCCGCCATTTGATCGGGGAGAGAGAGAGACTAGCAAAACAAAAGTTACACCAAAACAAAACACAAAACAATTTGAGAAAAAGAATCAATCTTTATATACAGGATCACTCAATTCAATAAAGTCATTTTCAACTAAAAAATTGTCAAAATAAACTCTCAAACAATGCCTATTTACCTTGAAAACATTGTCATTCTTTGGATTCTCGATATCACAAGCCCCATATGGATACACATGTTTCACAATAAAAGGACCGCTCAATCTTGATCTTAGTTTTCCAGGAAATAAATGGAGTCGAGAATTATAAAGCAAGACTTTTTGACCAACATTGAATGTTTTTCTCAGTATTTTCTTGTCATGAAACTCTTTGATTCTTGCTTTATGAATTCTTGAGTTGTCATATGCATCATTTCTTATTTCCTCAAGCTCATTTATTTGCAATTTTCGCAGCTGACTAGCATCATCAAGGTTTGAATTTAAAGCTTTAATAGCCCAATAAGCTTTATGTTCAATTTCCACAGGCAAGTGACAAGGTTTTCCATAAACTAGTCTATAAGGTGACATACCTAATTATGTTTTATAAGCAGTTCGATAAGCCCAAAGTGCATCATTAAGTCTTAAAGACCAGTCTTTTCTATTAGGGTTCACTATTTTCTCCAAGATTTGTTTGATCTCCCTATTAGCAAGCTCTACTTGTCCACTTATCTGAGGGTGATAAGAGGTGGCAACTTTGTGTGTGATTCCATATTTCTTCATTAAATAATCAAATGGCTTGTTGCAGAAATGTGTTCCACCATCACTTATCATGGCTCGAGGGATTCCAAATCAACTCAAAATATTATCTTTCAAAAACTTTATCACTGTTTTGTGATCATTGTTTCGACTTGGAATTGTCTCTATCCATTTTGAAACATAATCTACTCCGACTAATATATACACGAAACCAAATGATGGAGGAAATGGACCCATGAAATCTATACCCCTATAGTCAAAGATCTCAATGACAAGAATAGGATTTAAAAGCATAATATGATATTTTGAAATAGATCCCAACTTTTGACAATTTTTACAAGTCTTCCAGAATGCATCTCAGTCCTTGAACATGGTGGGCCAGTAAAATCAACTTTGTAAGATTTTTGCAGTTGTCTTTTTTGATGAGAAATGACCCCCACATGCCTCAGAATAATAAAATTTAATGACACTACTTACCTCATTGTCAGGAATGTATCTTTGAAATATTTGATTAGGACAATATTTAAATAAATACGAGTCATCCCAATAAAAGTTCTTCACTTCGTTCAAGAACTTTCTTTTGTCTTGGGTACTCTAATGAGCTAGCAATTGTCCTGAAACAAGAAAATTAACAATATTAGCAAACCAAGGCATCGTAGAAACAGAAAGTAAAGATTCATCGGGAAAGTAGTCATTGATTGGTGTGATGTCAGATTTCGAATCTATTGTCAATCTTGAAAAATGATCTTGTCTTTGATTGTGATATCAAATTCTTGAAGTAACAAAATCCACCGCACCAATCTAGCCTTAGAAGCTTTCTTAGAAAGAAGATATTTCAATGCTGCATGATCACTAAAAACAACAATAGATGAGCCAACAAGATAAGACCTGAATTTATCACATGCAAATACTACTACAAGTAATTATTTTTCAGTGGTGGTGTAATTCATTTGAGCATTATTTAAAGTTTTACTTGCATAATAAATCACATAAGGTTTCTTATCTTTTCTTTGTCCTAAGACAGCACCCACGGCATAATCACTAGCGTCACATATTATTTCAAAAGGTAATGACCAATCAGGAGGTTGAATGATAGGAGCAGAAGTAAGCAAGTTTTTAAGTTTAACAAAGGCTTCTTCAAAATGTTCAATCCATTCAAAAATATTATCCTTTGTTAGAAGGTTACTCAAGGGCTTAGATATTACACTAAAATATTTGATGAACCTTTTGTAAAAACCAGCATGTCCTAAGAATAATCTAACATCTTTAACAGATTTTGTTATTGGTAAGTTGGCAATTAACTCAATTTTATATTTATCAACCTCAATTCCTTTCGATGAAACAATGTGACCAAGTACAATGTCGTTTGTTACCATAAAGTGACATTTTTCCCAATTCAGTACAAGATTCTTCTCTTCACACCTACTCAAAACCTTTTCTAAGTTAGTCAAACAATCATCAAATGAATCACCAAAAACAGAAAAATCATCCATAAAAATCTCAAGAAAATGTTCAACCATATCACCGAATATGCTAAGCATGCATCTTTGAAATGTGGTTGGTGCATTACATAATCCAAAAGGCATCCTTCGATATCCAAAAGTACCAAAAAGACATGTGAAAGGAGTCTTCTCTTGATCTTCCAATGCAATTTCAATTTGATTGTAACTTGAATAGCCATCTAGGAAACAATAAAATTCATGACCTGCAACTCTTTCTAGGATTTGATCCATGAAAGGTAAATGGAAATGATCTTTTCTAGTCATTGAATTAAGTTTCCTATAGTCAATGCACATGCGTCAACCAGTAACAGTCCTAATTGGAATTAACTCATTTTTCTCATTTGTTATCACAGTGACTCCAGACTTTTTGGGTACAACTTGGGTAGGACTTGCCCATTTGTTGTCAAAAATAGGATAAATGATTCCATTATCTAGAAGCTTAATGACTTCATTTTTCACTACTTCTTTCATATTAGGATAAAGCCTTCGTTGCATTTTTCTAGAGGGTTTAGCATTTTCCTCCAAATAAATCCTGTATGTGCAAATCAAAGGGCTAATTCCTTTTATGTCAGCTATGGTCCATCCTAATGTATTTTTGTGCATTTTCAGAGTCTGTAATAACTTACCTTCTTGATGTGCATTAAGTTTGGAAAAGATTATTACCCGAAAAGTTTCATTTTCTCCCAAAAATGAGTATTTGGATTAAATGGTAACAACTTCAAATCAGGTTTTGGTGGTTGAACACTTGAAGGTATGGACTCAATTGATCATGGTGGCAATTTTTTAATTTGTGGTCTCCAATTACATGCCTTTGATTCTTCCTGAAAATAGACCATTTACAAATCATCACATTCATCAATCTCAATTTTACTAAAAGTGGTTTGAAATTGATCATGAACTAATTTTTCAAAAAAATCAACTTCCTGTAAATCATTATCATCTTTAAGTTGCTTGTAAATGTTGAAAATATTCATCTCTAATGTCATGTTTCCAAATGATATCTTCATCAGTCCATTCCTACAATTAATCAATACATTAGAAGTGGCAAGAAATGGACGTCCTAAAATGACAGGAATTGAATTACATGCTTCAATAGGTTGTGTATCCAAGACAACAAAATCTGCAAGGTAAATGAATTTATTAACTTGTACTAACACATCCTTAACTATTCCTCTAGGCACTTTTACAAATCTATTAGCAAGTAAAAGAGTTACAGAAGTTGGTTTTAACTCACCTAGATTGAGACTTTGAAAGACTGAATATGGAAGTATATTCACACTAGCTCTAAGATCAAGTAAGGCTCTTTCAATTTTATGTTCTCCAATAAAGCAAGAAATTGTAGGACAACCAGGGTCTTTATATTTCAAAGCATTATTGTTCTGAAGAATGGCACTTACTTGTTCGGCTAAAAAGGCTTCTTTTTCACATTCAATTTTCTCTTCACAGTGCACAAATCTTTCAAAATTTTGGCATAAGAAGGAACCTGTTTAATAGCATCCAATAAAAGTATGTTGATCCTTACCTGTTTGAAAGTTTCAAAGATTTTAGAGTTGTGATTGACTTTCCTTTGTTTGGTCATGGCATGAGGAAATGAAAGTGCTTGCGGGGAATCAGCCTTTTCTTTGCAATGTTCAGGTTCAACCTCTTCCTTACCCTCAGAGATAGACTTTTCATCTTTCTCACAAGTTTCAAGAGTGGGTTTTTCAATAACCTTACCACTACAAAGAGTGATGACTTTATTTGACTTGATCCATGTGTTGGCTTCTAGAACTACTTGCATTTGTATTGTATTTTCCTTTTGGATTTTGCTGTGGTTGAGATGGAAACTTACCTTTCTCTTGGAAACTAAGAGCAGATGTTAATTTTGCAAGAGTATCTTTAAAATCTATCATGCCTTGAGCAAGTTGAGTGTTGATTGCCTTTTGCTTTTCAATGAATGCATGCAATGTTTCCTCATGATTTCTTTTAAGAGGTGGAGCATAAGGAGGTGCATATCCATGAGAATTTTGGAAATTATGGTGTACTTGAAACGGTGGTTGTGAAGTTTGTGTATTGTTGCTATCACTCTTGCAACTGAAATTTGGGTGATTTCTCCAACCAGGGTTATATGTTTGTGAGTATGGGTTATGGTTGGGCCTTTAGAAACTGTTTAAAGCATGGGCTTGTCCATGGAGGCATTCCCTAAAAGAAAGTAAAGTTGGACAATCATTTATTGAGTGTTCCTTGGTTTCACAGATTTGACAAACAATGTCTTGAACATATTTTAATTGACCACTCTTTTTCAATTCAAGTGCTTCGACTTTTCTAGCTAAAGATGCAAACTTGGCTTAGAGGTCATGATCTTTCCTAAGGTTGTGCATACCTCCACTAGATGTATGAGGTTGAGTTTTACTTGGTGCCTCATAAATAAGTGTGGTGTCCCAATTTTGAGCATTTTCGGCTAGCAAGTCTAGGTACTCCATTGCTTCATTAAGGTCTTTATCTTTAAAAGTTCCATTGCACATCAATTCAACCATTTGCCTATCTCTAGGTGTTAAACCTTCATAAAAATATGAAACCAATCTCCATGTTTCAAAACCATGATGAGGGCAAGTATTAAGCAAGTCTTTATACCTATCCCAACATTGGTAAAATGTTTCTCTTGGCTTTTAAGTGAAAGTGATGATTTGTCTTTTGAAAGAGTTTGTTCTGTGAGATGAAAAATTCTTTAAAAATTGTTGTTGCATTCATCCCAAACACGAATAGATCCTGGTCTCAAATTTTGTAGCCATGTTTTAGCTTTATCTTTTAATGAAAAAGGAAAAAGCTTTAATCTAATGGTGCTCATGCTACAATTTGAGTCATTATAGGTATTACAGACCTCCTCAAATTCCCTTAAATGCAAGTATGGATTTTCTAGGTCTAAGCTATGAAAAGAAGGTAAAAGTTGAATAATGCCTGGCTTAAAATTAAAATGGGATGCATCATGAGGGAAAACTATGCATGAGGGTGCACTTATTCTTGTGGGATTCATGTGGTCTCTAAGTGTTCTCATACGGTTATTCTCATTATTCTCATTATGAAGCGATTGATTATCTTCTTCGACCATATTTTTTGAAAATGATGAGGATACCCTACAAAATCGATCACTTAATGTATGTGACCAAACTCTCATGCACGTGTGTAAGAAGAGAATAAAAGGAAGAAAAGAAAAGAGAAGAAAAAGAAACAAAACAAAACAAAGGAAACAAAAATTAGATAAAATGAAAAGTGAAAAGAGAAAAGAGAAAAGAAATTAAATAGTATAATTTATACAAGAATTTACCTCCCCGGCAATTGCGCCAAAAACTTAACACGACCAAAAGCTTGATGTCTTCTCCCAAGTGCAGGAGTGTCGAAGTAATAAATAACTCGGCAACGACGCCAAAAACTTGACACAAACAAAAGCTCAGTCTTCTCCCAAGTGCAGAAGTGTCAAAGTAATAAATAACGCGGTAAGACCGAGGTCGAATAACAGGGAGGCTAACTATATAAATTATAAATAACAACAACAACAACAATAATAGTAGTAGTAGTAGTAGTAATACTAATACTAATACTAATAACAACAATAATAGTAATTAATAGTAGTAGTAGTAGTAATGATATTAATAATAGTAATAGTAATAATAAAGAGAGCTTTGAGATGTGAGATTGATGTAAGGATTAAACAATAATAAAAACAAATGTCAAGGTTAAAGGATCCACTAATGGTACCTCAAACAAGTATATTATAAACTCTTATTACTCAACTGGAAACCACACACAAAGGAGGTTCCAATCAGATTATAATTGTTAACATGGTTACATTAATTATCTTATTCGAGTAATGTCAATACTTGTAAATATTATCAGGTATTCATGGTGATAACTTATGTTAACAACAAATCAAGTTCCTTTCATAGCGCAGGTGTAGGTTATACCATACGGTTAGGCTATGAAAGTGTCAAGCATTTGTTGTACCAAGGGTTGTTCAACACAAATCTAGATTAACTATTTAACAAGCAAGGTATTAAAAGTGAGCAAGATAATAAATATAAAACAAGTTAGTATCAAGCATTAAAGTCCATGTTAAGTTTATACTATACTTATTCTTACACCATTAGTGTAACCTTTTCACCTTGACATAATAGATTTAGCTAAACCTAATGAAAGAAAGAAACATAAATAAACAAGATAAGAACATAATTATACAAATAAAGGAAAGGAAATGAAAAGCATAAACAAGAGATTAATATAGCATCAAATAAAACTTAAGCATTACAAAATACAAAGAAAGAGAGCAAGAGCATGATCTTGATCTAAACACCAAGATGCCTAAATGCATGGTAAATGCCTCCTTTTATAGGCCAAAATTTGGAACTATTGATTTGATGAATAATTGTTGAGTGGGTGGCCATATCTAAACTTTGTGAAAATCCTTATCTTCTTGTCTAAATAAAACATCATTGCTAACATCAGAACTGGAACCACCTGTACACATAAAAGTTCTAGGAAATTCTCTTAGCTTTTCAAGAAAAAAAAAATTGAGGTCATTTGGACTTCTAGAACTTGAGATATGGGCTGCACACTAAACAGTGTCCAGGCTGCAGGACAGATTCGAACTTCTCTGTTGTTGCTATAATTTAGACTTTAAAATGGCCTTTTTAAATCCTGGCCTCCACATGAAAGTTGTAGGCCTATGTCTTACCAAATTTGTGTAAAAATTTGAGATCATTTGGACATCTAGAACTCGAGATATGACCCAATTACCAAACAGTGTTCTAGTTTGGATTGCACCAACATCTCTTTTCTAAGCTTCACCCTCTCTTTATCTTCACAATTTCAGTAGTTGAATTCATCAATGAATCCTTTGATTTATGTGATCGGCCTGCATTTAAGATGAACATTTCCCATATATTAAGGTATCTTATAGTATCAGACTTGTTATTATAAAACATGCTTTAGTTAAGGAGTTATTGATACTTCAAGTGCAAAATGATGATATAAAACCTTAATAAACATGCACTTTTAAGTATTAATCAATCATATTCCTAGATTAGA
Organism: Populus alba x Populus glandulosa; assembly: GCA_033617975.1. Taxonomy (NCBI): domain Eukaryota; kingdom Viridiplantae; phylum Streptophyta; class Magnoliopsida; order Malpighiales; family Salicaceae; genus Populus; species Populus alba x Populus glandulosa. The sequence continues at coordinate 6,049,394 of CM066157.1, forward strand.
TGATATGTTGGATGAATTAAATGGTTCTTAAATGTTTTTTAAGATTGATTTAAAAAGTGGTTATCATCTAATTAGGATGAACGAAAGGGATTAATGTAAAATTGTTTTTAAAACTAAATATGGTTTGTATGAGTGGTTTGTTATGTCTTTTGGACTTACTAATGCACCTAGTACTTTTATGGGATTGATGAATCATGTTTTGCATGCTTTCATTGGTAAGGTTGTAGTTGTCTACTTTGATGATATTTTAATTTATAGTGAGGCGTTTGATGAGCATATGGATCATTTGAGATAAGTTCTTGATGTTCTTAGAAAAGAGTCCTTATATGCTAATTTGAAAAGGTGTGACTTTTGCATGGATAGAATTATTTTTCTTGGATATGTTGTTAGTGCAAAAGGTATAGAGATGGATGAGGCTAAGGTTAAGGCTAAGGCTATTCAAGAATGGCCTACACCAAAATCAATAACATTTGTTAGAAGTTTTCACAGTTTGGCTAGTTTCTATAGGAGGTTTGTTAAAGACTTTAGTACGACATCCTCTTTATTGATTGAAATCATTAAGAAATTCGTAGGGTTCAAGTGGGGTGAAAAACAAGAAAGTGCATTTAGCTTGTTAAAATCAAAGTTAATTTCGACACCACTACTATCTTTACCTAATTTTAATAAAGCTTTTAAAATTGAATGTGATGCTTTAGGAATAAGTATTGAAGTTGTTCTAATGCAAGAGAAACGACCCATTGCTTATTTTAGTGAGAAACTCAATGGTGCAGCTCTTAACTATCCCACTTATGACATGGAGTTGTATGCGGTAGTGAGAGCATTGGAGACTTGGCAACATTATCTATGGCCCCAAGAGTTTGTTATACATATCGATCACCAGTCATTAAAACATTTGAAGGGTCAAGGTAAGCTAAATATGCCACATGCCAAGTGGATTCAGTTTATTAAAACTTTCTCATACGTGACTAAGTATAAGCAAGGTCAGGAAAATATGGTTACAGATACTTTATCATGAAGGTATGTTTTTCTTAAAACTCTGAATACTAAATTGTTAAGATTTAAGTATATTAAAGAATTGTATCTTGATGATAATGATTTTGGTTCTATATATGATGAGTGCAAAGTTTCAACCAAGGATAGGTTTTTTAGGCATGATGGATTTTTGTTTAAGGAAAATAAATTATGTGTGCCTAATTGTTCTATGTGTGAGTTGCTTGTAAGGGAAGCTCATTAGGGTGGTTTAATGGGGCATTTTGGAATTGCTAAGACTTTGGATGTTTTATGTGAGTACTTTTATTAGCCTAACATGAAAATAGATGTGTAAAGAATTTGTGATAGGTATATAATATGTAGACAAGCTAAGTCTAGAGTAATGTCTCATAGATTATACACACCTTTACTTGTTCCTAAGAAACCTTGGGTTGATGTTTCTATGGATTTTATTTTGGGTCTACCTAGGTCTAGGAAAGGAAGAGACTCTATATTTGTTATTGTGGATAGATTTTCTAAGATGGCACATTTCATTGCTTGCTATAAAACTGATGATGCAACAAATATAGTTGACCTATTCTTTAGAGAGGTCATTCGGCTACATGATGTTCCTAGGAGCATTGTGTCTGATCGAGATGTTAAGTTTTTAAGTTACTTTTGGAAAGTTTTGTGGGGTAATTTAGGGACTAAGCTTTTATATTCTACTACTTGTCATCCACAAATAGATGGTCAAACTGAAGTTGTTAATCGAACTTTAACTCAGTTGTTAAGGGCAATCACTCAAAAGAATCTTAAAAATTGGGAAGATTTTTGGCATATAATCATAGTGTGCATTCTACTACTAATTATTCACCATTTGAGATTGTTTATGGGTTTAATCTTTTGATACCATTAGATTTGATTCATTTACATATGGATGAATAACGTCTTGATGGTAGTAAAAAAGCATAGGTGGTGAAGGATTTACATGCAAAGAGTCAGCAACAAATAGAGAAAAAAAAAAGAACAATATGCACACAAGGCTAATGGAGGAAGGAAATTGATGAGGTTTGAACCAGGTGATTGGGTTTGGGTGCATATAAGAAAAGGTTCCCTGAACAAAGGAGATCAAAGTTGATGCCTCGAGGAGACGGTCCTTTTCAAATCATAGAAATGATTAATGATAATGCCTACAAAGTGGATCTGCCAGGTGAGTATTGTGTTAGTGCTATATTCAATGTTCCTAATCTTTCTTTGTTTGATGTAGGTGATGATTTGAGGTTGAATTCTTTTAAGGAGAGAGGGTATGATGCGATCTAAGCACCAAATGATCCATTGGAGGTTCCGATTGGTCCAATTACATGGCTTAGAGTTAAGAGGTTCAAAGAGGCTTTCAATAGACATCTTCAAGATACGTGGGCTAAGGTGGGCTTCAAAAGGATATTAAATAATGAGGAGCAAGCCATGATTAATCTTATTCATGTTCAAGTAGGGCTTGTTGGCAGAACCAAGATCATTACACAAGGATTGAGAGAAGAAGACTAGATTCGGATAGTTTGACCTTTTGATATATATATATATATATATTTATCATAACTGGAGCTATAGGTAAACTTTTGAGGTGATTTCAGTTGGGTTGGAAACTAGACTTCCATAACTTTCCAATGGTATATGGCACGCCTTTTAATTCCTTAAATATGAGAGAGAACCATCCATTTGAAGTTGGGTTTTGCTGCTGCCAGATAGAATGTAGAAATGACCAAACTTGTCTTATTAAATTAATTGGGCTAATAAACTTTCTTTATTTTATATGGAAATATTTATTTGGGTTTCAGACATGTTTATTGTATTTATTTTAATTAGTTTGGGCTAGTTTTAGCTTGGGTTGATTATTATTTATATTGGGTTTATATGTGACTCATTAGGGAAACTATGGTTTTTGGCTTAGGGTATATATATTCTTGAGAATAATTTTCATCACACTTTCTTTTGGCTAATAATATTATGATTTTTGTCAATGTTTGGTTGTCAATCTTGGTTCTTGATTAAACTTTTAATTATTCAATGAAATGACCAGTATTTGTTGTGAATTTAGACTCCTTTTGCTCGTCTGCAGGTGTAGGCATTGTGAAAATAAGCTCATCCTATTTTCAGCAAACTTGAATTAGATAGATCTTGGGTTCATGAATTCCATTAAATTTTGCTAGGGTTCGCATCAAATTCCTTTAAAGATTAATCAAAGCCCAGTCTTTCAATCAAAATGAGAGAGCTTTAGAGAAATGTTAACAGCTAGAATCTTTGTCCTTCAATGGTTTTTGGGGATGGTGGTTTTTCCTATATGGTTTTTTTCTTTCTTTAAGACAAAGGCATGCATTTCTCACCTTTTGATCTTGAATGAAAGATTTATAGCCCTTGATATGAATCCTCTACGAGTTGTTAAGAGTCAAAACACGAAAAGGTTAGGTGGTTTTGCATAAATGGATATGTATCTTAATCAAGGCTAATTGAATTGGTCACTTTTGAAGCTTCGTCGAAGAAACTCTGATGTAAATGTCATCGGAGACCACCTGAACTTAGTAGAAGAGATGTACACCTTTCATTTAGATTCATCCTTGCTCCATTAGGAAATCTGTAGCCTCACATTCATTCACTTGAAGGTGCCAACTCAATCAGTTCAAAATCTAAAAAAGCAATGATAGCTGATCAGGGACAAGATGTTGGAGACAACTATGGAATAATTGGGATGTAAACATTCAATTTTATGGAAATGGGGTTATAGAGAGGGGGGTGTTCTTCCATTTCCAAAAAACCTCATGCTATTTGCAGGACTAGAACTCCACAATGAGCTATCAGAATGTGCCAACCCGATCATCTAAAACTGCCAAGAAAAGAGATGAACAATGGGTGAATGACGCGTCATCTAGGTTAAACCCCTAGAAATTATGGTTTTTAATTTGGGATCTAATAGATTTCATTTTAGTCTCTATTTTTCTAATTGTTTTTAATTGCACCAGTAATTGTCTCTTAAACTCTTAATTTCATGCAATTTCACCGTTTTTGATTTGTGCACTTAGACCCTTAAATGACTATCAAACTTTTAATTTAGCCCCTGATTTGATCAATTTCAACCCTTGAAATCTCATCTCTTTTACAATTTGATCCTTGATTTTGAATTCCTTCAATCAAATCCTTAATTGGCTATCAAATTTTTTTTTTCACAATTAAGCCCATAACTTGACCAATTAAACTTTTCAAAGCCCAATTTTAGTTTCCAAACCTCAATTTCTTCCAATTAACACTCAAATTAACTCCCAAAAAACTAATTTTCCTCACAATTAAGTCCTTAATAAAATTAATTAAGCATTCCAAAATCCTCAATGAGTCCTTACTCATCCAAATTTATATTTTTTTACCCCAAATAAAAATATTTTCACCAAATAAATTTTTTATCAATAAGAATTGAGTCACTTTTATATAAAGGTAGACTCATTTTTCTATCTTATTTTAAATTTTAAGTTTTCCAAGAATGTAAATATTTAGAGAAGTACAGCTGCAAAACTTGATAGTTCTTGTAAGGTATGAAGTGATGCATGAGTTGGTATACAACTTAAAACATTTTTCTTTTTCTATACAGAGGACATCCATGTAGCCATGATAAAAACGGATTGGCAGATAGGATGAATTTTGAAAGCCAAAAAAAAAATAAAAATTGTACAATGGAAGTTGGAGTTATTTTTTTCAAAGTAGAACAATAAAAAATTCTCTATTGTGCTACTTTAAAAAAACCACTAAGTTGGTTTATAACTTATCCGGCCTAAACAATCAGAAACATAGCATCTTTAATGAATCTCTTTTAATTATTATATAGTAAAAGATAATTGTCTTGATCATACATATTGGACATGGGATGGGACTCGAAGTTGAAACATGGACACCCCGTTAAAATGGGCACTATCTCCATTTCCTTATTTAAAAAAAAAAAAATTATATATATATGGTCTCTACTCCATAAACAAAGTCCCATACAAGGCTTTGTTCAGATAAATTGGGTGCATTACGTGCCATAAAAGCCATCAATTTTTATTCCTGTAATCTTGTGGATGGATTGGGCTTATACCTTTCTTATCCTCAAAAAATTTAGTTGAAGAAACAAACTTCCTCTACACTAGAAAAGACCCAATCCCAGAAAAGAGTAGTGAAGAAAACAAAGCCAGAGAAAAAAGGTCTCTTCAAAGCGAAATGTTGCCGAACCCAAAAGTATTCCAATCCTCCATTACCACCAACACACCCTTCACAAATCCAGTTCCCCTTCATCTACCATAATCAAGCAATGTTGCAAATTATCGCGAGGAGAGCTTGCCATTTTTGGCAACTCTTCGTTGCTTCTTCTGCTAAGTTCTCAAACCCTAGAGCCATTCAGTATGTCCAGAGCTAGCTGAAGAAAACTTGCCAGATTCCAAAGAAAATGATCAACGAGAAAAAAACAGTACAAGCACTAGACATAAGTGCAGCAATAAAACTACAACAAAGCGTGCATTTCTTGATAATATCAATTAATGGAGAACCTGTTGGCCGCATTATCATTGGGCTACACGGAGAGGACGTCCCAGCTCGACCTGCTGGGTTTAGCAATCTTGTAAGTGGAGCTGCTGGTATTAGTTACAGAAGAAAAGAATTCATCAAAATCATACCAAACTATGAGCAGCATGGTGGGGTAAGGTCATACGGAGTGAGATGCTGAGCTTGCACAGAGAACAGGAAGCAACTTGGCAGCTGAAAGTCTCATGGATGAATGGCAGAGGGAATATGAGACCCGTCCACGTATCAAGATTTTGGCTGGAGCTGTAAGCATTATTGTGAGAGATCAAGGAAACCTTGAGATTGATCAAGATGAAGTTGGGATTGATCGGAGCAGTACAGAGATTGTGATAGCCACCAAGGATTCACCAGAGCTGGATGCATCATCTCTGATAGTTGGAAGTGTATTGGAAGGGATGGAGGTTGTAGACAAGATTGGACAAGTGAAGACCTCGCAGGAGAATATCAGATCTCCTTATTTCAGGTGAGCTCGACAAACTCTGCAAGAGAAAGCAAAGATTGTGTAATTCAAGCTGAACTGGTGATAACTTTGCATTATGTTGTTCATAGATAGACACTATCTTTGTTTTGTTTGGTGAGCAGAGCTGCCAAGCTGATTCGAGGCAAAGGAGCTGTCGTTGCAGAAAGAGGCTTTGACCGACCGTATTCAAAGGTGGATGTCGCAAATTGTGGCTTGGAGCAACACCAAATGTTCGTCGCAACCCTTTTCTATTGATTTATTTTTAAAATGCAGGGACAACAATTTTTATTTATTTATTTTATTTTATTTGAGAATAAATTCCATTGCTATTCCTCACTACAATCTCATTATAGCGTTTTAACAAAGGAAGTCACAGCTCAACTCAATTAAAAGCGTGTTCCTATTTCGCCAAAATCTATCACTCAGAACTCTTTCCAAGATTTGCTTACACCATTAGGAAACATCACACGACATCCTACCATTTACAGAGGAATAGAAGCCAATCCCAGATATCTTTGAAAACACATCCATGCCCTACAAAACTAATTAGCTGCACCGGCTTTTTCAGCTTGATCCACTAGCAGGCTTCATTCTTTTCACAGGAGACGTGAAAAGCTTTCTAACTAAAGCAATGGGATCATCCACCTATAAAACAACATATTGTCAGCAATAATCCATTACGGATATAATTACAGAATATGTTAGTTCAACCAAAATAAACCCCAACTATTAGCGGCATTGATACTGGCAACAATCAATCTTCTCTTCCCTCCGTATCTTGTTTGTGTTACCAACATCAGCAGTCTTGAGCTATTAAACATCTCACTCACCACTCTAGTTAATTTCTGATGTGTCAAACCCAAAATAGGATTTATGATGACGTCCATTTTAATTAAAAGATACCATTCATTTGGGGAGGAATTTTGATACAAAAGATTGAAAAAGACTCAAGAGTGCCTCAGCTGGCAACTAGCCATATCAAATCCACCATGCTTCTATCCATCACTTTCCACGACACATAGTTAGCTCAATAGCGATTCACCAAAAGGGGTGTAAAATTTTTCATTACCTTATTCAAGGAGGAAGATGGAGAATTTGTAGAAGGAAGAGAAAACTCTTTCTGACGCCCTAAAGCAGACAGTGTTTGTTGCCAACCAGGTGCCCCAATGCTTGTTGATATAATCCAGGGGCAAAAATGTCTGTGCTGTCTGATTGGATCAAATCCCAAAGTTTTGTCTAATGCCAGTTTCTTAGGATCCTTTCCTGGAACATGATGGCACCAAGGTTAGTAAACTTCCTTCATGATTAAATGACAATGTCTCATGTAAATCAGAAAAGAACAGCACTTGAATGATGACTGCAACTTCTGGAGATGCAAAGTGGGATAAACACATTCTTCAAAGGAAAAACTACTAATCAAAGACTTCAATAAAACTTCTAGAAAGAACTTAATATGCCAATATTTCATTTGGAAAATGCTATAGATCCAGTGTGATCAATGTTCAGTCAACTCATAATCCGAATCAAAGGGTGAAAAGCCTAGCCAAATAGTTACACACCTGTACTGTTGGCCACAACTTCATTGTTCACAGGAACCTGCACTCCTGTGGTGCCTTCTTGGCTTTTTTCTTGGGTAGCTAAAGTGTCTTCAATATCAGAACAAGTTTCACCTCCTCTCATACCAATCTGACAGGCAACATTGCTGCCTGAAATATCTGCGCCTGGAATTTGTTCATCAAGATTGATAGATGAAGTCACCATCTCTAAGGAGTTACTTTCACTACGTTTTCCACTTCCAATGGGGGAAATGGCAGCAGAGCCAGAAATAGAAGATGCACTAACTTGAAAAACTCCAGAAACCCCCACTACTGAATCATGCGATTCAATATTGTTTGAATTTTCAGGCAGCTGATCAGTTGCATCATAACCATGCACTGTATTTGGTGGATTCTGAGTCAGACATTCCACAGCAGAATCATACCCAGCAGTTTCAGGAAAAGTGGGTTCTCTAGTGATATCTATCCCTTCCAAAAACATCTTGGAGTTATTCTCTTTTCTAAGTGCACCACCTTCACTACTTCCAAAGTTCAAACAAGAAGATTGGTCACCACTAGCATAACTACACTGCCCCTGGTCATGTGTTTTGCTCTTTAACAGACCCACAGCTTCGAGCAGAGAAACTTGTTCACCAAAATTGTGCTTTGCAGATTCCCGTTCCTCTGAAGATAGATTCTTGTTTTCAGATCCAGATTGAGTAACTTCTTGGTTATCACATGTACGATCCCTAAAATCAGAATCGTAAGAAAACCTGGCCCTTAAATTCCGGCCAATAACAGGCAATGAAATTGTTGCTTTGAAGTTCTGTTTTGTTGGGGGTGGACCCCCAGCAATTGTGAAACTTAAATATGATGGTCTATGCATAGAAGACAATGCACCATTTGATGCAGAGTTTCCAATGACTCCCCAGTTGTCAACATGATTTTCATTAGCTGAATCTTGTCCAGAATTCTTGTTACTATTGACTTCTGCATAACCGACCAATTTAAACAGCTCTAAAGGACGTGGAACCATAGAAAAAGTCCATAGTCCCACGCTCGCCCCACAGAACCTGCAATCTAAAACAACAGCATTAGAATCAGCATGTGGCCCACTACAAGAACCAGATTCTTCATTTGTGTCAACGCTTTGCTCAGTAGCAACAGAGTGGACTCGAATACTTGGAATCTGCCCATTGATGACCATATGGAATGAATCTGTGAACCCAGTATCCTTAACAGGCTGTGTTGGTTTGTCCTTGCAGTCAACAACATAAGGCAGCGCACGTGGTTCCCAGCCACATAAACTTATGAGCTTTTGTGCCTGCAAATACTTAAAATTGTCATTACTCTCATCAACATTCCAGAACAAGGAAAATCACCACCAAAATATTGATCATGAATACATGGCACCGTAAATTGTCACTTTACTGGTCAATGTTTCACACACATTACATATTCTCGTGAAAATAGAACCTATAAACACTGTACTAATAAAACACTGAAAACTTAAAGGTGGGCTGACATGAAAACATGATGCAGAAAAGTTATACAAGAAAAATAACATTAACAAGGGAGCGTATGTGCCTGGAAATGCTTAATGTTATTACACTTCACCAGGAAATCTATCGCAAGGAAAACAACCATCGCCATAGTGTTAATGTATAGCAACTATCACATGCACCTAGTCATTGTTTGGCACAAATATTATATTCCAATGAAAATAGCACATTCAACACTGCAATTAAAATACTGAAAACTAAAAGAAGTGGTCTGACATGGAAAGGTGTTAGATACAAATGTCAAAAAGGACCCAACCTCATAGTACAAGTTGGCAAAACCAGCATCGCAATCATTTCCAAGGAATTGTATTTGTGATAGGTTGGCAGACGTGTTGCCAAATTCCAGGGTTGGAGATTGTCCAAGAAATTCTTCCAGCTGAGGGCATCTTATGTATTCAATGGCTGAAGATGAAATCAGTGGAAGAGCTAAAAGTCGTAAGAGCGCGCAAGAACGTTCTCTGAACTTATCAACTAAAACTTGAGGTGGAGTGGGAGGAAATTCTGCCAATCTTTCATCACAGGCATTGTCAATCCATGGACACAATAGTTTGTGTCCATTATCCAGCTTCAAACTAAATACCAATGCTGCCTTCTCAACTGAAAAATTGGAAAATAGTTAAATTAAGATGCAAACATAATAAGTTGTTGGGCGTGAGCATAGTGTACATGCCAAAGCATAAGGAAGAAAAAAAAGAAGCATGACATGCCTTGTTGCTGTGACCAAGATGATGGAGTAGAAAATAGGAGACGAGCTCCACATGCTTCACATGCTATGATATCCATATCCAAATTGATCCATCCCCTTCTCGCACAATTCACAGCACTTACCACCTAAGAATGATGGGAAAAGTTAGAATTCAATACTTTGAAAAGGTTTACTGGCTCAAGAAAAACACAAAAACAAAAGAAAGAAAGGGGAAAAAAGAAAATAGTTCATTGATATAAAACAGCCATGGAAAATTTACGGTCCTCAATGAGGGGTGCAGGATATTTTCATCAACTTATGTGTAGTTCACTGATAAATAATTAAATAATTCATGCAAATAAGGAAACTTTATATATATATACTGAGGCAGTACACCGTCCACTAACAAAAACAAGGGAAACCACTGCTCAGCAAATCAGCAATATACAAATAAGATTAATCTATACGACAAAAAAGGTCCCTCATTATTAGCAAAAATCTGTTCAGCATCCACAGGTGTACAATTTTAACTCTAAGGTCCTAAAGAGAACTTAGCTGTACATCCTTCCCCCTCAAATGCCTTGTAATTTCTCTCTTTCAGAAAACTCAAAGCATTGCTAAAGCTATATAACTCCATATAATTCTTGCCATTTCAAATTTTAAACTCAAGAAGTAGAATATACCGAACTAACCCCATCTGACCCCAAATAAAGTAAAGGGATAGTAAAAATATTTCCAAAAGGAAAAAATAAAAGCCACAATATGGGTTTGCGTTAACAGGAAACAGACAGTTTTAACACAGAAGAGGTACAAATTCTTAAGAGATTTCGAAAAAATAACCAATGTGATCTTACAGAATGCTAGCAACTTGATTTGAATAATAAGAACAAAGCAAATGCTTTGAAGGAAAAGTATTGTTATGAAGATTTATCAGCAACTGACTTCTGATAGGTTGTTAGCTAGAATATTTTCAAACGTCCAACATTTTAATTAATGTGCCGCATATAGAACTGAGAAAAGTACATAAAATACAGCGAAAGGAAGCATATGGCTAGGTATAAGCCCGTCATTAAAAAAAAAAAATTGCCATTGGAGATTGGATTCCACACAGTACATTTAATTAGATTGATTGCAATGAAAACATTAATTCCTCAAAAAACCCATGTGCCAAAAAGGTAATGGTGAAATGGATGATAAGAATAAAATGAACCTTGGGCTTAGCGAACCAGGTCATAGACTTAAAAGTAGCAAGCCTCCTCATAAGATCTCCCCTGTCCCAGGGCCTACACGAAGGAGCGTCAGCTGAAGAAACATGTTCCACTAGTGTTAATGCAGACTCATGATTGTCTCGTTTTTTGCCTCTTGATGGTGATGATATTTGTATAGCTCCACATGATATTGGTGAACTGTCAATCAAAATTCAAATAATCAATAAAAAAATAAACTGATATAAAATGGGAAATTGGAAAGAAAGCAAAAGAAAACCTGGGATTGGAGAGGGATTTCGAAGGAGCGTTAAGGAGCTTGTCCATGATAGAGTGGAATCTCTTCTCTGGATCCTCTTCCATAGGATTACTATTTTTAAAGCTTGCTCTCCCTCTCTATCGGCTATTGCGACTCCTCTGCTCTTTAGTCTAGACAGATAATATGGTGTCAGGAGAGGGTTTTTGTTTTGTAGACGTTTTGTTTTAGGTTTAGATAGAGCAAAGCAACAATGCTTATAATTAACTGACAACATGTTTGTAACCTTATATTTTAATGAATTTTTATGTTAGGAAATTTTAAATATAATTTAATCTTTAAAAATATTATAAGAGTAAATAAGATTAACTTCTATTTTTAGAATTTTAAATAAAAAATTTCATATTAAAACTAAATTTCTTAAAATACTTATCTAATGGCTCTTCTTCTTCTTCTTTTTTACCTTTGAAAAATAAAATGAATATAATGAGAATAATATAAAAAACAAAATGATTTTAATTTTATCTCTTTCAAATATTGAAACTCAACTTTTTTATTAATTATATTCAAATCAAACACTAAAATTAAATTCAATTACAATATATAATTAGTTCCAAACATATGTTTAGTGACATGGAAAATACCATTAGTTTTAGTTTCCTAGATAATAAATAAAATCACAATTTATTTTGTAAAATTTATCACCAACTTAAAGTTAGGATGCTTTTTCACGCCATGAAAAATTATCAATCTCGAATCTAAAATAATATATTTATGCGATGATAAAATTAAAAAAACAAATCAGTCATAAAAACAATTTTAAAATAAAGTTAAAAAAATAATTATCAAAAAAACTCAAAACACAAAAAAGAAATCAAAATACTATTGCAACAAAAAACTATTTTGTGAGGTGGTGATAGTAAAAAAAATCTTCAATAACAAAATTTGTAAAGAATAAAATTAAAAAAACAAATAATAATGACAGCAATTTTAAGAACAAACTTGAAAGAAAAAAATTTATAACTAGAAAAAAAAAAACCAAAGCACAAGAAAGAAACCAAAACATTATTACAATGAATGATGTTTTGTAAGGTAGTCTACAATAAAAACACCACCTCTTTTATTTTATTTGTAAAAATAAAATTTAAAATAAAACTTAATAACTAATTTAATAAATAAAGTCCTAATTAATTTAACAATAACAATAATAATAACAATTTTAATTTAATTTAATTTGAAATTAACAATAATTTGTTTGTCGTATATGTTGGATGTGACTTAATGTGTTATATAGACACAACTAGCTAATGGATCCACGCTTTGCTAAGAATCAATTCAAAAAATATTTTAAGCATAAAAAACAATGTGACAATATTATCAAAATATTTTCTAGAATCACGAAAATGCAAGCCCTTGTGTTTGACCTTTTTATCCTTAAAAAAAAAAAGAGAATGAAGGCAATTCTATGTTTCAATAACTGAATCGTGACAAAAATTGTAATGTCCCATATCGGCATGTGAGGAGTTGGTAATTGGCCTTATTAGTAGTGTTGGCTACTGACTTGTTAGACGCGTTTTGGGGTCATGTGTAGCTGCCAAGAACAAATTTATAAGGGCAATAAGGCCCAAAATGGACAATATTTGGCAAGTTGGGCCAGGCTGTGACATTTGGTATCAAAGCCAGCCTCACTAGTTGTCAGAATGTGCCAACGGGGTTGTTAGGCTCCTTAAAAGGGGTGGATTGTAATATCTCACATCGTCGGGTGAGGAGTTGGTAGCTGGTCTTATTAGTAGTGCTAGTTGTTGACTTGCCAAACGTGTCTTAAGGCCATGCATGGCTACCAAGAACAAATCCATGAGGGTGGTAAGGCCCAAAGAGAACAATATTTGACAAGTTAGGCTGGGGTGTGAGAAGAAAATTGAGCTGAGGTTTTTTAGGCTTTAAATTTTTTTTATCCAATTTTACTTAAACAAATAATAAACACACTTAGAAACTTAATAAATTAATATCTCAACTCAAAACACCTCAAAATTAATCTAAAGACACAAATTAAACTGAAACAAAAAATTAAAAATGATAGTACAAACCTAATTTGTACCATCAGTAGTATACAATTAATTATTTTATATTATTATTGATGTATTCTAATCATTATTATTAAATGGATATAATTTTTTAAAAGATATTAAAGATATTTTTAAATCAAATTATGTCTAGTGAGATGAAGTCTACTATAATGAAAACCATATGCTACCAACTTGGTATGAAAGTAAAGACAAACACACAAAAAGCACATAGGAATCTCTTGGGACACCCAATTTCAAAACCCTTCGCCACTTGCTAGCTTTAGCATGAAGGTCTTTACAAACATTTCTTTTATGATGTGGATAATTAGTTGCAATAACAACTCTTCTCCTTTCATATCTTTTCCTTTCTCATTGCAGCTCTTGACCTTATTGTCATCTTATTCCAATATGTTGATGCCCATAGCAGTCAAACATCGGGTAGGGACATCCATCATATCTTTAGAGTGAATTACATAAGTAGGTTTGGGGAATGATATATGGATCGGCGGTATGGCGATCTCTTCCTCTTTTGATTCCCTTCCTCCCAGCCTCCCTAACCTTTTTTTCTTATTTGATATCAACAACGTTTTTATATATTTTTTTCTACGCTTAAAGTCGAGCCTAATTTTCTGATCTGCAGTCTTCAGCCTTATTGAACTTATCCTCTTAGGATTCCTATAGATAGGATAATACTAGAAATGAAGTCTATGTTTTAAGAAATATTTGGCTGCCATCCTTCCATCTTCATAAATTACCAATTTTCTTAATATCATATTTTTTGGCACCTATTCTGCATTAATGATTTCAAAAGCATGAAGATTTCCATCTTTGCTCCCTTCAACATCTATGTATGGAACTGCCACGTTTTGCACCATTGCCAAGGTCTCTACAGCCTTAACTATCACCAATATTCCATTCACAATATACTTCAAGCACTGATGGAAGGATGATGCAACGACACCAATGACGTGTATCAAAGGCCTTCCTAATAACATGTTGTATGACAGGTGTATGTCCATCACTTGCAAGGTTACTAAAAACACTTGTGGGCCAATGAACATCTCTATTTCACTAGTCCCCACCACTTGCCTTGGGGAACCATCATAAACCCTAGCTATCATGGTGTTTGGTAGCATATGCATTGAATCAATTGACATTTCATCCAGCACATGTTTTGGTAGTACATTTAAAATGTTGTCCACTAATACTTTGATAATGGTATAATCCTTGCATCTCATAGTGATGTATAAAGGTTTATTATGACTCATTCCTTCAACATCGAGCTCGTCTTTAATGAAGTATAAGTAATTTATCACACAAATTCTTTCGACCAGATGCTCCATAGTCTTTGGGTCATGTCTTAGGGCACATATACCTCGTTTAACACTCTTTACAACTCAATATGGTGGGGCTCAAAACTCTGGATAAGAGACATCAAGGATATCCTAACAGGGGTTATTTTTCAGTTACTCTACCATATTATACTCACTATGTTTCATCAACTTTAAAAATTCACCAGCTTCTTCCTCACTTATAGGTTTGTTTATTTCCATATCTTTGATGGCATCTACAACATCTTCGCCTTTGGCTTTTCACTGCCTTTATAAGTTTTTAGGTGTAAAACACCTGCCACTTCGAGTCAATCCATCAATCTCAATCTAAAACAAATGAGCAAGATTGTCAATATTAAGAGAATTTCTATAATTATAAGGCAATGCATTATAGTTCCCAATGTAGGTGTAGGCCTTGTCAGGACAAGCTTCAGTGGACTAATCTCGATATGTTGAAGCCTACACATCTTAGGTTTTTTTTTTCTTGGAAACGTATCATGCCTACATCATCATCCTTTTCCTCATTCTCTATTTGTAACATACCACAAGTCATCATTTGTATCACCTTTCGGTGAAACTCTTTATATGATGTGTTGTTCCATTGCTTTATGGAACCTATAAAAATTATTACTTTTTCTTGATCTTGATTCATTTTTTATTGGCAAATACCTAACTTGCACTAACATGTCATACAACCTATCTATTGTTACCCTTAAAACCTTATTTTTCTTTCTTCCAAACTCCATAACATTTACTCTCCCACTACTGAAAGTATGATTAAGTAGGGTGTTTGAACTGATGTTGGGGGTATCTTCAAAGGTTATTCATCCTTCTTTGAATAATTGTAAGAGCTTCCTCTTTAATGTTGAGCAAGTATCAATATTATGGTCAAGATTTTTGGTATAGTACTCATAGGTTAGATTTGGTTTGTACCAATTTGGGAAAGAAGGCTTTAGTGGTGGAAATGGAAGAGAGGCCACATGACCTATACTTAATAATTTTGCATACATTTCTCTTAAAGGTATAGGTAGAGACAGGGGTTATTCTTGGTTTCTTTGGTAAGCTCTCCTTGGATTATTTTCAGCTTGGTTTTTTGGTTGGTGGGCTGGTTTGTTGGAAGAGGTTTAGCAAAGTTAATACTGGATGTTTGGGGAGATAGGGTGTAATAGCTTGGACTTTGGTAGCTTTGGGTTTGGTAATTCATTTTACTTTTATACCCTACTTTCATATTGTTCACCTCAATATCCTTTTATCTCCTAGTAAAACCCTTCTTCTCGATAGGTTTGATATTCTACCATCTCTTATCCCTTGTTTTATTCTTTCAATAATAACAACGACATCATTAAAATGTTAGGCATAGCTACCCATTAGATCTGCTCGTAATATGGGGACTTGAAATACCAGTTTCTTGGTTTTATATGACCAAATTAGCTATATTGATCCCTTCTTAACCCTCTTACAATGGTTGAGTGTCAAGATAGTTTCCCCTAGTATTGCCGTACTAGGATTTATCTAAGTGTTTTCATATGCAATAAAAGCTACAACCACTTTTAAACTAATTATTCTAGTGTGCTTTGAAAATAACACCAACCCAAAGATTCTTAAAGCAAGTATTTTGCCCTTTTCTTCAACAAACGTAGACTCATTTTTCCTCCTTCCGAATACCTCTTTGATCATCTTCCACTTCAGGCCACTATCACTATAACACCCATGTAAAACCTGACAAAATTTTAGTCTTTGGCTTACCTATGCTAAGAAGAATCAAGGGGAATAGACCTACCAACTTTGAATAAAATCTAGAGGAGGGCCAACCTATCCCAGGAGAGAGTTGAAATAGTAACCAACCTCAAAATAACAAAAAAAAAAAAGGGATAAGAATAGGTTTTACCAGCACCTAAACACCCCCCACCTCATTTAAGAGAGGGTATAAATGCAAGGGAGAGAGGTAAGGTGACCCTTCCTTTCCCTAAGACCCAGTTGTAACTCTATTGGAAACAACCCATCTTTTGATGCGAACCTCGTGATCACGTGGTCACGCAACCCACAATCAAGATTGAGATCTGATCCCATAAAGCCGAAATAGGTCTGATAGGAGTGTGACACAATGGAAACCTGCCCCAAGGCACCAACACTATTGGAATGAGTTGAATGACGCCACGAAGCCAGTTAATCTTCGATAAGTCAGATTCAGTTCGTTCAAGAACTGAAGAATGCTATCACTCTCACACGTAAAAACTGAAAAATTCAGAATAATAATCATCAAAAGCTGCCGAAATTGTGGCTTACATGAGTTTAAATAGTTCTTGAAAAATTAACCCTAATGGACCTCTTATATGGACTTATATGAGGTCCACTCAAAACTGGCCCAAAACCCTAAACTGAAAAAGCCAATAACCTGATCCAAACAAGCCTTGGACCCTAGCTCAAAACAAAGTTTTAATTAAGCCCAAACATGAAAGGAAATAATAAAAATAACTAATTTGTTATTAAATACCACCAGTCCTTCTTTCCTTGTGCAGCTAGGATGAATAAGGAATCCTTATAAGAAAAGGATTCCGAAACATTAATGAATCACTGCCACACTTATAGATTATATTGCAGCTCATTAAAGATCCTTGTGGAACTAGGAAATTCCCAAAACCAGCTGCCACATCCTTGTAGGAAAAGAATCCTAACCAAATAGGAAGTCCACAAGTCAAATGGAAGTAAATAACAAAATCCGTACAGCCTCCATTGACCAGTATTGCGGTTCCTTACCGAGCTTCGATTGACCTGAAGTTTTAACCCAAGGTAGTAAGATATGTCTGGAGAGTCCACATAAAATATTAGCCCGATCCAACGGTCGGATTGAGAATTATGACAGTTTCCGTGAACCTGGGCTGTTGCGTTTTTTATGCCAAAATCCGAATCTGACCTTACTTGGGTCGTATCACAGGGTTGAACCGTATCATCTTTCCTAAAGAAAAAGCTAAAATCGACCAGCTGCATGCCTATCCCCTTAGGTTTTGAGTGAAAAGAGAGCTAGAGAGCAGGAGAAATGGCCGAAAACATGGAGGAAGAAAGAGTCTAAACCTTTTTCTAGAATCAACAGCAGCAGTCATTGCTGCAACACAACCACTCCTTCTCAAGGAGAAAAACTGAACCCAACTAGCCTGCATGCCATCTTCCTTGAGAGTTGAGTGAGAAGTGAATTAGGTGAAGGAGAGAAAACCAAAAACATGGAAGAAAGAGGAGCTAAGAAGGTCGACTAGACAATAGGATAGGGAAGGAAGAAACCGAACAGAAGGAGAAGAACAAACCACCGAACCTTACCTTAGGACTGCCTCAATTCTTGAGGTAAGAGGAGAACATCACCTCCTTAATTATTCCTTGAAACTTTTGGATAGAAAAAGGGAAGAAAACCCCAAGAGAATAGTTAGGTTTGAATGGGGGGCCATGGTAAGGGCTGGGTAGAATATGAATTTAAGGGATAAAATGCGAAGATGATGATGACCTTGTTAGACCTTGATCATGTGAAACCGAAATAGAAATTTTACAAATGCTAATGACATGAAT
This sequence comes from Populus alba x Populus glandulosa, assembly GCA_033617975.1. Classification (NCBI taxonomy): domain Eukaryota; kingdom Viridiplantae; phylum Streptophyta; class Magnoliopsida; order Malpighiales; family Salicaceae; genus Populus; species Populus alba x Populus glandulosa. The sequence continues at coordinate 6,067,617 of CM066157.1, forward strand.
TCTGCATGTGGTTAAAGAACTTGTATGAAAATGTGTTGGTTTGACGTCAAGTATAAAATTGTGTTTATGACCCTTAGATACATGTTGAAGCTAAAATGAGAATTTCATTATAATTAATGCTTTGGTTTTGTGTATGATGAATGAACCATGTATGAATGAGAATCATGGGAATGAATGTGTAATTATGGATTGTTATTGTGATTATACTAGTGAGGAACATGAAAATTTATGTGTGTAACTAAAGGGATTGGGTAGCAATGTCGGCTATAAGAATTGAGGAAAACAATGGAGAAACCTTGCATGATCTTTAGAGAGTCAAGACATAGGATGGAAATGATATCCTTGTGTGATGTGCATTGATTATTAGTTTGTGTTGATGAATTTAGTGACACGACCAAAAGATTGATGTCTTCTTCCAAGTGTAGAAGTGTCGAAATAATAAATAACTCAGCAAGACCGGGATCGAACCACAAAGAGGTTAACTATATAAATTATAAATAATAGTAGTAGTAGTACTAGTAGTACTAATAACAACAACAACAACAACAACAACAACAACAACAACAACAATAATAAGAACAACAACAACAATACTAATAAGCTAAATAGAGTTTTGAGATGTGATATTGATATAAGGTTTAAACAATGATAAAAACAATTGTCAAGGTTAGAGGATCCACTAATAGTATTTCAAATAAGTATAGTATAAACTCTTATTACCCAACTAGAAACCACACACAAAGGAGGTTCCAATCGGTTATAAATTGTTAACATAATTACATTAATTATCTTATTCGAATAATGTCAATACTTGTAAATATTATCAGGTATTCATGGTGATAACTTATGTTAACAACAAATCAAGTTCCTTTCATAGCATACATGTCGGTTATACCATACAGTTGGGCTATGAAAGTGCCAAGTATTTGTTGTACCAAGGGTTGTTCAACACAAATCTAGGCTCACCATTTAACAAATAAGGTATTAAGAGTGAGCAAGATAATAAATATAAAACATGTTATTATCAAGCATTAAAGTCCATGTTGAGTTTATACTATACTTATTCTCACACCATTAGTGTAACATTTGATTTATGTGATAAGCCTGCATTTAAGATGAACATTTACCATTAGTTCTAGTTATGATCCAATGACTGAATAGTGTTCCAGTTTGGACCGAAGCAGCATCACTTTTCTAAGCTTCACCCTTTATTTATCTTCTCAAATTCAGTAGTTAAATTCATCAATCAATCCTTTGATTTATGCGATAGGCCTGCATTTAAGATGAACATTTAGCATAAATTAAGGTATCTTATAGTATCAGACTTGTTATTATAAAACATGCTTTAGTTAAGGAGTTATTGATACTTCAAGTGTAAAATTATGATATAAAACCTTGATAAAAATGTACTTTTAAGTACTAATCACCCCCCAACTAGCTTATTACTAGCCTTAGTAATGAAAGCGTTAAAATATAATTTTTTTTTTTGCAAGTTCCATAAAGCAAGGCATTCAACATTCAACTTCCATTAATCTATCTAGATAAACAAACTCTCATTAAATTTAGATTTATGCTTCATATTTCTTAAACAAGATATCAATAAACCTTCTTTTTATATGCTCAATGTATGAAAATATAGTGATGGGGCTTTTGTTGGAAGAAAACAATATTATGTTCTAATGTTTAAGGTTAACTTCCTTGGGTTGGGATTTTTTTTTCTCTTTTTTCTTTTTTTCTTCTTATATACATACATACACATACATACATACAACTTAAAACACAATGCATCTTTAACCCATGTAACGAGCTTTATGCTAATGACTCCCAGACTAGTTGGTCTTAGGGCATTAGGTGTTGAGACACCTCTATGAGCTTAGTAACTCGGGTTGCAGATACTGATATGAAGATAATGCAATGTTTGATTCCCTTAAGCTTTTCTCCATAACCTATGTAACAAGCTTTGGGCCAATAGTTTCCAAGTTAGTTGACTTTAGGGTATTAGGTGTTAAAACACTCCTTCAAGCTTAATTGCTTAGGTTAGGGAGGCTACAAAACTAAACTTATCTATGTTTTTATTATCATGAATATTATCAATCATTTTTTTTTTGTAAATTATATACTATCCCTTTCCCTTAGTTGTTACCTTTAACAAAAGAACATAATTAATATAATAATCCAATTGTGCAACCCACAATCATATGTTAAAGTGTGTGTGTGTATGAAAATCAAGGTTTAAGAATATTTATTAAATGAGTATATGAGCAGAATCAAGTGATAATAATGCGAGAGTTTGTAAACCTAAATATTTTATTCTGATAGACCTTGATAAGGATACTTACTAAGATGCGTTTAATAATAGCAATAAAATTTCCTTCTTACTCTGCCATCCTAATAACATTTTTGTCAAATAGTTTTAATAATAGCAAAAACAGTTAGTAAGTTAGTTTTTTTTTTTATGTTAACTACTACCCTCTCCCCCCAACTAAAACGAGACATTGTCCTCAATGTCCTAAGGTAGAAAGATAGAGTATAGAAGACATCACCTGGAACAACGAACACCGACAAACTTGAAACACACTTACACAAATATAAGAAATAACAAAACAAAATAATATGCTATTAATAAAACCAAAAGACACAAGGTTTCACAAATGAAGGCTCAAATCTAATCTAAGCTTTCTCATGCAGGGATCAATGATAAGGATGAAAGATTGTAGTTGGTCAATTAATTATTCAGCAGTAGCAGCAGAGATTATGATTTGTCGTGCTGAAGATGTTACAAATTCCTGTTCCACGGCTTAATCAAGAAAAGACAACAAATTATCATAGAAACCATTAACATTTAACAAACCTATAGGTTTATGGTGAATGTGCAGTTGGACCCAAGAGGAAATATGAAAGATCTCTTCCAATGTGCCCAGACCACCTGGTAAGGCAATGAAGGCGTCAGCATGGTTAAACATTGCATTCAGTCGATCAGACATTGTAGGGACCTGTAGTTCCTCTCTAATTGTTTTTCCAATGATGTCCCAATTTGCTAAAGCTTTGGGGACGACCCCCAAAACTTGACTACCTCCTAAAAATGCAGCTATTAACACACACCCCATTAACCTAAGGTTGCCTCCCCCATACATTAAATGAATCTTTCTCTCAGTTAGTACCTGACCAAGATGATTTGCTAATTCTAAAAACTCTTTTTCTTTCCCAGGACTGCATCCACCAAAAACACAAATATTTCTTATGTGATGACTTGAGGAACCTGCCATTTCTAGAAACTTCTATATTTGATGAATGTATGGGTTGAGTAGAAATGAAGGGAAGGAAGAGAAGACTTTATAGATGAGAAATTGAAAATACAATCATACCATCTATATGTAGGCCAGCTGTAGTCTCTCTCTCTCTCTATTTATTTATTTTGAAAAAGCATGTGTATGTACAGGTAGTTGTGATTGTGGCTCACATCTTCCCTTGGTTTTACGTCCAAGAATGACTTAAACGCCCTTTATTGGTCGGGGATAGGCTTCCCATCCAGTTTTCTTAAAAACTGGCAAACATGGTCTTTTTTAGTCAGATTCCCAAGACTAAGTCGAGCATGTTCTTTATGGAATTGTGGCCATAAATTATTAATTGCACGATGCTCATCTCCACTAGGATGCGTCTCAAGAGTCAACATAAGATTATCTAAAGACCCCTTACTTAGGCCATCATTAATGAATTGTATTTTATCTTCATGATTTACAGATATCATTCCTAAAGAATAACATGTCACATTACAAGTCCATCTGGCACATTTGTGACAGACTTTCAGTCGTTTTGCATGATGTGTTCTTTGCAAAAGTGCTTTTACCTATTCTAGGCTTGTGTGAAATGAAAGAATTGAAGGACTCACATGATAAATAAACCTTTGCTTCAATTAGCCAGTGAATATCTTCAGGAATTCCATGATTCATTAACAACCTCAATCTTGCACACCTAGCACGGTAAATTTTTGCAATCGCATTTCGAGGCAAAGTGGGAAAATTGTTTTTCAATTTTTCAAGAGTGGGGTCCATTTTCAAATGAGAATTGGAAAAGAGATTTAAGGAAGGGAGAAAGAGCAAAGAATTTCACAAATATATACAAATATCAGTTATTATGAGAAATTGAAATAACCAACTTAAGTCACGGAGTACTGTTATCCGCCATTTGACCGGGGTGAAAGAGACTAGCAAAACAAAAGTTACACCAAAACAAAACACAAAACAATGTGAGAAAAAGAATCAATCTTTATATACAAGATCACTCATTTCAGTAGAGTCATTTTCAACTGAAAAATTATCAAAATAAACTTTCAAACGATCCCCATTTACCTTAAAAACATTGTCATTCTTTGGATTCTCAATATCAAAGGCCCCATATAGATACACATGTTTCACAATAAAAGGACCACTCCATTTTGATCTTAGTTTTCTAGGAAATAAATGGAGTTGAGAATTATAAAGCAAGACCTTTTGACCAACATTGAATGTTTTTCTCAGTATTTTCTTGTCATGAAACTCTTTGATTCTTGCTTTATGAATTCTTGAATTTTCATACGCATCATTTCTTATTTCCTTAAGCTCATTTATTTGTATTTTTCGTAGCTAACAAGCATCATCAAGGTTTGAATTGAAAGCTTTAATAACCCAATAAGCTTTATGTTCAAGTTCCGCAAGCAAATGATAAGGTTTTCCATAGACTAGTCTATAAGGTGACATACCTAATGATGTTTTATAAGCATTTCGATAAGCCCAAAGTGCATCATTAAGTCTTAAAGACCAGTCTTTCCTATTAGGGTTCACTATTTTCTCCAAGATCTATTTGATCTTCTATTAGCAAGCTCTACTTGTCCACTTGTCTAAGGGTGATAAGGGGTGGCAACTTTGTGTGTGATTCCATATTTCTTCATTAAAGACTCAAATGGCTTGTTGCAGAATGGTGTTCCACCATAACTTATTATGGCTCGAGGGATTCCAAATCTACTCAAAATATTTTCTTTCAAAAACTTTATCACTGTTTTGTGATCATTGTTTCAACTTGGAATTTTCAATTTTAACACCCTACCACTTTTTAATCTATAAATAATCTATCAAATTACAAATATTTTTCAATTTCACCCTTATGATTTTTTAATTTTTCAAATTTGGTATTCATTCTTTTAATTGTTATTTATTTTGTTTTGAATCATTTTTATTTGTTTTTTAAAATTTATTATTGTTAGGTTTTTTTCTCTCAAATTTTATACTCATTTTTTTTTTAACTTTTGCTAGTTTTCTTTATTAATATTTTTTTCATTCTTTAAAATCAAATTGTTTGAGAGTTAATTTTCTTTATTGAACTTGAGTTTATGATTTAACAAGTTGCACGTTTTAGAAATTAAACTAAGTTTAAGAGATTCGCCTTAATTTGTTTGTTTTTTTTTCTTTTTTGGAAGTTTTGCTTTTTTTTTTTTTTGCTGTTTATCTTCTATTAGGTTAGTATTATGTTGTTTTATAATTTTAATAGATTCAGATCTAGTTTTTCTATCTTTTTTTCATTACTGTTTTTTATCAGCTTTTTTATTATTACTATATTTTTATTTTTATATGATTTAAATTATTCAATTAGACCAATAACTTAGAACTTGAATTTCTTTTATCTTAATATTTGTTTTACATGAAATGTTTTTGATCGGCTTGTGGAAAATCACGTGCAACAAATCTAGTTGGTTCTAAAAGAAATTCTTTACTTCATTAAACTTTTAAAAAACTTAAATAATTTGGTTAAGCAAGATACCAAGAGAAAGAATAAGAATAAGGGTGAAGGGACGGACGGGCTTTAAGTACATGGTCGGTCCATCTCATGGTCTGGGCAAAACTCGGGCTAGAAACCAAACCAAACCAAATCCGGACCCAAGTCCTCGTGACCGGCTAACAACTCCCTCCGAGCCTATGTTTTTTCTAAAACCCTAACCTGAGAAATTCACTCACTCGTTCTTGAAAATTTGCAAGCAATCATGTACGGTGGTGGTGAGTTTAAAAAACCCTAACTACTCTACTCTACTCTACTTTACGTTTGTCTTGGAAATTGTTTCTTTTAATTTTTTTTGTTTTGTTCTGTTGGTGAAAACAGATGAAGTATCAGCTATAGTCATTGACTTGGGCTCACACACTTGCAAAGCTGGTTATGCCGGCGAGGACGCACCCAAGGCCGTCTTTCCTTCTGTTATTCTCTTTCTCTCTCGCATATTATTTATCCTGCATTAACAGCATTTTAACCTTTGTTTTTTTTTTTTGTTTTTTTTTAATTTGCTTTAGAAACAAGGAATTCCTGTTTAGAATTTCGAAATTGGCAAAATGCCTGTGACTATCAGCTAGGGTTTGAAGACTGTTATTATTATAATTTTTCCTTGTTTTAGAGGTTTTCTTGGTACATGTTACTCAGGTTGTTGGGTCGACGGATCAAATGGACGTTGATGACACTACAAGCAAATGTAAGTTATATGTAGGATCTCAGGCTTTAGGTTTTCGTCGAGACCAAATGGAGGTTAGTTTTCTAATTATTTTCCTGTCATGTTTTTGAGAGACTAGACGGGATTTGTTTTGGCTATGGTAATAAATTCAGGTTTTTTTCATCAGGTGTTATCACCTTTCAAGGATGGGATCGTTGCTGACTGGGATATGGTTGACAGCATATGGAATCATGCTTTCAGGTAAGATTCATTATCAAACACCCTGATTTCATTAACAAAAAAAAAAAAGATAATTTTTTTTTTCTTTTATTCTGTAATATCTCTATATCTAGAATTTTACTGTCTTTAGAGAGTGTCTATTGATTGACCCAAAGGAGCACCCGATGCTACTTGCAGAACCTTCATCCAACAGTCAACAACAGAGAGAAAGGTAAGCTGGCAATGCATGATATTCTCTACTTTAATGCCAGCTGCATCTGTTATCTCTGTACATTAGCTGGAAGTAACCCTCTTGATCCAATAAATGATTTCTTGCTTGTTGAGATTCTATGAGAATGACGACTACTAATGCCATTGATTAGTTGAATACTAATCATGTGGTGTGGACTATGAAGTTTTAGCAAGGTCATTCTCTGGAAATTAGAAATAATTAAATAGTGTGATTTATTCACAAAGGAAGGAAGGAGGAAAAAGCTCCTAGTTTTGCAATATGTTCTTCACTTATGGTTGCCATGGTAATCATATGATTTATTCCTTGTTTCTAAGTGATGCAAGTTACTTCCTGTCCTGCAAGGCTTTGTTCGTCAGTTGTTTAGATTGACATTATTTCTTTGCTTGAAGTTAACTTTTTTTGTTATCTTGGCCTTAAATAATTATTCTTTAGCTTGTTTTTGTGCGGGTAATGAATCTTCATAAAAATATTCTTTGTTTGTGTTATTGAAATTATTCTTTGCTTGAAGTTAATTTCAGTTTGTGTTATTGAAATTTAACTAAACTTCTTGGTTTCGGCTTATTTCATCATGCTGCTTTGATGCTTGCTGATTATGGTTGGGTTGTTGCATAATTGACAGGACAGCAGAGCTTATTTTTGAAAAGTACAATGTTCCTGCATTATTTTTGGCCAAGAATGCTGTATGTCCCTGTTCCATCTTATGCCCACCTCTCCAACTTGCACCTTATTTCTTTTTAACGTGATTGGAGAATCTCATTCAATTTGGTGTGACTCAAGTTCTTCTTGCTGCCAGGTTCTAACATCTTTTGCATCAGGACGTGCTACCTCGCTAGTTGTTGATGGGTAGGAGTTATATAATTGCCGAGTCATGAGTGTATAACATCTTCAACTGGCAGTGTCAGTGCTTTTCTGCATTTATTTTGCACTTAACTTCAATCTCCTTACTACTTACATTATTTTAGTTGAAGTAACCACTTTGGCCCTTATCTCCACAATGTATTTCTTGCCATGCACATTTAGTGAAAAGGAACAAAACACAAGGAAACAAACTTGCTTTTTAACTTTATAATGTGAAGATGTGCAATGACATTGGTAAAAAAAAAAAAAACAGTTTGGAACTGGTGTGTTTTTCATCCATGAGCTCTACATGCTAAAACTTAGAACATTGAAGTTGCGCAATGACTATGGTGGATAACATAATTTGAAATTGGTGCTCTCCTCAACACGAAAAGTTGATAGCAACGTGCTAAACCTAGAAGATTGAAACATTCTATGGTATTAATTGGCAATTTATCTCCTTAGATTGATGCTGGCTCTAATCAATGTTTTGAGACTACAACATGGATGTTAACATATTTGGAAGTTTGAAGATCGCTTCTAAAACCATCTTATTTGCAATAACAGATTATGATGTGCCCATTATTTTCCTTACATTCTATTTGCCTTCTTTGTGCTAAACTTATTGCTGGATTTTTTGCTTAATATAATGCTGAAAAAAATGGTATCTGTGCCAGTGGTGGAGGATCAACTACAATTGCCCCAGTCCATGATGGTTATGTTCTTCAAAAGGTACTGCCCTTTGCCTGATCAAGTGGCATATGTTACTTGCAAATAATTGCTTTGGCTACGGTGTCTGTCTTTAGATTTTCAATAATAAACCAATCAATATCAGTCTTGCATTTTGTTTGTGTTTGTAATTTTTTTTAATTCTGTTGAAATCTCTTACCTTAAATCATTAGTAAAATTCTGGAATCTTGACATGTTTAATTTTCATTGGAAGATACTGGATAGTTCCATTGGAAATTATTGAATTTGGAGGGATTTGAAAGGACCAGCATGGAATCCCTTTAAAATGAACTGAGAATTTGTGAAATGTTTTAGAGTCACTGTGCTTGCATGTGAGTATGAAGGTCTCTCCAGTTTTTCTCTTGGTCATTCCTTTGTATCCTATCAAACATTATGAATGTGTCCCTAAACTGCCAGATATCTGCAGAAATAATCTGTCTTCAGCATCCCAAGAGATAACACTGCTGATATCTTTGATTGGAATTTGTGGTTGTCAAGCAGTAAAAGAAATAGTTCCTTCGATATTTTTGTTTTTGTTGGAGAAAGTCTAGAAATTCATTAGAAAAGAAGCATTTAGAAGAATTGCATTGGGAATGAGACATGCTCCTAAAAGAAAAAGGAAAAGGTACTCCAAGCAAGAAAGCACTCCAAGCCTGTTGAATAACTGCTGGAGGAAACTCTTAATTGGAACTTTATTAAAAACTATCAACCTCTTTCACCAATCACTTGCCAGCAGCAGATTTAGTGCTGCTCTCTTCCTCTTTCCTAAAAATTTTAAATCAATAAAATTTGGCTAGGATCATGCCCCCTTTTAATATCTCAAAGGTCTAATGCCAAGTTATCTGCCCATGACAAACTGACAGCCCTTTTCTTTTCATTGCTTTTGTTATTTATAGGCAGTGGCCTCTTCTCCTATTGGAGGAGAACTTCTTACTGATTGCTTGCTGAAAAGCTTGGAGAGCAAAGGTGTCATGGTGAGTGAGTATAGGAATGAATTTGTGCTTTGAAAGGCCTACTTGTTTTGTCAGAACTAACTAAAACATACTCTTTTTTTTTTTTCTTTTCAAAGTAATCTTTTTATTTGGCTATGCAGATAAAACCAAGGTACTCTTTCAAAAGAAAGGAAATACAGCTGGGTGTGTTTCAGGTAATTTTTAAATGTCACTGGAAATTGTTTTGGGTTGTTACCTGTTGTGATGACAATTCCTTTTTCCATGTTTCTGCTAGATGTCCCTCAACATTTCTTTTGCTTTTTGATTCAGATCTAATTTCCATGGTTGCATTTTGTTCATTTGGAATTTTTTTTAATATATGCCATTGAGACCTCTTTCATTTTTTTGAATGTCGTAGACGGTGGATCTTGATTTTCCAAGTACAACTGAAAGCTATAGACTCTACTCTCAGGTCTGTGATTGGCTAGACAATTTTCCTCCCTGTGAAGTTGGGAATCTTTTTATATCTGATTGTTTGTTTTGGAAACAGAGAGTGATTGCAAGTGATATCAAGGAATGTGTGTGTCGAGCCCCAGATACACCATATGATGGTGTGTATTGCTTCATGTTGTATTTGCAATGATTGATTACTTGTAGATTTTATCCGTTAAGATCACATGATCTACTTAACAGAATTTCTGGATTGTATATATTTTTTGTATGTGGATATGGTTTGTGGTGCAACCAATTTGTCTGTGTCTTGTTCTTGTAGTTTGAAAACATTAGAGCTGCTGTCAACTTTCATTAATGTTGCGGTTCATTTAATTCAAGGCAAGGCATCAGATTTACCACCAATATCTGTTTTTTCCCACACAAAATGTGACCTTATTTCCTTTGAGGGGTCGGAGCACTGGTGATGTTGAGTACTGTATCTTAGAAACCTGCTCCAAATTTTCTATCAAAGCTTCTATTTCTCAATCCATCCCAAAGTTCTGAAAGCACCTTTCTTTTTCAAAAGTAATGACAGAGTTGCTTAACATTTTCAAAATTGGTGAAATAGAATACCAGAAAATGTGCAAACTTTAGAAGCCAAGGGTCACCTTCTCAACCAATTCATGACGATGACTGAATGATTTCCATGACAGATCATGACAATCATGCTGTTTATTTGTAAACTGAATCTCTTGTGTAATTATGTTGGTTCTTGATACATCACATATAACAAGTTGTAATTTGTAATGAGTGTAGTGTTACAAGCATTCATTTATGCTAACCTTTCTGTTTCTTTTTCTTTCCTCTACAAATTCAGAAAATTCATACTCAAACATTCCAATGACTCCATATGAGCTTCCTGATGGCCAGTAAGTCCCATGCAATTCAATATTGTCCAGTTTGAATGCTGTTTGGTTTGCTTTTTACATTTAGAAATTGAATACTATGTTTTTCTACCTGACCTTCTGCTCTTAAATGCAAACAGGACAATTGAAATTGGAGCTGATAGATTCAAGATTCCAGATATTCTATTCAATCCATCCTTGGTTCAGGTTCATGGCTCACAAATACTCACAATCCCTCTTCAATGTTCTGTTCATTGCATCTTCTGTAACTCTGCAATATTTTCACTCTTTTTTTTTTTTTTTTTTTGGGGGGGGGGTGTCCATTTGTTTATTCACTCCATGGGACAATGTGTCAGTTGCTATAATTTTCTCGAAGTACTGCTATTTTCTTCTTTTAACTGCATCAATGGAGGGCAATTTTATAAAGTCTATGCTCACTTTCTGTTTTACCACCACAAGCACATGTTACAAATTCATGGTGGGCAAGAATTTCAGGATTTTCCAAAATAAAGTGGATAATGTTTATAATTCAGGGTCACTTCTTTTATATGTTTGGTGTATCTTTACCATAACTATTTTTTCATTTAACTTTGTTTCTTCTTGTGGTTATTGAATGGGTCTTTTCAGAATATCTTAGGAAGTATTCTTGAAATCTTGTCTTCCTGAATTTTGATGCTTCTTGTGCCTTAAATTATAATTTTGTTAAACATAAACACACTTCAATGATCATTTAATTTGTACATTTAACAAATTATTATCCTTTTCTTAGTACTTGTGAATCTGATGTTCATATAAAATATTCATGAGTTGATTTATCTGTGGAGTGCAATTAGTTTGTGTATTGTAAGTCTATCTGGTATTTCATTGGTGAAAATCTTCAGCCTGTGTTCACATACAATAAATTGTTTTGTGACTAATATCAGACAATTCCTGGTATGGATAATTTTGTGGAGATTGCTTCTAGTGCTCGTGGTTTGCCGCAAATGGTAAATTTACTCTTTTTAACATAACAAATTTTTTGTTGAACTTAAAAATAACTAGTTACCTTCTATCACTTCTATTTAAGTAGTTATTTGTCAATGTTTGCAGGCTATTGAAAGCATTAATAAGTGTGATGTTGATATCCGGAGAGAACTGTTTAGTAGTATACTGGTAAAGTGAACAAGCTCATTATCAACTCTGATTGTAATGTTGAAAGAAAATAACTAGCAAAATGTGTGGATGGCATGATAACTGATTATAATGGCAGATTATCATATCATAGTGTTAGTTCGATGAATTTCTTCAATGTGAAAAAGAAATAAAGGAAGAAATACATGGATTTTAGTTCCCTAGATTTGTTTAAAATTTCAATGTTGATGTGGTTCCTTTTCTATACTGTGTGATTTAGCTTGCTGGTGGAACAGCATCAATGCAACAGTTGAAGGAACGACTTGAGAAAGATTTGGTTGAGGTACTTTTTTGGCTGAAAACTTGATTTGTTTTTTACCCTTTGAAATCATTGGGAATCCTTTTTTAGCTTTCTCCATTTCAAGACTTCAACACTAGATTTATCATCTCAATCATCTCGCTTTACTTGCAACATATTTTTAGTATTCAGTGACCTGAAGTAACAAGGCAAAACTTTACCATGCCTTACACTGTCAGTTCCATACCATCATACACTTGGAATGCAGCATGTTTACTTGCAATTATATTATTTGGTGCCAATAGTATGGAAAAGCTCATTGTATTACTGTAGCCCTTTGTCACGCTTCTGCATGCATGCACTTTTTTTTGTTGAGACTGATAATACATTAATATTTGCATGATAGAACTATTCTTATCAGAAATCATCTAGATATGAATACAAATTTCATATGAGAACAAACTTCTGTTTTCACAGTTCAAAAAGAAAGAACACAGGAACTTCTGTTTCAGACTAAGTTACAAAATAATGAAATGATCGTTCATCCCTGTGCAGGAGTCTCCTCAAGCTGCCAGAGTTAAAGTGCTGGCTAGTGGAAATGCAACTGAAAGGAGATTCAGGTTTGATTAACTTGCTTAACCCCAAACAATCATGGTATCTTGGTATCTAGTGGCTTCTAGTGTATTGGCAAAAAAAAAAAGTGAGCTAAACAATAATGCATTCTCATTATTTGTAAGGTGGTGGACAACTGAAAAATGGTTTTGGGGGTTTGCATTAGAGATAGATGTGTTGAAGTATCGAGAATCCTGAAGATGAATTTAGAAACAAAGATAAGTCTAATAACTCAATAATTGAATGTTTTGTGGATAGCCAGATATTCCAAAGAGCACAGACAGTAGTGGTGGAAAACTCACTGCAAACTTGAAACTTTGAGGAGTAATTCCTTCAGTCAGTTTATTCCAATGTATGGTGCTTTGATGTATTAGTTCTCATCTTTGTGAGAAACAAAGATGGTATTGTCTTGGCAGTCTAAAGTCAGCTTATTACCATTCATTTAAAGTATGATTTGGTGATTGCCATGTGTTTAGTTGATATTTTTTGTAGTGTTCACGACATATTCTTTCATGTACAAACACTTGGTAGAAGAGCTGATAGTTTCTTTATGTTGCAAAGCATTTCATGTTTAACTAACTGATATTTCTCTAGCTTACAAGTCCCTTTTTTGAATAATTTCTTTACAATCCATTTTTATAAATAAAAAATAAATGGTTGTTTTTCAAATGATTATTTGAGCAGTGTATGGATAGGAGGTAGTATACTGGCATCTCTTGGTTCATTCCAGCAGACGTGGTTCTCCAAGTCTGAGTAAGTTTCATCTTTCAGAACTCTCTGTTATATGGATTAATTACTGAGGTTCAAGGAGCATATTTTCAAATTTTGGCTCCTGTTTTCCGAAGATTTCCAGAATTTAAATTTTACATTAAGCTTTACGAATTCAAGTTTGAACAAATATATCATCCTCAAATTTAAGCACGCGGAATTGACAGGTATGAAGAGCATGGGGTGTCTTATGTACAAAGAAAATGCCCTTGATACTATATTTATGAAGGTAGCTGCGCAGAAGTATCAGTTGTCGGGGAGGATAATTTTATGGTTGGTGGAGATTTCTTCAAAGTCATCTGAGCTCAAACATTTCTGGGATCATATAGCTTTCCAGCAAGTTTGCAGCATCTACTGTCACCACGAAACATTAGCTTTAGATTATATCATTATCTTCATGACTTTGGTTAGCATAATCAGCATTTTCCATTCACTCATTCCGTGACAATCTGATCCTGTAGCGTAGGTTGATGCCCTTTTGTATACTATTTACAAACATGTATTAGGTTGTTAATGCGAACAATCTGTACTATTATTACTCTGACAGAAAAGATGCAATTGAAAAAAAGAGGATTTTGGTACTCTTTTTTCTTTAAGCAAAACCGATAATATATGGTTAATTAAAGCAGAAAATTACAGGCCTTTTAATCTACCCTCTCCCCGTTTCATTTGGTGTATTTTGTTTCTACCTGCATGCCACCTCCCATCCAATTTTTTCATTGGAACATCTTTTAAAGTTTTGTAGTGATTCCTCGACAAGATTAGTATCATGACTGAATGTAAATTATACCATCTATCTGTTATCAAAAACCAAATCATGGAACAATAGAACTTCAACCTCGAGTCTCACAAATGGAGTTTCATGACTGTCCATAAATGAAACTTGAAACCTCTAGTCTTGCTTTGCATAGAACTACTTCATTGTATGTTTAGATTTTGTTGCTTTACCCCTTAACATGGTTGCACCATGATAAACTTTGTTTCAATCTCATGGTGGTTCTTGGAGCACATTCTAGACCAAGATGGTAATTATCACAAGTCGGCGTATGGGCGCGCTAGCAAAAACACTATTGGAATCTTGGTAATGTGCATTGGTAGTGGCAGCATGCATGAACAATGACAGATTCAATAACAATGCATAACGGGTGCAAGTGAACAGTGGGTTAGAGACAATTTTTGGTAGTTATTGTTTTTAGACAATTGTCTAGATGTGGTTAGATCTGTCGTAGGGTAGTTTACTATGTAACTTCTGTATTCTTTTGTAATAAATAGAGGCTAGAGTTGTGTAGCATGCAAGAGAATTATGCATTGCATGCAATGAGTTTTGTGTATCGTTTGTTTTTGGTATTAATAAAGATTGATTTTTTCTAGTAAATTGTGCTTGTGATTCTTATTTCTAAACTTGTGTTAATGTAGTTAGTCTTGGTATGTAAAACATCTTAGTTTACAGGCTAAATAGGAGTTGAGATTGTGAGATAAGCTGAGTCTAGTGTGGGACAAGACTGTCGTGCTGTATCAAAATTGTGTTGAAAATTGTCCTTGTGTCACGTGGTATCAAAGTGTTGGTTCGTTCTGTTGTGGAAATTATTGGTTTGATGTCTAAATGCCATCATACATGGAGACAATTTGAGAAAGATTTATCTCGAGAATGTTTTGAGTCCCATAGATGAAAATAAAGACCAATCCATAAATGATAGATTTGTGTATGCTGTTGAAATGGCAGAAAGATCTGCCAGGTGATATGTGGATCTTGCAGCATATGTAAGTCACAAAATGCAAGTTCTTGAGGATGAGATTGTTTTCTTGAAAAGGGTAGTAGCTAATGTCCCTAGGTGATGGCTCATCCAAACCAAAATTGCTGGAGCCAAAGTCATTTAGTGGTGCGAAAAGTTCCAAGAAATTGAGAAACTTTCTTTGGGACATGGAATAATACTTTAGTAGGGCTAAAATTAGGGTTGATAAACAGGTAAACATCACAACAATGCATTTGTCAGGTGATGCAAAGTTGTGGTGGAGAACGCAAATAAAAAAGGATATGAACACAAGGCGTCCAAAGATTACAACTTGGCATTGTTTGAAGTAAGAACTGAAAGAACAATTCTTACTGAACAACATGTCCTAGCTGGATAAGGAGGATTTACAGAAATTAAAGCAGGACAACTCGGTGAGGGATATGTTAAAGATTTCAGTTCTTTGATATTGGACATTGAGAACATGTTTGAAGAGGATAAGTTCAATTTTATATCGAGTTTGCAGCCTTGGGCTTATGCTAAATTGCGAAGGCATAAAGTTAAAGATTTATCTTCTACCATTGTTGTCACAAACAGTTTGGTTGATTTCAAGATAGTGACGTGAGATGAGTCTGTTATTGTCCCTTTAAAATTCAAGACTACGGATGAAATGGATGAAAATAGGAAGAAAAATTAGTTTAGGTGGGGGAGGATTCAAGCCTTCTGCTGACAAGGGTAAAGTTACGCAAACAAATGCATCGGCTAAATAAACCAAGCCAAATGTTGGTTGTTTTATATGTGGGAGACCACATATGCAAGGGAATGTCCGAAAATGGAGAAATTGAATGCTATTCTGGCCAATGACAATGAACATGAAGAAACAGTTGTCATAACCTAATTTTTGACCCCTTATTTTTCTAAATATTTTCAAAATACAAAAAAATAAAAAAATGTGTTTTGACACATTCAACTATTAATGCACACATTTCAAAATCATTAATTAATTCTTCTTGTTGACTCGACATCGATATTGTTTTTTTTATATAAATCAAAATACAAAAAAATTAAGAAAAATAAAAAAATATAATAAATGGGCAAAGGGACCAAAAGTGAAAAGGAAAAACAATTAAAGGACCGAAAATTTAAGTTGCTTGGGAACCAAGCAATTGGGAGGAAAAATTCAAATCATTTTACTTATAAATAGATGGTTATCTCACACACAATAAAAGAGAGGAGACAAAAAAAAATGAAAAACCCAAAATACTCTATCATTTTCTCTCCCCACATACAAAAAAAAAAAAACTTCGAATAACAAACTATTGTTGTTGGATTTTTTGAATTTTGGCCAAATCTTAATAGACAATTATAAACTGGTTACAATATCTATTTTTGTATTTTTAAAATATGATAAAATGCATTTTCTTGTTTGTTTAAAAAATATGCATGAAAAACTTGTAGAACTTAGCCATTTGCAATAAAAACATTTGGGTTAATTAATTTTTTTTCTTCTATCTTTTTCTTTTTTATCATCTATTTAACACAAGATAAAAAAAAGTAATAAAAAAAAGCAACAAACACACACACTCTCTTTTTTACTATATTTGTTTTAATTACACACGCCACAATTACATGTGTACAAACAATAAAAACTCAAAATTTAAAAATAAAAAAAAACACACATCAAACATCTAAAATTTGCTAAATAGACCTCCTACAATTCACAAAATAATCTAAAGAAGTCTCTAGAACTCGGGAACCACACTAGAAGCTTTTGAAATTGTTGGAAAAGTGGCGGCGCGTGGATCTTATATACCATCGTTGTTGTGGCGCTTGGAGCCACGCGCCACCAATGGTGAAGATGAAAAATTAGGGGAACATCTCCTCTTTCTCTTTCTTCTTGTACTGAGGGATGATGCTATAATGGGAGGAGGAGATGTTGATATCAAGTTGGAAAGTGATGCGGTTCAGCTTATGGTTTGGCCTTGGGTTACTCATGATGAAGATTTAGTTGGGAGCTTGGGTTTAAGAGGAAGAGCATTTGGCTAAGTGGGGGATTTTCCTTGTATTCCATTCATCCATGTTGGGTTTTTATCTTGGGATGCATTAGGCCAAATTAGGTTTGTTGGTGTTGATGGGTTCGACCCAATTATGGAGGAATTAGTTTCGGTTAGATCTAATTTGGGCCTTATGGATGTGCATGGACTTGGGATACATTGGGTCAAAAAATGGTTAGGATTAATTAGGGTGCTAGGTCCTTTTCCTGAAAGGATTTGTCAAAAATCCTAACTAAGTTTGGGTTCATCATGGGCGATTACAAGGCTAAATTGAAAAGGAGTTATTTTGTCTCCATATTGGACAAGGATTCCATATATAACATGGAAACTAAGGGGTGGAAGCATGCATGAGTAAATTCTCTTATTTGTCCATTACAAGCAAGGATTCCTTTAATTACTAGGAGAACAAGAAGCGACCAAATTTGGAGGACTTTACTGGTTGTTTTCTTTCCTTTCTCTTACAAGATTTCTTTACTTTGAAGGGAGATTGTGGAAGGCTTTTCAAAGGGAATAATTCAACAACTCTCTTTCCTATTTTTGAGAGCATTAATTCAACCAAATAAGGAAAGAAGATCAAGCATTCAAGGCAACGTGTTACAAGCTGATTGTTTTCTTGTATTATTCTGAACATTTTACTTAGTTTTTATGTTGTTTTAAGTATTATTTGAACCATGATATTTCAATTTAGTTTTTTTTTTTTTTTTAATTTAGTTCAATTTGTTTTTGGCCCAAATTAAGTGTTTTAGGTTTATTTTAGGCATTAGACTTGTGTTAGTTGAAAGCCCAATGATTCGCAACCCAATATGGGTCATTTAAGTTTAATTATTTTAGGACTATATAATGTTTTCCTTGCTGTAAATTATAGTAGCCTTTAAATTAATAATATTATTGTGTTTTTCTTGGAGTAAACATTTTTTTGTTGTGATAAAGAAGAAAACCTGACTTATCAAGATATAACTAACCTTGTGGCATCAATTTATGAATCCGAATACCTCTCGTTCTTAGTTATAGGTTAATTTTGGGTCGAGGTTCTCAAACTTGATTTTTAGTTTTCTTGGGGAAGTATCATCATCATTAGAGGTTGCTTGATCTATTTAGAGGTTTGCATCAGTTGGTATTAGAGTTAAGCTTAGAAATCATGTTACATTCTTTATTTCTTGCATTTTTGTTTTTGTGTTTTTCTTAGTGTTAGTTTCTTCTTCGTCTTGCATCTTTGTTTTTGTTTAGAATCCCAAGGGTCAATTTCGATCATTTTGTGTTTTTTCTTGTGTGATTTCTTGTTTTTTTCATTATTATTGTTCTTTTTAGAGTAAAAAGAAAATTACACACCAAAAACACTAGTTGAGTTAAATTTGGTCTAATTACATTTGTTTCACATCAACCTATCAAAATATCTTAGAATTGACTCCAATTTCATATTCTGGTTATTTGGGGTGGGACACCACTTATAAATTTTAACTCATTCACCATCAATTTCTTAGGGTTTTAGATTCGGATCAGAAAAGGGTTATTACTTATTTCTTTCGAGTCAACATATCAAATATTATCGTAATTGTGTTGAAATTTATATTATGGTTATATGGGTTGAAAACACACTAAATATAAGTTTTTAACTCAATTGGATAACATTTGGTCTAGGGTCTAGATTCGTTTCAAAACATTATTTTTATATTGTAAACTTTATTTGTGTTGTGTCTTCACCTCGTCTTTATATTATCTTTGTGAATGCCATCAATACAGACTTCCAACATTGAATTTACTTATAATTGAAGGCTTTAAGTGAAACACGAGATGAGAGTAAACACTTGAGGGAGTGGGTGAGGAAACATAATATATATTTTTTTTATTATACCACTAACAAAATTTTATAAATTCATGATGGCTGAGGAAAAGAAAGAAAAACCACCTCTAATAAAGATGAACCAACCACAACCTCAAATTTAAGGTCTAACATAAATGGTGGAGAGGTTTAATTTGGTGATGGGTAGTATGCATGAAAGATTGGAAAAGGGTGGAAGGGGTGGTGTTGATAAGGAACGACACATGGCTGATCAAGATGGAAGTAATTCATACCGAGTCACTACTATAGGAAGTTGTATTAGAAATTGCAGAGTTTGAGTTGGGATTCTAGGAGTGTTGATGAGTATCATAAGGAGATGGAGATCATGATGATTCAGGCTAATGTAGTAGAGGATAGAGAGACCACTATGGGTAGGTTTCTTAAGGGGCTAAATCGCGAGGTCACAAATGTTGTGGAGTTGAAATACTATGTAGAGTTAGAGGACATGATGCATATAGACAAGAAAGTGGAGAGGAAGATTAAGAGGTGAGGGAGAGCATGATCACCATTCATTCTGAGAACTTCTTCATCTTGGAAGCCTAGTTCGATGAGATATGGGGTTGCCCAAGTTTAGCCTACTATGGGAGGGGGTTCTGAGACTCTTAAAGAAAAGAAAAACACCTCCGCGGATGGTAAAGGTAATGTTAAGGCTCCTACTTCTTGTAGTTGTGACATTAAAGTTATCATTGTTTGGGTTTTGGTCATGTGACTTCATTGTGTTTAAATAAAAGGGTCATAGTTCCAAGAGCCCATAATGAGATTAAGTCTAAAGAGGAGGATAATATTGAGGTGGAGATACCACCATTGATGGGTGCTAGTGATGAGTGTATTGAGTATCCCCTTGAGGGGGGGTGCTTATGGTAAAACAAGCACTTAATATGCATATGGAGGTAGGAGGCTTGGAGGAGTAAAGTGAAAACATATTCCATATAAGGTGTCATATGCTGAATAAGATATGTAGCTTGATCATTGATAATGGTAGTTGCACTAATATAGCTAGTGTGGATTTGGTGGATAAGTTTTATTTTCAAATTACTAAACATCATGTTCCTTATAAATTGTGATGGTTGATTGATTGTGGAGAGGTGAAGATGTATAAGCAGGTTCTTGTATCTTTTTCCATTAGGAAATACTGTGATGAAGTGTTATGTGTTGTAGTTCCTATTCATGCTAGTCACTTATTAATGTGTAGGCCTTCGTAGTATGATAGGAAAACTATGCATGATGGATTTCATAATAGGTTTTTGTTTGTGAATGATGGGAAATGTATAGTTCTTGTTCTTTATCTTTTAAACAAGTTTATGAGGATTGGTTGAAACTTAGAGAGGATAAAAGAGCTGAAAAGGAGAGTTTGTATTTGAAGGAGGGGCTTATTCATAACATATTCTTTGTTAATAGGGTTTTACAGGGTTTTGATGATTACCATTGTTTCGGCCTTGTAATGATGATGTGCTTTTAGTTTATAATTTTCATGTTCTAGATTCGAGGTTGAATCCTTTAAAAAAAGGAGAGGATGATACGGTGCCTATGGTTCGACCTTGGGTTACTTATGATGGGGATTCATTTGGGAGCTTGTGTTTGAGGGGAAGACCATTCGACCAAGTGAGGATTTTTCCTTGGGTTTTAGCTTGTATTCCATTCAATTTCACATTAGGATGCATTAGTCCAAATTGGGTTTGTTGGTGTTGATGGGTTTAACCCAGTTATGGAGGAGTATGTTTTGGCCAAATATGACTTGGCCCTTGTGGATGTTCATGGGCTTGAGCTACATGGGGTCCAGAAATGGCTAGGATTAATTAGGGTGTTGTATCCTTTTCCTAAAAGGATTTGTAAAAAATCCTAGTTATGTTCGGGTTCATGATAGGCGATTACAAGGTTGAATTGGGGAGGGGTTATTATGTCTCCATATTGGACAATGATTCTATATCTAACTTGGAAATCAAAGGGTCGAAGCATGCAAGAGTAAATTCCCCTATTTATTTATCAATTACAAGCAAGGATTCCTTTCCTTACAATGAGAACAAGAGGTAGCCAGATTTAGAGGACTTTCCTTGTTGTTTTCTTTTCTTTCACTTATAAGATTTCCTTACTAAGAGAGATTGTGGAAGGCTTTTAAAAGGGAAGAATCCAGTAACTCTCTTCTTTATTGTTTAGAGCATTAATTCCACCATACAAGGGAAGAAGATCAAGCATTGAAGGCGGCATATTCCAAGCATGGAAAGAGGTCTAAAAAGGGCGGCAAACACACATTATTCCTACGCAAGTCAGACCCAACTACACAAGGAAATCAATCAAGTTAGGGATGGTTTTGGGGGTTGATTGTTTCCTTGTATTATGCTAAATATTTTACTTCATTTTTATGTTGTTTTAAGTATTATTTTAATTATAATATTTTAGTTTAGGTTGTTAAGTTCAATTGGGTTTGTTTTGGACCAAAATTAAGTGTTTTAGATCTATTTTAGGCATTAAGCTTGAGTTAGTTGAAAGCTGAATATTCCAAGCATGGAAAGAGGTCTAAAAAGGACAGCAAACACACATTATTCCTACGCAAGTCAGACCCAACTACACAAGGAAATCAATCAAGTTAGGGATGGTTTTGGGGGTTGATTGTTTCCTTGTATTATGCTAAATATTTTACTTCATTTTTATGTTGTTTTAAGTATTATTTTAATTATAATATTTTAGTTTAGGTTGTTAAGTTCAATTGGGTTTGTTTTGGACCAAAATTAAGTGTTTTAGATCTATTTTAGGCATTAAGCTTGAGTTAGTTGAAAGCTGAATGGTTTGCAACCCAATATGGGTTCATTACGATTAATTATCTTAGGATTATATAATGATTTCCTTGTTGTGAATTTTATTGCCTTCAAATTAATAATATTATTGTGTTTTGCTTAAAGCAAATATGCTCTTTACTGTTACAAACTTATCAAGGTATAATTAACCTTTTGGTGTCAATTCATGAATTCCAATACCTTTGGTTCTTAGTTACAAGTTAACTCTAAGTCAAGGTTTTCAAACCTAATTTTTAACTTTCTTGGGAAAGTATCATTTATTTTTCTTGGTTACTTGACCACATGATCAAGTGGTTCGTATCAGAGAAGGAGAAGGGCTATCGTGAGTGTTTTGTTTTAATAGCTAGCGGCTAGATTTAGGTTTAATGGGGCTAGGTCTTTTTGGGTGTATATAGGAGAGAATGTGAGAGAGTTTTTTGGGTTTTTCTTTTCTTTTTTTTTTGGCCGCCATCTCCTCCTCCTTTTTTTTTTTTTTTGTGTGAGATAACTAACTTTTTTATAGGCAAAATCATTTGTCTTTTTCCTTATAATTCTTTGTTCCCCAAGCAACTTGTATTTTTCATTCCTCATTTTCTTCCTTTTCACTTTTGGTTCCTTCGCCTATTAATTTTTATTTTTATTTTTTTAAAAGCAACATCAATGTCGACTCAATGAAAAGAATTAATCAATGCTATTGAAATATGTATTAGTAGTTGAACACGTCAAAATCAATTTTTTAAATTTTAAATTCTTTTAAAAAGACATTGTAAATAACACAAATACATCAATAACACACACACACACACAATCATGCATGTCAACCCAATGCATATGTTTGGTTGTGAAAATTGAAGATTCGATGGATGAATTCAACATTGTTTAGTGTGTTTATATCACTATAAAAGTGGCAAGGGAAGCACGATTTATTGGTTGTGACCCTTCATGATTTTGACATAATTATTGGCTTAGACTTCTTGAAAAGGCTAAGATTGTGTTGATGTCATCCTTGGAGGGGATTCTGGTTGCTAGTTAAATATGCCCAAGTTTTGTGTCTTATCATAAGACTTCGGTGGCCGAAAGTAACTGATGCAACCATATTATTCGATAGTTTTACCCATATTTACCTAGTATTTTGCCTATGTTATATATATAATGCCTTGATATTATTTATTTTATGTTTTGAAGGTACTTTTGGATGAAAGATTAAAAAAGAAGTAAATTAGAGATCAAGATTTACCTTGATGTTTTGTGCAGAGCTTGAGCTATAGAGGTTAAAACGAAGTGATTCTAGTGGCATTAGAAAGCTAACATCCATAACTTTCTACTCATACATGGCAAGAAAAATAAAAAGAGAAAGAGCATGGAAATCACAACCTTCAAAGACAGATATAACATTTTGCCAGTGTTGATCTTTGGCCATTCCGACTTGAATATCTTGAGCTAGAGAAGTCCATTTGCTACAAACTCAATTTTGTTGGATTCCTGACTCAAAGACCTATCAACATACCAAATATCAGCAACAAAAAAGCTTATATGAGTTTTCTAAAATGACACATGAATTTTGCCAACATAAATATTTTGTGAAGAAACAAGTCCAAAATACTTCTCAAAGCATCCAAACCGACATCAAAGTCTTTATTTCGACAATTTAGCTCCTTTAAATCAAAAGTCAAATCTTGAAGATTTTATGTAAGATTATTGTTTTTTAGAAAAATAGTTATTGAAACGCTTAAGTATAAATTGTCTACTTAGAAAAGGACCATTTTGTAGAAAAGGGATTAGGGTTTCCTAGGATGTAAAAAGAAAGAGAGAAAGGAAAGAGAGGGCGACCATAAAAGAAAATAAAAACACACCCTTTCCTCCAATAATCCAGAATCATGTATTCTTCTTTCTCTTTGATTAGTTGTTCAATATACATGCAAGGTTAAACTCTTTTTCTTGGTTGTAAGGACACAAAAACCTTCGGATTTCAAGATCTGTGAGATGTATTTTATGTTTTCTTTTTAGTTTATATGATGAATGAATATGTTTGTTTTCCTATGCTTATTTGCCATTATTGTTTATTTTAATTGCTAGAGCGAACTCTAAGTTATTATTGTGAACAATCTATTGCTAAGTTTGTTATCAAAACCAGAGTTCTGGTATATAAACTTGTGAAGCAACTAAGTTTAATAATTGTGGTGGATCTATGGTATTGATCTTAGGGAGAATATTCAAACAAATTAAACATGAACTGCAGACAATTATGTTGTCTAGATTAATCAATTTATCTAGTTCTTAAGGCTGCCATTGAATTAAATTACTAGTGTGAATATTGTGATTGTGTTGGTTAGGGGTTAGTTATATGGTGGATATGTTAACTAAACAATGTTAAGAAAAGATAAAGATTTAGAATATAAATTGATGTTTCATTTCAATGATCGGTTCTGTTTTCTGTAGGTGAATGTTTACTTAAAGACAAGGTTTGTTTTTTTTGATAATTTTCTGATTTATTTAATTTTGCTTAATTGTTTAATTCTGCTATAGTCTAGATAATCTGAAACCCCCCTAAATTACATAACGTCTAGCATAAAAATCTGAACTAAAACTTCCTTATGTGTCGACCCCTTACTTTCTTTATACAATCTTGTTTATGTAAGGTAGAGTAATTAATTTGTGTAATCATGACATCACAACAAATTTTGGTGCCGTTGCCAGGAATTGATTTTAGTTGATTCTTGTGTTGTGATTGTTATTTATTTTGTTGGAAAAAAAAAAGGAAACAGAAGCAGTGTTGCTTGTGGCGATACTATACAATTATTGTTCAAAACCAATTTTTTGGTGGAATTAAGTGTCGGCCTTTTGTTTCCTAAATGGAAACGACGTTTTGAAAAAGAGTAGTTGCTATTAGCTACTAGCCCCACCTTATTAAGGCCAAATGCCGCTATTTTCTAGGGGTTTTAGGTAGTTTTTTCGTTCTAGTGTAGGATTTTCTTTCAATTTGTACTATTTTAAATCTTTTGTGTGGTTGGTTTCTTTTGATTTTTCTTGATGATTTATGCCTATAACCCATTCTACTAACCAAAGACAAGTGCAGGTAGATCTTAAAATTGAAAACATTTTATGCAGGTTATGAAAAGAAGCTCATGTCAACAACATGGCTATTACACGACAACAAGCACTCAAGGAGCTCACTACTCCTAACATGGAGAATCATCCATTATACATAAACATTGATAATATTGGCAATTTTGAGCTCAAATCTGGTCTTATACACTTACTGCCAATATTCAATGGACTTGTCGGAGAAGATCCTCATACTCATCTCAAGGAGTTCTATATGATTTGCATTGGCATGAAACCACATGGAGTTGATGAAGAACATGTTAAATTGAAAGATTTCCATTTCTATTTAAAAGGGGTAGCAAAGACATGACTTTTCTCTATTCTCCCAGGTTCCATTGGAACTTGGAATGACATGAAGAGGATTTTTCTTGAAAAGTATTTCCCAACCTCTTGAGTTGCTAACATAAGAAAAAAAAAATATATAGAATTCGACAATCTTATGGGGAGCACTTTCCGAGTATTGTGAAAGATTTGAGTAACTGGGCATTCAATGCCCTCATCATCAGATACCCAATCAATAACTTATTAAATATTTCTAGGGAGGACTGATGCCTACTGACCATATTATCATTGATGCGGGAAGTGGAGGGGTATTGATAGATAAGACATCTGAGGCTGCACACCAATTGATCTCAAATATGGCAACCAACTCATAGCAATTTGGCATGCGTGGAGACTTCCCAAGCAAACAAGTAAATGAGGTAAGTATTTCTAACATTGAGAATAAAGTTAATGATCTTACTTCCCTTATGCATTCTTTGGCTTGTGGAAATGTACAGCAGGTAAAAGTTTGTAGCATATGCTCCTTACAAGGATATACTTCAGATATGTGTCCAACAATGCAAGAAAAAAAAATAAAATAGTTGATGGACAACCCCTACGTAAGTATGATCCCTTTTCTAACACATATAATCCTGGATGGAGAGATCATCCAAACTTACGCTATGGGAACCCGCGTCAACAAGGCAATTAAGGCCAACAGTTCCATCCCTATGGATTTCAATCCCAATAAAATTATCAAGCGAGACAACCCCCATACATTCACAAATTTCAATGTTATGGGGTCATCTAGTGATGATCTTCGTGAGATGATGAAAACCTTGGCTTCTAACACAGTGACCTTGAAATAAAAAGTTATGTCTTTTCAATAAGAAACAAGGTCAAGTATTAATAACTCAGAGAAGCAAATGAGGCAAGTAGCTTTAAGTGTAGGGAAATTGAAAGCACAAATGAATGGAAAATTGCCCTCCCAAACATTGAATCCAAAAGAGAATGTTAGTGCGATCACATTGCAAAGTGGGAAAGAAGTTGAAGAGAAAAGACTAAAACAAATTGAGATGAAGGAAGAAGAGGAGATAGAAACTGAATTGAGTATAAAGAAGATACACCCTACTCCTCCACAAACTGAAACAATGATCAATACTCTGAAGGTAAGTCCTAACTCAATGAATTCTAGTTTTAAGAAAATCCCCCCTTGTTCTATGAGTTCTTTTAGGTTTAAGAAAGAGGATAAAGAAAAAGAGATGTTAGAGGTTTTCAGGAAAGTGAAACTCAAAATTCCTTTGATTGATGCTATCAAGAAAATTCTCAAGTATGCCAAATTCTTGAAGGAGTTGTGTACTACCAAAAGAGCTTACAAGCTAAAAGGTTACAAAACAGTAAGTATGGGTGAAGTTGTATCTGCTGTTGTTTAAAAGAATTTGCCTTTGAAACAAAAAAACCAAGGTGCGTTTATTATCCCATGTGTTATTGGTAATGCCAGTTTTAAAAGGGCCTTATGCAATTTAGGTGCATCCATTAGTGTTATGCCTAAACATTTTTATGTTTCTTTTAGTCTTGAGCCTTTGATTAAAACTAACATTGTAATACAACTTGTAGATTGTATTTTTGTTTATCCACTTGGTGTGATAGAAGATGTTCTAGTCAAGATTGATAGTTTGGTTATTCCATGCAACTTTTATATTCTTGATATGGAACGTGATTCTTATGATTTATCAAAAAACACTCCTATATTGTTTGGGAGACCATTCTTGAAACTGCTAATACAAAAATTGATTTTGGTAAGGATACTTTGTCCATGGAGGTAGGAGATGAACATATTGAATTTAATTTTCATGATGCAATGAAATATCCTTGCAACAATATTTATTCTATCACATGTTATGACCAAGTTGATAAGTGTGTGCATTAATTTTTTTTTATTATTATTTTGATTGTGAGGATGGATTAAACATAGCTTTGGCTATGGCTATGATTTTACTAAGATAGAAGAGATGAAGAGGCACATATATGTTCCCTAAAACGTGCAAGAATCAACATTGGCTTTGCAAACGTTGCAAACCATTCCTCATGGTAATGTCTTTGTTGATTTAGTACTTTCACATAAAAGTTTTTGCCATCCATTTTACAGGCCCCTGAGTTACAATTGAAACCTTTGCCTGATAATTTGAAGTATGTATTCATTTGTGACAACAATACACTTCCCATTATCATAGCAAAAGGTTTGACAAGTGCGCAAGAGGAAAACTTGTGAAGTTGATGTGTGATCACAAAACGACCATTAGATGGACTTTGGCTAATATCAAGGGCATTAGTCCCTTGATATGTATACATCACATACTATTGGAGGATAAGGTGAAACCAATAAGGGAAATGCAAAAGAGGTTGAGTTCGCTATGATGGAGGTAATGAAAGTTGAAATTTTGAAACTATCAGATGCATGAGTCATTTACCCTATCATGACCAGATTCACATTGGTAAAGAGCAAAAATGATGAACTCATCCCTACAAACATCTCAAGTGGATGGAAAATGTGTGTTGATTATAAAAATCTTAATCTTTCTACACGCAAAGATCATTTCCCATTACCATTCATGGACCAAATGCTTGAAGGTATAGTACAAAAGTCTTTTTATTTCTTTCTTGATGGATATAGTGGATATAATCAAATTGTTATTAATCCTGAGGATCAAGAATATACTACATATACATGTCCATTGGAGAATGCCCTTTGGTCTCTATAATGCATCTGCAACTTTTCAAAAATGTGTGATGATTATTTTTCTGACTATGTTAAAAGAATAGTTGAGGTTTTCATGGATGATTTCATGTTGTATGATGATTCTTTTGATAAGTGTTTAGACAATTTATCTTTAGTATTGAAAAGATGCATTGAAACTAAGCTTGTCTTTAACTATGAAAATTGTTATTTTATGGTAGAGCAAGGAGTAGTTCTTGGGCATGTTGGGTCTTCGTGTGGATTAGAGGTTGGTAAAGCTAAAATAAATGCTATTTCATCATTGTCTTACCATTCATGTGTGAGGGAGGTTCATTCTTTTCTTGGCCATGCGAGTTTCTATCGACGCTTTATCAAAGACTTCTTAAAGATTACAACACCCTTGTGCAAATTATTAGCCAAAGAAGTGGATTTTATGTGTGATCAAGCATGTAAAGATGCCTATGATAAGCTTAAAAGGCGTGTCACACCTACCCCTATCATCCAACCACCAAATTGGGATGAACCTTTCAAGATAATATGTGATACGAGTGACTATGCAGTAGGGGCTGTAATTGGGCAAAGAATAAGGAAGAATTTGCTTGTGATCGCATATGCATCCTACACGTTGGATGATTATTACTTAAAAATGCATTTTTATCAAGGTTCTATATCATCATTTTGCACTTGAAGTATCAATAACTCCTTAACTAAAGCATGTTTTATAATAACATGTTTGATACTATAAGATACCTTAATATATGATAAATGTTCATCTTAAATGCAAGCCTATCACAGAAATAAAAGGATTGATTGATGAGTTTAAGTACTGAAATTGAAAGGACAAAAAGAGGGCCAAACTTTGAAAAGAGATGTTGGTGCAATCCAAACTGAAACACTGTTCGGTTATTTGGTCATATATGGAGCTGTAGATCTTGGATTTAGGTCTGCTTTATATGGATGGAAAGCTAAGACATAGGCCTATAACTTTCATGTGGAGTCCAAGATTAAAAAAAGTTGTTTTCAAGTCCAAATTATAGCAACAACGGAGAAGTCCGAATCTGTCTTAATGCCCAAACATTATTCAGTGTTCAACCCATATCTCGAGTTCTAGAAGTCTAAATGACCTTAATTTTTTTTCCTGGAAAGATAAGACAATTTCTTAAAACTTTCATGTGTACAATTGATTTCAATTCTGATGTTAGCAATGACGTTTTGTTCAGACAAAAAGATAAGGATTTTCCTAAGTCAAGAGTTGGCCACCCACTCAACAATTAGTCATCAAATCAATATTTTCAAATTTTGACCTATAAAAGAAGGCATTTGCCATGCATTTAGGGGCTTGGTTGTTCATATCAAGAACTTGCTCTTGCTCTCTCTCTTTATATTTTTTTGTAATTCTTAAGTTTTGCTTTCATTAATATCTTGTTTATGCTTTTCATTTCATTTCCTTTACTTAGTTAACTTGTATCTTATTTATGTTCTTATTTTGTTTATTTAAGTTTTTCTCTTTCATTATGTTTAGCTAAGTTTATTATGTCAGGGTGAAAATGTTACACTAATGGTGTAAGAATAAGTATAGTGTAAACTCAACATAGACTTTACTGTTTGATACTAACATGTTTTGTATTTGTTATCTTGTTCACTTTTAATACTTTGCTTGTTAAATGGTTAATCTCGATTTGTGTTGTATAACACTTTGGTACAACAAATGCTTAGCACTTTCATAGCCCAATTGTATGGTATAATCTACATATGTGCTATGAAAGGAACTTGATTTGTTGTTAACATAGGTTATAATCATGAATACCTGACAATATTTACAAGTATTAGCATTATTCGAATAAGATAACTAATGTAATCATGTTAACAATTTATAATTCGATTGGAACCTCATTTGTGTGTGGTTTTCAGTTGAGTAATAAGAGTTTATACTAAACTTTTTTGAATACCATTAGTGGATTCTCACATTGATCTTCCATCTCAAAATTCTCATCAACTTCTTTGTTATTATTATTATTATTATTATTATTATTACTATTACTATTACTATTACTATTACTATTACTATTACTATTATTGTCACCATTAATATTAGTATTACTACTACTACTACTACTATTATTTGTATTATTATTATTATTATTATTATTACTATTAATATTATTATTATTGTTACTATTATTGTTGTTATTATTGTTGTTGTTGTATTATTATTATTTATAATTTATACAATTAACCTCCCTATGGTTCGACCCCGGTCTTGCCGGGTTATTTATTACTTCGACACTCTTGCGCTTAGAAAAAGACATCAATCTTTTGGTCGTGTCAAGTTTTTGACGCCGTTGCCGGAGAGGTAAATTCTTGTACAAATTATAGTATTTATTTTATTTTCACTTTTCACTTTTCTTGTATCTAACTTTGTTTCTTTTGTTTTGTTTCCTTTTTTTTTCTTCTTCCTTTTATTCTCTTTCTACACGTGCATGAGTGTTTGGTCACGTATATTAAGTGATAGACTTTGTAGGGTATCCTCATCATTTTCAGAAAATATGGCCGAAGAAGATAACGAGTCACTTCATAATGAGAATAATTGTGTTAGAACATTTAGAGACCACATGAATCCCACACGAACAAGTGCACTCTAATGCATATTTTTCCCTCCTGATGCATCTCATTTTAATTTTAAGCCAGGCATTATTCAACCTTTACCTTCTTTTCATGGCTTAGATATAGAAAATCCATACTTGCTTTTGAAGAAGTTTGTGACACCTATAATGACTTAAAGTGTAGCATGAATACCATTAGATTAAAGCTTTTTCCTTTTTCATTAAAAGATAAAGCTAAAACATGGCTACAAAATCTTAGGTTAGGATCCATTGGTGCTTGGGATGAAATGCAACAACAATTTTTAAAGAAGTTTTTTCCATCTCACAGAACCAACTATTTCAAAAGACAAATCACCACTTTCACTCAAAAACCAGGTAAAACATTTTACCAATGTTGGGATAGGTATCAAGGCTTGCTTAATACTTGCCCTCATCATGGTTTGAAACATGGAGATTAGTTTCATAATTTTATGAAGGGTTAACACCTAAAGAAGTAATGGAGTACCTAGACTTGCTAGCTGAAAATGCCCAAAATTAGAACATTACAGGCACTTATGAGGCACCAAATAAAACCCAACCTCATACATCCAGTGGAGGTATGTATAACCTTAGGGAAGATCATGACCTCCAAGCCAAGCTTGCATCTTTAGCTAGAAAAGTCAAGGCACTAGAATTGAAAAAGAATGGTAAATTAAAATATGTTCAAGACATTGTATGTCAAATATGTGAAACAAATGAACAGGCAACCAATGACTATCCAAATTTTCCTTCTTTCAAGGAATGCCTCAATGAACAAGCCCATGCTTTAAACAGTTTTCAAAGGCCCAATCATAATCCATACACGCAAACATACAACCCTGGTTGGAGAAACCATCCAAATTTAAGTTGGAAGAGTGATAATAATAATGCATAAACTTCACAACCACCGTTTCAAGCACACTATAATTTTCAAAATTCTCATGGATATGCACCTCCTTATGCTCCACCTCCTAGAAAAAATCTTGAGAAAACATTGCATGCATTCATTGAAAAGTAAGAAACAATCAACCCTCAACTTGCTCAAAGCATGACAAATTTTAAAGATGCTCTTGCAAAATTCACATTTGCTCTTTGTTTTCAAGAGAAAGGTAAGTTTCCATCTCAACCACAGTAAAATCCAAAAGGGCAATACAAAGCAAATGCAAGTAGTTCCGGAAGCCAACACATGGATCAAGTCAAATCAGTCATCACTCTTTGTAGTGGTAAGGTTATTGAAAAACCCACTCTTGAACCATGTGAGAAAGATGATGAGTTAATCTCTGAGGGTAAGGACGGGGTTGAATCTGAACATTGCAAAGAAAAGACTGATTCCCCGCCAGCACTTCCATTTCCTCATGCCATGACTAAACAAAGGAAAGTTAATTACAACTCTGAAATCTTTGAAATTTTCAAACAGGTAAGATCAATATACCTTTATTGGATGCTATTAAACAGGTACCTTTCTATGCTAAATTTTTGAAAGATCTGTGCATTATGAAGAGAAAACTAAATGTGAAAAAGAAAGCTTTTTTTTTTTTTTTGATAAAATGTAAGAAGTATATTATATCAAAAAGAGCAAGGCAAGCTTGCAATACAAGCTGGGAACCAGCAGAGAAAACTATGAAGAGAAAACTAAATGTGAAAAAGAAAGCATTTTTAGTTGAACAAGTAAGTGCTATTCTTCAGAACAATAATGCTTTGAAATATAAAGACCCTGGTTGTCCTACAATTTCTTGCTTTATTAGAGAACATAAAATTGAAAAAGCTTTACTTGATCTTGGAGCTAGTGTGAATTTACTTCCATATTCGGTTTTTTCAAAGTCTCAATCTAGGTGAGTGAAAACCAACTTCTGTAACTCTTTTACTTGCTGATAGATATGTAAAAGTACATAGAGGAATAGTTGAGGATGTGTTAGTACAAGTTGATAAATTTATTTACCCTGTAGATTTTGTTATCCTTAATACACAACCTGTTAAAGCATGTAATTCAATTTCTGTTATTTTAGGACGTCCATTTCTTGCAACTTCCAATGCATTGATTAACTATAGGAATTGAGTGATGAAGTTATCTTTTGGAAACATGACATTAGAGATGAATGTTTTTAACATTTGAAAGCAACATGGAGATGATAATAATTTATAGGAAGTAGACTTTATTGAAAAAATAGTTTA
This sequence comes from Populus alba x Populus glandulosa, assembly GCA_033617975.1. Lineage (NCBI taxonomy): Eukaryota > Viridiplantae > Streptophyta > Magnoliopsida > Malpighiales > Salicaceae > Populus > Populus alba x Populus glandulosa. The sequence goes on from CM066157.1 coordinate 6,100,451, forward strand.
TGATCAATTTGAAACTACTTCTAGTTAAATTGAGTTTAATGAATCTGAATATTTGCAAATGGTTTATTTTTAGGAAGAATCAAAGGCAAATAGTTGGAGACCAAAAATTAAGGAATTGCCACCACGATTAATTGAGTCCATACATTTAAGTGTTCAACTACCAAAACCTAATTTGAAGTCGTTAGCATTCAATCTCAAATACTTATTTTTGAGAGAAAATAAAACTTTTCCAGTAATAATCTCTTCCAAGCTTAATGCACATTAAGAAGGTAAGTTATTACAGACTCTAAAAATGCACAAAAATGCATTAGGATGGACCATAGCTCACATAAAAGGAATTAGTCCTTTGATTTGCACATATAGGATTTATTTGGAGGAAAATGCTAAACCTTCTAGAGAAATGCAACGAAGGCTTAATCCTAATATGAAAAGAAGTAGTGAGGAATGAAGTCATCAAGCTTCTAGATAATGGTATCATTTATCTTATTTCTGACAACAAATGGGTAAGTCCTATCCAAGTTGTACCTAAAACGTTTGGAGTCACTATGATAACAAATGAGAAAAATGAGTTTATTCCAACTAAGACTATTACTAGTTGGTGCATGTGTATTAACTATATGAAACTTAATTCAATGACTAGAAAATATCATTTTCCTTCACCCTTCATGGATCAAATCCTAGAAAGAGTTGCAGGTCATGAATTTTATTGTTTCCTAGATAACGCTATTCAGGTTACAACCAAATTAAAATTGCATTGGAAGATTAAGAGAAGACTACTTTCACATGTCCATTTAGTACTTTTGCATATCAAAGGATGCCTTTTGGATTATGTGATGCACCAGCCATGTTTCAAAGATGCATGCTAAGCATATTCAGTGATATGGTTGAACGTTTTCTTGAGATTTTTATGGATCATTTTTCTATTTTTGGTGATTCATTTGATGATTGTTTAACTAACTTGGAAAACGTTTTAAACAGGTGTGAATAGAAAAATCTTGAATTGGAAAAAATGTCATTTTATGGTAACAAATGGCATTGTACTTGGTTACATTGTTTCATCAACAAGAATTGAGGTTGACAAATCTAAAATCGAGTTAATTGCCAACTTACCAACACCAAAATCTATTAAAGATGTTAGATCATTTTTAGGACATGCTGGTTTTTATAAAAGGTTCATAAAAGATTTTAGTGTAATATCTAAGCCATTGAGTAACCTTCAAACAAAGGATAATATTTTTTAATGGACTGAACATTGTGAACAAGCCTTTGTTAAACTTAAAAACTTGCTTACTTCTACTCTTGTCATTCAACCTCTTGATTGGTCATTACCTTTCGAAATAATATGTGACGCTAGTGATTATGCCATGGGTGTTGTCTTAAGATAAAGAAAAGATAAGAAACCTTATGTGATTTACTATGTAAGTAAAACTTTAAATAGTGCTCAAATGAATTACACTACCACTAAAAAAGAATTACTTGCAGTAGTATTTGCATGTGAAAAATTCAAGTCTTATCTTATTGGCTCACCTGTTGTTGTTTTTAGTGATCATGCACTATTAAAATATCTTCTTTCTAAGAAGGATTCTAAGGTTAGATTGGTGTGATGGATTTTGTTACTTCAAGAATTTGATATCACAATCAAAGAAGAGAAAGCCACCAAAAATGTTGTTGCAGATCATTTGTCAAGATTGATAATAGTTTCCACATTTGACATCACACAAATCAATGATTACTTTCCTGATGAATCTTTGCTTTCTATTTCTACAATGCCTTAGTTTGCTAATATTGTTAATTTTCTTGCAATAGAAGATTTGCTAGCTCATTGGAGTACCCAAGACAAAAAAAAGTTTTTTAACGAAGTAAATAACTTTTATTGGGATGACCCTTACTTATTCAAATATTATCCTGATCAAATATTTCAAATATGCAATCCCGACAATGAGGTAAGTAGTGTCATTAAATTTTGTCATTCTAAGGCATATGGGGGTCATTTCTCATCAAAGAAGACGACTGCAAAAATCTTACAATGTAGATTTTATTGGCCCACCATGTTTAAGGACACGTATGCATTCTGCAAAACTTGTGAAAACTGTCAAAAAATAGGATCTATTTCAAAACGTCACATGATGCCTTTTAAATCCTATTCTTGTGATTGAAATATTTGATTGTTGGGGTATAGATTTCATGGGTCCGTTTCCTCCATCATTTGGTTTTGTATACATATTAGTCGCATTGGATTATGTTTTAAAATGGATAGAGGCAATTCCAAGTCAAAACAATGATCATAAAACAGTGATCAAGTTTTTGAAAGAAAATATTTTGAGTTGGTTTGGAATCCCTCGAGCCATGATAAGTGATGGTGGAACACATTTCTACAACAAGCTATTTGAGTCTTTAATGAAGAAATATGGAATCAAACGCAAAGTTTCCACCCCTTATGACCCTCAGATAGGTGGACAAGCAGAACTTGCTAATAGGGAGATCAAACAAATCATGGAAAAAACAGTGAATCCCAATCGGAAGGACTAGTCTTTAAGACTTAATAATGCACTTTGGGCTTGTCGAACTACTTTTAAAACATCATTAGGTGTCACCTTATAGGTTGGTTTATGGAAAATCTTGTCATTTGCATGTGGAACTTGAATATAAAGCTTATTGGGCTATCAAAGCTTTCAATTCAAACCTTGATGATGCTAGCCAGCTGCGTAAGTTACAAATAAATGAGCTTGAGGAAATAAGAAATGATGCATATGAGAATTCAAAAATTCATAAAACTAGAATCAAAGAGTTTCATGACAATAGAATCTTGAGAAAAGCATTTGATGTTAATAAAAAAGTTTTGCTTTATAATTCTTGACTCTATTTATTTCCTAGAAAGCTAAGATCAAGATGGAGCGGTCCATTTATTGTGAAATATGTGTATCCTTATAGAGCCTTTGATATCGAGAATCCAAATAATGGCAATGTTTTTAAGGTAAATGGACATCGTTTGACAGCTTATTTTGATAATTTTCCTAATGAAAATGAATAAATTGGTTTGAATGATTCTGTATATAAAGGTTGATTATTCTGTTTTTCTCACATTGTTTTTGTGTTTCTTTTTTATATAACTCTTGTTTTGCTAGTCTTTCTCCAACCGCGATCAAATGGTGGATAACGGTACTACGTGACTCTTATGTCAGTTCTTTCATTTTCCTATGATAACTGATGTCTATGTATATATTTGATAAATTCCTTATTCCTCCTTTCTTTGCATCTCTTTTCCATTTCTCATCTAAAAAAATGGACACCACTGTTGAAAAATTAAAAAAGTATTTTCCCGCTTTGCCTAAAAATATGATTGCAAACATTTACCGTGCTAGATGTGAAAGATTAAGGTTGTTAATCAACCATGGAATTCCTAAAGATATTCGTTGGATGATTGAAGCAACGGTCCGAGTATCAGGTGAGTATTCAAATTCTTTTATTTCATACATGCCTAGGACAGGTAAAAGCACTTTTGCAAATAAACGTTGCGTAGAACGATTGAAAGTCTATCACTGATGTGCCAAATGGACTTGTAATGCACAAGGTCGTTCTTTAGGAATGATATCTATAAACCGTGAAGATAAAATACAATTCATTAAGGATGGCCTGAGTAAGAAGTCTTTAGATAATCTTCTATTAACTCTTGAGACATATCCTAGTGGAGATGTGCATCGTGAAATTCATGATTTATGGCCCCATTTTCATAAAGAACATGATCAACTTAGTCTTGGGAATCTGACTAAAAAAGACCTTGTTTGTTAGTTTTTAAGAAAACAAGATGGGAAGCTTATCCCCGATCCATAGATGGCATTTAAGTCGTTCTTGGATGTAAAACCAAGGGAAGATGTGAGCCATAATCACAACTACTTGTACATATAAATGTTCTGAAAAGAGAGAGAGAGAGAGACTCCAGCTGGCCTACATATAGGTGGTATGATTATATTTTTCAATTTCTCATCTATAAAATCTTCTCTTCCTTCCCTTCATTTCTACTCAACCCATACATTCAACAGATATAGAAGTGTGTAGCAATGACAAGTTGCTCAAGTCATCAAATAAAAAATATTTATGTTTTTAGCAGATCCAGTCTTGTAAAAGAAAAGGAGTTTTTATACTAGCTGGGAGAAAGATTCATTTAGTGTATGGGGGAGGCAGCCTTGGGTTAATGGAAAGTGTGTCAACAACTACATTTTTAGGAGGCAATCAAGCTTTGGGTATCATTCCCAAAGCTTTAGCCAAAGTGGATATCATCGAAAAAATAGTTGGAGAGGAACTACATGTCTCCACAATGTCTAAACGAATGAATGCAATGTTTGATCAGGCTGACGCCTTCATTGCCTTACTAGGTGGTCTAGGCACATTAGAAGAGATATTTCATATTCCCTCTTGGGCCCAACTGAACTTTCACCAGAAACCTATATGTTTGCTCAATGTTAATGGTTATTATAATAAAAAAAAAATTTATCATGTTATGGAATAGAATTTTCTAACATCTTCGGCGTGACAAATCATAATTTTTGTTGCTAATTTTGAATAACTGATAGATCAATTGCAATCTTTCATCCTTGTAATTGATTCCTCTATGAGTCGAATAGACTGGTCAAATAAGGAAAGCCGTAAAAAGTTGAGATTGGATTTGAGCCTTAGTTTGTAAAAACTTGTGTCTTTTGATTTTATTAATAGAATAAGATTTTTTTATTTTGTTATCTTTTATATTTGTTTAAATGTGTTTCAGGCTTGTCAGTAGTCGCTGCTTCAAATGATGTCTTTTATACTCTGCCTTTCTACCATAGAACATTGAGGACAATGTTTCATTTTGGTTGGGGGGAGAAGGGAGTACTTGTAAGTTAAAAAAAACAAAAAAAAAACTAATGTTTTGTTGTTATTAAAACCATTTGACAAAACTATTATTGTTAGGATGGTAGAGTAAGGAGGAATTTTATTGACTCTTGAGACGCATCTAGTAAATATTATTATCAAGGTCTGTCATAACATTTCTTGAAATATTCAGGTTTACAAACTATCTCATTGTTATCACTTGATTATGCTCATATACTCATTTAACAAGTATTCTTGAACCTTCATTTTCACACACGCACTTTAACATATGATCGTGGGTTGCACATTGGATTATTACATTAATTATGTTTTTTTTGTTAAAGGTAAAAACTAAGGGAAAGGAATAAGATATAATTCATAAATAAATAAATAAATATAGTATTGATGATAATAAAAACATAGATAAGTTTGGTTTCGTAGCCTCCCTAACCTAAGCAATTAAGCTCAAATGGGTGTTTTAACACCTAATACCCTATTGACCTAGTGCTTGTTACATGGGTTAAGGAGAAAAGCTTAAGGGAATCAAACATTATACTATCTATGTATCAGTATCTGCAACTCCAGTTACTAAGCTCGTAGGAATGTCTCAACACCTAATGCCCTAAGACCAACTGGTTTGGGAGTCATTAGCTTAAAGCTTGTTACATGGGTTAAAGATGTATTGTGTTTTAAGTTATATATATATATATATATTAAAAAAAGAACAAAAAAAAAGATAATAAATCTCAACCCAAGGAAGTTAACCTTAGAAAATCATTAGAACAAAATTGTGTTTTTATCCAAACAAAGCCTATAATTATGTGTTGATATATTGAGCACAAAAGGAAGGTTTATTAATATCTTGTTTAAGAAGCATGAAGCAGATAAATCTAATAAGAGTTTGTTTATTTGGATAGATTAATGGAAGTTGAATGATGAATACATTGCTTTTTGGATTTTGTACATTGTTTTTCTACTTTAACGCTTTAATTGGTTGAGGGGTGTGATTAGTACTTAAAAGTGCATTTCTATCAAGGTTTTATATCATCATATTCCACTTAAAATATCATTAAATTCCCTAACTTAAGCATGTTTTATAATAGCAAGTGCGATAATATAAGATATCTTTAATTTATGGTAAATGTTCATTTAAAATACGAGTATGTTTCACAATTTAAAGGATTGAATGATTTTTTTTAACTATTAAAATTGAGAAGACAAAGAGAGGGCTAAGCTTAAAGAAGAGATGCTGGTTCAATTCAAATTGAAACACCATTCGGTTATTGGATCATAACTAGAGTTGTAGAACTTGGATTTAGATCTAGTGTATATGGATGGAAATCTAAGACATAGGCCTAAAACTTTTATGAAGAGTCCAAGATTCAAAACGACCGTTTCAAGTTCAAATTATAGCAACAAAAGAGAAGTCGGAATTTGTCTTGCAGCCCAGACATTGTTTAGTGTGCAGCCCATATCTCGAGTTCTAGAAGTCCAAATGAGCTCATTCTTATTTTGTTGGAAAGCTGAGATAAATGTCCAGAACTTTCATGAAGAATATCTGTTTAAATTATGATGTTAGCAATGATGTTTTGTTCAGACAAGAAGATAATGATTGTAATCAAGTCAAAAGATAGCCACCCACTCAATTATTAGTCATCAAATCAATAGTTTCAAATTTTAGCCTATAAAAGGAGGCATTTAGACATCTTGATATTCAGATCAAGATCACTCTCTCTCTTGTATTTTGTAATCTTCAATTTTTATTTTATGTTATATTAATCTCTTGTTTATGCTTTTCATTTCCTTTATTATCCTTAGTTAACTTATATCATGTTTATGTTCTTATATTATTAATTTATTCTACGTCATGATGTTTAGCTAAGTTAATTTTGTCAAGGTGAAAAGGATACACTAATGGTGTAAAAATAAGTATAATATAAACTCAACATGGACTTTAATGTTTGATACTAACATGTTTTGTATCTGTTATCTTACTCATTCTTAATACCTTGCTTATTAAATGGTTAATCTAAATTTATGTTGTACAACCCTTGGTACAACAAAAACTTGGCACTTTCATAGCCTACTGTATAATATAACCGACACTTGTGCTAGAAAAGGAATTTGATTTGTTGTTAACATAAGTTATCACCATGAATTCCCGACCACATTTATAAGTATTGGCATTACTCAAATAAGATAATTAATATAATCATGATAATAATTTATAATTTGATTGGAACCTTCTTTATGTGTGGTTTACAGTTAAGTAATAAAAGGAGTTTATATTATAATTATTTAAAATACCATTAGTGGATCCTCTAACTTTTTAAAAAAATTTGATCAAAATGTAAGTGTATAAAAAGATCAAAAATATACAAAGCTGGAGAGCCAGCAAGTTCAGAAACTAGGATAAACAAAAAGGGAACAGACTCCCTTAGTGAGCTATACAGCAAGCCATTGTAGAAACAAATAAATTTAAGACCATGGTTATGAGAGTTAAAATTGTTTTATCTAGTTGAAGAGAATTGTTGTGATTTAGGATTTCAACTTGACTTTAAACAAAGGTTGTTAAGAAAACAGAACTATTTTCGAAACATGAATAGTTGAAGCTAGGGTTCTAGTTGAAGGGAATTGCTAAGCTTTAGGATTTCAGGTCAACTAAGCTGAAAACAAAAGTTACCAAAATGACATAATTCATCTCCCGATAAAAACAGATGAATCATAGTTTTGATTGAACGTGATCACTACGAAGGTAGAGTTTCAGGTTAACTAAACTAAAGCTTTGAAAATATCGGGTTTGAAGAACAGTTTATTTGTCTTTACAAACTTACTACGCAAAGAACTTGATAAGTCATAGCATTGTAAGTATTGTAAAGATGGGGAATCTATTGTAACCAATTTTGTCCCCTTATAAATATTCAAAAGATTAGAAAACATGAAAAAAAAAAAAAAAACCAAAAGAATATATTAGTGGAGAAAATATGAAGAACGCTTAGAAAATTGCAAAAAAATGATTGGGAAGGATTAAAATATACATGGTTGGAAAACCAGTAGTCCAATATGAATTGGTGGAGGCCTTTTGAAATGGAAAATTGAATTTAGGAAGGAAAACTCAAAAATTGATGTTTAAGGAGTCAATTGGAATTTTTTAGGGTTTAATTGAATTTATTAAGGGCTTAATTAGGATTATTAAAGTTTGATGGTCAAATCAGGGGCTTGATTTGAGAAGTTCAAAACCAAGGACCTATTTGTAAAAGGCACACGACTTCAGGGATTGAAATCGGTAAAATCAGGGGCTAAATGAAAGAAAATTAAAAGATAAATGGTCAATTAAGGGTCAACTTGCATAAATCGGAAACCAATGACCAAATTGGAAAAGATGTTAAACTTTAGGGTTGAAAATTGAGTTTGGCAGGGTTAAAATTGCACATAATTAAAAGTTTGAAGACAATTATAGGTGCAATTAAAAGAAATCAAAAGATCTAGGACTAAATTGAATTTTAGCCAATTCCCAAATTAAAAACCCTAATTTCTCAGTGGTTAACCTAGACAATACGTCATCTGGTTCATGTTCAAAATGCACCTTTTGAAATAGAGGGCAGATGATATATCGTCTACCCACTATTCATCTTCTTTTTTGGGTAGTTATGGGCTAATCGAGTTGGTATCTTCAAATGAGTGAATGTGAAGTTATAAACCTCTAAATTGAGCAAGGTTGGATCCAAACGAAAGGTGTGCACCCTCTCTACCAATTTTAGGTACTCTACGATGACGTCGGAGTTGCTCAATGAGGCTTCGAAAGTGGTCAAATCAATTAGCACAACTGTGATACCCATTATGCAAAACCAATGATTTTTTCATGTGTTACCACTTAAAACCTTCTCAATGGGTTTTTATCAAGGGTTGGTGACGCTTCACTCAAGATCAAAAGGCTAGAACTAGCTTCTTGACCTTTAAGTTTAGCAAAATCACCAAAATCTCCAAAACCAAGTTTATTGCAAAAACCACCATTGCAAAATAAGCAAACTACAGAGCTTCTAGCTATTAAAACCTACCCAAAACCCTCTCATTTTGATTAAAGAGTCACACATTAATCAATTATGATCAAACGTTGGTCAAAATCCTAGCTTGAAACTGACATGATTAAATGATTGATGTTTTCTCCCAAGTATAAGAGTGTCAAAGTAATAAATAAGCTGGCAGGATTAAAGTCGATCCATAAAAAGGTTAATCATACAAAACCATAAATTATAAAAGAAACATAGTTGAAGAGACCTTGAAGATGTGTTATTAATATAAGGATAGAGGATCCACTAATGGTATTTTAAATAAGTATAGTCCAAATTCTATTTATTACTAAAGTGGAAACCACACACAAATGAGGTTCCAATTGGATGGTTTATCATTGATGACTCATTTTAATTTATTAATATGATCATATTAATTATCTTATTTGAGTAACACCAATACTTATAAATGTTGTCAAGTATTCATGGTGTTAACTTATATGTACAACAAATCAAGTTCCTTTCATAGCATAGGTGTTGGTTATCCATACTTTTGAGCAATGAAAGAATCAAGTATTTATTGTATCATGGGTTGTACACCAGAAATCTAAACTCACCACTTAACAAGCAGGGTAAGATTGAGTAAGATAACAAATATAAAACATGTTAATAACAAACTTTCTTAAATATAAACATTAAAGTTCTTATTGAGTTTGTATTATACTTATTTTTAAACCATTAGTGTAATCTTTTCATTTTAAAAAAAGTAAACTTAACTAAACATAATGAAGAAGAAAAATATAAATAAATAAGATAAAAACATAGTTATGATATAAATTAACTAAGTATAGTAAAGGAAATGATAAGCATAACAAGATATTAATGAGAATATAACATGAAATAAAGCTTAAAAATTACAAAAATACAAAGAAAGAAACTAAGAGAAAGATCTTGATCTAAAAACTAAGATGCCTAAATGTATGGAAAATGCGTCATTTTATAAACTAAAATTTAGAACCATTGGTTTAGTGGCTAACTATTGATTTAGTGCCTAGACATAACATCATTGATAACATCATAATTGGAATAGATGGTCTTAATGAAAGTTATGGGTCTTTGTCTCAACTTTCCAACAAAAACATATGGGCTCATTTAGACCTCTATAAATCGAGATATGAGTTGAACATTGAACAATATCTGAGTTATAAGACAGATTCAAATTTCTCTTTTATTGCTAAGATTTGAACTTTAAAATAATAGTATTGAATCTTGGACTCTTCATAAATACTTTAGGCATGTCTTAGATTTCCATCAAGTTAAATCACACCTAAATCCAAGGTCTAAAGCTCCAATTATAACCCAAAAACCAAATTGTGTTTTAGTTTGAATCGAACTAGCCCAACTAGAATTTCTTCTCTAAACTTAGCCCTCTCTTTGTCTCCTTAATTTCAATAGTTAAACAAATGAATCAATCCTATAAATTTTGAGATATTTCTATTTTTTAAACATGCATTTAAAACGAGCATTTACTATAAATTAAAGATATCTTACATTATCTAACTTTGTTATTATAAAACATGCTTAAGTTAGGGAATTTAACAATACTTCAAATGTAATATGATGATATAAAACATTAATAAAAATATACTTTTAAGTACTAATCATAATCCCTATAAATACCCCCTAAATAATTAGAGAAAAGGGGAAAAAGGAGAAAAAACTTATTGTTTGAGTTCATTATGAATCAAGTTTATTGCTTGGCATCTAAGAGCTAAAAGGATAAATTAAAAATTTGAGTAAAAGATTGGATTTTTTAAAGAAGAAGGACGGTAACTATTATGAGTTTTGGGAAGGTATTTATCCATAAGGCATACCTCCAGCTTGTTTTACATGTTTAATGATGTATTTGAACTTCTTTTAGTGTTATAATGTTTTTTATTATTATTTTGATTAATGCATAAAAAAAATTGTTTTTTTTTCTATTTTAAGTTGGTTGTTAATGTTGTTGGATGTTTGAATGATTATTTTTTATGAAATAGGATAGATTTGAAATCTTCCAAATATGATAGTACGATTCTTGATTTTTTTTTTCTATGTTGTTAATGCATGTTCTAGGCTTTTAGGTTTTGGCTAAGTCCTTTTGAGTGTCAAAATGTCAATTTTGAACTCCAAAATTATCGAATATGCCTACTATTAGTTTTGGCAGTCTTAGAAATTAGAACATCCTGCATGATTTTGATAGTTTGGTGTTGTTTGTTTTAGCTCAAACAAGTATAACTATGGTAATGTGGTTTGTGTGAATTAAAAAAATATGATTTTAGGGCTTGGTATGCACATTTTTAGGTTGGCAACTTAACAAGAAAATCTATTATTGGCTTTTAATATAAGAATAAAAAACCTACAATGAGGTTAATATCCAAAATATCATTAGGAATAATAATTTATTATTCACTTTTAATATAAGGATAACAAAAAAAACCTTATATGGGGTTTGATATCCAAAATATTATTGAGAGTAATACAACTCATTCCTTCAAATATAAAGATAAAAATTGCAAGGAATTGTATCTGAAATATTATTTAGAATAATGCAGTAACCAAGAATTACAAGTTTATTCTAAAAGAAGCTTCAATGATTATTAAGGATATTTCAACCTATGTCTCATGATATAAGAGTCATAGATATTTGAAATACCAAAGAGAAAAAAATAAAAATCATTGAATCTCTTTGGATTCTAGCTATGGTTCATTTGCGGAGCATAAGTTGAGAATAGACTTATTTTCTTTAGACATCTTTCAAACCAAGTTTTTAACTTAAAAAACCAAGGTTTGTTCATCATAGCAATCTTATCATAGATACATTGATAGAAATAGAAACATCATCAGATTATAGCAACCACAAACAAAGAAAAATGAAGCAACTTCAAGTAAGACGTGCTACAGGTGCTAATATCTTTTTTTTATGCAACTAATCTCTTTCCTAGAATCTATAAAGATCAATTATGGTTCCTAGTAACCATAATACTAAATGACGACTCCTTATCTAATTAAGGACCTCTTAACTCATCCAGGAAGGGTTTTCGCGATGTTACACTCTTGTTAATTGTACGACAATCATGACTATATAATTCTTCAAGAACAAAAAGAAAAGAAAAGGATTGACTCTTTTTGCACAATATAGATCCACAATGCATTTGAGTTAGCATTCATAATAAAGAAAACAGTAAAAAAACCTCTTTTAGGTTTTTTACTAGCCAACTTTCCCGCACTACATTGCGAATAGAATTAAATGTTGATTCTAATGCAAAAATAGAATGGGTAGGCGCTGTTAACATGTCTTTTAGACTCTTAAAAAGAAAACTTAATTATGAATTGAAATGTTTATGCATTTATTTAATAAAAATAAAAAAAAATCATGTATGTTTCCTTTTTTTTTTTAATGAAAAGCAATTATAAGAAGAGCATGATATGAAAAATGAGCTTTAATAAAAAATAATTCAATGAAAATCATACGTTGTTATTTTGTATGCCATCAATGGAAAAAAAAAAAGAGAGTGATAAACCTAAGAAAACTATTTATAATATTTATAATAAAAATATAATAAAATATAAATTTTATTTTCATTGAGTATTAATATTATAAAAAAAATATTATAATCTTATTAGAAAACAAATGTCGGATTGAATGGTATCTAATTAGAATAAAATCCTAGATATAATTTTAATTATTTGATTATAATGAAACTTGACTAAACTTTAAGGAAAAAATAATATCCACGAATTATTATAAAAAAAGAGCACTTGCTCATATTATAAAAAATATTATATTTTATTTGAAAAAAAATGCTAAAATTGAATGGTACTTAACAAAATAAAATTTCAGATATAATTTCAATTTTATTATAATTAATTTTAATTAAAATAAAGGGTTGTTTTAAGAACATCATAGGGTCTTGGGCCTCGGTGGGCAAATGTTAATTGGCTAATAAATAGAAGACGGGGCACGTGACTTTACCAAAAAAAAAAGGTTAGGGCACCCATGGGTCTACAAGTTAGGTCTGTGTACCTGACCTTATGTTTTATTTGATTGGGCAAACATGTTATCTATTTGTGCAAATTTTAACTATTTTAAGTGGCTAGATAATTGAGTTCCAACTAATTTGACTAAAATATCTTATTTAAACTATTTTCACTTGCAAAACATACAACATACCTTAATAAACCAATTTATAGTCTTAAATCAACATACAACATACCTTAATAAAAAAGAGTCTTGAGGTTTAATCTACCATTTTATGGCTAGATGAGGGGTCAAAAACACCTAAATGGAACTCCTCTTGCCAAATAGAACCCATTGACACTAATATTAGATGTTGTGGTTGCTTGAATGTGGATAAAAAACAATTTTCTCTCTCATATGTTGTTTTTTGATGACTCTATTAGACTCTTTCAAACACAAAGACTGTAATATGAACAAAATGAAGTTTTGAATCAAAAAACAAAAATTTCAAACTAAAAAAAATGAATAAAGGCTTTAAATGTATATATATATAAAAAAAAAAAAAACAAGCCTCACAAACAGTTTTGTTTTTTAAAAGCAACTTTCTACATTTGCCTCACTTTCAAATTTGGTCTCGTGGTCTTAATTTTTTACAAGCAATAAAAATGCATTTAAATTGCAAAATCAACTACCAACCCTGTTTTCAGATTTTTTTTTTTAACACTGTGATAACTATATAAAAACTAAATCGAAATAATTATAAAGTCTAAATCCAATTCAACACAATATGGAAGGATTTAATTAGGGGAAACGTAAATGACCAAAACATAAAAAAAAAAAAGGAAAAATAACCATTAAAGTCCACAATAATCTCAAGTATTAAAATACAAATCTGAATACATACTTATACATCAATCATAACATACAAAAAAAAAAAGGTTAACGAAAAAAACATTATTTATTACTTTATTCACAATATAACCACTAAAGATTATTTTTGCATTTAATGTAATGGAACATTTTCAATGAACCTTTTAATTCAATCTTCATCAAAAATAGTTAATAAAACAAATTATCCACATATAAAAGAATAATAAATTCTTAATATGGGTTAAAGAAAGATAGGTTATTGGGGAATGTGTTTTTCAAACCATACTAAGATTTATAATTTTGCTTGAGTTGTTAAAAAACAAATAACAAACTAATTGAAAAACAAATCACAAAGATTTATCAAACTAAATTATTTTATTGTAAATTGATTACTTTATTTTAACTAATCATGTACCCATATATGGCTATGGGGTGATTCTTAAAATCTAATTTTATTTAATTGTGTTGTAATCAAAGTATTGTAAAAATTAAAATAATTTAAAGCATATAAAAAACAACAATTTAGTTAGAATTTCATTTTCTTATCAAAATACTTTTTTTTTTGTTTTAAAGAAAATAAATAATTTTTTTATAAGTAATGTCATGACAAACATGACGTCTAATGACGAAGTAGTCTCCTAAAATTGAAGGGTGTTTTGGATTAATCATAAAGTTGTGATTATAGAGAGTCATCATCTAATATTATGGTCACTAGGAAACCTATGGTATGTGAGAGTCTTGGTAAGGAGACTAATTATGTAAGGGGAGACATATTACCCCTAGTGCACCTTACATATAGTAAACTACACCATAAACTGATTATTAATTTAAGACATGTTTTTCTTTGTTGGTCTCATCTAAGGTTCAACGTAGATCTCCCTTCTTAATAAAGTCTCTATCTTATCGGGTTAAATTCTAACTATTTTAAAGCCTGATTATTAGCAATACATTTATTTTTCTATTTTGTATCTTTAATACCTGGAGGTAAACTTTACAATGTAATTTTAAACTCCTAAATATTAAAGTCTACAACTAAATCCTCATAAATAATCATAAACTAATTACGATATCCATTTTCCATGTTAAAATGTGATTTTTTAAAAAAAATAATATGCATGAAAAACCTTTAGAATTTGGTTGTATGTATGAAAACAAAATATAATTTTTGTGTTTTTAAATGTTGAATTTTCTTAGATTTTTCAAAATTTTGGAGAAAACCATGTGTTTTTAATATCAGGTCCATATTTTACAGTGTAAGTTTACAACCCAATATTAAATGAAATTCTTGAAGAAAAACATGTGTTTCTTGTTTCCAAAAACAAAGGGCTTTTTTGGATTTTTTTTGTTTTTATATTTTTTGAGAAATATCATATATTTTAATATAGGTCTATAGCCTGATATTAAACAAAAAAGTTGTGAAAAAACACAAGGGACTCAAAAATAATTTCAAAATGGTCCTTGAATTTTTTTTTCATATTTTGTTTTGGTCTTTTAAAGGGTTTTTTGGCTAGACCACAAAATAAGGACAAATTAAAACTAAAGGAAAAGGCTTAGGGCTTTGTTAAACGCACTCTTAGCCTAAAATCACAGGCATTAAAAATGTCTTAAGCTTGTGTTTGGCAAACATGCCTTAGGAACCCAAACAAAACCTTATTTCCTTAATATAATTGGCGCGAGCCAAACGTGCCCTTAACATTTGGGTTGGGCTTCGCCCAACTACATGGGCTAGGTCTATTAGGTCTAAAGCCTAAGGCATGCACATGGGTTGGGTTGAGGCTTAGCTCAATCTGATTTTTATTAGGTCAGTAGCTGACCTAACAAACCTTTTTCTCTTTTTTTATGTGTGGGTTGGACCTAGCTCATCTTTATAGGTTGGGCTTCAATCTAGCCCAAGCCTTGCACGGTCATTAACCTAGCCAAGTGACCATGCATTTACAACATATAGAAGGTGAATTACATTTCATGTTCTGCAAGTTTTACTCTTATTTTTGCATGCAAGTTATAGTTGAAAGAAAGAGAAAAAAAGGTACCTGGTTTGGGGTGGTGGCCTTGCTAGTTAGTGTGATGGTTGTTGGTTATTGATAAAGGTGGTTGACAGTGGTGGAACCAAAAGAAGAGAAGGAAAACTTGTGAGGTTGCATGAGGAAAATAATGATAGAGTTGGTTGTGGTTTATTGTGTTTTTGGGTTCTTCTTGGCTGGGGTGAATCATGGGTTACTGTAAGGTATGGTAGGGGTGATTTGGTTTTGGTTTCGGTTTTTTTTCCTAGTTTAATGTGAAAAAGGGGTTGGTGGCAAAAATGGTGGTTTTTGGCAAGGTTTTTTCCTGCCTTCTCTCTTAATTTTTTTTCTTCTCTCTCTTTCATGAAATTCATCCATATTTATAGGGGATGAAAGAAGAATATAGAGGGTTTCTTTAGCATGGTTTGTGGCCATTGATTTCCTTGGAAATGATCCCAATTATTGGCCATAAACCAACAACCTAGTCCTGCAAAACCAGGTTGTAAGGCTGATCGGGTTAAGGGATTCAAGCAATTTTTTCATTGATTTTTTGGGTCTCAAATTGGTAGTTTTTTAGCTGAAGATGTAATACATTGTTAGATCACGAGGGTGGCATGTTTCTTTTCTTGTATGGTGAAGGTATAAGAGAGAGAGAGAGAGAGAGAGAGAGAGAGAGAGAGAGAGGAGACTGGAAAGGTGGCATTAGAGCTAGCATTTTCATGTTCGCTGGGGAAGATGATAAATAATAGTTAGA
Source organism: Populus alba x Populus glandulosa (assembly GCA_033617975.1). Taxonomy (NCBI): domain Eukaryota; kingdom Viridiplantae; phylum Streptophyta; class Magnoliopsida; order Malpighiales; family Salicaceae; genus Populus; species Populus alba x Populus glandulosa. The sequence continues at coordinate 6,116,930 of CM066157.1, forward strand.
TGACATGTAGTCTAGGTTTTATTTTTTTGACTTGACATTAACCAAAACAACGTTGTTTTGTTTAAAACATAGCCAAAATACACTGTTTCATTTAAATGAAACGACATTATTTTGGTGTTTAAGGTAAAACTAGCTTTAAAACTTTTTCTTTTAATTTCAACCCTCAAACTTTCAATTATTCAAGTTAGTCCTCAATTGAATTTTGATTCTAAGAATCAATTCAATTTCGCCCCTGTCAAGTTTCAAAAAATCCTCTGATTTCAGCGTATTTTTCAGCTTGGTCATTAGTCTTGGATATTTTCAATTTATCATCAATTGACCTTCAAACTTCTAATTTCTTTAATTTCACTCTTATTTTCAACTGAATTTGGCCCTTGAATTTGCGCATCTTTTACAAAAGGTATTTGGTCTTGAATATCTTCAATTAGACCCTTAATTGACTATTAAACTTTGATTTTCTTGCATTTGTATCTTTGATTTCATCTTATTGAGCTTTTTAAAAAAATTGGTCCTCTAAAATTCCAATCCTCCCAATTAAGCTCAAATTAAGCTTCCAAACTTAATTTTTCACTAATTAAGTTCTTAATAAAATTAAGTTGACATAATAAAAGTCTAATTGAATACTTTTACTTAATTAAATCTTTTAATTTGACCCAAATTAATTCATAAACTTAATTAAATATTTAATTGGGCCTATGACTAAATCAAATTGGTTTATTAAAAGTCTAATCAAGTACCCAGACTTAACTTGTATGCAAATTTATTCAATAATTATTTAATTTGACTTTAAATCTAAATTGTCTTTCGATCTTGGGTACATTTGGGCTTCCAATTTTGTCCAAAATCCAAGTTTAATTCCTCCATTTGTTTACAACCTTTCTTAGTCTGCTCTTCTCAAATCACTAGTATTTTTTTTTTAAAAGAAAAATATAATTTTAAGGGAAACCCAAATTTGAGTTATGATAAGTAGCATAGTTTTTTGAATGAAATTTAACACAATTAAAATACACATTTCCAAGAATTGAAATAATTTAAATTAGCAAGAAACAATATATTTCTTTAGCCAAAACTCTACTTCCTTATTTAAAAATTTTTCATTGTAAAAACATGTTTTTTATTAGAAAAATAATTTTTAAAATAAAAACTATGAAAAGTAAATTTCAATTGAAAACAATTATGGTGTGATAATTCTAAATCAACAATATAAAAAAATAAAACAATTATTAATTTCACAAAATTATATAAATAATTATCGAAAAAATAAAAAAAATATTCTCATTGAATATCCATGATAATTTTTTTTAAACAAATTATGCATATTATATTTATAAAAAAACAAAATTAAAATTAATTAAAAATATTACTATATGAATCTCAAATCTTATTTAAAAGGCAAGACATAATTGATCAATTTTATAAATTTCATTGTAATAATCTTGATTAAAAAACATTTTATCCTAGGTTTTGGACTTTGAAAGGTTAAGCTCTCACACTTGGTTTTTAAAAATCAAAACCCATGCGCTTGGTCATTGATTAGTACTTAAAAGTGCATTTTTATCAAGGTTTTATATCATTATTTTGCACTTGAAGTATCAATAACTCCTTAACTAAAGCATGTTTTATAACAACATATCTAATAATATAAGATACCTTAATTTATGGTAAATATTCATCTTAAATGCAGGCCTATCACATAGATGAAAGGATTGATTGATGAGTTTAAGTATTGAAATTGAAAGGACAAAGAGAGGGCCAAACTTAGAAAAGAGATGTTGGTGCAGTCCAAACAAGAATACTGTTCGGTAATTGGGTTATATCTTGAGTTCTAGATGTCCAAATGATCTCAAATTTTAGGAACAATTTGGTAAGACATAGGCCTACAACTTTCATGTGGAGTCTAAGATCTAAAAATGCCGTTTTTAAGTCCAAATTATAAAAACAATGGAGAAGTCCGAATCTGTCCTGCAACCCAGACATTGTTCAGTGTTCAACCCATATCTCAAGTTCTAGAAGTCCAAATGACCTCAATTTTTTTTCCTGGAAAGCTACGAAGATTTCTTATAACTTTCATAAGTACAGTTGGATCCAGTTCTGATGCTAGCTGTCGCACGTGTGCGGCGGCGCAGCGATCCTCCACCCTCAAGGAAAAAATCCGAATATTTATTCCTGGCAAATAAGGAGAGACAAGGAAATTCTTGTCTCTACAAATTGAAAATATGTACTGGGAGTCGCCACCTAGTATTCTGGTTACTAGGAACCCTAACTGGTCTTTAGAGATCGGATACGGAGACTGGTTGCTTAAAGGGAAGGTATTAGCACCCCAACTACGCCCTACCTAAGGTAGGCTGCATTGTTTTAATGTCTGATAAAATCTAAGGTCGTGTTGTGGTTTCTTATTATTCGGAATACGCATTACATGTAATGTCATACCCGAGGTTCTATTGTCCAAAAAAGAATTAAATATCCGGAATATGCATTACGTGTAATGTCATACCTAGAATACTAAGAGACAAACAAAATAAAATTTTTGTTGTTTTTGAAATTTTGGCCAATATTCTCTTGACTTTAATAAACTGGTTATTAAAGCCAAAATGCATGCTAAAACATTGTTTTTTTTTTTTGTATGAAAACTACAATATGATTTTTTTAGCTTTGAGACACTTGGCCGTATGCACAAAAACATTTTTTTCTCTTTTTTTAATTTTTTTGTATTTTTGGAAGTTTTTGACGAAAACCGGGTATTTTAATATCAGATTTTTATATTTTTAACAACATAAAATACCACCCAATATTAATCAAAATGACATAAAAACTACGCGAAAAAATTATAAAATGCTGAAACAAATTTTTTTGATTTTTTTTCTTTGAAATGGGCCGGGTCAGGCCCAAATACATGGGCTGGGCCGAACCTGGCCCAAATGCATGGGCTGGTTACTGTGCACATAGTAACCGGGGTTGCAGTGTGCGCAGTAACCAACTAATTAATTAGCCAGTTACTGTGCACATGCACAGTAACCGGGTAATTAATTTCTGACTTGCAGAACGTGCACTGTGCACGTTCTGCATGCAAGAAGATGAACAGTAAAACGAGATAAGGGGTTGGGGGCTGACCTGTGGTGGCTGTCGTCGATGGCGGAGCTGCTGGTGGCGACAGGAAGCAGCGCTGACAATGGGGTGGCCGGCGGTGGCTCTGCGTTTTCCTTCTCTCTCTCCTCTGTTTTTTTCGTTTTCTTCTCTACTGCTGCTTCTTCTTCTTCTTTTGGTTTTTTCTTCTATTCCCTTCTCTCTCTTCTCTTCTCCTCTGCTCTTTTTCTCTCCTCTTCTTCCTCCTTTGGTCTCTTTTTCTTCTTCTTTTTTTTTTTTCAGCAGCCCTCCCCTGTATTTATAGGAAAACAGGGGAGGGCGAACGTGTTGGGGCGGCTACTGTTGGCCGCCCCCTCCACTACCTTCAACGGATAACAACGCTAGGCAAGTGGGTGTCCATGGTGGGCGTCTTTTTGCGCAATAAACGGGAAAGAAAGTAGGCGAAAAGAGAAGAGAAAAAAAATGATTCTTCTACCCTGTTCTCTGCGTGTCCAGGGGAAGAAGACGATGGTGTCGTTTCCAAACGGCACCGTTTTGAGCTTTTTCTGTTTTTTTTTTTGTATTTATTTTTTTTTGTGGGGACCCAAAAATGGGTTACAACACTAGCAATGACGTTTTATTTAGACAAAAGATAAGGATTTTCACCAAGTCAAGAGTTGGCCACCCACTCAACAATTAGTCATCAAATCAATAGTTGCAAATTTTGGCCTATAAAAAGAGGCATTTGCCATGCATTTAGAGGTTTGGTTCTTCAGATCAAGAACTTTCTCTTGCTCTCGCTCTTTATATTTTTTGTAATTCTTAATTTTGCTTTCATTAATATCTTATTTATGCTTTTCATTTCCTTTTGCTTTACTTAGTTAACTTGTATCTTATTTATGTTCTTGTTTTATTTATTTATGTTTCTCTTCTTCATTATGTTTAGCTAAGTTCATTATGTCAAGGTGAATCCAGCTTATTTTCTATAGCATAATTAAACACTAGAAATTATTTTCCAACTTATTTTTCATGACACTATCAAATATTAGAAAATAATTCACTTCTTAGGAATTCACTTTTTTTAAAAAAACTATTTTTAAGCAAACAAACGGGGTCTAATAAATCAAATTTTAACCATTTTCACAAAAAAAAAAACATGAACCCAACATCCTAAGGACATCTAAAATCTCAATTTTAACAATAAAAAGTTATTTTAATTAGTCCACCAATCCAATCCAAATCATATCAAAATTATTTTTTTTTTAAGGTCGAGCTATTTTTGTTCATCATTAAAGTTAGAAACCACATCTAATAAGTTTCTCTCTTAAAATTAAATTTCAAAGTTATTTTTGACCAAACCAATCATCCGATCACTTTGTCTCGTTTTAATTTTTCCAACTTTCTCTTCCTACTAATTTCCAAGCACTAAAATGTAATAAAAATAAAGTTTTGGACTAAAATATAATAATATAAATAAACTAGGATGATAAAGGGGAAAAAATGAAACTTAAGGGATCAAAAGGGGCTCTTATATGCCATTTACGGAAAAAAGCCTTATTTTTTTTTTTATGTAAAATTTGTTCTTTAACCTCTCAATTTAGTTTTTTTTTTAATTAAAATTATATTTTATGAGATTAGTTGTCAATTTAATGTTAACTTGCACATCGAAGAAAGAGCCAAAACAAATTCGAGCTCATAAAACAATGAAAATGCACCTTTAAAGAACACAATTGAAATAAATAAAATACAGTAACCGAAGTAAAAAACTGTAAACTTTCAGGGTCTAAAACATAAAAACAGAAAAAATGCACAACAATTGAAGTGTTTTTTTGTGAGAGGGTTGACGATGTTTTTTGAATAGTAAAACCGCGAATTGTCCCAGTTTCTGTGTATAATATACAATGTAATAATTAAAAGAAGTTTCCTTGATCCTTCGCTCTTGCAAGTTTTTCTTTCAATCGGGTCCCTTCCGAGTAATTGCGTAACAGTACAGTCTTGAGTGTTTGAACTAACATTTGACTTTTGTTATTACAAGGGTGTTTAGGAGTGGTAGAAGTTGATTGCAACTCCTGACCGGCACCGGCACCGGCACCGGCACCGATCTTTTCCCTTGTCTCTCTCTCCTACTTCATGCACTGATACCACTAGCCTGCGTTTGGTGTTAGAGAGAAAGAGAGAGAGGGACATAGATAGATATGAAGTCTGATGATGATCAGTCACCGCAATTAAAAGGGGTAGTCATAATTTCACTTCCACCACCAGATAACCCTTCTTTAGGCAAAACCATCACTGCTTTTACACTCACTAATAATGACTACCCACAATCTCACCAAACCCCCCAAACCCATCAAGAAGACCAGCTTCCAATCTCACCACCACCACCACCACCACCATCTCAAAACTCTCAACTTCAATTTCCATCATCAAGACTCTTTCTTGGTACCCCAAGAAAGCTGTTGTCTTTTGTGTTTATCTCTCTTTTTGCTCTTGCTATTTACAGTTCTTTGTTTACCAATACCTTTCAAGAATTGAAGAGTAATAATAATGATGATGATGATGATGATCAAAAGCCAAAGTCTTTTGTGTTTCCTTTATATCACAAATTGGGTGTTCGTGAGATTCCACTGAATGATCTTGAGAATCATCTTAGGAGGTTTGTGTACAAGGAGAATTTGGTGGCATCTGTTGATCATTTGAATGGACCCCATAAAATTAGTAAGTTAGCTTCTTCAAATGCTGCTGCTGCAATGGATTCGTCCGCTATTTTTCCTGTTAGGGGCAATCTTCATCCAGATGGGTATGACTCAATTTTCCCCTGTTATTGAATACTTTTCATATGGCATTGTTTATGTAGATGACTCTTCGGGTTTTTTATTTTGCATATATAGCAATTCTGAGCTTTATTCCTGGTCACACAGAGTAAGAGTGATCGTGCAATCTGACTTTCATTGAGCTCATTGCTAGTTATATATAGCTGATGCATGTCAAGGTAGAATTTTAGGGGACTACTACTACGTGGATTGTTGTTTTGCATAGAGGTAGAAATTTCGAGCCTCATCGTGGAGAGTGATTGTGCTTTTTGGGCTCCATTTAGCTTATTGCTTGCTATAAGTTATTCGTGAAGCTAGATTAGAGAAGAAGAAAATCTTGTTTTAGTTGGATCCAATATAAATAACTTCGTATTTTCTTCTCTATCAATCTTGTTTTCATTTTTTTTAAGAAGCAGGACCTTTAATAGCTTTTTTTAGGTTCTTTTGAGGAAAATATGGGAAATAAAGGGATGCCTTGCACATAGCTAACTGCTAATATAACAAGCTTAGTCATTTTTTTTAAAAAAATTACTGCTATCATCTTTCATGCCCTAAAGTAAATTCGACGCTGTTCAGTTTCTAACCAAATATTGGATTTCATACAGATTATATTTCACATATATGCTTGTTGGGAGTCCTCCACAACCTTACTATCTTGATTTTGATACTGGAAGTGATTTAACATGGATTCAATGTGATGCTCCTTGCACTAGCTGTGCCAAGGTAATGGTTGAATCTTACTAGTCCCTGGGTCCAGTTGGTTTAAATGAGTTGTGTAACAACTATTTTCTTCATGACTTCACACATATCCTTCAATTTGTGTTGATAAGTATCAAATGCTTGATTGATCTTTGGAATGCCAATGCTGCAGAACTCGTCCCTTAAATATTCCTTCCTTTCCTTTGCATATCTTTGTTCAGTGTACAGTCTGCCATATCAATTATTGCATTTATGTTCACTCAGTTTTCTAATGAATATTTACTCCTGCTGTTGTAATGTAATTTCTTAATCTAAGGCCCCGTTTGTTTAACGGAAAATGGGTGTTTGTTTGTTTGTCATTAAGAAAGTTGGTCAACGGAAAACACTTTCCAGTCAAAGAAAAATTTGGTTTGGTTTCAGGAAAGTGTTTTTCTTTTATTTTGGATGGAAAACACTTTCCAGAAGTTGTGAAAAAATTAGAAGTGTCATGTTATTTGCTGATCATATCAAATTTGGTTCTCAAACTTTTGATTGCTATATATTTTGTTTTGAATCTTTTTTTCTTTCAATTTCATCCTTTAGAATTTGATTTAATTTGATTATTTTATCAACTTTGATCCTTATTTTTATGATTGTTATTTGCTTTTCTCTTATCATTTTTTTAATTGAAATTTTTTATCTATAAGATTTGGTCCTTATTCTTTTGATTGTTATTTATTTTATTTGAAATAATTTATGAAATTGTAATTTTTTTAATTTCATTATCTTTCAACTGTTTTATATGTTAAATTTAATCTCTATTATTTTGATTGTAATTTATTTTATTTGAGATAATTTATGAAATCAAACTTGTTTTTTCAATTTTATTCTCATTCAACTTCTTAATTTATAAGATTTGTTCCTCATTATTTTAATAAACTTGAAAAAAAATATATTAACAATTTATTTTTCAACTCATTTTCCATGACATAGCCAAATACTGGAAGATATTTTCTAACTTATTTTTCATGATACTTTTCTAACTTATTTTTTATGATACTATCAAATATCGAAAAATAATTCACTTTTTAGGAATCTATTTTCAAAGAAAATCACTTTGCAAAAGGAAATTAATTTCCAACAAACAAACAGGGCATAAAATAACACAAAATACTAACACTAAAGGTGGCTATTAAACAAAGGCATTTCCTTTCTTTGTCTGCTTGCAAACAAGAAAGTTGGCATACAAGCATTTACAGCTTTAACTATTTCAGTGGAAAAATATAGACTGTGGTCTTAATGAATTCCAGTATTAGGCATGCTGTAACAATGCTAGAAATAAAATGTGAAAGAAAGTTAATGTGAATTGTAGAGTGCAGATTAGGCAAACTTCTTGTCTGTCCTCTATATTCTGTTACTTGCATTTTCATTCAGCAAGGATGTTGGCTCCCTTACACTAAGCCTGATATAAACCCTAACCATATTTTGTGATCATATAGTTTAACTGTCCTTGATATATGATGAAATCTTAAGGTTTTAACTATTTTCAGACCCATATCAGCATGATTTTAATAGATATGATTAATGTAGGGTGCTAATGCATGGTACAAGCCAAGAAGAGGTAATATAGTACCTCCAAAGGATTTGTTATGCATGGAAGTGCAAAGAAATCAAAAGGCTGGATATTGTGAAACATGCGACCAATGTGACTATGAGATTGAATATGCTGATCATAGCTCCTCCATGGGAGTTCTTGCTACAGACAAGCTTCTTTTAATGGTTGCAAATGGATCACAGGCCAAGTTAAACTTCATTTTCGGGTACATCCTTCTCTCTTCTCTAGCTTATTGCAATTTTTGTCTACGTAGTTTTGCTGTCAAAGCATTGATACGTGTATACATTGTCTTTAAGGTGTGCATATGATCAGCAAGGCTTACTTTTGAAAACTCTGGTGAAGACAGATGGGATACTTGGGCTAAGTAGAGCTAAAGTTAGTTTACCTTCTCAATTGGCGAGCCAGGGTATCATTAACAATGTCATAGGTCATTGCCTTACCACTGATGTAGGTGGTGGTGGATATATGTTTTTAGGTGATGATTTTGTTCCACGTTGGGGTATGGCTTGGGTCCCCATGCTTGACAGCCCTTCCATGTAAGTACGGATTTTCTGAAGATTTCAGTTTCCCCATTTTATTTTTCCAGGCTTCCTTGTGCTTTTAGTTTTGAAATGTTTTCTGGTGGAAATTGATAATTAAAATGTTCAGCTTGGAAGAATTCATCATTTGGTTGAAAAATCTCTCATTTTAGGTGGGAAAAAGTGTAGAAAATATGGTACTTGTTAATTATGTGTTTCACTGAATCCACCATTATTCCATTTTTCACCTCTCTGTGGCTATCATTCTGTGTTATTTAAGAAAGATCAGTGAATAGTCAATTTGGAAATTGTTTTCTCATCAATGTATTGTCTATTCTTTTCCCTTACCAGGGAATTCTATCATACAGAGGTTGTAAAATTGAATTATGGAAGCAGCCCACTCAGTTTAGGTGGGATGGAGAGCAGAGCGAAGCACATACTATTTGACAGTGGCAGTTCCTATACATATTTTCCAAAAGAAGCATATTCTGAATTGGTTGCTTCTGTAAGTGTTTTCATGCCACTGGATCACAAAACACTTCATTCAAAACATTGTCACCAATTCTTCTAATCATATACCACATTGATGCAGCTTAATGAAGTTTCTGGGGCAGGACTTGTCCAAAGTACATCGGATACAACATTGCCCTTATGTTGGCGAGCTAATTTTCCTATCAGGTATGGCAAACAAATACAAATGTATTTATTTATACTCTTACATCACTTATAAATAAGTTTTCCAAGAGGTCTCTAAATCCAAAAGTCAATGACTCTTTAGGTTGTTGGGTCTTTCTTGTGGCATCAGGAATGAAATCCTCTGGCCTCTTTAAATGCCCAAGTTAATAAGATGTTATAGATTTTACCTAGTACCCCATCAATTGTCATGCTACTTCTTTTGACTGATGTGGATTTTTCTTCAATGCTTCATGATACTCCAGAAAATTCATATACAGAACAGGTATCCCATCCATTGATTACAGCTCTATTTGTCTGTCTCTTTTTTTTTCCAAGGAATTATTTTTCCATCATCTCTATCTAATTTTATTATCCAAACTTGGAAGTGATTTCTTCCTCTACCATAGGCATATAACTTCTCTATGAATACCACCATCTGAATTGTTTCCATATCACCTCCAATGTTGTCGTAACCTCTAATGCAAGTAGCCTGGCTAGGGTTAGCAAGTGCTAACACAACCCATCCGCTGCCGCCGCCAACATATTAAAGGGGTGTTTGAGATTGTGATGCAAGATGCTTTTCAAAATAGTTTTTCGCTTGAAAATTCATCAAAATGTTTTTTAAGATTTTTTATTTTATTTTTTATATCAACATATCAAAACTATCAAAAAGCACTAAAAAATTCAATTTAATGCTTTTTCAAGTCAAAGAACTTTTGAAAAGCACCTAAAAATAGAAGTAGAAGTTGTGTCAAGCACCCCCCCCTAAATGTTATTGTCAATGTTGCAACTGAAGCCAATTTTGAGATACATCTTATATAAATTTTCCTTTTTGTAAATTGTTTATTTTATTGATCGGGGAATGCATAATGCTTACAAGATCAATCTACGAGACCTGAAAGCTTCATCTTTGACATTCTATTCAACGTTGTCCAATTTTGTTATAAAAGAAAAAAAGTACTTGGTGTAATGATTGATAGAAAGCCCAACTGCCTAAAAGTAAGAATCAGAAACACATTTTGTAGCCATTTTAGTCTTTTCGGTCATGGTTAACCATTGATTTGTGTTTGAGCGCATGGATTACAATGTCCTTTATATATACACTTTCCAAGCTCAAATAAAGTTGATGGAAGTGATGTTCAGAATTTCTTGAAATCTTCTGTTATTTTACTGCTCCATCTTTGACTTGCATAATAATGTTTGGGAAATGTAATTAATAGAATGCACATATCACCTAAAGCCATCGTTCTAAATTAGCCTTCTTTAGTAAATGGTCAATAAATTAACCTTTTGTTTTCTATGGTATTTTATGTGATCATAGATGGAACTGTGGGAAAGCTAGCAATCATTTTCATTTAATTTTTGGATTGGACAAGCAGTTGTAATAATCAGACAATTTAACTCATAGTTAACAGGACCACTGAAGAACTTTCTTTACCTTCTGGTTCTCTTTTATTGTATGAAAATTTATGATGCACAGGATAGTTCCTCCTTAAATTATATTGAACTGACATTTTTAAAACTGTGTATTTGCATGCAGATCGGTTAAAGATGTAAAGAAGTTCTTCAAGACCTTAACCTTTGAATTTGGGACCAAATGGTTGGTTATCTCCACAAAGTTTCGGATACCTCCAGAGGGTTACTTGATGATTAGCGTAAGGAATCTTTAACACTAGCTTGCACACTTTGTTGAAATGTATTGACACGATGTCATTGCATGATGGGAATTCTGCTGTTCTGCAGGACAAAGGCAATGTGTGCTTGGGTATTCTTGATGGAAGCAAGGTTCATGATGGATCCACAATTATTCTTGGAGGTATGTTAATGTGACAACTTTAGCAGTTTTGATGTCGAAACTTGTAACATTTGGTGCACTGTACTATCTCTCTCTCCCTCTCTCCATGACATACTTGTGTATACCAGGGAAAAGTAACCCAAGAACTCAACTCTGTACCAAACATGCTGCCATCTGCATCTGGCATCATGTTCAGAGAGTTGAGTTCTTGTGTTGCTTTTCCCTTGTACAGTATATTCTTCCCAATCCCTTGTGAGATATGAAGTTGCTATTTTTTGGTTTTTTTAAATCCAGTTCAACTACATAGAAGTTCCTAATTTCTAAAATCAACAAAATCCAGAGCCATCATCTTCAATCTTGCATATGACATGCGATAGATGCACCCTTGTTTTCACTTATTCAAAACATTTCTTTCGTATCCTCATCATTCTGTTTTACAATGCTAATGTAACTCTTTGCAGATGTATCATTGCGGGGGCAGTTGGTGGTATATGATAACGTGAACAAGAAAATTGGTTGGACGCCCTCGGAATGTGCCAAGCCAAAAAGATCGGATAGCCTGCAATTCTTTGATGGTCTGCCATTCTTCGACGGGTAGGTCATTAAATTGTGGCACAGACCAGATATTTTACCTTCTAGTTTGGTTTTCTGCTCTGTTCTGTAAGTATTTATTGCTAGAGCTTTATAGCGGGTCTTCCATATTAAAACAATTTTCTCAGTACAGGAATGCACGCTGAATATTGCGGGCACCATGGTATTGGTGCCCGTCCTCTAAGGGGAGGGTGTATCTATGGTTACATGTCTCTAGTAACCACACAACACAATACACGTTCAATATCTTTCTTTGTAAATTTGCTTGTGCTTAAAACTATTCAAGAGTGCATTTGGCGTGATTTACGATTATTAACTTGTCTTGGTAGTTTAAGTGTTATTTTATACAAATGATCCGAAGTAATTTGCTTCAAGAATGGAGATGACACGATTTAAAATCAAATCAATCTAGTTCGATTAAAATTTTAAGCTTTGATTTAGCAAAATCTTGAATTAAATTTGGATTTATGAATAAAAATGGAAAGACTGCCTTTGATTTAATTCAAAAGTTATATTCATAACCAAGTATGTTTATATGTTCTTTTCATTAGCATGAAAAAATGACTAATGTTTTTATTGCATACTTGAAATCACAGAGTTTAGAATTGAAGCTCAAAATTAAATATATCTTTTCCTCTCCTTTTTCATGCTCCTCTCTTTCTCATCATTTAGAATTCTTTGACATCAAGTTTGGTTGTTTTTATTGCATAAATATGACTAATTGACCACTTTCTTTCATTGTTTTCAATTGTTCTTGCTTTTCTTTCTCAAAATCATGTATTTAAATGTAAATAAAATAAAGTTTTAGATTAAAATTTTTATAATTATCAAACAAAAAAGAACCACAAAGAATTTGATCAAAAAATGAAGGCATAGTTACTCAAAAGGCGCGGACTAAATAGTGATGGAAAAGAAATGGTCTATATTTTTTTTCTTCACTTTTAATTTGAGTCTCTTTATTTTTAATTTTGTAAAAATATTTTTGTTTTTTTTCACAAAATCAAGCATTAAGCCAAATGTTAGAATTTTATTGGACATCTTGAGAACGATAGAGCAAGTTTATTGAGATAAACTATTAAGAATCCCAAATCAAGTTTATTAAGACAAACTATCAAAATTAATATTAAATCAATTTAATATGAAAAAAATTAAATTATAAAAAAATCACATGATAAAAAGAAAAGATATCACCATGCGAGTTCATGATATCATTGGTTGTAGTTGAATTCTATAGCATTTTTAGTTCTTTTATGTTAATATCTTCAAGTCTTAATAATTAGATAATATTTCACTCAAAATGTGTAGGATTGTTTCACATGCTAATAATTAAAAAAAATCTAATAATAATTTAAACTCATTCAGAGAAGACAAGATATAGATCATTTAATAATAATTTTTACTCAACCAAGACGAGATTCCACCATTCAATGATTTTTTTAATTTCAGCCAAAAAAAATTGATTTTTTTTAATATTAAACAAATGTTTATATGACATATTGTTATTCTTCTATTCTTCTTGCTACATTGCAAAGCACTCGTCATGTAATATATTTACCGATATTGATATATATATACCTCTCTCTCTCTCTCTCTATATATATATATATATATATATATATATATATATATATATATATCTTAATCATATTTATATACGTGTTCAAATGATTTGATATAATAAAATAAATAAATGAAAGAAATATAAATCTGAGTCAAAAGATTTTAGTTCAAGACAAGTATACAGGTTTGTAATACATTATAGGTTAAACAAAAAAAAATTGAAAGCAAGAAAAAGTATCTAGATTATAAAGAATTATTTGATATTGTTATTAACTTAACTTGGTGGATTAATTTTGAAATCACCTTATAGAAATTCTTGTTTAGCCCAAGTTTACAATTAAATTCTGTGGAAATTATCCCGATATGATTCGGTCTTAGTCAGTCCAAGGATAAACTAGCTTACCAATAATAAAAAAAATATCCTAGAAAAAAATTGTAAAAAAAAAAATGAAATTAACAAAAAAAACCTCGTGACTCCACTTCTTGTTTAGTTTGGGTTTAAAATTAAATTGTATCAAAGTTATCTTGACATGATTCATTTAACTTCGCTGGTTTAAAAAAATAACTCAGACAACTGTTAAGAAAAAATAAAGATGAAACTGGGAAAAAAAAATGAAATTAAAAAACATAAGAGAATTGAAAGAAAAAAAAATAAAAACTCTATTTGTTCATATGAATAATAATAAAGCTATATTAAGTTTTTAATTAATTGATTAAAGTGGATATAATTTGATGCTTCCTTCAAAAACCAAACCCAAGCCCCTTTGAGGTTTTTGTTTTTTTCGCACAATAATAAAAAAATATTGTTTTCAATCTAGCATAATTGAGAAAACTTTTCCAATCTAGCATTATCAAAGACAATCACACATGTACTACGAACACGACTTGTTATGTGCATGTATACCATGTGTGTATTAATAGGTTATAGACGACAAATCAAATTGGAATTTCAAAACCCTTTTTTCCCCTCCCTTTTTCTCTCTCTCTCTCTCTTAATTTTATCTCATCTTTAGCATCATTTGCTTCTCAATCTCTCTTCACCATAAAAAAACATGAACTCTCCCTTCACTGTGATAGACCTCATCTCTATGTTTAGGCTTATTAAATTAGGTTTGTGTTGGTTATGTTAGGGTTATAGTTGCATTAACAATAAATTATGTTAATTAGCTTTAAATTACACCAATGAGTTGATAAATTATGTTATTTCACTTTAAATTTTATGAATTATGGTTTTATTGATTATATTTAGACTTGTTAATTTTCATCGAAATGATATAACTCAATGAATTTGTTATATCAATAAATAAATAGTGTTTTCACATAATATTTTCTATAGTGAGATTATTATATTATTATGGTGACACCATCAACGAAATCAGTAATGATATTACTTGCTATGAAGGAATTAACGAGTTCTTTATTTTGAAATTTGATAGTTTGTTTGCCGAACTAAAAAACTCAATATTTGGTGGAATTTGGTGGAATTTGTCTGAAATTGACGTTGCCATACTTGGAGAATGCTAGGTAGTGCCATGACTGTCAAAGCACAATGCCTCAATGCACCGCTTACTTTGACATAGTTTTTCCATGGATAGTTAAATGACTTGTAAGGACCATGAGGAGGCTCCCAAATAGCAAAACCCATCTTGGCATGCAAAAAAAAAAAGGAAGTTAATATTAACAATAAAATCCTTAGGCATTGGGTCAAAGGTGCTGCATATTGTGTTGAAGAAATACCAGAGCATCCTCCTGGCTTGTAGAAATGCTAGGCAGAGGCCATCTGAATCGTTGTGTTGTTGTGTCCATCGCTAGTGATGCGAGTTTTGATGCAACAATTAAATTAGTCACAGAATATTATAGCTCTACTTTAATAATAAATCTAAATGAAAAATCTCTAAAGTTTAGAGTTCACTTGGATTCTAGGTTATAATAAAAAAACCACACAAACATCACAAACAACTGGTTTGTTTAGGACATGTGGTGATACAATAAACCTAACATCAACTCAAAAAATTATGCATATGAAAGCTTAGTTGGGCAATAATTGCTTCATATTATTATGATAAATCTAAACCGGGTGATGATGAAAATGACTATCATTTTAATGATGTAATTAAGGTAAACAATAAAATAAACTAATAATCCAAACAATGAGACCTCGTGTTAGCGTTTGGACCATATAATAGAGAATTAAAAAAAAGAATTTCTTTCAACATGAAGACTATTTGGCAGTTGATAATTGTAGGACAAAAGAATGAAAATAAAAGGAAGAATATGAAAGAGGAAAAATGAGTCAAATTTGGTTTATGTTTAACAAGCTAAAAATAAAAGGATCATTCATGTCATTTGGAATATAAAAATTTAAGTTTATTTTTCCCAGCTGCACAAGTGATGGAAAAAGAAAATTTTTAATTGTTGATGATATATTTTTATATACTTTGCCAAGCTCACAGAACTCAAATGCCAAATTTTTTGTGCAACATCAAAAAGTTGGATCAATAATACATCATTGACAATTTACTTCTTTTACAGGGTAATATACATTACAGTTACGTTACACCATAAGCAAGCCACTGCCTATATGAGAGGGGGTTGGTATGCATAGTTTTCTGCATTCCAGCTTCTCTCGGAATGCCGCCATAGGAAGCAGTATGCTGGTTCTGTCAGCAGCCGACATGAAACGAGTTCTATTTAACACATTTCAAAACTGATGCAAATTCCAAATATTGTCAAGACTGGACCTTGTCATCCAACAGTTAGCTGAGCCTTCACGAGATTTCCTGTCCTTCAAGATCTTTCCCCACTTCAACACTTGTGTATTATTTCCAGAACTTCAGACTTCTATGCAATCTGATCCAAAATCCATTAGCCTCTGTAGCTATTGGCAGCTCAATAGGTTCTTTGAAATTTGCTTTCTCACTTAGTTCTTCGAATGAGTCTACAAGATTTTGCAGCCTTGCAACAAATTCAATTAAAAGGGATGTAAATGTTGCTAAAGACAACGCACTAGCACTTTCATAAGTTTTTGATTCTTCAACTTGTGGCAGTGTATCGGCGGTAAATGAATTTCGTGCAGGCCAAGATATTTGTTTCTTGAACACATCATCAGAGGAAATAGTTGGATGGAAGGTGGGCTTGACATCCATGCCGAGGGCATGCCTATCCCAACCTTTTGGTATAGTCATTGATCTGAGATCAAGGACAGCTTCACTATGGGACTTGTATTCCAGGACTTTATTTTCATCATCGTCAAATGTCAGCAAGTCTTGGGGCTCTCCCAGCTCCTTTTCCCTATTCCCAATTTCCCAGGACTCTGCATTGACAAGAAGGTATGATTTTCGATCCACTTTATTTTGCAAATCTTCTGCAGCCTCGTGTACTTCATATAGTATGTCTACTGGACCTAGTTTCTCCATCCTTGTTACTTTTTTGCCGAGTTCAAGCAACACTTTTGCTCCTTCAGCACCTACTCGTTTCAGCTCATGATGAAAGACCTGTCTTCGTTCTGCTGGAGCCTAAACATTCACACAACAAAAATTCAATCTTTTAAAAGAATAGTACTACTGGGATGTCACAAGCTTTTCTGTTGACGCAATTCTTATGCATTGCAAATTATAGATTCCACCATGGGTGCACGGACAAGGCACAAGTAAGACATATTCAATCATATGACTAACTTGGTCACCATTTCAATTGATTGACAAAACATGGAAATATAGAAGTACATGAAGCTACAGTTTTGATATTTGATGGTTCATGGATCATGCAGCATGTATTCTTTTGGCACTGAACAAACAGAGATAAATTGCAGGTAGAGAAAGATTTTGAGAACTGCATGAAACTATTCTGAGATAAACCTATAGCGATTCATAAAAAAAGGATAAATGGTATATACAACGAAAAGAATGAACATTCATCAATGATTTGTTTCTAGGTTGCGAGGAATACATCTAGAATATAAGATGCAATAAATCATGATTCCTGGGTGCATTTTGACCATTTGATTCACCGAGTTATCACTTCAAAAAATATTTTTTGTTCAGTTAATTATTATGCCCTACACAGTATTTGAGCTTCCTGAAATGGAACTGCTGCCGCATGAAAACTTCTATCTGGCATACAATCACTTATAACAAAACACTCCTGATATATTCAAATTCAAAACAATTCTTGCAAGACTACAATGTCTAGTTAGGCTTGGGATTTGTAGCATTCAAGCCCACCACAGTAAGACTTGGAAACCATTTTGGAAAGGAAATAACATTAAGAAAAAATTCCCAAGCACGGCAATGCACAGAAGATATTATGGAAGAAAATAAAGTAAAATATTGACCATACATATAGAAGCAGATAGTTTAAAAAAATTGCTTCCACAACAAATATATTTAGAAAAGAAAAAATAATTCAATGTCATCAAGTATACCAAACCACCCTCAGGGCATATGGTTAAATAAATCTAATCTGTTTAGTTTCTACTGGCAATGCCTCAATAATGAAGTTAGATATGGAAAGGCTTAACCACCTGAATTTCAGAAAGTATACATCCGTGTAGTGCCATGACTGTGAAAGCACAATGCCTCAATGCACCGCTTACTTTGACATAGTTTTTCCATGGATAATTAAATGACTTGTAAGGACCATGAGGAGGCTCCCAAATAGCAAAACCCATCTTGGCATGGAAAAAAAAAAAAGGAAGTTAATATTAACAATAAAATCCTTAGGCATTGGGTCTCAGGTGCTGCATATTGTGTTGAAGAAATACCAGAGCATCCTCCTGGCTTGTAGATTCTACAGCTGCTCTGTAGCCACTATAGAGTGGGTCATCAGAAGCTTGGTATGTAAGGATTTTTGAGGGGATCCTTTCATATTCTGTGCAGTTAAGGTACTCCTTAACACAGCCTAAACATAGCTCATAGAAATTAGTACAGCCTGAATAAATGAAGCTAAAAGACAAGACTTCTGCAGTGAAATTTGCTAATTTAATCAACATCAATGAGATAATGAATTGAGAACATAGTGCATACCAACCTTCTAATGAATTTGCCACTCTCGTGAAATTTTTTGCCACCAAGTTGTGTAAATCCTCCCCCGCCCAGATGGGATAAATCAATATATTTACTGCCAAGCCAACCCCAGCACCCAGTGCAATAAGCAAAAATCGTGATATAGCTGTATGGATAAATTCCCCAGTCCTATACCCAGATACCATTATGAAACAATACGTCAACAAGAAGACTCGAAATCCATATTCATAAGGCTTCATTGACGGGTACAGTTTTGCATAAGTTGCACAAAACCCTGGCAACAACAAAGCATATCAGAAAGCAAGACACATAATAAACATGGAGGAGAAAGAATGGCAAGTCTCACTAAGTAAAAATGGATGCAAAACCAGACCTACTGAGAAGATGCTAAGAATAATAACAGCTTCCTCCCACGCTCCAGCCAAATGAGACAACTCTGCCATTGCCAGAGCAAGCCCTCCAGCTGATAATGTCCCAATCCCTCGGTTCAATCCTTTGCTAAGGGTAGCTCCTGAAGGAATTAAAAAAAAAAAAAGGATGATGTGCTTATGTGTTTGCTTATGTTTGACAATGATTAAAATGCATCTGATAAAAGATTTACTCAAGGCCACACCACGTAAAGCTAAGATGGTTGGGTCATTTGGGATTAAGCCAACTTGAGCTTCAATTTCAAAGCACAAGGCTATAAAAGTAAAGAAGGCCTATAGTCAATCATGATAGCACTGAAGGGTTGGGGGGTGGGGAACTTGAATGAAGGCTTACCCTTCAGCAATTTTGCATTTATTAGATGCTCTCAAGACCAGTTAACTTTGTTGAATCTTCGAACAAAATGATGGCTGGAAAGGTCTAAAGGAGAAGTTTGGGATAATTTTATAAGTTGGCACTATAAATCCTTTCAATTAGACCAAAGATTCTTATCAAAAATCCATTACCATCACCCCATGATATTTCCATTCTCATTATGCTTGCAACCTTGTCAATTTAATAGAATTAGGCGATGCAAATTCTATCTAATTCACAAGAGCCTGTAGTGATATATGTATCAGCAAACTCATTGGTCTTTTTATAAAATTAATGGAATGCTCAACGCAAAAAAAAAAAGGGAAGTGCATATGACCTTACAAGAATTTACTTGGATCCTTAATGAAAATCAGTAATTAAACCTGAAACAAAGTGAATTTCACCAAAAGTACTTCCCCATAAACTGAATTAGAGAGTTGAATTACACACTCATTTAGAATCCATATACATTTACATCAATGTATGAGTGACACAAATACACAGAAAAATTCTTTCACAATCCAAAATCAAAAAGCATAAACACACGCAAATTGAATGAATACTCCAAAAAAGTACCACTACAGAAGAATCTCAAGACCGTTTTCATTAGAATACCCCGGACATATACACAGAAACACAAAGACAAACATTTAACAGCGACCCACATAACAAAATCAACCAAACCATACAGACAAATACAAGGAAAAGTAAAGGACGGAGAAACCAACCAAACTTACCTATGCTGAATTCAAAGACAACCACAACAGTAAGAATAGCCCAAACAAAGTGTTGACTGAGCTCTTTAATTGGCTCCCTCAAGAAAATCAACAAAGAAATGAGTATCAAAGCCAAACCCATTTTAGCAGAGAAAACAATCTTTCTCGGATCAGATTTTCCCATTTGATATCCTCTATAAGCAACATCTTGAACTTGTTTACAAAGTCCAACAATCTTATCAGACAAGAATCTATAACTGCAACAATTTCTTGTGGGTTCATTTAGGTCTTCTTGAATATTAGGAAAGACAATCTCTGAGTAACCCTTAGTTGTTGAAAGAAGTCTCTCTCTTTTCTCGGCTAATGAGTGCCTAAAAGATCCCATTTTCCCAGCCATGGATGGATGGCTACAGAGCTCTTGTGGATCTCTGCCTCTCTTTTCTTTCTAACAAGAATTTCCTGTGAAGTAAATATTTGAGGATTCTTTTGTATAAAGTTGGAGAAACTCCAATCTTTTATGAAAAGAAAAAACCAAATGATAAAAATAAATGAAAATAATGAGACAGACACTAGAATCTGACAAGGAACTGAATTTTCGTGGAGTTCAATAATTAAAAAAAAAAAAAAAAAAAAACAACCTAACACACTCACATTTCAGGATTAGCATAGTGAATGACCATTTTGTCCTTTACAACAAAACTAAATGATTTGATTTGAAGAGTAATATAGTCTTTCCTTAAGACCTTTTTGTCAATACCGAATTTACAAGCGTCATCTTTACTCGTCTGATATTTTTATTGTATATTAAAATTACTAAATAAAGTGTAAAAGCAAAATTCATTTAATTTTTTTCAGAATTTAGTTTTAATTTGAAAATTAAAATGATTAAATGACCTTTCAAATTAAAATTTCTTAGCCCGCTGTTTTATTTTTCAATTCATCCTAATTTTTTTTTCAATAATTATTAAATAAACTCAAGTCATTTTAATATTTTTCAAATAATATAAATATGTGTAAGAGATTCTATGTTGTTCAGGTGGCATTGCGGTATCTCTCGATAACCAAAAAAAGCTAACCACCATTACATCCAAAGAGTTAAGTGGTGGCGCATCTTATAGGCTAAATAGTACATAATGGTTTGGTTGCGATTGAATTTCCCTTGTCTTTTCTCTTTTTTATCCTCAAAATTCGCATTGCCCATCCAAAATTAAAAGTTATTCTTCCATTTTAATTTTATTTCAATTGCAATCCTTATTTTTTTGATTACTTTTTATTTGTTTTGAATCATTTTTTTTATTGATTTGTTTTTCAATCTTATCACTTAACATTTGGTCCTATTTGATTTTTTTTATCAAATTTAGTTCTCATTCTTTTGATATCTATTTATTTTTTATACTTTTTTTTTTAATTTCATCTTTTATTATTTTATTTCATTTTACTTTTATGTCAGATTTGCTACTTGTTCGTTTAATTGCTTTTTTATTTTTTCCTTTGGTTCCTTTTTTGAAATTGATCTTCTTTTTTCAATTCCTTTCTTCAACATTGGATTTGTTAAGAATTGGGCTTCATATTTTTTTTAATGCATTTATCCCAGTCTCGTGATTCAAGTCACGAGTATGAAATGTTAGGGTTGAGATTGGTCCTTTTTTTACATCATTTTTATTTTTTAATTTCATTCTTCAACATTAGATTTACTAAAGATTAAACTTCTTTATTGTTTTTTTGATTTTTTTTTTCAATCTATGAGGACAACTCAGTCTTATAATCTAGGTCACAAATTTATCATGCTAACTCGGATTGGTTTAGACATTATCTTATATTATTTTGTTTTTATATCAAATTTGATCCTTATTATTTTAATTGTTTTTTATTTGAATTTATAAAAAAAAATAATTTTTTTTTAATTTCATCCTTCAATATTAGGTTGGTTGAAAATTATGCTCCATATTACACCACTATAATAGCATGAATTGTTTTGTAACCCTGACAAATACATATCCACCTTTAACCTTAGCCATAATTGGCCATGAAATTAAAAGACAATAAATCCATATAAAATAATACCATGTAAGATTAATAAACATAAAAGATCAACATTATATATTTTAAATAGAAAAGCAACCCACAAATTTTTGTATTAACTGTATGAAATTGATGTCATCATTATCATTATAACTTCATAATAAAGAGAATAATATTAAGCCACAATAGTTCTATGATTTACTTTTACAATCCTTCAAATTTATCAAAATAAATATAAGCATGAAAATCCTACAACTAGATGAAAACATTTAGGAAATCCTACAACTAAACATCATGTCAAGTCATCTAATTTTGTGGTGTACAATATGAGCCTGTCAAAAATAAAACATACTAAGCGATAAGGATTATAGTTATATTTCATAACATAATATTAACCATTCAACATACAACAATGACATTTTCTTACATATACAGATGCTGCTTACAAACCGTTAAGCTTCTTAACACAATTTGACCTTGATTTACCATACACCTTACCTTTACCAGCTATTAGTAGTAACATAACACCTTAACATATTACTTCTTGCGTTTAAATGATGATTTATCCACATAACTCTAGGATTCAACATAAAGCATATAGTCTCAAATCTTTTGGCTTATCCCTTTTATAAAACGCGGGCCCATAAATGTGTTTCTTACACTAACACCACCAATAAGTAGCCCTAATCATAAATATCTCTACTTTAAAACCCTTTTTAATCACCTTTTAGAGGTCCGATAACATGATCAGCAAGTAATCCTTGTCCACCCACATCTATGCCGAAGATGTATATCAAACATCTTCTTGGTCTCTACTCATATGGGTGACTATTATTCAACATCTATCCCTACACTTGTGGTCGATACAATAAAATTAACCCATTCCTTATGGCCAACCTGAAATAACGATTTAGAGTCACAATCCAATGGATGACTTCTATTCTTAAAATATGCATCCAACATATCTTTACAGGAACCTCAATCCTAGCCCCACTCATATTGCTAGCTTCAATGGATATAACCCATGTATACTTGTATCTTAAATACATATTTACATGTTAAGCCCCTCCTTGGGGTTAGCTTCTATACAACATTTCATTCAATATGACCATTATCAGATATCAATCTCATGCCCACTTATATGGCTGGCTACCATACCGCAACACAATTCTCACGATACATATCACAATAAGATTTCATTAGTCTTTTACCAATGCATTACCCCGCAACATGTAACTCATCACAAATATACTACTTTAAAAATTAATACTTGTTTATAATACTGAAAAATTAAAAAGGATGAGGTGACGAGCACCTACATGATTCCCTCACTCGTCTAATCTAATTTGTTTGGGGTTTCACAATTGATGTCTCTCCTACATGACACAAAGTCTTACATTAAGTACGCTATTTAAATATTAAGAATTTTCTTCTTAAATTTTTCAACAATTTAAGTACTTATTGCACATGAATTTTATCCCTTACATTTTCACACCTTATGCTTAAGGTTTCCAACACCTAAACTTTTCCAATCATAACAATATCTTCATACAAGCTAGTTACATGCACACATACATTATGTTTTCCTTTCCACATTTTAATCACCTAAATTCCCCATGTTGATTAAGCTTTAGGGTCACCCAAATCAGACCCTTACATCCCACAACAAGGCTACCATAATAGCATAATTTTAGGCATTTTTGCTTATCAAAGAGTTTCTAAACTTTTCCAAATCAAGACTGCTACTTCAACCCTTATTTTCACATTCTTAGGGTTCCAAAACAACCTTTTATTTTATAGCAGCCCCGAGTTGTGCATCTAAAATACCTCATTTGACCCTTCTATCTCTCAAATTTAGAGTTGTCGTAACATCCATTATCTTCTCCATATTGGGGTGTTGAATCAACCATTAATATACATATTATAGCTATATTTGCAGCCATGTTTCACCTAAAATGGATCCCATCTCATCCCCAAATCTCATAACACACCCTACACAATTCTTTTGAAATATATAACTTCAAACCCAACAAACAATATCATCCAATCATATACAAAATAACACATCCAATTAGGAGTGTTCAAAAAAACCGACCAACCGATTAAACCGAAAAACCGAGAAAAACTTAACCGAAAAAACCGAACCGATAGAAAAACTGAATAAACCGGTTAAAAAAATTTAAAAAATCACCCGGTCCGGTTCGGTTCCGGTTTAAAAAGACTTAAACCAATTAAACCGGACCAGGTGGTTTTTTTACATTTTAGAAATCTGAAAATTCACATGCACGCTTGCAGGCGTGGGCAAAGAAAATAAGGCAAAATCTAACTTTTCTTTTGTCATCTACTCCAACTACAAATTGTATTATAATGCCTAGCAGAATGTGTCAACATTAAAGTTAAGTTTACTCTCCAGTGACTATAATTAAATACAAGACCATCTGAAATCAATCTCTAGATTATCAAAAGGTGGGATTTGTGGGTTTGCGTGTCACTGTACTATTTCCAAACATGGCAGAAATTAAAGACCAATAATTTTCCAGAGCCGTTGGAATGGATTTTTCTCTTCTCCCTCAACCAACCGCGAGCCGATCTTCCCCACCTTCACAAATCAGCCTCCACCGTAGCCCCATCTTCTTCTTCCCTTTCCCTCAGCCGTTTCCCCTTCTGGCCATTTCCTTCTCCAGCCACCCCTCGCCTCCCAGGTCTTCTCCCCTCAGCCACAGTCTCTCCCCTTCTCCAAGACAACAGCTCCATTTTCCTAAAGATGAAGTTTAATTCCAGGCAAGACAAGAAATGAAAATACAGAGGAATTGGCATGCATATAATTAAAGATCTTATTGACGAATCCTGTTAGATTAATAATGTAAAGAAACTGAGAAAAGGTTTTTTTTAGATGGAACAATGTCGTTTTGAGGTTGGAACGGCTGGGACCATGGTGTATAAATGGAAAGTGTTGGTGGGATTGAAGTTTTCAGTTACGATCCACTTCAAACTAGAGTAAGCAACTAGTATTGGCTTTTTGACATAGAAGATTTTTCTCTAATATGCAAATTTATTTTATTAGATATAATCTTTTATTCAATTCTTGGATCAAGCTATAATATTTCTAGGTGATTCTAGAGGCCTTGTTTTTTATATGGATAAAATTTCATAGTTATCGAAGTTATAAGAGCCTTAGAATAAGATTTAGAAGATACTATTTAGAATTCACAGTATTAACCTAATTGATTTATGATTCTTTTTTCCATTTGACTTAGAATTTTTTATTATTTTTCTATCTTTGTTTATGACTTTTTTTTAATATAAATATGATTGTTTAGCTTGTGTTTCAGGAGACTACTTGGAAATAAATATATAGTAATACTATTACAACTTAGGGTTTTCACATGAACATTTTTTAAAAAATATTTGTGCTCTTATGCTTTATGTCTTTTTATATTTTTTTTTCTATGTTTGTTGATATTAAAGCCTAACAATTCTTGATGATTAGTTAATGTGTGTAGTTGAATAACCATGAGTGGAAGAGCTGGTCACAAAATAGTACGTACTCATGTAAGAGGGGATAAAGAGGTTGTCTCTTAAAAAAGAGATATTTATGCAAAAACAAATTATAAAATTAACTTATCGATTAACGATCATAAACATGTAGAGGTAAGTTGTAGGATAAAAGTTGATGATAAAATTGATGATAATTGATAATAAAATTGATGGGGTCCAAGTTGATGTTCTTGGACTATAGATAAAAGTTGTAAAGTAATTAATTGTCCAAAAGTTTTTCTAATAGAGAAACTATCACACATCTTATTGGTGTAATATAAAAAGATATAAAAGTGTTTAGTCTTTATAGTACTAGATCTCTGGTTGATTTAGAGTTTGAGAAGGTGGCTACAAGAGTTACTAAATATAGTTTTCAACAAAACACCAAGATTGACTTCGTTGTCGGGGAGGATGAGTATATTGCTAGCAAGTATGATGCTTCTAATGAAAAGGAAAAACATGTAAGGGGTTGATAAATTTTGATTGGATAGCCATGAGATTAGGGTAAGAGTAATTTAAACTCATGAATAAGTTCTTTCCAACTTAGAAAGACTAATGTAAGAGATTTTTCTCTAAAATATAGCTTTAAATTATTAGACATAACTTTTAATCTGGTTGCTAGATTGAGCTAAAATTGTTTTAGGTGATTCTAAAGACTCTATTTTCTATAGGGTTAAGATTTCTTAGTCATTAAAGTTTAGAAAGGCCTTCAAATAAGGTTTAAAAGTTAATGCTTGAGATTTGTAATATTTTCCTAGTTGATTTATGATTATTTTTTCTATTTAGTTTAAACCTCTTTTATTATTTTTCAGCTATATTTAAGACTTTTTTAAAAATTATAAATAAGATTTTTTAACTTGTATTTTAGCAGACTACTGGGAAAAAGACTAGTTGAAACTCAATACTAACAGGTGCCTTTGTTTTTCCAAACCTAATAGGCACCCTTGAAATACATGCATTCCCAGCTAGTTAATTTTTTTTTTTTTGTAAAATAACGAAAGAATAAAAACAGCAAATTATTTGTAACAGCAATTTACTGCGTTTCCTTTTGCAAAAAGGCTATCAGGACCCCTGCTGCTATAATGCCCTCCCATTACCTCAGAGCAGCATATTTTTAGTTTTGAAAATTCAATACAGTATGGATAAGATCTAGACCATTACTACTGACTCTCTTTGAATTCAATGGGTTCACTATTACTACTTACCTCGACACACATTATGGACTTCCGAACTCCAAAAAACTTCTTCTCCACTCTAAAAGTCTATTTTTCTCCAAAAAAATCAGCTGGTTCGTGATTGTTGTGGCACTGCTAAATTAGTTGGTATTCTTGAATGCTGGTAGAATATTTGGGATCCTTCTCTGCTAATGCTCATGAACATTTCAGATTTAAGAGTGTCCCTTTTCAATGGTGCAATGTAATTTGTGAGCAATGGTCAATGCCCCGTCACAGCTTCATCCTATGGTTAGCTGTGCTTGGTAGGCTGAAAACAAAAGACAAACTAAGGCCTGCTTTGTCTGACAACATTTGTTCTCTCTGTAGGCAACATGATGAAACTCATAACCACCTTTTCTTTGCTTGTGATTGGAATTCCCTTTTCTGAAGGAAGGTTAAGTCCTGGTTGTGGATCAATAGGAGCATGACTACTCTGAATAGTGCTCTTCGAGGTCTAAATGCAAACAGGAAGGAGTTGTAGTCAAGAATGCATAGAATTTCTCTAGTCTTGGTTGTGTATCTGATCTGGGGAGAACAGAACAGAAAAGTGTTTGACAATACTGATAAATCTGTTGATTATTTGCTTCGCAAGTTTCAGATTCGATTCTACACAGTTTTGTACTTCCATGAATCTAATCCCTTAGCTTATAGTGTTTTAGGTTGAGCTCTGGAATGTCTTCACATGGGATTTGGTTATCTGTTTTCTAGCCTCTTTGAAAGCTTACTGTCTTCCCCTATTCTGTTTTTGTGTCTCCTGTTGCTGTGGATATTTCTTGCTGCTTCTAGCAGTGATGTTTCTTTGCTTGTTTGGGATGTCTGCAACTTTATCTGTTTCTGATTCATGCTCTTTTGCTGGGGTTCTGGGAATGGCAGGGAGAGTCTCTTCTGCTTGTCTATTATTTCTCTTCTGGTTTGTTTGTCGCATGGCTTGCTGACGTTGTTTTATGTTGATGGGTGCTTCTTTCAATGCCCACTCCTCTGTTTGTTGGATGCTCTGGTTTTTGCTGGAAGGTGGTTTGCTATTTGCTATGCTCCCTGTCTTTGTTGATCTGCTTGGTGGTCTCTGCCAGCCAGGCTGCTCGGCTTTGTTTTTGGCTCCTTTGGAGTCCGGGTTTTGATATGGATTTTGGTCTGGTTGGGTTAGCTTAGACATCTCCATTATGTGGTTTCTTTTTTAACCTTTCCTGCACATGGTATCCTTTGATGTTAATTTTATACTTACATTCTGATAATATATATATATATATATATATATATATATATATATATATATATATATATATATATATATATATATAGCATAGGGGGGTACTCTCTACCTATAAGCATTGCTGTGAATTGTAATAAATGGCATTATTAATCCAGTTTCATTTTGAAGGAAGAAGATGAAATGCAGATATGGTAAGAACAGCTAGCATGATCATGTCATTCGGAACTTGCACCAGTAAGACAATTGGTTCAAACATGCCAATTTCTAGTCTTTGAAGATATCTCATATATATTATCTTGAATTTTGATGTACAGCTAGTTAGGTAGAAGAAATGAACAAGAAGAGCATGTAGAACACACACCATGCATGTAACAACTCACACTCAAAATGCACTCTCAGCTTATTTAGTCATCTTTCTAACCCTAGATTTTCTATCCAAAACAGCACATCATGGCCTCTCTGTACTCTGAGCCTCCTACCATTGCAATTACTTCACTAGTTTTGCTTCTTCTCATTTCCCTTCCACCCACAATCCTCTCACAAAATTCCCCCATCCCCACTGACCCAACAGTAACTGATTGCACTCCAAGGCTGCTGCCACTGGCCCCATGTGCCCCATTTGTTCAAGGCATGGCTCAGACACCAGTTCAACCTTGCTGTGACAACCTCAACCAACTCTACCAAGAGCAGCCTGGTTGCCTTTGCCTCTTGCTCAAAGACACCAACTTGAGCTCTTTCCCAATTAATCGCACCTTAGCCCTGGAGCTGCCTGCTCTTTGCAACGTGCAAATTAACATTGCTGCCTGTTCAGGTATATAATATTCATTCTGAACATTCTAGATCATAGAGGCTGTTGTTCTTTACCATAATTCAAATCCCATTTTCAAGACTAGAAAGATTTAACTTTTTTTCTTTTATTTTCTCATTATGAATTTTCTTTACCACTACGTGTGCTAAAACTTCGCAATTTCTTGGTGAATCAGGGGCCCCTCAGGTCCTCTCTAGTCCACCAGCTTCTCAAGTTTTCCCGGGAGCACCCTCCAATTCTTCTGTTGGGAGACACACCGACTATTCTTTTGCTGGTATATATAATATTAATTTGGCTTTGCATCCATATATTTCATTCTTAGGTGAACCCTTTTTTAGCATTGCAGAATGATGGTCCCCTTATCAATGTTTACAAGTAGAGAGTGATTTTATTAACAATCTGAGTCTGGTATTTTATTTTTCTTTCCTGACCATGCTTCTTGTTTTCTTTTGGAACTCAGCTTCTCCTGTGGTTGAAGGGGAGCCAAGATCCTCCATCATGGGAATCGGATTTCATCGGAGTACTGGTGTTAAGTTGGAGGCAGAAGGTTCTTTGATGCTTCTGGTGACTCTGGCACTCATTTCTTTATCAAAAGCATTTCGTTGGGTCTAGGTTAATAATAAGCATGTTGTGTTTATCCTATATTGGTATTCTTAGTTATGATGTGATTTCTCTTCTTTGATTTATATCCGTATGCAACCCTTCTACTGGTTTTCAACAGTATCTACTGGTTTGGAGTGTAAAAGGCAAGTGCTTGAACGGCATTTTTTAACCTCCAGTGATTTTATTGCAGAAGGCTATGCAATCATGAAATCACATCCTAACTACACGGTTGCTATAATTTAATCATAAGACATGAAACCTTGAATACCACCTCAGCCCAAAATGCCACTTATCACTCAGAGTGAGCAGGAGTCGTCTATGAAAATACATTCGAGTAGTAGGTAGACAACGAACAAAGAGAACAGCCGGAAATTACCTAGCAATTTTTTTTGTCAAGATGAAAGTATCAATATGATTTTCCCATTCCACTTTGAGTTTTTCCCTTACTTGAGAGACTGCGGACGCTACTTTTCCTAAGCTACTTTGAGCTAACAGCTGCTTCTTTTCTCTGCCACGAATGGACGTGCATATACATACAACTTGACTATCTTGAAAATGCCGAGTCTTTTAACCATTTCTTCCCAAAAGTCCTATTCCAAATAATTTCCCAGATGGTTTCTCTAGTTAAGAATGGAAGAATAAGGTCAAACCCCCCCTTCCTATCAACTCTCAAGTTTTCAGTTGAAAACTCTTTCCAAGTTCAGCAAATCAGAAGACTTGCATAGAAACTGAAAGAGAGAATTTCAGACAACCACACAAAAATATAGTGTGTGCTAGTAAACTGAACTCATACTAGGAATTTTTCTGTATTAATATCTCACAAAATAATTACATACATACATTTGAAAAGTTACAAAATAGAAGCATTACCTTGTCAATTAAGGACATTCTTTTGTAGGATCTATATCATAGTCCAGAAGTGGAGATTCTTCACATTCATTATAGAGTGACTATTCCAAACTAGGTGCCACCTCAGTTGGATTGGAGTCAAAGACATCAGAATTAGATGCTTCAGGTTCTTCTAAAAGATCCCGCGACTGGATTGACTCTTTGTATGCAGGTGTCTCCTTAAAATCTGCTGCCCCTCCATTGTACGTAGCCACAGCAATCCCACATGCAACTAGCTGACAAAGATAAGTAGAACATTAGCCCTAAAGAGTAACAAGGAAACTACTTCTACTAATCTAAACTGAGAGAGGAATCTACTACTGGAGATCTAGCAGAAATCATTCACACCAATTAAAGCTGCAAGCCAAAAGTCTAGAACATATAGGCTTATATAAGAAGTAGCTTCAAATTTTTCACTATCCAAACTGAATTAAGGGTTCTCAGCCATCGTAAGCTTGACATGCACAGAGGTCAAGCAGAGATAGTTTTCAGCTTCCATGTGCTTATTCTTTTTATTCTTTTCTTTCGGAAGTGAAAGAAATAATAAAGAAGAAAACTTTCATAACCTTGGTCATAGCTAGTCAAATAGCAAGAAAACTAGTATTCCGTGTTAGAAAATTCTATCCCCGAATATCCAAAAACATTTCTCTATCTGTATCTTCTCTTCGTATTCGTTTTCCATTTTTCTTTCCATATTAGCCAGATCATGCACCGGTAAAAGGAAAACACAATCAAATGTATTAAAGAAACAAAGGATCACCCTTTTCTTCTTCCATTACATTACATTTCATTACATAATACCAAATGTATCCTAAATTCATACACAAATGGAGTATTAATTTGCAGCAACTTGAAACCATTCAAAAAAACTAGAAACCCATTGATTTCTAAGAATTGTTAGAGTATATCTATAATTAGTTGATAATTGTAATTGCATCAGATATCTGAGATCATAACAGGGACAGAGAACACAAAGTTCCTAGATCACATATAATAACAACTTAAGTAATCATTCTCGAAAGTACAACCAATACTCAGAATCTGAAGTCTAAAAACGAAATTTTCTTTACCCACAGTTTGTTGGGCAAGGTTAGAAACAATCCACACTCAAATGACTATAACTAGATTCAGCTTAAATTTCTAGTGGTCAATAGATTCACCCCGTCAATACCATAGGAGAAGAAATTGGTAAGTTATAGTCGTATTTACAATCTTTTTTCAAGCAAAAAGCCAGAAAATGGAAATATACCATGCATATGAGGCAAATAATTATAATTAACAGCAGAAAGCCAGAAACAAGAGCAACAATACTTGAACAAAAGATAAAAGTAGACAGGCATATCATACCGCAAAAACAATACCAAAAGCCCACATATACTGCACGAAGAAGCCAAGACCATCCCACTGTGGACCTTCCCAGAAATCAGGCTCATCCCCAGGAAGCTCTGGCAAGAAATAGCCATCATAATTCTCACCAACACTTGTACTAACATTTTTAACTTCACCATTAACATTTCCATCACCACCACTACCGTCCCTTTTATTCTCTTCTTCTTTGGTCGAAGTAGTTGAGCTCCTCCTGTTCTTGCTGTCGAACTTGCCAATTCTAGAGACAGAGGAAAGTTTCTTGTTGGAAGCTGAGACTATATGGAGGTGATCTTGAGGTGATCTTCTGAGTGGAAACAGGAAATGAGGACGGCATGGAGTGTGGGTGTAAGGGTGGTGTCTCGTGGGGTTGGTGTAGAGGATTCTGCCTCCACCACCATTGCCATTGGCTATGAAGAGAGACATGAATTCGGGGGCGAGTGAGGGGTGAGATTTTGCGAAATATGGAGACTAGTATTGTGAGGATAAAATGCAAGCCCTTTTCTGTGTTCCTCTCTAGTTTTGTGGCTTGGCTTGAACTGGTAGGCCCAGTCTTCATTGTGCATTAAAAATATCACAGTGTAAACTACTTTCAATTGGGTTAAAACTGTGTTACGTGTCCATTTCTTACGATTGTTTTTCCAAACACATAGCAAAAAAAAAAAAAACAATTTTCCTTTATTCTTTTTAGTTTTCTTCTCTTTTTTCAGTTTTTTTAGTGAAAAAAAATACATGTTCATTTCTTAAAGTTTCATAAGATTTATCCAACTCAGAAAACTAGAAAATGTGTTTATATTATACTGCTTTTTTTATTTGGAAAAAAATCGTAATCAAATTAAATATGTTTTCTATGATGTTTTATATATTTTGATGTACTTAAATATTATTTTTCCTAATATTAATGGTATTGTCCATTTTTTAAATTATTTATCATTATTCCGAGAGAAGTTTTTCACCTAATTAAATTGAATGAAATGCAAGAATAAACACAATAAAAATAAAACATCTTCACTATTAAATTTCTATTAATAATAAAATTCAATACCCAAAACAATATTAATTAAAATATAATAAAATTCTTAAAGTTATTAAATTATTCTGAAGAACAAGAAAAGAGAGAAACAATCGTAAGGGTTGGACCATTTAAAATGATTACAATCATTGTATGCTACACTTAAGAATTATAATTACAAGAAATATTAAGCCAAAATGTAAATCCAATTTGCTAACTCATACTACTTCTTATCAAACATCAACAACTCTGCTTGTCATTCGGATTAACTTCATAGCATTCAACATGATTGAAGTTAGAAAAATCTAATAGCAAAAAAAATTTATAAATTATTCCATCAAGTTCTCAAAACATATAATTTATTATAACTTTAAAGCTAAACATTAATTTATGTCAATGAAACCACTAAAACTAAAAAAAACTATTCAAACAACTTGGCCACCATTTATATAAGACAATTGACATTGACAAAAATATATGAATAATGGCTGTGTTAATGGCTGAAATAGCTACAATCAATGTTACTTTCATTTTGAATAATAAAAAAAGACTTACATACACACTCCAAAAATGCATGTGCTTGCACACATTTTGTGCAAGTGTAAACAATTTAGCTTGCTCATGATAGCCATGTAATGTTGAAAACACCGTATTTTTATTTCCTTCTAGAAACCCTAACTTACATATATTCTTTCCTCACTCTTTTTCCATGTCTTCTTCTTCAACAAAGAATTAATGACAAGTTTGAATGGTCTTTTTGGTGGGGGTGTTATATTATAGAAGGGATTTAATCATAATTGGGTTGATCTAGTAATGCGATGTTTGTCCATAACATCATACTCTATTATGATTTGTTGTATATGTACAACGTTGCGATGATCATCCTTTTGGATCAGAATTTTCATGGTTTGGGTGGAAAGAACAAGAATTATGATCCTTTATCAATAAATAAAAAGGATCGAGTCGCTAGATAGTATTTTGGTCACTAAAAATCCTAATTGGTCTTAGAGTATTGACAAGAGGACTAGTTGTGTAAAAGGAGAACATATCACCCCTAATATACTTTACTTATGGTAAGCTACATTGTTTATTTGTCTGAGTTATGTTTTTATTCACTAGTTTGTCTAAGGTTTAAGAAAAGTTTTCCTCGGTAAAAATATCTTTATCTTAAAAATTAAAGGTGTATTCTTGTCAATTCATTTTAATACCCGGAATATGCATTACTTTGTAAAATTCACACCCCAAATATTAATTAACAAATTGATTTTTATGGTGTTTTTGAAATTTTAGTCAAACACTAATGGATAATCACAAACTTGTGATACCCATTAATATATTATTTTTTCATATTTTTAAAGTATGATAAAAATGCACTTTTTTATTTTTTATGAAGTATGCATGAAAATTTCAAAATTTGATCGTATGCAAAATAATAACAACATATTTTTTGTATTTATTTTTCAAACAAGGAATTTATATATTTCATGTATTTGTTTTTCTAAATTTTTGAATAAGGAAAAAATTGGCAAGTATATTTAATATTGGGTCAGTACCTTACATTCTAATTTACATCCTAAATATTAAATAAAATAGTTGGAACACTTGTGAGGAACCATAAATAATTTTAAAATGATCCCTGAATTTATTTAGAATTTTTGAAAATTATTTGAGGTCAGTTTGGAAAAGGCATAAAATATGAGAAAATAAACACTATTGAAAAATCAGTATGATATGTTTGCCAAACACGCTCTTAACTGAAAATTAGAGGCTTTAAAATTGTCTTAAGGTTGTATTTAACAATACGCTTTAAGAACAAAATATGATGTTTTTTCCTCTGAGAATTTTAAATCAACCAAATGTTGCTTTAGCAACTAAATAGGAATTGCATAATGAACATCAAATATAAACATCTAATAAACATAATAAAAAGGGAGGGGGTGTGCTCATTAAGCTCCACCCCCTCATCAAAGTTTGAGGAATACCTTAACAATGTTGCCTTTTTTGCTTGGAATGTTTTGCTCTTTCCTCAAGCTTCTAGTCCTCTAGTATTTCTATATTTACTCTTCAACTCAAGAGCTTTGCCTTCTACCTCTTTCTCTCCATTTCTTATCAATCTTTCATAGCCCTTATATCAAGAGACTTTTGGCGATTTAATGCTCTAAGTTTTTCTCCTCCTTTTCTCTGTGATTCTCTCCTCCCTTTTCCTCTGTGATTTCTTTTTCTTTATAACTTCAAAAGGCAGGTAGTTGTAAAATCATTTGTGGGTTTGACGATGGTTTTTCAAAACTAGATCATAGGAGATTATTTGCTATTATTTGCTTTTTTTTTTGTTAGGACATGATTCTTGTATCTTATTCTTATATTTTCCAGCTCTCTTGATGTCTAACAAACTCTTGGAACTTCTAGAAAAGGTTTGGAACTTCATAACTAAAGGTTGGCATAAAATGGATGAATAGGGGTGCATTCTTCATGAATTAATCATGGTGAATAGAAGGTTATTGAAGCCAAACAAGTCATAGATCCTGTAAGGGTAGTGTTATTCTTCAACTAGGATCAAACCATGATTGATTTGGCGGTATGTAGTTTTCCCTCCATTGATCCAAAGTTGGGTGTAACACTACTAAAATTGACTAAATCAGACAAAACTGCCTTGAGAAAAGAAGTTGAGGGTTTCCATTGTTTTTATCAGACAAAACTACTTATTAGTGGATCCTTTAACCTTGACATTTACTTTTATCATTGTTAAATCCTCACATTAATCTACCATCTGAAAGTCCTCTTTAACTTATTATTATTATTATTATTATTATTATTATTATTTATATAGTTAACCTTCCTGTGGTTCGACCCTGGTCTTGCCGGGTTATTTATTACTTTAACATTCCTGCACTTGGGAGAAGACATCAATCTTTTGATCGTGTCAGCAGCGACATGGTTTTTAGCCGTTGATTTCTGAATCGGCAACGGCATTGTAAAACCCAACAAAAATTAATGTTGATTGGCCTATCCTAGAGGAGAATTGGAATAGGAACCAGTCTAGGATAACTCAAAAAAGGGATAGGAACCAGAGATATCTAGCACCCAAACATACCCCTCTTATTTAACAGGGGGTATAAATGCAAGGAGAGAGGGAGGGTGACCTTTTCTCTTCTATAAATGGGCGGTCAACTGCATGCAGCAGGCGCTCTCCCTCTTTCCCAAGGCAAAACCAGCCAGCGACATACAACAGACCCTCTACCTTTTTCTAAAGAGAATGCCGAAACCGACCAACTACATGCAAATATCCTAAGGTGCTACATGAGAAGAGAGCTAGAGGGAAGGAGAAGTGATCGAAAACATGGTAGAAGCTGGAGCCTAGACCTTCCTTTAGAATCGGCAGCAACCATGGCTGCAGCCCACACATCCCTCCTTCAAGCATAAAACCGAACCCAACCAGCCTGCATACTACTTTCCCTGAGCTTGGAGGGAAAAGTGAGTAAGAAGAAGTAGACAAAACCAAAAACCTAGGAGAAAACGGAGCTTAGAGGCCGGTTGATTAGTACTTAAAATTGCATGTTTATCAAGGTTTTATATCTTCATTTTGTACTTAAAGTATCAATAACTCCTTAACTAAAGCATGTTTTATAATAACAAGTCTAATACTATAAGATACCTTAATATATGGTAAATGCTCATCTTAAATGCAGGCCTATCACATAAATCAAATGATTGATTGATGAATTCAACTACTAAAATTTTGAAGATAAAGAAGGGTGAAGCTTAGAAAAGAGATGTTGGTGCAGTCCAAACTGGAATATTGTTCGGTAATTGGGTCATATCTCGAGTTCTAGATGTCCAAATGATCTCAAATGTTTACACAGATTTGGTAAGACATAGGCCTACAACTTTCATGTGGACACCAAGATCTAAGAAGGCCGTTTTTAAGTCCAAATTATAGCAACAACGAAGAAGTTTGAATCTGTCCTGCAGCCCAGATACTGTTCAGTGTTCAGCAGATATCTTGAGTTCTAGAAGTCCAAATGACCTCAACTTTTTTTTCCTGGAGATCTAAGAGAATTTTCTAGAACTTCCATGAGTACAAATGGTTCCAGTTCTGATGTTAGAAATGACGTTTTATTCAGACAAGAAGATAAGGATTTTCACCAAGTCAAGATGTGGCCACCCACTCAACAATTATTTATCAAATCAATAGTTTCAAATTTTGGCCTATAAAAGGAGGCATTTGTCATGCATTTAGACATCTTGGTGTTCAGATCAAGATCATGCTCTTGCTCTCTTTCTTTGTATTTTGTAATGTTTAAGTTTTATTTGATGTTATATTAATCTCTTGTTTATGCTCTTCATTTCCTTTCCTTTATTTTTATAATTATGTTCTTATCTTGTTTATTTATGTTTCTTTCTTTCATTATGTTTAGCTAAATCTATTATGTCAAGGTGAAAAGGGTACACTAATGGTGTAAAAATAAGTATAGTATAAACTCAACATGGACTTTAATGCTTGATATTAACATGTTTTATATTTGTTATCTTGTTCACTTTTAATACTTTGCTTGTTAAAGGGTTAATCTAGATTTATGTTGTATAAGACTTGGTACAACAAATACTTGGCACTTTCATAGCCCATACTGTATGGTATAACCGACACCTGAGCTATGAAAGGAACTTGATTTGTTGTTAATTTAAGTTATAATCATGAATGCCTGACAACATTTACAAGTATTAGCATTATTCGAATAAGATAACTAATTTAATCATGTTAACAATTGATTGGAACCTTTTTCGTGTGTGGTTTCCAAGTTGAGTAATAAGAGTTTATATTATACTTGTTTGAAATACCATTAGTGGATCCTCTAACCTTGACATTTGTTTTTATCATTGTTTAATCCTTACATTAATCTTCCATCTCAAAGCTCTCATTAACTTCTTCATCTTCTTCTTTACTACTACTACTACTACTACTACTACTACTACTACTACTACTACTACTACTACTACTACTATTTACATTCTTGTTATATTTTATGTACATTAAGTATGCTCTGTGTTTGATCAAGGATCCTGACATTGTTGGTCTTACCTTGTTCACTCGCATCAGAAATCTGTTTATATTATATAATATATCTCTTTGATCTTTTCATAAAATCAGTATATAGGATGGAAACCTGTGACCTGATCTTTTAGATCATTCTCAAGTATAACAACGCCACGTGCTGAGTATTATTATTATTATTATTATTATTATTATTATTACTACTACTATTAATATTATTATTACTATTACTATTATTGTTATTATTGTTGTATTGTTATTTATAATTTATAGAATTAACCTCTCTATAGTTCGACCCCAGTCTTGCCGGGTTATTTATTACTTCGACACTCCTGCACTTGGGAGAAGACATCAAGCTTTTGGTCGTGTCAAGTTTTTTTGGCGTCGTTGCTGGGGAGGTAAATTATTGTATAAATTATAATATTTAATTTATTTTCTCTTTTCACTTTTCATTTTATCTAACTTTTGTTTCTTTTTCTTCTCTTTGCTTTTCTTCCTTTTATTCTCACACGTGCATGTGAGTTTGGTCACGTACATTAAGTGGTCGACTTTGTAGTGTATTCTCGTCATTTTCAGAAAATATGGCCGAAGAAGATAATCAATCGCTTCATAATGAGAATAATGAGAATAAACGTATGAGAACACTTAGAGACCACATGAATCCCACAAGAACAAGTGCACCCTCATGCATAGTTGTCTCTCCTGATGCATCTCATTTTAATTTTAAGCCAGGCATTATTCAACTTTTACCTTCTTTTCATGGTTTAGACCTAGAAAATCCATACTTGCATTTAAGGGAATTTGAGCAGGTTTGTAATACCTATAATAACTCAAATTGTAGCATGAACACCATTAAATTAAAGCTTTTTCCTTTTTCATTAAAAGATAAAGCTAAACCATGGCTATAAAATTTGAGACCAGGATCTATTCGTGCTTGGGATGAAATGCAACAACAATTTTTAAAGAAGTTTTTTCTGTCTCATAGAACAAACTCTTTCAAAAGACAAATCATCACTTTCACTCAAAAGCCAAGAGAAACATTTTATCAATGTTGGGATAGGTATCGAGACTTGCTTAATAGGTGAGTTAAAACCAACCTTTGTAACTCTTTTACTTGCTGATAGATCTATAAAAGTGCCTAGAGGAATAGTTGAGGGTGTGTTAGTACAAGTTGATAAATTCATTTACCTTGTAGATTTTGTTGTCTTGGATACACAACCTGTTGAAGCATGTAATTCAATTCCTGTCATTTTAGGACGTCCATTTCTTGCCACTTCTAATGCATTGATTAATTGTAGGAATGGACTAATGAAGCTATCATTTGGAAAAATGACATTGGAGATGAATATTTTCAACATTTACAACCAACTTGGAGATGATAATGATTTACAGGAAGTGGATTTTATTGAAAAATTAGTTCATGATCAATTTCAAACCATTTCCAGTGAAACTGAGATTAATGAATCTGATGATTTGCAAATGGTCTATTTTCAGGAAGAATTAAAGGCATGTGATTGGAGACCACAAATTGAAGAATTGCCACCACGATCAATTGAGTCCATACCTTCAAGTGTTCAACCACTAAAACCTGAATTGAAGCCGTTACCATTTAATCTCAAATTGAAATTGCATTGGAAGGTCAAGAGAAGACTACTTTCACATGTCCATTTGTTTCTTTTGCATATCGAAGGCTGCCTTTTGGATTATGTAATGCACCAGCCACGTTTCAAAGATGCATGCTTAGCATATTCAATGATATGGTTGAACGTTTTCTTGAGATGTTTATGGATGACTTTTCTGTTTTTGGTGATTCATTTAATGATTGTTTGACTAACTTAGAAAAGGTTTTGAGCAGGTGTGAAGAGAAGAATCTTCACTACTAGAAATTCGCTAAATACCAACGGACTCACCGACGGAATTTTTTCTGTCAGTATTTTTCGGTCGAAATCACCGACGGCCAATTTTCGTCGGTAATTCGGTCGGTAATTACTGACGGATTTAGTCCGTCGGTAATTACCGACCGAATTACCGACAAAAAATTCAGAATTAATGAAAAAAGGGCGGGTAGATGGCGCCGAGGTTTTGGCGGGTGATTTTGCCGACGGAATCACCGACGGAATTAAAACCTGGAGCCCGTACGCGTGAGGGGACCTGTTCACCGTCAATAATACCGACAGAATCACCGACGGATTTGAAATGCCAGATCCGTACCGGTGACGTGACCAGTGCACCGTTAAAAATACCGACGGAATCACCGAGGGATTTGAATAGCAGGTCCGTGCGGTGACATGTCAATTGCCCGTCAGAATTACCGACGTATTCACCGACGGAATAAAACCGTCAGTAATGCCGTCGGCAAAAGTGAATATATGACCACTCTGCTGACACTCTCCTCCCCCATTTTTCCTTCTTCTTCCTAATCCTAACCCTCCCCATCTGCAAATAACCAGCCCCCCCTCGCCCCAAAACAAAAATCTTCCTCATCTCAGCACAACAAGTTGTATTTCTTGAAGTTTTGTGGTCACAACATCTGTGTTCTGATTTACCGACGGATTTTATCATTTTTTGTAAGTAATTCTATCTTTTAAAATTTTAACATTTAAATGTCAATTTTATTGTTTTTTTAGTATATGTATTTGTTTTAGTAGATGTACATGTTTTATTGTTATTTCTCAAACAAACTTGTAGTATATGAATGTATAATTTTATACTTGTTATGGTTTGTTTTAGATTTTGTAAGATTGTATTTGTTTGTAAATTGTTAAAACTTAATTTGTAGAATTACCGAATTACATGTTATGTTTTGAAATAATTAAGAGCTTGCTTAATGGGTCCTTTTTATAGAGGTTTTATAGAAGTCATGGATGATCGTTCATGGATGTATCTAGATTCACCCCAAGGATTGCGGAGGATGGATTATTGTAACGGGGTTCAGGGTTTTATTAATTTCGCAACATCTATTCCCAGAAATTTTACTGGAGGCGGTATTAGGTGTCCATGCAGGAAGTGTCAAAATAAAAAGTATCTGCATCCAGATGTTGTAATGATGCATCTTCTACACAAAGGGTTTGTGGAGGATTACGAGTGTTGGTATGCACATGGAGAGGTATTTGTCAGTAATAGGAGAATGGGAGAAACGGTGGTTGGGTCAACTTCTAGTGCTAACAACGTGCATGAAGCGGAAAATGATAACACTAATCCTTACAGAAACATGGTTATGGATGCAATGAGAATGAATCAAGATAATGTCAATCAATGTCCAATCGTAGAAGAAGAACCTAATGCAGAGGTAGCTAGGTTTTTTGATTTGTTGAAAGATTCTGACGAACCATTATGGGATGGCTGCACAAACCACAGTAAATTATCGGTTGTGGCACATGTGTTCACCATCAAGTCAGATCATGGGTTGAGTGAGGCCGGGTATGAGAAAATTATTGATTGGGCAAGAAGCATTTTACCTGAAGGGAACAGGCTCAAAGAGAACTTCTATGCTGCGAAGTCCATGATGAAACCCCTCGGTTTAGGATAACAGAAAATTGACATGTGCCCTAACTTCTGCATGTTATACTACCTTGAAAATGCTGAGATGACCGAGTGCATGACATGCGGGCATTCCCGTTACAAACCCAGAACTGGCAGGGGGAAGACTCTAGTGGCATATAAAAAACTTAGATATTTCCCGATCATACCTAGACTGCAGAGGTTATTTATGTCACCAAGGACTGCTGAGCACATGACATGGCACCAAACACATGATGCCGTTGATGGTGCGATGGTGCATCCTTCTGACGGCGAAGCGTGGAAATGCTTTAACAGTGTTCATCCTGACTTTTCTGCTGAATCAAGGAATGTTCGACTTGGGTTGTGTACAGACGGGTTCAACCTATTTGGGTCATTTGCTGCTACCTATTCTTGTTGGCCGGTCATTCTCACAGTTTATAACTTACCACCGGGAATGTGTATGAGGCCGGAGTTCATGTTTCTATCTACTGTCATACCCGGTCCAAGCAGCCCGGGGCGGAATATAGATGTTTGTCTTCGACCGTTGATAGATGAGCTGGCGCAGTTGTGGTCCTCCGGATCTTTGACTTATGATATATCAAGGAAACAAAATTTCCTTATGAGGGAGGCTTTGATGTGGACTATCAGTGATTTTCCAGCTTATGGAATGCTTTCTGGTTGGAGCACGCATGGGAAACTTGCATGTCCATACTGCATGGAAAACAACAAAGCATTCACGCTAGCAAACGGAGGTAAAGCTTCTTTTTTTGACTGTCACCGTCGCTTCTTGCCACTTAATCACAGGTTTAGAAAGAACAGAAAAGATTTCTTTGTTGGTAGAGTTGAAAAAGATGTTGCATCCCCGCGTCTTTCTGGTGAAGAATTGCATCATGTTGTATCAGAGTACGGTGACATTGTGTTTAGCCTTCAATCAGGTAAGCAAAAGTTTCCTGGTTTTGGTTTGACCCATAATTGGGTAAAGCGAAGTATCTTTTAGGAGCTTCCGTATTGGAAGACTAATCTTCTTCGCCATAACCTTGACGTCATGCACATCGAAAAGAACATGTTTGAGAATATTTTCAACACCGTCATGGATGTGAAGGGGAAGACAAAGGAAGGCTAGATTGGATATAGCTTTATACTGTAACCATAAAAATATGGAGTTGGTTTATGACGAGTCACGGGTTGCAAAACCAAGGGCAAGCTTCGTGTTAGAGAAAAACGCACAACTGCTAGTCTACAAATGGCTTAAGAGTCTGCATTTCCCGGATGGACATGCATCGAACATATCAAGGCTTGTTAACATAGAGGACTGCAAATTGTATGGAATGAAGAGTCATGACTACCATGTGTTTATGCAAACACTCATCCCATTAGCTTTTCGTGATTTGTTGCCAAAGGGAATATGGGATGCACTAACGGAGATTAGTCATTTCTTCAGAGATATATGCTCTAGCAAGATGAATGTTGAGCACATTGAGATGCTTCAAACGAATATCATCGAGACACTATGCAAACTTGAGATGATATTCCCTCCTTCATTTTTTGACTCAATGGAGCATCTCCCTATACATCTACCGTTCGAGGCAAAAGCTGGAGGACCGGTCCAGTATAAATGGATGTACCCATTCGAACGGTGAGATATTACAGTTGCAATGGAATTCATATCTTAAAGTATTTTCTATGTTTTTCTTAATTGAAAATACTTGAATTGTACTTCAATGCAGGTACTTGTTTAATCTAAAAAAAAAGGTTAAGAACAAGGCGCATGTTGAGGCTTCGATATCTAAGGCCTATTTGTTGAAGAGATATCAACATTTATCTCGTACTATTTCGAACCTCATCTGAGAACAAGAATTAATCGCGTTCCACGACATGACGAT
The DNA here is from genome assembly GCA_033617975.1 of Populus alba x Populus glandulosa. Taxonomy (NCBI): domain Eukaryota; kingdom Viridiplantae; phylum Streptophyta; class Magnoliopsida; order Malpighiales; family Salicaceae; genus Populus; species Populus alba x Populus glandulosa. Next base: position 6,159,848 of record CM066157.1, read on the forward strand.
GGCGGTGAAGTGCCTTCCAGTGGGAACTTGTCAATATTCTCCAATACTGGACGACTCACACCTAAAAATGCCGTAAGAGGAAGATATTTGTCGGAAATAGAATTCAAACAAGCACACAACTATGTTCTATTTAACTGTGATGAGCTGAGACCATTTATTCAGTAAGTCTATATATGTGTAATACTAATTAAACTTTGTCAGTAATATACTGTTAATTATATATTGTAATAACATACACTCATTATCACTTGCAGGCAACATCGACAATATTTGCTCTCCAATAACTTGCAGCTGACTGAATCCCAGATCTTTCAATTACAAGATGAACAATTTGCCACATGGTTCAGAACACATGTAAGCACTATCACAAACTCATTCTAACGTATGCATGTCATTACGAGATTCTCATTCATTTACCGTGTATTGATGTACATTTAATTACATATATTTACAAGGTTTATCAAATGGGAAGGAGTGCGTCCAAGTCATTGTCTTCACTAAGCCTCGGCCCTAAAAGAAAAGTTAAGTGCTACAACGGGTATTTTGTTAATGGATATGTTTTCCATACTGAAGAATACGGGCAAGGAAGAAAGACATACAACTGTGGTGTTTGTGTTAAGGGATCCACAAGTAGCCAGTTAAAAGTTGACTACTATGGTAGATTAGAAGAGGTCGTCGAACTGCAATATCATAGCGAGCAGAATAAAGTGTTTTTATTGAAATGCTATTGGTATGACACGACGGACAGAGGAATCAGAGTTGATCCGCACCATGGTCTGGTCGAAATCAACTCAAAAGCTAGACTCCGCAACATAAACGATGTCTTTGTTTTCGCAAAGCAATGTCAACAAGTTTATTACACATACACCCCTTCATTTAGAAAGGATCGATCAAGAGTTGATTGGTTGTCCGTTTTAAAAACGAAACCACGGGGTCGTGTCGAGGTTGTTCAGGATGAGAACGAAGACACAAGTGTGCGAGATGAAGTCTTTCAAGTTCGTGAGTTGGTTGAACCATATCGAGTTGCTCCTTCGATTGAATTGGAAGAAAATTCAAATTTTCAAGTTCTCGATGATAGTCTTGTTGATATTGACGAAGAGGAGTTGAATGTTGTTCTCATCTCAAGCAGACAAGCAAATGTCGATGAAGAAGATGATATCCATATTGAAGATTGCGATGAAGATGATGACAATTCAATTGATGAGGAAGAAGTATCAAATTCCGACTAATTATGAAAATGAAGCCCTATGTAAAAACATTTGTCTCATGTAATTTAGATTATGGATGATGTATTTTGTAAAACAAAATATTTACTGTTTAAACAATGTGGTTATTGTTTTATGTGATGGACAGTTTATCAGTTAAGTTATTGCAGAAAGGTAAACAGGCAATACAAAGACAACCTTTCCTGTATAATGCAAACTTACCGACGTCCATACCGTCGGTATCTTACAGAGAGTTCGAAATTGCTTATGCAAAATGCCACCAACACCAACGACATTACCGACGGATTCACCAACACATACACCGACGGATTATAGTCCGTCGGCATCTCACAGAGAGTTCGAAAACATTTACAACAAAATGACACAATCATCGACGGGCATACCGACGGATTCTAGTCCGTCGGCATCTCATAGAGAGTTTGAAAACATTTACAACAAAATGGCACAATCATCGACGGGAATACCGACGGATTATAGTTCGTCGGCATCTCACAGAGAGCTCGAAAATATTTAGAACAAAATGCCACAATCACCGACGGATTCACCGACATATTTTTCGATGCTAATACCGACGGAATGGTTCCGTCGGTAATTTGTCGGTCACACATATTACCGACAGAAATACCGACGGACCGCGCAATTTCCAATATGTGTGAATTAATGCGCCTCTGAACTTGTCATATTACCGACGGACGTCAAAAAATATGGAGGGCTTTTAAAAATTCGGTGTGAAATTCAAAAATTACCGACGGATTTTTGACCTGTTGCCGATGGAATTTTTGACCTGTTACCGACAGATATTAAGTCCATCGGTGATTCCGTCGGTAAAACTACCCTCCAGCCCCCGCCGCTTCGCCTCATTTTTTCTTCTTCTCCCCGCGCCGCTTCTCTTCTCTTCTCCGTTTTGCACCTCAGATTTTTGATTTTTTTGCCTTGAATCCTTCAAGAATTTCACCTTCAATCTCTAGCAAGATTTAGTGTTGTGAATCTTCCTCAAATTAAAAGGTATGTGTTTTTTTCCAATTTATTTTATTTACTTTTAATTTATTTTTAGTTGTTTTTATTTTTGTTATTTTGTTGTTTTGGTGTTTTTTTTTGTAATGTAGATAAAGTTTTGAATTTGTCACATTATTAAGGTATGTATATTTCGTTCCTTTTATTGATGTAGGTTTTTTTTTTTTGAATTTTTTGAATATTTTTTATTGTTTTGTTGTCATAATAACATATTAGTTAATTTGTTGAATATTTGTTGTTAAAGTTGAATTTAACTTAGAATTAGTAATTGAATATGTTAGAATAATTATTAATTTTACTCTATTATTGCATGATTTGTGTTTAATTATTTGCATTGATTTTAATTGTTAGTCTATCTTTTTTTTTTAATTTATTGAATATAATTTATTGTTGTATTGCCATATATAATTATTGATTAATTTGTTGAATTATAATTGTTAATGTTGAATTTACCTTAGAATTAATAATTGGATATGTTGGAATAATTAGTATATTTTTTTTATATTATTGCATGATTTGTGTTTAATTGTTTCCATTGATTTTAATTGTTAGTCTATATATATTTTTTAATTTATTGAATATAATTTATTGTTGTATTGCCATATATAATTATTGATTAATTTGTTGAATTATAATTGTAAATGTTGAATTTACCTTAGAATTAATAATTGGATATGTTGGAATAATTAGTATTTTTTTTATATATTATTGCATGATTTGTGTTTAATTGTTTCCATTGATTTTAATTGTTAGGCTATAATTCTTTTTTATTTTATTGAATATATTTTATTGTTGTATTGCCATAATTATTTAATCATTTGTTGAATTAATATTGTTAATGTTGAATTTATCTTAGATTTAATAATTGAATATGTTGGAAGAATTATTAATTTTACTCTAACTTGATGATTTGTGTTTAATTATTTCTATTTATTTTGAATTTATAGTTTTGTTGTATTGACATAATTATTGAATAATTTGTGAATTGTAATTGTTAACGTTGAATTTATCTTAGGATTAATAGTTGAATATGTTGGAATAATTAGTATAGATTGGTTCAATTGGTTGTGGCTATTGTTAATATTTGCAGGTTTGTGGATTTGGGTAGTATCCAGTATAGGGGAGGTGCTGCTGATTTTTTTTTAACTTTTGAATTTTATTATACAATTATTTATATAAAATTGTTTAGATGCGCCAAACGAAAACCAGAGCTGGTCGTTCACGTCCAGTCGAATCAAGTTCGTCTAGCAGCAATGATGATGTTTCCTTAGGTGCCTCTCAAGAAGAGGCACCTACACCACCTGCGCCGTCAACCGATGCTGCCTCTTCCAGCGATGTTTCACATCGCAGAAGCGGCGTGCCTTCGCAGCGGAATCAATTTACCCGCAAGTACGAGGCACAGTGGAAGGACGATCTTTCAATGTAAGTTTGTTAAGGTTTTAGTTTTTTTTATATGAAAAAAAAAAACAAATTTAAAACATAATTTATGAAGTAATCACTATTTCATTAATTTCATTTCTTTTCAGGTTCACAAACATTGAGGCCACCCGAGTAATATCATCGGCGTTTAAAGCGTCGATGGAGATTCCATTGTTTCAATGGAGTCAGATATCCAGGCATCCTGAATGGATGCCTCAAATCAATGCATGGTTTCGTAGATTTGAGGTTTGTGTTAATATATAATTTTCAGCTTATTTCTAATAAATTCTAGTTATAATTGTAAATAAATTATTAACATTTTAAAAAATTATTTTTTTATACACAGCATCGATTCTGCTGGGACGATGAACATGACACTGTTGTGAGGAGGGTGTGGGAAAATCACGCGGTAATTAGGTAACATCGAAAACAATACGACATTTTTTTTACATAATTATTTATGTTTCGAAATGTAATTTTTTCGTGCGTGAATTAGGTTGCGTGATTTTTGGTATGACATCCAGAAAAAAGCAAAAAAAACAGCGAGGGATAAGGGGTTCCAAGGCTGGAATGATGTTGCGGTTTGGAGGGATTTCAAACCAATATACATCCTGGAAGATATATGGTCGTACTATCTTCAGCACGTGACATCTGAGCGGTTCACTCGACACTCACAGTCCGGTGCTGGCAACCGGAATCGGCCAATTCATGGCTCGGTGACAACGCACACCGGCGGCTCCATTCCATTTGCTGCACATGAGAAACGGATGGTAAGATTAATTTAAATGAAATATATCGTTCGATTAATTTGTTGTTAATACATTTTCTTCATTATAGGCTACGTCTCTTGGATGTGAGCCGAGCCCTATGGAGCTGTTTGTGGAGACGCACGTGTGGAGTCATGACCGCCAAAAGGGGACGCAATAGTTCGTTGATAACCGTGCTTAACAGTTTGTGGTATGTTTGATTAGTACTTAAAAGTGCATGTTTATCAAGGTTTTATATCATCATTTTGCACTTGAAATATCAATAACTCCTTAACTAAAGCATGTTTTATAATAACAAGTTTGATACTATAAGATACCTTAATTTATGGTAAATGCTCATCTTATATGCAGGCCTATCACATAAATAAAAGGATTGATTGATGAGTTTAAGTATTGAAAGTGAAAGGACAAAGAGATGGCCAAACTTAGAAAAGAGATGTCGGTGCAGTCCAAACCGGAACATTGCTCGGTAATTGGATCATATCTGGAGCTCTAGATTTCGGATTTAGGTCCATTTTATATAGATGGAAAGGTAAGACAAAGGCCTACAACTTTAATAGGAGCCCAAGATTTGAAAAGGTCGTTTTGAAGTCCAAATTGAAGGAACAACGAAGAAGTCCGAAGCTGTCCTGCAACCCAAACACTATTTAGTGTTCAACCCATATCTTGAGTTCTAGAAGTCCAAATGACCTCATCTTTGTTTTGTTGGAAAGCTGAGACAATTTCCTAGAACATTCCTAAGGATTCTGGGCAAATTATGATGTTAGCAATGATGTCTTGATCAGACAAGAAGATAAGGATTGTTATCAATTCAAGATGTGGCCACCCACTCATCAATTAGTCAACAAAACAATAGTTCCAAATTTTGGCCTATAAAAGGAGGCACTTACCATGTATTGAGGCATCTTGGTGTTCAGATCAAGATCATGCTCTTGCTTTTTCTCTTTGTATTGCTTATGTTTTGCTTTCATTAATATCAAGTTTATGCACTTCATTTCCGTTCCTTTACTTAGTTAACTTCTTTCTCATTTATGTTCTTATCTTGTTCATTTATGTTTCTTTCTTTCATTATGTTTAGCTAAGTTAATTATGTCAAGGTGAAAAGGGTACACTAATGGTGTAAGAACAAGTATAATATAAACTTAACATGGACCTTAACGTTGGATACTAACATGTTTTATATTTGTTATCTTGTTCACTTTTAATACTTTGCTTGTTAAATGGTTAATCTAGATTTATGTTGTATAAGACTTGGTACAACAAATACTTGGCACTTTCATAGCCCATACTGTATGGTTTAACCGACACCTGAGCTATGAAAGGAACTTGATTTGTTGTTAACATAAGTTATAATCATGAATGCCTGCCAACATTTACAAGTATTAGCTTTATTCGAATAAGATAACTAATGTAATCATGTTAACAATTTATAATCTGATTGGAACCTCCTTTATGTGTGGTTTCCAACTAAGTAATAAGAGTTTATACTATACTTGTTTGAAGTACCATTAGTGGATCCTCTAACCTTGACATTTGTTTATATCATTGTTTAATCCTTACGTTAATCTTTCATCTCAAAGTTCTATTTATATTATATAATATATATCTTTGATCTTTTCTTAAACTCAGTATATAGGCTGGAAACCTGTGACCCGATCTTCTCGATCATTCTCAGGTATAACAACGCCACGTACTGAGTATTATAATTATTATTATTGTTATTGCTATTGTTGTTATTGTTGTTGTTGTGTTGTTATTTATAATTTATACAATTAACCTCTCTGTGGTTCGACCCCGGTCTTGCCGGGTTATTTATTACTTCGACACTCCTGCACTTGGGAAAAGACATCAAGCTTTTGGTCGTGTCAAGTTTTTGGCGCCGTTGCTGGGGAGGTAAATTCTTGTATAAATTATAATACTTATTTTGTTTTCTCTTTTCATTTTTTATTTTATTTAATTTTGCTTCATTTCTTTTCTTTTGTTTCTTTTTCTTCTCTTTTCTTTTCTTGCTTTTATTCTCTTCTTACACGTGCATGAGAGTTTGGTCACGTACATTAAGTGGTCGACTTTGTAGGGTATCCTCATCATTTTCAGAAAATATGGTCGAAGAAGATAATCAATCATTTCATAATGAGAATAACCGTATGAGAACACTTAGAGACCACATGAATCCCACAAGAACAAGTGCACCATCATGCATAGTTTTCCCTCTTGATGCATCTCATTTTAATTTTAAGCCAGGCATTATTCAACTCCTACCTTCTTTTCATGGTTTAGACCTAGAAAATCCATACTTGCATTTAAGGGAATTTGAGGGGTCTGTAATACCTATAATGACTCAAATTGTAGCATGAACACCATTCGATTAAAGCTTTTTCCTTTTTCATTAAAAGATAAAGCTAAAACATGGCTACAAAATTTGAGACCAAGATTCATTCGTGCTTGGGATGAAATGCAACAACAATTTTTAAAGAAGTTTTTTCCGTCTCATAAAACAAACTCTTTCAAAAGACAAATCATCACTTTCACTCAAAAGCCAGGAGAAACATTTTACCAATGTTGGGATAGGTATCGAGATTTGCTTAATACTTGCCCACATCATGGTTTTGAAACATGGAGATTGGTTTCACATTTTTATGAAGGTTTAACACCTAGAGATAGGCAAATGGTTGAATTGATGTGCAATGGAACCTTTGAAGATAAAGACCCTAATGAAGCAATGGAGTACCTAGACTTGCTAGCCGAAAATGCTCAAAATTGGGATACCACAGGTACTTATGAGGCACCAAGTAAAACTCAACCTCATACATCTATTGGAGGTATGCACAACCTTAGGGAAGATCATGACCTCCAAGCCAAGTTTGCATCTTTAGCTAGAAAAGTCGAGGCACTAGAATTGAAAAAGAGTGGTCAATTAAAATATGTTCAAGACATTGTGTGTCAAATCTGTGAAACAAATGAGCATGCAACCAATGATTGTCCAACTTTGCCTTCTTTCAAGGAATGCCTCCATGAACAAGCCCATGCTTTAAACAGTTTCTAAAGGCCCAACCATAACCCATACTCGCAAACATACAATCCTGGTTGGAGAAATCACCTAAATTTCAGTTGGAAGAGTGACATAATTTCCAAAATTCTCATGGATATGCACCTCCTTATGCTCCACCTCCTAGAAGAAATTTTGAGGAAACATTGGATGCATTCATTGAAAAGCAGGAGACAATCAACACTCAACTTGCTCAAAGTATGACCGATTTTAAAGATGCTCTTGCAAAATTAACATCTGCTCTCAGTTTCCAAGAGAAAGGTAAGTTTCCTTCTCAACCACAACAAAATCCAAAGGGGCAATACAATGCAAATGCGAGTAGTTCTGGAAGCCAACACATGGATCAAGTCAAATCAGTCATCACTCTTTGTAGTGGTAAGGTTATTGAAAAACCTATTCTTGAACCTTGTGAGAAAGATGATGAGTCTATCTTTGAGGGTAAAGAAGGGGTTGAACCTGAACATTGTAAAGAAAAGGCTGATTCCCCGCCAGCACTTCCATTTCCTCATGCCATGACCAAACAAAGGAAAGTCAATCACAACTCTGAAATCTTTGAAACTTTCAAACAGGTAAGGATCAATATACCTTTGTTGGATGCTATTAAACAGGTTCCTTCCTATGCTAAATTTTTGAAAGATCTATGCACTGTGAAGAGAAAACTGAATGTGAAAAAGAAAGCCTTTTTAGCCGAACAAGTAAGTGCCATTCTTCAGAACAATAATGCTTTGAAATATAAAGACCCTGGTTGTCCTACAATTTCTTGCTTTATTAGAGAACATAAAATTGAAAGAGCCTTACTTGATCTTGGAGCTAGTGTGAATTTACTTCCATATTCAGTCTTTCAAAGTCTTAATCTAGGTGAGTTAAAACCAACCTCTGTAACTCTTTTACTTGCTGATAGATCTGTAAAAGTGCCTGTTGAGGATGTGTTAGTACAAGTCGATAAATTCATCTATCCTGTGGATTTTATTGTCTTGGACACGCAACCTGTTGAAGCATGTAATTCAATTCTTGTCATTTTAGGACGTCCATTTCTTGCCACTTCTAATGCATTGATTAATTGTAGGAATGGACTGATGAAGCTATCATTTGGAAACATGACATTGGAGATGAATATTTTCAACATTTACAAGCAACCTGGAGATGATAATGATTTACAGGAAGTGGACTTTATTGAAAAATTAGTTCATGATCAATTTCAAACCACTTGTATTGAAACTGAGATTGATGAATCTGATGATTTGCAAATGGTCTATTTTCAGGAAGAATCAAAGGCATGCAATTGGAGACCACAAATTGAAGAATTGCCACCACGATCAATTGAGCCCATACCTTCAAGTGTTCAACCACCAAAACCTGATTTGAAGCCGTTACCATTTAATCTCAAATACTCATTTTTGGGAGAGAATGAAACTTTTCCGGTAATAATCTCTTCCAAACTTAATGCCCATCAAGAAGGTAAGTTATTACAGACTCTGAAAATGCACAAAAATGCATTAGGATGGACCATAGCTGACATAAAAGGAATTAGTCCTTTGATTTGCATACACAGGATTTATTTGGAGAAAAATGCTAAACCCTTTAGAGAAATGCAACGAAGGCTTAATCCTAATATGAAAGAAGTAGTGAAAAATGAAGTCATTAAGCTTCTAGATAATGGAATCATTTATCCTATTTCTGACAGCAAATGGGTTAGTCCCACCCAAGTTGTACCCAAAAAGTCTGGAGTCACTGTGATAACAAATGAGAAAAATGAGTTAATTCCAACGAGGATTGTTACTGGTTGGCGCATGTGCATTGACTATAGGAAACTTAATTCAATGAATAGAAAAGATCATTTCCCTTTACCTTTCATGGATCAAATCCTAGAAAGAGTTGCAGGTCATGAATTTTATTGTTTCCTAGATGGCTATTCAGGTTACAATCAAATTGAAATTGCATTGGAAGATCAAGAGAAGACTACTTTCACATGTCCATTTGGTACTTTTGCATATCGAAGGATGCCTTTTGGATTATGTAATGCACCAACCACGTTTCAAAGATGCATGCTTAACATATTCAGTGATATGGTTGAACGTTTTCTTGAAATTTTTATGGATGATTTTTCTGTTTTTGGTGATTCATTTGATGATTGTTTGACTAACTTAGAAAAGGTTTTGAGCAGGTGTGAAGAGAAGAATCTTGTACTGAATTGGAAAAAATGTCACTTTATGGTAACAAACGGCATTGTATTTGGTCACATTGTTTCATCGAAAGGAGTTGAGGTTGACAAATCTAAAATCGAGTTAATTGCCAACTTACCAACACCAAAATCTGTTAAGGATGTTAGATCATTCTTAGGACATGCTGGTTTTTACAGAAGGTTCATCAAAGATTTTAGTGTAATATCTAAGCCCTTGAGTAACCTTCTAACAAAGGATAATATTTTTGAATGGACTGAACATTGTGAGGAAGCCTTTGTTAAACTTAAAAACTTGCTTACTTCTGCTCCTGTCATTCAACCTCCTGATTGGTCATTACCTTTTGAAATAATGTGTGATGCTAGTGATTATGCCGTGGGTGCTGTCTTGGGACAAAGAAAAGATAAGAAACCTTATGTGATTTACTATGCAAGTAAAACTTTAAATGGTGCTCAAATGAATTACACCACCACTGAAAAAGAATTACTTGCAGTAGTATTTGCTTGTGATAAATTCAGATCTTATCTTGTTGGCTCACGTGTTGTTGTTTTTAGTGCTCATGTAGCATTGAAATATCTTCTTTCTAAGAAAGATTCTAAGGCTAGATTGGTGCGGTGGATTTTGTTACTTCAAGAATTTGACATCACAATCAAAGATAAGAAAGGCACAGAAAATGTTGTTGCAGATCATTTGTCAAGATTGACAACAGATTTGAAATCTGACATCACACCAATCGATGACTACTTTCCCGATGAATCTTTACTTTCCGTTTCTACGATGCCTTGGTTTGCTAATATTGTCAATTTTCTTGTTTCAGGACAATTGCCAGCTCATTGGAGTACCCAAGACAAAAGAAAGTTCTTGAACGAAGTGAAGAACTTTTATTGGGATGACCCGTATTTGTTCACATATTGTCCTGACCAAATATTTCGAAGATGCATTCCTGACAATGAGGTAAGTAATGTCATTAAATTTTATCATTCTGAGGCATGTGGGGGTCATTTTCCGTCGAAAAAGACAGCTGCAAAAATCTTGCAAAGTGGATTTTACTGGCCCACCATGTTCAAGGACTCACATGCATTCTGCAAGACTTGTGAAAATTGTCAAAAATTAGGATCTATTTCAAAACATCACATGATGCCTTTAAATCCTATTCTTGTCATTGAGATCTTTGACTATTGGGGTATAGATTTCATGGGTCCATTTCCTCCATCATTCGGTTTCTTGTACATATTGGTCGCAGTAGATTATGTTTCAAAATGGATAGAGGCAATTCCAAGTCGAACCAATGATCACAAAACAATGATAAAGTTTTTGAAAGAAAACATTTTAAGTCGATTTGGAATCCCTCGAGCCATGATAAGTGATGGTGGAACACACTTTTGCAACAAGCCATTTGAGTCTTTAATGAAGAAATATGGAATCACACATAAAGTTGCCACCCCTTATCACCCTCAGACAAGTGGACAAGTAGAGCTTGCTAATAGGGAGATCAAACAGATCTTGGAGAAAACAGTGAACCCTAATAGGAATCACACATAAAGTTGCCACCCCTTATCACCCTCAGACAAGTGGACAAGTAGAGCTTGCTAATAGAGAGATCAAACAGATCTTGGAGAAAACAGTGAACCCTAATAGGAAAGACTGGTCTTTAAGACTTAATGATGCACTTTGGGCTTATCGAACTGCTTATAAAACATCATTAGGTATGTCACCTTATAGACTAGTCTATGGAAAACCTTGTCACTTACCTGTGGAAATTGAACATAAAGCTTATTGGGCTATTAAAGCTTTCAATTCAAGCCTTGATGATGCTAGTCAGTTGCGAAAATTGCAAATAAATGAGCTTGAGGAAATAAGAAATGATGCATATGACAATTCAAAAATTCATAAAGCAAGAATTAAAGAGTTTCATGACAAGAAAATACTGAGAAAAACATTCAATGTTGGTCAAAAAGTCTTGCTTTATAATTCTCGACTCCATTTATTTCCTGGAAAACTAAGATCAAGATGGAGCGGTCCTTTTATTGTGAAACATGTGTATCCATATGGGGCCTGTGATATTGAGAATCCAAAGAATGACAATGTTTTCAAGGTAAATGGGCATCGTTTGAAAATTTATTTTGACAATTTTTCGATTGAAAATGACTCTATTGAATTGAGTGATCCTGTATATAAAGATTGATTCTTTTTCTCACATTGTTTTGTGTTTTGTTGTATCTATTGTTTTGCTAGTCTCTCTTTCACCCCGGTCAAATGGCGGATAACGGTACTCCGTGACTTAAGTCGGTTCTTTCAGTTTCCCAAATAACTGATATTTGTATATATTTGTACAATTCTTAGCTCTTTCTCTCTTATTTGAATCTCTTCTCTAATTCTCTTTTGAAAATGGATACCACTCTTGAAAAGTTGAAAAGGTATTTTCCCGCTTTGCCTCCAAATGCGATTAATAAAATTTACTATGCTAGGTGTGCAAGATTGAGGTTATTAATGAATCATGAAATTCCTGAAGATATTCGCTGGCTAATTAAAGCAAAGGTCCGCTTATCAGGTGAGTCCTCCAATTCTTTCATTTCACACATGCCTGGAACAGGTAAAAGCACTTTTGCAAAGAAACATCGTGCAAAACGACTGAAAGTTTGTCACAGATGTGCCAGATGGACTTGTAATGCGACATGTCGTTCTTTAGGAATGGTATCTGTAAACCGTGAAGATAAGATACAATTCATTAAGGATGGCCTGAGTAAGGGGTCTTTAGATAATCTTTTGTTGACCCTTGAGATGCATCCTAGTGGAGATGTGCATCGTGTAATTCATGATTTATGGCCACAATTCCATAAAGAACATGATCGACTTAGTCTTGGGAATCTGACTAAAAAAGACCCTGTTTGCCAGTTTTTAAGAAAACTGGATGGGAAGCCTATCCCCGACCCATAGAGGGCGTTTAAGCCGTTCTTGGACGTAAAACCAAGGGAAGATGTGAGCCACAATCACAACTACCTGTACATACATGCTTTTTCAAAATAAATAATTAATAAAGATAGAGAGAGAGCGAGAGAGAGAGAGTTTGTGAGACTACAACTAGCCTACATATAGGTGGTATGATTGCATTTTCACTTTTTCATCTATAAATTCTTCTCTTCCTTCCCTTCATTTCTACTCATCCCATATATTCATAAAATATAGAAGTGTGTAGCAATGGCAGGTTCCTCAAGTCATCATATAAGAAATATTTGTGTTTTCGGTGGATCCAGTTCTGGGAAAGAAAAAGAGTTTTTAGAGTCAGCAAATCATCTTGGTCGGGTACTAGCTGAGAGAAAGATTCATTTAGTGTATGGGGGAGGCAGCCTTGGGTTAATGGGAGGTGTGTCAATGGCTGCATTTTTAGGAGGCAGTCAAGTTTTGGGGGTTGTCCCCAAAGCTTTAGCAAATGGGGACATCATTGGAAAAACAATTGGAGAAGAACTACAGGTCCCAACAATGTCTGACCGACTGAATACCATGTTTAACCATGCTGATGCCTTCATTGCCTTACCAGGTGGTCTGGGCACATTGGAAGAGATCTTTCATATTTCATCTTGGGCCCAACTGCACATTCACCATAAACATATAGGTTTGTTAAATGTTAATGGTTTTTATGATAAGTTGTTGTCTTTCCTTGATCAAGTTGTGGAACAGGAATTTCTAACATCTTCGGCACGACAAATCATAATCTCTGCTGCTACTGATGAACAATTGATTGACCAACTACAATCTTTCATCCCTATCATTGATCCCTGCATGAGTCGCCTAGATTGGTCAACTAAGGAAAGCCATAAAAAGCTTAGATTAGATTTGAGCCTTCATCTGTGAAACCTTGTGTCTTTTGGTTTTATTAATAGCATATTATTTTGTTTTGTTACTTCTTATGTTTGTTTAAGTGTATTTCAGGTTTGTCATTATTCGTTGTTTTAGGTGATGTCTTCTATACTCTATCTTTCTACCTTACAACATTGAGGACAATGTCTCGTTTTGGTTGGGGGGAGAGGGTAGTACTTGATTCTGCTCCTATACTCATTTAACAAGTATTATTAAACCTTCATTTTCACACACACACTTTAACATATGATTGTGGGTTGCACATTGGATTATTACATTAATTATGTTCTTTTGTTGAAGGTAACAACTAAGGGAAAGGGATAGTATATAATTTGCAAAAAAAAAAAACAATGATAGTATTGATGATAATAAAACATGGATAAGTTTGGTTTCGTAGCCTCCCTAACCTAAGCAATTAAGCCCGAAGGGGTGTTTTAACACCTAATACCCTAAAGTCAACTGACTTGGGAGCTATTGGCCCAAAGCTTGTTACATGGGTTAAGGAGAAAAGCTTAAGGGAATCAAACATTGCACTATCTACGTATCAGTATCTGCAACCCGAGTTGTTAAGCTCGTAGGGGAGTCATTAGCCTAAAACTCGTTACATGGGTTAAAGATACATTGTGTTTTAAGTTGTATGTGTATATAAATAAAAAGAAAAAAAAAGAAAAATAATAAAAAATTATCCCAACCCAAGGAAGTCCTTAAACATTTGAACATAATATTGTTTTCTTCCAACAAAAGCCCCATCATCTATGTTTTCATTGAGCACACAAGAAGAAGGTTTATTAATATCTTGTTTAAGAAGTATGAAGCAGGAATATAAATTTAATGAGAGTCTGTTTATTTGGATAGATTAATGGAAGTTGAATGATGAATGCCTTGCTTTGTGAAACTTGCAAATTGTTTCTCTATTTTAACGCTTTAGATTACTAGGGACTAGTAATAAGCTGGTTGGGGGGTGTGATTAGTACTTAAAAGTGCATGTTTATCAAGGTTTTATATCATCATTTTGCACTTGAAGTATCAATAACTCCTTAACTAAAACATGTTTTATAATAACAAGTTTGATACTATAAGATACCTTAATTTATGGTAAATGCTCATCTTATATGCAGTCCTATCACATAAATAAAAGGATTGATTGATGAGTTTAAGTATTGAAAGTGAAAGGACAAAGAGATGGCCAAACTTAGAAAAGATATGTCGGTGCAGTCCAAACCGAAACATTGCTCGGTAATTGGATCATATCTGGAGCTCTAGATTTCGGATTTAGGTCTATTTTATATGGATGGAAAGATAAGACAAAGGCCTACAACTTTCATGAGGAGCCCAAGATTTGAAAAGGTCGTTTTGAAGTCCAAATTGAAGGAACAACGAAGAAGTCCGAAGCTGTCCTGCAGCCCAAACACTATTTAGTGTTCAGCCCATATCTTGAGTTCTAGAAGTCCAAATGACCTCATTTTTTTTTTGTTGGAAAGCTGAGACAATTTCCTAGAACATTCCTAAGGATTCTGGGCAAATTATGATGTTAGCAATGACGTCTTGATCAGACAAGAAGATAAGGATTGTTATCAATTCAAGATGTGGCCACCCACTCATCAATTAGTCAACAAATCAATAGTTCCAAATTTTGGCCTATAAAAGGAGGCACTTACCATGTATTGAGGCATCTTGGTGTTCAGATCAAGATCATGCTCTTGCTTTCTCTCTTTGTATTGCTTATGTTTTGCTTTCATTAATATCAAGTTTATGCACTTCATTTCCGTTCCTTTACTTAGTTAACTTCTTTCTCATTTATGTTCTTATCTTGTTCATTTATGTTTCTTTCTTTTATTATGTTTAGCTAAGTTAATTATGTCAAGGTGAAAAGGGTACACTAATGGTGTAAAAAGCTTAGATTAGATTTGAGCCTTTATTTGTGAAACCTTGCGTCTTTTGGTTTTATTAATAGCATATTATTTTGTTTTGTTACTTCTTATATTTGTTTAAGTGTGTTTCAGGTTTGTCATTGTTCGTTGTTTCAGGTGATGTCTTCTATACTCTATCTTTCTACCTTCAAACATTGAGGACAATGTCTCGTTTTGGTTGGGGGGAGAGGGTAGTAGTTGACATTAAAAGAAAAACTAACTTACCAACTGTTTTTGCTATTATTAAAATAATTTGACAAAATTGTTATTAGGATGGTAGAGTAAGGAGTCAGTTTTATTAACTCTTGAGACACATCTTAGTAAGTAGTCTTATTAGGATGGCAAAGTAAGGAGGAAATTTTATTGACTTTGGAGACGCATCTTAGTAAGTATCATTATCAAGGTCTATCATAACACTTCTTGAAATATTCAGGTTTACAAACTATTGCATTGTTATCACTTGATTCTGCTCATATACTCATTTAACAAGTATTATTAAACCTTTATTTTCACACACACTTTAACATATGATCGTGGGTTGCACATTGAATTATTACATTATTTATGTTTTTTTGTTGAAGGTAACAACTAAGGGAAATGGATAGTATACAATTTGTAAAAAAAAAAAAATTGATAATATTGATGATAATAAAAACGTAGATAAGTTTGGTTTCGTAGCCTCCCTAACCTAAGCAATTAAGCCTGAAGGGGTGTTTTAACACCTAATACCCTAAAGTCAACTAACTTGGGAGCTATTGGCTCAAAGCTTGTTACATGGGTTAAAGAGAAAAGCTTAAGGGAATCAAACATTGCACTATCTATGTATCAGTATCTGTAACCCGAGTTGCTAAGCTCGTAGGGGTGTCTCAACACCTAATGCCCTAAGACCAACTAATATGGGAGTCATTAGCCTAAAACTCGTTACATGGGTTAAAGATACATTGTGTTTTAAGTTGTATGTGTATATAAAAAAAAAAGAAAAAAAAAAGAAAAAAGAATAAATAATAATAATAATAATAATCCCAACCCAAGGAAGTTAACCTTAAACATTCGAACATAATATTATTTTCTTCCAACAAAAGCCCCATCATCAATATTTTCATACATTGAGCACATAAAAAGAAGGTTTATTAATATCTTGTTTAAGAAGTATAAAGCAGGAATAGAAATTTAATGAGAGTTTGTTTATCTGAATAGATTAGTGGAAGTTGAATGATGAATGCCTTGCTTTGTGGAACTTGCAAATTGTTTTTCTATTTTAATGCTTTGATTACTAGGCACTAGTAATAAGCTGGTTGGGGGGGTGTGATTAGTACTTAAAAGTGCGTGTTTATCAAGGTTTTATATCATCATTTTGTACTTAAAGTATCAATAACTCCTTAACTAAAGCATGTTTTATAATAACAAGTCTAATACTATAAGATACCTTAATATATGGTAAATGTTCATCTTAAATGCAGGCCTATCACATAAATCAAAGGATTGATTGATGAATTCAACTACTGAAATTTTGAAGATAAAGAAGGGTGAAGCTTATTAAAAGAGATATTGGTGCAGTCCAAACTGGAACACTGTTCGGTAATTGGGTCATATCTTGAGTTCTAGATGTCCAAATGATCTCAAATGTTTACACAGATTTGGTAAGACATAGGCCTACAACTTTCATGTGGACACCAAGATCTAAGAAGGTCGTTTTCAAGTCCAAATTATAGCGACAATGGAGAAGTCCGAATCTGTCCTGCAGCCCAGACACTATTCAGTGTTCAGCCCATATCCTGAGTTCTAGAAGTCCAAATGACCTCAACTTTTTTTCTTGGAAAGCTAAGATAATTTCCTAGAACTTTTATGAGTAGATATGGTTCCAGTTCTGATGTTAGCAATGGCGTTTTTTTTCAGACAAGAAGATAAGGATTTTCACCAAGTCAAGATGTGGCCACCCACTCAACAATTATTCATCAAATCAATAGTTCCAAATTTTGGCCTATAAAAGGAGGCATTTGCCATGCATTTAGGCATCTTGGTGTTCAGATCAAGATCATGCTCTTGCTCTCTTTCTTTGTATTTTGTAATGTTTAAGTTTTATTTGATGTTATATTAATCTCTTGTTTATGCTCTTCATTTCTTTTCCTTTATTTGTATAATTATGTTCTTATCTTGTTTATTTATGTTTCTTTCTTTCATTATTTTTAGCTAAATCTATTATGTCAATGTGAAAAGGGTACACTAATGGTGTAAAAATAAGTATAGTATAAACTCAACATGGACTTTAATGTTTGATATTAACATGTTTTATATTTGTTATCTTGTTCACTTTTAATACTTTGCTTGTTAAAGGGTTAATCTAGATTTATGTTGTATAAGACTTGATACAACAAATACTTGGCACTTTCATAACCCATATTGTATGGTATAACCGACACTTGAGCTATAAAAGGAACTTGATTTGTTGTTAATTTAAGTTATAATCATGAATGCCTGACAACATTTACAAGTATTAGCATTATTCGAATAAGATAACTAATGTAATCATGTTAACAATTGATTGGAACCTCCTTCGTGTGTGGTTTTCAAGTTGAGTAATAAGAGTTTATACTATACTTGTTTGAAATATCATTAGTGGATCCTCTAACCTTGACAATTGTTTTTATCATTGTTTAATTCTTACATTCTTGTTATATTTTATGTACATTAAGTATACTCTGTGTTTGATCAAGGATCCTGACATTGTTGGTTTTGCCTTGTTCATTCGTATCAGAAATCTGTTTATATTATATAATATATCTCTTTGATCTTTTCTAAAATCAGTATATAGGCTGGAAACCTGTGACCCGATCTTTTAGATCATTCTCAGGTATAACAACGCCACGTACTGAGTATTATTATTATTATTATTATTATTATTACTATTATTGTTACTATTACTATTATTGTTATTATTGTTATATTGTTATTTATAATTTATAGAATTAACCTCTCTATGGTTCGACCCCGGTCTTGCCGGGTTATTTATTACTTCGACACTCCTGCACTTGGGAGAAGACATCAAGCTTTTGGTCTTGTCATCGGTTGGACAACAAGAGTGAGAAGGAAGAAAAGCAAAAAAGAAAGGGAGAGCAGGGCACCACTACTTGTATTGAACTTGTTAAATTTGTGAGGTATGAACCATACTACTACCCATTTGTTCTTGGGGCCTTAAAACTGAAAAGGGAGAAGAAAACCTAAAGTAAATAGCTTAAGATTCTCACACCAACTGTTAAGGAAAACTAGACAAGGATGAGGGATGAAAATGGGGTTGAATTGGGGACCTAATTTCAGAACATTTAATAGATGAAATGTATAATTTTGAATGCAAAAAACTTAGAGAGGTGGCCAGCTATGGTGAGGGTTGTGCATAACATATATTAAAGGGATAAAAAGCAAAGATGATGATCTTGTTATAGTTGCTTAATTATGTGAAACCAAAACAAAATTATAAATGTGGTGATGTCATGAATTCTGTATATATGGCTGAAGAACTTGTATGAAAATGTGTTGGTGGATGTTAAGCACAAAAAGCATGTGTGTTTGTAGCCTCGAAAGCATGTTATAGCTGACATAGGAATCTAATGACAAAATATGTGCTGGAATTGAATTTGCATGTGTGTTCATGTTAAAATTGTATGATTCTACTGGATCCAAAGAATGAATTGTGTTATCGGCAGCAAATTAGGTGTTTGCTACCAAATTAGGTATTCTGTAGCGAATAAGGTGTTCGCTGCTAAATTTGTGTTATCCGCATCGAATCATGTGTTCATTGCTGAATTTGTGTTATTCGTAATGAATCAAGTGTTCGGTGTCAAATTGTGTTGTCCATGGTGAATCAGGTAGTTCTTTGTCAAATTTGTGTTGTTCGCAGCGAATCAGGTGTTCGTTGCTGAATTTGTGTTGGGCGCAACGAACCAGGTGTTCGCTACTTAATTTGTGTTATCCGTAGCGAATCAGGTGTTCGTTGTGCACAACGAATCAGGTGTTTGCTGTTGAATTGTGTTTTCCGCAGTTAATTAGGTGTTCGCTGCCAAATTTATGCTGTATGCAATGAATCAGGTTTTCCCTGCCGAATTATGTTGTCCACAATGAATCAAGTTTTGCCGCCTAAGTTGTGTTTATTTGTAGTGAATTTACGTTCGCTGTCGAAGTTGTGTTGTCTCCAGCAAAAGTGTGATTCGTTGCCAAAATTGAGTTGCCTACAGCGAATTAGCATTCGTTTCCAAAAGCGTGTTGGTTGCAACGAAGTAGCAATTGTTGTTGAAATTGTGGTGCCTGCAGTGAAACATTTCGCTGCCGAATTGTGCGGTTGACAGTAAGCTAGTTTTTGCTTTCAAAATGTGCTGCCTGCAGTGTATCAATTTTTACTGCCAAACTGTACGGCTTGCAACGAATCAGTTTTCATTGTCGAATTGTATGGCCAGCCGCAAATCAGTTTCGCTGCTGATTTTCTACAATAGACCCTTAGTGCAGAAATGACTTATGCTTGTAACAATTTCATTGTATAATGGTGTAAAATGTAGAACACTTGAATATGAATATATGGACTCTTGAAATAAGTATGGTGATGAGTGTGATTTAAAGATGCAAATGTACTGATTTGTAGCCATTGATGTCTTAGATGATGTGGCCGGGATCGAACCATCACTGGGACAAGGACAACCCACAAATGGATCTAGTAGATGGTTTCCACCTTTTTCTTGTATGATGTTTATGTTTTGAAATGATTTACTTATGATGATATTTTATTAAATCCTTGTTGAATGATGAAACAACGATGAAGTGTTTGATTGAATTCTTGATGATTGTCGAAACGACTATGAAATGTCGATCAAGTTCTTGATGAATGTGGAAACAATGACGAAAATGTTAATGTTCTAAAATGACCCATTTTGAGGTGGATATATTATTGTGTTGTGAAGAATATTAAACCGAATATGAGATGTTGATTGGGCTATTATGAATTTGGGTTGCTGATGAATGGTAGTATGAGTATTACAAAGGATATACTGTTGTATTTTTATTGAATGTAATTGTGACGAATGGTTGTTGGAGTATTACGAAGGATGTACCATTTTATTATATTGAATGTAATTATGACGAATGTTTTACGAAGGATCTACCATTGTATTATATTGAATGAAATTATCATGAATGGTTGTATGAGTATTACGAGGGATCTATTTTTGCATTGTATTGAACATTAATTATCATAAATGGTTGGATGAATAAGACGAAGAGTATTTTTGTGTTATACTGAATGCTAAATTGTTATGGAATGTTTGTTTGTGTATTACAAAGGATCTATTATCATGTTACTGAATGTTAAATTATTACAGAACGCTTGTACGAATACCACGAAGGGTCTTCTATTATGTTGTAGTGAATGTCAAATTGTTATGAATCATTTGAATGAGCAAATCAAGGGATATTACCATGTTATAGTGATTTCACAAACCGCCTATGGAACGTTTGATTGGTTGACGATTGGTTTCGGCTAATAGCATCCTACGCGGATGACTGAGATGATCAAATGATTAGCTATGACTAATGGCATCAAAAATGGATGACTGGGATGAACAAATGATTAGCTTCGACTAATGGCATCCGAATGAATGACCGAGACAAATGATTAATTAGCTTCGACTAATGGCATTCGAATGAATGGTCGATATAAATGATTGATTAGCTCCAGTTAATGGCATCCAAATCGGATGACTGAGATGAACAAATGATTAGCTTCGGCTAATGACATCCAAATGGATGACCAGAACAAGTGATTGCTTAGCTTTGGCTAATGCCATCATAAGTGGATGGTCGGGATGAACAAATGATTATCTTTGGCTAATGGCATCCAAAATGGATGGATGGGATGAGTAAATGACTAGCTTTAGCTAATGAAACCCTAAGTGGATGGTCAGGATGAATAAATGATTAGCTTCGGTAAATGACATCCTAAATGGATAATCGAAATGAATAAATGACTAGGATCGGCTAATAGCATCCTAAGTTGATGATCGGGATGAACAAATAATTAGCTACAACTAATGGCACCCTAAGTGGATGACTAGGATGAATAAATGATTAGCTTCGGTAAATGGCATCATAAATGGCTAATTGAGATGAATAAATGACTAGCTTCGGCTAATAGCATCCTAAATGGATAACCGGGATGAACAAATGATTAGCTACAACTAATGGCACCTTAAGTGGATGACCAGGATGAATAAATGATTAGTTTCGGTAAATGACATCATAAATGGCTAATCGAGATGAATAATGACTAGCTTCAGCTAATAGCATCCTAAGTGGATGACCAGGATGAATAAATGATTGGCTTCAACTGATGGCATCCTAAGAGGATAATAAATTTGAGTGTTATGAGTTAGTTTTAAGAGCTGATGCGTACATGTATACTTCGTTTTGTATATACTAAGTATATGAAAGAACTATGATTGTTATGTTTTGAACAGAGAATAATATTAGTTTGGCTAATGGTATTAGAGATGAATGATCGGGTTTGAGTATTGTAATTAGCCTTGATAATTGATGAATTATTAACGGTAGTATTTATATAAGCAAGGACAAATGAAAGAATTATGCTCTTTTGGTCCATGAATGAAATGTAACGTTAGTATTGCTTTACTATGTTCTCTGAAATTGCCTATAATGCTTGAAATTACCTTGTGTTGTAACAGGGACATCATACCAACATAGTGCGTAAGGAAATTCATTTCGTGGCTCACATGTTTTGAAAAGAACTATATATTCATATGCTATAGGTGATATGAGTTCTACATGAACGGATGTGTTAATCACTCAATTAGTCATCCGACCTTTTTTATAAAGACTAGTAATGAAAAATTAAAATGGTACATGGATGTGAATGTACGAATAAGTTGATATGATGGATATGAATATACATTTGAGATATTCATCTAATGAGGATGTCATGTTGTGAAATTACATGAGGTCAGGATAACGAAAGTACTAGTTGTGTAACTTGTTGTTCGACACTCTTGTATGAACTCATGATGATAATGAGATTAGAACAAGCATGTGAATTTATGAGTATGTTGACACTCTTGTATGAACTCGTGATGATAACAAGATTAGAACAAGAATGTGAATTTATGAGTATGTCGACACTCTTGTATGAACTCGTGATGATAATGAGATTAGAACAAGAATGTGAATTTATAAGTATGTCGATATGATGTAATGTAAACTTACGAGTATGGAAATATAATATTATGGGCACGTGTATTGAGAATCCGTTCTATGAGAATGTTGATTGACGTTATCCTACATAAATCGTGCTTTGTTAATGAACAAAATGCAATAATAAATCTAAAGAATGATATGGTGAAAAACATCTAGAAAGCAGACGATTAAAAAACAATTCCAGCGATTTTTGGTCGTGAAAAAAAGCCGGGTCGTTATAGGTAACACATTGATTTTATCTCTATTTACTTGGCATTTATGACACTTTCTCATGTAATCTATGCAATCCCTCTCCATGGTTATCAAAAAATACCCAGCCCTCTAGATCTGTCTGGTCATCATATGTCCATTTATGTGTGTAGAACAAATTCCATCATGTATTTCATATAGTGTTTTCCTTGTTTCTTTTTCATTTAGACATCTCAGAAAAATCTCATCAAACGCCTTCTATATAAAAATTCTCCATCTAAGTAGTAATCTATAGCTATTCTTTATAATGTCTTTTGATCCAACTTGGATGTCCCCTTGGGATATTCTCAATACAGGACAAATTTCTTTGCGTCACAGTATCAAGGTTTCTCATCTATTTCTTCCTCTACTAAGTAGCAGCAAGTAGCGAAATTTCAAATTCTTATACATACTGGTTGTACTTGATCCTCACAATCAATCTGATCCATAGTGGTCAAAGTTGTTAGAGCATCAACAAATTGGTTTTTGTCCTTTCCCAAATGTATAAATTCTATATCATCAAAGTCCTTTATTAGTTTGGAAAGATATTTCTGATATGACCTCAACTTTTCATCTGTAGTTTGTCATTCTCCTTTAACTTGAAACATTATCTGCATTGAGTCTCTATAGACATTTAACTTCTTTATTTTTATTTTTGCAATTGCCTCTAAGCCATAAGTGCATGCTTTATACTCAGTTATATTGTTAGTGCAATTGGATTGTGTAACATCCCCAATTCCGGGATATAAAACAACAATCTCATGTCAATCGAAAAAAAAACATAATAATTTTTTTTTTGTATATATATATATGTTCACGGTCTTTGTATTAAAATCTACCAGAATTTCGACGAAGTTCCTCCTTATACCGGAAGGTCCCAAGTTATGGACTTGAATTTATTTATAGCTTCAATCATTGCAATTTGATTCGTCATGGCCCGTTGTAGTTGTTTTGCTCTCGCTCTTGTCATTGGACCATCTGCACCCTCTTGCATATTCGATTCAGCTTTACAAGATGGATTATAATTCTCATGATGTACATCAGTTCCCCCCTATACCGGAAGGTCCCAAGTGATGATGTGCCGTGAAAGATTTGAAAATCGGCAACAATGATTCTAACAAAATGGATGAAGGAGGGGTCTGGTTGTATTGTCTTTCTTTTGATATTTATGCTGGATTGTAGTGATTTAAGGTAAATAAGATGGAGGATAGACTAGAATAATATTTTGATAAGTCGATCTGGACGCCATAAAGATCAATCTAGGATTTCAACGCCACACTCTTTGTGATTGAAGAGTGATAAGTCAGGTAGGGTTCTTCACAAAACAAATTTGGAAGAACAACTCTTAATTCTCTGAATTAAGTTTCAAATCTTGGCCAAAAGTGTTTATTGCATATTCTGATACATATTTATCTTTGGAACATCCCTCCAAAGTTAGGTGAATTCAACATGACAGAAGTCAAGCCTAAAAACTAGACTTTTAATAAAGTAAGTAGACAAATTTAACTAACAATTTTTTTTGACATTTCTAAAACATAAGCAGACCAAATTTAAAACAGCCATAACTTTTGACACAAAAGTCCAATGCAATCATGGTTGGACAATCTAGAAAGATCACGTTCTGAACTTGAATTTTTCCTACATAAATCTTGTTTTCACATGCATTGGATGACTTCAAATTCGGGTTCAAATCCATCTATTGTTCTGACCGTAAACAACATCAATTCCTTCACTTGCATTATCAATCCAAATACAAGTAGCCCAGCATGAAAAGAACCATTAAGGGCTTTTCCCATCTCCAAGTTCCAATTGTAGGCAAATAAGCACCCTTGAACCAATTTCAAACTGATTGCTAATTTTTAACTCCGACGCAGCTTCAATCATTGCAATTTGATTCGTCATGGCCCGTTGTAGTTGTTTTTCTCTCGCTCTTGTCATTGGACCATCTGCACCCTCTTGCATATTAGATTCAGCTTTACGAGATGAATTATAATTCTCATGATGCACATCAGTTCCCCCCTATACCGGAAGGTCCCAAGTTATGGACTTGAATTTATTTACACTTTTAATAGCTAGCATCTCATAACTTAATTCCCGACCCAATCATCTTGGGTTTTAATCTCCGCACTTATACTCACACCTATCAACCACAATATTTACGATATGCATTATATAACAAAATATCATTATGGATAGATAAAAATAAATAAATATAGTTACATAAGCATGAAGTATGGTTATATGAACTACATGGTTAAATTCATTCAATCAAGTTTAAACATTAATTATACAAATTAAGTTATACCAACATTTTCATGTTTACAAAATACAAGGGTATACTCCCTAAAACCTAGATTACAAGAATGGAACATAAGCTAGGATCTACTCCTGTCATGCATGCGATGATCCTAAAACAAAATACATATTATTGAAAGGTGAATATTACAATAAATATAACAACATGAATATCTAACAATTTTAACAGGGTAACATGCATTCATAGTTCATTCGTTTCTCCCTTCTAGTTTTTATTAGAATCCCTTCCTTATCCAACTATTAAAAATTGTTCCCTCTACCACTTTCAACCTTCATTCCAGACTTTATGAGATCGAACATGATTATTTTTGCTTATCACATTACCGATACCAATTTCACTAGTACCATCATCATCACCCAATATGAGTCAATGTAAGGTGATCCCCTTATCCGGGATCCTAACATACACTAAATGTATGCTAGCCAATACATGGTGATCCCTTTACCCAAGTTCCTAACATACACTAAATGTATGCTAGTCCAACCGTGGCGATCCCCTTACCCGGGATCCTAACATACACTAAATGTATGCTAGCCAATACATGGTGATCCCCTTACCCGGGATCCTAACATACACTGAATGTATGCTAGTCCATACATGGTGATCTCTTTACCCGGGATACTAACATACACTAAATGTATACTAGTCTAATCATGGCGATCCCCTTATCCGGGATCCTAACATACACTAAATGTATGCTGGTTTACTCCTCAAATCGCACTTCTCATATTTCCTTTGTCAGTGATAATTTCATCATTTGGCAATTCACACAACTTTTCACCTTGAATACCCATACATTCAGTAATTCACATTTCACATTGGTAATATAAATAAATCATGAAATTAACTAGGAAGTACAGGTGTGATTCACCTACCTGCAATAGAAGCTCTACTCATACTCCCCTGCTGTTGCTGCTGTTACACCACGCCTCTAGTCCCTCCTGCAATTCACAGGTTTATCTCATAAATTCTCCTCACTCAAGGATATGTTTTATTATAAACATATCAACACCAATAAGTCTTTCTTTCAGTCATTTTTTTAAATATTTTACGTTTTTCTTATTTCACCTATTAATATTGTCATTCTTTGTGCAACTGCAGTTATCATTCCTTTATATATATATATATATATATATATATGTATGTATGTATATATATGTATGTATGTATATATATGTATGTATGAACTATTTATGCTTAAATCCCGAACTGTTACTATCCAACTATTACTGTCTAGACATTTAACTGTTACTGTCCGACTGTTACTGTCTAGACATTGAAGTGTCACTGTCTTATTTTTGAACTGTTACCGTCTATATATTGAACTGTTATTGTCCACTGTCCAACCTCTCCTCAAATTTTTAACTATATCTAGAGTGATAGAACTCTGATTCAAGCGAGATTAGTCTTGTTGGAAAGCTAAGACATGAGGCTACAAGTTCTCTAACGGAAGGAGAACCTAGTTCTGCCTCTAAGATAGTTAAAATTTATCATCAACGAACAAGACCTACTACCCTATAGGGTCTATCATGACCCAGTCTCGGTTGGTGACCCATAGCTGGAGTTCTATAACTCCAAATTGAGCAAAACCAATTTCATTAGTTAGCCAACATTCAAAACTACAATTTCTATGAGGAATCTGATCCTAATTCCTTCATCCTCCTACCCGAAATCTCTCTAAAAGTCAAGAGAAGAAACTGTCCAGATTCATCAACCTTTCCATTTACACACAACACATGAAGTTCTTTAATTTAGCAACTCATACTTTTTCCTCAATTCAAGTCTAAGAACTAAAATCTATAAATTAACATCTAGGCATCAACTCATAATCAACTTGAAATGACTCATAAGAGCAAGTTTAGAATACCTTACCCGGTACGAATCAAAGTTTCGATCCCTCCTTTTCTTTCTAATGACAGCCGGCCCTCCCCTCTTCTCTTCTTGTTAATCCCTTTCCCACCGGTGTTTATTCTACCTATAACCCTTAATCTTGGATGGGTTTTTGAAATCTTGATTTGTAAAAATGAATATAAAAACTCCCTCTTTTCTTTCTTTACGTTATTTGCAGATCTATTTTTGGTGAGAAGAGGAGTATTTGTGCTCTATAATTATTCTTATTTGCATTTAGGCCCTATTTTCTTTAAGTGTATTTGTTTTGCCCCCACTTCTTTCTAGTTTAGTTTATTTCCTTTAATTTAATCTAGCCTTGATTTTTTTTTTTCCGGGATTTACAGATTGAGTTAGGGTACTTTCTATCATCTGGAGAAATTATGAAAGCTCAAATAGTGAACTTCTTATTGATGTAATAAATGACTTGTTTTTTTCTTCCAATATCATCATGTTGTCCTAATACAACATCTATCTGTTTAATTGATTGTTAAGTATAGTATCGGGGGTTTACTAGGAATTGGTGGTACTAGCAAATGTGGGTTCACAAGGTATTGACAATCTTCATGCTGAATTCCAAGGTTATTCTTCCTTAACAACCTAAAGATCGGTTTGCATATAGTTAACTGGAAGACAAAACATGCTATATAGTTCAGTCTCCCTAAAAATCCCCCTATTTCTTTATTGGTATTGGGTGCTGACATTTCTTAGATGTCTTTGACTTTATTTGGGTTTACCTTGATTCCTCTATTACTTACCACAAATTTGAATAACTTCCCATATTTAACCCTAAATGTATATTTTGCTGGATTCAACTTTAATTGATATTTCCTCAATCTCTCAAAGAGTTTTCTTAAAATTTGCACATAATCCTCTTCCATTTGGGTTTAGGCTATCATATCATTAATGTATACTTCAATCCTTTTATGCATGATATCATGAAAAAGTGTTACCATTGCTCGCTGATATATGACTCCAGCATTTTTCAAACCAAATGGCATTACCTTGTACCAGAAATTTCTCCATAGGGCAATGATGGTAGTCTTTTCCTTGTCTTTTTTGGCCATCTTGATTTGGTTATAACTTGAGAATCCATCCATGAAAGAGTAAGTGGATTTCTTGGCAGCATTGTGTACAAACATGTCAATGTGGGGGAATTGAAAGTCATCTTTTAGGCTAGCTCTACATAAATCCCTAAAATCCACATATACCTAATTTTATTACCTTTCTTAGGCACTACTACTATGTTTGATATCCATTGAGGGTATTTGACCACTTCTAGAAAACTTTCACCCCTTTTTTTTTACCATAATTAGGATGTCTGGCAGGATTGCACCCCTTTATTAGAGGCAACCTATGTACCACAATACTAGTATCTAGTTCAAACATATTGGCGTATATCCAAGAAAACACATTAGAGAACTCTTTCAACAAAGCTACCAAACCATCTCTTTATTTGGGAACAATCTGCATTCCAATCTTCAATCCTTTTTTTTTTTCCACACTATGTAAACATCCACCATTTCTAATCTTTCTTCAATGGGTTTTAAGGCCTTCTCATACTGCTCAATTATATTAAAGAATTCTCTAATGTCTTCCTCTCCAAACTCCTCATCCATAGCAATTGTGTTTTTATAAAGATTTGACTAATTATTCTCAATGTGATGAGTTTGCATGTTTATTGAGGTTCTGCTTTCAATTTTTCTGAGAGTGAAAATTGTTTTTATATGAAAAAATAAAAGTAAGTAAGTGAAGGCAACAGATGGAAGAAAAATGCATGATCTTATTAAAATTGAAAGGGTGACTCAAACTCATATAAGGTCTCCAAACTAATATCTTGAGCCAAGATATCAATTGGGTGAATATGTAAAAACAAAAACAAAGAAGGAAAAGACTCATGAAAAGCATATATAAACTAAGCATGTTAGATATAAGCATTCTTGGATGAAATTACTTTCGGAGAACAATCATGATATTTTGAGTCTCTCAATTATTCAACTATTCTCCTTCAGCTAGCTTCCTTGCAAAACTTTCTATAGGAGTCTCTTTGAGGGAGTTGATAATTGACTTGGGTAAGAATAGCTCAAAAGTACTTTCATAGCATTAACAATTTTTCTCTCCAAATCCTTTAGTTCTTATCCTGCTCTTATCATATTTATTGGTTGTGGGAAAGTTTCCTAGGTATGTAGAATCTTCAATACTTCCTCCTCAAGTTCCTTCCCTTTAATCCAGACCATTCTTTTTTCTTTTTAAATTCTTTTTGTCCTTGCAAAGTTCTTCCTCACGAGCATGAACCACAACTCAAATCTTTGATCAGTTGCTCTCAACTTTCTAATGTTTATCCTCTCAGGCATAGTGGTGATTGGGTTATATTAAAAGGGAAAACCATGGTTTAGGAAGCATTTTGATGCCATGATTGCGGCTTCTGAAAGTTTTGGTGTGTTCTGTACGGTGTTTTCAAGTAACCACTTAGTATTTAGAACTTCAAATATATGTAGGTCACCTTCTATATTGTTTTAGCCTCAATATACGGAACTACCACATTCTTTATAATTGTCATAACCTCTTTAGACATCATGGTTACCATTGATGATAAACTTGATCCTTTAGTGTAAGGAGGATGCTACCACACCTATTATATGTATCTATAAACTTTCTAATAACATGTTGTAAGAAGGGTGGATGTCCATAACTTGCATGGTTACTTGAAACACTTACGAGCTAATAACCAAATCAACATCAATGCTTCCAATGATGGGCCTTGGTGTTCCATTACATGTTTTGGTAACACTTTTAGAGAAGAATTATTGTGTATAAGCACTTTGGGGACAACACAATCTTTACATTTCACCGTGATGTATAATGGCTTGTTATGCCTAGTTCCCTCGAAATCAAGTTCATCTTTAGTGAAATACAAGTAATTGGCAAATTGGATTCTTCCTATTAAATGTTACATAGAGTTTTGTTTCATGTCTTGAGGGGTATAAGCTTTATTGAGGTCTTTTTGGAGTGCATTTCAGTGTAGTTTTGAGCTTAGGATTAAAGACATCAGGGAAATTATGGTTGGTGTCTTTTTCAGCTGATCTACCACACTGTACTCACCATGCTTCATTAGTTTCAGAAACTTGGTAACTTCCTCCTCACTCATTGGTTTGTTAGCCTCATAATTTTTGGTTAAATTCATTGCATCATTTGCCTAAGTTTTCTGCTGGTTTTCTAATTCTTCAGGGGTGAAACACCTCCCATTTATAGTTAACCCTTCAATTTCAAGAAGGAAATTGGTGCAGAAACTCTGGTAGGATGGGATTGGTCATAATAATAAGGGAAAACATTATAATTTCCCTTTCTGTCTACCATCCGCTTGGTTAAAACCAATTTTAGTAGCATATTCTTGGTTGATATCAACATACTTTCCCAACCACCATCCATACCTCCATATTTTCTTCAAAAGTGTCAATTATTAGCAATCCTTGTGCCATCTTACTTAACACTTCACTGTGAAATTCTTCACAATAATCAATGACATGCCCATTGTGTTGGTGATATAGATAGAAGTCACCATTATTTTCTTAGGCTTGTTTTTGTGATTAATGTTTTGAGAGTTAGCTTTAACACGTTGTATAACTCACTCATGGCTATCCTTATAGCTTTTGCTTCCTTCCTTCTTGTCTCTACAACATTAACTTTTCTACTTCCCGGAGCATGGTTGGGAAGAGGATTTCAATTCACATTGAGTGCATCATCAAAAGTGATCCATCCAACTTTGATGAGCTGAAAGACCTTTCTTTTTAAAGTGATGCATGTCTCAATGTTATTGTTGCGATGTCGCGGTCATACAGATTAATTACCCTAGCTTAAATAGATTGTATAAAGCAAGTAAGGGGTTGATCCTATGAGGAAGGTTTGGTTCATATTTCTATGTTAGACGATATGCAATTTAGGGGGTTGAGGTTATCTATGCTATAACAAAATTAAACAATCTAGCTAAATTAAATAAATTATAAAACTATAAAGAGAACAAACCTTGGTTTCAAGTAGACATCCATCTATGAAAATCAAATCAATAATTGAAATGATACATAAATTTATATGTTGAATATTTATCTTTTCTTAATGCTAGTTAGTTAACCGATCCACAGTGTTACTAACCCTAACCATCAAACATCCACAGTGTCCATACTAGTAATTTAATTGAATGATAGCCTTAAGAACTAGATAAGTTGATTAATCTAGACACATAACTGTCTACAATACATGTTTGATTTGATCGAATGTTTTCCCTAAGATTAATAACATAGCTCCGCTACAATTATTAAACTCCGTTGCTTCACAAGTTTATATACCACAACTCCGATTTGGATGGCAAACTTAGCAATAGATTGTTTACAATAATAACTTAGAGTCCGCTCTAGCAATTAAAACAATCATAGGAAATAAGCATAGGAAAACAAACATATTCGTCATATAAACTGAAAAGAAAAGGTAAAATAAATTCCATAGTTCTTGAAATCCAAAGGTTTCTGTGTCCTTGCAACCAAGAAAAAGAGCTTAGCCTTTCATGTCTATTGAAAAACTAATCAAATGGAAAGAAGAATGCATGGTTTTGGGTTTTTGGAGGAAAAAATGTGTTTTTCTTCTCTTTTTTGGCCAACCCCCCTCCTTTATCTCTTTGTTTTTATTTGATAGGAAACCCTAATCCCCTTTTCCTACAAAATAGTCCTTTCCTAAGTAGACAATTTACATTTAAGTATTTCAACAACTTTTTTCCTAAAAAAGGATAAGTAGCCTTGCATAAAATCTTCAAGCTTTGACTTTGGACTTAGAGGAGCTAAATTGCCGAAATAAAGACTTAGATGTTGATTTGGATGCTTTGGGAAGTACTTTGGACTTGTTTCTTACAAAACATGTCTGTTGACAGACTTCATATGTCCTCTTATAAAACTCATATCTCTCTCATACGAGCTTTTTATCTGCTAATAATTGGTAGGATGATAGGTCTTCAAGTTAGGAATAAAAAAAAATGAGTTTGCATCTGGATTTCTCTAGCTCAAGATATTCAAGTTAGAAAGGTCAAAGGTCAACACTGGTACAATGCGAGATTTGTCTTTGAATGCTGTTATTTCCATGTTCTTTCTCTTTCTCTTTTTATTTTCTTTCCATATATGTATGGAAAGGTAATGCCACTGGGATCACTTTATTTCGACTATTAGAGCTTAAGCTCTGAACAAAACATCGATTGGATGTCAAATATGCCAATTATCTTTAATTTGCTTCCTTTTGAATCTTACAGCCAAAAAAGTCTTCCAAACATAAAACAAAGAATATCAAGGTATTTTATATATAAATTGTTGGTAAAATACTAGGTAAATATAGGTAAAACTATCGAATAATATGGTTGCATCAAATACCCCCACACTTAGCTGTTGCTCATCTTCGAGAATAGAGAGATAAAATCAAACTTAAATTACATAAATAAAATAACTATGACTAAATTCTTAATCTCTCATCAATGTCCAAGAATATATGTATTATAAACTAGAATAGAATCAAGAGGGATAAAAACATAAATTTCCATGAATTTGTTTACATGCGAACTTCAAAACTCAATTAATCATTAGGATTTAAATGAAATCTATGACATGCCAAAGTGATAGGTCCACTCATTGATATACACTCCAACACTCACGTGTTTAGTGCTTATGTGTTTGAATCTCTCAAATTCAATCAATGAATATGTTCTACCATAAGCTTGCTCTTAAATCTCATTTTCATTACTAAAATATTACAAGTAATGCATGAACCAAAAAGTCTAACTTTTTTTTTTTGTAATAGGGCTAGGGTTAAGGTGAGGTAAAAGAAAGGAAAAGAAAACGCTAAAACCAAAGGAAGTAGAGCATTCTAAAAAATTAATTCTTGAAACAAGATATCCCATCAAAGCACACAAATTTTTCATCTTTAAGCACCAATACTCAACTTCTTTTGATTTCAAGGTCCATCAACATGAAATTTTAAGAACACAATGAAACACTTTTCTTTTCTTTTCCTTTCCCTTTCTTTTTCTCTTTTTGTTTCTTTCACTTTTGGTAACTTTCCAACCATAATCCCATGAGATATCAATAAGTATATGCTCTATTAATCTTTAGCTAGGGGAACAGAAAAACATATAAAAATTTAAGGCTTATATATGGGTAAAGCAAAGAAAAGATAAACAAAAAGGGCTCGCTAAGGATAATATGCTTTAGGTTGGCTTTTTTGGCTCAAGTGGTTAAAATTCCTATTACCTTTATCATATTCATGTACACATGTAATGTGAATGTAATCTCAACAAGATATGAAGCACGTTCTAGAGATATATATCATTGAAAGAATGCACAATAAAAAATATATAATATTGAAGGCTCAAAAGCTTGCATTGGAACAACACTATAAAGTCAACATTACATATTTTCAAAGTCAATCATTTGACTAATTAAACTTTAAAACTTTCATGCACTCTCATTCATTCGATTTATATTTTCATTTATTTCAACTAATTCTCATATTCTCTCATAAACCATTGGGGGTTCAAAAGATAAAACTTAGATTTAAAAAAAAAATACAACAAAGAAAACCAAAATTTTCTTAATATTGAAATAAAAGAAAAGGAATATAAGAGAATGAAATAAAATGTGAAAAATAAAAGATAGGAGAAAAAGAAAATAAATTTGATTTTTTTTAGTTGCCTCCTAATAAACGCTTTTATTTTTATGTCAATGGCTCGACACATCACATGCTCATGCCTCATGATTGGTTCAGCTAACCCCACGAAAGCGATGAGTTTTGTCGTCCAACCTTCATAGAAAGTTTTCAATTAATGGCCATTGACCTTGAGCACTTTGATTGTTTTTAAACTTGTAATTTCAACTGCATAATAAAGAAAAAACATTAGAAATAATAAAGGGTCCAATCCAACGAGAGCGCAACTTTTCAAGAAAAAGTTTTAAACATGAATGATAAAGGACTTTGTCTCCAACATGAAACTCCTTTCCTGTAATCATTCGGTCATGAAGACTCTTGGTCTTTTCTTTGTAAATCCTTGCATTCTCATAGGCATGATTTCGTATCTCTTTCAACTCTTGCAATTGCAACTTTCTTGCAATCCCAGCAGCATTATAATCCAAGTTACATTGTTTAATGACCCAAAAAGCTTTGTGTTCAAGCTCCACTGGTTGCTGACATGCTTTTCCATAAATCATCCCTATAGGTGATTTATAAGCAGCCTGATAAGCTTAAAATGCATCATTAAGTTGCAGACTCCAATCTTGCCAGTTAGGTTGCACTGTTTTCTCCAAAATGGACTTGATTTCTCGATTTAAAATTTCAGCTTGGCCATTCGTTTGAGGATGGTAGGTTATGGAAGTCCGATGAGTCATATAGTATTTGCGTAATAATGCTTCCATTGAACAATTGCAAAAATAAGTGCCACGATCACTAATGATAGCTTTAGGGTTTCCAAACCTGTCAAATATGTAAGTCTTGACAAAATCTAAAACAACCTTAGCATCATTAGTTCATGTGGCGTCTGCCTTAATCCATTTGGACACATAATCAACAAAAAGAAGGATATAAAGATTACCAAAAGAAGAAGGAAATGGACCCATAAAATCAATACCCCAAACATAAAACATTTCACTTACAAGAATATTCGTTAAAGGCATTTGGTTCTTATGAGTGATATTACATGTTCTTTGGCATTTTTCACATGATTTGTAGAAGTGATGTGCATCCTTAAAAAGTAGAAGGCCAATAGAGACCACTTTAAAGTACCTTGTGGGCCATTTGTTTGCTCCAAAATGCCCACCACAAGAAGAGAATGATGAAAAGTGAGAATGAAATGAAATTCATCTTGTGGCACACATCTTCTAACTATTTGATCCACACAAAATTTCAACAAATAAGGAGTGTCCCAAAAATAATATTTAGCATCAGCTCGTAATTTGCCTTTTTGGGATTTAGACAAACCTAAAGGGAATTCTTTGGTGACCAAATAGTTCACCAAACCAGCATACCATGGTATTGTAGAGGAATGTAACACATACAACTGCTTGTCGAGGATGTCTCTCTTATTGTTTTGGTTTGTATATCTTTGGTCTTCAGTTATTTCAAGTGATCAGCCACATGGTTTTTTACCCCCTTTTTGTCTTTGATCTTAAGATCAAAATTTTGTAAAAGCAAGATCCACCTAATCAATCTTGGTTTGGACTCCTTTTTCTTCAAAAGATACCTTAAAGCTGCATGGTAAGAAAAAAAAAAGAATATTGTACCAAGTAAATATGATTTGAATTTTTATAGAGCAAACACCACTGCAAAAAGTTCCTTTTCAGCTGTTTGGTAATTGCATTGTGCTATGTCCAACATGTGAGAAGCATATACGATAACATGCAAATTCTTTCTTATTTTTTGCCCTAGTACAACCCTTACCATGTAGCCACTAGCATCGCACATTATCTCGAAATGTTCATCCTAATTTGGTGGTTGTATGATGGGGGCAGATATGACACACCTCTTAAGCTCATCATGGGCATCTTTACATGCTTGATCAAAAACAAAATCCACTTATTTGGCTAATAATTTGCATAAGGGTGTTGTAATCTTTGAGAAATCTTTGATAAAGCGTCGATATAAACCTGCATGACCAAGAAAAGAAGAAACTTCCCTCATGCATGAGGGGTAAGGTAATGATGAGATAACGTCTATTTTAGCTTTATCAACCTCTAATCCATGCGAAGACACAACATGCCCAAGAACTATTCATTGTTCTACCATGAAATAACACTTTTCATAATTTAAGACAAGATAAGTTTCATTGCATCTTTTCAAGACTAAATATAAACTTTCTAAACACTTATCAAAAGAATCACCATATACTGTGAAAATCATCCATGAAAACCTCAATTATTTTTTCAACATAGTAAAAAAAATACTCATCATGCATCTTTGAAAAGTTATGGATGCATTTCTAGTCTTTGAAGATATCTCATATATATTATCTTGAATTTTGATGTACAGCTAGTTAGGTAGAAGAAATGAACAAGAAGAGCATGTAGAACACACACCATGCATGTAACAACTCACACTCAAAATGCACTCTCAGCTTATTTAGTCATCTTTCTAACCCTAGATTTTCTATCCAAAACAGCACATCATGGCCTCTCTGTACTCTGAGCCTCCTACCATTGCAATTACTTCACTAGTTTTGCTTCTTCTCATTTCCCTTCCACCCACAATCCTCTCACAAAATTCCCCCATCCCCACTGACCCAACAGTAACTGATTGCACTCCAAGGCTGCTGCCACTGGCCCCATGTGCCCCATTTGTTCAAGGCATGGCTCAGACACCAGTTCAACCTTGCTGTGACAACCTCAACCAACTCTACCAAGAGCAGCCTGGTTGCCTTTGCCTCTTGCTCAAAGACACCAACTTGAGCTCTTTCCCAATTAATCGCACCTTAGCCCTGGAGCTGCCTGCTCTTTGCAACGTGCAAATTAACATTGCTGCCTGTTCAGGTATATAATATTCATTCTGAACATTCTAGATCATAGAGGCTGTTGTTCTTTACCATAATTCAAATCCCATTTTCAAGACTAGAAAGATTTAACTTTTTTTCTTTTATTTTCTCATTATGAATTTTCTTTACCACTACGTGTGCTAAAACTTCGCAATTTCTTGGTGAATCAGGGGCCCCTCAGGTCCTCTCTAGTCCACCAGCTTCTCAAGTTTTCCCGGGAGCACCCTCCAATTCTTCTGTTGGGAGACACACCGACTATTCTTTTGCTGGTATATATAATATTAATTTGGCTTTGCATCCATATATTTCATTCTTAGGTGAACCCTTTTTTAGCATTGCAGAATGATGGTCCCCTTATCAATGTTTACAAGTAGAGAGTGATTTTATTAACAATCTGAGTCTGGTATTTTATTTTTCTTTCCTGACCATGCTTCTTGTTTTCTTTTGGAACTCAGCTTCTCCTGTGGTTGAAGGGGAGCCAAGATCCTCCATCATGGGAATCGGATTTCATCGGAGTACTGGTGTTAAGTTGGAGGCAGAAGGTTCTTTGATGCTTCTGGTGACTCTGGCACTCATTTCTTTATCAAAAGCATTTCGTTGGGTCTAGGTTAATAATAAGCATGTTGTGTTTATCCTATATTGGTATTCTTAGTTATGATGTGATTTCTCTTCTTTGATTTATATCCGTATGCAACCCTTCTACTGGTTTTCAACAGTATCTACTGGTTTGGAGTGTAAAAGGCAAGTGCTTGAACGGCATTTTTTAACCTCCAGTGATTTTATTGCAGAAGGCTATGCAATCATGAAATCACATCCTAACTACACGGTTGCTATAATTTAATCATAAGACATGAAACCTTGAATACCACCTCAGCCCAAAATGCCACTTATCACTCAGAGTGAGCAGGAGTCGTCTATGAAAATACATTCGAGTAGTAGGTAGACAACGAACAAAGAGAACAGCCGGAAATTACCTAGCAATTTTTTTTGTCAAGATGAAAGTATCAATATGATTTTCCCATTCCACTTTGAGTTTTTCCCTTACTTGAGAGACTGCGGACGCTACTTTTCCTAAGCTACTTTGAGCTAACAGCTGCTTCTTTTCTCTGCCACGAATGGACGTGCATATACATACAACTTGACTATCTTGAAAATGCCGAGTCTTTTAACCATTTCTTCCCAAAAGTCCTATTCCAAATAATTTCCCAGATGGTTTCTCTAGTTAAGAATGGAAGAATAAGGTCAAACCCCCCCTTCCTATCAACTCTCAAGTTTTCAGTTGAAAACTCTTTCCAAGTTCAGCAAATCAGAAGACTTGCATAGAAACTGAAAGAGA
Organism: Populus alba x Populus glandulosa; assembly: GCA_033617975.1. Classification (NCBI taxonomy): domain Eukaryota; kingdom Viridiplantae; phylum Streptophyta; class Magnoliopsida; order Malpighiales; family Salicaceae; genus Populus; species Populus alba x Populus glandulosa. Next base: position 6,197,831 of record CM066157.1, read on the forward strand.
GAATTTCAGACAACCACACAAAAATATAGTGTGTGCTAGTAAACTGAACTCATACTAGGAATTTTTCTGTATTAATATCTCACAAAATAATTACATACATACATTTGAAAAGTTACAAAATAGAAGCATTACCTTGTCAATTAAGGACATTCTTTTGTAGGATCTATATCATAGTCCAGAAGTGGAGATTCTTCACATTCATTATAGAGTGACTATTCCAAACTAGGTGCCACCTCAGTTGGATTGGAGTCAAAGACATCAGAATTAGATGCTTCAGGTTCTTCTAAAAGATCCCGCGACTGGATTGACTCTTTGTATGCAGGTGTCTCCTTAAAATCTGCTGCCCCTCCATTGTACGTAGCCACAGCAATCCCACATGCAACTAGCTGACAAAGATAAGTAGAACATTAGCCCTAAAGAGTAACAAGGAAACTACTTCTACTAATCTAAACTGAGAGAGGAATCTACTACTGGAGATCTAGCAGAAATCATTCACACCAATTAAAGCTGCAAGCCAAAAGTCTAGAACATATAGGCTTATATAAGAAGTAGCTTCAAATTTTTCACTATCCAAACTGAATTAAGGGTTCTCAGCCATCGTAAGCTTGACATGCACAGAGGTCAAGCAGAGATAGTTTTCAGCTTCCATGTGCTTATTCTTTTTATTCTTTTCTTTCGGAAGTGAAAGAAATAATAAAGAAGAAAACTTTCATAACCTTGGTCATAGCTAGTCAAATAGCAAGAAAACTAGTATTCCGTGTTAGAAAATTCTATCCCCGAATATCCAAAAACATTTCTCTATCTGTATCTTCTCTTCGTATTCGTTTTCCATTTTTCTTTCCATATTAGCCAGATCATGCACCGGTAAAAGGAAAACACAATCAAATGTATTAAAGAAACAAAGGATCACCCTTTTCTTCTTCCATTACATTACATTTCATTACATAATACCAAATGTATCCTAAATTCATACACAAATGGAGTATTAATTTGCAGCAACTTGAAACCATTCAAAAAATCTTCTACCCATTGATTTCTAAGAATTGTTAGAGTATATCTATAATTAGTTGATAATTGTAATTGCATCAGATATCTGAGATCATAACAGGGACAGAGAACAAAAAGTTCCTGGATCACATATAATAACAACTTAAGTAATCATTCTCGAAAGTACAACCAATACTCAGAATCTAAAGTCTAAAAACAAAATTTTCTTTACCCACAGTTTGTTGGGCAATGTTAGAAACAATCCATACTCAAATGACTATAACTAGATTCAGCTTAAATTTCTAGTGGTCAATAGATTCACCCCGTCAATAGCATAGGATAAGAAAATGGAAATTTACCATGCATATGAGGCAAATAACTATAATTAACAGCAGAAAGCCAGAAACAAGAGCAACAAAACTTGAACAAAATATAAAAGTAGACAAGCATATCATACCGCAAAAACAATACCAAAAGCCCACATATACTGCACGAAGAAGCCAAGACCATCCCACTGTGGACCTTCCCAGAAATCAGGCTCATCCCCAGGAAGCTCTGGCAAGAAATAGCCATCATAATTCTCACCAACACTTGTACTAACATTTTTAACTTCACCATTAACATTTCCATCACCACCACTACCGTCCCTTTTATTCTCTTCTTCTTTGGTCGAAGTAGTTGAGCTCCTCCTGTTCTTGCTGTCGAACTTGCCAATTCTAGAGACAGAGGAAAGTTTCTTGTTGGAAGCTGAGACTATATGGAGGCGATCTTGAGGTGATCTTCTGAGTGGAAACAGGAAATGAGGACGGCATGGAGTGTGGGTGTAAGGGTGGTGTCTCGTGGGGTTGGTGTAGAGGATTCTGCCTCCCGCACCATTGCCATTGGCGATGAAGAAAGACATGAATTCGAGGGCGAGTGAGGGGATGAGATTTTGCGAACTATGGAGACTAGTATTGTGAGGATAAAATGCAAGCCTTTTGCTGTGTTCCTCTCTAGTTTTGTGGGCTTGGCTTGAACTGGTAAGCCTAGTCTTTATTGTGCTTTAAAAATATCACAGTGTAACTACTTTCAATTGGGTCTAAAACTGTGGTCCTTGTCTATTTCTTACAATTGTTTTTGCAAACACATAGCAAAAACAAAACATAAAATTCCTTTATTCTTTTTAGTTTTCTTCTCTTTTTTCAGTTTTTTGGATGAAAAGTAAAAAAAATACATGTTCATTTCTTACAGTTTTAGAACATTTATCCAACTTAGAAAACTAGAAAATGTGTTTATATTATACTGCTTTTCATTTGGAGAGAAATTGTATTCAAAATAAATATGTTTTCTAAGATGTTTTTTTATATTTTGATGTACTTAAGTATTTTTTTCCTAATCTTGATGGTATTGTCCATTTTTTAATTTATTTATCATTATTCCAAGAGACGTTTTTCACCTAATTAAATTGAATGAAATGCAAGAATAAACACAATAAAAATAAGACATTTTCACTATTAAGTTTCTATTAATAATAAAATTCAACACCCGAAACAATATTAATTAAAATATAATAAAATTATTAAAATTTATTAAATTATTCCGAAGAACAAGAAAAGAGAGAAAGAATCTTAAGGGTTGGACCATTTAAAACAATCGTAGTATATTTATGAATTCAATTACAATTAAAAGAAAGATTCAGTCAAAATATAAACCTAATTTGTTAACAACTCTGCTAACTCGGCAACTCTGCTTGTCATTGGGATTAACATTCAACTTTAAACCTAAACATTGATTTATGTCAATGAAACCACTAAAAGCAAAACAAACTATTCAAACAACATGGCCACCATTTATATAAGACAATTGACATTGACAAAAATGCATGAGTAATGACAAGTAGCTAACAATCAATGTTACTTTCATTTTGAATAAAAAAAGACTTGCATACACACTCTAAATATGCATGTGCTTGCACACACTTTGTGCAAGTGTAAACAATTTAGCTTGCTCATGATAGCCACGTAATGTTGAAAACACCGTATCTTTATTTTCTTCTAGAAACCCTAACTTACATATATTCTTTCCTCACTCTTTCTCCATGTCTTCTTCTTCAACAAAGAATTAATGACAAGTTTGAATGGTCTTTTTGGTGGGGGGTATTATATTATAAAAGGGATTTAATAATAATTGGGATGATCTAGTAATGTGATGTCTATCCACAACATCATACTCTATTATGATTTGTTGCACACGTATAACATCGCAATGATCATTGTCTTGGATTAGGATTTTCATGGTTTAAGCGGAAACAACAAGAGTTCTTATCCTTATCGATAAGAAAAAAAAAAGAATCAAGTCGTCACATAGTATTTTGGTCACTAAGAATCATAACTGGTCTCAAAGTATGAATATGAGGACTTGTTGTGTAAAGGGGGGACATATCACCCTTAATATACCTTACTTAAGGCAAGCTGCATTGTTTATTTGTCTGAGTTATGTTTTTATTCACTAGTTTGTCTAAGGTTTAAGAAACGTTTTCCTTGCTAAGGAAATCTTTATCTTAAAAATTAAAGGTATATTCTTGTCAATTCATTTAAATACCTAGAATATGCATTACTTGGTAAAATTCATACCTCAAATATTAATTAAACAAATTGATTTTTATGGTATTTTTGAAAATTTGGCCAAATACTAAAGGATAATCACAAACTTCTTGTGATACTCATTAATATATTTTTTTTCATATTTTTTGAAATATGATAAAAATGCAATTTTTATTTTTTATTTTTTATGAAGTATGCAAAAAAAATTTAGAATTTGATCATATGCAAAAAAATAACAATGTATTTTTTGTATTTTTTTCAAACAAGGAATTTATATATTAAATGTATTTGTTTTCTAAATTTTTAAAGAAAGAAAAAAACACAAGTATATTTAATAATGGATCAGTACCTTATATTGTAATTTACATCCCAAATATTAAATAAAATAGTTGGAAAACTTGTGAGGGACTCATAAATAATTTTAAAATAATCACTGAATTTCTTTAGAATTTTTTTAAATTATTTGAGGTTAGTTTGGAAAAAAGCATAAAACATGAGAAAATAAACACTACTGAAAAATCAATATGGCATGTTTGCCAAACACACCCTTAACTGAAAATCATTGGCTTTAAAATTGTCTTAAAATTATATTTGACAACGCGCCTTAAGAACAAAATATGGTGTTTTTTCCTCTAAGAATTTTAAATTAACCATATGTTGCCATAGCAACTGAAAAGGAAATGCGTAATGAACATCCAATACAAACATCTAATAAACATAATGAAAAGGGAGGGTGTGCTCATTAAGCTCCACCCCCTTATCAAAGTTTGAGGAATACCTTAATAATGTTGCCTTTTTTGCTTGGAATTTTTTGCTCCTTCCTCAAGCTTCTAGTCCACTAGTATTTCTTCTTTTACTTTTGAACTCAAGAGCTTTGCCTTCTATTTCTTTCTCTCTATTTTTTATCAATCTTTCATAGCTTTTTTATCAAGAGACTTTTGCCGATTTAATCCTCTAAGTTTTTGTCCTTCTTTTCTTTGTTCCTCTGTGATTTCTTTTTCTTTATAACTTTAAAAGGCACGTAGTTGTAAAATCATTTGTGGGTTAGAAGGTGGTTTTTCAAAACTAAATCATAAGAGATTTTTTTTATTTTTTGCTTTTTTTTTCTTAGGAGATGATTCTTCTATCTTATTCTTCTATTTTTCGGCTCTCTAGATGTTTAACAAACTCTTGGAGCTTCTAGAAAAAGTTTGGAACTTCATAACTAAAGCTTGGGAGAAAATGGTTGAAGCCAAAGCCATAGATCCTGACGACCAAAACCTTGATGTCTTCTCCCAAGTGCAGGAGTGTCGAAGTAATAAATAACCCGGCAAGACTGGGGTCGAACCACAGAGAGGTTAATTCTATAAATTATAAATAACAATACAACAATAATAACAACAATAATAACAATAACAGTAATAGTAATAATAATATTAATAGTACTAATAATAATAATAATACTCAGTAAGTGGCGTTGTTATACCTGAGAATGATCTAAAAGATCGGGTCACAGGTTTCCAGCCTATATACTGATTTTATGAAAAGATCAAAGAGATATATTATATAATATAAACAGATTTCTGATGCGAATGAACAAGGCAAGACCAACAATGTTAGGATCCTTAGTCAAACACGGAGCATACTTAATGTACATAAAATATAACAAGAATGTAAATAATAATAATAATAATAAAGAAGAAAAAGAGGAAGAAGTTAATGAGAGCTTTGAGATGGAAGATTAATATAAGGATTAAACAATGATAAAAATAAATGTCAAGGTTAGAGGATCCACTAATGGTATTTCAAACAAGTATAGTATAAACTTTTACTACTCAACTTGGAAACCACACACGAAGGAGGTTCCAATCAGATTATAAATTGTTAACATGATTACATTAATTATCTTATTCGAATAATGGTAATACTTGTAAATGTTGTCAGGCATTCATGATTATAACTTAAATTAACAACAAATCAAGTTCCTTCATAGCTCAGGTGTCGGTTATACCATACAGTATGGGCTATGAAAGTGCCAAGTATTTGTTGTACCAAGTGTTATACAACATAAATCTAGATTAACCTTTCAACAAGCAAAGTATTAAAAGTGAACAAGATAACAAATATAAAACATGTTAATATCAAGCATTAAAGTCCATGTTGAGTTTATACTATACTTATTTTTACACCATTAGTGTACCCTTTTCACCTTGACATAATAGATTTAGCTAAACATAATGAAAGAAAGAAACATAAATAAACAAGATAAGAACATAATTATACAAATAAAGGAAAGGAAATGAAGAGCATAAACAAGAGATTAATATAACATCAAATAAAACTTAAACATTACAAAATACAAAGAAAGAGAGCAAGAGCATGATCTTGATCTGAACACCAAGATGCCTAAATGCATGGCAAATGCCTCCTTTTATAGGCCAAAATTTGAAACTATTGAGTGGGTGGCCACATCTTGACTTGGTGAAAATCCTTATCTTCTTGTTTGAAAAAAACGTCATTGCTAACATCATAACTGGAACCATATGTACTCATGAAAGTTCTAGAAAATTCTCTTAGCTTTCCAGGAAAAAAAAATTGAGGTCATTTGGACTTCTAGAACTCAAGATATGGGCTGAACACTGAACAGTGTCTGGGCTGCAGGACAGATTTGGACTTCTCCGTTGTTGCTATAATTTGGACTTGAAAACGGCCTTTTTAAATCTTGGTGTCCTAATGAAAGTTGTAGGCCTATGTCTTACCAAATCTGTGTAAAATGTTGAGATCATTTGGACATCTAGAACTCGAGATATGACCCAATTACAGAATAGTGTTCTAGTTTGCACTTCACCAACATCTCTTTTCTAAGCTTCACCCTTCTTTATCTTCAAAATTTTAGTAGTTGAATTCATCAATCAATCCTTTGATTTATATGATAGGCCTGCATTTAAGATGAACATTTACCATATATTAAGGTATCTTATAGTATTAGACTTGTTATTATAGAACATGCTTTAGTTAAGGAGTTATTGATACTTTAAGTACAAAATGATGATATAAAACCTTGATAAACATGCACTTTTTAAGTACTAATCACACCCCCCATCCAGCTTATTACTAGTTCCTAGTAATCAAAGTGTTAAAATAGAAAAACAATTTGCAAGTTCCACAAAGCAAGGCATTCATCATTCAACTTCCATTAATCTATCCAGATAAACAAACTCTCATTAAATTTATATTTGATTCCCCTACGAGACACCCCTACGAGCTTAACAACTCGGGTTGTAGATACTGATACGTAGATAGTGCAATGTTTGATTCCCTTAAGCTTTTCTTCTTAACCCATGTAACAAGCTTTGGGCCAATAGCTCCCAAGTTAGTTGACTTTAGGGTATTAGGTGTTAAAACACTCCTTCGGGCTTAATTGCTTAGGTTAAGGAGGCTACGAAACCAAACTTATCTACTTTTTTATTATCATCAATATTATCAATTTTTTTTTTTTTTGCAAATTGTGTACTATCCCTTCCCTTAGTTGTTACCTTCAACAAAAGAACATAAATAATGTAATAATCCAATGTGCAACCCACGATCATATGTTAAAGTGTGTGTGTGAAAAATAAAGGTTTAATAATACTTATTAAATGAGTATATGAGCAGAATCAAGTGATAACAATGCGAGAGTTTGTAAACCTGAATATTTCAAGAAGTATTATGATAGACCTTGGTAATGATACTTACTAAGATGCGTCTCAAGAGTTAATAAAACAGACTCCTTACTCTGCCATCCTAATAACAATTTTGTCAAATGGTTTTAATAATAGCAAAAACATTTAGTAAGTTAGTTTTTTTTTTTTTAAATGTCAACTACTACCCTCCCCCCCAACCAAAACGAGACATTTCGTCAATGTCTGAAGGTAGAAAGATAGAGTATATAAGACATAACCTGAAACAACAAACAATGACAAACCTGAAACATACTTAAACAAATATAAGAAGTAACAAAACAAAATAATATGTTATTAATAAAACCAAAAGACATAAGGTTTCACAAATGAAGGCTCAAATCTAATCTAAGCTTTTTATGGCTTTCCTTAGTTGACCAATTTAGGCAACTCATGCAAGGATCAATGACAGGGATGAAAGATTGTAGTTGGTCAATCAATTGTCCAGCAGTAGCAGCAGAAATTATGATTTGTCGTGTTGAAGATGTTAGAAATTCTTGTTCCACAGCTTGATCAAGGAAAGACAATAATTTATCATAGAAACCATTAACATTTAACAAACCTATAGGTTTATGGTGAATGTGCAGTTGGGCCCAAGATGAAATATGAAAGATCTCGTTCAACGTGCCTAGACCACTTGGTAAGGCAATGAAGGCATCAGCATGGTTAAACATGGTATTCAGCCGATCAGACATTATAAAGCTTTGGGGACAACCCCAAAAACTTGACTGCCTCCTAAAAATATAGCCATTAACACACCTCCCATTAACCCAAGGTTGCCTCCCTCATACACTAAATGAATCTTTCTCCCAGCTAGTACCCGACCAAGATGATTTGCTGATTCTAAAAACTCTTTTTCTTTCCTAGGTCTAGATCCACCAAAAACACAAATATTCCGTATGTGATGACTTGAGGAACCTGCCATTTCTACACACTTCTATATTTGATGAATGTATGGGTTGAGTAGAAATGAAGGGAAGGAAGAGAAGAATTTATAGATGAGAAATTAAAAACGCAATCATACCACCTATATGTAAGCCAGTTGTTGTCTCACACTCTCTCTCTTTATTTATTTATTTTGACAAAGCATGTATGTACAGGTAGTTGTGATTGTGGCTCACATCTTCCCTTGGTTTTACGTCCAAGAATGGCTTAAACACCCTTTATGGGTCGGGGATAGGCTTCCCATCCAGTTTTCTTAAAAACTGGCAAACAGGGTGTTTTTTAGTCAGATTCCCAAGATTAAGTCGATCATGTTTTTTTATGGAATTGTGGCCATAAATCATGAATTACACGATGCACATCTCTACTAGGATGCGTCTCAAGGGTCAATAAAAGATTATCTAAAGACCCCTTACTCAGGCCATCCTTAATGAATTGTATCTTATCTTCACGGTTTACAGATACCATTCCTAAAGAACGACATGTTGCATTGCAAGTGCATCTGGCACATCTGTGACAGACTTTTAGTCGTTTTGCACGTCGTTTCTTTGCAAAAGTGCTTATACCTGTTCCAGGCATGTGTGAAATGAAAGAATTGGAGGACTCACCTGATAATCGGACCTTTGCTTCAATTAGCTAATGAATATTTTCAAGAATTCCATGATTCATTAACAACCTCAATCTTGCAAACCTAGCACGGTAAATTTTTGTAATCGCATTTAGAGGCAGAGCGGGAAAATAACTTTTCAATTTTTCAAGAGTGGTGTCCATTTTAAAAAGAGAATTAGAGAAGAGATTCAAATAAGGAAGAAAGAGCAAAGAATTGTACAAATATATATAGAGATAAGTTATTATAGGAAACTGAAAGAACCGACTTAAGTCACGGAGTACCGTTATCCGCCATTTGACCGGGGTGAGAGAGAGACTAGAAAAACAAAAGATACACCAAAACAAAATACAATACAATGTGAGAAAAAGAATCAATCTTTATATACAGGATCACTCAATTCAATAGAGTCATTTTCAACCGAAAAATTGTCAAAATAAACTTTCAAACGATGCCCATTTACCTTGAAAACATTGTCATTCTTTGGATTCTCGATATCACAGGGCCCATATGGATACACATGTTTCACAATAAAAGGACCACTCCATCTTGATCTTAGTTTTCCAGGAAATAAATAGAGTCGAGAATTATAAAGCAAGACTTTTTGACCAACATTGAATGTTTTTCTCAGTATTTTCTTGTCATGAAAGTCTTTGATTCTTGCTTTATGAATTCTCGAATTGTCATATGCATCCTCAACTATTCCTCTAGGCACTTTTATAGATCTATCAGCAAGTAAAAGAGTTACAGAAGTTGGTTTTAACTCACCTAGATTGAGAATTTGAAAGACTGAATATGGAAGTAAATTCACACTAGCTCCAAGATCAAGTAAGGCTCTTTCAATTTTATGTTCTCCAATAAAGCAAGAAATTGTAGGACAACCAGGGTCTTTATATTTCAAAGCATTATTGTTCTAAAGAATTGCACTTACTTGTTCGGTTAAAAAGACTTTCTTTTTCACATTCAGTTTTCTCTTCACAGTGCACAGATCTTTCAAAAATTTAGCATAGGAAAGAACATGTTTAATAGCATCCAACAAAGGTGTATTGATCCTTACCTATTTGAAAGTTTCAAAGATTTCAGAGTTGTGATTGACTTTCCTATGTTTGGTTATGGCATGAGGAAATGGGAGTGTTGGAGGGGAATCAGCCTTTTCTTTGCAATGTTCAAGCTCAACCTCTTCCTTACCCTTAGAGATAGACTCATCATCTTTCTCACAAGGTTCAAGAGTGGGTTTTTCAATAACCTTACCACTACGAAGAGTGATGACTGATTTGACTTGATCCATGTGTTGGCTTCCAGAACTACTTGCATTTGCATTGTATTGCCCCTTTGGATTTTGTTGTGGTTGAGATCAAGGTTGTTAAAAACGCTTTTTTGACACGACACGAAATATATAATATAAACTTGGATCATAAACTCGAATCGTAAAATCGTAAGAAAAAATATTTTAACTAATTATATATTGACAATTTTAGTCAAGCAGTAAATAATAATATAACACTATTAAAATAAAAATGAAATAAACAATACAAGTATCCAAATACCTTGAAATATATAATTCAAATAAAATTTCATTTATGGTTTAAATAACTTAAAAATATGAAAAGAAAAAAAATAAGATTGAACAACTATGTTTTATTGATAGAGTTTTAGAACAATTTCTAGAGGACTGATCTTGAAACACACTGTAGGCAACTAGTAAGATGATACAACATTATAAGGTATATCACCAACTTCAAAAAAAAAATTTAATAGAGACCAATACAGTGAACCCGTGACAACGAGAATAAAAACATACAAAATGACATCAATTTAATCTCATGCCACCTCACCTTCCACTTTTTTTATGTTAGTAACAATTCCTAGAAATAATGTCCAAATACCCCCCCAAACAAGACATGTATTTCAAGTTCTCTCTGAGTCTTTGTCGTCTCTCTTTAAAGTTAACAAATGGTTAGTATAAAACACAGTATTTCTCTCTATATAAGTATTCCTATCTCTTATTTTACTCTTTTGATTCATCACCATCTACCTCTATCTTCCCATGATTTCGATCCTCCGATCATGCCTTTCCAACCTAAAATACAGTATAAGGTTTTCCCATACCCAAGATCCTCTAATGCTAGTGTTAGTCTGTTAAGATTGAAAATTTGAGATTTGGGGCAACGAGGAAAGGGAAGACTGAGGAGTGGGGACTATGTAGTGAAGTGTCAGGGGACTCAGATAGAAAGGTAGTAAATTTTTTAACTTTTGTGGGTTACAACTCGAAATCGGTCAAACTCGGTCAAAATTGGTCAAACTCGTAAAATCGGTCCGATTTTACTGATTTTAACCGAGTTTGAGTTTTAACCCGATTTGACACGTTTTATACATGTTGACTCGTAAAATCGTAAGATTTTAAGATTCAACTCGCGATTTTAACAACCTTGGTTGAGATGGAAACTTACCTTTCTCTTGAAAACTAAGAGCAGATGTTAATTTTGCAAGAGTATTTTTAAAATCTGTCATGGTTTAAGCAAGTTAAGTGTTGATTGTCTCCTGCTTTTCAATGAATGCATGCAATGTTTCTTCAAGATTTCTTCTAGGAATGGGAGCATGAGGTGCATATCCATGAGAATTTTGAAAATTATGGTATGCTTGAAACGGTGGCTATGAAGTTTGTGCATTGTTGCTATCACTCTTCCAACTGAAATTTAGGTGATTTCTCCAACCAGAATTATACGTTTGTGAGTATGGGTTATGATTGGGTCTTTGGAAATTATTTAAAGCATGGGCTTGTTCATAGAGGCATTCTCTAAAAGAAGGCAAAGTTGGCAATCATTTGTTGAGTGTTCCTTGGTTTCACAGATTTGACACACAATGTCTTGAACAGATTTTAATTGACCACTCTTTTTCAATTCAAGTGCTTTGACTTTTCTAGCTAAAGATGCAAACTTGGCTTGGAGGTCATGATCTTCCCTAAGGTTGTGCATACCTCTACTAGATGTATGAGGTTGAGTTTTACTTGGTGCCTCATAAGTACCTGTGGTGTCCCAATTTTGAGCATTTTCAGCTAGCAAGTCTAGGTACTCCATTGCTTCATTAGGGTCTTTATCTTCAAAAGTTTCATTGCACGTCAATTCAACCATTTGTTTATCTCTAGATGTTAACCCTTCATAAAAATGTGAAACCAATCTCCATGTTTCAAAACCATGATGAGGGCAAGTATTAAGCAAGTCTCGATACCTATCCCAACATTGGTAAAATGTTTCTCCTAGCTTTTGAGTGAAAGTGATGATTTGTCTTTTGAAAGAGTTTGTTCTGTAAGACGGAAAAAACTTCTTTAAAAATTGTTGTTGCATTTCATCCCAAGCACAAATAGATCCTGGTTTCAAATTTTATAGCCATGTTTTAGCTTTATCTTTTAATAAAAAAAAAAGGAAAAAGCTTTAATCTAATAGTGTTTATGCTACAATTTGAGTCATTATAGGTGTTACAGACCTCCTCAAATTCCCTTAAATGCAAGTACGGATTTTCTAGGTCTAAGCCCTGAAAAGAAGGTAAAAGTTGAATAATGTCTGGCTTCAAATTAAAATAAGATGCATCAGGAGGAAAAACTATGCATAAGGGTGCACTTGCTCTTGTGGGATTCATGTGGTCTCTAAGTGTTCTCACACGGTTATTCTTATTATTCTCATTATGAAGCGATTGGTTATCTTCTTCGGCCATATTTTCTGAAAATGATGAGGATACCCTACAAAGTCTACCATTTAATATATATGACCAAACTCTCATGCACGTGTAAGAAGAGAATAAAAGGAAGAAAAGAAAAGAGAATAAAAAGAAACAAAAACTTGACACGAATTTAAATGGAAACAAAAGTTAGATAAAATGAAAAGTGCAAAGAGAAAATAAAATAAATATTATAATTTATACAAGAATTTGCCTCCCTGACAACGACGCCAAAAACTTGACACGACTAAAAGATTGATGTCTTCTCCCAAGTGTAGGAGTGTCGAAGTAATAAATAACCCGGCAAGACCGAGGTCGAACCACAAGGAAGTTAACTATATAAATTATAAATAACAACACAACAATAATAAACAACAACAACAACAACAACAACAATAATAATAGTAATACTAATAATAAAAATAATAATACTAATACTAATAATAACAACAATAATAGTAGTAGTAATAGTAGTAATGATATTAAATAATAATAATAGTAATAATAAAAAGGACTTTGAGATGTAAAATTAATGTGAGGATTAAACAATAATAAAAACAAATGTCAAGGCTAGAGGATCCACTAATGGTACTTCAAACAAGTATAGTATAAACTCTTATTGCTCAACTAGAAACAACACACAAATGAGGTTCCAATCATATTATAATTGTTAACATGATTACATTAATTATCTTATTCGAGTAATGCCAATACTTATAAATATTATCAGGTATTCATGGTGATAATTTATGTTAAAAACAAATCAAGTTCCTTTCATAGCACAGGTGTAGGTTATACCATATGGTTGGGCTATGAAAGTGCCAAACATTTGTTATACCAAGAATTATTCAACACAAATTTAGATTAACCATTTAACAATCAAGGTATTAAGAGTGAGCAAGATAATAAATATAAAACATATAGTATCAAGCATTAAAGTCCATATTGAGTTTATACTATACTTATTCTTACAACATTAGTGTAACCTTTTCACCTTGACATAATAGATTTAGCTAAACATAATGAAAGAAAGAAATATAAATAAACAAGATAAGAACATAATTATATAAATAAAGGAAAGGAAATGAAAAACATAAACAAGAGATTAATATAACATAAAATAAGACTTAAACATTACAAAATACAAAGAAATAGAGTAAGAGCATGATCTTGATCTGAGCACCAAGATGTCTAAATGTATGGCAAATGCCTCCTTTAATAGGTCAAAATTTAAAACTATTGATTTGATGAATAATTGTTGAGTGGGTGGCCATATCTTTACTTGGTAACAATTCTTATCTTCTTGTTTGAACAAAATGTCATTGCTAACGTCAGAATTGGAACCACCTTACTCATGAAAGTTCTAGGAAATTGTCTCAGCTTTCCAGGAAAAAAAAATTAAGGTCATTTGGACTTCTAGAACTCGAGATATGGGCTGATTACTCAACAATGTCCAGGCTGCGGGACAGATTCAGACTTCTTCGTTGTTGCTATAATTTGGACTTGAAAACGATATTTTTAAATCTTTGACTCCACATGAAAGTTGTAGGCCTATGTCTTACCGAATTTGTCTAAAATATTGAGGTCATTTGAACATCTAGAACTCGAGATATGACCCAATTACCGAACAGTGTTCCAGTTTGAACTGCACCAACATCTCTTTTCTAAGCTTCACCCTCTCTTTATCTTCACAATTTCAGTAGTTGAATTTATCAATCAATCATTTGATTTATGTGATAGGCCTATATTTAAGATGAACATTTACTATATATTAAGGTATCTTATAGTATCAGACTTGTTATTATAAAACATGCTTTAGTTAAGGAGTTATTGATACTTTAAGTGCAAAATGATGATATAAAACCTTGATACATGCACTTTTAAGTACTAATCAGAGGGCAAGTATGAAAGTCATTGTGGGAAAACAAAGTGGTAAATTTAATGTTTAAACTCATACTAATTGATCTGAGCAAATCTTTTAAACTTGGGTTAATATTCTAAATTCATAACCCGTGAAATTAAAAAACATGGGTTCAATTAAAATTTTTATTTGTCAACCAGTTCAATGCTAAATGATAAAATTTAAAACAAATCTTGAATTAAAAAACTAACCAAAAAAAAATGAGCATCAAATATGAGAGGAGAAAAAAAATGAAGGGGTGAAATTGAAAAGGAATAAAAACTTCTAAAATTATCTTGAATAAAAAGAAAAATCAAAAGAATAAGAACCAAATCTAATAAATAATAAATTAGAGGATGTAATTGAAAACAAAAGAAAATTTGAGAAATGAATTAAAACAAAATAAATAGGTATCATGAAATTAAAGACAAAATCAAAAGAAAATGAACTTGAACTTGAACTTAAGAGCTAGTATAAAAATATTGGAGGGCCAATCATGAATTTATAGGAGGAGAGAGAGAAAGAAATGAAAAAAAATTAAAAAAGAAAAAGAACAACAAGAATGAGGCTAGGTCATGCGCCTAACATATAGAGAAAGGGCTTGCATGTGGGCCTACAAATCCAGGCCCCTGCACACAACCTTTAATTTTTATTTAAATGCATGGGCTGGACAACATGTCATTAGCCCTAATACTTTGAATTGTCTACAAGTCTCTAGATTTCGACTACTGATGTGACTAGAATAACGGGGTTAGTTTTTTATCCAAAAACTCATTTTTAACCAAAAACCTTTAGGAAACACCTTAAAAACCTTGTTAAATTAATCTATGGCATCCAAAAACACAAAAAACCGACCCAAAATCAACTTGAAACTAAATTTTTTTCCAGAACTCAAATGTGTTTTTTATGCGTTTTCAAGGGGGGAAAACACATAATATTAAATATACTCATCATATGGAACCATTTGACACAAATATAGATCGTTTTGGTGGCCAAAACCTTCATCAATAACAACTTTCTTTCTCTAAGCCGGAATCTAGTGACCCCATCTCTCTTCTCCACTGAAAAAGGACTTAAAAAATAGGAAAATAAAATTTGATACTGAAATATATATTTTTTAAATTATAGGGACCAATCACCTAATAGCTTAAAAAAATGGGGTGTGAAAATAAACTTTTTAAATAAATTGCGAGATACCACTTATTTTACCTGTAATTTCAACTTAAGTTTCTTCTCTTTCAATTCAATCGTCGCCCTACAAAAAAGATACAATTAAATTCTAATTTTGACTCAAAATGACTCAATTGTAAAAAATATATAGTTTGAGGATCAAATTAATTTTTTTAAAAAAATATACTATTTCAATCTACAATTATTTGTGAGATGATATATAATAAAAATATTTACATTGAAAATACTATACCTTTTAGCTTTATACTTAATAAATTGTAATCGTATGGATGTATTTCTTTAACCTTAGAGAAAGTGAGATTTTTCATATTTATCTGATGACTCTCTTTAACCATCGCAAAAACATGGGGCGGTGGTGTGTGTTCATTTCTCGAGACAGGACATAAGTTTTTTAATAAATTCATCCGCTTCATAGGTTCTGTGTCTGGCTATGGTGGCGGAAATAACACGTGGCTGCATATACGGTGGACGTGGAGCTTTGCATGAACAAGAGCCGCAGTGATTGACTTTAGCTGGCTTCTCGAGGTTAGTGAATAGCCAGACTTCACTGTCGGCGCCGCTTTGAAATGCAGTCGTATAATTGGCAAAGCTCGGCTTCTAGATTCGGCTCACAACACGAAAGTAGTTGTAGCGTTTACACGTGGGTTAGTTGAGGTTAACTTTTTTTTTTTTTTTAATTGACATCGATTTATAGTTTAATAAAACTGCAGGTTTTTTTTTCGTGAAATATGTAAAATGTTATCATTGAAGATGTTTTTCAATTTTTAGATGGAAAAATATTTTATATATAAATTTTTTTTAATAATAATAAGATGATTATGATAATGATAAAAAAAAAAAAAAAGTGATGGATGAGGAAATAGTGGTAGTGATTATATGATGGAGGTGATGAAAAAGATACTGATGAGATGATGATAATAATGATGCTCATTATGATGGAAAAGGTGGTGAAAGATGAGATTGTTGTGATTATGATGAGATAAAGTTGATGATAAAAAAGATATTGAAAGAAGAAATGGTAATGAAAAAGAAAATAATTATGGAGATGGTAGTGATGATAAGGCGTAGATAGTAGATAAAATAATTGAATAACATTTTAAAAGTCTATTTCTTTTTACATTTTAAATGTGTTTTTGAAAAAAAATTAAAATTTTTTAATTTTTTTCTTTGTTTTAAATTAATTATTTTTTGGTGTTTTAATATTATTTTAATGTATTGATGTCAAAAATTTATTTTAAAAAATAAAAAATATATATTATTTTGATGTATTTTTAAATAAAAAATATTTTTAAAAACAACTATTACCATAACATTAAAGTAGCTCTAAATAAATTATTATTCATAAAATAATTTTATAGGATTTTATGTGTAAAT
Source organism: Populus alba x Populus glandulosa (assembly GCA_033617975.1). Classification (NCBI taxonomy): domain Eukaryota; kingdom Viridiplantae; phylum Streptophyta; class Magnoliopsida; order Malpighiales; family Salicaceae; genus Populus; species Populus alba x Populus glandulosa. The sequence continues at coordinate 6,214,826 of CM066157.1, forward strand.
TCTTTTTACAGTAAATAAATAAAATTTAAAAATTGACTATAAATTATTTTATAAAAAATAAACATAAAAATTTAAAACAAACATAAAAATATTTTATATATATAAAATATCTCCTAAAAAAAGAGATAAGAGAGACAAGTTAGGTTACGACTTGGCCACTTGGGACAGGCAATTCTTTCTTTTTCTCGAAGAAGGGACCACGAAAATGTTGTTAACGTAAACGTGGGGCCCTCTTTCGAGCAAATCTAAAGTAGGGCCCATTAAAGAAAGGATGAAACGTTATTCCAATAATTGAAACCCAAAAGATACCTGCATCCAAGTTGTCTTGTAGTCAACCTAAGATATATATATATTTTTTTTTTGTCTAAGCCAATTTCACATCTTTATTTGCTAAATGCTTACTCGTCATTTTTCAGCCATAGCTCGATTAGTATTCTTTACGTCGGAGAGGCTGAAACAAAATAGTAATTTCATTTTTTTAATAAATGTAGCAGTTGGATATTGATGGTCTATGTAACATCTAATAAAAAAGGAATTTATTTGATTTAATTTTGATGTATGAAAAATGATTTTTTTATCAAAGAAATGAGCAAAATAGAGAGAATAAGAGTTTTTTTAAAATCTCGGTGTAATATAGAAGAAGAAAAATTGTTGATTTCATCTATTTTTATCATGATAAATTGATGCAAATGTAGAGCACGGTTTCCAAGCAGAAACTACTCCTTGAATAATTGAGGATAGAGACTTATTCGGCTGTTACAATTCTTATTTATTGATTTCATAATTTTGTTGCTAAGTTGTTGTTAAATTCTTGCCTAATTTATTTTTGTAAGATTTTGTTGATATGTTGGCAATTTTTTTTAGTTTATTTCCTGAATTATACCATCATATGTAATCTTTTAAAAGTGGTAGTGATAGAAAAAAAAGGTAGTTACCAATTTTTTCTTGAATGATGAATTTCAGAATTGAGAGATTCCATTGACAGAGAGATTATGTTTTGTATTTCTTTCCCTCTAAGCATTTGACAAGAGGTTGGCTTTAGAGGTTTACATCAATTTTGGTATCAGAGCAAGATTTCTTTTCTTAAGAAATTCAGTGTCTTATGCTTGTAACCCGCAGTGGTAATTCTTACAATATATCAAATAACCAAAACCCAAACATTGACATACCCCAACTACAAGCATAGATCACCCAACTCACATATGTTCTGGAACAAATTAATCATAGGATAGATGCAATAGATGAACGTCGAGCTCGAGATGAGTTTGGACCTCACAATAGACGGGTACGTGGGCCTCCTCTGGAAAATGAAATAGATGGCAATAAAGGGGACAAAGAGGATGAAGAATACAAGGAGAGGAACAAGGGATTTGGTGATCGTGGAGCATATTTTGAGCGAAGTGGCCATGAATTTCCCAGGGGATATAGAGGGCATGACTTCAACCATCACCCTTTTGATGAACTAACCAAGGGAATGAAGGTAGATGTCCCAGGTATTTTAGGAAGTTGGACTCTAATGCTTTTGAAGATTGGTTGATGGCCATTGAGGATTATTTTGATTGGTTCTCTATGTCCGAGGATATAAAAGTTTGTTATATCCGTATGAAATTAAAGGGACATGCACGAGCTTGGTGGGGGTAGCATGGAAGAATAATTACGTTGTACTCAATGTGCGCTAGTGTCTAATTAAGAGGAAATGAAGGAGCGGTTGGAGGAGAAATAATTGCCTATTGATTATGAGCAAATGATGTTTGAAAAGATACTACAACTAAGGTAAGGGATGTTGATTGTCGACCAGTATACAGATTGTTTCCATGAATTGACTATTCGTAGCAAGGTGGTGGAAAACAAGCAACAAACCTTAGCTCGTTACTGCATGAGCTTATGTAATGAGCTACAAAAAGAGATGTTGATTGCACAACACCTAAAGAGAAAAGGCCAAGCTTACAGGCAACAAATCACAATACTATAAGTGTAAAGGGTTTAGACACTTTGTTGTAGTGTGTCCCGCGATAGAAATATTTTTGGCATTTGTGTGTGAAAAAGAAATTAGAATGCTTAATGCAGTTGAGGGAGTTAAGGAAAAAAAATAATGAAGAAAGTGATGGGAAAAGATGTAGAGCACTTGGGAGTTACCAACTTACCTAGCTATGTGATCTACTGAGTTTTGACTAGCACTAAAAAAAGGTCCAAGGTGATTCTGATGAGAGGCGCACCAATATTTTTCATACTCGTATGGAGCATGGTGGTCACACATTAAATGTCATAAATGAAAACGAGAGTGGAATGAATGTAATTTCTAGTGATTCAGTAAAGCGTTTAGGTTTGAAAGTTGAAAAACATAGTACTTCTTATCGAGTAAGTAGGGTTAATAAAGACAACCCCATCTTGGTCAAGCATCGTTGCTTAGTGAGGTTTGTGTTAGGGAAAAAAACTACTCGAATGAGGCCTAGTTTGATGTGGTTCCTATAACCATCTTCCATTTATTATTGGGTTGACCTTGGCTTTATAATAGAAAGGTGTTGTATGGTAAGTATGCCAATTCTTACTCCTTTAAATTTAATGACAAGAAATTCGTTACAGGTCCTTTGTAAATTTTTGAATTTGAAGCACAAAAAAAAAAAAGTAGAAGCTAATCTAGTGCTAACCATTCAACACTTCACTCAAGTTCTAAAAGAAGAAAAACTAGTGATGTTGGTAATGAACCAAGAGGCTAAACAAAATGATGGTATTATCCCCAACAAGTTTACAAAGATGCTAGAGAAATTCCAAGAAATTAGGCCTGATGAGATGTTGAAGTATCTACCACCAATGCGAAAGGTGTAACATGCCATTGATCTAATCTAAGGTTCTTCTCTGTTGAACCTACCCCATTATCGTATGAGCCCCATGAAAAATATAGAACTCGACCGACAAATTCAATAATTGCTTGACAGTGGCTTTATCTAAGAAAGTCTTAGCCTTTATGTTGTGCTAGTTTTACTTACACCTAAGAAGAATAATACTTGGAGGATGTGTGTCAATAGCCGAGCAATTAATAAAATAATGGTGAAGTACAAATCTCTTATCCCCTAGCTTGACGACATGCTAGATTTATTAAGTGGTGCATCCATCTTTACAAAAATTGATCTTCATAGCGGGTATCATCAAATCTGAATCCATCTCGGGGATGAGTGGAAGATGGCATTCAAGCCCAAGTTGTTATTGCCTAGATATGCTACTAAGGTTGCTGAATGTTTCAAGCCCAATAAGGATCTCTTTTATTTGCATGGATCACATTAATTAAAGTTTGTTCATCTTGTGTTGAAGTCTTGAAACTTGCCTTCACCCAAATACCCTGAATAAACTCATTAATTGTCTCTTTATTTTTTTTTTGCCCTTGACCTTATAATTGGTCCAATTGGCACCTCTAATGAATCATTTAATGATGCTTGTCGATTCTCATCGAAACCCTGGTGAATTTCCTAAACTTGGGTTACTCTCTTAAATTGGAAACCTGTTATCCTAGGCTTAAACTCAATCAAGAAGCTTAATTCCCAACCAATTTAATGTTGAAGGATAAAACCAGAAAAAAAATATCAATCAATAGAATGGGGATCAAATCTGATAAGAAAAAAAACACTAGAGGATGAGATCGCAAAAAAAATCAATTTTAAAAATCATCTCAAATAAAACAAGTAACAATTAAAATAATGAGGATCAAATTTAACATATAAAAAAATTAGAGGATAAAATTAAAGAAAATCAATTTATAAATTATTCCATATAAAACAAATAGTAAAGAAAATAGGGAACAAATATAAAGAAAAAAAATTGGACTTCTTTTAAAATTTAGAGAGTCATACACATAAACAGAAGAGGAGAGAGAAAAGATAAAAAAAAAAGTCATCGACACCAAAATAAAGGTTTGATGATCACACACATCGCCAAAGGATGGAGGAGTCTTCAAGGCAATTGGAACGCCACCCTGCAAGTTGGGGTTTTGGCTGTCAAAGCGATGTTACATGCACGTCTAAAAAGCACAATCATAACAAATGCGTCAAACACTTTTTCAAATAATATTTATATTTATTAAATTGCCAAATCTCCCCTTAGTAAACATAATCATAACAAAAAAAAAAAAACTATATTACAAAAACAAAAATGCTCCTAAATGTAAGTTAAAGAAACTTTGGTTTTAAGAGTAATTTAGTCATTTGATTGTATTTTAAAAAACAAAAAGATGAAAATGCCACTAGATGTTAGTTTTGAATTTGTTTTTACTTTTAAAGGTAATTTAATATTTCACTATGCTTTTGAAATGTTAAAAGATTGATTTATCCATGGTTAATATGACAATGACTGATAAATCTATGCAAAAAGATTCTTTTACCCTCATTAGCTAGTTATATGGGTTTTTTTTTCTTTCTAGAAGGATAAAATAATCATTTAACCATTTTAATCCTGCAAACCCCCAGCCTAAAGTTTCAGTATTAATAAAAACTTATTAACTCGGGAATAAAATGAGTTAATTAGAAAATAAATATGGAGATATCGAATAGATTTAAATGAGTTCTTAAAAATTTAAAACTTCGTGTATGTTATTTTAAAAGTAGACCGAGATGGGATGTAAACCTTGGAGAAATTCTATAAGAATAGTGAAGTAAAAATTATGTTAAGTAAATTGAATATTCACACTGTTGTAACCCATTTTTGGGTCCCCACATAAAAAAATAATAAAATAAAATAAAAATTTCAAAAAATATATTATCAAAAAATATAACAGTGAAAAAATGTCAGAGCGTCCTAAAAATGCTCAAAAATTGATTGAGGATGTTCAAAAATATAAAAATAAATTTTTGACAGTATATCATTGACTGATGAGAGCCCTATTGATAAAGAAAATTCAATTTGAGGAAGAAAAATCCAAATTCAGAAGTTTATGGACTCAATTAAATTTTATTGAAGGTTTAATTGAATTTATGGAGAGTTTAATTGCAAAAAAAATTGATTTTGGAGTTAATTTGGGCTTTAATTAGAAGAAATTAATTTTCTGGGGTCAAATATAATTTTTGGAAGTTAATTTGGTCAAATCAGGGGCTTAATTGCATAAATATTGAAGTTTAATGGCCAATTAAAGACTTAATTGAAGAAATCCGAGACCAGGGACCAAACTGCAAAACGCGCGCAAATTGAGGGTTTAATTTAAATCTGACACGTTTTGGCGCCAAATCCATTTAAATGAAACGGCGCGTTTTGGTGAAAACGACGCCGTTTCATTCACTATTGCAAAAAAAAAAAAAACAGAAGCCCAAAACGGTGCCGTTTTGATGGCACTGTAGGTCTTCTTCTTCCCCTTGACGCGCGAGGCAGGGGAAGAAGAAGATTTTTCTTCTCCATTTTCGCCTAACTTCTTTCCCCATTTTTGCGCAATAAGACGCCCACCATTCGACGCCCACTTGCCTCCTTTTTATCCGTTGAACGGATAGTGGAGGGGCGGCCACTGTTGGCCGCCCCACCACAATTGTCCCCCCCTGTTTTTGCCTATAAAAACAGGGGAGGACCGAAGAGAAAAAAAAAAACAGGAGGAAGAAGAGGAGATAGGACAGAGCAGAAAAGAGGAGAAGAGGAAAGGAAAAGAAAGAAAGAAAAACCGAAAAGAAAAAGAAGCAGAAAAGAGAAAAAATTACAGAGGAGAGAGAGAGAGAGAGAAACAGAGCAACGCCGGCCACCGTGCCTCCACCGCCAGCAGCACCATCGGCAACGCCACCGCAGGTAATCTCTCGCCGCCCCATCTCCTTCTCCGTTTGCCATCCTCCTGTTTTCGTCTGCATGTAGAACGTGAATTAATTCACGTTCTACAGCTGAAGGAGGCTGGTTACTGTGCTTAGGCACAATAACCAGCCCATTTGGTAATGGGCCGGGTCCGGCCCATTTCAATTGTTTTTAAAAAAAAAATTTATTTTTTTTTTGTCAGAATTTTTACAATTTTCCAGCATATTTTTTTTTTTATCAATTTTGATTAATATCGGCCTGTATTTTATGTCGTAAATATAATTTCGGTATTAAAATACCCGATTTTCGTCCCACGGTACTGTTCACACATGTATTTGGGCCTGACTCGGCCCATTAAAAAAAACAATATTTGCTTCAGCATTTTATAATTTTTCCGTGTAGTTTTTATGTCATTTTGATTAATATCGGGTAGTATTTTACATCGTAAAAATATAAATCCAGTATTAAAATACCTGGTTTTTCATAAAAAAAAACTTCCAAAAATACAAAAAAACGATTGAAAAATTAAAAAAAAATATTTTTGTGCATACGGCCAAGTGTCTCAAATCTAAAAAATCATATCGTATTTTTCATATGTCAAAAAACAATATTTTAGCATGCATTTTGGCTTTAATAACTAGTTTATTAAAGTCAAGAGAACATTGGCCAAAATTTCAAAAACAACAAAAATTTTATTTTGTTTATCTTTTAATATCCCGGGTATGACATTATACGTGATACATATTCCGGGTATTTAAATTCCGGATATTAAATTCTGTTTTTTGGACAATAGAACTTAGGGTATGACATTACATGTAATGCGTATTCCGAACAATAAGAAACCACAACACAACCTTAGATTTTATCAGACATTAAAACAATGCAGCCTACCTTAGGTAGGGCGTAGTTGGGGTGCTAATACCTTCCCTTTACGTAACCAGTCTCCGTACCCGATCTCTTGAGACCAGTTAGGGTTCCTAGCAACCAGAATACTAGGTGGCGACTCCCAGTCCAATTTTTTTCACTTGTAGAGACAAGAATTCCTTGTCTCTCATTTTTCTTTTCCAGGAATAAATATTCCGATTTTTCCTTGAGGGTGGACGATCGCCGCGCCGCCGCACACGTGCGACACATACTAGAAGGATGATAATAGATTTTGGAAAATTGAAATAAAATGGTTATATGCTAATTTTAAAAATAAGAATACAAAAAATGGCCAAAAAAAATACAAAAACACTAATTAAAATTAAATGGAAGTGATCCATGAGGAATGAAAGGTATTGTGATATAATTCAATGAAATTAAAAATAACCCAGCTTAAATTCAGTATAAACAGGTGATGAAATCTAAGAAATATTATCCATGAAATATAAAATGGTGTAAAGGAGGGACATAGTGGAAATTAACAAAATCCACATATAAATATAGGTGTGTGTCTAGCCATTACAAAGAAAAACAAAAGGTGAGGGAGATAGTTTTTCATTTATCTTAAGCTTAATCATTTCAAAACCTAAGGAAAACTAAAGATTAGAGGGAAAAGTACGAGATTGTGTTAGTACAAACACTTAATCACTTAAAATTAGAAATATTTAGTGAAGAGAAAGTAAGGATTTAAAGAGAGGAAGTTAGGGTGGTGAAGGGAAAAAAGGAGAAAGTTTGGAGAAATCTTGACTAGTTAGCTTTTGAATTGTGTATTTTTTCTTGATAAAATGTTTTAAGCTTATTTGAACAAGTTATTAAGAAGTTTAATTGATTTTTAAATTCTTGGATTTAGGGTTCTTAAGTGAAATTGGAGGTTTCGTGAAATGGTTATGGGGTGATGTTGTTATGAAATAGTATTGAAATGGCCTAAAATAAAAATAACTAAAATAAAAAGAGAAAAGGACGGTGAAAGAAACTTGATTCATCTTGGGATTTATCCTTTAATTTCTTGTTTTTAGGATGTAATAAATTCTCTTAATAAGTTGTTTTAATTTGTTTTGTGTTTTTTCTTGAATGGTTGAGCTGCTAGAATATTTGGTAAAGGTTTATGGTTTATGAAGTTGAATATGAAATTATGTTTTGATGATGAAATGATAATATTTAATATAGGTGATGAATGGAAACTGAGCTAGTAGAGAGAGTCTTCATTTTAGAGAATGAATTTGATGAGGTTAATGGTTGTGATATTGTGGTTGCACAAATTAATTACCCTAACTTAAATAAATAAGATAGTATAGAGAAAGCAAGGGATTGATCTTACAAGGAAGGTTTAGTTCAGATTTTTATGCTATATGATATGCAACTGGAGAGTTTTGAAGTTATCTATGCTATGCTATAGTATACAAAAAGAAACGATCAATGCTAAATCAAAGAAAACCAAAATTTATCAAGAAAACAAACCTTGATCACAAGTAAATGTCCACCTACAGAAATCAGAACTGATTATGGAAATGAAACGTCAATTTATACTCTAAATATTTATCTTTTGTTATGTTGATTAGTTAATAGATCTGTTGTATAATTAATCTTAACCATCAAACAACCATAGTGTCCGCCACACTAGTAATTTAATTCAATGGCAGCCTTAAAAACTAGATAAATTGATTAATCAGACAACATAATTGTTCGTTGTTCATGTTTAATTTGTTCGAATGTTTTTCCTAAGATTAATAACGTAGATCCACCATAATTATTAAACTCAGTTGTTTCACAAGTTTATATACCACACCTCTGGTTTTGATAGCAAATTAGCAATAGATTGTTCACAATAATAACGTAGAGTCCATTCTAGCAATTAAAATAAACAATCATAGGCAATAAGCATAGGAGAACAAACATATTCATTCATAATATATACTGAAAAGAAAAGGTAAAATAAATCTCACAGTTTTTAAAAGCTGAAGGTTTTTATGTCCTTGCAACCAAGAAAAAAAGTTTAGTCTTGCATGTCTATTGAACAACTAATCAAAAAGAAAGAAGAATGCATGATTTTGAGGTTTTTAGAGAAAGGTGCATTTTTTTCCCTCTTAGCTGGCTGCCCCCCCTTTCCTTTCTCTCTTTCTTTTTATATCCTAGGAAACCCTAATATCTTTTCTACAAAAAGAGTCCTTTCCTAAATAAACAATTTACGTTTATGTAGTTCAATAACTATTTTTCGAAAAAAAAAATAGCCTTGCATAAAATCTTCAAGCTTTGACTTTTGATTTAGAGGAGTTAAATTGCCGAAATAAAGACTTGGATGTTGGTTTGGATGCTTTAAGATGTAATTTGGACTTATTTCTTTACAAAACCTATCTGTTGGCAGAATTCATATGTCATCTTAGAAAAATCATATCTCTCTTATATGAGCTTTGTTTCTACTAAATTTTGGTAGGTTGATAAGTCTTCGAGTCAAGAATCCAACAAAATTAAGTTTGCATCAAATGGACTTATGGAGCTCAAGATATTTAAGTTGGAATGACCGAAAGTCAACATTAGCATAATACGAGATTTGACTTTGAATGCTGCAATTTCTATGCTTTCTTTTTTTATTTTTATTTTTCTTGCCATATATGTATAGAAAGGTATGGATGTTAGCTTTTTAATTCCACTAGAATCACTTCATTTCGACTTCTAAAGCTCAAGCTTTACCAATTATTTTCAATTTACTTCTTTTTGAATCTTACATCCAAAAGTACCTTCAAAACATTAAAAAAAGAAAAGAATATCAATGCATTTTATATATAAAACATAGACAAAATACTAGGTAAATATGGGTAAAACTATCAAATAATATGGTTGCATTATTAATGAGTTTAAGATTTATGTTAAATGATGACATATGAATGTATTATATGTGTATGGTTGCTGAAAACGATAGAAAAATGCAGGGGAAACAAGTAGATGTTAAACTTAGAAATAAAAAACTAAATAGCTTGTCTCTTAGTTTCTCCACTAATATTAGGACCCTAAGATGATAGAATTTAAGATAATTTCAATTATAAAAGTTATAGACATGAATGTTACCTTTCAAACGTAACTTACCTTGCTTAAATTGGAATAACAAAACACTAGATATGGGATATACACCAAAGAAGGGTCTAAACTGAAATCAGTAGTGTAATTTTTTGTGCTACTGTAATTTGTGAATTTTGGCATGTAGATGGCAAAACTGGGTTTAGTCATTTTCATAAAAGTTGTAGACCTATATTTGAACTTTTCAAAGAAAAAAAAACATGTATAAGACTGAGTTCTATAACTTTAGTTATAATTAAAATGCTGAACAGTGTTATGAGTTAATTATGTTGAACCATCTGAAATTTTTAAATTGTTAACTCTTGTTTGTTTGGAGTTGTTCCTGGTTAAAAATGTTGAATTATTGAGGGAATGAAAATGGAAAGTGTGTGTATGTATGGATAAAGCTTGAAATTAATAAAGTGTACTTGTTAGTATAAGTAAGACTGTGAGCACCAAACAGTAGCAGGGGACGACCAGTAGAGCATAAATTTCAGGTAAATGCTTGGTACTTTAGACACTTATTTTAAAATCTCTTATAAATTCTTGATTGAGGTTCTTGTAAAATGCCTATCAAAATTTTTATTATTCATGTTTATTATATGAATATTGGTTGAACCAGTTCCTTAGTTTGGAACGAGTGCTTTGTGAATGAGCTATTGGTTGGACCAACTTCCTGGTGCTAAGACTAGCACCTTGAGAATGGGCGATTGGTAGAACCAGTTTCCTAGTTTGGGATTGGTGCCCTGTTAGATGGGCAATTATGGAAATTTGGTTAAGCCCTGCTAGATGGGAAATTATAGAAATTTGGTTAACGAAATTAGAACCCTAGATAATGGCCTATTTAATTTTGATAATATGATGTATAATTTCTTAAATTGTTTAATTAATGATGCTTTTATAAATTAATGTGCAGGTTCATCTCAACATTGTATCTCCTAATTGATGAATTAGCCCTTTTTAAATGTTTACGTAGTGTAATAAGTTAATAGAGAAATTCCCTTTTGAATTGTATTTACCATTAATTTTGATTTGTATGTATAAATTTATGTAGTACTTTATTTTATTATGTAATAGATTTATGTTATTATCTAAGTTATATGATGCATGAACCCAATTGTTGCAAGTAACTAATTATTTGTTTCTTTAATTAAATTGTATGAACTTTTCTTAGATTTTATTAAAGTGTGTAAAAGCATTGGTTAAATGATGATTGTTTAAGTCCAGGATGTTGGACTATGGATTGAATATATTATTAATAAGAAATGAAACGACATTGGCGATATCTTGGTACCGCTCATATAAAAAAAAATCCTAGGATTTTCTTATTATTATTTTAGAATCCATGTGAAAGTTATTTTAAAAGTTAGGGTTGTTACATATATGTTTTGAGAAATTAAGTTAGTAGACTACATGAAGAATAACATAAGTTGTGGCTATAAAAAAATAAAAGATGTTTAGTTTATGACGTGGAATGTACTATGATGAAAATTGTTATAATGGAACTTAGTTATAGTTCCCGAGTTTATAAGAATAGATATTGATGAATTAGTCATGTTTTTATAAGGGATACCTCAGCGACAAGACTATAAAGTGAAGTAGATGCTAGGACATCACTAGGACATCACATACAGTAGGTAGGTGTCCTAAACCTAATATTTTATTTGAATCGCTTAAAACATTTTATTTGCAATTATCTTTAATGTACAAATCATGAGTGAAGTATAAAACGATAAAAAAAGGTGGAAGAAAAGAAAACAAATATGAATTTGATTAGCTGTCTAAGGTGATTTAGGAGCTAATGATATCAATATGATTTATTGATACCAATATCGATGTCGATATTTACTTGAATTTAATTAGTTGTTCCAAGTTATGAAGTTAATGATATCAACGAGTACATTGACATTGGCATTGGCATTAACAAAGTGGACAAAAAACAATAATGATGAACTTGATTAGCTAATGACACCAATAAGTTATATTGGTATCGGCATTTCTTAAACTCGATTAGTTATTCCTGGTTTGGAAGACTAATGGTACTAATGTTTTACATTAGTATTAACATTTTTTGAATTTGATTAGTCGTTTCTAGTTTTGGAGACTAACGGTACCAATAAGTTATATTGATATTGACATTTCTAAAATATGATTAGTCATTCCTGGTTTGGAAAACTAATGATATTAATAAGTTATATTAATATAGATATTTTTTAAATTTGATTTGTTATATCTAATTTGAGAGACTAATGATGCCAATAAAATTTATTAGTGTCGACATTTATATACAAAAATCAAAACGTTATTTTGATTTTTATATATAAATGTCAACTTTGATAAACAAAAATATTGAATAAATTAAGGGGTGACTTGGTTAACTCATCAAGCTAAAACAATTATATAACATTACCTTTTAAGTGTAATATGCTTGTTTCCTTGGTATCATTTGCCAATGAGGCCAACAACCTTCTTCCATCCAAAAATGGCAAATTAAAATTTGGTCCAAAAACACCAAATATCGAAACTGCTTGAAGAATAGCTACCCACTATCTCCACAGGATATGGTCAGCCAAAAATATGAAACCATGGATTGATAGTCTTGACCTAAAAGAACGCAAAAACTCTAATTAAAGAAAACCTTCAAAAATTCAAAAAAGGCAGCAAAACAAAATCCCAAGTCCACAAGATCCCACGAATCCCACACGCACGTGGTCCCCTTGGTGGGCCCGGAACCATCGGACTTGAAAGCCATAGTTTAAATATAGTTAATTGTTAGAAGTGCATGAAAAACCAAATCCACAAAATTCCCCCACATAAAAAAAAAAAAGAAAGGACAGAGGCCCCATGATCTGAGTTTCATTAAAAAAATATTTAAAAACATGTACTTGTATTTTTTTAAAATTAAATTTTTTATTAAAAATTAATATTTTTTTTATATATTTTGATATTCTTATTTTAAAAATTAAAAAATATATTATTTTAAAATATTTTAATATAAAAAATACTTTAAAAAACAACTATTAAAACCTCGTCCGCCTCCACGCTGCCCTTTCAGACGCTGCCCTTCACTATCTTCTCCTAATAATAATAGTTTTAATCGAATTTCTTTCTTCTACTGCTATATATACCCTTCTCATTTCTCTTTACCTCTCGTCCCGCTCCCCGTATATTCTCTCTCTAGAAACCTTCTTGCCGGCTAAACACTCACGTATTTTCTCTCTCTAGACACGTCTCTTCTGTCCTGTTCTCTTCAGATTTTTATTGCAATAACAAGCTCTACGTTGTCCTACTTGTGACACAATCCTTCCTCTTCTAGATTTTCGATTTCTTTGTCTGCCTTCCTATACATAGTTTAACACCTTATTATGGATCAAGAAAACAGAAAGAAACGAACCCGGGATGAGTTGGGCGTCTCGAGTTCCGATTCTCCCGAGGTTAAACTAGCTCGGGTTGACTCGGAGGCTAACTCGCCTCTTCTGAAACCTGACCGAGATGAACTGGTTGAGGTCCGTGAAGATTTGCTCAGCATCTTTGATGAATCGGATGAGCCAGTCGTTCAGGGGCTGGAGTCGGTTATAAAAAGTTTTGAAGAGGAGATCCACGTAGGCGTTCCGGTTCCGGTTATGTCGTCAGATTCTGGTGGTTCCCAAACGGACCTTATTTACCTCCTAGAGGCCTCGGATGACGAGCTTGGCTTGCCGCCGACGTTTGCTGTTGGCGAGGAGAAAGACGCCGCTGCGGTCGCCGTTTTGTCAGCGGAGGAGGAGGGACCTGGAACTGTTGGTTTTGTTGAGATGCTAGGGTTTGAGGATGAGATACCGAATTATGACTCATTTGAGTTTGGCCTCGTTGGTAACACGGAAGGAAATCATAATTATTGTGATAATAACAGTGATTTTGTGGCGTTAGGTGGGTTGTTTGATTATTCGGACGAGAACTCGGTACCGGCCGATATTTCGGGATTCATGTGGCAGCCCGAGTTATCGGCTTTGTGAAAATATCTCAAAAGAAAGGAGAATAAAACGTTTCGGGCAACCCGGAGCTTGTAGGGTTAACCGCATGTTTCAGTAGGAAAAAAGTGTGTTCATATTATGAATGATGTTTAGGCTGTAAATTTTGGAAAGAAAGAAGTAATTAAGGAAGAAAAATAGGTGTTGATTATGAATTATGTTTTTCAGATTTTTTGTATTTTTAATATTAATATATTAAAAGTAATTTAAAAATATTAAATAAAGTAAAACCGATTGATTGGATCGCAAATCTGATGGCTGCTCGTAACAAATGGTTTCAAACGACACCTGAAAACATTAGCGCCTCGTAAAGAGGGATGCGAAAAACAACGGGTTCATATGGCTGCTCGAATCAATGGACTAACAAATTGAACCGTTGAACTATAATTCTTTTAAGATGCGAAATAGTATTTAATTAATACAAATAAAGTTATAAGTATAATAGTATTTTAACAATAGTACTAATTGAATATCAAAACAAGAATCGAAGTTATAAAGGTTGAATAGTTCAATAAAAAAGCAAGAAGTCCTCCCTAATGTTTTATTTATGAAATCAATGGGTTTTTTTTTAACTTACAAACAAAAAAAAAATTTATACTTCAACAAAATAAATCTTACTGGAATATTAAAATCAAATTAAACCCCAAATATAAATTAATTTAAAAATACTTTTAAAATAAAATAATAAAATTCAAGTCTTAATAAATAAAGCTCAATTTGTACAATAACTTCTAGGCCATATCAAAAGGCCTTTTCAAAGTTTGATCGTTATGAAATTTTAACCATGTAAGAAACATGATCTTTAAAATCTTCTAAAAACATTTCGGTATAATTCAACGGTTGGATTTAAAGTTATGACCATTAAACATAAATCTATGTAACCAGGCTCTAGTATATGTTAATCGACCCTATATTTGCTTGGATTGCATTAAAAATACATTTTTATCAAGGTTTTATATCATTATTTTACACTTGAAGTGTCAATAACTCCTTAACTAAAGCATGTTTTATAATAACATGTTTGATACTATAAGATACCTTAATATATGGTAAATGTTCATCTTAAATGCAAGCCTATCACATAAATCAAAGGATTGATTGATGAATTCAACTACTGAAATTGAGAAGATAAAGAGAGGGTGAAGCTTAGAAAAGTGATGTTGGTTTAGTACAAACTGAAATACTATTCGATAATTGGGTCATATATGGAGCTGTAGATCTCAGATTTAGGTCTGCTTTATATGGATGGAAAGATAAAACATAGGCCTAAAATTTTCATGTGGAGTCCAAGATTTAAAAAGGCTGTTTTCAAGTCCAAATTATAGCAACAACGAAAAAGTCCGAATCTATCTTGCAGCCTAGATACTGTTCAGTGTTCAACCCATATCTCGAGTTTTAGAAGTTCAAATGACCTCAATTTTTTTTCCAGGAAAGCTGAGACAATTTCCTAGAACTTTCATGGTAAAGTTGGTTCAAATTTCGACGTTAGCAATGACGTTTTGTTTAGACAAGAAGATAAGAATTATCACCAAGTCAAGATGTGGCCACCCACTCAATAATTATTCATCAAATCAATAGTTTTGAATTTTGATTTATAAAAGGAGGCATTTACCATGCATTTAAGCATCTTGGTGTTCAGATCAATATCATGCTATTGCTTTCTTTCTTTGTATTTTGTAATGTTCAAGTTTTATGTTATTAATCTCTTGTTTATGCTTTTCCTTTCCTTTCCTTTACTTATATAATTATGTTTTTATCTTGTTTATTTATGTTTTTTTCTTTCATTATGTTTAGCTAAATTTATTATGTCAAGGTGAAATGGTTACACTAATAGTGTAATAATAAGTATGACCATGACCAAACAAGAAGAAATCAAGGATGAAAAAGGCACCGAAAATATTATCGCGGATCATTTGTCAAAATTGACAATAGATTTGACATCTGACATCACACCAATCGATGATTACTTTGTCTGATGAATCTTTATTTTCTCTTAGTTCAATGCCTTGGTTTGCTAAAATATTAATTTTCTTGCTTCAGGATTTTTGCCAGCTCATTTGGATAACTAAGACAAAAGAAAGTGTTTGAGCGAAGTGCAAAACTTTTATTGGGATGACCCTTACTTATTCAACTATTGTCCTGATCAAATATTTCAAAGATGCATTCTCGACAATGAGGTAAGTAGTGTCATTAAATTTTATCACTCTAAGGCATGTGGGAATCATTTCTCATCAAAAAGACAACTGCAAAAATCTTACAAAGTGGATTTTACTAGCCCACCATGTTCAAGGACTCATATGCATTCTACAAAACTTGTGAAAATTGTCAAAAGGTGGGATTTATTTCAAAACATAGAGTCTTTAGATAATCTTCTATTGACTCTCAAGTCTCATCATAGTGGAGATGTGCATCGTGCAATTCATGATTTATGGTCCTATTTTCATAAAGAACATGCTTATCGTAGTCTTGGGAATCTGACAAAAAAAAGATCATGTTTGCCAATTTTTAAGAAAATTGGATGGGAAGCCTATCCCCAACCCATAGAGGGCGTTTAAGTCATTCTTGGAAGTAAAACCAAGGGAAGATGTGAGCCACAATCACAACTACTTGTACATACATATGCTTTTTTAGAAAAAAAAAAGAATAAAAGAAAGGGGGAAGAAAGAGAGAGAGAGACTCCAATTGGCTTCCATATAGGTAATATGATTGTATTTTTTTTTCTTATCTATAAAATCTTCTTCTTCTGCCCTTCATTTCTACTCAACCCATACATTCTACAAGCATAGATAGGTCTTGAAATGGTAGGATCCTCAGCTCTTAAAATAAAAAATATTTGTGTTTTTTGTGGATCCAGTCCTGGGAAAGAAAAAGAGTTTATAGAATCCGTATATCATCTTAGTCAGATACTGGCTGAGAGAAAGATTCATTTAGTATATGGGGGAGGTAGCCTTGAGTTAATGGGGAGTGTGTCAATAGCTGCATTCTTAGGAGATAGTCAAGTTTTGGGTATAGTCCCCAAAGCTTTAGTGAATGAGGATATCATTGAAAAAACAATTGAAGAGGAACTATAGGTATCTACAATGTCTAATCGAATGAATACAATGTTTAAACACGCTGATGCCTTCATTGCCTTACCAGGTGGTCTGGGCACATTGGAAGAAATCTTTCATATTTCCTCTTAGGCCTATTTGCACATTCACTATAAACCTATAGTTTGTTAAATGTTAATGGTTTTTATGATAATTTGTTATCTGGATCGTATCAGTAAGGGAGAATTTTATTGACTCTTGAGACGCATCTTAGTAAACATTTTCCAATGGTTATTTACAATATTCATAACAAGGTCTATCACATACTTCTCTTGGAATATTCAGGTTTACAAACTCTCGCATTATTATCACTTGATTCTGCTCATATACTTATTTAACAAGTATTTTTAAACCTTCATTTTCACAAACACATACTTTAACATATGATTGTGGGTTGCACATTGGATTATTACATTATTTATGTTCTTTTGTTAAATGTAACAACAATGGGAAATGGATAGTATATAATTTGCAAAAAAAAAAAAAAAACAAAATTGATGATAATAAAAACGTAGATAAGTTTGGTTTCGTTGCCTTTCTAACCTAAGTAATTAAGCCCGAAGGGGTGTTTTAACATATAATATCCTAAAGTCAACTGATTTGGGAGCTATTGGCCCAACGCTTGTTACATGGGTTGAGGAGAAAAGCTTAAGAGAATATAAAATTGCACTATCTATGTATCAATATCTGTAACTCGAGTTATTAAGCTCGTAGGGATGTCTCAACACCTAATGCTCTAAGACTAACTAGTCTAGGAGTCATTAGCCTAAAGCTCGTTACATGGGTTAAAGATGCATTGTGTTTTAAGTTGTATGTATGTATGTATGTATGTATGTGTGTGTGTGTGTATATATATATATAATAATAATAATAATAATAATAATAATAATAATCCCAACCCAAGGAAATTACCCTTAAACATTAGAATATAATATTGTTTTCTTCCAACAAAAGCTCCATCATCTACGTTTTCATGCATTGAGCACATAAAAAGAAGGTTTATTAATATCTTGTTTAATAAATATGAAGCAAAAATATAAATTTAATGAGAGTTTGTTTATCTGGATAGATTAATGGAAGTTGAATGATGAATGCCTTACTTTGTGAAACTTGCAAATTATTTTTCAAATTTAATGCTTTGATTACTAGGGACTAGTAATAAGCTGGTTAGGAGGTGTGATTAGTACTTAAAAATACATTTTTATCAAGGTTTTATGTCATCATTTTGCACTTGAAGTATCAATAACTCTTTTATAATAACAAGTCTGATACTATAAGATACCTTAATTTATGCTAAATATTCATCTTAATTGTAGACCTATCATATAAATGAAAGGATTGATTGATGAGTTTAAGTACTGAAATTGAAAGGACAAAGAGAGGGCCAAACTTAGAAAAGAGATGCTGGTTTAGTCCAAACTTGAACACTATTCGGTAATTGGGTCATATTTGAAGTTGTAGATCTTGGATTTAGGTTTACTTTATATGGATGGAAAGATAAGACATAGGCCTAAAACTTTTATATGGAATCCAAGATTTAAAAAGGCCGTTTTCAGGTCCAAATTCTAGCAATAATAGAGAAGTCCGAATCTATCCTGCAACCTAGATACTATTTAGTGTTCAACCCATATCTCGAGTTCTAGAAGTCCAAATGACCTCAATTTTTCCCCCCTGGAAAGCTGAGACAATTTGCTAGAACTTTCATGAGTAAAGTTGGTTCAAATTCCGACGTTAGCAATGACGTTTTGTTCAGACAAGAAGATAAGGATTGTCACCAAGTTAAGATGTGGCCACCCACTCAACAATTATTCATCAAATCAATAGTTTCAAATTTTGGCCTATAAAAGGAGGTATTTTCCATGCATTTAGGCATCTTGGTGTTCAGATCAAGATCATGCTCTTGCACTTTTTCTTTGTATTTTGTAATGTTCAAGTTTTATTTTATATTATATTAATCTCTTGTTTATGCTTTTCATTTCCTTTCCTTTACTTATATAATTATGTTTTTATCTTATTTATTTATGTTTCTTTCTTTCATTATGTTTAGCTAAATTTATTATGTCAAGGTGAAAGGGTTACACTAATGGTGTAAGAATAAGTATAGTATAAACTCAACATGGACTTTAATACTTGATACTAACATGTTTTATATTTATTATCTTGCTCACTCTTCATACCTTGCTTGTTAAATGGCTAATCTAGATTTGTGTTGAACAACCCTTGGTACAACAAATACTTGGTACTTTCATAACCCAATTGTATGGTATAACCAACACCTATGCTATGAAAGGAACTTGATTTGTTGTTAACATAAGTTATCACAATGAATACCTGATAATATTTACAAGTATTGACATTACTCGAATAAGATAATTAATGTAATCATGTTAACAATTATAATCTGATTGGAACCTCCTTTGTGTGTGGTTTCTAGTTGAGTAATAAGAGTTTATACTATACTTGTTTGAAGTACCATTAGTGGATCCTATAACCTTAACATTTGTTTTTATCATTGTTTAATCCTTACATTAATCTTACATCTCAAAGTCCTCTTTATTATTACTATTACTATTACTATTATTACTATTAATATTACTACTACTACTACTACTACTACTACTACTAGAATTACTACTACTACTACTACTATTATTACTATTATTTTTATTATTGTTGTTGTTGTTGTTGTTGTTGTTATTGTTGTTGGTGTTGGTGTTGTTATTGTTGTTGTTATTAAAGTTAACCTCCTTGTGGTTCGACCCCAGTCTTGGCAGGTTATTTATTACTTTGACACTCCTACACTTGGGAGAAGACATCAATCTTTTGGTCGTGTCACTAGCAAATCAGTATTCGTTCCAATTTTGTGTCACCAGCAAGCCAGCTTTCAGTAATGATTTTCTACGATAGACTTCCATATTAGAAATGACTTAAATGCTTGTAACAATTTCTTTGTATGATTGTGTAATATGTGAAACACTCAAATGTGAATATGTGTATTCTTGAGATATATATGGTGACGAGTTATGTGATTTTCGAATACAAATATGGTGATTTGTGATTATTGGCGTGTTAGGTGGTGTGACCAGGATCGAACCTTCGACTAGACAAGGACACCCCACATAGGGAACAAGTAGGTGATTTCCATCTTTTTCTTGTATCATGTTAATGTTCTAAAATGATTTACTTATGGATGATATATTATTGCGTTGTGGTGAATGTTAAACTGACTATGAAATGTTGATTGAGTTGATGAATGTTACTATGAAATATTGATTGAGTTATTGATGAATGTTGAAATGATTATGAAATGTTGATTGAGTTGTTGATTAGCTTTACCTAACAACATCCAAGACGGATGGCTGGGTTGTAATGATGATTAACTTCGGCTAATGGCATCCTAGATGGATTGCCGAGATGAATTAATGATTAGTTTCAGCTAATGACATCCTAAAGAGATGGCCAAGATGAATTGATGATTAATTTTAGCTAATAACATCCATGATGGATAGCGGGGTTGTGTTAGATGATTAGCTTTGGCTAATGGCATCCTAAGAGGATGGTCGGGATGGATTAATCATTAGCTTTGGCTAATGGCATCCGAAATGGATGGCTGGGTTGAATATGACATTTAGCTTTGGCTAATGGCAATCTAAATGGATGACCAAGTTGATTATGATGATTGGCTTTGGCTAATAATATGCGTAAGAGATGACAAGTTTGATTTTGTGATTAGTTTTGGTTAATGACATCCGAGACGAATGACTGAGTTTGGATGTTGCGATTAGCTATGGCTAAAAGTATCCAAGGTGAATGACCAGGTTAAAGTGAAATAATTAACCCCACAACTCCTATGGAGAGGTTGGGACGTATAAGTGAGAACAATACACTTAACAAAATAATAAGGATTGTACAATTCATATGAAAAGTAAAAGAAGGAATGTACCTATTTTAAGTTGATAACAAAAACTAATGATAACATTGTTATAGTTGTTTATTATCATGTTTAGATTATTTACAATTCTCGTATCCATGTTGTTTTTCTAATAGGGACATCACACAATCAAGGTGCGTAGGAAAGCCCATTGCATGGGTTCATATATTTTGAAAGGTGTTATGTAATAGTATGTTTTAGGTGTTATGTATTTGATAAGAACAAACAAACGAGTTGAATATTTGCCATTCAAAACTTTTGTAAGGATTTGTATCGAAAATTATAATGGAATATGAATAGGAAAGTATGATTTTGTAAACATGATGTGGTGAATATATGTATGTGTTATTCTTTTTTATGAGAATGATGTGTTGTGAAATCACATGAGTATTACACTACACTAAGAAATAAATTTTGTTACGGTAAACCCTAAATATCGTTGCGAGAATGTGTATTGTCATTTTTTAAGGAATGTTGATTTACATTACCCTATATGGGTTATGCCTTGCTAATGAATGTAATGCACTTATAAATTTACAGAGTGATATTGCAAAAACCATCGAGAACTTAACGAGTTACAAAAAAACCTACCGATTGTTAGCTATGAAAAGCCGGGTTATTATAGTTGGTATCAAAGCGCCTGGTTAGGATCCTGAGAATTGGTGATAATAAAGTTGTTATGATCTATTTTAGGATGTTGCGCACTCATTAAAGGGCATAAATCGAGCCAACCTCCATAAAAAGGAAGAGTAGAGGCCGCAATGCCCAAGATTGGCGGGATTAAGATCCATTGGATGATATTGCTTCCCATATTCCAATAAGGGCATCTAAGTCCTTGTGGGGAAGAACTTCAGAAGCTGAAGAAGAGCATGTACCAAATTGGATGAAAGAAGTAACCTAAATAAGGGTGGGAAAATAAGAAAGAACAGAGGCACACCCCTCGACCGTTCCAACGGGGGTGCCCTTGCCTTATCCAAGACTTCTGGTTCAAATAGTCAAGGTAGTAATGGAAGGCGTTGTTAGTTTCACAACTTAAGCAACTTCAGTTACCCAAATTCCACGGATAACTCTAGGAATTGTGGCAACCCTGGACAACGTGGTGTTACTTGTATGGCTGGTCAAAAGCATGAAGGAAATGGGTTGTGAACCGTATATGGGAGAATAAGATGCTGAGATAGCCGGGTGATGGATTAAGAAGGTAAAGAAGACCATGATCCAGATTAACATACCCGAGGACTTGCGGGTAGACTATGCTACTTAATTATTGTCTAACTAGGTCATGACATGGTGGGAAACTGTACAACTAGGGCGTGCAACTAAGATACTAACTCAGAATGATTTCAAATCAGAGTTGAAAATCAGTTCTATTCTAGGTACCATCATAGGGTGAAGGAACGAGAGTTCTTGGTGTTAAGATTGGGTGATATCCAGTATTGGAGTATGAAAGGAGGTTCCATGAATTCTTATTATTTGCTCCACGCTACATTCCCACCGAATAACATATGATTGAGAAGCTGAGAGATAGGCTTCGAGAGGAATTGATGCAAAGGTCGATTGCCTTTCAGTTCAAGTTAATGAGAGAATTGATTAAGGTAGCACAAGATCTAGAAGCTTGCATTAGAGAAGGTCAATAGGAGCATCACGATGCAAGTAAAAAGGGAGATAAGGATGATATTACCAGCAGGCTATCGCTCCCAAAGAAGGGAAAAAGTGGAATGTTTGAGGCATTGGGGAAGTGCAAATAGAGGCACCCAGGAGACTACTCTGTTTCACTAGGGCGATGTTTTATATATAGAGGAGAGGGTCATAGATGGAGAAACTACCAATATTTGGGGCAAGGATGCCATTATTACTTTGAAAAGGGTCATTATAAGAAGGAATGCCTTAGTAGGAACATTGGACAAGCACATAGTATACGACAACCAAGTCAAAGTCATTAACAATCCTTCACTGTGAATAGACCAGTGATGCCTGTTTAATCAGAAGCAATCTCCAATTGAGTAAGGCTAAGGGGACAAGATGATCGAATTCTAGGAAGAGTCTTCCACCTAACACATGAAGAGGTACATGCTGCATCCGATATGGTAGTAAATACACTACTAATGAATAATTTTAATATGATTGTGTTGTTTGAACTAGGTGCCAATCACTCATTTATTACTAGGAGAATTGTTACAAAAATGGGAAGAGAGTAGAAAAAACATTTGTAATTGGAACTCTAATGGGAAACATGGTAGAGACAAATAAGATGTATATGGGAGTGGGGCTTAGTCTAGCTGAGTATGAAACAAAAGTAGATTTGATTCCCTTAGAATTACATGATTTCAATATAATCCTGGGCATGATTAATTGAGTAAGTACAAGGCCAGATAGACAATTATACTAAAACTGTTACGTTTCAAAATACCAAGGGTTTTGTACTCTGTAATGATCCCTCGAAGAAATGACTTGGGTGTGATTTGATGCGACATAGAAAGGTGATCGCTTATGCATCGAAACATATAGAGACTCCAGATTGTGTTCCCTGTCATTCATCTTGGTCACACACATTTGGTAGAATTACCTAGTACACAAACTGGAGGTGACTGCTATGGTACTTGCTCTAAGAATCGTGAGGCACTAACAATATGAGCCACTTTAATTTTGAGGATGAAATTTATATTAGGAGGGGAGAATGTAAACACCAAAAAAAAAAAATTAAAGCCAAAAACAACTTTACCATCATTGTTGTTTCAAAAATTGGTAAGGACACAATTTTCGTTAACAATTTATGAGTCGATAACAACTCAGTTTTCATTGATGATTTAAATATACAGACCTTAAAATAAATATGCTAGAAAATCATAAATCTCTCTCTCTTTCTTTCTTTTTTTAGAAGAAAAAAAGAAAACAAATGGAAGCAGTAGATCTGGCCAGGTCGCTTGCCTAAGCAAGGGATCCGACTGGACACAAAACTCAACTATTGTTCAAGTGACTTATAATTCACTTTAACAGTAACCACAAAAAGCATGCACAGTAACAATGTAATTACAATGCAAAGTGAAGAGAATGCATGGAAACTTACCTGGCACTGAAACAGGTGAAGGAGATGGCACTGCAGCTTTTGCACACGGCCAGTGGTTATTGGTTCTGGCAAAAAACAACAATGGCCACACTAGCTTTGGCCTCTTTTTTCTTGTTTCTTCCTATCTTATTCTCTTCTCTTTCCCTCATTGTCTATTCTGCTTTCTTTTCCCTTTTTCTCTTTTCACAGTAACAAATAGAAACTCCTTCTTTTCTCTGCGTTTTATCTCTACTCCCTCTGTTCTCTTTTTGTTTTTCTGCTGCTCCCTTTTTACCTTCTCCTATTGCCTGCCTCTTTGCGGAGATGATGAAGGAGATAGCGATGAAAACGTGTTTTGCTGGTTGAGTTCATGCCCCTACCTCTATGTTTTTCCGCTTTTGACAGTGTCATTGTCGACTCTCTCTCGTTACTCTTCCTTCCTTTCTCATCTTTTCTATCCTCTTTCTCTTGTTTTTTTTCTTTTCCACTATGGCAGTAGAGGGTTTATATAGCCTAATCACAACTCTTTATTAGGAAAGATTCAATGCACTAATTCTAGGATGCAAATCCCTGCTAATTTGCAATAAAAAAAATGCAAAAAGGAAACTGAAATATTTTGATTCCTATTCTGATTTCAGCAATTAGTTTCCAGTGATAAAGGGTGGTATAACTCTTTTCTTTCCTTCCATAGCTGGGACCATGAGGCACTAGTTGTTTCCTTTGAACTGAGGCAAAAAAATGTGGTCAACAGCTCTCTAATCAAGCGAGAGAAATATGAAAACTAGTAGGAAATTGCAAATAAAAGGAAAGAAATCAACCGGGATAGCTGTGCAGAGAAAAGGAAAGAATTGTAGACAGGGAGACACTGTTTTCACAATGCAAAGGGACAATGTTATGTTAATTATATTTTCATTAAGGGGTTGTGCGGTTTGTGTCAAAACAAAGGGTAGTACAACATCATCTTGTTTAAAAATGAGAGCAAAACGTGATCAAGTCCCTTATTTTCCTTTTCTGATCTAATCCCCGTTCTTCAATTTCTTCATTCGGCAAAATTTCTTCTAATTTTATCTTCAATTAACTCCCGTATTTTAGCACCTTTTCCATTTTATCCTTGGTCCAAAAAAGGGGCTTCAAATTGGCCAACAATTTGTCTTCAAACTTTAAGCATCTTGCAATTGTGTCCTTGTAAACTCGGGCAAAAATCCTTCTCACGGCAAGATTCCCTACTTTCACACTAAATATTCAAAAGTGAATATCTTAAGCTTCTAATGTTGAAATCAAGCGATTTAAAAGCCCAAATTCATCTACACGTACAGGACTACAACTTTCATGAAGGATCCAAAGTGAGATAAAATCGTTTCGAAGAATAGAATTGCAAACAAACTCTTGTTGGAACCCTTATCATGGCAGGATTCTCTACTTTTACACTAGATATTCAAACAAGAATATCTTGAGCTTTTGATATCAAAATCAAGTGATTCAAAAGCCCAAATTCATCTACATGTTCAGGACTACAAATTTGATGAAGGATTTGAAGTGAGAAAAAATCATTTTAAAGAATAGATTCTGACAACAATCTGGTTGTTCAAAAAGGGTCTCTTGATCTAATTCAAAAACCGACAATGCGAGTATCCTGATATGACTGAGAATATGACCTAAGAACAATGACCAAAAAAATTGTGATGGAAGCAGAGTCTTTAGTGCAAAACTTAGGTCATAATTCTTCTCACGGTAGAATTCTCTACTTTCACGTTAGATATTCAAATAGGAATATCTTAAGCTTTTGATATTGAAATCAAATGATTCAAAACCCCAAATTCATCTATGCATACAAGAACACAAATTTGATGAAGGTCCAAAGTGAGATAAAATCATTTTGTAGAACAGAATCTGGCCATAATCTGGTTGGTCAAAAAGATTTCCTGATCTAATTCAGGAAACTGATAATGCCGAGCATCCCAATCTGACTGGGAGTCTGCCATAAGAACAATGAGCCCTAACACCCAATACAGGTGAAGGTCAATTCTTCAACATGTCATGAATAACAGATTATAGTTGGGATGGTCAGATATTGTATGAAACCAAGTCAAAAGCAGAGCCTAAGTTGGAATAAAAAATTGTGACAACAGCAGAATCAGTTTTTTTTTAGTGCAAATTCAGAGGGATTTATCCAACCTTAAAGACCAAATAAAGAAGGAATGAATTTAGCATTATAAAGACTCCTTATCAACCTAAGAAACTTGATGATTTTGGCAGATAAGGGGAGGATAAAGAGAGTAGAAAATAGTTCAAACAGGGTTTAAAAAAACATTTCTTTCTTCTCTGTTTTTGTCAATTTTCCAGCAAACATGAGCTACAATCCTACACTTGGTTCAAAAGAGGTATATATCGTCTCCAACACATGAGGTCCAAAAATAAGTAAGAACAATTCCCCCTCTTTACAATACTTACAAAGCAAAAGTCCTCAATGTTTTGCATAGTAAGCTCGTAAAGAAACAAAAGGTCTTCTTGGCTTGCTGAGTGATTGACTCATCGAAGGACTTCATTTTTTTTTGAAGAAAATTGGTCTATTTTCATGGGCGACCTGCCCACACACACTCATTTTGGTCTTATTATGACGGGTGACCTACCCAAGTGGAAAAAAGGAAGAGTGGTCTCATTGTGATGGGTGACCTACATAGAGGGAAGAATGGCCTCATTGTGATGGGTGACCTACCCAAGTAAAAAAAAATGGAGAATCGTTTCATTCTAATGGGTGACCTACCTAGAAATAATTGATGGTCTCATTGTGATGGGTGACTTACCCTAGTGGAAGAAAGGAAGAGTGGTCTCATTGTGATGGGTGACTTACCTAGGTAAACAAAATGGAGAATAGTCTCATTCTAATAGATGACATTCCCAGAAAAACTGATGGTCTCATTGTGATGGGTGTGACTTATCCAAGGGGGAAGAATGGTCTCATTATGATGGGTGACCTACCCAGAAAAAAAAATGAGAATGGTCTCTTCTAATGGGTGACCTACCCGAATGAAAGATGGTCTCATTGTGACGGGTGACCTACCCGTTTTTAAATTGAAAAGGATTTTAGAAGGAGTCTTAATATCTGAAGACCTGCTCGTTTTAAAGAATTTTTTTTTTAGAAAAACTCACTTTTTCTAGGAAACGGTCTCAATATCGGATGACCTGCCTATTTTAATTTTTTTAAAGAAAAACTCCACTCTTTTTCTAAATAATGGTCTCAATATCGAGGGATTTGCCCGTCTTAAGATTTTTAGAACTGCTCCATGCTTTTTTTTTTCAAACAAAATGGTCTCAATATCTTAAGTTTTTTTTTTTATAGAAAAACTCCACATGTTTTTTAAAAAACTAATCTCAATATCAGGTGACCTGCCCGTTTTGAACTTCAAAATAAATCATCTTACCTTGAGGAATGAAGTGGTGTTGGTTCACAATTCCTATCCTTTTCTGTAGTTCCGTTGACCTGAGATTTTGTACCTCAGCAGTTCCCAAACACTTGGAACTAATTTGGTTTTCATCACACCTTTCCTGTTAGGTTAGTGTTATGACAATATAGCATGCATGTTTTTGTTACTTGTTTTGGAAACATAGGTCCCCATTTCCGTTGTAGACTTTTTCGAGCTCCTGTTTCCATTTATTTGCCCGACCTGTTCTCTTGAACCGGAGTACGCTCTATGCACTATATTTCCTATCCTTTTTGTGCTTGGTGAAGAGATCTCCGGTTCGTCATGAGGCCTTTCTTGCTCCATTGAATATTACTATACTTTTGCTGATGTTTTAATTATCTTTTCCATTTTCAAGCAATTTTTTATTTTAAAAAGAAAACTCAAAGGATATGGTTTTATTCATGAAAACTGAAACTTTTAATGCAATCATCATATTTTGTTTTAAGCAATTCTCATAAAGGTGTTTCAGAGGTTTTCATGATGATACCCTTTAATGTTGGGCTTTAGTTCATTATGTACCCCTATCTGCACTTCTTGCCTCCAATGTAGTGTGCAAATATATGTCAAGTTTAGATTTGATTTGGTTCCCTCCAATTTGGGAATTGATGGAGTCATCTTCTTAGTCATGTGTAAGAAAAAAAGTTCTTTGACGTAAAGATTTAAAATGCTATGAGATCATGCGCTTTATGAAGAAAAGGTTCCTTACAGAGAGAATTCATGGCCGAACTTTATTTTATTGATTGGAAAATTACAGAATACATCAAGCATGATATTTATTTACAGAGTCAGAATTCATTGGCCTAACTAGATCTTCTCCATCAGTTCTAGATAACAGCAAAGCTCCTCCCGAGAACGCTTTAGTCACCATGTAAGGGCGCTCATAGTTTGGCACCCATTTACTATGTCTTCTCCTAGTAAAGGCAATATTTTCTTTAGTATAAGATCTCCTTCATGGAATTCTCGAGGTCGAACCTTCTTGTCATATGATCTGGCCATCCCTTTTTGGTATAGTTGATGATGATAGATTGCAGCTATCCTTTTTTCACTGATTAGATTCAGCTGTTCATATCGAACTTTTGCCCATTCTACCTCTTCTAGCTCATAGTCTATCAATACTCTTAATGAGGGGATTTC
Organism: Populus alba x Populus glandulosa; assembly: GCA_033617975.1. Lineage (NCBI taxonomy): Eukaryota > Viridiplantae > Streptophyta > Magnoliopsida > Malpighiales > Salicaceae > Populus > Populus alba x Populus glandulosa. The sequence goes on from CM066157.1 coordinate 6,243,226, forward strand.
CACTTCTAAAGGCACCACCACCTCAATTCCATATGCCAATGTGTACAGGGTGGCTCCTGTTGAGGTTCAGACTGCAGTGCGATACGTATGAAAGGCAAATGGCAACATATCATGCCGATCCTTGTAGGTGACTACCATTTTCTGAATAATCTTCTTGACATTCTTATTAGCAGCTTCTACCACACCATTCATCTTTGGTCTATATGGCGACGAATTGGAATGCTTGATTTTCCATTTAGCATAGAGTTCTATTATCATCTTTCCATTAAAGATCTGGGCATTATCAGTTATAATCTTTTCTGGTGGACCATATTGATAGATCAAATCTCTTTCAATAAATCTCTTCACCACTTTTTATGTCACATGAGCAAATGAATTGGCTTCTACCCATTTTGTAAAATAATCGATAACCACGAGCATAAACCTATGTCCATTGCTAGCTTTTGGGTTGATAGGCTCAATCACATCAATCCCCCACATTGTGAAGGGCCATGAAGATGTCAAGTTAAATAGAGGAGCTGAAGGGGCATTAATTTTGTCATCGTATACATGACACTTATGATATCTTCAGACATAGTCGATGCAATCCTTCTCTAATGTCATCTAGAAATAACCGACTCTTTGTATCTTTCTAGCCATCACATGTCCATTAGCATGGGTTGAGCAAATCCCTTCATGGACTTCCCGTAACATGTTTTTTGCCTCAACTTCATCTAAACATCTCAACAAAGTCCCATCGGATGATTTCTTGTACAAAATCTCCCTGTTAAGATAAAAATCCATTGCCAATCTCCTCAAGGTCTTCTTGTTGATTGTGATGCCCTCATGGGATATGCCTAGTTTTGGATGAAATTCTTGATATCATAGTACCAAAGGTTTCCATTTACTTCTCTTTTGACTGAGCAACAATAAGCTGGGTTATTTCTGATATTAATATGTACCAGCTATACCTTGTTTGCCCAAAGTCTATTCTGGCCATAGAAGCTAGCGTGGCCAAAGCATTCACAAACTGGTTTCCTTTCCTTTCTAGATGGGTGAACTCTATTTCCTCAAATTCTGCAACTAGTTTAGACATATATTCTTAGTACAACCTTAACTTCTCTTCCTTGGTTTGCCATTCTCCTTTTACTTGGTAGATGATCAACATTGAGTCTCTGTACACATCTATCTTTTTGATGTTCAGCTCCAATGCAGCCTCTAAACTGAGAATGCAAGCTTTATACTCAGCTGTGTTGTTGGTGCACCCGAACTACAGCTTAATTGAAACTGAATATTGTTTCTTATCAGGAGAGATTATCACTGCACCCGTTCTATTACCACATACATTTACAACACCATCAAAGTACATAACCCAACAATCTAATTTCCCTTCCTCGACTAAAAGAACATCTTCATCGGGAAAGTCAAAGTTTAATGACTTATAATCTTCCATAACATGGTTGGCCAAGTGATTGGCAATAACACTCCCTTTCACGGCTTTACTTGTCATATATACTATGTCATACTCAGCCAATAGAACTTGCCATCTTGCAATTCGGCTTGATATATAGGGTTTTTCACAAATGTACCTTAACGATCTAATTTGGAAATTAATCACGTAGTATGATACAACATATATTGATGTAATCACTTCACAGCCCATGCTAGTGCGCAACACAACTTCTCAATCAAAGTATACCTAGACTCACATTCCATGAACTTCTTGCTTAGGTAATGAATGGCCTTGTCCTTCCTTCTGGTTTCATCGTGTTGTCCCAGCACATAACCAATTGCTGTTTCAGTTACTATTAAGTATAATATCAATGGCCTTTCTAGTACAAAAGGAACAAGCAGGGGTGGATTCAGTAAGTACTGGTTGATTTTCTCAAAAGCCTCTTCACACTCTTCATTCCAAATTCCTGGATTCTTCTTCCTTAACAAATGAAAGATTGAGTCACAAGTCATGGTTAATTGGGATATAAACCGAGCAATGTAATTCAACCTTCCTAAGAAACCTCTCACATCCTTCTCAGTCTTACAAGGTGACATAGATTGAATAGCCTTTACTTTGTTGGGATCCATTTCTATCCCTTTGTTACTCACCATAAATCCCAACAACTTCTTAGATTTCACCTCGAATGAACACTTCGCTGGGTTAAGCCTCAACTTATTTTTTCTTAGTCTTTCAAACAATTTCTTCAATATTTGGACATGATTCTCTCCCTTTCTAGATTTATCAATCATGTCATCCATGGATACTTCAATCTCTTTATGCATCATGTCATGAAATAAAGTCACCATGGCCCTTTGGTATGTGGCCCCAATGTTCTTTAAACCAAATGGCATGACTTTGTAGCAAAAGGTTTCCCATGGCGTTACAAAGGTTATCTTCTCCTTATCCTCTTGCCCCATTTTTTTCTTATTGTAACCCGAAAACCTGTCCATAAAGTAATATATGGAGCTGTGTGCTGCATTGTCAACTAACATATCTATATTTAGTAAAGGAAAATTATCTTTAGGGCTAGCCCGGTTTAAGTCCCTAAAGTCAACACAAACTCTGATTTTACCTTCCTTTTTGGGTACCACCACTATGTTTGACACCCATTGTGAATACTTGACTACTTCCAAAAAAACCAGTGTTCCATTGCTTTTCAATTTTTTGCCTTTACTTTGATTAAGACCTTCGAATAAGTTCTTCTCAACTTCTACTTAATCGGCTTGAATCCTTCCACCAGCGGTATCCTATATACTACGATATCCTTATAGGATCAGGCAAAGACATCTACGTAATCTCGGAGCAATATAGTTAACTCTTCTTTTTCTTCAGGGGTAATCAAAGTCCCTATCTTCAGCTCTCTCTTGATTTATTCATTACCCATATTTATGGTTTCGAGTTCCTCTTTAGCGGGCCTCCAAGCTTGTTCTTGCTGTTCTATTAATTTTGTGAATTTATTTTCCTCCCATTCTTCCTCTTTTACAACTACTATGTATTCTTTAAAGTTTGGCCATTCATTCTCAATGTAAAGTGCAGGTGTTGTTGTGGAAGATCCACTTTCAGGGTCCCTGAAAGCGGGAAGTGATGTGTAAATGCATAGCAAGACATCAAAATGAATTTTGAAAATGCATGATCTCATTAAAAGGAAAAGATTGGCTTAAAAACAAAGATAAATCCAATTGACATCTTGAGCCTCGATTGTTAATAAAAACAAAAACAAAATGGAAAAAAGCAAACAACATAGATAATATGATAATCCAACAATCATTGTTGATTACATTTTTAACACTAATGGAGCTTCTTGGGTCTCCCAATTCTAGAACTTCTCTCATTCAGCTAGCTTTCAAACAAAAGTCTTGACGTCAACTTTTACAAGAGTGTAGATGGTTAACATCCCTTCTTCTGGATTTAATCTTCCCAACCATGCCCTCGACTTGATCTTCCTCTAGAGTGTTTATGTTCATTGAAGAAACCTTTTGAAGAAGGTTTTCATGTCCCTTATCAGGTTGCATCACATATGCGACTTTTGGGAACAAAATCCTGATTGGAGGGATGGCTAAGTTTTCTTCTTAAGGCTTCCTTCCTTTAATCCTAGCCATTCTTTTTTCCCTTCTTGCACCAGCAGCTCGCTTGTAATCCTCTTTCTTAGGCTTATATCCAAACCCAAATCTTTGTTTCGCAGCTTTCAGCTTTATTATATCAATCCATTCAAGTCTTATTTTCTTGATGTCATATGGGAAAGGAATCTTATGCTTTTAACAGCCATTTTGGTGGCCTCTAACATTTCTGGTGTCCTCACCACATTGTTCTCGGGCACCCACTCGGTATTGACAACCTTAAATGCATGTAGGTTTCCATCCCTACAATTTTCAGCTTCAATGAATGGAACCACCACATTTCTTACCATTGATATAGTCTCCTCGACCTTAACAGTAACCAAAACACCATTGACAATGTACTTCAAACATTGATGTAGCGATGAGGTGTCAGCTCTCGCAGAATGTATCCATAGCCTTCCTAACATCATTATGTAAGAAGGGTGGATATCCATCACTTGAAGGGTTACTAGATAGACTTGTGGACCCATAACTAGTTCGACCTTAATTATCCCTATCACTTGTCTTGGCGAGCCATCGTATGCTCTAGCCATCATCACATTTGGCTGCATGTGTGAGGGATTTACTAGCATTTCATCCAGCATATGCCTTGGTAACACATTAAGGGCTGAGCCATTATCAATGAGAACTTTACCGATGAGACAATCTTTGCATTAGACTGTGACATACATGAGCTTGTTATGTCTTGTTCCTTCAGCGTCAAGTTCAACTTTCATGAAATACAAGTAATTGGCAGCATGGATGCTCTATACTAGATGCTCCATAGTCTTTTGTTCAATATCTTGGGGTACGTAGGCCTCATTTAGTACTTTTTGCAAAGCATTGCGATGCGGCTCGGAGCTGAATATTAATGACATGATGGAGATCTTTGCAGGGGTCTTCTTTAACCGATCCACTATACAGTACTCACTATGCTTCATCAATTTCAGGAACTCATTTGTTTCTTCCTTAGTCACATGTTTATTTACCTCAAGCTTTTTATCGAGGTCCAACACCTCCTTTCCCTTAGCCTTTCTTTTTTTCTCTAGTTCTTCAGGTGTGAAACAACGACCACTCCGAGTTAGTCCACTTATCTCAGTTTGGAACAATGATAAGGGAGTTTTGATATTTGAGGTATAACCATAATCTCCAGGCATCACTCCATAGTCTGCTTTATTGGCATATGAAGGCTTGGTTAATACCAATTTCAAGAGTCCATTAACTGTTAATTGGACTCTACACTTCTCCAGATTCTCTATCATCTCTATCTCTTCATTGTCTCTTACAGCCTCAATCTTTAGCTCTTATAGAGTCAGCATTCTCGCTACTTTTTGATGAAACTCAATGCATTCATTAATGTGATGCCTTTTTTTTTTTATGGAATGGAAAAAGTCACTTTCCCTAATACAACATTCAGTCAATTTTTTCAAATGTCAGGATTGTACCAATATAAAGTATAGCTTTGTCATGGTTACTTTTAACACCCTCTTTTTGCTACCAATCTCTATGGTATTCAATCCACTATTACCAGTGGCATGTTTGGGTAAAGGGTTTGAATTCACATTAGGTAAATCCTCAAAAGTGACCCATCCATCTTTGATCAGCTACAACACCTTCTTTTAAAAGCAAACTAAGCCTCAATGCTATGACCCGCGTGACCAACATGGTATTCACAAGTCACCTCGAGGTTGTACCAGGTACCAGTAGGGGAGCTATTTACCCAATACTCAACAGCTTGGCATACAACTCTTTTAAGGTTATTGGTAAAGGTGGTAATTGTTCTTCTGGTGGTCAGTTGTCTCTTTTTTGGTAATTGCCTTGGTTATTTGCTAGGAATTTTGTTTGATTGGGTTGGTTTAGGATGGAGGGTTTGGCAAAATTGATACTGGTGACTTGGGAGGCAAGTGTTTAGTAGTTTTTGCTTCTCCCTTTGTATCCGACTTCTAGGTTATTCACCTTATTTTCTTTCTTTTTCCCAATAAAACCTTTCTTCTCTATAGGTTCCGTAATTCTCCCACTTCGGATTCCTTGTTCAATCCTCTCAGCAATCCACACAACATCAAAGAAATGTTGTGATGAGCTACCTATAAGATGTTCGTAGTACGGAGCCCTAAATGTATTATCGAATAGTGTCACCATCTCCGTCTCTATTAGTGGAGGTTGTACATTGATAGCTTGGTCACGCCACCTTTGAGCATAAGCCCTCATGGATTCTTGAGTTTCTTTCTCCATGGTAATCAGACTGGTCCTATCAGGAGCAATCTCAAGATTAAACTTGTATCTTTAAGAAAGCATCTGCCAGGTCCGTCCACTTCTTGATCCTAATGTTGTCCAGCTTCATATACTAGCTAAGGGCAGATCCTGTCAGGCTATTCTGGAATAAGTAAATTAACATTTTATCATCGTGGATAACTTATGTCATCTTGTTATAGTAGGAACGAAGATGGGTTTTTGGGCATTCCATCCCAGTATACTTAACAAACTCAAGCACCCTGAACTTCTTTGGAATTACGATGTTAGGCACCAAACATACTTCAGCGGCCCTAACTGGGTCAAATAAATCATTTCCTTTAACTGCCCTTAACCTCTCTTCTAGCGTAGTCCACTTACCATACCTTACATGATTAGAGAATCTGACATCCTGTGGATCCTCGGTTGTTAAATCCATTGTAATATGGATTTGGATGGGTTGAGTGGGATCATGATGCTGCTTATTTGGTGTATTTGCCCCTGCGTTTTGAGGTGCAATAGGGATTTGAGCTGCTGGTGGTGCTTCATCAGGTTGAGTAGACATTCCCTCTCCGTCTCCATCTCCATCTCTCAACATTTGCTTTAGCAAACTGGTCAGGTACGCTACATCATTCCGAACTCCTTCGAGCTCTTTTTGGTATCGAGCTTCTGGTTGTGACCTTTCTTTGTTTTCCATCCTTTTCCTTTGTCGAGTGTTGTGGATTTTAAAAGGGGGACCTATGTTTCTCAGTCTGCAGATGTGTGCATAGATGTATGAGAAAATACTTGATATAATGCATGATTATGATAAGAATTCTTTGCATATTGGGTATGGATGCAACCTTCTTGTGAACAAATAATAGCCATCACCTTATAAACATAGGTTCTCTTGTCACATTGCTTTGCTGGGAGTACTACCTTTTGAGTCGTTTGCTTGGATCATATTCACCAAGAAACATATTTTACATAAGAAGATGGGTCAACACCATTTTCATCAATGCTTGATAAGTTTATTACATTTAGAAATAAAAAGAAAATACAAAATATATTAATCCATTTCCTCCACAAACTCTCTGGCTAAAGGTAAAAAAGCTAAGTAACGGTTCTCAATCTTCCCTAGAAAGGCATCAGTTTCAGCAAGGCTTCGGTGATAGCGAATGATGTCCCCTCCTACATTTCGTGCATTGATTCTAATAATCCGAGCATATACAACAGCTTCATCCATTTGCTCATTTGTCTTGGTCATCTTCTTTATGAGCAACATATTGGTTTTTTTTCAAAGCAGTGTTGTTGGTGTCAATTTGATCCTTGTGTTTTTCCATCGCTGCTAGCTTCTCGTCCAAATACTTCACCTTTTCGCATTCCTTGTCAAGTTTATCCTCATAACTTTTATCTTATTCTTCTTAAATGCTAACTCTACTTTAACAGCCTCAAAACCTTTCCTTTTACTTTCTTATTTTGCAATCCCCGTCGAGCGGCTTTCCAACTCCATATAATTCTTGTTCAAATCCTCATACTTCCCAATCCTATCCATCACGTCGAACTGAACTTGTGCAAATTTTTATTGGTAATATTATGTGCTTCCTTGGCAATCGTTAAAGTCAATCTCCAATGCTTCAAGTTCAGAGCAACTTTACATGTAATCCAAACTCATCCCCCATAGCTTCTTCTCACTTTCTTTCATACCAATCTTTTCCTCACCCAGCTTTAACTCAAGCCTTGTTATTCTCGCATCTCTAGACTATATTTTCTCATCTAGAAAAGCTCTTCTCTTATCTCTTTTCAACATTATTTCTTCTATCATTGCCTTGTCTTTTCTACTTTTACTCAACTCTATCTGAAGTTTTTTCACTTGTCTTCTCAACTCCTCTTCATTGTTGCCCTTTTTCTCTTAATAAGCTCTTCTACAGCTTGGGGAGATCTGACTTCTATATAAGGCATGGTTGAAGTAGCTAAGTCTCTCCATCTTGCATATCCTTCACTTGCACTTGGATCCTTCAAACCCTCCATCTCAACCAAAATAAGATGCTTCCAGTCTTGTTTGATGATCTCCAAAACTTCTTGTGCAATGGGATCTTTGAACAAACCAAAGAATTGAGCAACTCCCATAGTCCTTGGAACAAACTGCATGCCCCTAAGTTGCCTAACCATAAGAGCAGGAGCATAACTCACATAACCTATAATCCATACCAATGACACCTAACGTCTTTGTCCACAACTCATCAGGACTTTCACTATCATTACCCATGAGGTTCTCCACTTGAAATCACTATTAGGCAAACCTTCAATTTGTCAACCCTACCTTGGTTGTCTAGATCTCCCCATTCTTCTTCTTTTACTAACTTCAGGGGTTTTTGGGTGAATCACCAAAAATTATTGAAGATAGGCTTTGTTGTTTCGATATGGCTAACCATCCATATATACAACAACTCTGTGTAGCATCTCATTGCTCCTTTTCCGGTCCTCCTACAATGGTTAAGTGTCAAGATGGTTTCAACTAAAATAGCAGCCACTGGATTGATTTGTGTATTCTCATACTTTACATTAGCAGCAGTGACCTCCAAACTCACTACACCCGTTTGGCTTGGGAACAACACAAGGCCAAATATGCCCAAAGTAATCAATCTCTCTTTTTCTGATTTTGACTTCTTTTCAATTCAATTTCTAGCATCCTCCATTTCAGACCCATAGCATTCTTTTCTAAAAACTTTTCCAAGTTAGAGATTGTGAGTAATTTTGACAGTTCGGGACTGACCTTGTCAGATCTCAAAGGAAAATAAATCCTATATAGATTTTTTGGAAACTCAGTCAACCTCTTATATTCCTCCGTAGTGGGACATAAGTCTATGCTTTCAAAAGAAAAACACTGGTAGTCTAGATCTCAAAAGTGAACTAAGGCTCACATAACTGGGTTTAAAACTTTTACCCTTGTAATTTCCACCAAACTTCCGTATTTCCTAAAAAAATGCATCCTTATTCACATTCTGAAAGTGAGCTGTTAACTTGTTCACCTCATTCATAATGCAATTCAGGTTCTTGATTGGTGATAGCTTCTTAGCATCACTTCCAAGGCAGTCTCCTTCAGTCAATTGTGACAGTTCAGAATTTTTCCTATATTCTATGATGGAAAATTTGGCAATGGTGGCCATTCATTCACAAGTCCTGTAATTCAAGATGCCTTGGGGTTAGACTTGTTTTGATGCAAAAGATATTATAGGGCATACACCCTAAAGATAGGTTCTAGTTCCTTTATGTGAGACATAGGGTAGGTTTACTACTTGATCTCTAAAAATGATCTCTTGATGTCCCAATGATCACCCTCGTAAAGACAATATGGGGGTTCAGTAGATAGTGGGATGGCACGTGTACCAACCACTATTAGTCTAAACACTCAGCAAAGAGTTGGGGTTTACACAAATTTAAAACTTTACTAAAAAGTCATAAGGCAAGCTGTTAATCCCCCGCTTAACTTAAAATTTAATGTGTGTGCCCTAAAAAAGATAATAATAATAAAATGATGAATAAATATATCATGTATGACAGAATATCAAGATGCATGCTAAAGCTTTTAAACAAAGTATCATTCATAGTAAAACAACAACAACATATGGCATATTAAAAAAATTCCAAGACTAGTCTAATGGTTCCTAGTGGAGTCGTCATCCTGTCGCACCCTTACGGTAGAGCGTATAGACTGATATGGTGTTGGTATTCTCTTAATTAATTTTCCTAGGATAGGTTTGCTTTAATGAATGGATTTGGGTTCAAAGTCTAAAAGCAAGAACCCTTAGCCAATATGGATTATACCTTTAGATATGTCTACAAAGTGCCAAGGAGAACCAATGCAGATCTCTTGAAATCTATGTTTGATTCAAATTAAATTTATTATGATAGAAATCCAAGGAGATTCCATGTGCTTTAAAAGCTCATTTTCCCTTAGTATTTCAAGAGTTTGTGACTCATAAATTGCAAGGAGGAGGGATAAAAATTTAGAAATCTTAAGGAAATTCAAGGTGCTTTAAAAGCCTATTTTTACCTTAGTGCTTCATGCTCTCACGACTCGTAAACCATGGAGTCAAAAATTGAAATTTCCTCAATTATAATCAAGGCTTCTTTCAAGGACGTGTGATGACTTATTATTCCTAGAAAATTATTTTGGATATTTACCACTTAGGGTTTCTTTATCCAAATATTAACAGTGAATAATAACAAGTTATTGCCAATAATATTTTGGATATTCATCCCTTTGGGATTTTTTAATGCAAACATTAACGGTGAATAATAGATGAATTTCCCTCAAAATAAGATTTTTGTATTTTTTGGAATATTGGTCAATACCCTTTGGAGTTTTACAAACATGTTGTAAAATCCAAAAATACAAGAAAATATTTTTTTCTATTGTGTTTAAGAAATCCATGCGAAAATACATTTTCTAAACTTCAAATATTTGTTTTGTTTTATATATAAAAAAAAATTCAAAACATGTTAGGGTATTGGGCATGTTTTTACAGTTATAAGCTTTATACCTTGTTGGTTTTACAATGGTGGTTTTGCAACAAACTTGGTTTTGGTGGTTTTCTAAACTTGGAGACCAAGGAGTTGTTTCTCGCCTTTTTATCTTGGGAGAAATGTGGACAACCTTTGATAAGAACCCACTAAGAAGTATTGGAGTGTGCACACATAAAAACATCAGTGGTTTTGCAAAATGGGTGTGATAATGAAGTCTGATTAAGTTGATCAATTTTGAGACTTCGCTAGAGAAACTTCGCCATCTTCATCGTTGGCTACCACTTAAAGTTAATAGAGGAAGTGTATACCTTTTGTTTGGATCAAACCTTGCTTGATTTGGAGATCTGTAGCTTCACATTCATTCGTTTGAAGGTGTCAGCTTAATCAGCCTAGAATCTATCAATGCAGTGATGGCTGTTTAGGGACAAAATGTTCTTGAGTTCATTGAAGAAAATGCGATGTAAATGTTTGATGATAGTAATTAATCTTTGTAGAAAGGGTGTTTGTTAGTCAAATAGTGGTAGTTACAACCCTTGAAATTATCAAAGACACCATGTTCATTTGTTTGAAGATGCCTACTCGATCAACCAAAACTTCCAAAGAAGAAGATAAACAGTAGTCGAATGATGCGTCGTCTAGGTTAGACCTAAAAAATTAGACTTATCACTAAAAAATTAGACTTATCACTAACAAAATTAGACTTACAATACTTACATAACAAAGACTTATCAAGTATTTTGATTGGTAAGTTTGTAAAGACAAACAAAGTGTTCTTCAAACCTAATCTTCTCAAAACTTCAGCTTGGTAGACCTGAAACTCTGTATTTGCAGCAATCCCCTTCAACAATAATTACGATTCAACTATCGGGAGATTAATTTTGTCATTTTGACGAGTTGTGTTTTCAGCTCAATTGACTTGAAATCTTGAATCTGGAGATCCATTTTAATCTAGAACTTTGGTTTTACATGTTGGTTAACCTGAAATCCTAATCTGGCAATCCCTTTAACGAGAACCAAAATTTATGTTTGTAGCTCGATTAACCTGAAATCTCAATCTGGCAACTCCCATTACAATAACCAAAATCTCTATCTTTAGGTTAGTTAACTTGAAATCCCAATTTAGCGATCCCTTTTTAACAAGAACCAAAATCTTTGTCTATAGTTTGATTAATTTGAGATCCTAATCTGACGATCTTATTTAACTAGAACCAAAATCTTTGTCTACAACTCAGTTAACTTGAAATCCTAATCTAATGATCCCCAATAACCAGAACCAACATCTTTTTCTATAGCTTGATTAATCTGAAATCCCAATCTGGTGATCCCTTTTAATGAGAACCAAAATATTTTTCTATAGCTCGATTAACCTGAAATCCCAATCTGGCGATCACCTTTAACCGTAACCAAAATCTTTGTCTATAACTCCGTTAACCTTAAATCCCATTCCAGAGATCCCCTTTAACTATAACCAAAATCTATGTCTACAACTCGATTACCTGAAATCCCAATCTAGCGATCCCTTTTAACCAGAACCAACTTATTTGTTTATAGATCGGTTAACCTGAAATCTCAATGTGATGATCCCCTTTAACGAGAACTAAAATCTCTATCTATAGCTTGATTAACCTGAAATCTCAATTTGGTAATCCCCTTTAACCGTTACCAAAATCTTTATCTATAACTTGGTTAACCATAAATCCCAATCCAGCGATTCCTTTTAATTATAACCAAAATCTATGTCTACAACTCGATTACCTGAAATCCCAATCTGGCGATCCCTTTTAACCAGAACCAGCATATTTGTTTATAGATCGGCTAACTTGAAATCCTAATGTGACGATCCCCTTTAACGAGAACTAAAATATCTATCTATAGATTGGTTAGCTTGAAATCCCAATCTAGCAATCCCTTTTAACTAGAACCAAAATCTCTATCTACAGTTTGATTAACTTGAAATCACAATCTAGCTACCCTCTTTAATCTAAATCAAAATCAAAATCTTTGTCTACAACTCAGTTAACCTTAAATCCCAATCCATCGATGCGCTTTGATTAGAACCAAAATCTTTATTTATAATTAGGCAAACATGAAGTCCCAATCCATCGATGCGCTTTGACTAGAACCAAAATCTTTATTTATAATTAGGCGAACCTGAAATCTCAATATGATGAATCCCTTTAACCAGAACCAAAATCATTGTGTATAGGTCGGTTAACCTTAAATCCCAATCTAGCAATTCCTTTTAACTATAACCAAAATCTTGCAGCTACTAGGAGAGCCATATTCTCATGGTTATTCTCATGTGCAACTCTTTTCTAGTAGAGTCATGTCATCTTAGTGTCTCATGTTTTTAGCCCAATTAACCTAAAATCATGAATCTCAGTAATTCCCTTCAATTAGAACCTTCCCAAGGTATCTTAACTATTCTGACTAAATCCAAAACATTATGATTGTGAGTTAAAAATTGAGATTCCTGATTATAGGGTTTCTAAAACTCAGATTTCTTGATGCTAGGATTTTTCTTATTCTTCTTGATAACAAGGTTTGAACTTTCTTTTCATGGCTATCCTGAAGACTCTTTTTGATGACAGGGTTGATCTTTTTTTTTTCTTGAGAATTTCCTAGTAATAGGGCTTTTTCTCACCTTTTTTTCATGATAAAAATAAAGGTCACCTCAAGAATCTGCTTATGGTTTGGCAAGAAAATGTATTTTCTCAACAACTCTCTCTCTCTCTTTTTAGCTTGGTTGAGTTGAAATCTTGCATTTCAGTGATTCCCTTCAACGAAAACTAGGGTTTTATAGCTACAAGGAGAATCTTATTCTCACAACTATTCTATTGGCATTTTTCTAGTGGAGTCTTGTTATCTCAACGACATTTGTTTTAATCTCAATTAACCTGAAATCTTGATTTCAGTGATTCCCTTCAACTAGAACTATTCAAAGGCATCTTAATTGTTTTGATTGAATCTAAAATATTTTGATTATAGGTTTAACATCTAAGATTTCAATCACGGGGTTTAAATATTTTTGACATTCCTCAATGCCAAAAAATAGAGGAATTCTTGAAGGTTTCTCTCTTCCTTTTCTTGATTGCATGTTTAAGAAATATATAGATCTAAACAAAGCTGGAAGGCCAACAGAGTACATAATATTTACATATAATCCAAAGAAAGGGAACAAGCTCCCGAAAATATATATCATGCACCCTAAAGAAATACAAAGCAAGCTTAACTTGCAGAACAAAATTACAATCCAAAAGGTAGGTGCAGGGGAACATGCTTCCCAGGACAAGCACCTGATCAGGGCAAGGGAACATACTCCCTTATATAGATGAACTAATCAGAGATCTGAGCAGCAAAATAACCCAAAACCCAATCTTCAACTAAGCCATAGTAGCAAAACCACAACACCGCCATCCATCAGCCAAAACAACAAGCCCCAAAAGACAGATCCAGCATGGAATCGATAAGAAAAGCAAAAGCCTTGAACAGATCAGACAAAATTGGGAACTGCATTACCTAGAAAACTAACCTGACTAGCAGGAGAAAAGAAATAAGAAAAGGCAAACTAGCAGAATAACTGCACATGAAATGAAATTCCCAATCCAACTACGTTGACAATGATGATGTTGAGTTGTCAAAATTGCAATGTATAGGAACCTTGGATGATCCCGGTTTATGCAAATTGGGAGGAACATCCTTTTGGTTAGCTCTGCTCCTAGTTAAATAATGTCTTCTAACCTGAAGAGTTTCCTCATAGTTTCCAGGTCCGGAAGCTTGCTTGGAGTCAACAAACTTTGATCTTTTATGGCCTGGGGAGGTGGCCACTTCAGTGGACATAGGGTCAACAGGAGTGTCAACAAGAGGCCCTTAACTGTATGGTTGTTAATTCTCAACTGCCACTGTGTCTGCTGAAGGACTGCCTGAGTCTTCATGAATGTCTTGAGGCCTTGTTTTGCGCTTGGATGAGCTTTTGCAACAAGCGGTTTCAGAGTGCCCCAGGACATGGCAGGATTTGCAGAAACGAGGTAGGGACTCAAATAAAACTTATTGAGCAAGGGTTGAGCCATTGGGGAGAACAAAATTGATAGAGCTGGGCAAATCTCCCAGTAAATCAACCTCAATAAGAACTCGGGCATAGGATAGCCTTGTTATGTTAGTAGTTTGATCATCACAGTTTATTGGCTTACCACTTACACTGGCCAATTTGGAAGCTCCTCTTCTCCACACCGTGACCACGATAGCACCAGCCAAGGTAGACCAGTACATAGCCCATTTGCTCCTTACAGCAACGCTTCTCCTCCCACAATAGTTTTTCAGCCAACGCCAGCTACCTCTTCAAACTAGCACCGTGAGCAGCCACAAATTAACAACAGCTCTAGTCAGCAACTCTCCCCCTAGTGCCAGGTAATCTTCCTTCCTCGCTAACTTACGTGTTGTTTTTCTTTTCTTTTGATGAGCCATGCAAGACGTGAATTAATTCACGTCCCAAAATTAAGAAAATAGTTAGGTGTTCAATGGACGCAAACAGTTGTGCTAAGCTTGGGCCTCAGCCCAACCAACCCAGCACTTAGACTAGCGGTGTGTTGTCTAATACACCCTAGTATCTTTCCTTTAGTTTTTAATATTTTTATTTTAATATTTAGCCAACAAGCCTAAAAAAAAACCATAAATTCTTTTTAAAAAAAGTAAGGGCTTTCTTCAAATTATTTGTGGGTTTTTTGTGATTTTTTCCAATAATTTTATTTAATATTGAGCTGTAGACTTACACTGTAAGATACAAACCTGGTATTAAAAATACATGATTTCTCTCAAAAATTTAAAAAAAACCCAATTTTTTTAAAAAAATCCTCATTGAAAACAAGACACAAAAAAATATATTTTTGTTTTTATGCATATGGCCAAATCCTAAAGGTTTTTCACCCATATTTTTTAAAAATTATAAAATTATATTTTTATCATGTTTTAAAAATACAAAATGGATATCGTAACCTATTTAGGATTATTCATTAGGGTTTGGCCAAAATACCAAAAAACCCATAACAATTAATTTGTTATTTGAAGTGTGAGGATTTAGCTATATTCTTTAATATTTAAAGGTATAAAATTACATTGTGTAGCATACCTTCTAGTATTAAAAATACAAAATAGAAAACAAATGCTTAGGGCCATAGAACGATTAGTATTTAATCTGACAAGATAGAGACTTTTTTATGATAGGAGATCTATCTTGAACTCTATATGAAACTGACACGACCAAAAAATTGATGTCTTCTCTCAAGTGTAGGAGTGTCGAAGTAATAAATAACTCGGCAAGACTGGGGTCGAACCACAAGGAAGTTAACTATATAAATTATAAATAATAATAATAATAATAATAAGTTAAAGAAGACTTTGAGATGTTTGATTAATATGAGGATTAAACAATGATAAAAACAAATGTCAGTGTTAGAGGATTGACTAATGGTATTTCAAACAAGTATAGTATAAATTTTTTTTATTATTCAACTGGAAACCACACACAAAGGAGGTTTTAATCGGATGATTTGCATTAATAGCTCATTATAAATTGTTAACATGATCATAATAATTATCTTATTTAAATATCACCAAACTTTTAAATATTATCAGGAATTCATAATTCTAACTTATGTTAACAACAAATCAAGTTCCTTTCATAGCACATGTGCATGTTATACCATACGGTTGGACTATGAAAGTGCCAAGCATTTGTTGTACCAAGTGTTATACAACGCAAATCTAAATTAACCATTTAACAAGTAAGGTATCAAGAATTAATAAGATAAAAATGATAAGACATGTTAATAGCAAGTTGTATAGGATATAAGCATTGAAGTTCATATTGAATTTATATTATACTTATTCTTACACCATTAGTGTAACCTTTTTACCTTGACATAATAAACTTAGCTAAACATAATGAAGATAAGATACAAGTTAACTAAGTAAAGGAAAGGAAATGAAAAGCATAAACAAGATATTAATGAAAGCAAAAATTAAGCATTACAAAAATATAAAGAGAGAAATAAAGAGCATGATCTTGATCTGAACAACCAAGATGCATAAATGCATGGAAAATACCTTCTTTTATAGGCCAAAATTTAGAACTATTCATTTGATGACTAATTATTGAGTGGGTGGCCACATCTTGACTTGGTGATCATCCTTATCTTCCTGTCTGAACAAAAAGTTATTGATAACGTCCGAATTTGAACCACCTGTAACCACAAAAGTTCTAGAATTTTTGTCTCATCTTTCCAAGAAAAAAAATTGAGGTCATTTGGACTTCTAGAACTCGAGATATGGGTTGAACACTGAACAGTGTCTGGGCTGCAGGACAGATTCAGACTTCTTCATTGTTGCTATAATTTGGACTTGAAAATGACCTTTTTAAATCTTAGAATCCACAAGAAAGTTTTAGGCTTATGTCTTATCTTTCCATTCATATAAAGCAGACCTAAATTCGAGATCTACAGCTCCATAAATTAAAGGTATCTTATATTATTAGATATGTTATTATAAAACATGCTTTAGTTAAGGAGTTATTGATACTTCAAGTGCAGAATGATGACATAAAATCTTGATAAAAGTACACTTTTATGTACTAATCACCTCGCATTTTGAACGACAAACTAATAATGGGAGTTTTTTGTATTTTGGTCAAATCCTAATGGATAATCATAAACCGGTACGATATTTATTTTGCAATTTTTTTAAAACATGATAAAAAATAATTTTATCTCTTAAAAAAATATGCATGAAAAAATTTTAGGATTTGGTTGTATGCATAAAAACCAAACACATATTTTTTTTTTTTGAAATGAAAGTTTATTTTTGAATTTTCGGATTTTTTTTTTTTTGGATTTTTTTTTTAAGTTTCAAACTAAACGAGATACTTTTAATATCGAATCCATATCATACAATGTAATTCTACAGCCTAATATTATGCAAAATTATTGAAAAAACATGTGAAGGACCCACAAATATTTTTAAAATGCCCTTTGAAAAAATTGAATTTTTTTTCTTTTTTTCAAATATTATTATATTATTTTATTATTATTAAATGTATTGGGCTCGACCGGGTTGGGCCAGCTGATGGCCCAACAGTCCTCTCTCACTTTTTTTTTTTAAAAAAAAAAACATTAGGCTGGGCAGAAACAAGTCCAACCCAACTGAGTTAGGCTGACTAACAGCCCAACAGCCTTTCTTCTTCTTTTTTGGGGTTGGACCCGACCCATCCATATGGGCTGAGCTGAAACAGGTCCATCTCGACCCATGTTAATTATATTTTACCATTTTGCATGCAGAATGAATTCTGCATGCAAATGGCCATTGGTAGGGGCCAGGAGAAAAAGAAGAAGAAAACTTGTTTGGCCAAAGGAGAAGAGTTGCTAGTGGCATTCCTAGTGGTGCTGGGAATTCTGGCGTGTGGCTGGGGCACAATGGTGGCAAAGGCATGGCGGAGGAAGTGGAAGAAGAAGGTTGGCGGATGGAAGATAAAAAAAACTAGGAAAAGAGCTAATTTTTTTCTCAACTTTAACCTTGATTTCTTGTTCTTTAATGGCTGGAATCCACCTCTATTTATATGGCTGGAATCCACCCCTATTTATATGAGTGGAAGAGTGGCATTTTATCTTTATTCAAGACAAGTCTTGACCCTTGATTCAAGCAAGAATGATCTCAACCGTTGGATCAAATATGTCATCATGATATGTCAAAATGGGTTGTTAAAGGCTAGTCAGGTTGGCCAATTTGAGGTAGTGTTGCTGCAGCTATAAGGGAAACCAACCAGCGAGACCTACTCTAGAGTGTAGTACAATGTCAGATTATCATAGTGGTGTAGGGTTTGTTTTGTTCGGTTGAGAGATGAAACATTGAATGCTTTAGAAAGGTAGCCACCTAAGCAACCTTTCGGGCAAAATGAAGAAGATGATGAGAACTTATCATTTGTTTTTTTTTAATGGTCAAAATGACATCATTTTGGCTTTAGGGTTTTAATTTAGGGATTTGATCAAAATTCAGTTTAGTAATTTGGCTTTTAATTTCTTTTAATTGCATCCTTAATTGACCAAAAAATTTTATTTAATACAAATTTGCCCTCGTTAAATTTCAATATCAGCCCTGAATTTCAGTGCCTTTTTAAAAAGGTTCTTGGTTTAGGATTTATGTAATCTGTCCCTCAGTTGACCATTAAACTTTTAATTTCTTTAATTTTACCCCTGTCCTCAACTAAATTAAGTCCCTAAAGTTTAATCCCTTTTCAAAAACATCATCGACTATGAATTTCTTCAATTTAACCCCTAATTGATTCTAAACTTCTAATTTTCTTGCAATTTAACACCTGATTTCAATTAATTGACTTTTTTAAAATTAAGTGTGGTATTCTAAAATTATAATTTTCTCAATTATGCTCAAATTGGACCCCCAAACTTAATTTTTAACCAATTAAGTCCCTAATAAAATTACTTTGACCCATTAAAAGTATAATTAAGTCCTTGCTCCTAATTAAATCTTTTAATTGGATCCAAATTAATTCTCAAACATAATTGAACTTTTAATTTGGCCTATAATTCAATCAAATTAGCCTATTAAAAATCTAATTATGCCCTTGGACTTAATTTTAAGGCAGATTCGTCCAATAATCATTTAATTTGACCTTAAATCTGCATTATTTCTTTAATCTTGGGTAGGATAGGATATGATTAGGCTCCCAATTTCATCCGAAACTCCAACTTGATTCTTTTATATATATATTTGAAACCTTCCTTAGCCAACTTTTGCCACATCGCCAGTCTTCTTGTTATTATTGCTTTTGTTTTGTTTTTTTTTTACAAGGAAAAAGGGTAAATTTTAAGGGAATAACCCAGAAATGGGTTATGATAATCAAAATGAATTATTAAATTGAATTAATTGATATGTTGATTTATCATGTCGATAAGAATTATCGGAATGAATTATTGGGTTGAATTAATTGATATATTGATTTATTTTGTTGATAAAAATGATCAATATATTGATTTATTATGTTGATAAGTAATATGGAAGTAATAAATCAGGTGTATGATTAAATAATAATAATAATAATAATAATAATGTACCTGTTAGTACAGGCGAGGCCACAAACACTTTTCAATAGCAGGGGATCGCTAGTTGAGTACAAAATCCAGGTAGATCGTAAGCACCATACATTAGTTGAATTGTTTTATTATTATAATTGAACCATTTATTATTAATTTTTTTGAATTGTGAATTTTGCAATTTGATATCAAGTGTGAGCTAGTTGTCTTCATTGAGGAACTAGCGCTCGGTTTTGGGTAGTCTAAGCTAATTGTCGTGGTGTAGAGACTAGCACCTAGTTTTGTGTGGTGTGAGCTAGTTGTCAACTAGCGCTGGGTTTTGGGTAGTGTTAGCGAGTTGCCCTAGTGTAGGAACTGCCCTGTTTTTGGATAGTATAAATTGGTAGTTCTAGTTAAAGATTAATGTTGTTTTGGGCTTTGTAATTTATTATCCAATTGAGGGTTTTGGTTTCGGTTATGGGATAAATGCATGGTTCTAGACGGTAGAGTGAATGTGAGAATTAGAATTGGAAATTTTGGTTTAAGGAATAACCTTAAATTCAATGTTGTGTTTTGAAAAAAAAAAAAAAAGAGGGTAGGGACCTAAAATTACATGAGATTATATTTTATTATATGATTTTATTATGTTTTGTATTAAATAAATTTTCATGTTCATCTCACTAGTAGCATAGTAGCAACGAGGATTTTAGTTAACTTTAAGAATTCTTTTTTTTTTTTTATGAGATAATTTGGTTAGTACATGTAGACTTTTGGAAAATTACTTTTTGTTGTAATTAAAAACTTAGAAACTAAGGTATTGTAATTTAACTTAGAAAAGCTTTTATAATATATTATGTGGTTTAACCTGTTTTATTCCTTTAAACCATAATGTATGTATTTAATTAAATCCTTGAATCTGTATACACAAACACACACTTAATTTATTGTTTGTGTAAATTTATAATATATTGATAAGATCTTTGAAATATGGAAATAAATTTGAAATTATAAATTGTTGAATAGAATAAGAGTTTGAAACGATTGTGTCCAGAGTGATTGGACAAAGATTTTGTGTTTCATATCGATAACTTGATACTGAAATATAGTAGAAACTTTATTGAAATTTTGGTAAAATAAATAATTCAAATCAATCTTAAATTGAATTGTGATATTCTTAGTTGTAAGTTTAAGTATAAAGAGTGGAGGTTGTTACAGTAAATTTATGGAAAAGTCAATTATTTTTTGATAATTGGTATTATAATGGAAAATAAGTTGGAAAATATTTTTCAATGTTTGGCTATCATGAAAAATGAGCTGAAAAATAACTTATTGATGTTTTGATTTTTTTTTTCAAGTTTATTAAAAGAATGAGGACCAAGTCCAACAAAAAAAAAATTGGAGGATGAAATTGAAAAAAAAATAATTTCATAAATATTTCAATAAAAAAAATAGCAATAAAAAGAATGGAGACCAAATTTGATAGATAAAAACGTAAAAAAAAAAAATAATGAAATTGAAAAAATATTTAATTTCATGAATTTTTCAAATAAAATAAATAACAATCAAAAGATTGGGAATCAAATCTGATAAAAAAAATTCAATTAAAAAAAGAATAAAAAAAAACAAATAGGAATTAAAAAACGAGAACCAAAATTAATATAAAAATCAAATTAAATCAAAAGTTAAGAGAAAAATAAATCAAAAAATTTTAAAAAATCAAAACAAAATATATAGCAATCAAAATATTATATTTCAATTAGTATTAATTATTTATTTCTTAAAAATACTTGAGTTAAAACCTTTTAAGAAAAAAAAAAACTATAATCCCTCTCAATATTTTTTACTTTGAAAAAAAATATAAATATCCCTAAAAATTTACAAAATTATTGTTTAATATATATTACTAAATTAATTTAATGTTTTCCTTTTGTTAATTGTTTTTTGTTAGGTAAGAGTTGACACCATTTACTATTATTTTGAATTTATTTATGTTTAGTTTTCTTATGCGAGGTAGGGTAATTTTTTAAAATATTTTTTATTTAGAAATATATTAAAATAAATTATATATATATATTTAATTTTTAATATTTAAATATTAAAATTATTTAAAAAATTATAATTTAATATTTTATCGAAAACAGAAATACTTTTAAAACACTCGTGAACATAATACACTGACAAACAGGGGGGGGGGGGGGGGGCTTTGACTGTAGAGACCATCATATCATGTGGCAGCTATGCTACTCGGTAAAAGCAAGCATTATAATTAGGTTGAGAAATTCAAGGCGACGTGTTAAAGCATGTCTGATAATTTTTAGGTAGTAATCTTTTAAAGTGTTTTTTTATTAAAATAATATTTATTTATTTATTTTTATAGTATCATATCAAAAATAATATTAAAATATTAAAAAAATAATTTAAATAATAATAAAATTTAAATTTTTATAAAAATACTTTTTAAATAATAAAAAAAAACTTTAATGGAGGTGATGGGTCACATCTCGCATCCTTCATCTTTTGGGGATAGACCCAAGATGCCCCCACCAGGCACTACACAAATAAATAATGAAAGCCATTGATGAAGCCTCCAAGGAACATCCATCAAACTATTTTTTATTCGAACAAAAAAATAATGACCATTGATGTAGAATTGTAGACCCAATAGAATTTTTATTTAACAATTTTAAAAGTAGATGTATAGTTAAAGAAGTTTTTTGTATTTCTTGATTTTTTAGATTTAAATTTTATTATAAAGATTTATAAATATTTCAGTGACTGTATGATACTGAGAATGCATCTTTAAAATTATTTAAAAGATAACTTAGTTTTGGTTAATATAAACTATAAAATCTATAGGAAACTAATTACTATTGAGAATCATATACTATGGACCCACTTGAGCTTTAAATCTAAGGATATGATGAAATCACCACTGCTAATTGCTCAGGTTCCCGTTGAATTACAGCAATAAAAAATGTTGACTAACTAAAGGGTCGTCTTTTGGTCTCCTCGGGAATTATATCGCTAGAGAATCGAAGCTGCTTTGGTCATCACTTTTTCAAGCATTCCACGCGCTCAAGCTCACTCGCCCATACAGAATAAACTGATTGGATACATACATACATACATTCAGAGAAGGGAAGTTTGCAGCAGATTGGCTGATGAATTTTGCAATGGATAGACCTGATTGTATCTGATTTTGTATCACAACTTGAGTGGGACTGCTATGCCCCCATTTTATTTAATTTCTCAGTGCGTTCATACAAAAATAAAAAATAAAAAATTTTGACATCTAATTTGTGTGGTGGTCTAGTCACTTATTGGCCCTTCTTCAACCACCGTGGTTTCTCAGCACTTGTTCGGTAATGTCCTATTAATGAACTACTATACCCCCAGCAATCTACTACTATACAGGGGCCCATGATTACATTTATTAAACTAGAAAGGGACCTCCACTTTTTGTTTTTTCAATAATTTTTAATGACTAATAAGTCACTAGAAAAAATCAAATAAGGCTTCTATTTTTTTAATTTAATAAAAAATAGTTATTTTATTCTAATAATCCATAATAATTTATATTCATTGATATAGTGAAGGACACCGCAATATGGAGTTTCTGTTAATTTACTTGGCATTGTTTGACAATTTCCTTGAAACCGTGTTTTTTGTTTTTAAATTTTTTTACTTGAAATTAATATTTTTTATATATTTAAATTATTTTAACTTATTAATATTAAAAATAATTTTTAAAAAATAAAAAAATTTTAATACATAGTTTTTTAAAAATAACAACCACTAGACTCGTAAACAACGTATTAAAAGAAAATAATAAAATGTGATGCGTAACTCAAATAATTTACCAGGGATCATCAATGAACTACGGGCGGCTTCTAAGTTCTCACCTTTATTATTTGATTGTTTACACAGTGAGTGGAGCATCCAAAGCAATCTTATTCCCTTGGATCCACCAGCCCGGCCGGTTAAATAGTATAACTTTAAGAAATTGTCTTAAATTTTAAAACTAATATTTAAAATATCAAACTGATATAAATAAATAAATAAAGGATTTTTAAAATTAATATTAATTGATAGATATATTAAATTAAGAAATCAATAAATAAGAAAAACATGAACCGTTCGACATGCGCGTTGTGAGATCATTATGCACCATATTCTTGTCAGCTTAATTTTATCGAACGCCATAACCATGACGTCATCTCTGCCATTGAAGTTGACATCACCCCCTCCTCATCTTGTCTACATCAACGGTGGGAAAACGACCATTGTAAGCTGTTTCCCATAAGTCTTCAACGACCTTGGAAAATTATTAAAATGGATGGGATTTATGTGAATCGAATTGTCTTCAACTTTATTATTTAATTATTCTCTTCATTACTATTAGTTGAATATAAATATGTTATTTCCTTAAAGCATATTATATCTTAAATTCACATTATATACATTCAAACCGGTTATTAAACTAAACCATAAATAAATTCATATGGTTTTGTCATGTACACAGTTCCAAGCATGTATCTACCTCCACCGCTATTATTTTACAAGTTTTGCATCCTGTGGTTGAACTTTCTATGTCACAAGGTCTGCATAAAAGTTCCGAGGTTCCTGAATTAGGAGAGATGGACAGAGGAAAAGAGAAAAGAAAGAGGAGAGACAAAGAAAGCGAGCAAGGAAGGAAAAAGAAGGTGAGAGGAGGGGAGGGAAAGGAGGAGGTGGTGAAGGTGGCGACCGAGGAGGAGGTGGTGACGGTGGCGACCGAGGAGGAGGTGGAGGAGTTCTTTGCAATACTAAGGAGGATGCAGGAAGCCGCGAAGTACTTTGGAAAGGGTAGCGGAGAAGGGTGGCGGGCTGCAGTTGAGGCTGAAGTGGTGGAAGTTATTGATGGTGGTGGAAATAACGAGGAGGAGAATATGATCCAGAGTTCCGGGGTTGAAGAGGTGGCGGCTGTGGTGGAGGAGGAGGAAAACGGTGTTTTGGATTTGAACGCGACGCCGGTGGTGGAAAGCGACGGCGCGTAGAGATTTAGCTGCTATGGAACATGAAACCAAGGAGGTTTCATTTCATTTCTTTTCTTGGCTTTTTTTGTTCTTCCACCACCTCTATGATCATTTTGTTTAATTACCCACTTTTTAATTATTTTGTTTATTTATCATTAACAGTTCCGTCAGTAATTGATTTAAAAACCTGTACTGTTTCGGACCAGGAGAATGGTTGTGTTTAAAATTACTCTGACAATAGAGAAATCGCTACAAATATGTCATTATGAGGTGCTTAGATCTGCAAACTGTTAAAGAAAAGGATGATTTCTGTTCATGCATCACTCTTTATATTTGTTTGAGAGAATAATTATGGTAGTATTTTTAAAGTGATTTTTTTCTGGGAATAAATGGAAGTAATATATTTTTTTAATATATATTTTTGATATCCATATAAAATATAAAAAAAATTAATTGGAGAAGAATATTTTCAAGAAATAACCAGTTACGATCTCAACTAACTGCAGAAAGAAACATTCCTTCAAAGAAGTGTAGCCTTCTGTCTTCCATTCTGTAGGGAATCACAAATTTTATGACTGTAGTTCAACTGGGATCGGTGATCTTGAATAAGAATTGAAGCAGTCTATTTGAAACAGATGATTGTAAAAATGATGCAGATCTTCTTCTCCCCAGCTTTATAAAAAAGAAAAAGAAAAAAGAAAAAAGAAAAAAGAAAGAAAAGTAGGGCTATTCCATGTGAGCGGGTTATTTCAAGGGTATGTCTGGGATGTTACAACGGTAAATGTTTGGTAAGGGATACAATTTTGGCTTGAATGATTGTTTTGGGCTGAAGTTCACAAGAATAATTACTGATGTTGTTTAGTGCCAAAAAGTAGAAAGGGATTAAAAATTAACATAAGGAGATGTTTATAGTACGAGGGTAGTTAAATTAGATGTTAGCGTTTTATCTGCCCTTATTAACAATTAATTAACAAAACATTAAAATACATGAGTACATCACTATAACCATATGCACAAAACAATGTGAATGGTGTTTTGTTTTGTTTTTTTTTCCAATTTTGTAAAATTATGCTTTAAATTTTTATTTTATTCTTTTGTTATATACTTGTTTCATGTATTTAGTTTTTTTTTCCTTTTGATTTCAACTTCCAACATTAAATCTGTTGGAAGTACAGCTCTTTATATATATATATATATATATATATATATATATATATATATATATATATATAAAGAGTTTGCTTTTTATAAATTTATCTTTATCTCATGATTAAAGCTGCTTAATTTTTTTTAACAAGTTGACCTAGGTTGACTCGAAGTGTTTTTTCTAGGCTGTATTTTACAATTAATTTTTTCTCGATTTTATCTTTAAACATTGGGTTATTGAATATTGGACTTCAAAATTTTTCTTAGATTTATTTTCCATAAGGTTATCCTAATCACATATCCTAAGTTATGGGTTTAACATGTTGACTCAATTTATTTTTTTGGATCTATTTTTTAATGACTATTTTGTTTAATTAGGCTTCACATTTTTTTTTTTTTACTTTATATAAGGTTATCTTGATATTATGAACTAGATCGTGAGTTTGGTAGGTTAATTTAAGTTGACTCGGTTCTTTTTTTAAGGTCATTTTAATTGATTTTTTTTTTCAATTTCACTCTCTAATAACTTTTTTTTAAAAAAAATTTCATCATTCAATATTAAGTTGTTTGAGAATTGGATTTCATAATATATATTTTTTTAATTTTCTTTCTTTGGACTTATATAGGTATTATGGATTTTGTTTTTGTTTTTTCCTTGATTCTAACTTTCAATATTGGATCTGTTAATAAATGTAGCTTCATAATTTTTTTTTTAATGAAGTTATCTCAGTCTCATGACCTAGGTTGTGAGTTTAACACGTTAGCTCAAGTTGACTTAAATTTTTTTTTTTATTTTTTTAATTTAATCCTTTAATATTGAGTTGGTTGAAAATTGGACTCTATATATATATATATATATATATTTTATTTTCTTTCTATGGAGTTGTTTCAATTTCATTACTTGAGTCGTGCATTTGACATGTTAACCCAGGATGACTCAGATAGGTTTTTTGTTCTTTATTTTTTTAACCTTTTAATTTTTTTTATATGCTTTCTATAGGGTTATCATAGTCTTATTATTCAGGTTGTAGATTTGACAGGCTAATCTTGATTGAATTAATATCTCGTCGTCTTAATATTTTAAAAAATATCATCTAATATGTCAAGGTATCACTATTTTAAAAAGATATAGTCAAATATGTATTATATTTTAAGTTTATAATTACAGTTTGTTTTATTAAAAAAACACGTTAGATAAGTGTTTAAATATTATTTTTATGTTAAAGTATATAACTGAATAGCGAATTATGTCACACTATGAAGATGTGTTTATGAGAAGATTCTTGCAATATAAATGCTATGTTTTTTGCTATTAAAAAAACTCAAAGGCGAATGAATGTGTTGCCTCCGACCACCTCAGAGGTTGTAACCACCATTATTCAACTAAGAAATATCCCCTCTACAATCGTATGCCCATGAAATTGGATGTTAACACCCCAATGCTTCCAAAAAAGTCTTCAACATCTTATTCCCGACTAGCTTTTCCTGTATTATTAGATTCTGAGCTAATCAAGTTGACACCTTTAACAAATGAATGTGAAGTAATAGACCTTTAAATTGAGCAAGGATGGGTCCCAACAAAAGGTGTGTATCTCCTCTACCATGTTTAGATGGTCTCCAATGATATTTACATCAGAGTTGCTCCAGCAAAACCTCGAAAGTGGCCAACTTAGATAGCTTTGACCGAGATACCTATTTGTACAAAACCATCTAATTTTTTCATGTGTTCAAACTCAAAAATTTCTAGAGGGTTCTTATCAAGGGTCATAAATCTTTCATCCAAGATCAGAAGGTGAGAAATGCATGCCTTTGTCTTCAATAAAGAGAAAACAACCTAGGAAAATCTCCATCCAAAAAAACCATTGAAGGACAAAGGTTCCAGCTGTTAACATTTGTCCATAACTCTTTTATTTTTAATAAAGGGACAAAGCTTTGATCAATCTTTGAAGAAATCCACCAAAAATCCTAGAAAACCCTATAAATACCCCAAGAAATCAAAGAAAAAGAAGAAGAAGAAACATGAGGATATACTCTGTAGAAAAACTCTAGTATGAAGGTTCAAAGATCTAACATAGAAGGTCTAACAAGCTTTGAAAAAAAAAAGTGAAAGGGAAAGAAATAAAAAAAAAGGGAAGTAGTAGCCTATAAGTATATGAAAACTCATAGGTGGAGTCCATATAGCTTGCCCATTCATGCTTTTTCAATGTTTAATGATGCTTTTGAATCTTTCTGGCATTATTTTTGTATTAGCATTTATATGAATTGATAAATGAAAATGTTGTTTTGATTGATTAATTATATTTTAAAGTTGTTGTTCATAATTTGCGGGATGTTTTAGAAGATGTTTGGATATTGTTTTTGCTGAGATGTAATGGTTCCTAGAATTTTCCAAATATAATAGAAGGTTTGTGATGATGTTTGTAGGTTATTAATGTATGTTCTTGGTTTCTAAGTTTGGTTTGGTTTTTTTTTTTTATTATTATTAAATGTAAATAAATCAAAATAAAACAAGGCTAAAGACCAACAAGTTATAATATATAGACATCTACATATAAAGGCCATGAGAACAAGCTCCCTTAAACAAAATATTACATAGCCTAACAAAAGGCTGCAGAAAAACAACTCAAACTATGCCACACTAGCTGCACAAAAAGCAACACTCCTCTACTGGTAGGACACCAGCAGCAAAACACAGCTCACAAACAAGCAACATAGAGACCAGCTATACAAAAAGCACATCCTATAGATAGCAACAACAACAACCACTTCTAGCAGGTGGATGGCATACTAGCAACAGAAAATATCTCACAACAAGACATTCAATTAGACAAGACAGGTTGCAGATAACAACATCAAACCCACATAGCCAGGATCCCAGCATAGTAGACCTGTATAGGAGTAATAGGCAGCAGTAAAATAAAGCATAGCGACTAGACAAGCCAGCAAAGGAGTAGCTGACCAAGCAACAAAAAGAGCAACACAGGCCAATCAAAGCCAGCCTATAAGGCTATATCCCCTGAGGATAACCCAATCATCAAATTAGCATGCTCCACACTACATGAAACAATAGTAAAAAAAACAGAGTTGGTGAACAACAAGTTCGAAGATACAATAATAAGAAGCAAAGGGAACATGCTCCCTTAACAAAATAGCAAATCCATAAATAGAGATTCCAACAAACCAAAACAGGACTACATAGAACAACAAAAACATTCATAAGGAAGAAGATGGAGCATCTGAATCCTCATGTCTGCCTTGAAGCCTATTGCTTGTCATAGGCCAAACCTTTATAGAACCACTGCCTTCACCATCATTTATCACATGCTGCCCAGTATTTGTAGTAGCAGCAGCCCTGCTACGAGTCATATATTGCTTTCTGCCTATAAAGGGCTTTCCACCTACAACAACATTGACATCCTGCAAGGAGTCATCAATAACATGCACTATTTTTGAAGGAGCATAGGGCACAAGACCTGGAAGAGGGGAAATAGGATCCATTGGCCCAGCTTCAACATATTTGGCCCTCTTAAGCATAGGAGCTGCAGTGCAACTATCCACCACTATTGCCACTTCAGCATTCATTGGATCCAAACATGGCTCACCATGGGACCTGCCACTATATGCCTGCTGTTGTTCCACAACAACAGTTTCAGCAGAAGGACTAGAACACCTAGAGTTCTAATGAGGAGATTTAGGAGCTGCTGAGGTGTGTTTCTTACGCTTATCACTACCACTTTGGTGCATGTAGAAGCTATACGACTAAGAACTTGACAAAGCTTGCAGAATCGAGGGAGGGATTCATACGCAACCATTTGCAATAAAGGTATACCATTGGGAAAGATAAGATTGATGGAATTAGACAAATCAACAAGCAAACCAACCTCTATTAATACTTTAGCATACGATGGTCGAGACATCGAAGCACAATGACTAGGCTTGCCAATCACACTAGCAATTTTAGACAAACAAGTTGGGGATCAACACTTAAGGGGAAGGTTGGGAAATCTGACCCAAATCGGCACCCTAGTCATATTAGACGCAATGAAGTCAAAATATTCTGGCATAGTTTTCAGTATCAAAGGCTGACCAAAAATAGAGTAAAGGCCACCATTGAGGACAACAAGTTTATCCGCTTTAGAGGAAAATGTAAATACTAGCCAACTAGAATCATGCATAGTTAGCTTAACATTGCATTTCGAGGAGCTAACAATGAACTTATTTAAAGCAGTAAAACCTAGAAATTTCCCAGCTACATAACCAATTAGGTATAATTTCCACAAGTTCTTATGATTATCAGGATCCATTTCCATCAGATGATAGGATGTTGCAAAGTTAAAATCAGGAAAATTCTCTAAAGATAGAGACTCACTCCAAGCATTGACAGATGAATTACCTAGTGGGAAGCCAACATAGGCTCTACCATGATCTCTAGGAGGGGCTTTAGCGTCCACCGTGGGGAGCGAAAGGTCAACACTAGGCGAAGAGGGTACCCCAAAGGGATAGGGAGTTGAGGGACTTAGTTCTAGGCTAGGAGAGTGACCACACCTAGAGTCTGATGGAAGGGAGGAACCAACATCAGTCTCCAAACAAGTTTTACCAATCTCTAGGTTAGGACCAAGGGAACCAGATCTAGCTAGATGATCACCAGAGGGATGCCTAGACACGGAGCTAGCATGGGGGGACCTCTACAAGCCCACAGGGGTCAAGAGAAGGTGGTGCTTGAACAATAGCTGGCATATCCTGCATGTCAAGATATTTGCCCTTATCGCTAGCCCTAACGCCACGGTTAGAACACCTTTAGAGTCCATACTAGCTCGAGCTGGTGGGGCTGAGGCTAGGGAATGGGTCAGTGATACCTGCATGGCAGACGATTTGGCCCGATTTTGTGCCCTAACTACACGAGATGAACCAGTCGAGGGATGAGAAGATTGTAAATGATAATCGTGCTAAGCAAATCGAAGAAGTGAAGTTTTCTTCTTAGATTTTTCCATTTGTGCTAGACTAAGCAGTCATTACTTCTAATAACAAGAAGAAAACGGCAAAACACGGCCACTAAGAAAAAGACGGAATGCTGCACAGTGAAAAGGAACCTACTCTCTCTAATCGAGAGCTTCTCTCACTACAACTTGACTTGACTTAGAGCTTTGGTTTGGGTCTTTAATGTTTAAAGACTCAATTTTGGATTTATATTTGATGTTTTTTATTAGTTGTCATTGAAGCTAGAATTTTGAAAGGAAGAATATAATGAATGATTTTGATGATTTATAGTTTTTTGTTGTTTGTTTTGAGTCAAACATGTTTGTTTTTGATAGTGTGGTATGTGAGGACCAAAAATTGAAAGTTTAGAGGACTAAAAGGCAAATTTTTGGGTTTGGCAGTAGCTTAGGTATTTCTGAGCAATCTGGGTTCATGTTCTTCATGTTCATTCAAAGAATATTATCTCGAGTGCTAGTTTTAGGTTTCGTTTTGATTTGATTTTGTTATCTACAAGTTTGCATGTCATTATTAGTCAATAATCTAGGGTTTTCATGCATCAATAATATGTTTTTATGGGTTTTAATCATAGGGTATCGATTTTGAATCGAAACCTATTTTGATAAAAGTCATGATGTTAGAGTAATAATCAAAGTGAATAGATACTTGAAATTTGATCTGATTCGATGTTTATGTTCTTGGGTTTGAGTTTGAATGTTCTTCATTATTCTTCGCACTCTTCATTTTTCTTGGTGTTTGATCTATTTTCATTATAAAATTTTATGTTTTTTGTATTTTTTTTAGTTTTGATTTTTTTTCGATTTAATTCTCAATTCTGGTTTAGTTTTGGGTTAAACCTTGGTTTTTAGTTCGGATCATGGTTGAACCAGTGTTTTCGGGTTGATCCAATCGGGTAAAAATCAAGTACTATTGGTAAGGCCTTGTTTGGTTTGCCAAAGTTTTTGTTAAAGGAATCTTGGTGATTCGATGTTTAGGTTTGTTTTGAAGGAAAATATGGTTTTGCCAAACATGACCTTAAAAAAATCAATTTTATTTTTTTTAAAATAATTCTTGATTGTTACATACGTCCCAATCCTTACTAAATCACATTTTATTTATAAAAAAAAAGAGAGAAAAAAATACATGTGTTGATTTTCCTTTGCATTTGTTTTTAGAATTTAGAACAAGTTTGTAAAATTATTTAAGGATTTGGGCCAATATTTCAATAACCCTAAAATTTTTATGAAAATTAATGGTCAACATTCTGATATAAATATTGGACCTACAAATAGGTTGTTATTTAAATGCCAGGAGTTCACTAGAAAATTTTCAGAATTATTTTAGATATTCACTAATTTTAATTGAGAGTATTTTTCACCACAATATACAAGTTATGGAAAACCATTTCGCCTTCCATGATATGTGAACCATGTTAGGGTATCTACATATATTTTTCTCATGAGAATTTATTTAGGCAGACGAGCCCATAATAAGTTCTAAATGTTAGATTTATTCATAATAGTAATTTTTTTTCTCTGAACCATAAACTAACTACCGGTTAGGAATCCATCAAAATCTTTATATCATATCCAGACCACACAATGCAGGTTACCTTAGGTAAGATGCGCTAGGGGTGTTAATACCTTGCATAGCCATAACCAATCCCTTATATTTAGAATTTTTGATAAGACCAGTACACATGGGTCTCCTAGTGACAATTTACAATTAGATAGGGACTCCTTGACCCCCCAACGTCCTACCACACTATGTGCGCCACATGCGACACCTCCTACAAAAAAAATTCATCCTCAAAATTTAATTCATACGTGTACCGGGGAATAACTTTGGATACTTTTTCTTTATTTGTGATTCCATTTCCCAAGTTTCTTCCTCGACTTGAGAACTCTTCCATAACACTTTTACCATAAGAATCTTTTTATTCTTCAACTCTTTTTTGCTTTGATCCAGAATTTTTACTGGTTTTGCCTCCATAGTCAAATCTTCTTTGACTTCTTATGGAGATTGTGGCAACAGTTTAGAAGGGTCTACGTTAGTTTTTATAATAACAAAACATGGAATACATTATGTATCTTGGCTAGATGTGGAGGTAAAGCTAACTTATATGCCATCGGTTCAATTTTCTCTGACACTTCAAAAGGCCTAATATACCTTGGTGCCAATTTTCCCTTCATGCCAAATCACAACATATGTTTCTAAGGTGCGACCTGCAAGTACACCATATCTCTAACTTTAAATTCAAAAGATCTTTTTTTTTTGACATTTGTATAACTCTTCTATCTGTCTTCGACTGCCTTCATTCTGTCTCTTATGATTTTCATTTTTTCCAAAGTGATTTGCACTAATTCTGGTCCAATCCACTTATCACTAATTTCTTCCTAAAAAACACGGGTTTGACGTGTCCTACCATATTGCCACACCTGGACATCGCGGTGACAGATTGTAAATTAAATCTCACAGAAAAAGAACATATATCTGGCATCTTATTTTTTTGGGACAAAGGTCTAGTTCAAGGAGTCACCACCTAGTATTATGGTCACTAGGAACCCTAATCAGTCAACATAGATTATAATGATACGAGACTGGTTACGCGAAAGGGAAGATGCTATTACCTCTGAAGCATCCTACTTGAGACAGGCTGCCTTGCTGGTTTTGTCTAAAATTGCTAAGAATATGTTCTCCTTTTTCTTTTTCTCCTTTTTTTTATTCTTACTATTATGTTCCTAACTCTGGCATCAGTGAACAGTTCATACAAATATTTTCAACTCTGGTGTTGGTAAATATTGCACAAATCCAAAAAGTTATGATATTCCTGACTCTAGTGTTAGTGAATAATTTTGCAAAAAAAATTGAATTTGAAGAAGAGTTTTGCTATGTAATTTTATTTTTGTTTATCCTTTATTATTATTTGCCATTTTTAGATGGAAATAAAAAAAATATTGCACAACAAATTTACATGTAACAGTAATAGTTCATAGATTGAGCACATAACTAAAGAAAAAAAAATACAAAATGCAAAGAAAAAAAAATAAATCAAAGTGCGAGGGCCCACAAATAAATCAATGAAGATCCCCAAATATTTTTGGAATTTTATGATATAAAAAAGGGGCTCATTTGTCCAAATATCAAACTATAATGGGAATAAAAATTATGGCCAAGGCATAAGACACCCTTAGTAAACATAATTTGGGCCGGCTAGGCCTATGGCCTAGACCTGGCCCACTCTCTTCTTTTTAACTGGGCTTGATAGCTCGGTTGTACGGGTTGGGCTGGACCCAGCTAGCTTGGCTCGGTTACTAGTTCAGACCAGTAACAAGCCCTGTTACTGGTTTAGACCAGTAAACGGCCCTGGTAGCAGGCACGCATGAACTAAGTCACGCGTGCTATGCACACTGTGAAGGTAATTATAATTATGTTCACACTATTTTTCCAACTTAGAAATGAATTAAATGAGTAGGAGGAAGAATTCTTACCTGGGCGTGCTGCTGGAGACGAAGATGCGAAGTGACGGTCTCTTGGCCGATTGGTGCTTCCCCCTCTATGTTTCTACTCTTCCTTTGTTTTTTCTTTCTTCCTTCTCTTTGGTCTTTACATGTCTATGGTTTTCTCACTCTCGTTCTCTCTCTACTTTTTTTTTTTCATCCTTTGCCTTTTATAGGCTTCCCTGTTGGTTATCTCCCGAGGACCATGATATGGTGTGGGGACATTGTGTTTTAGTCGAATTGGGAAATTCATCCTTATCTCCTCGGGGTTGTGATCTTCATGAAGACAAGAATCCCTTTTATGAGGGCTGATTAGTACTTAAAAGTGCATTTTTATCAAGGTTTTATATCATCATTTTACACTTGAAGTATCAATAACTCCTTAACTAAAGCATGTTTTATAATAACATAACTAATAATATAAGATACCTTTAATTTATGGTAAATGTTCATCTTAAATGCAGGGCTATCACATAAATGAAAGGATTGATTGATGAGTTTAAGAACTAAAATTTAAAGGACAAAAAGGGGGCTAAACTTAGAAAAGAGATGTTGGTTCAATCCAAACTGGAACACTATTCGGTAATTGGGTCATATCTGGAGCTATAGATCTTGGATTCAGGTTTGCTTTATATGAATGTAAAGATAAGATATATACCTAAAACTTTAATGTGGAGTCCAAGATTTAAAAAGGTCGTTTTTAAGTCCAAATTATAGCAATAACGGAGAAGTCCGAATCTTTCATGCAGCCCAAACACTGTTTAGTATTCAGCCCATATCTTGAGTTCTAAAAGTCTAAATGACCTCAATTGTTTTTTCCTAGAAATATAAGACAATTTTCTAGAACTTTAATGAGTACTGGTGGTTTAAATTTGGACGTTATCAATGATGTTTTGTTCAGATAAGAAGATAAGGATTGTCACCAAGTCAAGATGTGGCCACCCACTCATCAATTAGTCATCAAATCAATAGTTCTAAATTTTGGCCTATAAAAGGAGGCATTTGTGATGCATTTAGGCATCTTGGTTGTTCAGATCAAGATCATGCTCTTTATTTCTCTCTTTATATTTTTGTAATGTTTAAGTTTTATTTCATGCTATATTTTCCTTTATCTCTTGTTTATGCTTTTCATTTTCTTTATTATACTTATGTTCTTATGTTGTTTATTTATGTTTATCCTCTTCATTATGTTTAGCTACGTTTATTATGTCAAGGTGAAAAGGTTTCACTAATGGTTTTAGAATATGTATAATATAAACTCAACATGGACTTCAATGTTTATATCCAAGAAAGTTTGTTATTAACATGTCTTATCTTTTTATCTTACTAATTCTTAATACCTTGCTTGTTAAATGGTTAATATAGATTTGTGTTGTATAACACTTGGTACAACAAATGTTTGGCACTTTCATAGCCAACCATATGGTATAACCTACACTCGTGCTATGAAAGGAACTTGATTTGTTGTTAATATAAGTTAACATTATGAATTCCTGGCAATATTTAAAAGTATGGTGTTACTAAAATAAGATAATTAATATGATCATGTTAAAATTTTATAATGAACTATTAAGGATAAATCATATGATTAGAACCTTCTTTGTGTGTGGTTTTCAGTTGATTAATAAAAAGAGTTTATACTATACTTATTTCTAATACTATTAGTGGATCCTATAACCTTGACAATTGCTTTTATCTTTGATTAATCCTCACATTAATCTTACATCTCAAAGTCCTCTTTAACTTATTATTATTATTATTATTATTTGTAAATTATATAGTTAACCTCCCTATGGTTTGACCACGGTCTTGCCGGGTTATTTATTACTTTGACACTCCTACACTTGGGATAAGACATTAATCTTTTGGTCATGTCAAGGGCGTGAGAAATTCATGTTAGACTCTCTTTTATGAGGGCATGAGAAATTCACCCTTATCTCCCTGAGGTTGCGATCTTCATGAAGATAAGACTTTCAATTTGAGTTTTGGTTGGAGTGGGATGCCAATGTTTCACAATTTCCTTTCCTTCTTTGCAAGCGAGCTTTCAGCGTCCAAGGAAGAAGAAGAAGAACAATGCATGTTTGAAGCAGTGCCATTTTGGACTAAGAATGGCCATTTTCAATTTGGTCCTTGAAGTTTTGAAAATTTGAATTCAAGCCCCTGATTTTTTAATTTTTAAGATTTACCGTCTTTATAACACATACAATGCTTTATAGTAGGCCATCCCTATCATAAAATGAAAACTATTGTTATAGGTGAACACCACTAATGGTAGGTGTTCTTCCCAATTACCTCAAATTCCAATATACATGTCCTTAATAACTCTTTTAGAGTCTGGATCGTTCTTTTTTATTTCCCATTCAACTATGGATGAAAAGTTGTGCTCAAATTTACCTTTATCCCTAGAGCATGTTGAATACTGGGCCATAACCATGAAGTGAATCTAGGGTCTCGATTAGAAATAATCGATACTTGTACCACATGTCTAACTTATCTATTGAATCTATCATTTTCATGGGCAAAAAAAGTGTTAGAGAGGTTTAACTGGTTTTTAATGCTCCACCTTTATTTGCTAGCAAACTCCATATCTGGTCATAAATTCAACAATTTCCTTCTTCATGCTTGGCCAACATATAATTCCTTTAGGTCCCTATACATCTTAGTACCACAAATTTCCTTCTTGGTCATATAACTTGATGCACCACAAATTTTGATTAATGGGCTTCTCTTAAAACCTCCTCTTTCAAATCTTTATCATTAGGCATATATATTCATCTACCCATCATTACCATCCCATTATCCATCCAAGACTTGAAAAATGTCTTAACCCCTAGTTTCACCTTATCTCTTAATTTTTTTCACTTTAGTGTCCTTCGTTGCACCTCTAAAACTTTGTCCCATAACACAGATCGCACTCTTAATTGAGCCAACAATGAACCCTTAGGCCTAACCTCAACTTTAGCATAAATATTTTTCAACTCTATTAATTACCTTTCATCACCCTCCTCCATTGTCTCCATTATTGCCTTATTATTACAACTAAGGGCATCCGTAACCATATTAGCCTTTCGAGGGTGATAATTTATTACACAATCAAAGTCCTTAGTTAATTATATGCACCTTATTTGTTGCATATTCAACTCCTTTTGTGTAATTAAATACCTCAAAATTTTATGGTCCATAAAGATCTGAACCTGAGATCCATACAAGTAATGTCTTCACACCCATGATGTAAATAACACCACAACTAAATTTAGATCATGAACATCATATTTGACTTCATGAGACTCCAATTGTCTTGAGGCATAAGCGATGACTTTTCCATGTTTCATTAAAACACAACCAAGTCCCTTTTGAATGCGTCATTATAGACCATAAATCACTTTATTCTCAAAGAAAGTATCATTATTAGGGTGATAGTTAATCTTGTCTTCAATTCCTGGAAACTTTCTTCACACTTTCTTGACTACTCCTATTTTGTCTCCTTTCTAATCAACCAAGTCAATGGAGTTGCTATAGTCGAAAAACCCTCAACAAACCTCCTATAATACCCTGTAAATCCTAGGAAACTACATATTCCTATTACATTTGTAGGCTTTTTCCATTTCAATACTGCTTCAACCTTCATTGGGTCTACAAATATTCCCTCTACAAATATAAAATGCCCTAGAAAAACCACCTCTTTCATCCAAAATTCACGTTTACTAAATTTGACATACAATTAATGATCACTAATGGTTTGCAGCACTTGTCTCAAGTGTTGTTCATGCTCCAGATAGGAGCCAAAATAGACTAAAATTCTATCTATAAACACCACCATAAACATATCCAAGTAAGGTAAAAAAACTCAATTCATCAAGTTTATAAACACTGTCACCTATTTGTCAATCCAAAGGACATTACTGGGAACTCATAGTGACCATAACAAGTATTGAAGTCAGTTTTTGGTACATCTTGCTCCATGATCCTTAATTGGTAATACCCTGATCTCAGATCTATTTTTGAAAACACCCTGACCCCTTTTAACTAGTCAAACAAATCATCTACCTGTAGAAGTGAATACTTGTTCTTCACTGTTACCCTATTCAACTATCCATAGCCATGCAGATCCTAAATGTCCCATCACTCTCTCTCTCTCATCACAAATAGGATTGAAGCTTCCTAGGGTGAATTACTCAGTGTATGAACCCTCTTTGTAGTAATTCTTGCAATTGAACTTTCAACTTAACCAGTTTTGTTGCTGCTATTCTAAATGGTGTTTAAGCTATAGGAGAGATACTTGACAATATATCAATCGAGACTTCCACTTCCATTTCTAGGGGTAGCCTTGACAATTCTTCTAGAAACACATCCAGAAACTCTCTCATGATAAGAATATTATTCAAATTTACCCTATTTTTTGTAGAATCTATTATGCGAGCTAAATAAGCCACACACCCTTTTCTCATAAGCTTACTAGTTGTCATGGCCAAAATCACACAATTTGACATGACATTTCTCTCACCCCTAAAGTTATCCTTTTCCCATCTGATCCTTTTATAGTCATTATTTTTTAAAAGCAATCTATTTATGTTATATGGCTACTTAACCAATCCATTCCTAGTATTAAGTCAAAATCATGTAATTCAATCGACCTCACATTTACTTCCATATAATATATCTTAATATAATTTTTAACTTCTTTCTACAAATGTTCTACATACACTGTATCCCTTAAAGATATGCTAATAAAAACCCCTTTTTTAACTTATTGGCTTTTTTCAGTTTATTTTCAGTTTTTCTTACCACAAAAGAGTGAGTAGCACTTGGATCTATCAAAACATGCACATACTGATTTTCTAATAACAAAGTACATGCTACTACATCTATAGAAGTCCATACATCCTCCTGGGTCATGTGAAACATTATGCCCTGGGTCCTCTCTCCTTGTCCTCGAGGTCGACCTTGATTTCCACTAGTCCCAGACTGTATTAGTCTGGTAGGTCTATCGATAGTGACTGACTGCTAATAATTTTGTGTTTGATGTCTCTTTCCCTAAACATACTCAGTTCTCCCAAGACAATCCTTCTTAAAATGCCTATGCTCGTTGTAATAGTACCATACCCAACCTAAATAGGGGTAATCTCGCCATTTATGCCTATCTTGCCAATAAATATAGCATCGCTCTAATGATGTAGAGCAATCTCCAGGATGTCGTTGCTCACATTTGACATAGAGAGGATAAGTAATGGTCTTTTGCTTTGAAACTCCTCCAATATAACTACCTTTAACATTTGATTGTCCACCAGCTGATCCTCCACCTATATTTTGATAAAATCCAATAGCTGACCTAATCTGACTGATGTCTCCTTCTCTCTTCTTAAACTTATTGTACTGTCTACTTTTTCCCTTCTTAAAATGGGAAGGCCTAGGAGGTTTACCCATGAAATAGTTAACATCCTATCGTTTTCCACACCTTGGTTGGTCCTGCTGACCCTCAATAATGCATGCCTTCAAAGCTTGAGCTGCCTCTATCAAATCCTTCATCATTTATAATTGTAGGCCTGTCAATCCCTGTTTTAATTCATGCCTAAGTCCATCTTTGAATTTCTAAATCATCTTCTGCTCAGAAGGCATATAATGTGCGGTGAACATTTATAGGTCATTAAACCTCCTTTTATATTGCAATACAAACATATCACCCTGCCTCAATGCTAAACACTCACATTCCTTTATTTTACAATGATACTGTGAGTAGAACTGATTCTCAAATTCAATTCTAAAATGTCCCCAAGTTCATAACTTTATAGGTTTAAATGTTTCCTAGTGACCATGATACTAGGTGGTGACTCCCTTGAATCATAACTTTATGATTAAACCCAACACACTTGTCAATTCCAAAAGGTAGCTCCACCATTCAACTTTGTACACATCACGACACTCATGATAATCAAGTGATAATATGGTAGATGACATTATCCTTAACAAACTCAATTTGCCCTTTGCTTACCAACCTTTAGACTTGACACTTGAAGCTCTTGTAACTATTCACATCTCTCATCTCGATTATACCCCTAGAAAATGGTGGTTGTATGGGATTTGATGGAGTTAGGGTAACAAATCTAAAGTCTAGAAGATGCTGGTACACAAACTCAAATGGTATAGGTATGTCAATCTTTGACAAATACATTTAAGTAATTGATGATACAATGAGACCTAGCTGGAAAAAATGACTAAGATTCCTTACCTGAGAGCCATCTTCTGATTCATCTCTCACCATTACTTTAGAACCTATGGCTGGACCTCTAATTTTCCCCGTTGTGATGGCTAGCTCAATCTTCTCGGCCACAATCAATAAATTAGCAAAACATTGGGGTATATTGACAACAAGATACTCAAAATAAAGTGGCTAAAGAGTGTTAGATAACAAACTGACCCTTTTCTTTTCTAGTAGTAGAGGATTCGCTTGAGTAATTACTTCATGCCATCTTTGAGCATACTATTTGATAAACTCATTATCCCTTATTCCCATGGCTTGCAGGCTCATTCTATCCTATGCTACTTGATGAAGGAGTCCGTCAAGTCCTTCAACTTTATAATCTCAATGTTATCCAACCACATATACCAACTTAAAGCAACATTACTCATACTACCTTGAATGAAATGAATTAACATTTTCTCATTATTTATCACCTTAACCATTTTACTGCAATACATCTTGAGATGAGTCACTAGACATTGGGTTCCAGTGTTCTTAATGGTACTCTGAATCTTTTTAGGATAACCACATTAGAGACTAGGTACATTTCATCATATTTTGCTACATAGTAGAGACCCACCCTTTCAATTGTTCTCAACCTTTTTTTCAAGTAGCTATTTTATCAAATTCAGCATTTTCCAACACTTTCACTTTCAGAGACTCATTAGCAATTAAGTCAATAAAGATTGGAGCTTGTGTTAGGGGAGCATGCTGAGGCTCTAACATTGAACCACTCACCCTGAAATTCCATGGAAAAAAATGTGAACTTATCATACTCAACTTCTCCAAATGCCCTAACTTTTAAGGATTTTTGAACAATTGGATCCATATTGATAGTTACTTGTAGAGTAGGCTGAGCAGATGAGATATGAGCAGTAAGATGAGATTCTGACAATGAGATATTTTCCTCTATAAGTATGGGTGCGAGC
Organism: Populus alba x Populus glandulosa; assembly: GCA_033617975.1. NCBI lineage: Eukaryota > Viridiplantae > Streptophyta > Magnoliopsida > Malpighiales > Salicaceae > Populus > Populus alba x Populus glandulosa. Next base: position 6,284,413 of record CM066157.1, read on the forward strand.
AGAGCTACAATAAAAGGCTGAGTAGATGACCCTCTTCCAGATTTGGATCTCAGTGCTTGTTCGAGTAGATTTGTGAGCCTAGCAACTCCACCTTTAATGCACTCATTCTCCTTGTAACAATGAGCCTCTATCTATATGTAAACCCTGGGATAAATAAAATAAAAATAATAAATAATAAAATCATTGGAATTATAGTGTAATGGTATGAAAAAAATGGTGAAAAGAATAAATTGGCAAAAGAAGTATTAATAAGATGGAAGAAGAAAAGGTTTTTGGTAAAAAAATGTCAAATTTTGCAGTAGGAAAAATGGTTCAGCCATTTTGAAAAACATTTTTATCTTATTGGGTTAAATTCTAATCGTTCTGAAGCCCTAAACATATATTTCCTTTTTTATATCTTTAATACGTTTTTTATCGAATGTAAGAAATTTTATAGATCAAAATGAAACTAGGCTGGAGGCTAACAAATATGTACAATCAAAGAAAACAGGCTCCCTAGAACAAGCATAACGCCATATGGCAATAAAGCATACAAAACAAACTAGCAGTCAATGATAGCCTAGAGTAGCATGCACCAGCCAGTAATAACTGGATGCATGCCAATAGACAACAACAAGGCTTTTCTTCTGAAAAGCAATAAGAACTGAGCCGACCAAATTGCAAAAGGTAGAAATGAGAGCCCAACTCCAGTAAACCAACATCAGCAGCAAGAAACAACCCATAAGCAAGCAGCATAGAGTACCAACTATATACAAGAAGCATAGGCTACAGATAGAAGCAACAACAACCACTCCAGCAGCAGGAGCAATAGAAGCAGAACCTGCATAAGCAGTAATAGACAGGAGCAAGACAACATATAATAGGCCAGCAAAAGCTAGCATATAACAACTGACTAAGCATCAAAAGGAGCAACACAAGTCGTGTGCTACTCTAACAAACTAAAAAACTTCAACCCAACTTCCACTATGACCACAACAGGATGATCCGTTGGGAACAACCCAATGCACAACAAACTTACATGCACAACTCTGCATTTAACAGCAACCAAAGAGAAACAAAGCTAGAGACCAGCAAGTTTAAGGGTACGATAAACACCAAGTAAAAGGGAATAAGCTCCCTTGACAAAGTATTAAATCCACAAACAAAAATTCTATAAAACCAAAACATGACTACACAGAACAACAACGAAACCAAGTGGCCTATTGCCTGACATAGGCCGAACCTTTGCAAGACCACACTGCCTTCACCAACAGTCTTTGCATACTGGCCAGTATTTGTAGTAGCAACAACCCTGCTCCCAGTTATATATTGCATCATGCCTTTAGGGGGCTCTCCTCCTGCAGTAACAACTATAACTTGCATATAATCATTAGTAACATGCACTATTTGTGAAAGAGCATAGGGCACAACACCTAGGAGGGGGGAGGCATGGTCTTCTGGCTCAACTTTAGCATATTTAGCGTTCTTACGCTTAGGGACTATAATCCAGCTATCCACAGCCGCCGCCACTTCAGTACATATCGAATCTATACATGGCTCACCATAGGACGTGCCACTATATGCCTGCTGTTGTTCTATAACAATAATGTCAATAGCAGGGACAAAGCTAGAACTATCAGCATGTCGATGAGGCTTTGCAGGAGTGGAAGCTTCCTAGGTGTACTTTTAACGCTTATTACTACCAATACTGGTGCATATAGAAGCAGTGTGACCAAGAACCTGACAAAGCTTGTAGAACTGAAAAAGAGACTCATACTTAACCAATTTCAATATAGGTATACCATTGGGCAAAACAAGATTGATGGAATTTGGCAAATCCACAAACAAGTCCACCTCTATTAATACTCTAGCATATAACAATCGAGATATTGAAGCGGTGAGCATATCACAATGAATAGGTTTGCCAATCACACTAACAATTTTAGATAAACAAGTTGGGGACCAATACTTAAGGGGAGGTTGGGAAATCTAACCCAAACCAGCACCCTAGTCATATCAGTTGCAATGAAATCAAAATATTCAGGCATAATTTTTAGGACCAATGGTCAGCCAAAAACAAAGTAAGGGCCACCACTGAGGATGACAAACTTGTCAGCTTCAGAGGAGAAGGTATATATCAGCCAACCAGAATCATGGATAGTTAGCTTAGCTTTGCATTTTTAGGAGCTAGAAATGAGATTATTCAAAGCAGTAAAACCCGGAAATTTCCCAGCAACATAACCAATTAGACAAAGTTTCCACAAATCCTTATTATTGCCAAGATCAACTTCCATTAGGTGATAGGATGTAGCACATTTAAAATCAAGATAATGTACTAAGGATGAAGAATCACTCCAAGCATCTACAAATGAATTACCTGGTGGAAAGCCAATAGAGGCTCTATCATGGTCTCCAGAAGGAGCACTAACATCCACCGTAGGAAGTTAAATGTCAACACTAGGCAATAAGGTACCTTCTAGGAATGGGGGGTTGAGGGACTCAGTTCTGAGCTAGGAGAGTGACCACCACCAAAGCCAGATGGAATGGAAGAACCAACATCAGCATCCGAATAGGTTTTAACAGTCTCTGGGTTAGGACCGAGGGAACTAGACCTAGAGAGATGAGCACCAAAGGGATGCCCATACATGTAGCCATTAGGACAAACCTCATCAAGCCTAAAAGGACCAAGAGAAGGTGGTAAATGAATAATAGCTTGTGTATCATGCATGTCAAGGCATTTGCCCTTATTGCAAGCCCTAATGCCATGACAAGAACTATATGCACCTTTAGAGTCAATTCTAGTACGAGCTGGTGGGGGTGAGGCTAGGGCATGGGTCGACGGATCCTACATGGCAGGTGATTTGCACCGATTATGAACCCAAACTGCACAGGAGGAACCAGCCGAGGGACGAGAAGAGTATAAATGATAGTCGCGCTAAGCAAACTAAAAAAGTGAAGCTTTCTTCTTAGATTTTGCCATAGGTATTATATTAAGAAAAGAGGGATCGTTGCTTCAGAAAGACAAGAAGAAAGAGATGAAATGTAGCCACCGAGAAAAGAAACGTTGCACCATGAAGGGGAACCTACTCTCTCTAATCGAGAGCTTCTCTCACTACATCAATTCTTTTAGTGGAGCGATTTGAAGATATACTTTACAGTGTGATTTTATACCTCCAAATAATAAAGTCTAAAGCTAAATCCTAACATTCCAAATAATAAATTAATTTTTGTGGGTTTTGTGGTATTTTGGCGAAACCCTATTGGATAATTATAAACTAGTTATTATATCCATTTTGTATATTTAAAACATGATAAAATGAGATTTATTTTTAGAAAGCATGCATGAAACACCTTTAGGATTTGATCGTATGCATAAAAGCACAAACATTTTTTTTTTTTGTGTTTTTCTGAAATGAGGAATTTTTTTATTTTTTTTGTATTTTTCAAAACATTTTCGAAATCTTTGAGATAAATCATGTTTTTTTAATATTGGGTCCATATTTTAGAATGTAAGTCTACAACCCAATATACAACAAAATTGTTGGAAAAACATGTAAGGAACCTACAAATAATTTCAAAAAGATCTTTACACCTTTTTTTAGATTTTTTAGCTTTTTATTAGACTTGTTTGGCTAAACATTAAAATAAAGACAAATAAAACCTAAGGGAAAGGCATTAAAGTGTGTTTGGAAAACACATCGTTAGCCTAATAGTTGGGCTGGTTAGGCCCGAGGCCTAAGATCAGCCCAACTGATTTGGCTAACTAAAGGCTGAACTTTTTTTTTTTTAGGATAGGATGAGGGTCTAGACCACCTCTCTCTTTGCTATCAAAGGGAGGCAGCAAGATGTGAATTAATTCACATCCTATATGCCTTATCAAAAGACAAGAAAAACAACACGCAAGTTATCGAGGAAGAAAGAATACCTAGAGCTTGAGGGGGGGAACATTGCTAACTAGAGCTGTCGCTTATGGCTTCTTAGCCATTACAATTGTTTTAGTGAAGTGTTGGGTTGTAGCACCAATTAGATGGTCAAAATAAGGGTTTTTGAAAGTATTAGAGAATAGATTGACTATTCTTTTTCTAATAGGGGTGGATCAACTTGAGTAGGCTTCTCTTTCTACCGTTGATCATATTCTTGCACTGATTCATATCTTTCTTTCTCTAATGCTAAAAGATTGGATTGGTCTAGATCCATGTCTATGTTTTATCTGTACTGCTTAATGAAGGCATCCACAAGGTCTTTCCATCTTCGTATCTTGATGTTATCTAGCCTCATATACCAATTTATTACCGCCCCACTCCAGTTATCCTAAAAGAAGTGTATTAATAATTTTTCATTATGCACTACTTCTGTCATCTTATTGCAATAAGACTTAAGGTGAGTGGTAGGGCACTGAGTTCTAGTGCACTTTATGAACTCAAGTACATGAAAATTCTTTAGCATAATCATATTTAGGACTAAACACATTATTGCAGCTTATACAGGGGCATACAAGTCTGCTCTCTCGATAGCCTTCACTCTTGCTTCCACTACTGCTATATTATTATAGTCAATGTCCTCGGGATACTTCATTTTCTAGGACTAGCTGGTGAATGTGTCAATGGCTGTTAGGGCCGGTACATGTATTATGGATTGCACAAAGGCTGTGTTACACTAGGAGTCCTGAGTATCTCCTCCTATCCTTTCTTTAGGTTGAATTATTACAAAAGTCATGGGTTGATTGGACAAGCCTTCACTAGAGAGGTGTTTGTTCAAGCAAGCTTGTGATGTGAGTCATGTTAACCTTCAGGGAGTCTAGCTCCTCTTAGAAGTGGGTATTACGGTGAACGTGTTCCTCATCTTCTATGTTTTTTTTTTTTGGAGTCAGGTGTTGTAAACTTTGTGGATTTGAGATTTTTGAGGACCTATATTCCAATCTTTTGATATACTCACATGACATTTAAATCTCAAAGCATGAATGCATGTATGCTTATGAATGCAAGTATATGTACATATACATCGAATATAGATTAACCAATTCAAAGGGCTAATCCATAATTTTTTGTTGAAAAAGTCATGGTTTTAGATCAAAAAATCATGTGAGTTCAGCATTATTGACCAAGTCTGCCATAATATGGATTAACCAATGCAAAATGAATTATTAGAGAGTCCATATCCTAAGGGCAGGTTCTATGCTATTACATGAAATGTAAATGATTAGTACTTAAAAGTGTATTTTTATCAAGGTTTTATATCATCATTTTGCACTTGAAGTATCAATAACTCCTTAACTAAAGCATGATTTATAATAACATATCTAATAATATAAGTGATTAGTACTTAAAAGTGCATTTTTATTAAGGTTTTATATCAATATTTTGCACTTGAAGTATCAATAACTCCTTAACTAAAGCATGTTTTATAATAATATACCTAATAATATAAGATACCTTTAATTTATGATAAATGTTCATCTTAAATGCAGGCCTATCACATAAATGAAAGGATTGATTGATGAGTTTAAGTATTGAAATTGAAATGACAAAGAGAGGGCCAAACTTAGAAAAGAGATATTGGTGCAGTTCAAACTGGAACATTGTTCGGTAATTGGGTCATATCTCGACTTTTAGATGTCCAAATGACTTCCATTTTTTGGACAGATTCGCTAAGACATAGGCCTATAACTTTCATGTGGAGTCCAAGATTTAAATAGGCTGTTTTCAAGTCCAAATTATAGCAACAACGAAGAAGTCTGAATCTGTCCTGTAGCCCAGACACTCTTTAGTGTTCAGCCCATATCTCGAGTTCTAGAAGTCCAAATGACCTTAATTCTTTTTTTCCTGGAAAGATAAGACAATTTCCTATAACTTTCATGAGTACAATTGGTTCCAGTTCTGATGCTAGCAATGACGTTTTATTTAGAAAAAAAGATTAGTCATCAAGAGTTGGCCACCCATTCAACAATTAGTCATCAAATCAATAGTTTCAAATTTTGGCCTATAAAAGGAGGCATTTGCCATGCATTTAGGGGCTTGGTTGTTAAGATCAAGAACTTGCTCTTGCTCTCTCTTTTTATATATTTTTTTGTAATTCTTAAGTTTTGCTTTCATTAATATCTTGTTTATGCTTTTCATTTCCTTTCCTTTACTTAGTTAACTTGTATCTTATTTATGTTCTTATTTTGTTTATTCATGTTTCTCTTCTTCATCATGTTTAGCTAAGTTTATTATGTCAAGGTGAAAAGGTTACACTAATGGTGTAAGAATAAGTATAGTGTAAACTCAACATGGACCTTAATGTTTAATATTAACATGTCTTATCTTTTTATCTTACTAATTCTTAATACCTTGCTTGTTAAATGGTTAATCTAGATTTGTGTTGTATAACACATGGTACAACAAATGCTTGACACTCTCATAGCCCAACCATATGGAACTTGATTTGTTGTTAACATAAGTTAGCATCATGAATTCCTGATAATATTTAAAAGTTTGGTGTTACTTAAATAAGATAATTAAAATGATCATGTTAACAATTTATAATGATCTATTACTGATAAATTATCTAATCGGAACCTCCTTTGTGTGTGGAGTTTATACTATCCTTGTTTGAAATACCATTAGTGGATCCTCTAACCTTGACATTTGTTTTTAAAATTATTTAATCCTTACATTAATCTTCCATCTCAAAGTTCTCATCACCTTCTTCTTCTTTACTACTACTACTACTACTACTATTGTTATTGTTATTATTGTTGTTGTATTATTGTTGTCTATAATTTATACAATTAACCTCCATGTGGTTCAACCCCGGTCTTGCCGGGTTATTTATTACTTCGACACTTCTGCGCTTGGGAGAAGACATCAATCTTTTGGTCATGTCAAATTTTTGGCGCCGTTGCCGAGGAGGTAAATTCTTGTACAAATTATAGTATTTATTTTATTTTTTTCTTTTCACTTTTCTTGTATCTAACTTTGTTTTTTTGTTTTGTTTTCTTCTTCCTTTTATTCTCTTTCTACATGTGCATGAGTGTTTGGTCACGTACATTAAGTGGTAGACTTTGTAGGGTATCCTCATCATTTTCAGTAAATATAGCCAAAGAAGATAACCTGTCACTTTATAATGAGAATAACCGTGTTAGAACTATAAGATCCCACATCGGAAGCGAGTGTCCAGAGCCAGGGCCTTATAAGTGCATGCCCACCTTGACTAGTAAGACGCGTTTTGGGAAGTCAGGCCCCATGGTGGGCTCGCTTCTGCAAGGACAAACCCGTGCGGGCCTATGGGACCCAAAGCGGACAATATCTTGCTAGTGAGGTGGGGTGTTACATTTGGTATCAGAGCCGAGGACGGCTCGTCTTAAGATGAGGGGATTGTAAGATCCCACATCGGAAGCAAATGTCCAGAGCCAGGGCCTTATAAGTGCATGCTCACCTTGACTAGTAAGACGCGTTTTGGGAAGTCAGGCCCCATGGTGGGCTCGCTTCTGCAAGGACAAACCCGTGCGGGCCTGTGGGACCTAAAGTGAACAATATCTTGCTAGTGAGGTGGGGTGTTACATTAATGTGAAACCCTAGAAAATTTATGATTTAAATATGTGGATGTATAACCTGCCATGTAAACGTAAGACTGAAAGTGATATATAATGGAGGGGATGACCTACATAAAATGAATTTTGTTTTAGAATTCATAAAGACAAAGAAACTGGTAACGTGTTTTGATGAATAAAATAATAAGAGAAATGACAAAATGAATATATTCCAAAATAATAAAATGACCTTAAAGGTTTAGAAGGATAATTGATATTATTTTATGTGAAGATTGAACAAGAAAATTTGGATAGTTGACGAAAAGTCATAAACTGACCTATTTTACATTAGAAAGCAGAGCTCTCAATCCAATCGTCGGATTGGGATGAAATTTTGCATGAAGTCTATTAGTATGTTTTCCTACATTGGTGAAAGATATCATCCCAATGACAGTTTGGTAAAGACTAACGATTTAAGCATAAACAAACCGGATGGTTTCCATGAAAAAAAAACAAATAATATATAAATACATATATGAGGGATATAAAGGTAATTAGTAAAACAATGGTGCCTTTAAAAACAGCAAAAGGCCTCCAGATTAAAAAAGAAGAAGAGAAAGCAAAACGAAAAGGGGTGAGAGACAATAGAGAATTCGGTTACATAGAGGTGCAGGATTTGGATGAACCAATAATGCTTCAGTGGCCATATCTCTTGAATCCACCGTTGGATCATGTTGGTTTTTGGATATATTGTTCTTCTCCCACTCCGCTATAAACGGATCGGAGGGATTGGAAGGACCATAAACTATTAAGCAGCCATCATCATCGAAAGTGTCCGGGAAAACAAAAGGAAATATACCTGCAGGGCAGTTTTGGTCGCTGGCTGATTGCTATCTCTTCCACTGTTGGATCGTGCCTATTTTTGGATACGTGGTGCACCTAGATGTGGCCTACATTCTGGATGGTGGAGATCGGAAACGCACTCTTCGGCAAGGTTTGGTTCATGTTGAACAGTAGCTCGTCCATTTTCAGGTTAGTTCAGTTTTATTCAGATCTATGGAGATCCAACCGTTGGATTATTCTGATTTTCAGTTATATTGTACACAACACAATGATATATATTCAGACCGTTGAGTTCAAGGAAATAATCAAAGGTGGATGAGTTGTTGCTATTTGAATCTATTGCTAGTCTTAGTAAAACATTTAGGAAGCTTGATTTAATTACATGTTTTGATGAAATTAGAATTGTGTGGGTGTAGGGTTTATGTAAGATATAATGGTAAAATGTGCTCTTGTTATTAGTGTTGTTATAGATTAATTGTGTTGTAAAATGTGTTAGGGAAGTTTTGAAATTTGGATGAAGGGACATTGAGTTTGTTGATTTAATGGATATATGTTTTTAGGCATTAAAAAGGATTGGATCTAGTGGTAATTGAAAGAAAACTTGAAGAAAACTTTATCCTCCATTTAATGCAAAGATTCGGCCTAGACATATAAATGACAGGATGAGCTAAATTGTTTTAATTGCTATGGAATTTGAGTTAAATGAGGTTAGAATAGATATGAAATGAATTGGTAAAGGTTTATATGGAATAATTAAAAAGGGAATCATCCCTCACCATGAATGAAGGCATTCGGCCAAATGAAGAAGAAATAAGGAGATAAGACTTTGATTCATTTTCTATGAAAACTAGGTATGGATACATATATTTGTATAAAGAAAATTAGGTAGAGTGTCAATTGGAAGAATTTTAAAAAGATTCAAATTCTCATCATAATATGGAATCCAACCAAAAATGAAAATCTTGAACTTGAGTTTATTCGACCTAATGTTATGGGGATTTTTATGGGATTGTGGTTTGTTGAATGCCAAATGAATTGTGTTATGTTTGAAATAATAGATTAATGTGAGGAAAATGTCATTTTGTGGAATTTTAACGCTGTCCAAATGGATAATAAAAGAGGAGGAAAAGGTTAAATTAAGGCGTACATGGGATTATGATGAAAATATGTTGTTAAATTTACTTAAGATGAAGTAAAGTGGACTTATGAAAAAGAATTGGAAAACTCATCATGAAAATAAATAAATAAAAAATAAAGTCATTCGGCCAAGAGTTGGTTTGATAAGGAAAATGAATTAGTTTCAATGGTATGAATAAATGCAAGGATGTGATGTTACTAAGTCTGTACATGATGGATTGAGTAGAAAAAAATAAAATAAAATAAATTAAGATTGTTAGGTCATGTTTAAAGATACTCAGTCTGGAAAAACAAGTCATGAAAAAAAAGGAAATAAATAAATAAATATGTGAATGCATGTGTCATGCGATTCTAAATTTAAATGAATTTTAGAATGGAATTTTCAATTATGGTGGAGCCACATTTGATATGCATCTTTAATGATACATGAGAGATTGCAAAATCTGTTCAGTAGCATGAGACTTTTGCGCGAGTTCAAGCATTAGGTAGGTGACTTACTCCTTCCTTTTTCATACATTGAATAATGAAATGCTTTAACATGAATATTACCATATTGTGTTATAACCGATATTAGCTTGTTGAACGCTTAAATGTTGACAAATGGTTGATTAGCTTCGGCTAATGGCATCCGAATGGATGACCGGGAAGAAGGACTGATTAGCTTCGTCTAATGGCATCCGGATGGATGGCCGGGACAAACGAATGATTAGCTTCGGCTAATGGCATCCGAATGGATGACCGGGATGAAGGACTGATTAGCTTCGGCTAATGGCATCCGAATGGATGGCTAGGACAAAGAATGATTAGCTTCGGCTAATGGCATCCGGATGGATGGGCGGGAAAAATGAATGATTAGCTTCAGCTAATGGCATCTGAAAGGATGACCGGGATGAACGATTGATTGGCTTTGACTAATGGCATCCGAAGTGGATGACCGGGGTGAGTGAACGGTTAACCTCAGCAAATTATGCCTTAAGAGGATAGCCGGGTTTAAGATTATGGTTGATTGTAAAACAATTAGTACATCTATATGTACTACAAATTGTTTATACCAAGCACATGAAGAAATTATAAACATGGCTAACAAAAGAAGTTAGCTGGATGTTGGGAAATTCATATGAAATTACCGGATTGACTTTGGCAAGCAATATGGGTTAGCCAAATTTATTTGGTAATTAAGAGAATTATCGGGTTTATTGGTTAACAAGGAAGTTAATTGGATATTGGGTAATTTGTATGGAATTATCGGAATAATTGGCTAACAAAAGAGGTTAGCTGGATGTTGGGTAATTCATATGGAATTACCGGATTAATTGGCTAACAAAAGAGGTTAGCCGGATGTTGGGTAATTCATATGGAATTACCGGATTGACTTTAGCAACCAAGATAATTAAGAGAATTATCGGGTTTATTGGTTAACAAGGAAGTTAACTGGATATGGGGTAATTCGTATGGAATTACAAGATTGATTGACTAACAAAAGAAGTTAACTGGAGGCTGGGTAATTCGTATGGAATTACCAGATGTACTGGTAATCTAGGAAGGTTAACAAAAAATGTGGGTAATTATATGAACTTACCAGAATTATTGGCAATCGAGATGAGTAAGGTTTTGAAAAGAATATGTGAATTAATTGATTGAAGTTAGAAATAGTAAATTCTAAATGTTATGAGCAAAATAATTAATATAGGACTAAGATATTGAGTAAATTACATAATCACAATTACTTGGAGATTAGAAGGGAATTGATAGATAATTGGTCACCATAATGATGGTGGCTAAGGGTATAAAGGCACTATGATGAGAGTGACCAAGGTTATGTGAAGGATACTTAGTGACCGTAGTGTCGATAACTAAGATTGTATGCAAATAATACTTGGCAACCGTGGTTACAATGCATATGATGTTAATAAGAAAAATAAAAGGGGTTTGGTACGAATGGAAGAATCTAATGACATTGATTAGCTATCCAGGTGTGGATTGCTAATGGTATCAATGAGGTTTCATCGGTGCTGGTATTTTCTTAAATTGATTAGTCTAGCCCAATATTGGAAGACAAATTATGCTAATAAGATTTATTAGTTTCGGCGATTACCTTCTAACTACAGATTCAGAAAAGGGAAATATTGATTAGCTATTCCAAAAGAATGAGATAAGCTAATGATACTAAGAAAGGAATATTTTGTTATCAAGTGAAAATTGATTTATAAGAAGATGGTGTTCACAAACGGTTGAGTTGTGTTGAGATTTCCAAGATGGAATTATTCTTGGCAAATGAAATAAGATATTAGATGAATATTGGTAATAGATGGAAAATATATGTTGTAAAAGAGGTTTATGATGAATTTTATATATCAAAAGAAATTACATAGAGATTATTATCTGCCATTGTTATTACTTGTTACTATCTTTTATATTTATGTGTACATGTTAATTTCTATTTTCAGGTCCATCAGGGTCGCGTCAAGAATAATACTAGTTTTAATATCTTTTGCTTTTGACCATGTAAATTATTTGTAAATTAAAAGATTGGTCTCCTAAAACTTGAGATGTAATATTAATCCATAAATTTGAATGTATGTCCTTACTCTAATGGTTGAAGCTCTTAGTACCTATTTGACCATACATGTTTCTAGATGGAATTGAATCTTTCATTTGAACTACATTATATGATGTTATTGAATAAGATGTTTTGTGTTGTTGAAAATGAGTTGGGTTGAGACCCAGGATGATTGGGTCGTGATTTTGAGTTATGAGATGTGAGTTATTAGAAGTGTAAACAGGGTTTATGTCGATAACTTGGGACCTACCAGTATAGAGGAGACTTTGCTAAAATTTTGGTGGAACCTATATATATATAATTACCTGAAAAATTTCCAATGTATCGCGAAATTGGATGTGGAAAATCGGGGTTGTTACAAGAACACTTAGAGACCACATGAATCCCACAAGAACAAGTGCACCCTCATGCATAGTTTTTCCTCCTGATGCATCTCATTTTAATTTTAAGCTATGCATTATTCAACTTTTACCTTCTTTTCATGGTTTAGATCTAGAAAATCCATACTTGTATTTGAGAGAATTTGAAGAAGTTTGTAACACCTATAATGACTTAAATTTTAGCATGAATACCATTACATTAAAGCTTTTTCCTTTTTCATTAAAAGATAAAGCTAAAACATGGCTAGAAAATCTTAGGTCAGGATCTGTTCGTGCTTGGGATGAAATGCAACAACAATTTTTAAAAAAGTTTTTTCCATCTCACCGAACCAACTCTTTCAAAAGACAAATCATCACTTTCACTCAAAAACTAGGTGAAACAATTTATCAATGTTGGGATCAAGACTTGTTTAATACTTGCCCTCATCATAGTTTTGAAACATGGAGATTGGTTTCACAATTTTATGAAGGGTTAACACCTAAAGATAGGTAAATGGTTGAATTGATGTGCAATTGAACTTTTAAAGATAAAGACCCTAATGAAGCAATGGAGTACCTAGACTTGCTAGCTGAAAATACGCAAAATTGGGACACTACAAGCACTTATGAGGCACCTGCTCTTAGTTTCCAAGAGAAAGGTAAGTTTCCATCTCTACCACAAATCTAAAAAGGCAATACAATGCAAATGCAAGTAGTTCCAAAAGCTAACACATGGATCAAGTCAAATCAGTCATCAGTCTTCGCAGTGGTAAGGTTATTGAAAAACCCACTCTTGAACGTTGTGAAAAAGATGATCAGTCAATCTTTGAAGGTAAGGAAGGGGTTGAATCTGAACATTGTAAAGAAAAGATTGATTCTCCGCCAGCACTTTCATTTCCTCATGCCATGACCAAATAAAGGAAAGTCAATCACAATTCTGAAATCCTTGAAACTTTCAAAAGGTAAGGATCAATATACCTTTGTTGGATGCTAGTAAATAGGTACCTTCCTATGCTAAATTTTTGAAAGATTTGTGCACTGTGAAGAGAAGATTGAATGTGAAAAAGAAAGCATTTTTAGCCGAATAAGTAAGTGCTATTCTTTAGAACAATAATTCTTTGAAATATAAAGACCCTAGTTGTCCTACAATTTCTTGCTTTATTGGAGAACATAAAATTAAAAGAGCTTTACTTGATCTTGGAGCTAGTGTGAATTTACTTCCATATTCAGTCTTTCAAAGTCTTAATCTAGGTGAGTTAAAACCAACTTCTATAACTCTTTTCCTTGCTGATAGATCTGTTAAAGTGCTTAGAGAAATAGTGGAAGATGTGTTAGTACAAGTTGATAAATTCATTTACCTTGTAAATTTTATTGTCTTGGATACACAACATGTTGAAGCATGTAATTCAATTCCTGTTATTTTAGGACGTCCATTTATTGCAACTTCTAATGCATTGATTAATTGTAGGAATGGACTCATGAAGCTATCATGGAAACATGATATTGGAGATGAATATTTTCAACATTTGCAAGCAACTTGAAGATGATAATGATTTACAAGTAGATTTTATTGAAGAATTAGTTCATGATCAACTTGAATCTACTTTGAGTAAAACTGAGTTTGAGGAGTCTGAAGATTTGCAAATGATTTATTCTCGGGAAGAAATCGTGAGTGAAAAAGGCATTGAAAATGTTGATGCAGATCTTTTGTCAAGATTGACAATCGATTCGAGATCTGACATCACACCAATCGATGACTACTTTCCTGATGAATCTTTATTTTTTGTCTTTACAATGCCTTGGTTTGCTAATATTGTTAATTTTCTTGTTTTAGGACAATTTCCAGCTCATTGGAGTACCTAAGATAAAAGAAAGTTCTTGAATGAAGTGAAGAACTTTTATTGGGATGACCCTTATTTATTCAAATATTGTCCTGATCAAATATTTTGAAGATGCATTCCTGACAATGAGGTAGTAGTGTCATTAAATTTTATCATTCTGAGGCATGTGGGGGTCATTTCTCATCAAGAAAGACAACTGCAAAAATCTTACAAAGTGGATTTTACTGGCCCACTATGTCCAAAGACTCACATGCATACTACAAGACTTGTGAAAATTGTCAAAAGTTGGGATCTATTTCATAACGTCACATGATGACTTTAAATCCTATTCTTTTCATTGAGATCTTTGACTGTTGGGGTATAGATTTCATGGGTCCATTTCCTCCATCATTTGGTTTCTTGTACATATTAGCCGCAGTAGATTATGTTTCAAAATGGAAAGAGGCAATTACAAGTCGAAACAATGATCACAAAATAGTGATAAAGTTTTTAAAAGAAAATATTTTAAGTCGATTTGGAATCCTTCGAGTCATGATAAGTGATGGTGGAACACATTTCTGCAACAAGCCATTTGAGTCTTTAATGAAGAAATATGAAATCAAACACATAATTGCCACCCCTTATCACCCTCAGACGAGTGGACTGGTACAACTTGCTAATAGGGAGATCAAACAAATTTTGGAGAAAACAGTGAACCCTAATGGGAAAGACTAGTCTTTAAGACTTAATGATGTACTTTAGGCTTATCGAACTGCTTATAAAACATCATTAGGTATGTCACCTTATAGACTAGTCTATGGAAAACCTTATCACTTGCCTATAGAACTTGAACATAAAGCTTATTGGGCTATTAAAGTTTTCAATTCAAATCTTGATGATGTTAGTCAGCTGTGAAAATTGCAAATAAATGAGCTTGAGGAAATAAGAAATGATGCATATGAAAATTCAAGAATTCGTAAAGCAAGAATCAAAGAGTTTTATACAAGGAAATACTAAGAAAAACATTCAATGTTGGTCAAAAAGTCTTTCTTTATAATTCTCGACTCCATTTATTTCCTGGAAAACTAAGATCAAGATGGAGCGGTCTTTTTATTGTGAAACATGTGTATCCATATGGGGCCTGTGATATCGAGAATCCAAAGAATGGTAATGTTTTCAAGGTAAATGGCTATCATTTGGAATTTTATTTTGAAAATTTTTCAGTTGAAAATGACCCTATTGAATTGGGTGATCTTGTATATAAAGATTGATTCTTTTTTTTTCTCATGTTGTTTTTATGCTTTTTTTTGTTTGACTTTTGTTTTGCTAGTCTCTCTCACCCTGGTCAAATGGCGGATAACGGTACTCCATCACTCTTAAGTCGGTTCTTTCAGTTTCCCATGATAACTGATATTTGTGTATATATTTGTGCAATTCTTTGCATCATGTCTCAAATTCTTATTTAAAAATGGACACTACTCTTGAAAAATTGAAAAAGTATTTTCCCGCTCTGCCTCAGAATGCGATTACAAAAATTTACCATGCTAGATGTGCAAGATTGAGGTTGTTAATGAATCATGAAATTCCTGAACATATTCGCTAGCTAATTGAAGCAAATGTCCGATTATCAGGTGAGTCCTCTAATTCTTTCATTTCATACATGCTTGAAACAGGTAAAAGCACGTTTGCGAAGAAACGTCGTGCAAAACGACTGAAAGTCTATCACAGATGTGCCAGATAGACTTGTAATGCAACATGTCGTTCTTTAGGAATGATATCTGTAAACTATGAAGATAGAATACAATTCATTCAAGATGGCCTGAGTAAAGGGTCTTTAGATAATCTTCTATTGACTCTTGAGACGCACCCTAGTGGAGATGTGCATCATGCAATTCATGATTTATGGCCACAATTCCATAAAGAACATGCTCGACTTAGTCTTGGGAATCAAACTAAGACAGACCTTGTTTGCCAGTTTTTAAGAAAACTGGATGGGAAACCTATCCCCGAACCATAGAGGGCATTAAGCCCTTCTTGGACGTAAAACCAAGGAAAGATGTGAGCCACAATCACAACTACCTGTACATACACATGCGTTTTCAAAATAAATAAATAAATAGAGAGAGAGAGAGAGAGAGAGAGACTACAACTGGCCTACATATAGGTGGTATGATTGCATTTTCAATTTCTCATCTATAAATTCTTCTCTTCCTTCCCTTCATTTCTACTCAACCCATGCATTCATCAAATATAGAAGTGTGTAGAAATGGCAAGTTCCTTAAGTCATCACATAAGAAATATTTGTGTTTTTGGTGGATCCAATCTTGGGAAAGAAAAAGAGTTTTTAGAATCAGCAAATCATCTTGGTCAGGTACTAGCTGAGCGAAAGATACATTTAGTGTATGGAGGAGGCATCCTTGGGTTAATAGGGGGAGTGTCAAGAGCTGCATTTTTAGGTGGTAGTCAAGTTTTGGGAGGTTGTCCCCAAAGCTTTAGCATAAGGAGACATCATTGGAAAAATAATTGGAGAGGAACTACAGGTCCTCACAATGTCTGATCGAATGAATGCAATGTTTAACCATACTGACGCCTTCATTGCCTTACCAGGTGGTCTGGGCACATTGGAAGAGATATTTCATATTTCCTTGATCAAACTGTAGAACAGGAATTTCTAACATCTTCGGCACGACAAATCATAATCTCTACTGCTACTGCTGAACAATTGATTGACCAACTACAATCTTTCATCCCTGTAATTGATCCCTCCATGAGTCGCATAAATTGGTCAACTAAGGAAAGCTGTAAAAAGCTTAGATTGAATTTGAGCCTTCGTTTGTAAAAACTCTGTGTCTTTTGGTTTTATTATTGTATTTTGTTGTTTTTTATATTTGTTTAAGTGTGTTTCAGGTTTGTCAGTGTTTGCTATTTCAGGTGATGTCTTCTATACTCTATCTTTCTAGCTTAGGACATTGAGGACAATGTCTTATTTTGGTTGGGTGGAAAAGGTAGTAGTTGATATATTTTTTTTAAAAAAAAAACTAACTGTGTTTTCTATTTCATAAACTATTTGCAAAACTGTTTTTACTAGGATGACAGAGTAAAAGGAGTTCTTTTGTTAAAGTGACTTTTAAGACGCATCTTAGTAAACATTCTTAATAAGGTCTATTAGAATACTTCTTGAAATATTCAGTTTTACAAACTCTCGTATTGTTATCACTTGATTATGCTCATTTAATAAGTATTCTTCAATCTTCATTTTCACACACACACACAATTTAACTTATGATTGTGGGTTGCACATTGAATTATTACATTATTTATGTTCTTTTGCTAAAGGTAACAACTAAGGGAAAGAGATAGTATATAATTTGCAAAAAAAAAACAACAACAAAATAATGATAATAAAAATGTAGATAAGTTTGGTTTCGTAGCCTCTCTAACCTAAAAAATAAAGCCAACTAACTTGGGAGCTATTGGCCCAATGCTTGTTACATGGGTTGAGGAGAAAAGCTTAAGGGAATCAAATATCGCACTATCTACGTATCAGTATCTGCAACTCGAGTTACTAAGTTTGTAGGGGTGTCTCAACACCTAATGCCCTAAAACCAACTAGTCTGGGAGTCATTAATCGAAAACTCATTACATGGGTTAAAGATGCATTATGTTTTAAGTTATATGTTTATATATTTTTTAAAAAGAAGAAGATAATAATCCCAACCCAAGGAAGTTAACCTTAAACATTAGAACAAAAATTTTGTTTTCTTCCAAGTAAAGCCCTATAACTATATGTTGATATTTTGAGCACAAAAGAAAGGTTTATTAATGTCTTGTTTAAGAGGTATTGAGCAGATATATGAATTTAATGAGAGTTTATTTATCTGGATAGATTAATGGAAGTTGAATGATGAATGCCTTGCTTTGTGGAATTTGCAAATTGTTTTTCTATTTTAAAGCTTTGATTACTAAGGACTAGTAATAAGCTAGTTGGGGCGGTGTAATTTGTATTTAAAAGTGCATTTTTATCAAGGTTTTATATCATAATTTTGCACTTGAAGTATAAATAACTCCTTACCTAAAACATGTTTTATAATAACATACCTAATAATATAAGATACCTTTAATTTATGGTAAATGTTCATCTTAAATGCAGGCCTATCTCATAAATAAAAGGATTGATTGATGAGTTTAAGTATTGAAATTGAAAGGACAAAGAGAGGGCCAAACTTAGAAAAGAGATGTTGGTGCAGTCCAAACTGGAACATTGTTCGGTAATTGGGTCATATCTCGAGTTCTAGATGTCGAAATGACCTCAATATTTTGGAAAAATTCGTTAAGACATAGGCGTACAACTTTCATGTGGAGTTGAAGATTTAAAAAGGCCGTTTTCAAGTCCAAATTATAGCAACAATGGAGAAGTTTGAATCTATCATGTAGCCCAGACACTGTGCAGTGTTCAACCCATATCTCGAGTTATAGAAGTCCAAATGACCTCAAATTTTTTTCCTGGAAAGATAAGAGAATTTCCTATAACTTTCATGAGTATAGTTAGTTCCAGTTCTGATGGTAGCAATGACGTTTTATTCAAACAAGAAGATAAGGATTTTCACCAAGTCAAGAGTTGGCCACCCACTCAACAATTAGTCATCAAATTAATAGTTCCAAATTTTGGTCTATAAAAGGAGGCATTTACCATGCATTTAGGCATCTTGGTTGTTTAGATCAAGATCATGCTTTTTATTTCTTTTTTTATATATATTTTTGTAATTATTAAGTTTTGCTTTCATTAATATCTTGTTTATGCTTTTCATTTCCTTTCCTTTACTTAGTTAACTTGTATCTTATTTATGTTCTTATTTTGTTTATTTATGTTTCTCTTCTTCATTATGTTTAGCTAAGTTTATTATGTCAAGGTGAAAAGGTTACACTAATGGTGTAAGAATAAGTATAGTGTAAACTCAACATGGACCTTAATGTTTAATATTAACAAGTCTTATCTTTTTATCTTACTAATTCTTAATACCTTGCTTGTTAAATGGTTAATCTAGATTTGTGTTGCATAACACTTGGTACAACAAATGCTTGGCACTCTCATAGCCCAACCATATGGTATTACCTATATTTGTGCTATGAAAGGAACTTGATTTGTTATTAACATAAGTTAGCATCATGAAGTCCTGATGATATTTAAAAGTTTGGTGTTACTTAAATAAGATAATTAATATGATCATGTTAACAATTTATAATGAGCTATTAATGACAAATTATCCGATTGGAACCTTCTTTGTGTATGGTTTCCAGTTGAATAATAAAAGTTTATACTATACTTGTTTGAAATACCATTAGTGGATCCTCTAACGTTGACATTTGTTTTTATTATTGTTCAATCCTTACATTAATCTTTCATCCCAAAGTTCTCATCAACTTCTTCTTCTTTATTATTATTGTTTTTGTTGTTGTCGTTGTTGTTGTTGTTGTTGTATAATTGTTGTCTATAATTTATACAATTAACCTCCCTGTTGTTTGACCCCGGTCTTGCCAGGTTATTTATTACTTTGACACTCTTGCACTTGAGAGAAGACATCAATCGTTTGGTCGTGTCAGTAAACTTACTATTTGGTCTCAAAAGAGTTTCTGACCTATATAGTAACCACCTTTTGTGAAGGTAGTTTTGGGGTTTGTGACACAACCAAAAGATTGATGTTTTCTCCCAAGTGTAAGATTGTCGAAGTAATAAATAACCTGGCAAAACCGAGGTCGAACTAGAGGGAGATTAATTGTATAAATTATAGACAACAATAATACAACAACAACAACAACAACAACAATAATAGTAATAATAATAAAGAAGAGGTTAATGAGAACTTTGAGATGGAAGATTAATGTAAGGATTAAACAATGATAAAAACAAATGTCAAGGTTAGAGGATCCACTAATGGTATTAGAAATAAATATAGTATAAACTCTTTTTATTAATCAACTGGAAACCACACACAAAGAAGGTTCCAATCGGATGATTTATCCTTAATAGTTCATTATAAATTATTAACATGATAATATTAATTATCTTATTTAAGTAACACCAAATCTTTAAATATTGTCAGGAATCCATGATGCTAACTTATGTTAACAACAAATTAAGTTCCTTTCCTAGGACATGTGTAGGTTATACCATATGCTTGGCTATGAAAGTGTCAAGCATTTGTTGTACCAAGTGTTATACAACACAAATCTAGACTAACCATTTAACAAGCAAGGTATTAAGAATTAGTAAGATAAAAAGACAAAACATGTTAATAACAAACTTTCTTGGATATAAACATTGAAGTCCATGTTGAGTTTATATTATACATATTCTAACACCATTAGTGTAACCTTTTCACCTTGACATAATAAACTTAGCTAAATATAATGAAGAAAGAGAAACATAAATAAACAAAATAAGAACATAAATAAGATACAAGTTAACTAAGTAAAGGAAATGAAATGAAAAGCATAAACAAGATATTAATGATAGCAAAACTTAAGAATTACAAAAAAAATATAAAGAGAGAGAGCAACATCAAGTTTTTGATCTGAACAACCAAGCTCCTAAATGCATGGCAAATGCGTCCTTTTATAGACCAAAATTTGGAACTATTGATTTGATGACTAATTGTGATGCGAACCTCGTGATCACGTGGTCACGCAACCCACACGCAAAGACACCAATTCCTGGAAAGCCAAGTAAATCAGGTTTGATAGGAGTGTGACACAAAGATAACTTGTACCTAGGCACCAGCACTATTGGAAACGTAAACCCCCACCCAACGAATATTGATTCGCAAACGAGAAGTATAAGGATGACGCCACAAAGCCAATTGTTCTTCGATAAGTCATTTTCAGTTCTTTAGAGAACCAAGGAAGGGAGATTATCCCACCAACACACAACAAGTGCAGCAAAGAAGTTTATTGATCTGAAAATTACGTAACCTTACATGTTTGGTTATGCCTTTATTTATACTGACTCTAGACTTAAAGAAACCCTAATGGGCCCCCCTAGGTGGACTTATATGAAACCCACTTATAATTGATCCAAATAAGTAATAATAACCCAAAAACTAAGAAGAAAATAATAAAAATCCAAAAATTACCATCCTAAATATGCTAGAATCAAATTTGTGTTGCTGCCCCCTTTCCTTTGATGTCCTTGATTAGCTTGGATAAATTTCCTCATTTGTTGCTGATTTAATTACTTTCCTTCCTATGTTAGGAAAAGCATTAAATAGTCCTCCCCTCTTTAGGAATAAGATATGGCCAACTTCCTTACTTAATTAGGAGAATAAATTGCTAGCTTTTTATCCTTGTAGCATTAGGAAAAAAACAAGCCTAACAAGGCTGGTATTGGGCCGAACATATCAACCCCTTGTTCCACATGAATTGGGCTCTTCTTGGACCTGAACTAGATGAATTAAAGGCTGTCCTTCATGCTCCTTAAATGTCCCAAGCCCTTCTAGGTCCATCTTGCTCCATAAGTTCTGAACAAGCCCATTCAATGCTTCTTTAAGCTTCTTTGCCCTAACTCTTGTGATTGGCCCCTCTAATGGATCGTTGGAGTGATTACACTTGGTGTTGGGTTGATCCACATCATCCCCTCTCTCTTCAAAAGGATTCGACCTCGAATCATCCCCTACATCAAACAAAGTAAGATCAGAAACATTAAAGGTAGCACTAACACCATACTCACCTCGCAAATCAACTTTATAAGCATTGTCATTGATCCTCTCAAGGATCTGAAATGACCCATCTCCTCATGGTTGTAGCTTTGATTTCCTATGAGCTGGAAATCTCTCTTTACGCATATGCACCCAAACCCAATCCCTGGGCTGAAAGACAACATGTTTGCGCCCCTTATTGGCTTTGGTTGCATACACACGATTCCTCTTTTCAATTTGTTGCCTCACACTCTCATAGAGTATCTTCACCACCTGTGCTTTATGATTACTATCCAAACTAACCTTTTCATCAACAGGCAAAGGAATCAAATCCATTGGAGTTAAAGGATTAAATCCATACACAATTTCAAATGGTGAAAATTTAGTAGTAGAGTGCACACTACGATTATATGCAAACTCTATAAATGGCAAACAATCTTCCTAATTCTTTAAGTTCTTTTGAATGACAGCATGCAGAAGTTGTGTTAAGGTCCTATTAACTACTTTGGTTTGTCCATCTGTTTAGGGGTGACAAGTAGTTGAAAACAACAGTTTAGTACCCAATTTTCCCCATAACACCTTCCAAATATAGCTAAGGAACTTAACATCTCTATCAGAAACAATGCTCTTAGGGACCCTATGAAGTCATACTATCTCCCTAAAGAACAAATCAGCAATGTTAGTGGCATCATCAGTTTTATGACATGGAATAAAGTGTGCCATCTTTGAAAACCTATCAACAACAACAAAGATTGAATCCCTACCCCATTTTGACCTAGGTAAACCTAAGACGAAATCCATCGAAATGTCTACCCATGGTTCCTTAGGTACAGGCAAAGGGGTATACAAGCCATGTGGTTGAGTCCTAGACTTTGCTTTCCTACAAGTTATGCATTTATCACATATGTGTTGCACATCTTTTTTT
The DNA here is from genome assembly GCA_033617975.1 of Populus alba x Populus glandulosa. NCBI lineage: Eukaryota > Viridiplantae > Streptophyta > Magnoliopsida > Malpighiales > Salicaceae > Populus > Populus alba x Populus glandulosa. The sequence continues at coordinate 6,307,237 of CM066157.1, forward strand.
CATTTTAGGCCAATAAAAATGCTCATGCAACACATCCAAAGTCTTAACAACACCAAAATGCCCCATCAACCCGCCCCAATGTGCTTCACGTACAAGCAATTCATGCATAGAACTTAATGGAACACACAATCGACTCTTTTTAAACAAATATCCATCAAGTCTATAAAACTTCCCAAAAGCCGAAGTTTCGCAAGCATTGTAAACATTAGCAAAATCACTATCATCCTTGTACAATTCTTTTGTGTGTTCAAATCCTAGAAAGCTAGCATCCAAAGTAGATAAAAGAACATACCTGCGTGAAAGTGCATCAGCCACAATGTTTTCTTTTCCTTGCTTATACTTGATCACATACGGAAAGGTTTCAATAAATTCCACCCATTTGGCATGTCTCATACTCAACTTACCTAGCCCTTACAAGTGCTTCAATCATTCATGATCAGAATGTATCACAAACTCTTTAGGCCACAGGTAATGCTGCCATGTCTCTAGAGTTCTTACCAAGGCATAGAGCTCCTTGTCATATGTAGGGTAATTCAAAGCTGCCCCATTAAGTTTTTCATTGAAATTCGCAATGGGCCTTTTATCCTGCATTAACACAGCTCCTAAACCAATAACCGACGCATCACATTCAACTTCAAAAGCTCTCGTAAAGTCTGGCAAAGCTAAAACAGGCGCTGAACAAAGTTTATCTTTCAACAAATTAAAAGCCTTATCATGTTCATCATTCCATTTCAATCCAACAGACTTTTTAACAATTTCAGTTAAAGGTGCAGCAATAGTACTAAAATCCTTCACAAACCTTCTATAAAAACTAGCAAGTCCATGAAAACTCCTTACCTCACTTACTGATTTTGGTGTAGGCCAATCCCGAATGGCCTTAACTTTCTCCTTGTCCATCTCGATACCCTGCGCAGTTACGACATAGCCAAGAAACATAATTTTTTCCATACAAAAGGTACACTTCTTAAGATTAGCATATAATTGCTTACTATGCAACACACTAAGTACATTACACAAATGATCAATATGCTCATTTAAGTTCTTGCTATAGATCAAAATGTTATCAAAATACAGAACAACAAACTTACCTATAAACGCACGCAATACATGATTCATTAAACGCATAAACATGATAGGCGCGTTCGTAAGTCTAAACGGCATGACTAACCATTCATACAAACCATGCTTAGTTTTCCACTCATCACCTTTTTTCATCCTAATCTGATGGTACCCACTTTTTAGGTCAATCTTAGAGAAAATACATGATCAATGTAACTCATCTAGCATGTCATCAAGCCTAGGAATAGGATGTCGATACTTTACCGTTATGTTATTGATGGCACGACAATCAACACACATCCTCCATGTTCCATCCTTCTTAGGCACAAGTAGCACTGGCACAGCACAAGGACTCATACTCTAACGAATGTACCCCTTCATCATCAACTCATCTACTTGCCTTTGAAGCTCCTTTGTCTCCTCGGGGTTGCTTCTATAGGCTGGACGGTTAGGAATCGAAGCTCCAGGCACAAGGTCAATTTGATGTTCAATCCCCCTTAATGGTGATAATTCATTAGGGATGTCTTCAGGAAATACATCATCAAACTTTTGCATCAAAGAAACAGCCACATTAGAAATAGCAGAATCAAGATCGTTAGTGTTAAAATAAACCTCCTTATACACAAGTAAGATCATTGGCTTATTAGTGAAAAATGCAGATCTGATTTGAGATCCTTTTGCATAAAAATTAGGTTGTTTCTTTAATTTTTCCATACTACTATCATCACACAAGCTTACTTTCTTCACTCGGTTTTTACCTCCACTCTCAACCGGATTAATTAATGATTTGGGTTTAGCTGAATCTGATGGTTTTCTCTCACCATTGTCCTCACGTGAATTTTCACTCTTCCCATCCTCACATTCTTTTTTTAATTTGATTTGATCATCATGCACTTGTTTTGGAGAAAGAGGTACAAGAATGATGGTTTTACCATCCTTTACAATAGTCAACCTATTTCTAAACCCATCATGAATTGCTTTCTGATCAAACTACCATGGACACCCCAAAAGTAAGTGACTAGCATGCATTAGGACTACATCACATAAAATCTCATCAAAATACTTCCCAATAGCAAACGCAATCAAAACCTACTTAGTAACCCTCACTTCACCATATTCATTCAACCATTGCAATCTTTAAGGCTTGGGATGCTTAATACAACTCAGATTCAATTTCTTCACAAGGGTATCACTAGCAACATTAGCACAACTACCTCCATCAATTATCATGCTACATACCTTGTTTTGGATATGACATCGAGTGTGAAATATATTTTCCCGTTGCTGATCTACATCATCTTCTTTGATTTGCATGTTCAGTGCACGCCTTATAACCAAGGCCTCTCCCTCAACAGGATATGCAATCTCCTCATCACTACAATCCACCAACGGTGACATCTCTTCACTTTCAGATTTGTCACTTTCAGATTCAACCTCCCCATTGTCTCTTGTAAGCATAACTCTTCGGTTTGGACACTAAGATGCAATGTGCCCCTTCCCTAAACACTTAAAGCATTTAATATCTCTATCACGAGTAGGTTGATATTCAGATTTACCATTCCCATCTGTATGAGTATCCTGTTTGGCCTTAGGTGGTTCGGCCTTTGTATAAGGCTTTGGTTGGGCAGCCCCCTCTCTCTTCAAATTGGGCCTCCATATTGAGGAAGATGAAGCTGAATTAGTATGAAAACGTGTACTGCCCCTTCTCTTTATTTGCCTCTCCACCTTCGTTGCCATATGGACCATGTCCTCCAATTCCACACAATGTTGTAATTCTACAACATTCACAATGTCACTATTCAGCCCATTTAAAAATCTAGCCATAGTAGCTTCCCGATCCTCAATCACATTGGCCCGAATCATGGCGATCTCTATCTCTTTGAAATACTCATCCACGGACCTAGAACCCTGATTCAAACCCTGCAATTTCATATACAAATCTCTATAATAGTGGTTAGGCACAAATCGTCTTCTCATCAACACTTTCATCTCCTCCCACGACACTACCGGCCTCTCTCCACTCCTCCTTCTACTAATAACATTCTGATCCCACCAAATCATTGCATAATCCATGAATTCGATGACAACCAATTTCACTTTCTTTGCCTCTGAATAGTTATGGCAATCAAAAATCCAATCCACCTATTTCTCCCACTCCAAATATGCCTCGGGATCGTTTTTACCTTGAAAAGAAGGTATTTTCAGTTTGATAGCATCCAAATCACCATCTAAATCAGCATGTCCCCCAACACTACAAAACTTTTCCCTTTGGCCGAATTGGCCCCTAGTTCTATTCCCAAAATCCCTTCGGTTTCTAGGCTGCCGAAAACCTTCTCGATGCCCTATGGCCTCATCCTCAAAACCACCATCACCAATATCATCAACGGCCTCCTCAAAATCCTCATAATCAGCCCACCTTGGCCTTTCGGCCATACTGCCATTATTTGCTTTCGGTTTAGCCCCAAGCTTCCTCACATTTTAGGTGCTTGTACCAGCCTCGTTACCACGTTTCTCCACCCTATCAAGTCTATCACACACGTTTCCCATCACAAAATTCATCCTTTCCATCATCTGCGTTATGGCTTGCATTTGGAACGTAAGTTCTCCCTAGGGATGGGGTGGTGTGTTGTTTTGATCTGACATGATAGTACCTGCAAAAACTAGTTAGTGGTAAAAAAAAATTATCCTCACATCGCTCGTGTTTTGCTCAAACACTCTTAATGTCCTCACACGTTCACACCTCTTATCTCACCTTGTTACGGTTCTTGCAAAACTAAAACCAACACCAAATAAAACCAACTTGGCAGCGCAATCCAAATATATATATATATATATATATATATATATATGACTCAAGAAGCAATAAAAACCAAAAAACAAGCAAAACAAAACTGCAATGATAGTCTCGCGAGTAGCAAGCGAGTCTATCCGAAATATGAACAAAACTGAAGACTCGAATAAAAAACAGAAACAAAATATGAAAAATGATGAAACAACACCCAAATATGCTGGATATGATGAAAATAAACTACAAGAAACGAAACCAATAGAAAGAACCCGAATTTTAAAAGTTGACGCAAAACAGACTCGTTTACGACGAGTTAAGTCGAAATCTGGAACCTACAGTAAATGATGTCCAATTGAATTAAAATTTCAGATATAGTGTGATATCAACCCAAATAGATAGAATATAAAATTTGGTCAATTTACAATAAGGTTTGATATACTGATGCAAAAACGTTATGAATCAGACCTGATTAGACCTAAATTTGAAAACCAAAGCAAACGATATCCAATTGACCCCAAAATCAATATGTGGTGCGATTACAGTCCCAGTAATAATAGAATCAAATTTGAGCTCATTCCGAGTTGATTTAGTCAGATTTTCCTTTGTTTAATTTTCTGAGGCAGAAACAAATAAATGCCTTTTTGAATGACTTTTTTTTTCTTTTTTTTATGCCACATATATATTTTGTTTATTTATGTTTCTCTTTCTTCATTATGTTTAGCTAAGTTTATTATGTCAAGGTGAAAAGGTTACACTAATGGTGTTAGAATATGTATAATATAAACTCAACATGGACTTCAATGTTTATATCCAAGAAAGTTTGTTATTAACATATTTTATCTTTTTATCTTACTAATTCTTAATACCTTGCGTGTTAAATGGTTAATCTAGATTTGTGTTGTATAATACTTGGTAAAAAACAAATGCTTGACACTTTCATAGCCAAGTGTATGGTATAACCTACACATGTCCTATGAAAGGAACTTAATTTGTTGTTAACATAAGTTAGCATTGTTAACATCATGAATTCCTAACAATATTTAAAGGTTTGGTGTTACTTAAATAAGATAATTAATATTATCATGTTAATAATTTATAATGAATTATTAAGGATAAATTATCCGATTGGAATCTTCTTTGTGTGTAGTTTCCAGTTGATTAATAAAAAGAGTTTATACTATATTTATTTCTAATATCATTAGTGGATCCTCTAACCTTGATAATTGTTTTATCATTATTTAATCCTTACATTAATATCCCATAAAATTCTCATAAACTCTTTGTTTTATTAAATATATATATTATTTTTAATTTATATAGTTCACCTTCCTGTGTTTTGACCCCGTTCTTGTCGGGTTACTTATTACTTCGATACTCCTACACTTGGAAGAAGACATCAACTATTTGATTGTGTCAAATACCATTATAACACCTCTCCCCCAAAACTTGGAAGGGATTGTCGACACTAATGAATTTTCATTAGTGTCATTAGTCATCCATATCAGGACTGACTAATCAAGGCTCACGAAATATGAGTCATAACTCATAACGAAGTCAGCCCATCATCTCTGCTTGAAAAAACGATAAAAAGTTTATTGATTTGATTTTGTATTTTGAAATATTTTTGGGATTAATAAATATGTCTTGTTTATGTTATTGCTAGGTTACCTAATATCATACGCACAATGAAAACAAGAGAACAAAATTATTGGAGAGTCTCTAGATTTTATTTAAACAGATCTATAGTTGTTTTATGTTATTGTTAGATTACTGAATATCTAGAGCTCTTCATGGCTGAAAGCAGCATTATGCTCCTTTTAGTGATTCTATATTTTTAACATAGATATTAATAGGATCTATAAACAATAAATTGAGTTTTATTAGTTATTAAATTTTTATTTTGATAGGTTTTAAAAACATAAGCAATTATAGAAACAAACATGCTCTTAGTGATCGGTTAGAACTCAAATTTGGAATTCAAATTTTGTATTTCTTATTCCTAATAAGAAAAGGATTTGTTTGATATAAATTCAATTCATTTATTCATCCTAACATTGTCTTTTTTTAAAAAGAATCTCCAATCTAATTTTTCCTTTTCAGTTGCAATAATATTTTATTATTTCAAATTTAATTCATCCTCAATTCTTAATATTTTAAAAATCGTTTGTAATATTTTATTATTTTAATAATTATTAACAATAGCGACTACGTCACAATATAAATAAATTAAAAAAAACCTTAAAACATGTTTTAAACTCTTAAGTAATTAAAAATTATAGTAACCGGTTACGTTGCCTGAAAGTGTTTATTTCAAAATACATTTAAGTTGAGATTTTTCTAGTATAATTATATTTTTATAAGAACAGATGCTTTGCGTTATCAAATACACACCTAATAAAACAACATTATGGGTCTCTCTGTTCTTAGTTTTGTTTTTCTCCGAGTTTGGGAGGAACCACTAACAAGCCGGCTAGCAAAAGTTGAGAATAAGAAAACAGAGTGTTGTCCTCTGCTTTGGGTGCATGCTGGGCTTACAAGAGACCCATTAAAAGTTTGCAACTCTCACTCTCCCCGTCTATAATCATAGAACAAAGAGTCTCATACAGACTTCAGTTCTAGAGATCTTGTAGAAGCTAGCATTATGACTCGGTAGCTTTTGTGCTGAGAGAGAGCTCGAAAAGGAACAAATTCTGCAACTTTGAGTAAGAAACAATTTAGCCTTCTTTTCTTTCTTACGAGTCTCATTATGATCACTAGTTACCATTTTGAATTTGATTTTATGTAATTTCCCTCCTTGATTATAGCAAAAAAGCATCCCTTTTCTGTATTCATTGATTCCTAATCTATAATATTATTTTTTTATTCTTAATCCCAATTTTGTTTATTCTGGTCTCAGATTCTCTCTCTAAAAACAGAGGATTTATGTCGTCTGGGTTTGATCTATTGACTGGAGCTCCAAAAAAGCTCTGCCTCTGGCTTTCATTACACACACTCTGCATCAGTAGCTGCCTTTTCAATTCTTTTTACATGAAAACTTGGTCTCTTCAACAGAGCTTTTTGATCATTTCTATACGATTAAGATCAAAACGGTATGTTTTATTTTATTTTTTATTTTTTTAAAGTGATGATACAACATTGATTGTGTTTGTTTTTGTGACTGATGATGATGTATGTTTCGATGTGTTGGTTTTGGTTTTTGATTTGTTGTGGTCTGTTTGTATGTTTTTGTTATGCAGGAATTACAGTTGGGTTCATTGCTTTAAGGACTCCTTAGGAAAACGTTTCTTGTTTCCAATCTTGGGTTTTAGGGGTTTTTGGGTTTTAGTTTTTTCTTGATACTCAAGTTTTTTAGATTTGCTTTCTTTCTTTCAATTGTTCTTTTTCATTTCTCTCTTATATCTACCAATTTTAAATTTCACAAAATGCCAGGCCTTCAAAGGCCAATTTTGGATCAAGATAGGATTTTTGATCAAGAGAAGCAAAAGAAACCAGCCATGGAAAGCAACTTGAAAGCTTCTAGGAAAGTTCGAATAATATGTCATGATCCTGAGGCCACAGACTCTTCAAGTGATGAAGATGAAGAATACTTTGATCGGTGTAATCGTTGGAAGCAATTCATTAGGGAGATCACCCTCCCAGTTTTCCCAGCCAAGTCCATTCTTGAGGGTCCTTCACAAGACAAGACTGGTGTATGCAAAAGCAATATCAGCACTTCTAATTCTCTTGATAATATTAGACCTCGAAGATCATCAACAATCTATAAGGGTGTTCGAAGAAGACCATGGGGGAAATATTCAGCCGAGATTAGGGATCCATTTCTAAAGATTCGTTTATGGCTCGGGACTTATACAACTGCAGAAGAAGCTGCTGCTGCTTACAAGAAAAAGAAGGAAGAGTTCGACAGCAAAATGGCATTGGAGAGAGCTAATAATTTGCATGTTGATACAAAGGTAGTATCTGAAGAATTCGATGGCTTATGTTCTCATCCATCTCCATTGTCTGTGCTTGATGTCTCTACCATGACCTCACTTGGTCATGGGCTTGAAAGCAATGTGGAAATGGTGGCCAAAGAGTGTAATAATATGGAAAGTTCAATCAAAGAAGAAAGCTGTGTAGAAATGATTGAAGACGGCTCCGAAGAAGTGCAATGCATTTCGGATTTATGGGAAGAGCGAACGTTATCGCCATCAGTTAGTCAGGAATTGCTTGGTTTTGATCAACAGTCTCAAACTGGGCAGTTTTTTGATGGTTTCATTAATGGAGAAGGTTTTTCTATGTGCGATAACACTGAGCCAGCCAGTTCTCCTATGGATGGGGTGATGGATCTTCCGGACATTGAACTTGAGACGCTTGCTTTTGTTGAGGAAACTCTCAATTTTGCTCACCAATAATGTTTGTAGTTGTTCCTCATTTCAGGTGCATTTTTAGCGTATATCATAAATTAAAATAGTGAGGAAGGGAGTTCTTGGGTTTTTGCTTAAGAGCCTTTCGCAACTCTCTGAGAGAGATGCTCCATTTACGAGTAGCTACTGCTATCTTCTTGTTGAGAATCTGAATATTCAAAAAAAAAAAAAAAAAAATCTTCCAAGTCCAAGTTTGTTTCTTGTGCTGCTTTTGATGTAAATGTTTAGATTCTACAGAAAGGTCTCGGAAGGTGGCATCTTTTGTCTTCTCTACTTTACCTATTTACTTATTTTAATCTCGGCTTCCCACCATGATTTGTCGTTGGAGATGGATGGAGGTCTCATTTGTACTTTGTTAAGAGAAGAACGTTTCAAGGCGGGCATCCTTCCGCTTGGAAGAATTCCAAGAGATTGTTCCATCGCACCATGCCATGATGGATTCCAACCACTTTTTACTAAAGTACTTGACTCGGCGTTTCAATTTTTCTATTCGTAGAAAAATATTATGATGTAAATGGAGTTTAATAGAATGTATTGATTTGTTTTCTATGGGAAATAACTTGGTATAATTATAAAGGTTGTGAATTTTGATATATTTAACTATGATTAAGTTAGGTAATTTTTTTTTTCTAGAGATTATCTTGATCTTAAGATGCGTATCACGAGTCATTCAATATTGGATTTGGTTTTTTTTTTTTCTATGAAGTTATTTTAGTTTGATGACTCAGGTTATGAGTTCAATGGATTGACTCAGGTTATTATTTTTTTATATTTTAATCTTATCTTTTAATATTGAACTGATTGGGGATCGAAATTCATAATTTGCTTCAATTTTTTTTTATGAGATTATCTCGATCTTGTGCCCCGGATTGCAAGTTTGATAGATTAACTCAGGTTACTTTTTTAAATATTTTTTTTTAATTTCATCATTCAAGTTGATTGGAATTAAGTTCATAATTTTTTTTTTGCTTTTCATGAGGGTTATCATAATCTCATAACCCGTATCATAGATTTGACATGTTAACCCGAGCTGACTCTAATCAATCTAATATGTTTTTATCTTAATTTTTTTAAAAAAAAGATATTATACTATATTTTTACAGGTTAAATGGAGTGTTTTTGGACTCGTAAAATCAATATAATTACTTCGGTCAATCTTCACATAAGTTTTTTCATTAAAAAAAACTTTAACAATATTTAAATATTATTTTTGCGTTTAAAATAAATGTAACCCAATTCAGAAATTAACGTGAATCAATTATATAGTATGGTCATACTTTTTTGGGTAGCAATTATATAACAGAAAGAAGTTGCGAGGCAAATCATGAGTCATTAATAGATAATGATTCGGCGGCTGAGCAGGTGAAAAAGCTCACTTGTATTGCAAGCAAATGCGTGGACTTTGGAGATAGTTGTTAAACATGCTTTTCATGTCCCAACACTACCACTTTATTTTCCATTTCTTATAAGCACTCTTGGATTTCATTGCAAATGACGTGGCCCATGACGTCATCCTCACCAGAAGTTTATATTATGAACACAACTCCATGCTCGTTTATTTCTAAACAGACAAGAGCTTGTCTGTGAGCCTCATTTGAAGTTTCTAGTAACTTGAAAAGCCGCCCTGCCATAACAGGGGTTGGGTCACCACAGTTTTCTAAAGTCTTGCTTTATTATTATTATTATTAGCTATTATATACATCAATTCAACTCAAGAATCAATGAACAAGCAATCATTTTCAACAGTAAATACCGGACAAGCCAAGAATAGTTATTCTCTATCTTCTTACTAACATTGTTTGAAAAAATAATTGGCAAAACAACACATGCATTAAAATTTAGGTTAAATGATACAGTTTAAGACATTGTAGATCAGTATTTCACTAGCAACTTATAAAAATATCAAAGGTAAAAAACATGACTTTTTAAAACTTTGTGATTCTAACCTATAATATTTTATCATTTATATACCTCATTTCTTTCTCTCTTTTTTTTTTCTTTCTTCTTCTTCCCCAACACACAAGGGTTTTCTGAGCCTTTCTATAAACATAGATGATCTCTCCATATAAAATTCTTTTACGAGTCAATTCAATGCACATGTTATTTAACAAGCACTTGCATATTAGTTCCAAGTATCTCATTTATCACAGTTTATGAGAGTAATCAAAGTTGTTAAAATCACGATTTACTTGTAAAATCGTATAATTTTACGAATCTATATATATTTAATGTGCTAAATCGTTCTAAAAACTCAAAACTGGGTAAAATCAGGTTGAAATTGCATTAAATCGCAAAAAACAGGTGAAATCACGTAAAAGCACGATTTCACCACTGATTTAACGATTTCATCATATAACATAAATTGTCATTACTGTTTCCTCCATCTTCAGGTGTCCAACAACTATTAGCCTATTGTTTTTACAGAACAAAAGAAAAATCACGTTCTTTCTTTCATCGACTCACACATACAAAGAACAAAATCAAAATACCTAAGTTTCTAAATCCTTAGTCTCCTTTTCTTAGCCGTTCAACAATCAACCACCACCAACAACTTTTTTTTATTTATTTTTCCATCATCGATGATGTCCTTTTCACCAGCTACTGTGAGATCCAGAGTTAACACCACCAACGCCTTCCACTCTCTTTTTTTCTCTCAAAACCCATCAAGGCGATTCTTTGTTTTGGCTGTGGAGCAATCGACTGAACTATATATCAAGGGTTCCATGATTCAATTTTTCTGAGATTCAGTTGGCAACATATGATTTTTTTGAAGGATAACTTGCTAGGAGAAGGAGGTTATGGCCATGTATATAAAGGTAAACTACAAGATGGCAGCTAATTACAGTAAAGGTACGCAAAGAAGCAAGCACGCAAGGATTTACAGAATTTCAATATGAGGTATATGTGTTAAATTTCGCCTGTCACAAGAACATTGTAATGCTATTGAGTTTTCCGGGTTGGGTCAAATTTCTTAGGTTTATCCCTCCTGAAGATTTTTACCTTGCATTATTAACACTTGAGTTGGAATTTGTGAAGAAAGGGACTAGAAATGAACATGCAAGTAGATTGGAAATCCTGATCTTTTGATTATGGCGGCATTAAACTTTACGTTGTTTTAGGGAGGGTGGCAGGATTAAGGGATTCTGGTGTTTATTTTATTTTTTGTAGATTGATGCTGTTATTCTGGCCACCTATCTGTGGATTTGAATCATTTTAAAAAATTGTTCTTGGTGATGTGAATAGATGATGACCTATTTCTTTTCAACTTTTGAATTGTTGTTCAGTACAAGATGCATATGCCATTTTAAACTGTATTTTCTTTTCTTTTATAAATAAATCTAACTAGAGGTAAATTGTAATGGTTTTTGACATGGATACTTCCATGGTTGTGTCAGTCTAATCTAAGAAATAGTATCATCCTAGATTGCACAGGATTTGCCAAACTTAGCGGTGAATGTGTGTTTGATGCCATGTTATTGCAAACATTTGTGACAATTGAATCTATTTCCGTTGGCTGTCCTTATTGCTCGGTCCTCTTTAGGAAAGTATTCCTCTAATTGAAACTTTATGGATTTTATTAACATGTATTGTCAAAGGGAGTACTTTAATCTTCAGTCACTAGGTATAGGTGGTTTAGGCGCAGAATTTGTAGATATATTTCGAAGAGCTTTGCAACAATGGAGAAACAAACACAAAAGATGGAGGGACAAAACCAGATACAAAACCAGATGATGGTGAAAGTAATACAGCTGGACAATGATATTCTGAGGAGAATTCAATGGAGAAGCAACCTGGTACTGATGCTCAAACAAAATTAGGCAACAATATCAATATTAACACACAACTCATTTAATTTTTTCATCACCAACATTACCACATAACTCATTTAATTATCAATCAACAATGTCAACTCATTACTAATATAATTTATTTATCATCAACATTACAACATAAATCATTTAATTATCAATCAACAATATCAACTCATCACTAATATAATTTCTTTATCATCAAATAACTCAATTAATTTTCAATCAATAATATCAACTCATCACTAATATAATTTCTTCATCATCAACATTACCACATAGCTCATTTAATTATCAATCAACAATGTCAATTTATCACTAATATAATTTCTTCATCATTAACATTACCACATAACCCATTTAATTCAATTATTGATTAAACATTTTCATTCATTTTTTTAGGCCGAAACCCCTTCTAAAAACAAGAATCAATAATGTCTCACGTCACCCGCGCGGTGTTTGTTGGTGATTTTTCATTTGTTTGCTTGATTTCTTGGGAGTCGCCACCTAGTATTTAATTGAAGAGTTACTAGGAAACCTGGGTGTACTGATCTTGTTGGAGATTCACGGGTAAGGGACTGGTTGTGGCTAGAGAAGGTATTAGTACCCCTAGTGTTCTAGCATCAATAAAAAAAAAATTCTATTTAATATCAAGAATATATCTTATGTATAAAATTATAATTCCAGATACCAAAAGAAAAATATTTTTTTGATATATTATATTTATTTGAAATAATTTGCATTATTTATCAATATTAGTGATTCATCTAATTCACCCCGTTTAGGTATTATAATTGCCTTAATTCTTAAACAACATAAATATCATGAAAATAAATAATTATAATGTATCATTTTAAGAACAAGAATAAAACTATAGTTTTTTTTTTAATATCGAGCATTTTTTAAAACCCTTTGTGATTTTTATTTATGTTTTTTTTTTAAATTTTATTTTTGGCTTTTCAATAAGACTTTTTTTTTATTATTATTGTGTGATTACAAAAAAAATAATAAAAAAATCCCAATATATTATTCTTATATTTTTGGATACATTCACGGCATAATAATAAAACTATTAAAGTTTATTTTATTAAATTTTGCTTCTATGACTCGTAATCTTTTACTTCAAAAAATAAACACTACGCATAAATAAATTAAAAAAAAAAAGAAGAATCACATTAATAGAATGAATTTTTAATTAAAAATATGTATTTTAATCATTATTTTAAATCCTCTAGAGTTTATTAGATATTTATTTTAATCACCTTTGGTTTTTATTAAATTAAGTGCATTGCTAAAAAAAAATATTTTTTTGTTCATAAAATAGATTAATAAGAGAAAGAAGGATTATAATAGAAAATTATTTTATTTTGATAGAATTTAAATTATTAATTTCTCTATGTAACAATTATTGACATATACTAAAATAAAAAAAGTGAATAGTTCCCAACGATACTAAATTATATATTTTAATTTATATTTATCTTTTATTTATAAATTTAGTTTTTAATCGGTGTAAATATTTTATTTTTATTTATTAATATAATTCACGATGTGTTTGATTATACAAATGCATCAATTTTTATGTTCTTATTAAAAAATAAATTTAACATAAAAAACACATTAATAATATTTATATTTTTTATATTAAAAAATAATTTTTGATGTGACTCATGACAGAATCATATAAAGTTGACTAGTCTATTATTATTAAGAGGAGTTGCTCACAAAATTGCTTTTGAGGGCTATGTAGGATTGTAGTACTAATGATGATTTAAAGTATTTTTTATCTAAAGATATATGAAAGTGATTTTTTTTATTTTAAAAAAATTATTTTAAACAAAAAAAAATTCAAAATTTTTAGGAATATAATTTGCACCGCGTTCTCAAATACACCCGAGCAAAGAATACTTTCTGAACATGTGTATGAGATTTTTAAAATTTATTATATTATTGATCAATAATTTATATATTGATCTAGTCAGAACTTACTTAAAAAGAATGGAATCTTGAATAATTAATTATAAATATATATTTTTTAATATTTAAGATTTTAAAAAAATTTGTGTATATATATATGAGAAGTAGAGTTTTAGATAATCTTTATTTTGTACTTAGAGGTTTTTTTATTTTTTTAGTAGAGATGATTTTTATTTTATAAAGTATAATTAAAAAAAATATATATTATTTATTGTCGAGATTTGTTTGCATTGAAGCATTCTTGAAGCGATCCTTGGACTCTGGCAGGCTATGGATGCGGTGACTTGGGTATTCTTGGGATTACGGTCACATATACTGGACACCAGAATTGCTGCGTCAGGTCTCATAAATTTATGGTCACATTTACTGGACAACAGAATCGCTGCGTCAGGTCTCATAATATTCAACAGAATTGCGGCCAAGGAAAGCTTCCAAGTCGACTGGAGGAGGTTAATTACTATCGCTGAGAGAGTGGAGAGAGGTGAAGGCAGCCACCGGAGGAAGAGTGGAAAGCAACCACAGGGGACCGCAGCAAAGGGCTTTAAATTTGTAACAGGAATAATTGAAATATACAGACAAAGTTCACAAATGCTACTGTTCTTGAATTGTTTCCAGAGGGAAAGGGAGAGGAGAAGGGGACCCTGGAAAATAAATCCTGTCAGTGGTCCTCTAGGAATCCCTCCGTTGGACAGGCAACCAATTAGAATTCATTAAAGAGGATGTGCATGAAAATGTTAGCCAATCAACACTGAGATAAGACTGTGTTATGGGTCCCGAAAAGGACGATCAAAGCCTTGTATATTCCACATAACAAACCACCAATAGGGCACGGGGCTGGCTAGCTAGCTTGCTTGCTTTTGCCAAAGAATGAAAGCTCCTCTCAATAATTGTATCTCATTTGGCCCCAAGATAAATACTTCAAGGGACACCCTCTTGCTCTTCGCAATAGTCGTTTTGTATTCTTGCTTTATTTCATAAATATTATGCTCAGCTAGCTCCTCTTCTGTTCTTAGGCCAAGCACTGTTAATACTTCAATATTTGTCTCATAAATATTATGATCAGTGGAAGGAAAGCAGCAAACGCCATGGGAGGCAAGACGGCAAGAGCTTGCGACAGCTGTCTACGCAAGAGGGCACGGTGGTTTTGTGTAGCAGATGATGCTTTCCTGTGCCAAGCCTGTGATGCGTCGGTCCACTCAGCGAATCAGTTAGCAAGTAGACACCAAAGAGTCAGGCTGGAGACCGCATCATCATATAGGATCAGCAGTTCATTAAACACTGATTATTCTCCACCAGCATGGCATCGAGGGTTCACAAGAAAGGCAAGAACCCCAAGGCATAACGGCAACAAGTCTTTATTGGTGCAACAACTGCTCAAAGATGATCGAGAGAAAGTCTTGAACCCTCTTCCTCTTGTTCCTGAAATTGGAAGTGAAGAGGAGCCAAATATGGCTGCTGATGAGAATGAAGATGATCAGTTGCTTTGTAGAGTTCCTGTGTTCGATCCTTTTGCAGCTAAAATGTGTGCTATAGGAACAAGTGAAGATGAAAATATGGTTGTTGAAGTTTATGGACAGGAAGGAGCATGTGGCTTGGATAACCTACCAGGGTTTCTGCCTTCAGACATGGACCTTGCTGAGTTTGCTGCAGATGTTGAGAACTTACTGGGACGGGAAGCTGATGAGGAATATCATGATACTAAGGATTCGGAGCTGTTAGATTGTAGTAAAGGGGAAGATGAAGGACAGTTTTGTTTCGCGGACAAAGTAGTGGAGATGAAGGATGAACAAGAAATGGAAACAATCATAGATTGCCATTTTGATCAAGATTTTAATATGGCAAGAGAGTCATTGTTGGGTTGGAATTTCGATTACGAGACACTGGTGGACGGAGATGAAGAGGTGGAAGAGAAAAAGGTGGCAGTGCCTGAGACAGAAGTGACGAATAGTACTGGATACAAGGAGATGAAGAGGAACGTATCTTTAAGGCTCGATTACGAGTCAGTCATCATCGCATGGGCTAACCAAGGCTGTCCATGGACTACAGGAAGCCGACCAGAGCTCAACCCTGATGATTCTTGGACTGATTCCATGGTATATATCTACTTCCCTCATTTTCATTTCAGGTTTTTTAAAATGTTTTGGCGGGAGAAGGAGAAAATATATAGAAGAGAAAATCAAGGAAAAATATCGGAAAAATATTTGGTTGTCCCATAGCATATTCTCTTGTACACCTTTTGATTATAGGTTGAATTTTTCAAATAAGATGGTACAGCTCCATACATGCCCTAGCTAGCAAGTTTTAAAATTTATTAGCAGTAAGTTTTGGTGGATATGTGATTTTTTTTGTCTTTTGTATATGATATTATAGGGTGCGTGCCCTAAAGATGATAATAATCCATACGGAGGACTGGGGAGCCACACAAGAGGTGGAGATGGGGAGAGAGAAGCGAGGGTCATGAGATATAAAGAGAAGCGAAGAACACGATTGTTTTCGAAAAAGATAAGGTACGAAGTAAGGAAATTGAATGCAGAGAAAAGGCCTAGAATGAAAGGCAGGTTCGTCAAGAGGACATCCCTCATGGGGACTCCTGATTTTCCTTGACAAAAAACACAGTTTTAACTGCCAGCATCGATCAGCGAAAGCTTGAATGAGTTGTTAGGCTCATTAGTATCAAATTTAATCTTACTAACAAATGCAACTAAGTTTAGGTAGATGTCACTGTGACCTCTCAGTCTCCGACATGTTACTGTTTGGAAGTTCAAAGTGGGAGTTACATGGACATGCTATGAAGAAGTCAACCTTAACAAGATGAACTATCTTACAAATTTCTTGTCTTGGAACTCTTCTGTCTGTTCATCAATATATGTTGTGCTTACGAAATTTTGGAGATTAATACAATCTCCCTATTAAGGAAAATAGGTTGACAACATTGTAAATATACTAAGTGTCTACTATGCATTGAAGAAATGCTTGTTCTTCAATTGCGAGCTTTAGCTGGAATGTATTTCTTCTGCACAGCAGCTCATTATTGTTTTTTCCTTTCAAGCTATAAAGTTATCGCTACCATCTATTTTCTTTCTGAATTTCTTGGATTTGTTATTTATGTCAACAAAAACTAAGAATGCTAATATAAAATTCAATCTTGTCACAGATGATATTAAGGCGAACTATTAGATAAAACGGGATAAAATTACAAAAATTAATAGCTAATAACTAAAAACTTTAATAGGTATTTCAGAGGCTCTAGATAAGAGCTGATTATGTAATATGAAAGATAACAATCATCTCATACATCTTACTCAAGGTAAATTATTTCGTGTTTATTTTTTATGATACAGGTGCCTAATGTGCTTACACGCTAAGGGTTTGCCTAAATTGATATATGTATTGTTGTTATTCATTTTTTATCCTATAAAAAAATCCAAAATACAAAGGAATACACATAAGAAAGCCTAGAAGATCGTCCAAGTTGGTGGTAAAAGACCAAAATGAAAAGTGGAAAAGTTAGAGGACTAGAATGTACAAAATTGACGACCAAATTCTGATGGAAAAAAGACTTATTTGATTAATTGTTTTTATTTGGGGGTAAAGAAATGCAAATTTGGATGAGAAAAGACTCAATAAGGATTTTCAAAGGCTTAATTAATTTTATTTGAGGATTTAATTGCAATAAAAATCAGCTTTTTGGAGTCAATTTGGGTGTTAATTGGAAGAAATTGAAGTTTAGGGATTAAAATTGGTCTTTGAAAAGTTTGATTGGTCAAATCAGGGGCTTAATTGTAAAAAACTTAAAGTTTGATAACCAATTAGGGTTTAAATGAAGAAATTCAAAACCAAGGATGAAATCGAAAATGTGCGAGACTTCAAGGGTTGAAAGTGACCAAATTGACCAAGTTTGATGGTCAATTAAGGGTCCAAGTACACAAATCAAAAACCAAGGACCAAGATGAAAATATCACTAAACTCTGAGGCTGATGATTGAGTTTGACAGTGGTGACATTGCATGAAATTAAGAGTTTGGGAGATAATTACATGTGCAATTAAAAGTAATTAGAAGAATAAGGACTAAAATAAAATCAATCAGATCCCAAATTAAAAACCATAATTTCTAGGGGTTTAACCTAGATGACACATCGTTCACCCACTATTCATCTCCTTCCTTGGCAGTTTTGGATGATCGGGTTGGCACATTCCAAGAGCTCATTCTAGAATGCTAGACCTCCAAATGACACAAGGTTTGTTTGTAAATGGAAGAAAAACATCCCCTCTATAACTTTATTTCCATGAAATTGGACGTTTACATCTCAATTCTTCCATAAAGGTCTTTAACATCTTGTATTTTTAGTTTCTGGGCTAATTGAGTTGATGGTACCTTCAAATGAATGAAAGTGGAGCTACAAACTTCCAAATGGAGCAAGGATAGATCTAATCGAATAGTATGCATCTCCCCTATAAAGTTTAGGTGGTCTTCGATGACATTTACATTAGAGTTTCTCTAGCAAAGCCTCGAAAATGGCCAGGTTAGTTAGCCTTGACTAAGATACCAATTTATACAAAACCACATAACATTTTCATGTGATCATACTTAAAAACTCCCAAAATACTCTTATCAAGGGCTTTAAATCTTTCATCCATGATCAAAAGGTGAGAAACGCATGCCTTTGTCTTCAAAAAAAAAAAAAACACCTAGGCAAAACCACCATCCCCAAAAACCATTGAAAGATAAAGGTTCCAACTGTTAACAATTGTCTAGAGCTCTCTTATTTTGATCAAAGGATCAAGCTTTGATCAATCTTTAAGGGAATCTACCAAAAAAAACCCTATAAATACCCCTAAAAATCAAAGAGAAAAAGAGAGAGAAAAAAACATTGGAAAATACTTTGTTAATATATCCTATTATGAAGGTTCAAGAGCCTAACATAAAAGGTCTAACAAGCTTTGGAAAGAAAGAGAGTGAAAGGGAAAGAAGGAAGAAAAGGAGAAGAAAAAACAACAACCTATAGTCAGCAAACTTAAAAAAGGTATAACCATGTAAAAGCTCAAGGGTAGAGTCCATGTGGCTTACCTATTTATGCTTTCTTAATGTTTTAACCTTTTTTGATGTTTTTTTGAACTTATTTTAGTGTTATGATGTTTTCTAGTTTTATTTTGATTAATATGTAAAATTATTGTTCTGGTTGTTTAAACCATGTTTGAAGTTGTTATTGATATTGTTAAGTGTCAAGATAATATGTTTGTGACTAATTTTGATGAAATATGGTAGTTTTGGATTCTAGCAAAAGGTGGCCGTAAGTGTTTGATGCCTCTTCAATTTTTGTTAGTGTATGTTCTTTATTCATGAGAATGGTTTGGGTTCCAAGTGCTCAAAGAGCTAATTTTGAATCCAAATTTAATGTTTTTTTTTTGTGTCATTGGGGTTGCAATTATGAAATTGAAATCTAATGCATGTTTGTGATGATTTGATATTTTTTATTAGTTCTTTGGATTCAATTATACTTGGTATTGGTAATGTGATTTGTGATGACAAAAAACAGTGTTAAGAGGTCTAAAAGACCAAGTATGGGTTTTGGCATTAATTCTTCAGTTTATAGAATTTTTCCAGATTCTGCGTTCATGTTCTTCGTACGAACTTTGTCTTATCCTCTTGTTTTTAAGTTGTCTTGGGTTAATTATTGGCACAAATATGTTAGACTGTCATCTTTAGTAAAAAGTCTAGCGTTAAAACCCATCAATAACATGTATTCATGCATTTAGATTATAGGGTTCTTTCAACTGCTCAAATACATTTTGATTAAATTGTGGCTTTTGAGTATTAATTGAAGAAAATAGTTGTTTGATTCTTGATCTACGCATGATTATGAACAAAACATTGCCCTTGATTGCCTAAAAACTTATCTGGTTTGTGATTTTTGCTTGAATGTTCACCGTGTTCTTCATGTTCTTGGTGTTTGATCTGTTTTTTGTTAGAAAATTTTATGAAATCTCAATCCGTAGTCTGTTCTGATTCTACTCAATCTTAATAATACATTCAGCAACATCAAAATAGTTATATCCCAACCCCAAACATTCCAGATACATATTATAAAATATTCTAACAAGTTTTCCATAATTGATTCCATCAAAATCATTTTAACCCCAAATTCATTCATCGAGCCCTGGATGCTAAAATTATTGTTCATAAACCAAAAATTGAAGAGTTAAAGATGATCTTATCTCGTTACCAGTCTCGTAAACAACTACAAACCAAAAAGCCTACACATCCAAGCTTAAGGGATGTCATAGAGAAAACTCCAAAAGACACATTGCTTATTTAAATGTTGTTTATCTTTTATTATACTAGATAACTTTTAACATTCTTTTATTATTTTAGAAAAAGAGTTTCCTTAAATACTTGGGTTATGGGATGTTTTGAGCTCACTAATGGTCTTATGACCTTTTGGACCCATTTTCTCGGATCAACCTCACGTTGAAACCAATAGTAAGGGAAACACAGAATCTCTCTGTGGTGTTGGAATCACTCCAAGGAAAACTCAAACTCAAAGTCCTAAAATGGCTAAAAATAATAGTTTGACTCTATTATTTTCATCCTACCTTAAATATTAATCCAATCATACATTCTCTAACTACAACTAGGAAAGTAATAAACTAGGAAAGCAATAAACGAAAAAGAAATAGAATTATAACAAATATATAAACTTCCTAAATATCCTATGCATATCATAACAGCTCCAATTTTTACGGAGGTATTGATCATGGAACTACGATGAATCCTTCTTTTGATTTGCATCAATTGTCGGCTCCCCTAAAGAACATGACTCTAGCAAGTTTTGATGAGTATAAGCAACAAATAGATGTGTGTGTAAATGTTTGATTTCTAAAGCTTACAACCAGACAGAGTCCGAACTTGAATGATTTTTCCACTACACTAAGAACTTATAAAAACCTCCTCGACAAGTGGTAACAAATTAATGGTCAAGAATGGCAGCAATCCCATCTCATGGTGCTGTAATTTCTAGAACTCGCAGCACTGGTGTTACTTCCGTAACTGGTAGTGCAGCAATTTCATCGACATCACCCTTGAACTCTGTAAGATCTTTAATGTTAAAACAGGACTAATACCAAAATCAGAGGGTAAATCAATGACATAGGTGTTAGAACCCAATTTATTGGTTACTTGAAAAGGGCCTGCTCTGTGTGCATGAAGCTTGGTAAAACTCCCTGGAGGAAAACGCTTTAGTTTCAAACGAACTAGAACCATATCACCTTCATTAAAGTATCGATCTTGCATTTTGCATTTGTCACAACTACATAAGAGTTTATATGAAAGGTTAGGTGTCATTTGCATTCATCATGAACATCTCGTATATAGCTGGAAAAATCCATTGCAGCCTTGCTTAGCCTAGGCGGCAATGGTAATGAACTAATGTAAAGTGGAGTGTTTGATTGGAACCCATAAACCATTTCGAATGGAGTGCAGCCTGTCGAACGGTTAACATAGTTGTTAAAGGAAAACTTGACGTATGGAAGCACCATATCCCAGGTAGTCACATGATCTGCAACGAGGAAACGTAATAAATTTCCCAAACTTCTGTTGGTTATCTCAATCTAGTTGTCCGTTGGGGGGTGGAAGGCACTAGAAAACATCAACTTTGTTCTCATTTTTTGTCCACAAGATCTTCCAAAAATAACTCATAAATTTGAAGACCCTATTAGACATAATCAAAATCGGAATACCATGCAAACGAACAACCTCTTGTGGAAAAAATGCAGCAACTTTTGATGCATTGTAAACTTTATGGAACAGAAATGGGCCATTTTGGAAAAACAATTAACCACCACCATAATTGAATCATGTTGCCAAAAAGTTTTTGGGAACCTAAGAACAAAGTCCATGCTAATATGTTGCCATGGTTTGTCTGGAATGGGAAGTGGCATATAGAGCTCCACTTTTTGCTTAGTTCCTTTATTTAATTAGCAAATCTAACACCGATCAACCACTATATACACATCCCTCCACATTCGAAGCCAATAAAATCAATCAATAACAATAACAAAGGTCTTATCATAACCGAAGTGTCCAACTAACCCCTACTATGGAGTTATGTAATTAGAAACTTTTGAAAAGAGCCACGCGGAACGCATAGACACGATTTGTAGAATAGAAATCCATCGCGCAACAAATACTCGTTACTAAATGTGCACCCCTTGGTGGAGATATCATTCCATACATTGCCAAAGTCCTCGTCTTTGGCATACTCTGTTTTCAAACTATCAGAACCTGCAACATTAGCGGAAAACATATATAACAAGTGTGGTCTACTGCTTAAGGCGCCAACCACCTTATTTTACTTTGGGAATTGTTGTAACAAATTTGAATTGTTGTAGATAGTCCATCTAATGAACATGTCATGCATTCAGTTTACTTTGGGAATTAAATGCTTCAGAGAATCATGGTATGTAAAGAGGATAAACTCTCTATGGATCAAGTAAGGTCGCGAATGCTTGATTGTTTGAATTAAAGCATACAATTTCATATCATATATCGAGTATCGCCAGCGAGTGTCATTAAGTTTCTCACTGTAAAAAGCAATAAGATGATCCTTCTGAGTACACCCTTGATTAAGTGTCACAATCCACTTTAAATATTTTAGAGAAATCTGGCAACTTCAGCACTAGTGCTTACCCCATCTTTTATTTAATTTATGTGAATGCTTTGGTAGCTGCAACACTCGATGCAAAAAAAAAATAATTCTTTCCAGCACTCAGTGATTGGGGCCATTATTGTGCTGAAACTATGAATAAAGCACCGATAGAACGTGGCCAAGCCATGAAAGCTTCTAACTTCAAAAAAACTCTGGGGCGTTAGCCATTACTGGACAGCCTGCACCTTTGCAAGATCATCCTTAACACCTTGATTAGAAATTATAAAACCCAGAAACTCTGCACTTTTCCTTATGAATGAACACTTGCCTTTATTAATATAGAGCTATTCATCTTTCAAGATCTTCAGATGCTACTTGACATGGCTCCAATACTCCTACACACTTCGGCTAAAAACTTACTCATCAAAATAAACAACGATAATTTTTTCCAAGAATGATTTGAGAACTTGCATCATAACACATATAAAAGTGCTTGGTGCGTTAGTTAATCCGTAGGGCATGACTAGCCACTCGAATAAACCATCTTTCATCTTGAAAGCGATCTTTCACTCGTCACCCAACCGGATATGAATCTGGTAATAGCTACTTCGAAGGTCGATCTTAGTGAAAACAGAGGAACCACATAGAAAATCCAGCATATCATCAAGACGAGGAATGGGAAATCGATACTTCACAATTAATTTATTACTTGCTTGGTTATCGATGCACATCCTCCAGCTACCATCCTTCTTTGGTGTAAGTAAAACCAGAACATCACAGGGGCTGGGACTTTCTCAAATGAACCCTTTGTCTAATAGTTGTTGAATTTGTCGGCTAAGCTCTTCATTCTCTGTTGGGCTCATGCGGTAGTGTGGTAAATTAGGCAAGGTTGAGCTAGGGATCAGATCAATGGCATGTTGCAACTCCCTCATTAGAGGTAGTTGATTCAGAATTTCATCCGACATGATATCCTAAAACTCTTCCAACATTGTTGAGAACTTTATTGGAACAATGTCGTCCTCCTGCTTCACCTCATGACTCATTGATAATAGCACCATATTATACTCATGCATAACTCGAGATAATTGTCATATTTTTTTATATATAATTTTTCCTTTTAATACAATTACACTTTAAAAAAAAAAAAACCTTTCTATCATAGTACAAAGTTCAATACTCGACACTTGTGTTTTGGTGAGACCTACAAACCTAATTAATTAAATTAAAGTAGTTTTAATGTTTTTTAATTTTTATTTTCTAATTCTTTTAATTATATAATTTCTTAAATAAAATAGTTACTTTAATATAAAGGTGTTATATAGACATATGAACTAACAACCTTATTCATCTTTATAAAATAAAATCAAGAATAATTAGGCTCAATCAATACAAAAAAGGTTAAGAAGTTTCAATAATAATGATGATGATATAGGTTCAACTGAGACCATATTGGGCTTGGTTTGATTCCTTTTATGTTCGGTTTGAGCATGGTAAGACCTAGCCCAACATGGGGTTCATTTTAACTCAATCAAACCAGACCAAACCAAGCCTATTTTGAGCTTGGGTTGACTCTTTTTTAACTAGGCTTGCCATGGTCAAACTAAGCCCAACATATGGTTTGGTTTGATCCGGTCATACCAAACCCAACTGGGCTCATTTTTTGCTCAAGTTGACTCTTCTTGCGCTCAGTTTGACCACAGTCAAACCTAACCCAAAGTGGGATTTGGTTTGAGTTGGTCAAACCAAACCCAATCGAACCACTTTAGGCTTGAGTGGACTCTTCTTACGCTCAATTTGATCATGGTCAAACCTGGCTGAAAGTGGGGTTTGTTTTGACCTGGTCAAATCAAGCCAACTTTAGGTTGGGTTTGACTCCTCTTGAGCTTTTTTTTTTATAAGTTACTCTATGTGGAAAAATAGAAAAAAAAAACTGCCACCTTAAGGGTTTATATATTTTTTCTAGAGATTTTCCTATATATTTTGAGGTTTTCCCAGCTATATATTATATGTTTCAACAAGAAAGAAAATGAAGATTTGTATATGAACAATATAAAAAAACCACTTCTTGATCAATCCTATATACATTATATTTCCCAATAAAACCCTTAACTAACTTAAACGTCATAGGTTTATTTTGCAATGGACACCCACCTTCCAACCCAAATTATCCACAAAGAAAGCCAAGGTTCAATAAAGTTTTTCTAAAGTTTTTTTCTCAACTTCAGCAGTGACATTGTTTGTGGAAAGTGAACTAAACTCATGTTCATTTCCTATTATATCTTTCTTATGCAATATACTTAATCCTAAAATTTCATGGTGGATAACAGTGAAACACCGGGAGGAAGAGTTACTAACATCCAACCATCTTCATCACCTCCTGCTGACCTCCACCATCTTACACAACAGATAAGAGCACTCACTAATGTTGTATGAGCTACCCAGTAACAACTCATATGTTTATTTATCTATCCACATAGCACTTCAATTGATGTACAACAATCTGCTCATCTTGTTGCTATTGCACCAATTGCACCTCTTGTGTAACGATGACTTTAATTTCAAGAAAAGACTACCCAGAATAAAGTGATAGATAACTAACACCATACCTTTATCCTCGTTAGGAGTAGATCACGTCAACATAAAGAACCTTCTCATACAAGGTCATCTAGACATGATCTAGACATGATCAAGACATGATCAAGAGGTAAAGCCAAGTTCCATAGCCTTCATCCACAAGCTTGTTCTCCTCTAAAGTCTCACTCCATCATTCCAGAACCAGAGAAGCAATATAAAGATAAAGATAAAATGGAGTCACTTTAGGTGAGGGGGTCACCACAATGTGATAGTGTATTAAACACAAACCTCCCCAGAGACTTTATTGCTAACAAAATGAACTTGGATAACTATTATGGATTGTCAGACCCAAGGGAACATGTTTGAAACATGAGGAACAGTTTGGAATTATTGGATAAGCTATGTGCAAGGTCCTTCCAACTACTTTTTAGGGGTATATACGAGCCTAGTATCACAGCTTGAAACCTGGTTCTATATCCAATTTTTCATACTTGTGTGACAAGTTGATTGCTCGTTTCAGCACGAGCATTTCTATATAAGAGCCTATTTGAAGAGGTTCGACAAAGAAATGCTACATGTGAAGAATCTGTTTGAACCCATTGCTACTAAAACCCTAATCAAAGGGGTCTAAAACTATTACTTATGGAAAATGTTATACACACTCTCTAAAAAACAATTCCTTAACATCAAACACACGATGGAGAATTACTTGAGGGTTGAAGAAGATAGCATGATCAAACAAGGTCACCCATCTTTCCATATAAGAGCAGAGTCTCTAGCATACCATCAATCTCAAACGAGAACATTGAAAAGAAACACCAAAAATCTTGTGATCAAATCTTAAAACCCAAAAACTTATTAAATTCTCATTCCAATTCTCATCTTCATGTCTATTTCTTCTAACCAAACACTTTAAAATGAACTTTATTTCCTTTTCATGTTAAAAATTAGCAAGCTAGATTTTTGCCTTAATTTGGCATATATATAGGTTCAGAATCAAGTCTTGTACAACTATTAGAGCGGTTAGAATATATATAATTTCTAAGAATATGATAATTAATACAATATTATTGCACGTGGAATTTCTTAAGAAATTTGTCATGCACAACATCAAAATTGACATGGTAGAATGAATTGAGACTAATTATGCAATTTCTCCAATAAATATGCATTATTACTTCCTCTAATCTCCAATCTCCAAGTCAAAACAAATGGAAATTGAACACTCACACTAAACAACAACAAACCAAGCAACAAAATTAATGTTAAACAAAAACAAACTGACAAGCATTTTCATTCATTAGCATGATGTAAAGCTATCTTGTACTAGAGAAGCAAATATGGCAATGCAACCCCAAAAAAAAAAATTCCACTTTCCAACAAATCTTTTCCTCGTCCATGGGAACTAGGGCTGCTATGTTCTCGTATAAATAGACATCTCTTGCAAGATTATTGTGAAGCTATATTCCAGGAAATAAAAGAGTAAAGAACCTTGTACCTAGTACTTTTCATTTCTCTATCAAGAGAAAGAGATGTCTAGGCAAGGTTGTTAAAATCGTGATTTTGACACGGCACGGAAAGTGCAAAACAAACTCAGATCGTAAAAACGGATCTAAAATCGTAAAATTATAAGGAGTTTTAAAATACATTAAAAAAATTCATGCTTCAAATAAAAATTCATAGCACTTTAAAATACATGGTTCAGATAAAAATTCATACATAATTTAAATAACTTTTTATTAATTAATAATTAACAAACTTTTTGTTATATATTACAATTCACAAAACTATAATACTTTCAATTTGCTTCAGTACATATACTATACAATTAAATTTTTCATAAAATCAGGTAGAGACACATTCCAATTTCAATCAGGCAGAGACACATTCTAATTTCCACATTCCACATACACATTCAATCAGGCAAACACATTCCATTAATTCATTATACTAAACGAACTCAATGCTTTTATAGTTTTACAAAACATTATCAGGAATCCTATCCGGGGCAATACTGATGGATTTCGGTGAAAGGACATTGATTAAGATACTAAGCAAAACATCAGCTTTACACTAAAATCATTAAAATCATTCCATCAATTTAATTCATCATACTAAGCAAAACATTATAAAATCATTCCATCAATTCAATTCATCAACATCATAGGCCTGGGGAATATTACACTATTACAGTTTAACATTTTGAAGGCCTACACAGGAGAATATTACATCATAGGCAATCACATGAAGGTTGAAGATACAGGGGAGAAACTTACAGTGAAGAGGAAGTCGTGAGCCGTTGATGATGAAGGATGAAGAGGAGAGCGATGTCGCCTGCTGTTGTTGATGATGGGAAAGAAAGAAGATCATTGCTGGCTTGCCGCTGTTGATGAAGATTGAAAAGGAAGTCGTGAGCTGTTGATGATGGGAAAGGAAGGTGATCGTCGCCACCTCGTTGCTGTTGATGAAAAGGAAGTCGTGACCGTGAGCACTGGTGACTGGAGTGAAGACTAGACTAACGACTGGAATGAAGATCGGACCGATGACTGGGTCACTGGAGTGAGGACTGGACTGATCGTCGCTGCTTTTGTGGTAGCCGGTTGGTTAATAGAGAAGGAGATTAGGGATTTGGATTCAGTGAAAAGGAAGAAACACCCAAAATACGTTCTGGCGCGATGACTGGAGTGAAGATTTGGAGTGACTGTGCATTTAGCAAGCCAATAGGCGTCGGACAGCTGGAGCATGGGAGAAACATTTACTTCAGTTTATGTATATTGGTGAAATCGTTCAATCGGTCCTGAAATCGCGATTTTATGCGATTTCACCTGATTTTAACGATTTCATCTATTTTCGATTTTTCCAGACGATTCAACACACAAAGCATGGTTTGACTCGTAAAATTGTACGATTTTACGAGTTAAAACGCGATTTTAACAACCTTGTGTCTAGGTACGGGAGGGATGTTCTTTACATTTGTAGGGGCTAAAGAATAAGGAGGGCTGAGAAGCGGCTAGAGCTGCCATCTCATGCGTTTAGGCAATGCTTAACATTTGGCAAAGAGGTTTAAGCTTGGCCAGGTGCATGGTGTGGGAGCAACTCCTTCCGCATGCTTTGTTCGCCCATTGGACGACTGAAGGGAGCTCCTGGTTTTACCACATGTGCGTGTGTGTGTGTCAATTGCATGATTTTTCATCAACCTCCTTCATTTCATTGTCTTGAATAAAGAAAATGGAACTCTTGTAACTCTGCTATGGCTTGATTAATTGGTTTGTTTGGCTCTATGATCCTGCTGTTCATGCATGCATGGTCTAACTTGATCTGTTTTTTGTGTGTTTCCAGGGAAAATGTGAAGGACAGATTATTTTATAAGCAGCAAAGACACCATGTTATGCTTCCTTCCAATTGCAATGGTTT
The DNA here is from genome assembly GCA_033617975.1 of Populus alba x Populus glandulosa. Lineage (NCBI taxonomy): Eukaryota > Viridiplantae > Streptophyta > Magnoliopsida > Malpighiales > Salicaceae > Populus > Populus alba x Populus glandulosa. The sequence goes on from CM066157.1 coordinate 6,335,906, forward strand.
TGAGAAGAGGAAGTCTTTCAAGTCCATCTATTCTGAAAGCATTGAAATTAAACAGTCATTTTCTTGTTGTTTTTGAAGCTCAAATATTTCAAGTTAGCTGCATTTTGCAGAAGCTAAAAAAGTCCTCTTCGATTGTCTCCCTGATGAGAAAGCGATGTTTGAAATCGTGGATGATCTCTCTCTATTTTTGTTTCCCTTTCACAGAGTAAATTAATGTGCTTCCGAATAAATCTTCTAAAAGAAATGCTTCTTTGGCATACATCTGAAGCCAGTGATGTGATGACAAATGCCCACATGAAAGACTCCTAAGGCCTCCATTATCGTCAAACTTAGCCAGGAGCTTCAAATCTTGGATCAAAGTTATCTGATCATACCAGCATGCAAAGTCTAGGCTGATGAACTAAGAGTTTGATCATTTGTTTAATTAAAAGTGGACGCGCCAACATGTGTATAGCTTAGAGGTACTTCAGGGAGTCAGATCTCAAATCAGAGTTTTCTTCTTCTTAAAATCTTTAAAAAGAAAGAAATTGGATTTTATTCTTCAGTAGTAACAATCATTATGTTCATGCCGACAGGTTCGCTGACACGATAATCAGTAAATCAACATTTTAATCACCATTACTATATATATATATATATATATATATATTGATGTAAATAAGTTAACATATTGACATATCATGTTCACATTAGCATAACGTATTTGGTGCGGAAAAGTCACTGCAGTCTTGGATTGTAATAGGAAATTAATGATTTTATCCTTAAAAAACAAATCACTCAAGACTACTTTTCAAGAGTTAAACGTTCTTTTTATTAGATTTATTTTTCTTTTTAGATTTGTTTTGGCATCTCAATCTTTTCACAATTTTATACACAGTCCAATTACTTGATTACATTTAAAAAAAAGAAAAAAATTAACTTTGATCTAAGGGTTTTTTTTTTTTAATTTCCTTTAACCATATACGGTGTAACTACTTTATTGTCCTTAGAATAAAAAAAAATCTTAGGCTTGACTTTAAGGGCATATTCGTGATTTCACATTGGTTTTTTTGCAATAATCATGTGGTCCTAATGGTGATTTGGTAATTTAATTAATAAAAAAATAATAGCGTATTCGTTGAGTGCACCAGGAAGTAAGCCACCTAGTTGTCTTCTGGCGACATGTGTGGTAACTTATGGTTGTTAAACAATGGCTTTCTTTGTGTTTTTTTATTCGAAATGATGTGATTACCTTCATAGGTGTCACGTGTGGCTTAATTTCAAACAGTTAGACGACAATTGTCTTTCTTTATTTTTATTTTTTTTTCTTAGTTTTTGTGTCTGCCCTGCAACATTTCACAACATCCCTTCAATTTTTTTTTCTTAGGAATTGATCCTTGTTCTATTAATTGATTTTTTTTAATTTGAATTAATTTATAAAATTTAATTTTTTTTATTCCATCTTCAATCAAATTTTTTTTTTAACTTAGGTTTAAGAGATTTACCCGGGTTTATTTCTTGTTTTTTTTTCTTGTTTTAAACTTATGTTTTTCAGTTTTATCATTTAGTATTTGATGAATTGGATATTAGGCTCCTTAATTTTACTCCTTTTTTTTCTGTATGAGATTTTTCATTGCTTTTTAAAATGATCTAGGTTATCTTAGGTCTTTTTACATTTTGTTTTTTATTGGATTTAGCTTCTTTTAAAAGAAATCTTTTTTTGAATTAAATTAATTACTCAATTTTTATTTTTACAAAAATATATCTTCCGGTATGTTGTCATCTCCATTTATTGTAACATATTTTAAAGTCAAAAAATAATATGTCAAAAAAATATATTTAACCCACAGCGTAGTGTGAGGTAAAAATATCATTTGTTATTTTTTTAAGCTCATGTTTTTTTTCAGTTTTATCCTTTAACATTCGATTTATTTAAAGATTGAACTTTTTTTTTTGTTTCTATATGATTTTTTACTAATTTTTAAAATGACATGGGTTATCTTATATCCTTTTATTTATCGTTAATTATATTTTTTTAATCATATTATTAAATCAATTCGACTTAATAGATTTAGTTAGATCAATAACCAAGTCTCAAATTTTTTTTTCTTTTTCTTTAAAAGCACTAGCACGAGAGGTGTCGTATTACAAGCCACCGTTTTAAATTCGCTCGAGTTATTTTATTGAATTTATTTTTTAATTGAATTGTTTTTTATTTCAGACGTTTAATATTTAGTTAATTTAAATTGTGATTTCTAATTTGTTTCAATTTAGATTTTAAAGTATTGTCACGAGCCCATGTCTTGCATTGAGAGTTTCATAAGTTAAACATGAATGACTCTAAAATCCAATCGTGTTATTCATTGTACATAAAAGTTTTGACTTTCTAGTATTTTTATATTTTTTATGAAGTTAAAAAAAATTACCTGACCCAAGATAAAAAACTAGTGACAGCTAAATGTTGAATTGTCGACGACATAGCTAGTGGTGTAAACATGTCCCCTATTCAATATTGCCATCGCGGCCTCACAGTACATAGTTGTGCCCTCTGTATTCACTGCAGCCTACTAAAGCAATACAAGTAGCCAACAATTTGAACCACGTACCTCTACTTGTTTTGATCCATAAAATCATTCCTTTTCTTCTCGTTCACAAATTGTAGGTTATAAAACAAAATGGAAACCCCATTAGAATGGAAGCAAATCTATGTGTTGACGTTCTTCTAACTAGTTTTACACATTGAAGCAGTTTGATTTTAGTTTCGAAAATTTATAAAAGCATAAGGAAAATTTACTGATTTATCTGGGTTACTTTCATTCATTGATCCTGTCTGAATCATCTGCAGTATTTTGATGCTAACAATTAAAACGATGGAAGGTGAAAGCCAAAGCCATTAACATCTGGCCTCTGCACATTACAGGTAAGGCAATTAAAAAACTCCTATGGATGATAAGTAAGGGTCAAATAAAGAAAAACAGCCACGCATTAAATTAATATAGAGGCCCAACTTCCCTCCACTTCAAGTATCAACCTGCTCTCAAAATCAGTCACCTGCGAGAAGGAAGAGAGCTTACTTACTCTACTGTTGTAAAATTATGTTAATTCCAATGCATAAAAACATCAAGGATACCAGAAGAAAGAAAATCTTCGTGCATCATGCTAAGCAAAAATTTCCAAATTCAGGACATTGAGCATGTAGAACTGTAGACTAATAATTGTTTCATTACTAAAACCAGATACCAGCAAATTATTGATGAATTTCTCGAAAGAAGCAGCTGCATCTGTCTATACTGACGAAAGGGAATAACAGGAAGAATGTTACCCCAACATCTAACTGAGAAATAGACATATGCATCAAGTAAAAACATACAATTTGGCATCAAATTCCTTCCAAAAGCATGAAACCAAAAAAAAAAAAAAACAGGAGGAAGTGGCACCAGTAACATTATTAACAGCTAATTGAGCTCTGTTCAGAATTAGGAATCTTTTATTCTTGATTCTGTACACTTTTTTTTTCATTCAGCTTCTATAAAACTCCCAAATAACTAGAATCCTTTCTAACTCCACTTCACATTAACAAGATCAAATTCAATCAATCTATTTTAAATTCCCAAATAACTAGAATCCTTTCTAACTCCACTTCACATTAACAAGATCAAATTCAATCAACCTATTTTAAATGTTAGGCCTAAACCTACCCCATCCATCACATCTACCAGCATACACTATCATTGAGGTGGCTCTTTAATCAGTTCAATAACATTGGAATTGCGCATGATCCGGCTGAATATTGCTGCAGAAATTTCTCCTCATAATGAATTTAAAATCCCAACTCTTGATTTCCCCTAAAGCTAGTTGATGCTAAACCAATTGATAAATAAAATCAACAAAAAAAAATCCACAAGAACCAATTCTCTGAAAACTCAATTTATTTGATCAATCAATATAGAAGGCAAAGCATAACTTAAATGTCTAACTAAAGTACTATTGTAGGCACCATAGGGAAAAGGAATGAAGAAGTTCTGGTAATGAGTAAGAAATTAGAACATAAAAAAAACCCCAACTCCATTAGGTATAGGAAACTAGACTTGAATGGCACCTGCTTTAACTGCTGAATCGTAAATAATATTAATAAAATTTTAAAACTATTAAAATCTAGAATAATTTCTCTTCATTAGCCAACGTAATTTCTCCCCATGACCTCCCACTAACTTTTCCATATTTTCTGGAAAGTTTTCTAGTTCTAGCTTTTATTTAATTAGTATTTTATTAGAGCTCAAGTAATTACCTATATTAGGTTTTATATAGACTACTAGTATTTTCTTATTTAGGAATGCAAGTTCTTGTAAGACTTTGACTATTAGAAACTCTCTATAAAGGTATGTAATGCATTATTTTCAAGAGTATCAGTTATGAATATAATTCAAAACAACTTTGCTTTTGATTGTGTGACTCAATCTTCTCTTAGGTGTGACTCCTAGAACCCTAAGTATGAAGCTTAGGTTTTATATCCCTTAGGTGTGACTCCAAGAAACCCTATTAGTTGACACTGGTAGTTTTTACAATGATCCCCAACCCCTTTGAACAATCTACATTAGTCCTTTATGACCCCTACCTTCAAACAAACCAATCTTAAAGCCATTAACTATCAAAACTTAACCTACTACCCATCAAAACATTGTTCACGTCAATGTTCATAGTCCTAAACATACCCTGAAACTCCGATCTAGAACAGCCCCCAAAGTTGTCTTGCATTATTACAAGTATAAACATTCAAGAAGTCATAACCACCATTATCTTGAACCATTGGATATATAATCAAATCCTAAACATTACAAGCACAAATTCAGACAAGTTAGTAGTTTTGTGTCTAACCTAAACATAACATGCACAAATTCCAAAAGAAGAAAGAAGCGAACCCCCACACCCCCACCTTAACTTTTCAAAAAGACCAATGATGTATTATATCTTAAAATGCGAAGTGTTAGCACTGTACCTGTAACTAAATAATCAGAAGAATACAAATTTGTTTCAAGTAGAAACAAAAACAGTTGCACTCTTTAAACAATTTTTACGATCCTAGATGCATGATGAGAACTAGATATTGCTAGAGAGAACCAAAAAGCCACAGAAACAGAACTAATTGTGCAACAATTTAGGGCAGTATTTTGAGTTTTCCATATTGGCATTTTGAACAATTTGCTTAACCATTTATATGGTTAAAGTTCAAAAGGCTGCATGATGTAAATCATTGATAATGCATTTGTGATAATGTTAAGCCAGCAAAATCTCCAAATGGAGAAGTTGCCAACCAAATGACATTATACAAACCCTACACCAATTAAAAGCATATATAACCTAACATTGCCAACAAGACACTAACCCTTCTGCTCTGTTGAGTAAATTTTACCTAACCATCTAATGCCATGCAGCATGAAGGACCTCAACCATAGGATATTCCATGGTGATAATGATTCTTCTCATCTGGTGAGCAGAGCAGTTTTCTTTGTCAGTTCATGAATCTTTTGAGGGTTTTTCTTTGGCATGATAACTCAAAGGTAATTTTATATAAGAGAACCAAATGGGTGTTTATTATTTAAATGATAACAAGACGCCAATACACAAAACATTCCTCTCTCATTAACAACCACTTAGAGTCAGTTTGTTTTTGCATTTCAAAAATGCTTTTGAAAAAATTTGAAACTTTTTTATTTTTTTCTTTGCTTCAATTTTTTTTTTTCAAATCGTTGTGATGTAATAATATTAAAAATAAGTTTTTAAAATAAAAAAATTATTATTTCAATGCATTTACAAGCAAAAAACACTTTGAAAAGCAACTACTACCACAAAATCAAATAAGCTCTTAGTAAACTAGCTCAAAACACCTATGAAAAGCCTCGCGCTTTCCAAATATTGGCAGTGGTAGTTCTGACAAATACAACATTCAAAAAAACATTTCCCTGATTGAGATGCACAGCAAAACAATTATTCACCCTATCCAACTCAAAAAGTCCAAGTACTTGGGTAAAGACCATTAGCCTTCCCAAATCACCCTCTAAAAAATAAAAACAAAAGCCCCTCTTCCTAAATCCCATTTTAAAATTCAGAAAGAGAAAAGAATCCTTTTTTAATATATTTCCATACTCCCACCTTAGAAATATTCCTCCTTCCTTTTGAAGCAATACTTCGTGATCCATGTCCACAGCATACTTTGCAACAAAAATAAAGCTCTGCAAAACTATTCTTCTTCACCATAAACATTTCACACAAATCCATGTAAGAATTTTGAGCAATCAGATCTTAATCAATCAAAATTCATTGAGATCCAAAAACCAAACACTTAAGTTATAAATCCTGCAACATGAAGCAAAAATAAAACCTCATCCACAGTAAATCCTGCAAAATGCAGTAAATCCTGAAAAATGCAGATGTTCTATACTTAAGCTCATTATGAGTAACACATCAAAACCTAATCTAGTTAAAAATAAACAGCAAGCATAAGCAAGATATTTTGCTGAATTACATTAAAATTTAAGACAGTTTTTGTTTAGCTCATCAGATACCCTCAGCAACCACAATGCATCCCCTCTCTGACCCTAGACAGTCAATAACTAATTTTCCCTTAATTTCCTACAAGTGATAACTTTAAGCATATACATGACCTGTTCACCCAAGACCTTTGAGAAGGAACAATACACCCTGCTGTTTCTCAGACTTTGCATTGCCACATTATGTCTCTTCAATTTCCCTTCAAAAGTCTCCATGCATGAACCAAAGTTGGGTCTACCCCTTGAAAAATCAATTCTTCTTATCAGGTTAGCCATACTACTTCAGTACCAGCTTACAACAAACCAAACATCATTAACGACCTCTGAACTGCTATAACAGGGAAAATATCATAAAAAATTACCATTGTATTAGATGGCCTCATGCTTCATGCTGCCTTATATTTTGACAGCCAGATAATCACCCCAGAACCCAGATTAAAAGATCACTAACCTTTACTACACCGCTAAAGATAAAACAATCCACTTAACAGACAACACATTAATCCATCTCGATGAAGAAATTTATATGAAGGACAAATACTCAACATCAACACCAAGACGTCATCAGCAATATCAAATCCTTTAAAAAAAAAAAACAACAACAACAACAACTCCTTTCTGAAACGATACACAATCATTCTAAAGTACATGCTATCATTGCCAGTGTATAACAAAGCAAACTAAAATAAGCCTACAGTTTTCCTAAATTAAGGCCTGTCACTGTACTAAGATCAAAACAAATAATTACCCTTCACAAAACACTCTAAGATAGTGCACATTACACAGCTAAAACATAGTAAATTAGAAATGCAACCGTACCTTAATACAAAACCAGGCAGGTCAAATACTGAAATGGATTCACTCAAACTCGGCTGTTGCCTCCACTTTAGGACCTAATTCACAAAACCCATCAATTAAATTAAACCTATAAAATAAATCACTCATTTTCTCCTAAAATCATTCCAAACCCACAAAACACGGCAAATAATCACTAGATAATACCGTGGAGACAAGGAGGGCGTTGGTCCTTGCCCCACCCGATCCCACGAGTTGAATCAAGATACTGCTGGACAAGATGGCGACATTTCTGGAGATGATTGACTCCTTCAATGCGATAGCACCACCGCAGTTTCTCTCTCAAGATCTTGGCTTTCTCTATGTCAATCCATTTCTCTCTAACAAGATGCTCTCTCATTTCCAGCATCACCACTGGGTCCTTGTAAGGGTTCGATGGATCGAAGTCATCTGGAGGGGAATCCTCGAACTCTGCTACTCCCTTCTTCCTCCCCATTTCTCTATGCTGTCACTGCTCCTGTGCGTTTGGAGTTTGGGTTACCAAATCCATATAATATGCCTCAGGTTTTCCTTACTCTTGTTTTTGTGCAAAAAAAAAAAAAAAAACACCCCTATAAAAATACTTTTATAAAAATTATATATAAAAAAACTAAACTATGAGACAATTTTCGTGTTCAATGAGCACACTATGTACTCTCATATCAAATAATTTATATCAGAATAGTCAATTTTATTTAAATTTTTAACTGGATCCTCAAATTTTATTTTTGCACAATTAAACTATTTTGGACCAAATTGATACCAAATACTACATTTTTTAAGAGAAGGTGAAATTAAGAAAATAAAGGACCAAAGTGAAAATCACGAAGAAAATAGATGGGAATTTTGAATTTCATATAATAAAAATTAGTTTTGTCCCCATATTTTTTAGTTAATAGGTGATCGATCCTTTTAATTATTAAAAATTCAATTTTAATGAAAAACCTTATTGTCCTTATATTTCTTTTTTGTTTTTGTTAGAGGAGATAGAGAGATTCGTCAAATTTTTGTGTAGAAAGAGAAAGTCATCATGAACACCTATTCTGATCATCCAAGTGGTTGAAATTGGTGTCAACGAGTTCTATTCGGTGTGGGGAATTTTATTGTAGTTTTTTTAGCCTTAATATTGCCTAAAAATAGATATAAGCATAGGACGAGAAAATTTATATAGTTTGATTTTGTGATTTGGATCTTTTTTGGGTTCATTAGGTTGATAAAGTTAGTTTGTAAATATTCTAGAAGTGTTTGAAGGGTGTTTTAGGGTTAAAATAAGTTTTTTAGATAAAAAAACTCATAGCCTTAATTTTTCAAACATGTCGTTTGTCCTATTATTATTTTTCAAAATTTATGAACGGACAATAGTTCATTTGCTCCATTAAATAAGAAGAAAAATAGGCCAACGTTTGTGATCTCAGGCTTAAAGGCCTATGTGTCTAGGCTTTTCCTTTCAAATGCCCGAGGTGTTGGACCATAAGCCAACACTATTGGGCTTATATATATATATATATATATATATATATATATATATATATATATATATGGGTTAAATATAGATTTATAGAAGGAAAAACAAACCCAGTTGAGTCCATGACTCGGATTGTAAGTTCAACAAGTTAAGCCGCAACATCCAAGCAATTATTTTTTTTCTATTTTTCTTTAATGCATTTTGTGTCCCTCAATTTTAAAAAAATATATATTTCCACCCTTTTTTTATCAATAATCTATTTTTTTATTTTACTTAAAACTAAAAAAATACAATTTCACCATTTGTTATCATTGATTTACTTTTGTTATCTCAGTCTCACACCCCTATAATGGTTTCTTTTTTATTTAAAAAAATTAATTCTTGCAAAAAAAATATTCATGCACTTTATTGTCATATAAATTTGTTAAATGAAAAATAATCTCTAGGTTAAAAACATTATTGAATATGATGGCATGTGTGATTTACATTACGAGTTTGGTATGTTAACTCGAGTTCACTTGGGTTTTTTAAAATTGAGTATTATTTTTTACCAATTCCTTCCTTCAACATTGAGTTAATTAGATATTTAGTTTTCCAAATTGTTTTTTAAAGACTACCCCTACAAGTTTCGCATGTCAATCCGGGTTGACCTAGGTCGATTCAATGTGTCTTTATTTCAATATTACATTAAAATGTCATTCAATATGCAACTGATTTTAAATTCAAGGTTAAAATGTTTTTTTTGTTTTTTAAAAGACACGCTAGTAATACCTAGATATTTTTTTACATTTTGAAAAAAAAAAATTTACTCTTAGTCGTGCCGTAGCACAAGCCAATGTTTAGTTTCTAGGGTAAAACAAACCTCCCCTAATTTTTTAATCATCATGGTGGCCAGAATCTAAAAAGAAACAAGAACGCATTGTTTTTTTTTTTTTTATGGCAAACATTTGCTCATTAAAAAAAATAATAAGTCAACTCAGGTCAACAAGCATAACCCTTTTTTTTTGTTCATTGATTTTTTTGTCCTTTCAGTTTTTTTCCATCCAATGTCATCTTTTAATTTTGATTTTTTTTATTGAATTTTTTTTTTAGCTTTTAAATAAGATTAACAATTTTTTATGATGTTTTATATAAAATATTTTTTAATTTAGTGCATGGCTTTTTTAAAAAAATCTTAATTTGATATATTTTTAACCCCTTAAAAAAACAAATAATGCCATTGATTCTTTGGTTTTTAAAGGTTTTTTTTATTTAAATTTATAAAAATTAACTTTTTATTATTAAACTTTAGAAAAACTCACATCACTCCTTATTTTTTAAAGAAAAAGAATTGATGTTAAATGTTAAAAAAAAAAAAGAGTTGCATGCACCTAGTTGGCTTGTAATAAAATAAAAAATAGCAATAAACAATTATTAAATACAATGGGTTCATGATCGGTTTCTCTTGTTTGATAGCTTAACCACAATCATCTCGGGTATTTTTTTAATTTTTTTTATTGAATATTTTTATTATCAATTTTGTCCTTCAACTTTGTTTTTTTTTTTTTGGCATTTGCTATAAAAAAACATGTAGGATAAACCCATATATTTGGTTTTTTTCCTGAAAAAAAAGAAGAAGATTATTCGACCCGCAAAACATATATCAAATAGTTAGTGAAATATTATATAAGAATAAAATAATTTATATATAAGATATATATGTTAATAAAAAAAATTATTCAATGCTCCATTCAATTTTAACATAATTGCATTAATAGTACAAGGAAACAACTTCATAAGGTTTATTCCTGTATAAACCTTTTTTTAGATATGCATTTTGGTGATGAAAAAACAAAAAAAGGCAATGCTTGTTGCTTGGGCTAGCTTAAATGGTAGAAGGCAATATAAATAAAAAGTAAACAAAAACGACAAGGCATGAAGAAGAGAAGAAATAAAGACATGAAAATAAAGGAAATGAAGGGAAAGAGAGAGGAAAAAATAAGAAGAAGAAAAATAGTGGGATGTTGGAGACACATAAAAGCTCCAATTAGTACATGTATCATATTATTGAAGAAACTTTACCAAGATAAATCCAACGACACCAAGTATAACCACGATCAAAACCAAGGATAGACCACACACGCTATCTAAATACAACAATCAAAATCCCCCCCCTTTATTTTAGACTTTCCACTTCAATCCATAGTCCTTGTACAATTCTCCAGTCTAGTATAAAAATTGAATTTACAAAGGAAAAAGGGAAAAAAGAGGAAATAAATGAAGAAATTAAAAAGAAAAATATTATTCATATTCCACAACTTTTCTACTCTACTGTTAAAGGATTACTCTTGCCTGCTTAGAGTAGCCTAAAGGACTGCACCAACCTAAGGGATTACACTAGCTGAATGGTTGCTCTCAACTACTTAGAGCAATCTAGTTGACTAATCTTTAGCATAAGGATTCACTCACAACTAGGTTTCTTCTAACCATCTTCAAATAAAATATTTTCATGCAAATTCACTAGAAACCCAGTGATAAGCACACATCACAATGTTTAGTCACTAGTTTTAAAAAAATTGTCACAATTCTACACTTTATTGTGCTTATGCATGAAATGTTAGTACAATGCCTACCTTTATCTATCATTCTTGTCGATGGATGTCTCCAGCAAATCTATATCCTAAGATGACACCTATTTTTGCCAAACTTTCACGCCAATCACCCTCGAACGCTAGCATTTTTCTTTAATGACATAGCAAGCACAATAACTAATAACTCAACTTTCAGATTACCTACAAGCGACAAAAACATTATTTTTCATCATTACTTCACTTCCCATGATCTAAGTTAATATGACTAAGGACTATAAATACAATATCACACAATTCTTTGCTTTCTTGCACATTATTCTTCTCATACAATTTATTAACTTAAGTATTAAATAGTCTTTTATTAAGATAGAAGACTTATTTTGCGGGGTAATACCAAGCTCAAAAATAAAACTCATATTCAAGCAGACAATTTCAGCCTAAGATTTAGCCATAAAAATCTAATATGAGGTTTTCATGATTTCATCATTGGCATCATATAAAGAAACGTGAATGAAAGTTATTTCATTATAGTTTCACTCCTTACTCAATAATTATTTTTACATTTAGTGATGTATTTTTTAATGCATCACTCTCATGATCACATACATAATTAAAATATATAAAAAAACAAGTTAATATTATTTTAAATTATCATACATTATAAAAGTTAGAGTATATTTATTTGAATTCAATATATACTAACCTTCCTTTTGTATCAATTATTTCTGGTTTGAGTTTAATTAATATCATTATTTTTGAAATAGTTTTAGTATTCCTATCGTGTATAACATTAGATTTGAAGAGAAGTGATAAGAAAATAGAGCATTTAATAAAATAAGGTTATATTTTCATTTGAACAATATTCAAAGGTTATAAAAAATAATGAAAAGAATCTTAAAAATGATCAGCATGACCCATTACTCATGGAAGCAGGCACAATAGGGAAGGAGAGGGGTGGGGGGGATTCAAGAGGCCAAATAACTAGCTACATGTAAAAACAAAACGCAAAAACATTGTAGCCACTATTCATCCAAAATGCTCTTACATAGGTGTTGTTGTTCAAGAAACAATGTTGTTTTTCTTTTTAGTTATTTCTTTACAATTTTATCATCTTAAGTTATGTTAACATCGTCTTATTTGTTGGGATTTACTTCTCTTTATACTCCCTCACAAATATGAAGTGTCTAAGAAAATCATAGCATGGAATTAAAACATCAATATATGTTACAAAACAAAATTTTAGTTTATAATTTAAAAAATTTTAAAGAAAAAGAACAAAAAAAAAGAGAGCTAATTATTCAAAAGGCTAAAAAAAATTCACTTTCATCTATGAAGTTTAATTAACAATTATTCAAGCCAATGTGAACCTGTTTTTTTTTTTATTAGTAGGTGTCTGAGTCCTTCCTATCAAGTCTAGGTATATGACCACATTTTATATTGTTTTTTTATTGTTTTTTAGAAAAATAATAATTAAATTCACTATAAACAAGATAATTAAATTATTATTTAATTTTTTCATAGTTATCGAATAAAGTTATAGTTTTTTTTAGTAGCATTAACAATTACCTTGTTAATTAATATATATTAAACTAATATAAAAAATACTTTAAAAATGATCATGATTATTCAATGAAAATAAAATATTTATTTTGTTATTTTTATTTTTTAAAATAATTTTATCATATTAATTATTTTTTTATCTTTTTTTCCTTTAATCACATATAAATTATTGAGTTATGATTTTTTATGCTTCACTTTTCAGATCATGATAAATTTTTATATAAAAATTAATGCTTTTGATAAGAACAAATATTGTTGTAAAAAAAAGGCACATAAATAATAATAATAGAAAAGAGTTTTGATGAAAGGGATATATTTTTTTTTTCTACTTAATTCAAAAACATGGATAAAACCTTGACCAATGCCTTCACCAAAATAATAAAGTTAACATTGGATTTTTGTTGTCCCATCCCATGTCCATTATCAAACTTTTATATATATATATATATATACACACACACACACACGTAGCCCATCACTTTCGCAGCTTCCAGCTTTTGGTCAAAATCTTCCATTGTTTTTGTCTTTAAATTTGATGTGATGACTCCTAACCTCTACATGTTGGTGTTATGTGTCACGAGAGTTTATATATATATATATATATATATATATATATATATATATATATATATATATATATATAATATTAAAAAAATATATTTTTTTAAAATAAAAAAATATAATATTTAAAGTTTAATAAATTTAATAAATTTAATAATATAATTAGAAAATAAGATATCGACAATAAATAAAATGAAGAAAAACACAACAATTTAATGAAAAAGATAAATACTTGTTATATCTTCACACTATTTCCAAAACATCTTAATAATTTTATTTTTTAACAACATAAAAATTAAACAAAAATAGGATAATTACATAAAAATAAAAAAAAAAACTATGAATCTAAAAAAATAAGACAAAAAAATTCAATTACTGTTAATTTTTAAAATTATGATCCAGGTTATAAGACCGAAGGCACTATACATGAGAAAATAATGAGAGTTAAAAAAACAACAAAAAAAAAATCCAAAAGCAACTGCAATAAAAATAATGAGTGTTAATATTGCAATAAAAAATAAATCAAAAGGCAACAATAAATTTTAAGTTTGAGAGTTAAATTGAAAAGAAGAAAAATATTAACAAAAGAACAAAAAACAATATACATTATAGTAAAACTAAAAACAATGAAACTTTCATAAAAGATTCAAGTAAAAAAAATAAAAAATCATAAAAATAAGTATCAAACCTCAAACATCAAAACATAGTATAAAAATGAATATACAAAATTATCCAACATGTTTTATTACATTTAAAAACAAATCATATGTGTAAATAAAAAAACTTATCCACGCATCTAATTAAACAAATCAATAACCATTATATAAAGCAATGAAAAAAAAAGCATCAGCAATAAACAAAAATTAAATCGAGAAAACCAAACAAAAAATGAAGATCAAGATATTTAACATCGTAATATGGGTAATTTACCTGATTATGTTTAATGAATTTCTCTATCAAAATAAATTTGAAATAGAAACCGACATATACATAAAATTTATTGAATAATAAAAAAAATGCACGGCTGTATATATGAAAAATCTTATAAAAAAACTAATCTATATAAAATTAAGAAAATATCACCAATGAATCATACTCACTTCTTTAAAAATTAAACACACCTAATACCATTTTAAAATAATCACAATCTAATTAAAAAATCAACCTAAAATTTATTTGAAAAAAAAACACAAAAATACATTATTTAAAAAAAAATAAAAATAAAAAAATTAGGCCAAGTATATAAAAAAATAACGTGTCACCTATGTCAGTAGATGACGTGTCATGTGCGCAGCCCAAAATCCGGTCATGGTGGAAAACATGGTCCTTTGTTTTTTTACCCAAAAACTCAATAAACCGCCCCAAAATCCACCCAAAATAAAAATTCTCTTCGAACTTAGATATATTTTTTAGGTGTTTTTAAGGTAAATAAAAAAATCTAAATGTAACCCCCTTATTATATGGAATCTTTTGACACAAAAATCAACTGTTTTGGTTGTCGAAATCTTTCCCAATAGCTACTTTCTTTTTCTAAGCTGAAATTTAACGACTCCCTCTCTCTTCTCCAACAAAAAAGGACTAAAACAAGAAAAATAAAGTTAGGTGCCAAAATATATTTTTTTAAAATTCAAGATACTGGTCATCTAATATCTAAAAAAGATGAGGGATTAAAATGAATGTGTTAATGAAAGTTTCAATCCGCCCCCTATGTTAATGTTACTTGAGATTTTCACTTCAATTCTCTATCTTTCAGTTCGACCTTCTCTTCTAAAACAATATGCAACTAGGGGTTCATTTAAGCTTAAAAAGATCAAATTGCGCAAAATAAAATTTTAAGGATCAAAGTTAAAATTACAAAAAAATACACTGTTCCAATACACAGAGTGTATTGTGAGAAAGTGTATAATATACTCAAAAACTAATGGCTTTTAGTATAGAGTATAAGAGGAGTCATATTCTATAACGAAAGTGGAATGTAAACTATCGCTCATGTGAATGAGATAATGGATTCTTAAATAGTTTAATAAATATCAATGCTAAAATTTTATTGGTCAATTTGAGAAGAAGTTTTTAATTTAATAACCATACACTTGATGAATGTTTGATATATAAGGAGTTTATTCAAAAAACCAGTCTTGTAGGTTCAAGCCAATGTAAACCTGGTTTTTTTTGGTAGATGTGTGAGCTCTTCCTATCAAGTCTAGGTGTATGACCACATTTTATACTGTTTTTTTAGTTTTGTTTTTAGAAAAAAAATGATTAAATTCACTGTAAACAAGATAATTACATTATCATTTAATTTTGTCATAGTTATCAAATAAAGTTATAGTTTTTTTAGTAGTATTAACAATTACCTTGTTAATTAATATATATTAAACTAATATAAAAAATACTTAAAAAATGATCATGACTATTCAATGAAAATAAAATATTTATTTTGTTATTTTGATTTTTTAACGTAATTTTCTCATATTAATTATTCTTTTTTTTTCCTTTAATCACATATAAGTTATTGAGTTATGATTTTTTATGCTTCACTTTTCAGATCATGATAAATTTTTATATAAAAAATAATGCTTTTGATAAGAACAAATACTTTTGTAAAATAAAGGCACATAAATAATAATAATAAAAAAGAGTTTTGATGGAAGGGATATATTTTTTTTTCTACTTAATTCAAAAACAGGGATAAAACCTTGACCAATGCCTTCCCCAAAATAATAAAGTTGACATTGGATTTTTGTTTTCCTATCCCATGTCCATTATCAAACTTTTAATATATATATATATATATATATATATATATATATATATATATATATATATATATATTAAATCATCCATTTATTTAGACTTTCCATCAAGTGACGTAGCCCATCACTTCCGCAGCTTCCAGCTTTTGGTCAAAATCTTCCATTGTTTTTGTCTTTAAATTTGATGTGACGACTCCTAACCTCTAGATGTTGGTGTTATGTGTCCCGAGAGTTTTTTTTTTTTTTTATATATATATATATATATAATATTAAAAATAATTTAAAATAATTTTTTAAAATAAAAAAATATAATATTCAAAGTTTAATAAATTTAATAATATAATTAGAAAATAACATATCGACAATAAATAAAGTGAGAAAAAACACAACGATTCAATGAAAAAAATAAACACTTGTCAATATTATAAAAATATATCTTCACAATATTTCCAAAACATCTTAATAATTTTATTTTTTAACAACATAAAAATCAAACAAAAATAGGATAATTACATAAAAATAAAAATAAAAAACTATGAATCTAAAAAAATAAGACAAAAAAATTCAATTACTATTAACTTTTTAAATTATGATCCGGGTTATAAGACCGAAGGTACTATACATGAGAAAATAATGAGGGTTAAAATACAATAAAATAAAACAACACAAAAAAAATCCAAAAACAACTGCAACAAAAATAATGAGTGTTAATTTTGCAATAAAAAATAAATCAAAAGGCAACAATAAATTTTAAGTTTGAGAGTTAAATTGAAAAGAAGAAAAACATTAACAAAAAAACAAAGAAAATAGACATTATAAACTTACATTAAAGAGTGAAACTAAAAACAATGAAACTTTCATAAAAACTTCAAGTAAAAAAATAAAAAATCATAAAAATAAGTATCAAATCTTAAACATCAAAACATAGTATAAAAATGAATATACAAAATTATCCAGCATGTTTTATTACACTTAAAAAATCATATGTGTAAATAAAAAAACTTATGCACGCATCTAATTAAACAAATTAATAAACATTATATAAAGCAATGAAAAAAAATCATCAACAATAAACAAAAATTAAATTGAGAAAACCATACAAAAAATGAAGATCAAGATATTTAACATCGTAATATGAGTAATTTACTTGATTATGTTTAATGAATTTCTTTATCAAAATAAATTTGAAATAGAAACCGACACATACATAAAATTTATTGAATAAAAAAAATAATGCACGGCTACATATATGAAAAATCTTATAAAAAAATAAATATTAAAAAAATCTATATAAAATTAAGAAAATATCACCAATGAATCATACTCACCTCTTTAAAAATTAAACACACATAATATCATTTAGAAATAATCATAATCTAATTAAAACATCAACCCAAAATTTATTTGAAAAAAAAACATAAAAATGCATTATTTTAAAAAAACTAAAAATAAAAAAAAATTAGGCCAGGTGCTGCTAGGTCTAGCAGCCAGGCCCCACACCTGTCCTAGTAAAGCAATGGCCCGCGTGCAGCACTTTTTTGTTTTAAGTTTGATAAGAAAAATGACGCGTTGTCCGCCCCAAGTATATAAAAAAATAACGCGTCACTTATGTCAGTAGACGATGTGTCATGTGCGCAGCCCAAAATCCGGTCATGGTGGTGGTTAGAAAAACATGGTCCTTTGTTTTTTTACCCAAAAACTCAATAAACCACCCCAAAATCCACCCAAAAAAAAATTATTTCCGAACTCAGATATATATTTTTAGGTGTTTTTAAGGTAAATAAAGAAACCTAAATGTAACCCCCTTATTATATGGAATCTTTTGACACAAAAATCAACTGTTTTGGTGGTCGAAATCTTTCCCAATAGCTACTTTCTCTCTCTAAGCTGAATTCTAACGACTCCCCCTCTCTCCTCCAACAAAAAAGAACTAAAAAGAGAAAAATAAAGTTAGGTGCCAAAATATATTTTCTTAAAATTCAAGAGACTAGTCACCTACTATCTAAAAAAGATGGGGAATTAAAATGAATGTGTTAACGAAAGTTCCAACCTGCCCCCTATGTTAATGTTACTTGAGATTTTTACTTCAATTCTCTATCTTTCAATTCGACCTTCTCTCCTAAAACAATATGCAACTAGGGATTAATTTGAGCTCAAAAAGATCAAATTGCACAAAATAAAATTTCAAGGATCAAAGTTAAAATTACAAAAAAAATACATTGTTCCAATACACAAAGTGTATTGTGAGAAAGTGCATAATAATTTCAAAAACTAATATCTTTTAGTATCGAGTATAAGAGGAGTCATATCCTATAACGGAAGTGGAATGTAAACTATCGCTCACGTCAATGAGATAATGAATTCTTAAATGGTATAATAAATATCAATGCTAAAATTTTATTGGTAAATTTAAGAAGAAGATTTTTATTTGATAACCATACACTTGATGAATGTTTGATATATAAGGAGTTTATTCAAAAAAAAGTCTTCTCTCTATCCTATAATTATATGTTTTTTTTTCCATTAGAAACATGTGAAAATAATTGAGGGTAAGAAGATAAATATAGTTTTTCCATCAAATTACATTCAAGATTTCATTCTCCTAAAGGATTTGGTTTGAATCAAGGATCACTTTTTTTTAAAATAATTATTTGAATGTAAAATCAATCATGAAATTCTAAGATCATGGTATTATATTTAATTGTTCATATTTATAATTAGAGAATTGCTTATATATATGTGGTAGTTAGGTTTGGGAGCTTATGATTTCCCATTTAAAGATTGTTATTTCTTCTAATTTTTTTATGAATCCTAGATTTTAATTAAGAGATTTTATTTTATTCTTTTGCTTTCTATTATGATAATTTTTGTTTATAAATGTTCCTTAGAGAACATCATTGTTTATATTCTGAAAACGCAAATGTACCTTTGCAGAGAGATAATTCTTATATATATGTCTAAGAAACCAATGATATTCAATTTCAGTTTATCATTGAGGATTAACTTGTTTAGGCTTTCAACTCCTATGCCGACAAGTTAAGAGTAATTTTTGATTTAGTATTTGCCGATTATGAGAGCTACTATAATTGAGGTAAATTAAAAAAAAATGGAAAAAAGAAAGAAGGTTGGATCAAGAATTGAATTTTTCAAACTGGTAAAGTAGGCTTATCACCTAAGCCCATAATGTGGATCAAGATAAGGGCATGCGAGAGTCGAACCCGAGTGGCTACGATGGAGTCTTTGGAATAATTAGCATTTAAGCGTATTTCTAACATGAAAATAATTAATGTTTATATATTCTTAAACACGATAAAGAAAAATCAAGAACATGATATATTATGACTAAATGTTCGAATATTTATGTTTGGTTATTATATTTGCAATTAAAAATTACATTATAAATGATTTGTTAATCACCAAATTGGTTAAATACCTTAGACAAATGAGTTTAAAATTATATAACATTTTTTCTTCAATTACCTATGATTTTGATGCTCAAGATATTTCAGGATCATCCAAAGATTGATTAGTTCTTGTAATTAATGAACATAATTATTGGTAATCAAAATATGCTGCTAATTTCATTTACATATCTAAAAATATAGATATTATAATGCATTCTTTCTATGCATCCATAGTTCAATTTTTTTCTTTAATTTTATTCAATCACTTTCCTCTACATATCTTTTTTTATTATTATTGTTTTAATAAATAAAATATTGGTTTCAAGAAAAACGGTTATTAAATACAATTTAGCCTATAACTTCTTTTTTAGGTCAGTTATATATATTTATATTTATCTCTCAACTTTTTTTTTTGTTAAATATCATTAGTTTTTACTTAGTTTTCACATGAAATGTTAACATTTTTTATAATACGTGCAACATTGCATAATATTTGTTTTTTGTTAATTTTATTCAATCTTTTTTATATATTTATCTATTTCTATTATCGTTTGATTAAATAAAAAATTGATTATTATAAATAAAGTCATTAAACACAACTAAGTACATGATCTATATTACAAGATCAAATATTTTGATTTATATTTATATTTTGATTTTTCTAGTTTAGTTTTTAGGTATTGTTAAGAACTTTTTTCTTTATTTATTGGCACGAATGGTTCTCGATTTATTAATTAAATGCATACATATATTTTTTCCTTTAAAAAAACACATTGAAAAAGTCCATATTTTTATTTGTTTTGCTGAAAAAAATATAATATAACCCGCACAAGTGAAAAAGTTAGTCTTTGCTATCACGAAATAAAAAAGGACAATATAATCATGAATGCTAGACTAAGATTGTGAATTACATTCTGTTCTGATCTAAATAACTAGTATAGCTTATACTATTTAAAAAAACAAAATAAATTTTATCTTGCTCGGGATCTTAAGATCTTATCCAAATTCTGGCAAAAATATTTAGGGTTTACTTTATCCAAATTCCGCTCCATATGTTTGGTTGAGAGATCGTAGGGAAGCTGTGTCCATCCCATCGATCTTGCTGAATTTTCCTGGAGCCTTCTCAAAGCATGAAGGTTAAAGAAAAAGCATGCTTTTAACATAATTTGGAATGGTCGGAGCACATGCCAGCGGACAGGTGTAGTTAAGGTTTGGGACCTCAAGTTTCCTCGCCCCCAGTCCTTTGAAGAAGGGGTGTCTTTTCTTTTGTCCATTTTGCTTGGGAAAATGGAGCTGTAGGTAGTGAAGCCGATGTACCGTGTCAAGAAATGAGCATCGTCATATGCACTTGAGTCCCACAGTGGATGTGACCTTAATCTGCCATTTCCCGATATACCGTGTTCTCTTCTGAAAGTCTCGAAGAGTTGATCTCTTCTCAGGTCGGGACTTGGATCTTAATACATGATTAAAGATGCCATTTTTCTCTCTTAATGAAAAGATCACAGCTAGCATGGACTGCTGACATTGCGAGGAGGAGCAGGAATCAATATATTATGCGCAGAAATGAGGTAGGAGGTAGTTAATACAGTGGCAGAGGTCGCTGGATTTGGCTGGGTTGATGGTTTGCAAGGACTTTTGACGTGTAGCTAGCTAGTCCGACAATGGAGCTCCGTCTCCATGAAGAATTTTCTCGACTCGATAACGGTTCCATAGAGAAACGCCAGAAAGCCAGCTAGTTGAGTACGAATTCCAGTTTATAGGATTCTTGTGTGCATCATCAAGTCATCTTCATTGGAAAGTGACTTAAATGGGAGCACACATGGGGATGTGATGAGCGATGTCCCCCACAGACGAAAATGGCAGCTTGAGGCTTGAAAAGGATATATGCTGGCTGCACAAGTGGTCACATGCCTCTGTGTACTGCTGGTCTGTTTTCCTCGCTCTAGACTCACCTATGTATGCGCCCCCGCGGATCTACTGCAAGCGATGCCATCAACAGCTGTTCTCTATCCCCTGCCATGATCATCTTCATTAATAATGCCAGTCCTTTTCAGCTCAATATTATTTTAGGATTTCTATTCTCCCCCTCTCTCTCTCTACATCTGCACACACATTCTCTCCCGCCCTGGCTAGAAAGCTACTGTTATAACCTGTAGGGCTGAAAGCTACACGATTTGCTGTTTCCCTCCTATGAGGATCGATCTGCCATAGTGCCATGCAAAATTAAGAGGCATAATTAATTTATATTGTGAAGTTGCCCACAGCCTTTCGAGCGTTGTCAAAATCTTTGGTTAAATGACTACAAATCATCGTCATCCACGTGCATGGCAAGGGGTCCCTTAGGCCCACCGTGTATGTCGCTTTGTCTATACAATCTCCCATGGTATCCACTATTCACAGGATGGTTACAAACACCGGCACATGTAACATATTTGAATTGTACGACTTCATCTAACCCATCAAACTTGAATAATACAGATATTATAAATAGTAATAGATCAAAAATTATAAAAAATAAATATCACAAGTTAGGTGATGGAGTGAGATTTTAAAACCCGTATAACACCACCTAATCTATATACTACATACTTCTTTTGTCTTTATTTTTAATACTTCAACATTTATTTTTATTTTATTTAAAAATATTTATGCTCCAAATTTTTTGTTAGTGGACTATTAGATTTTTTTTAAATATAACAAAAAAGAAATAAGACAAAAGGGCTTTTCTCTTTGCTAAAAGGAAGGGAGAGGTATTTAAAATTTAATGGTAGTGTAAGACATAAAAATTAGATCTAATATTGAGGGTGTTATGGCACCTACAGTCTATGTTGTAGGCCCGTTTTTAAATGCAAACCCATGAAAAATAGTAATAAAAACCCAACCATGAATATATATAATATCAATCACTAGGTTTGATGATGGTGGATTTTTTCTATAAACATGCCAGAAAAAAAAAAGAATTGATTTTTGTTTTGATTTGATTTGATTGATTTTTTTGGATGAATTTGGGGTGTTCAGGTGTTGTTAAATGGTTTGTATTGGTTTTTATGGTGTTTTTAGATGGAAATTTCTTGAAAATAGATTTTTTTTAAAAAAATCATTTTCCTGATTTTTCAACTACCATAATGATGCTTAGATTTGAAGACTAGCATGCTATAGATTAAAAAAATAAGAGCAATTGTTCGCTCCTCTTTAAAAAAAAAACTATAAATAAAAGCCCCAACATGGGTGTGCCTACCTAGTTTGTTAATTTTTATTTTCATTAATTTAGTTTTTTAAAAAATAATTAATTTAAAATATTAACAATATATGAATTTATTAAATTCAAATGAATTAATAATATACTTTAGATGTTATTTTATTAAATACTATCAAATTTTTATTTTGTTTTTGAATAAGAGTTTAATAGTGTTTTTATAATATTAGTAAGTGTTTTTTTACAACCTATTATTATTTTTGAAAAAAATAAATTACCCGGTTGTTTTTGTAATAGTGTTTATTCTTATTGTCATATCATTAAATGAAAATTATTTTTAAAAAATAATGTTAGTAAGTCTAATTGGGTTCATTATTCAAGTCACTGATTTAACAAGTTAGTTTAGGTTAACTCAAGTTAATCTAAGAATTAATATTTGAAAACAAATATTTAGTATAAATTGAATTTGAATTTGTAGTTTATAATGAAAAATTTACTTACAAATAAAAATATATATTAACAATGTATGTAGTTTTTTATGTTTAAAAAAATTATGACATGCTTTGAAATGTGCACCAGTTACCCTAGTGTAAAACTAAAAAAAAATGTTTTATTTTAGAATATAAAACGTTAACAATGCTTTGGATTTTCGTAGGTAATTTAAGAAATTCTTTGAGAAAGGAAAAATATACAAAAAAAGGAGTAATGTTAATTTAGAAAATACCTTATACTTGGCCCACTAGAAAAGGAAGTTAAATAATAATAATAATAAACTTAGGCCTTGTTTTAACTATAAGTACTAAGAATTATTTTTACTGTCACACTAAAAATATTTAATCATAATTTTAGATGCGACCAAATAAATAAAATTGTTTTTTGAATTAAATAATTTGTTTGTTAGGACATAATATAGATTTTATGAAAGGATATTATCTTTGGATTATATAATAATAAAATTTCATCTGTATCTAATTTTTTCCCTAACTATTCTATGATTATTCAAACCGTTATATTAGTCTACGCCTCTTTTTATTGAAAAAAATATTACTTATTAATTTATGTTAATTTTATCTTAATGTGTGATTTCAACAAAAGAATTCAGATAAACCCACATTTTTAAGTGGTGAAGCCATAATTATTACAAAAAGAAAATTTCTTCACCGAGAAAAAAAATTATGGAGTAATTGATACATTTTTATTTGAACTGGGTTAAAAAGGTAAAAAAAAAAGAAGAAACAAAGGGGAAAGTTTAAAAAATTAAAAGAAAAATTGAGTGACCTATCTGGATATGGTGTTGGTGAGACCTAAAGACTGCTAGGTGTAGTATTGGCCAGACCCAAGTGATGTTGGGTTTGACCATCGCCAAACCCATCTCTTGATGGGTTTGGTGCTACCAGACCTAGATGTTGCTGGACTGGTAGCAACTGCTAGGTCTAGCAGCTTGGATTCAAATATAATGTGTCAAGCTTGAGAAATTTTTACCATGATGCTCCGATCATGATTAGATTTGCTACATCCATGGATTCAAATATAATACTTGAATCTGATGTTATCAAATTCTATAGATTTTAACATAAAATTTTAGAGGAATTATTTATCAATAAAAAGGCTTAATTAAACAAGTTTACACTCCATCAATGCCATTGTGTGTATTAAATTCTCTCATAACCTACTGTGTTTCCATCTTTTAGCTAGATAAAATAAGTGGAATATAGCTCATAATACAACTTAAAATATTACAAAAGTGAAATTACACTTTAGCTTGTCATCTCCACAAAAGGACAAGACTTATGAGCTATAAATACACCACGAATCTTTCTAAATGAAAGTTCAGAATCTTTATTCTCTATTGCAAATATATTTAAGATCATCTCTCTCTATAATATTATTATACCTTTTCTCTTTAAAAAGATATTTACTTAAGTATTTGAGAGTCTTCACATCCATCAAATGAGACCTTGTGTAGGTATTGGCCACAAGTTATCTTGGTTTATCAAGCACCAAGTATAAATTAAGAACCACTTTGGCTAGAGATAATGGATGAGATTACTAATACCATTTGATTAACTGATTATCCAACCCGGGAGTCATGTTCCTAAATTACTTGGATTTTTAGGACATCATAAATGGTGTTGTTTGTAGGAACTGATAAAAAAGCCATTGGTTTCTTTCTAAAACTTTCTTTTGGCATTTCCAGGTTAATCCATGGCACACAACTAATTCCCACCTGAGATAGGATGCGAGACAAGTCTACTTATTATTGTGGACACTCCTAACCAACCAGAGTTTCAACAACTCATTAGTCATGCACAACTCTTTACCCAGGCTATGTTGGCAACTCGATGGAAAAATTAGAATTTATCACCCTAACAAGTCTTAATGTCCTTGACAATACACAATGCCTTATTGAAATATCATTGTAAAAACTCTCAATTTCAAAATTTCTCAATTATGATATGTTAGAATAAAAATGATTAGTATCAAAGTTTTAAAATTTAACTTGAAGGTCGATCCGGGACAAATCTCTAGTAACGGGTCGGGTTGACCTAAGTCAACATAAGAATAAAATTTGTTATTATTATAGTTTTAAAATCCAATTCAGGGGTAAATCTGAGGCAAGGTTTGAGTTACAAGTGGGGTTGACTGTTGATCCAAGTCAATGTAAGGATAAAAATGATTATTATCATAGTTTTAAAACCCGACTCAGGGACCGACCTTGTGTAAGGGGTCACATGTCAGGAGGGTTAATCTAAGTTGGCTTTATAAAATAAAAATGGTTATTGTTATAATTTTAAAACTTGATTCGGGGGTCAACCTAGGGCAAGACCAGGGTCACAAATTAGAAGGATCAACTCGGGTTGACATGAGTCAATTTAAGAATAAAAGTTATTATTATCATGGTTTTAAAACTCGATTAGGGATCGACGGGGCAAGGTCTAGGTCACGGGTCGGGAGAGTCAACACTTTTTGACCCAAGTCAATGTATGAATAAAAAATTATTATTATCATAGTTTTAAGACTCAACTCGGGAGTCGACCTAAGAAAAGGTTTAGGTCATTGGTCGAGAGGGTCAACTCGGATGATTCAAAATTTTTTTAAAAAAACCAAAGCAATCTTGTTTTGACCAAATATATATATAATAAATAGGTTCTGATTTTATAACTATGGTTATTAAAATATTATTAATTTCACCACTCAATATAAATTAAAATACAAAAAAAAAATATCTAATTTTTTTTAAAATATAAAAGTTTAACAATAATATATATTTTATTTTATTTTGTCCATAGTAATCAAATAAAATATAACAACAATCATTTTATCATGTATATGACCGCTATCAAATATAGTATTGTCTCTTTCTCTTTTTCTGTTTTCTTTCTATATTTTCATTGTTTCTATTTCTTGTATATCGAGAGAGTAACCAATCTCTACCCTAAAGAACACTCGTACGCTCGCAATCTGACTTCGACAGTACAGATTAATTCATTTTCCCAGTTGAACTTTCGTTAGAATGGTAGCCTTGGAGGCCTGACATCATATGGTTTTACTACTTGCAAGATCTCCTTTATCTAAGGCAAAATTTGGCTTGTTTCTTTCACTTCTCTGAGGGTATCTTGAAGCATCTAGGATTATTATCCTTTCCTCTTAATTGGTTTTGAGATTAATAAGTTGATTTAATTCCCTTTTATTGATTTTAAAACTTGACTACTTGAGAATTATAGAATATATATGATCATCTACAGAATATCCAAGTTATCTGGAGATGATATAATTTACGTGTATGGACAGCAAAACACACCCACCAAGTTTTTAATAACCAAAAGCACATCCTAATACATCAATCACTGGTATGGCATCAATATTTACCAGCAAAATGCAGTAGCATGAGCATCACTGGTACAGCAGCTCATGCAAAGCACATACACAATCATGTCTGTAGCAGTAGAATAAGCTAGGTAGTTAATATATCATATTTCTTGAATGATCAAGTACTCTTACACCGAAAGATTCAGAACACATAACATAATCATAAGTAGGAGTTCATCAGATGTATTTGTTTTTTCTCACTGATCTACATTTTGAGCCCATGCATGCTGCCATCCTGCAAAATCAACCAAAAGAGAACCAACACATATCTAGCTAGCTAACAAGCTATTTCCTTTTGCTCATCAAAAAGGTTTTCCTTACCTTGGAACCACTTTGAGCTGAAGCATTATTAGCTCTTTTTTCCATAAACGCCATTGCCTCTTTCTCTTCCTTTCTCCCACTTTCAGCTTTTTTGTTTTCCTTTGGTTTGTTAGCTTTCATCTCCATTTGATACTTGCCAACATGCTTGTCTTCTTCCTGCTTCAAATGAGCTATGCCATGATGGCTTGGGCCAGAAGAAGCATCAGAAGCCATAGAATCATCGCTGTCATCATTGTAACTTTTATTGTCACTTCCACCACCATCAGAACTATCTCCATCGTCACTGTGCTCATCGTCATCACCACCACCATCATCCTGTGTTGGGGAGCCAAGATACATGGTCCACCCAGATTCACTACTGTGACACTCTTCCGCTACAAAGATTTGGGAAGACTCCATTACTGCGAGCAAGAAGTTGAAGAACAGGATGTTTGTGAAGGGTTTGGGCTTGGTGAGAATTAACAGACAGGAGAATCGTGTGTTCTTATATAGGAACTTGAGGACCTGTGTATGTAGACACCTGAAAAAGCCACTCAAGCCTTTTATCTCTCTGACCAAGAACTGTTTTTCAATACAGAGAACAGATATACTCTTCTCATATATATTTTGAAAGCTACACAAATCCACTTTTCTTTAATGGCTAGGATAAATATCACCACCTGGAAATCTAAATACAATCCATTAATTCTCTGACTTGAATCAGCTGAAGACAGCTAGAAGCTGTCAAGGAAAGTGAAATGCATCTTTACAAAAGGCATAAATATCAAAGTTTCTTGAATTTGAAAGGACAAGAGTTGTTCACTTGGTCATTGGGTTGCACAAGTGAAGATACAATCCATCTTTACTCCTCTGCGTCTGTCATTAATAAAAAAGGATGCTTTAAATGCAAAGGGCAGATTGGCTCAGTCCACAAAACTAGAGAGAATATATATATATATATATATATATATATATATATATATATCTCTGCAAGACTCAATGTTTTAAAAGCTAAATAGCTAGAGGAGTACCTCTTCAGTCTTCACTACCAGCTCATTTAACTCTCACTCCTTTATAATTTTGTCCTGTCATTAAAAAATGAACAGGCTTTTTACCTGTGTAAAAATTGCAAACAAGCCAACTGTGAGTTAGGTTTTAGATAAAGTTACACGAGAGGAACTTGTCAAAATAGCTTTCTGCTTCTACAATCCTGTCCTCCAATATGCTGGCGCCTGTCCCCTACGCAAAGCAGGATTATGTCTTTGGTATGAGAGGTACTGCGTGCATATCTATATAAAAAGTCCAGTTATTAGCTCCTAGCTCGATAGACACATTTCTTATGAGTTAAACAATTTGGTATCAGTAACTTGTATCTCTCCCCGCGTCAATGGAATATTTATGTTTTTCAGCTTGTTACAAGTGATATCTAATGAAACAATATCGGACTAGATTGGTAGAAACTCAAGGAGATCCATTGATATTTCTTCTTGGAAGTTAACGAAATCTTTGGGCTCAATTTGAATGGTCATTCCCTTACATTAATGCTTCAATTTCTTTTTTCCCTGGAAAGTACTGCTTTGTATAAAATAATAGTGATCAGACAGATAACTTCCAGAATTTACTTCTGCATTAATTCATTTCTGAAAATGAAGTTCGTAAGATTGGAATGACCCTTTGAATGGTCATGGTGTATTTACTGAGCTTTCATGGGTTTGGTAAGGAAATCTGTCCTCCTTACCGGGGTGGGTTCAGTTTATACTCTTGCTGTACAGCATATTCATTGTGAGAGGCCCATGATATCTTTTATTTACTGCGATGTAAAATTACTCCTTGCCATGATCGTATAGTCTTCATAGCTTCATCATTAACGATTTGACTCTTGCTTCTTTAATGATCACTCTAATGCAAATCAAGTAAAATTCAACAAAGTGACCATCTGAGGCCGCTTTTCCATCTCTTTTTACTAAAATTATATATATGGCCGAGCAATTCTACCAGGCAAAACCATACCACACCATACCTATCAGGAAAATACATAAAAAAAGGGTCTCGTTTTGCAAGGAGCACATGCTGCGTGGATTTGATGACCGAACACCAAGTAAGATGAAGAACATCTGGTTACAGCTAGAAGAACCTGTTTGTCACTGCTAGCCCTAGATAAAAACAAGGAAACAAATGTGGTTAATTTGCAGTGATAATTGAGTAGCCCGTAGATGGGGTCCTCCATGCTTTGGAGGTTAAAGAAACAAAAAGAACTTGAAGAGTTCAAAACCAGAAGGTTTGGGCACCCCATGTCCCCATACTTGAAAGCATGATTTTGATGGTTCCCCACTTATAATTAATCTATGACTTATTATATGGTATTACCAGACAGCTTTGGCCCATGAATTATTCTTGCTTGCTTGTCCTCTTCTCGGCTGCTCATCTCTCTGGCCCCCACGTCAGGATTGAAAATATGGTTTATTACAAATGGGGAAATCTTTTCTAGGATCGAGATCTTATTCCCATTGCTTTTAGTTTTTACCATGAATACGAGCGTGTGCATTAAAAGAAAGAAAAAAAAAAAAAAAAATAGAGGAACTGCTACCAGACCTAGATGTTGCTGGACTGGTAGCAACTTCTAGGTCGAGCAGCTTGGATTCAAATATAATGTGTCAAGCTTGAGAAATTTTTACCATAATGCTTCGATTATGATCAGATTTGTTATATTCATGGATTCAAATATAATACTTGAATATGATGTTATCGAATTTTATAGATTTTAACATAAAGTTTTAGAGGAATTATTTGTCAATAAATAGGTTTAATTAAACAAGTTTACATTCCATCAATGCCATTGGATGTATTAAATTCTCTCATAACCTACCGTGTCTCCATCTTTTAGCTAGATAAAATAAATGGAATATAACTCATAATACAACTTAAAATATTACAAAAGTGAAATTACATTTTAGCTTGTCATCTTTACAAAAGGACAAGATTTATGAGCTATAAATACACTACAAATTTTTCTAAATGAAAGTTCAAAATCTTTATTTTTTATTGCAAATATATTTGAGATCATTTCTCTCTATAATATTATTATACCTTTTTTTCCTTTCAGTATAAAATCTTGTTTATTTTTGTATTTTAAAAATATTAAAAAAAAAATTATTGTATTTTTTTTATTTTAAATTAATTTTTTAAATATTTTCAAATTATTTTAATATATTATATTAAAAATAAATTTTAAAAAATAAAAAAAATATTATTTTAATATATTTTAAAATAAAAAAAATGTTAAAAAAATATATATGTATGTGCTTGGCTAATTTATTATTCTTTGACTTATGACGAAACTCAGCAGGCGAAAAAGACCTACATATTTAGGATGTTTTTAAAATTACGATGTAAATTATATTTTATTTTTTAAAAAATAAAATTTATTTTTGTATATTCCTCCTTTCAGTATAAAAACTCGTTTATTTTTGTAATTTGAAAGTATTTAAAAAATATATATATTATATATTTTTTTATTGTTTTAAATTAATTAATCCCAAACAGCCCCTTGGTTAGACATATTAAAAACTTGCAATTTGGAAATACTCCATCCGTCCTCTCAAAGAAAGGTTGTGGAATTTGAAGGGGTGGCCGGTCGCACTTTCTCCGATTGGTAAATTTTGTGACTTTTATCCTTTTATGGGTTCTCTATTATAACTTCACCGACTGCCTAAATCAGGCAAAATTACACCAACTTGTAAGTTGACTACCATTTGTCAAATATGCTCAAGAAACAAAACAAAATAATTTCTCTTCGAAATCAAAATTTCCCATGATGTTCATGGGGGGAAAAAACGACCAAGTTTTTTTTAATTCCTATAAACTTTTATTGAAAAATTAAAATAATTGTTGACAAAGTTTGATATTTTCTTTTACTTTTGAAACTTGTAATTTTTATTTTTCCTTTAATGTTTTGAAAAATCTCAATTGTTGAGATTTTTTGAAAAATTTTATTTCTTAAAAACATACCACAAATCAATCTTGACTGATATTACTTATATTTTTTTAATTCTTAGAAAAGGTTAAAAAACTTATGGTCCATTATTTTCTAATTGTTTTGTTAAATGTTTTTAACATTTTGACTCTTTCACAATTTAAGGTTTTCTAAATTATATGTTTTTTAAGAAAAATAAATAATTAAATTTAAATGTCCACTTACCATTCATACACACACATAAATAGTATGCAAAAGTATAATTAAAAGGTTTTTCTAAGATAAATAGTTATGGTCGCCCCTTCAGATTAAAATAACTAATTATTGTGTTATTGCAGTAAATATTGTATTAGTATAATTAACAACACACAAATAAAAAATAAAAAGTATCAATTATATTAGCATTTACATTGTAAAGTCCTTATTTGCCACATCCAACTTATATTGAATTTGAATTTTAGATGCAATTTTATCTATATAACCTTATAAAGAGGTTATCCAATAGATGGAGATCATGACCAACTCCGTACCTATAATTTATTCACAAACTTTATGCAATTTACAAGCTTTTGTTTATTTATTGTTTTTTTTTTTATTTATATCTCTTTACAATTTTGTTTTTTTAAAAAAACTTTTATTGCTTCATTTCTTTGTGTTTTTATTTACTTTATTGCTTTTGACATTACCCTTACTTTTCTTTCTATTTACTTGTTAAAGTCATAAAGCTACTACTTGTCTCTGCTTAAAATTAAGTTCTTAATTATATTTTTTCTTGTTGGAAGGAAAAACCAAATAATATATAATATATTGATCGAAGAATCAATGATTGATCAACAAATTAGTAACTAACAAATCAACAAATTATCATGTCTAGTAGGATTAATTTGTTAAAAGAACACTAGAATAGCTAGCAACTAGTGATTAGTCATCAACCCAACTGGTAAGGGTCATCCCCTAGCCACGAGGAGGCAAAAAAAAACTCATAAATATAGAGGTCTATGAAGTAGCCTCTATCAGACATGCTATTAGATGACTTTTCATCATCTAATTCCTACATCAATATAGAATTGTATTAGGAGATAATAGTAGTTTCCGCATACAATCCATAAACTCTTCCACCTTTTCCAACGACACAACCTCAACTAAAGTCTATTGAGTATAGTAGTGTTTTATAGCTTTGAAACAACCTCTTTGTTATAACTTTTAGATTGTCGATGGTGTAGTCAAATGGTCATAACCAATTTGGACTAAACTCAAATCAATCACTTTTTATTTGAATTTAAGTATATCTAACACTTATTCAAGGAATATTGAATTAGAGATGGAAAATACAACCAACACAACTTATCATAATAATATTATGTTAGTTAATAATATCATACACACTATGACATATTAACGAACTCAAATCTTAATCTCAATAAAGTTGATTAGGCACTCTTTTTTTTTTTTATCGAAATACATAGGGGCAAGTCTAAGGATGTTTACTACAATAATGAGAACTCTAATTGAAATGTTTGGAACTTCTCAACCTAAGTTTAGGTATCATATTCCTATATAACATGCATCATAACAGGCTTAGTCTGATTTGGTCATGATCGATCATGAGATACCACCTACCCCACAAGTGTATGGGTAGACTTAAATAATTATATGGCACAAGAACCTTATATATAACCACCATAACCTTTAAACGAGCAATTTGGTGCTCCATAAGCTGCAATTCAACAATTTAATCTCAATCTTTCTATACCCTAGGTATTCATTATTAACTAACAAATAAGAGGAATAATTGATACGCTTGAGTTAGAACAATGCTTAAAAGAGATGGGTTTAAAAGTTGGATGATGCGAACCCCATGGATATAATAACCTAGAAACCCACAATCAAATTGCCTTTTTAGGAAAGCTAAATTCAAGCTTGTGATAGAGCTTGAAACAACAATAACCTGTACCGAGGCACTAAGAGACATGAACCAAACTCCTACCTAATTCTTACCTATTTTCGTGTTGGATTTAGCTTAATCCAATATATCACATGTTAGTAATCTAACAAATGTTTGTTGCTATTGATTATTGAGTAATCTTTTCTAATTACAAAACCTATTCTTTCGATATATTGTATGATTTAACATCATCCTTTCACATTTGTCTGTTCAAACAATAAGTCCTTTTAAATTGAGTTTTGGTTAATTGACTTTGTTTTCACCATTTTTCCATTTTTAGGAGATGCAGAGAACTCAGTATCGGCAGTGAATCATATATACGCTACAGACAACTCAATTTCAGCAGCGAATAACAAATCCGCTGCGGACAACACAACTTTGATAGTAAATCATAAATCTGTTATAGAACACACGGTTCAACAGCGAATGCTAATTCGCTGCAGAAAACTCAATTTCAGCAGCGAATCACAAATTCACTATAGAACACACAATTCGACAGTGAATGCTAATTTGCTGCAGACGATTTAGTTTTGGTAGCGAATCACAATTTCGCTACAAACCACAACTTTGACAGCAAATCACAAATTCGATGCAACACACACAATTCGATAGAGAATGCTAATTCCCTGCTAACAACTTAGTTTCGGTAGCCAATCACAAATTCACTGCAGACAACTCAACCTTGACAGCGAATCATAAATTCGCTGCAGACAACTCAGTATCGGTAGTGAATCATAAATCCACTGCAGACAACATAACTTCGACAGCATCACAAATTCGCTGCAGACAATACAACTTCGGTAGCGAATCATAAATTCACTATGAACACACAGTTCGACAACAAATCACAAATTCACTGCAAACAACTCAACTTTGGTAACGAATCACAAATTCATTGTAGACAAGTCAGTTTCGGCAGCGAATCACAGATTCGCTACAAACAACTCAGCTTCAACAGCGAATCACAAACTCATTACAGCACACACAATTTGGCAGTGAATGTTAATTCACTGTATAGAACTCAGTTTCGGTAGTGAATCACAAATTTGCTGCAGACAATACCATTTTGATAACGAATCACAAATTCACTACAGAACACACAATTCGACAGCAAATGCTAATTCACTGCAGAGAACTCAGTTTCGAAAGCGAATTACAAATTCATTGCAAACAACTCAGTTTCGACAATGAATCACAAATCTGTTACAGACAATACAACTTCGATAGTGAATCATAAATTCGTTGTAGAACACACAGTTCGGCAGCAAATGCTAATTCACTGCAAACAACTCGGTTTAGACAGCAAATCATAAATTTGCAGCAGAACACATAATTTATCATTAGGTTCCAGTAAGGTCACATGATTTCAGCATGAAAACATACATACATATGCAATAATCAATCCCAGCACATAAATTGTCATTAAATTCAATAGCATACACACATGCAATAATTAATTCCAGCATATAATCTTTCATCAAATTCCAGCATAACACACATATTAAAACCATCGATTCCAACATATAATCTTCATCAAATTCCAGCAGAACACACACATGCATATTGTCCAACCCCATAGCTAAGGACGACCCTCTATCATGATTTGTTCTTTCCATTTTATGCATTTTTCTTTATTAGATGTTCTGGAAATTAGCCCTATTTCATTTATGTTTCCTTGTCCTCGTAGTTAATTTCAGTTTCCTTCACAACTAGCTTAGGTCTTAGGTCAATTTTCTTAGGGTCTTCTTTTTTATTTTCGGTTCTGGGTCTTAAGAACAAGAGGAAGGGAGTTTCATGACCCATACCTTTCGAATTTAAGTAAGTTTGGGGAAGGTTTGACAATATTCTTTCTCTTTTCCTGCTGGTTCTCTTCCTTCTTCTTCCTCTTATGTTTTCTAGCCCTCTTTCCTTCCCTCTAAGTAACTGTCCAATCTTCTCTCAAGATCTCAACTCTCTCTCACAGGTTCATAAGGCACTCTATGCTGGTTTGGTTTAGGTTTTTGTTAGGAAGGAGGAAGAGAAGAGCAATATATAATTGGACATGCAGCTATTGCGGATAGTTTTGGAAAGAGGAAGGGTCACCTTCTCTCTCTATCCTGGCATTTATACTCCATATTAAATGAGGTGGGGTGTTTGGGGTTGGTTTAGATGTGTTCTTGTCCTTGTTTTGGTATGTCCAAAACTTGTTTTATCCCTCCCTCTTAGCTCCTTAAGACAGTCTGGTTTGTTTTCTAAACTTTTAATTTGACTTAATTGCTGCCAATTTGAAAATCAGCAGTGAAAACTATATCGCTATCGAATCAGAAATCAACAGTAAAAGCTGAGTCAAAAATCAGTAGTGAAAATTACATGACTGCATTGCTGCTAATTCAAAAATTAGCAGCCAAAAACTTTGTTGATGCCAATTCAGAAATCGACAACCAAAAACTATGTCGTTACCGATTCAAAAATCAGTAACGATGATGGAGTCATTCCGACTTTACTTCTCTCTTTTTTGTGTTTACATTAATTGTAATATTCCACATTGGCAGGTGAAGACTTGGAGAAGGGCCTATATGAGCATGCTCACCTTGTAAGACGCGTTTTGGGGCCATGCGTGGCTTCCAATAACAAATCTACGAGGCTCGTAGGCCTAAGCAGACAATATCTTGCTAGTACGGTGGGATGTTACATTTGGTATTAGAGCCTGACTCACTAGTTGTCCCATGGTACCGATGGGGTCGTTGGGCTTTTTAAGGGGGGTGGATTGTAATATTTTATATCGGTGGGTAAGGACTTGGGGGAGGGCCTTATATGAGCATGCTCACCTTGAATAGTAAGACGTGTTTTTGAGGCCATGCATGGCTTCTAAAAACAAATCTGTGAGGCTCATGGCTCAAAGCGGACAATATCTTACTAGTGGGGTTAAGTGTTACATTTGGTATCAGAGCCTAGCTCACTAGCTATCCAATGGTGCCGATGAGGTCGTTGGGCTCTTTAAGGGGGGGTGGAATGTAATATTTCATATCGGTGGGTGAGGATTTGGGGGAGGGCCTTATATAAGCATGCTGACCTTGAATAGTAAGACGCGTTTTTGAGGCCATGCGTGGCTTCTAAGAACAAATCCGTGAGGCTCGGGCTCAAAGCGGACAATATCTTACTAGTGGGGTGGGGTGTTACATTTGGTATCAGAGCCTGGCTCATTAGCTGTCCAATGGTACCAACAAGGTCCTTGGGCTCTTTAAGGGGGTGGATTAAATATTCTATATCAGTGGGTGAGGACTTGGGGGATGGCCTTTTATGAGCATACTCACCTTGAATAGTAAGACGCGTTTTGAGGCTATGCGTGGCTTCTAAGAACAAATCCGTGAGGCTCGTGGGTCAAAGTGGACAATATCTTGCTAATGGGGTGGGGTGCTACACACATAGCCATAACATGCATTCACAAGCATTTAAACTTAAAAATAAAATCATAATAAACAAAAAAGTACAGATATACCTAAACTTGAAGGTTGAAGGTTGACTATACATAGGTATAATCACTCAAAGTTTTTGAAAACCCTGAGCCTTATATTTAAATGCTAGAATGAGACCTTACAGTTGCTTATCTAGAGTCCTATGGAAAACCAAAACCCTAATTTTTTTTAATTAGGATCGTAAGGCTAGCATGAACATTGTTAAGGACTACAAACTAAAAAAAACAACTAGGCTATGATATGCCAATATGAAAGCTAAAATGCTTTTTATAAAAATCAACGGAATAATTGTTGAAGACAACAAGGATAACCACTTTCTATTTCTACTTGAAGGCTAGCAAAACACTTCAAACAACACAAAACATGTGAAAGAACGACATTCAAATTGATCAACGTGATGCCCAATTTTGGCCAAACAATGATGACGACAATGTTAGGTTGAGAGAAGACGAGAAGGAGCACAATTAGGGATTTTTTATTTTGGGAGCTAGGTTTTCTAATTGCTTTTAGAGAAAAGGACAAAGGTCATGCAAGCCTTTTATATCAAGGCTTTGAAACAAAGTCGTTCGACCCTAATAAAATTCAAATTTATCATTAAATGTTAGCATCTTTTTTATTTTAATACCCTCAAGTTTCAATTGTGCAATATGGCCTAAAGTTAAAACCAAATCAATAAAAATTCCTAACTAGGTCCTTTGCCATATTTAAATGAAACCCTTTACTTCTTTACTTTCTCAAAATGATCCTTAGATTTTCAAATCTTATCAATTGAAGTAATAATCAGTTATAAAAATAAAAAAATATTCAAATAAATCCTTCATTGAATTAATAGGACTTCTCAAATTTTATCAATTTGATCCTTAATTCTTTAATTTCTCCGGTTACAACAAACTTAATGTGCCTTTTAAAAGTTTGTCTTGTCAAAACATGAGAAATTTTGACCAATCAAACTTGATTTTTTTTTTTTTTTGGATTTTCTTGTTTTTGCTATGTAAAACAAAATACATGTTGGGGTAAAAAGGAGTTATAATAGGCGGAGTAGTGCCAATTGATATAGTTTAATAATGGGAAAATAAAACAGGTAAGATGCAAAATTTTAATTAAAAAGAGGAAATTATATATATATATATATATATATAGGGGGGGGGGGTTAATTGAGGATATTTAATGCTGGTTAAGGGCCGACGTAATTATTTTTGGACTTGGGTTTTTCGATTTTGGGTCAGGTCCAATTGCATCACCCACAGCCACAGTCAAATTCGCTACGAGTCAAAGTTGAGGAGCCAGAGTCAAATTCCGAAGTCAATTATTTTTTGTGCTTCTTTCCAGGAAAACATCACCAGCCATTACAAGCAACAATCCAAGATTCCAATCCTCACTATTTCTCTAGTTATTATCTGGCTGTCTCTCTAAATTCCATCAAAACAGTCAAATGGGTGTTCTGGGAATCAACAACTTGATCGATTGGGAGTCAGAATCATACCCAGTGGCCACTGACTTCATTGCCATTCCATTATTTGCTGTCTTCTTCTTTTCAGTTAGATTTGTTCTTGACAAATATGTCTTTGAGGTATCATCAACTACTTCCTTACGTTCTTACTGCTTGTAATGGCGGACTATGTTTTTTCATGCATGTAATATTCTGGGGTTGAGTAGTTATACTAATGGTTGGCGCCATATCAAATTGTTGTTGTTAATTATCACCATTTATTTACCTGCTGTTGGCTGTTAGTTCTGCTTTAGATGTTGAAAGTGCTTTGGGAGAATCAACCTTTTTGTTTCTTTCATCCTTTGCCTTTTTTATTTTAGGGCAAATTCACCCTGGATGGAGCAATATTGCTTTTTCAAGTTTCATTGTATGTGAAAATGTTTATCTTGCCAGTTAGTTATTTCATGGTAAATCAGAAGCGTGACAACAAACAACTGTTTATTTCTGTTGCAGTGTGTAGCCAGAAGATTTATTTTTGGGAAGGGGCATGTTACAGTGGATGTTGGGAAACATGGAAACCGGAAGAAAGTTAATAAATTCAAAGAGTCCGCGTGGAAATGTGTTTATTTTCTTTGTGCTGAGATTTTGGCTCTTTATGTTTCATATGATGAGCCTTGGTTCACTAATACTAAATATTTTTGGGTAGGACCTGGTGATCAAGTTTGGCCTGATCAGAAGCTTAAGTGAGCTCTCCAACTATTTAAAAGCATCTTTCCTATTATTACTATAGATAGCAGAATTAAGCTAGTTTTAGCATTAGATTTTCTTTCCATCAATGTTGTTAGGTTTATATATACAATTTCATATGATCATGCTTAGCTGACTGATTATTCTCTTCGTGCACAGATTCGAATTGAAGGTATTGTACATGTATGCTGGTGGGTTCTATACATACTCTACATTTGCTTTGGTTTTTTGGGAAACCAGGCGTTCAGACTTTGGTGTATCCATGGGCCATCACATTGTAACTTTCATTCTCATTGTTCTGTCCTACATACTTAGGTATGTTTCAAAGGGCTTCAACTTCAAATTTGTTTTCACTTCCTATGTTTTAAGAGCATTGATACTGATTATTTATCCAAAAAAAAAAAAACATCCCAACAATAATGTAATACTGATTATCAACAGCTACAGTATAGGAGGATCACTCCATGCAAACTGAAATACATTTTTATCCTGGATAAGAACAGAGAGAATGTATAAACAAATTTAACACAATACATCCATCATACTGTCATACTTTTGTGCTAAAGATGCCTGCACGTTGTCTTTACAATCTGCTTCCTCTTGCAGGTTTGGTCGTGTTGGTGCTGTTGTCTTAGCCCTGCATGATGCAACTGATGTGTTCATGGAAATAGCAAAGATGTCAAAATATAGTGGCTACGAATTGATGGCTAGTGTTTTTTTCCTTATGTTTGTTCTCTTGTGGACCATACTCCGCATCATTTACTACCCATTTTGGATACTTAGGAGCACAAGGTGAGTATCTGGCAAGGCAATAATTTATCAATAGTCATCGGTTTCCTCTTTTCCTTGAAATGGCACAGAACTTGAGAAACCATGAGATTCTTATGATGCATGAGGTCTAATTTGAGAATTTATAAAGATAACCTCAAATGAGAGGACCTCTATAATTTTCTCAAGCCATTTTTATAAATAAGTCCAAATTAAAAAATTGAAAGTTTGGATCTAAATTTCTTTTTGATTAGATATCGAAGTATATCTGAAATTTCTACCTATCAACCCTGAGAACACTATCATCCTCTGCATCACTCCAATTATTTTGTAAGACTCTTCAGGTGGATAAATAAATACGCTTCATTAGAATTTTTCCCTGCGAGAACTGAGTTAGCAGGAAAAGTAGGTAGATTCAGTTATTTGCCATTTCAGCATTGCCTGGCTATTTCTAATATGATATAATGTCGGAGTTTTTGGTGAGACAGGGCAATGATGTATGAACTCTACACAGTTTTTTTCTTTGTGTCCTTGCAACGTAGGCCCACTCACATTCTGGTTGGCCAAGTGTTTTTGCTATTATGTGATTGGTTTCACTTTCAGTACCTGTGGGACTTATTAAATACTCTAAATAGAAGCCGCCAAAACAATCCTGCTGAATTAGGAAAATTTGTAATTGTGCTAATTTCTGTTACATGTCAAGACAGTCTTTTCTTATTCAACCCACAATCTTGCAACTATAGTTATCTTCTGGCCCTATGATCATGAACACTTGTGGACCAATTACCACAACAGCTCTTTGCTTGTGTTGTTAATGGAGGCATTCATGGCCAGGACATCATGAATCTCATGTCTAATCTTTTCAGTTTGCTTCTTCTAATTCCCTTCACTCACTGCTTCTGTTTCTCAGTACAGTCCAACACCCGTCCAATCTCAATATTCTTTCCATTCCAGCAATATAAAACATGTTTTTTTGGGCCATAATTTGAACTTTCCATATATTCACCGGCAAAAGAGTTGAGCTTTTTTAACTATAATTTATTAGAGATACAGATACAGCCTCCAACTCTGAACATTCTTTTTGTATAAGTATGTCTTGGTAGTGGATTTTGAACTATTATAGCACTGTTAAGGATTGCAGTTGAGAGATAGTATTTACTCTAGTAAGCATTTAAATCCAATAGACAGAAAAGAAGGAGAAAAAAAGAAAGAAAAAAGAGTAGAACTCTAGGTGTAAATAGAGTATTAAACAGTGGCAGTTCATTTTTTAACTCCTTATTATTCATTTTATCTTTTCATATTTTTCTGAGAAGAAACATAATGCCTGCCTGTTATTTTTTTTTTTCTGGTATTAAGTTTTTGCACACTTCATCACAGCTATGAAATTGTTTTGGCCATCAAAAAGGAAAAGCAAATGGTGGATGGACCTATCTGTTATTATCTCTTCAACACTCTTCTGTTTTCCTTGCTTGTTCTTCATATTTATTGGTGGATCTTGATGATTGGGATGGTCATGGCACAAATCCAAGCGGGAGGCCAAGTTAGTGATGATGTTCGTTCAGGTAAGGAGCATGATTTCCAAACACAAATTTGCAGCTTTTTCTATACACAAGCACAAGCATGAACACAACGAAAGAAAACAAAACTCAATTGATGTATATGCAGGGTGAAATTTTCATGAAAAAAACAACTAACCTTATCATTGCTTTACTAATATTATATTGTAAGACTTGCATTTAGCATCTGTTTCTTGCAGTATGTGGAACATAGTAAAAATGTTTGGGATTTGTTGGTTTTTTTACCCAAGGAAAGCTTGGGGGAAACAAAAGATGACTGAAGATTGGAATACGTCTGCATTATTAACAGTACTCTACATTGATTTGTTAGAATTCTATGATGTGATAGGAATGCAACAGGAATTCTTATTACAAGTAGAAGCCACCATGCTCAATCATTTAAGGTTCCTGTGAATGATAACCTAAATGCCTTTTGAATATTATAGGGTCAAGACAACTTACTGTTCAATGAAAAAAATTGTATTTCTCATTATTTATTTATTTATTTATTTTTAACTACATTTTAAACATTTTGTGGGTAGAGAGCCTCTAATACATTGCTTTTTTATTCATGTCATTGAAAAGTTTTATGATTTGTTGAACATTAGCAATAACCTATTAACTATGTTTACACCTGGAAAAGTGATTTATCCTTATCTTAACCTTATTGGATACTGATACTCCTTGATTACTTTCCAATACATATAAACTTCTTCTGAACATGCCCAATAATATTCTATATTGCTAACCATTAAAACATTCTGGAAAATTCACGAACAGTACTTAAAAATTGAGTTGCTCGCGCAATGCTGTCGGTATGGATTCATAGTGTTAGCGATGTTCTCGCGAGCATATTTTTAAAGAAAAC
The DNA here is from genome assembly GCA_033617975.1 of Populus alba x Populus glandulosa. Lineage (NCBI taxonomy): Eukaryota > Viridiplantae > Streptophyta > Magnoliopsida > Malpighiales > Salicaceae > Populus > Populus alba x Populus glandulosa. The sequence goes on from CM066157.1 coordinate 6,377,687, forward strand.
AATAGGCGTAAACTCATAACATGACCATGATGAAGCTGTTGAAACCTGACCTGATTAAAAATATAATTTAAAGACAACTCTAGTTGAACTTTTTTTAAAAAAAATTGAAGCGGTGGTTATTTGAACATAAAAAAAAAAAATGTCCAAGCTGCAAAGAACTCTTTGACAATGTCATTAAACTCGGCGTAATGGGTTAACCTTGAAATCTTTTGGCCCGACTCATTGCTTAGGCTAGGCTTCAAATTAAACTATGTGAGAGTTTGCCTCGACGTCACCTAATCTACTTATAGGGTCCAAAAATAACCTAGACGACCGGTCAAAAGGTGGTTTTGCTTTAAAAAAATTTCAATATGACATTTTTTTTAATAATGAGATGTCGATATATTAGATCGACTTGAATCAACCCAGGTTATCCCGCAATCCAAGTCATGAACATGACCATAATGAGCTAACCTGGTTGAGCCATTTTGTCTCTTTCTTTTCCCTTCTCTTTTCTCCTCGATTGGCCTTTCATTGAGCTCGGGTGGGACAAAATTTGGAACTGAATTAAAAGAGTTATTAAATAAATAGGGACGAAATTGAACGAAGAGATAAAAACGGATTGTGCATGTAACACACGCAAACACATGAGGAAGGCCTTCATCAAATAGTGGAGGCACATGCAAGCCTCTTCTGAACTATGATGGATCTTTTCTTGGTGTTATTGGAATCGTCTTGACTGGAGCTTCCTTTCACAGCAGTCTGTGATGACAATGTAGCTCTGGTGTGGTTCTAATGATCCTTTTTTCTTTCTTTCTTTTCCTCTATTTTATCTCCCATAGCCTTGGTTTTCATGCATGATTTCCTCTCTTATTCCTTTCAAGGACAAGAGGGCTTCATTTTTTTCTCATCTTCAATTGTAGTCCTTTTATTTTCAATTTTCTAAAAAACAAAAAAATCTGAACTATTTTTCGTAAAATCAAGTGTCAATAAATTGACAGGATTTTTTTATATTTTGTGAAAGACCCACAAGAAGTTCATCGAAACAAACTATTTAGGCTGATTTCTAATAAAATCAATGTGAGAGGACCAAATTGAAAAAAAAAATATGCATGACTAAAATAAAAGCAAAAAAATAAAAATAAAATTGCACCGTGTACAATGTAATTGAGCATGGGGTTATAGTGGAATGAATGGTGTTTTACCTAACTCTTTTACTATTTTGTTAACGTTAATGTGTGTAGGTCATTTTTCAACGTTTAATGGAAAATTAAATTATGTTCATGTTTGTAGAGATTCTAAGACAAATTGAATTGTTGTGATTACAACTACAACAGAGTTATTTAAGGTTCATTAAAAAAGTATAAAGATGAGTGCAGCAAATGATAAGGTGGAGATACATTATCTTACTTGAAAAATACAGTACGTATCATATTTCAAGTTTTTCTGTTTCCATGACCTATCATATTAGGTTACAAATGAAACAACACAGAAGTTTGATGCTTACAGTACTTTCTAGTATATAAGAGGTACATTCTGATGTTATGCCAAATTACTTGGTTGATGATAAATCACTCAATCGTTGGCCAGGCATTTCAATCATTAGGGGAGGCCTTAAATTTATGTGAGATCTGCGGCAATCTTTTTTTAATTTTCCTCACCTTGAAGAAAACTATATGTTCAGAATATCCTAAATTTTTGTTGTTGTATCTTTTTAATGGTGAATTTTTTGCTTATACACAGATTCTGAAGGTGAGGATGACCATGATGATTAATAGAAGGCATGAAACATGCACATGTAGCCAGGTGATCCAGAAACCATATCTTCATCACTTAAATCCTCTGCTCTCTTTGATGGCATTAACAATGTCTCGGTTCTGCCTTAATGCAGATGGACATCAAGAAAAGACACCTCAACTTTGTCAATACTCTGTTTCCATTTGTAAGTAGGTATTTTGAGTTAGTTTTGGTGATAAACAAGTACATTGATTGAAGGAATTTGTATACTATATTGGGGACACATGAGGGGTTGGTTAGAAATATATAAACTGGCAGATATAGTTGATTTGTGGTTCATGATTTGGTGAATATAAACCATTTTCATGGTTTCTCACCTCACTGAGCATAGGAAATTTGTTAGTGGAAACTTTTAACTGCATGATTCTGTTATTTGTTCTGCTACATGCAATTGTTCCCTTTTTTTTATGGATTGAAGAAGGTGAACATGCTGCTTTTCTTTTCTTTTTCATGCATTACAATCAAGATGCCTAAATTCAATGATAGTTTAGCCATGGGAATTACTTCCTTTTATTCTCATTTTTCTTGTTTACCATGGGAATTGACATATATCCTTGTTAGTATAGCATATGCTTGCAGGAAGTCTGCTTTCCTTTGGAGAATGTCCTTTCAGGATAGTAACATAGTAAAAGGGAGATTTCCAAGACAAATATCCTGGAATGGGATGGATCTTTTCTTCACCTATTTTTATGAAAACACCATTATCTTCATTCGTATCATTTGACTGTCTGAAATATCTTTAGGAATTCAGATGTTTATTTTTTTGGTGAGTTGGTCGTAATTCTAAATACTTTGTGACTTTTTTCTTTATCACCCAAGATGTGTAGAGATAGGAGATTTAAAAAAAAAAATTGTGAGTTAGTTGCAGTTCATAACTTCATATGCAAATGCATTCTAGTCTCTCTTTTTAAAAAAAAAAAAAAAAAAAAATGCTGCATGATCTCATTGGAGCATTGTAGTCTCTGAAGTTTGGTCATCCTGGTTTATACATTTCAATCTGTTCCTAAAATCCCAGGAAGAGTGTTGATTTCATTGGAGCAGTTTCAGCTAATCATACTGCATGATCTCTAAGGATAGGAAAATCAATTTAATTATGTGGCATCTTCGATTCAATCTGTCTGCCTGGTAACAACCAACATATGGAGACTTTTCTGAGGGAGTCTATTCTTGAATCTTCGATTGAATGAGCAAGTATGGCTTGAACTCCAGAAATTTCAGTCAATGAAAAGGATTCATGTAGCTGGCCCCTACTAGTTGAGGATGAAGACGTTGTTGATTAGTTGAGTTGGTGCTTGTATAGAGGAATCTTTGGTGAAAAGTAAAGATGGAGCAGTTTCCTTGGAGACAATATATATGGATTCTTTTGATGTCCTTTGGAGAATTTATGATGCATTTTGTTTTTCACAAGAAACGAGAGAGATTACTAAAGAATTGCAATGCGGAGGAAAAGAGAGTTCTTAAGACTGGAAAAAGTAGGAAGCATTTACTATTGGCTAGTGCAGTCAATCAATCATAACGCTAACGCTTTCTTGCCTCTTCGGTGGTATAATGATTTTCTTTTCTTCTTGCTCTCTCCTCCGTCGTCTTCTTCATTTTCTTTTCTCGTGTAAGCAAAAGTTCTCGCCATTATTTGAAACTAAAAAAAACAAAAACAAAAAGGTTTAAAACGTTCCCGTAAAGAAGAAAAGAAGTGAGGTTATATAGAAACTCATTGGGGAGAGTTCATGTGGCACTTTCAACCTTTCTTGATAGAATGGATATTGTTGTTCATGCAGTCATTTTGGTGGCTTCAGTTGTGACAGCCATCATCACAGTAAAAATAAGAATCTGATGATGAGTTCTTTTGTGAGTGGAAAAAAAGAAGAAGAAGAAGAAGAAAGAGCAGCCAATAAGATTGATGAGTGGATAGAGAGTGAGTTCCAATAACGAGGTGTGACCCTTCTTCCATAGCCTGAAGAATGGGACCAAAAATTCGTAGCTTTCACTTTGGATAAAAAGGAACCTGAAAAGTTTGGACGCATAATCTCCCCTTCCGATTCTTTCCGCGTGGCTTGGCTTGCTTTGGTTTATGTGGCATATCTTTCCCACCAGAAAGATGGAAAGCGCTTTTCTCCTCTCTAGGGCAAGCTCCCTGCAATTAAACCTTTTTCTTGACAAACTATCATTTCTTCATTACATTAAGATGAGTCAGCTGGAAGGCATGAGAGTAACGAGATATCTGATGTTCACTTGGCTATACTGTGGTTAGTACAGAAACTCGCATCCTTGGATATTATTCTAGGCCTTAAAGTTGTTCTGAAATTTGGAATCCTTGGACATTACACTTGGCTACACTGATTCGAAACTGGAAGAACCATCAACTCTTGTTGGGTGCTTGGTGTAAGAAAATCATCCTGTGAAAGCTATCCAATGGCTGTGCAGGGAAGGATACTCAGTCAGGATGAATAGGGCGAGACTGAGGGCCAACTAAGATCCAAAACATAAGGTGGAAAACTCATATAAACCCTCGAGTAACAAATTCAATGGTGGCTGGCACTTGAGATGCAACTGTGCTTTACTCTCCTCCTATCGTAGCTCCTTGTTTGAGCCGAGTCTAGGTTTCTTTATACGAGGTTGAGTTCCTTTTTCTGCTTTGTGGACCCTTCCTATCACACTATGTAAGGCATAAAAGTGCGATCAGCTTTCATTAAAGATCAGCAACAAGACTGGATTCTTGTTGTTGGCCTCGAGCTTCAGAATATGTAACGATGCTGCTAGTCTTTTTTCTCTCACTCATGGGGAAAGGGGTTAGGTTGGGTGCATGAAAGAAAAACATCAAACTAGAAATATAACATTTGACCAGAATACTCCTAAAACCAATTGAGAAATTAGCAAAAAGGAGGATAGCCTCTATAACCTCCTTTTTGTGAACGTAAGAAGACAACTCCCTTGCTGGCTGCTGCTTCCTGGCTTAGCCTGAGCAAAACCGATCAAGCCTTGATATATCCCAAGATTTTGTTTTTGGTTTTTTTCAAGATGGTATCCCAAGAAAGATACGTTTTTTTGAATAGGCTTAAATATATTTGATGATGATCTTGAAAGCCAGATAAGCTAGGATTTGTTTACTTCATCCATGCTCTGTCAGCATTTATTATCCTTGAGCTAAAATATTGAATCTTTGTGTGCAAAAGACAATCCAGTTCCGTAAATTACAGATTGTAAAACTAAATACAACTGTCCACTAAAATTAAGCCACTGCACAACTGACAAAACTATTGCCAAAAAAAGGAAATCATCTCTCTGTAACCGTTTGAGCAAACTGCTACTACTTTGTTCCGCTTTAGTATTTTGAACATCCACCATCACGGGTGTATAGGAAGTTGCTGAGCTGCACAATCATCCGCTGCATTCCCAATGTAATATTCTTTTGTTCTGTATTATTATCTCAATTTGAAAACTTGGAGATCAGCTTGTCAACATGAATTATGATATCATCAATGCGAGGACGAACTGCTGCCTGAGGTTGAAGCATCCATGTCACAAACTGATGAAGAGCTTCTGGGTATGGAGGTTTGGGTCCAGCTGGCCACTTTATCTGTGCATTTACAATGGCCAATTGAAGGCTTCCTCCAGACTCTCCAAGTGCATATTCAAATGGAGATACTCCATACCTGTGGAAATCAGCCATAAGAAAAGTCAGAAACATGTAGCCGCAAGTTGAGACATAAATGAGATCTTGCTTCACCTTAGAAGGCAAAGGCAACAGATTTTGAAATAACAAACAACAGTTAAAAGGAAATGTGAATGTACAAGAATATGAAGTTTCAGAAAACATGATGCACCCAGGAACATGCTTGCAGCAAACACATGGATACAACACAGACACACGCACACAAAGCATGCATGTGCTCACACACATGATAACGCATCTATGAGTTATATATGCAACCATATAAACTAATATCAATACCATTGTAAATAAGAATTAAGAGAAAAAAAGTCAATAAATACTAAACCTAAAATTATACAAAACAGCAGATGGACTCCGTGTTCCTCAATAGTGGGTAAGCACGGGCATATATAAAATCAAACAGTTTTCACTGCAGAAAGTAAGAAGTACACAACACAAGACTAGTTACAAATGATTTCTGATAATAGAATAAAAATTATGACTGAAGCAAACAATTCTTACATTATTGCATATAGTGTGCATCCTAGTGACCAAATATCAGTTCTCTCATCAATGTCTGCATGGCTGGGGCAATCCCACAACTCAGGAGCTCTGAAAGGTGCTGAACAATGCTCAGACGCCCATTCCTACATTATAGCCATCAAAATCTAGTCATGATACAGTGGTGGATGCTAATATCTTACAGAAATCGACATGTGCTAAACAAACTAAAAAGTAAAGGTAAAGGCTCCCTTGTGTGGTGATAAATTCATAATCAAATAAACTTCAAGAACATTTTAACTTTTATTATGAAAAATAGATGAAGAAATTGAACAAAACATTCAATCGAATGAAGCTTTAAAGATCACATAAGTATGCACCAAGAAAAAATTGTACAGGTACATAACAAAAAACCATAAAAATATATATTGGTACATGGATGCACTAAGAAGGTTGCTGATAATGATACTGATGAAGATTGAACATAGAAGAGTAAAAGATTACAATCTGCAAGTATGAAAAGAAAAGGAGAATAAAAATGATTACCTGCAACTGTAGTGCCTCTGAGCGAGATCGAATTTGCCTTTTTGCAGGCCGAGCACTCCCAAAATCCATCAATATAGCAAGAGGTGATTTCCCTTGCCTATGTGTTAGGAGAACATTACCAGGTTTGACATCATTGTGTGCGTATGAAGGGTCAAGATTGTGCATATGTTTCAGCCCTGCACAAAGCTGCAGTGGCATTTTTCATAAGTGGGCATAGGACACAGAACATTTGATGCATATCGAAGTATGGTATTAACACACAACATGTAACGATACTACTGCATAACAATCCTGCTTCGAGATCAGAATGTATTGAATTAACAAGAAAATTATATATCATTTCTATTCACCTGTCGAAATATTTGAAGAACATCTGTGGTAGAAAAAAATTCCTTTTTAGCTTTCATAGCAGTGGAGTTGTCCAGTAAGGTTCCATCCAAGTGAACTGGAAATAACAAATAGGCTTCATGGTTCCAAGATCCTTCTTGAGTAGCCTATCCAGTAAAACATAACAGCACAAAAGAATGTTTAAGTAAAATGCATGAAAGAAGAGACTTGAAAATAAGTTATTTTCAAGTCTCCTTGTCACTAATTTTGAAGCACAGAATAAAAATCAACCCTAATCTGATCGAATGACACTAAAGGATCTTGGCCTCGTGTTTGGAAAATGGTTAATGGCCGGAATTTCCCATTTGTTAAAGCAATATAGAAAGTCCAACCCGCATGACATTTGTACATAAATTATTTTCAATTCAACATACAAGTTCCTATTCTTCTGTTATACTGCGTGCTATTACTTCTACACATAGGTTACTATCTATGAACATGAAGGTGATTCTGCAGTGATAGTTTCACAAATCGAGGGTTCTACGCCTCTGATTGGATAGGAAAACATTGTTGGATTAGAAATCCATGTAGGAGATGCACACACAGATACAGGCACATAGGCATTAAGGAACTTCAACAAAACCCAGAAGCGAAGAAGAGAACATGGGTCCAAGTTCCTTAAATATCTGACTTGTTACCCAATGAATGCTCTACTCTCAAAAACTTCCCAACCATGATGCAGATAGACAGAATATGTCCATCCAAGAGACTCAGATGAATTAATGACAAACACAACATCAATTTTATAAGAAATCTATCTACAATAATTTGAAAAGGAAGAACTTGCAGTTATTACCTTGACTGCAATAATAGCATGATCAAGAAGGGGAAGCAGATTGGGGTGATTGAATAGTGAAGAAACATGAATCTCTTCCCGCACCAACTCCAACTGCTCATTATTCTGAATAAGAACTTTCTTCATAGCATAAGTTCCATCACCTGCACAGTATTTAAAGTCAGACCGATGGTGTAACTGAATTCATTTATTTTCCCCAAATGCTAAAAAAAGTTGTATGCACGCGCAAATATTCATCATTTTACAGCGAAAGGAGGAAAAAAGCTGACATGGTACATTTGAAAGTGTGATACAGGTTATTTTTTATAGTGTTTTTTACTCTCAAACGCATCAAAATAATGTTTTTTTTTTTATTTTTTGAAATTCATTTTTGACATTAGCACATTAAAACAATCCAAAAACACTCAAAAAATAAATAAATAAATAAAGCATGATTGTGCTGCAATGCCAAACAAGGTCTAATTTAAGAGATCTGATTGAGTTTCAAGATTCAATGTTTTTGCCCCAGATACAAGTAAACTGAAAACTTTTCAAGGTGCTTACCTCATACAAATTCAAAAACATCATAATTTTAGGATCAGCTAAATAACCTGACCAACGAAACACCGTAAGATTAAATTCAACAACAAAACATTCTAGCTTCCCTCATAAAATCAAGACCATGTATATGCATATCCAAATGGCATAATTTACAACAGAAATGTTGTAGATCAGGGATCAATTACAAAACATAACAGCACTAATCACTCAAACACCAAATGATGATGTCCACATAAATGACATCCCATATGCTTTAAGATCCATATTTCAGCAACCACAAGAGAACGTAAAGAAATATTTAAGAGAAAGGAAATAGATGTCAGTAATAAAAATCGAATCTTTTTGAATTAATATTTGAGAATGAGAAGGTACCAGAGAGATGGGATTTGTCCTTGACTTTTTTAGAGAGGCCACCAGCAACAGCACCACCACCAGAAGCAGGAGAGGAGGCGTTGACCAATTCCTTGACCAAAAACACATAGGCAAATCCACCTTCACCAAGCTGCCTCACGATCCTGAATCTGTTCTCATTGATCCACACATCTCCCCCTCCGTTAACGGCGTCGTATAATGCATTCAGCCCCGAAAAAGAGCACCCCATCTATCTCTGAACTCTCTCTCCTTCTCTCTTCTGTCTTTCTGTGTGTGAGGAAGAGCGAAGGGGAGCGGATCTTGGACTCTCTCTCTCTCTCTCTGGTTTCTTGTTCCCTGTTTGGAAAACGAAATTAATTAATTTTTTACATGCTTATATGTCTATTTTTTATTTGATTTGAGTTCCAAAATTATGAATTTGTTCTCAAACACTTTTTAAAAAATTTCGACCAAGTCTTTTTTATCAATATTTTTGTCAAATGTTTTCTTCGAATTGACGTTATTTTATAATAATATTTATATGAAGCAGGCAAAGAAAAAAAATTTCCCAGGTAAAATAAGTATTTTTTATTAAAAAATATATATAAAATTTTCTAACATGGTTTTTATAAAACAAATCTTAATTATAAACTAAAATATTTATATATATTTAATTAAATTAATTAATATTTAATGAAAAATAACTAATATTAAAATATTTGATCTTGTAATACAAATTAAGCACTCAAGTGTATCTAATAATTTTGTTTTGTATAGTAAAAAAAAATCAATCAAATAATTATACCCAATAAAAAAATCATTAATAAAAAAGAATTGAATAAATTTATAAATATGAATTATCAAGCAATCCAATATAAAAAAATTTTAAATAAAAAAAAAAACAATAAAGGTCAATTTGATTAGCACGTTAAACATATTACCATGGCACAAAATTAGTGTGGACTTATGAAAAGGAAAGTTTAAAAAAAAAAAACACGAGAATCACTTCCTAAAAAATTATATCTTGCATGATGAAATTAGAAGAAAAAAATTAAATGATCTAAAAAAACAAAAGTTAACTTGTGTATACTTTCAAAATCCATGACCGTGGTTATGAAACTCGGAAGTAAACCCAAAAACAATGAAGCAAAATTTTCAACAAAAAAATAGTTAGCGAAGAAACTAAAAATATAATGAGAAAAAGTGGAGTCAACTTAGAATTGGGATAATACCACATAAAGAAAAGTGAAAGCGAAGGAAAAAAAAGTACGAATAACAATTAAAAAAATTAATATTGAAGGACAAAATTAAAGGTAAATCAATTTTATAAAAAAAAAAAACAAGAAAAAACCTAAATACAACTCGAGTTAACTTTTGAAATTTTTGATCTTGGCCGTAAAGTTGTGACTAACTTCATAAAAGGGAGAAATAACAAAAAACTTATCAATTAAAAAATAGTAAAGGATTGAATTGTAAAGGGAAAAAAAAAAGCAAGAGAAAAGACATTCAAAACAAAACAAAAAACAAACAACAATAAAAAAATAAGAACCAAATTCAACATAAAAGTAAATTAAAATCAAATGTTTAGGCATTAAATTGAAAACAAATTATAATTAGTAAAAGGGTAAAACAAAATCAAAAGAATGAGGATTAAATTTTATATGAAAATCAAATTAAACTTAATGTTAGGGATGAAATTGTAAGAAAAAAATCAATTTTAAAAATTATCTCAAACCAAACAAATAGCAATGAAAAGAATAGGGACCAGGTTTGAAAGATGAAAACGTTTAAAGGGGTAAAATTGAAACATGTTTTTAATTTTATAAATTATTTCAAATAAAATAAATAATAAAAAAAACAATAGGGATAAAGTATGCAGGGATTTGCAATTGAAAAGCCATTTTAAAATCTTGAAGGTACATGCGTGTAATTGGGGGGGGGGGTCGTTGACGCCAAACTAGATGACCTTTGGCCACATGCACCTTCTCCTCATAAATGCACGCTAAGACGATTCAAATACCACCGTGGAAGGTGATGTTTGACCATCAGGAGCTCCTGCACACACCACCCAAATGGCATTAGGCTTCCCACGCACTAAGAAGTCATCATCCACTAATAGTATTTCAAACAAGTATAGTATAAACTCTTTTTATTACTCAACTGGAAACCATACACAAAGGAGGTTCCAATCGGATGATTTGTCATTAATAACTCATTATAAATTGTTAACATGATCATATTAATTATCTTATTTAAGTAACACCAAACTTTTAAATATTATCAGGAATTCATGATACTAGCTTATGTTAACAACCAATCAAGTTCCTTTCATAGAACAAGTGTAGGTTATACCATACGGTTGGGCTATGAAAATGCCAAACATTTGTTGTACCAAGTGTTATACAACACAAATCTAGATTAATCATTTAACAAGCAAGGTATTAAGAATTAATAAGATAAAAATGATAAGACATGTCAATAGCAAGTTGTTTAGGATATAAGCATTGAAGTCCATATTGAGTTTATATTATACTTATTCTTACACCATTAGTATAATTTTTTCACCTTGACATAATAAACTTAGCTAAATATAATGAAGAAGAGAAACATAAATAAACAAGATAAGAATATAAATAAGATACAAGTTAACTAAGTAAAGAAAAGGAAATACAAAATATAAACAAGATATTAATGAAACTAAAACTTAAGCATTACAAAAATATAAAGAGAGAGAGCAAGAGCAAGAGCAAGATCTTGATCTGAACAACCAAGATGCCTAAATGCATGGCAAATGCCTCCTTTTATAGGCCAAAATTTGGAACTATTGATTTGATAAATAATTTTTGAGTGGGTGGCCACTTCTTGACTTGGTGACAATCCTTATCTTTTTGTCTGAACAAAACGTCATTGCTAACGTCAGAATTTGAACCAACTTTACTCATGAAAGTTCTAGGAAATTGTCTCAGCTTTCCAGGGAAAAAAATATTGAGGTCATTTGGACTTCGAAAACTCGAGATATGGCTGAACACTGAACAGTGTCTAGGCTGCAGAATAGATTTGAACTTCTCCGTTGTTGCTATAATTTGGACTTGAAAACGGCCTTTTTAAATTTTGGACTCCACATGAAAGTTTTAGGCCTATGTCTTAGCTTTCCATCCATATCAAGTAGACCTAAAATCCAAGATCTACAACTCCAGATATAACCCAATTACCGAACAGTGTTACAGTTTAAACTGAACCAACATCTCTTTTCTAAGTTTGGCCATCTCTTTGTCCTTTCAATTTCAGTACTTACATTTATCATTCAATCCTTTTTATTTATGTGATAGGCCTGCATTTAAGATAAATATTTATTATAAATTAAGGTATCTTATAGTATCAGACTTGTTATTATAAAACATGCTTTAATTAAGGAGTTATTGATACTTCAGGTTCAAAATGATCATATAAAACCTTGATAAAAATACACTTTTAAGCACTAATCACAAATACGTGTAAAGTATGTCTAGATTTTTATATTCATTGTCCCCATTACTATATATTTCTGGTTCATCGTAGCTGCATCGTCTTAGAGATTACACGAGTTGGATTTTTTAGTCTTTCTTTTAGATAGGTATAATTTTTTAATTTTAATTTTCATGTTATGTAGTTTAACGTTGTCTATTTATTAAGTGTTAGTATTTTGAAATTTAAGATTAAATGGTAGGATGTATTTCTAATTATTAAAGCTTTCATTGTTCAAATATATATATATATATATATATATAATCATTTAATTGGTAAATCCACCATAATTATTAAAACTGAACTGGTTCGACGGGTCAATCCGGTGGCTAGTCTAGTCTGGGTAAGCCAGAAGATCGGGGCAGGCAAAAACCCAGCAAAACTTGTCGGGTTGACCTGTGATCGGGTGACCCGACAAAACCAAGTTGAGACCCTTTTTTTTTTCTTTTCAAATGTGTTTTTTCGCTTAGCTAGAGATCCCTTTTTTATATATATTTTTGAGTTGGTTATTAACCCTTTTTAAAGTTCACTTTATAAATACTAGAAGAATTTTTTTTTTTTAATATGGGATTTGAAATCCTTTAGTATATATATTCTATATTCACAAGAAAAAAATTATGTTTTTTTAATGTGAAATAAAAAATCTTTTTGATTTAAATGCTTCAATTTAAAAGATAACATACTAATATAATATATTTTTTAAAGTGAGATACAAAACCTTTTGAAATAATCTTTTAAACTTCATTATTTATAACATGTATAACAAATATTCACATGGATTGTTTTTAAATTTTTTCATATAAAATATTAAAATTTTAATTTTTTTTTACTTTTTGGGGTTAATCCATATAACCCAGGACTCTACTCCTTGGCTGTGTCATCTCTAGGTCCGGTCTGATAACTATGAAATTCACTAGGGGCATTGATGGTATAAATAAATTGCAACGTCAACTTTAGTTGTTTTTACAGATAATAAAGTTGATTAAAATTTTGGGTACAATCCCGTGCAAGAAAAACCCTATCAAAATCTTAATTGAAATGTATAATATGATTCCTTACAGTTATCTTCACCGAGATCTTTTTCCATTCCCATGATTAGGTGTTTTTGCAACTAAAAACATTGCGCAGCTAAAAAAAATTTGGTCCTCACGGCGTAATAACTAGTATTATTTAACCAAGGCAATTTTTTTTTTTTAAAAAAAAAAAACCAATTTGCTGGCAATGCAAAGATGGTTCTTGATCGCGCATTTTCATATACATTGCAAGGTCACTCATGTTGGCAGAATCTTAACCCCAAAATTGTCGGCAAATGTTGCACAATTGCAGATTTTGTGGGAGATAAAACAGAGAGTGAATCATGCGTGTGCTAATACTATGGCCTGGACCAGGAATGGATTCATCTGTTCACATGGCTTGTTCAAAAACCGAGTTCAGAGAGCTTACACCTGCTAATTTGCACATCTCACATGAATGACAAGATTTATCAACCAACAAGAAGAATGGCGTAGAAATGCAAATTCAACATCTTAATTAGGTATAGTATGATGATTCAAGAAGTCGATTTCTATTTTGGCATGCTGTTCTAGGGCATGCATTGCATTAGCATCTCTGCCAGATAAATGCCACACGGATCAAACGGAAGATATAAGTTTACCTTTATGGTATATAATTTAATTTTTAGTCTAAACTATTACTAACGCAACTCATGCCGGCATTTATGCATAATCAACCATGTTTAACAGTTCGAGGTAGAGAGAGCAGCTGGCTGTTGCTGAGTAATGCAATGTATATTCCCCCCTGCCAAAACAATTTCCCTCGCACCTTCGATTCTCACCACCTGAGTTAAGATCATTTAGATTCGATATGTTAAACATAGGAAACAAAACATATTACAATGAACACAAAACTGTCTCCTGTGAGTTTCTGTACAACATTAGGTGTATCAAGTATAGCTTGAAACTGGGGGGGGGGGGGGGGGGGCATAAAATCCAGTTCTTGCTATCGTGAGCATTGAAACTTTGTTTTCTTGCAATCAACTACCTGAATTCTACATTAAGATTTTAATACGACCTAGGTGAGACTCAGTTATCAAGTCATCATGTCTTTGGAAGTCAATCCGCATGCACTTAGATCACATATCTTGCATATGAAGCTTATAAATATTGATTAATTGAACTTAAGTATTTCCTTACTTCATGATTTGGAAAAGCTTGAGAGAGGACCCGAACAGCTTCATCATCCCACTTCTGGTCCCCAAACTGTGGTGTGATGATCCCACCATTGGCAATATAGAAGTTTACATAAGATGCAGCAAGTCTGGTACCTGGGAGTCTTGGTTTAGCATTGCAATCCTGTGGCCAAGACCGTGATCCAATAAGACCATGCAATTTTTATTTATATGTTGCTGCATGAGGGCTGGATATCATAAAGGCTGAAGGGTGATTGTAACAGTTAGGTCTCCAAAAATTTTAGTATGATTACACAGTTGGGGGACCTAGATTTGTGGATGCTTATTGCTCCAACTAGGTAAACAGCATCAAAGAAGATTAAACTATCATATATTTAACTCCGTTCCATCATTCAGTTTGAGATTTAAACATATCAACAACAAACAAAGAGTTGTCCACAAAATAAGGATTTAATAAAAAAGAGAAACTAAGATGACATGCACGAAAAGTAAACTAAACCAGTACCAGAAATAAAGGTGCAATCAACCATTTTTCACTATTTTAACCTTTTGGACAATGAAGGAGCATAAAAGTCCAGAAGGTAATTGTTTTAATGCTTTTCCTCTTTCACCTTTTTTGGAATTGTTTTTTTTTTTTCTTCTTTTGAGTTAGTTCCGGCAGTTTCTTGTAAATAAAATTGTGTCTAACCTATTACAAATTTGTTAAAAATTTACCCTACAAACATCACAAATTAATGAATAATTCAGAGCAATGTCTGTGTGGATGAATTCTTTCATTGTTATGTTTTCAGCAGACATTTGGGTTGCTGGAAAAGTAACAGCTGAGACAGACGAATATACTCATAAAAGCCCCACATGTGGAACATTCAGAAGCAAAGGAACAAGTACGGAATTTCCTTTGAATCTAATTCCTCAATTTAGAAATGAACTATTTGCTGTGGTTCAGGACCTATTTGAAAAGCATTTGCATGTGAGATAAAACACATAGGAAAGAGAGTATTTCAGTGTTTTACTTGAACATTCTGTAAAAAAAATGTAAAGTAAGAACACTGGCATGAAAATCAAATTTTAGGACGGTATTCTTACTTGAACAACTCCAGCAGCTTCTTCATCTGTCATATAAAGTGGTCCTGGCACATGAAGTTTAATTATTTCTAATCTCCTACCATTAGCATCACTAGTATTGGAGAGGATTGATAAAGCTTCCATTGATCGTTTGAACTGGGGATCCTTTTCATCATCAGTCCAAGACAACAAAACAACACCAGGCCTCACAAAGCAGCACATATTGTCAATATGACCATTAGTATCATCATCACCTGTTACATCCCATAGTGTTTAGTTTCACCTTTTGCAATTTTTGCTACCTTCAGGTACAAATTTATAATTGTAATTATAGTAACAACGATGTTGCAAAATAATCAGAAGAAACTGAAGAAAAGAAAAAATATGACATGAAAAGAACAAAATGGTGTATAAGTAATTATAATGCAAAATAACAACACCAAAACATAGATCATAGACTGTATATTAAAATCTAATCTATCAGAGTCTCATCTGGTAGTTGATGCAGGCTAAAATCAGCCTTCATTATAAGAATATCAGAGGAAAAGAAAGTGCAGGCATGGAGTAGAGACACAAGCTACAGACTGTTTGGTTACAAGGGCATCATTATGTTTGTTATGTTTTATTGGTTTCATTGTGAGCATCTCATGGAGTTTAGATCATATAAAGTAAAAATTTGTGGATTTTTTTTTATCTATTATAAAGGGGTTTTGGAGAACTCAGGTTCATGTGTAGCCAAGGATTCTTCCTCTTCTATTGCTATTGCAGCTTGATCTCTCTGATTGACTCAGTTCAAGGTATTTGTTTTTCAATCTGAATTATAGCAGGTTTACTTGTTCTTGTATTCTGTATATCAGTTTTTCAGCAGTTTATTAGTTGTTTAAATTACTTGTTCTGATTATCCTTATTGCAAAAGGCGCGGTTCTAAGTAATTGTTAAGGTCAACCCTTCACAATTTTTTTGACAAAATGAAAGCAGAAATGCACATCACATGCACCCAAATGTAGGGGCACAGCAAAATATGGTTTTGCAAGGTTATATATTCAAAAGGGAATGCCAATAGATTGCAGGATATGAATTATCATGAAAATCTTCTTTATTTTTATGAAAAAAAAAACAAGAATATGAATTATAGAATAAAACTAAAAATTCAGAAGTATTCAGAGGAAAGAGAGAATATCTGAAGTGGCATTCATATAATTACATACCATATAATCCATAAGGCAACCAAATAACCTTCTGAACTCCAAGATATGCCTTAAGTTGATCTTCTATCTGTTCTTTGGTCAAATTTGGGTTCCTGTTTTTGTTCAAAAGGCACTCCTCAGTGGTAAGGCATGTCCCTGAAACCAAAAAAAAAAAAAAACATACATTAGCAAGACCAAAAGAAAATAAAATCTACTGATAATTTTGGTTAATGCGATCCCAAAGCTACTGGAGAAGAGGTCTTTTCCATAATTTTTAAGGCAAGCTGCTTTACTGTGAAAATTACTATTAGCTAGATCCACCCCTGGCAATGATACAACCAAATGATATCCACTCCACAATCAGAGTTGTCAACAGAATTAAATAGAGAAAATCAAATGAAGCTGTAGCATTATTATATTGCATGTCCATGACCCGAAACTTCCAACATGAGCGGATTCTAGGTCTACACAAGAACACCCCAGAAACAGTCTTACAGAAGAATAGGATATCTTCTTCTAGTGCTGAATCTCCCAAATGATGAAATGGAGAGATCACGTTAGAAAGTAAAGGGCACCTTTGCATTTCTATCCTGGTTGCAGTACCCTGCCTCCCTCATAGACACAGATCAATATATTTCTCACACAATTAAATCTCATGCATATTTATAGAGTCCACGGATCAGTACCATCTCCATCTACATGGATGCTTCCACCTTCAAGAATCATAAAGTGGGGAAACCTTGGAAGTTTTTCCGTTCCTATGATCTGAAAAAAGAACATTAATTCAGATCAAAACCCAGAAAACTAATACATGCAAGGTAATTAAAGAAAATAAGATGCACTGAAAGTTTATGCAATCTGTTTTACTACACCACCTTCCTTGCCACGAGAAGGTCAAGACTCCAATCCTGGTAACAACCATCATCAACCCCTATAAGTTTCAAGGCCAAATCCTTTCAGAGAAGGTACTCAATAAAGAGTAAAACTTTACCAACAAACAAACATAATAACACCAGGGTGGTTTCTTGATATATGCAATTAAATGATGCTCTGGCACATATTCACATATCTTACCTAAAGGATTTGAAAGCAATGATGAACATGTTCTACAATTTCACATTTGATTCCTAATTCAATTCCTAAAACTATCATGAAGTTAGTCATCATTTTCTCAACAAAGGGCTCCAGAAATATCAGTAATCACTAAGGAAGGAAAACCTGTAAGAATTTGGAAGTCAAGATTTTAGAATTGCAATCATCGTCAGTAACCTGAATAGCATTATAACGCATTCATATATAGCAAAACAAGGCATCAGGTTGTTGCACTGTAAAGCACCAACGTTTAAGGATCATGTTACATCATCTATGAGATGGAATACCCATGATATGTTAATATTTAACATCAAACTTGAATGTTTTAAAATCTTACCTCCCCAACCATTAAAATTCCAATCAATCCCTGCAACGTGTTGCTCGAGGTTGCCAGGATTTGATCCATTTTTCCTTACAACAAACTTGATAAAGAAACCGAAGTTATTCAGGATAAGAAAAAAAAAAGGAACTGAAATATCAAAATAAAACATTAATTGAACAAAACATCATAGAAATGCTAAGAGAGAGAAGTAGAAAAACTCACAGTCGGACCAATATCACGAAACCAAGAGTCATTCATGCTCATCTCAAGAACTCTCACATGTTCTGGTAGCTGACTTCGTGCATTTTCCCACTAAAAGCACAGTCAATTGAATTTATTTATTTTCACTCAGTTGAGAACAAATTCAAATCCCATAACAAAAACGTAAGACGTCAATTTGTTAAAATGTCGAACAACCTGAGCAGAGCTTGCACAGACAGTTACAGGCTCAAACTTTGAAATTGCAATTGCCACTTTGGTGAAAACAAGTTGTGCATGTAATGCATTGTCTCGCCAGTTATCCGGGCGCTCCTGCAAAGCAAACCATAAATACTTGATTCTATAACAGGCTTTAGGAGCTTTTCTCTTTTTTTCAAAAAAAAAAAAGAAAGAAGAGAAGAGAAGAGAAGAGAAGAGAAAAAATATCCACAATTACTGCTTGAAAAGTGAGAACCCCATCTGCATTACAACGACAAAAGGTAGGGAAAATCCCAACAAGTAATGGTATGGATCAACAGATTCTCGAATTTCTACAGGAATAAGATAGCTGTTGTGGTTCGTATTACGAAAATTAACACAATTTATCAAATGATATAAGTAAACCTATTCCTCTACTAAAAGAAAAGAAAACCTTTCTTTCTTTCTTTTTGTAAAAGGGATCTCAAGAAGAAGCTCAACAACGCACTCCGGGTGCGAGCACGTCCCAAGAAAAAACGAAACAAAAGAAAACAAACAGTCACTCTACTTAGAATCATGAAGTCGTCCTGCGGGACTGTTGGTTTTCCTATACTGACGAAAGCCTAGTAATTAGAAAAGAACCTACTTTCAGTCACTGTTAAAGAAAATGATTGATCACATCACAGTGAACAACACAATATAAAGTGGCAGTTAACAAGTAAAGGTTCTATATGTATGTATACTTACAGGCCAGCCCATCCAAGTCTGTGAGTGGGGCTCCCACTCTGCAGGCATGCTGTATCCATGAACAGCCGGCGCCTCTCTTATCACTACCATCTCCCTCTGTTGCATAGAGAGAGAATTCCGATTTCAGTTAAGTTGAAACAGATTGTAAAACAACGAATTCTTGGATTTTTTAAAAAAATAAAGGAGTACAAAATCCAAAGAGAACTTGAGTGAATTCTTCTCGCTTCAGTTTAAGTAAAGGCGAAGAACAGAGAGAGACTGCGCTGTGTTGATGTTTTGTGATTGGCTGGCAAGTAAAAACAAATACTGCCACAGAAACATTAAAATTTAGAAATATCCCCAATGACATGCTCCCACTACTTAAAGCGTGTTTGGTAGTGTGGTTCCGGTTGCTTTTCAAATAGTTTTTTATGTTGAAATATATGCTAATGATTTTATTTTTTTAAAAAAATCATTTTTAACATCAGCACATCAAAATGATCCAAAAAATACAAACGAAACTCAATTTTAACAAAAAAAATATATATTCAAATTTGGACGAAACGCAAGTACAACCGCACTACCAAACAATCCCTTACAATTAATAATTGTGGTGCTTCAGCTTCTTCTTCTTTTTTTAATTAATCTAATTTGGAAAGAAAGAAAAAACCAAAAGTGAGAGTATCAAAGTGTTAAACACGAGAAAATTGCATTGCCTTTCTCAAATACGAGAAAAAAGTGCTTTTGAGTTCACCTACTTTTTTTTTCTCTATTTCTATCCCTTTTTTTTTACATTTTTTTTTTGGTTTAAAAACTTATTTGAAAGATGAGAGAGAAACTCATCAAAAAATAACAAATAAGAGAAAGTTATTACTTAGTTATAATCTCCCACCAAAAAAAAACAATAGCCAATATGTTTTTCCTCTATCGAAATTCAATAAAGTTGATATTTCTCTCTAAACAAGCATATGAAAATAGATCAAGATTCATTTGGTATTTTATGGCTGATTTTTATTTTTTGCAAGTAACTTTGGGGTATTTTGGGCTTGGTAATTGGTTTTTCAAGGTTTATATTGTGTTTTAATAGTATTTTCACGTAAAACACAAGTTAAAATAAGTTTTTAAGATCTAAAAACTTATACCTCAATTTTTCAATCACTCGAGGTAATTAGAAAATAAACTAGTTAAGAATAGGTCGCCCACTATTATAAGTGACTTTTCGCCCAATTAAAAAAGAAAAAGATGACACATTATCAACTCTTAAGGAACAAATAAAAGAGAAACACAATCACAAGTCCAAGTTTTTCATTAAGGTCATGCATGTGGGCTTGGTCTTATTTTTATTTTTTATCTTTTTTAAATAGTTTTGTTTTTTAAATAGTGATTGGTCTTTTATAATTTTTTAGTTATGTGATTCTTCAAAAGATTAGTTTGATTTGTCTCAATTTTTTTCTTTTTTCTTTTATATGAATTAATTGTATTTGTATGAAATCTTTATAAAAACAAAAATTATTTATTATTAGTAACAACATTAGTCACTAAGATAAAATAAATGAAAACATTTAAAATAAAAAGAATAGTTGGTGTAATAAGATATCTTTTATTTTTATTATAATGATTAGCTTCATTTTTTAATATTTAATTAGGGTTAACAACTTTTATTTAATTTATTAGTCTATATATTCTTTAATTTATTTTATAAAGCATGAACAACATCTATTTTTCAATTAAAAAATAGAGATAATTACAAAAATCTCCTCTAGCTTACTTATTTTTTCACTTTCTCTATTCTTTCAAAAAATACACTTTATATCCTAGAGTTTATAAGACATTTTATAATCTTATTTTGACGTGTCAAGAAAAATATAAAAAAAATTGAATTATTTACAAGATTGTCATTATATTTTAACCAGTGACTAAAAAGCTCTTATATTAAATATTATAATTTTACTATTATTTAAAAAAGAAAACCCTTGATATTAGATCTTAAATGGACCATGAGGTTTCAGCTTAAAAAACCTTACCTGTGGAAACCTTTCCTTGCCTAGATACACCTAAACCAGATCACCTTCTTTGAACTCTACATACCTATGATGCTTATTTGATGTGAACCCCATGAATGTAAAGATTTAGAATCTCACGGTCAAATTGACCCTTTTCAAGAAAGTTAAATTTAGAATTGTAATTGAGCATGACACAACGATAATCTATATGTAAGCATCAAGACTATAAAAAAAAATGTACCTCAACCTAATGCCTATGAAGATACATGAACGAGTAGTATAAAAAATTCATAAAACTTGGTTAATTTTTTGATAAATCAAAATAACTCCATAAGGAACTAAGGGTAAAAGTAAACTCTCAATCACAAGTTTTATTTCTGAATAATCAATCCATCTTACTATAATTCAATTATGACCCCATTTGCTTTTGTTTTAATTTTTAAGGGGGTTAAATTTGAAACTAAAAGATCAAGAACTAATTTTATTAAGTGAGTGATTTGTCAAGTTATGGAAAAATTAGGGACTATAATGTGTTTTTCTTATTTTTCTCATATTCTTCGATTCAAAACGGATCATCGTGATAATTTTAATTATTTATTTTCAAATTTGATTTTAAAATCCTAATCAAACTTAAATTTCAGAAAGAGAATGAATTTGTTTAAGACTTTAAGTTCTATATACTCTAAAATCCTATATTATAAATATAAATTTCAGTGCATAGAAACGAGGGAGGATTCTAAATTAGGTGCAAAAAAGAAAAATCTATGTAGAGAGCAAATATAGATACAAAAAGAAACATAGTCCCGCTTTTCTAAAAAAAAACAAAGACTTAACAGCCGCCACCACTAAATAGAGCTTTTTTTCCTGCCTTTTGTTTTCAAACCCAACATTGCATCTCAAAGTCTCCAATATATCCATTTTCAAAAAACAAAAACAGAAACTATCACCATTGAAAAAGAAGAGAAACTCACATAGACCCATCTTCATCCCTCTTTCACTTAAGCCATCAACAACATTAGCCAAGTAGGTTCTTCCACTAGTCTTTTAAGCCATCGTACCATTAACAACATCTTTCTCATGGCTAGCTTATCCACTCTAACCTCCCTTCACCCATAATAACATTGCTGTCAACCACCGTGAGACATCACTAGTACTAACAGCCTCAACCTATCTACCAAATACTCCATCATCAATAGCAAGACCCATCTTTCTTCTCAAACCACCAGCTATAATCTTTCCTCTCCTCACCATGAAGCAACAAATGACTACCATCAAAGACAAAAACATTCAACCACCTGGAGAAAATAAAAACAAGAAGAAAAACATTAAGTAGAGAGAGTGGACAAAAAAAAGATCTAGAGAAGAGATAAAATTGATTGTTTAATGATTTTTTTGATTTTATAGGTAATAATGAAGCTTACCACAAGTAGGGGAAGGAAAATGAGGAGAAGAGTTGTCTAATCCAACGATTCTCCCTTTTAACTAGCAACAACGCATAGATTCACACGCCAACAATCATGGTAGCATGTGGGTTTTGCTACTATTTCTGAACATCCAGTGTATCCTAACAATTTCTCTAAGTATTTAGACCTTGTCTAAAAGGTGATATGCAAATTTTGGATAATTTTGTGTTTATGAAATATATTGTAAATATGTGTAATTGTTATATGTGTGTTTGTGAATTAAAAAGTGTTTGGAAGTGTGATCACTATTGTTTTTAAAAGTATTTTTTGCTTTAAAATATTTAAAAATAATATTTTTAAAAAATTATTTTTGATATATGCAGATTAAAACGATATAAAAAAATTTGAAGTAAGATGGTTTTTTTTAGAAAATCACGAAACACAGTTTCAACCATAGAAAGAAACAACCTTTTAGTAAAATATATGTGTGTTACATGATTTTTAATTATTTACATGTGTTAAAACAAATAACATAAAAATAATAATTAAAAGGAAAACAATTTTTAATTTTTTTGCATGTGTGTGTTGCATGATTTTTATTTTTTTTCATGTGTTAAAACAAATAACATATGAAAAAAATAAAAATACCATAAAATTAAAATAAAATCAAATAAAATAATATGTCTTTTAATAATATAGCATAAAAATACTATGGCTAGCATAAATTTTTTTAAAAAAAAAACAACAAAACAAAGAAGTCATTTTATGTTTTTAGCATTAAAAAATGTATTGTTTTTGCATGTATTTGTTTAGTTTTATAAAGTTTATTAAGCATATTAAAAACTTAGCCTAAAATAAATAGTCTTTGGGCCTACTTGGAAAAAAAAATCAAAATCCATCACTTTTTATTCTTTAAACAAAGACAAGGTTTTTGAATAAAAAGTTATCGTAAGTCTAATGATCATTTTAAAACTCAAATTTAGAATTGTTTGAATAAGTAGATTCATGATAAATATTTACCTCGTTATTTACTGACGCTAGAGTCATAAATATCAACCCCATGTATTTATTAACACTAGAGTAAGAAATATCAATCCTGGTATTTATTGATGCCATGGTTAAGAATATCAATCTTGAAATTATTGAGACTAGAGTTAAGAATATTATAGATAAAGCACAACAAACTTTAGCAATTTAAGATAAAACTAGCAATGTAGTCTTTTTAAGGTAAGATATTTTAGGGGTGATAAGATCTACTTTTTAGTATAATTAGTCTCTTGCCATTCTAAAGACCAGTCAAGGTTCCTAGTAATCATAATACTAGATGACAACTCTTTAAATAATCTTATCACAAACTTGTTCATGTAACTTTTTAAGCTGTGTTGTTCTTTTTTTTAGCACTACCCCTGAAATTCTAATTTATTGGAAGTGAAATTAAGTCAAATCTTGAATATTCTTAATAGATTCTGACTATATACATTTTGAAAATGATTATAACCAATATTTAGGGCAGTGGAATGATTAAAACAAACTCATCTTATGGGAAAATAAGATCCCAATTTTGAATATTCTTTTTCACCAAACTTTTTCAAAGACTTTCCAAACTCCGATTAGCAACTTCAATTACATAAATTTGTGTATGATAAATAGTGCTGAATTGAAGATGAGTTTTATAGAAAGTGTATTCTAAAAAGTCATGAACTTGGAATCTCAATCTAAAGTTATTATTTTTGAAATACCATGAAGCCTAACAATCTTCTTGAAGTATAAATCAACAACATTGGTAGCATCAAGTGTTGATTTTTAGAATTGATTTTTATTTTTATAATTTTATAATTTAATATTGATTGTTTGAAAATTGAGCTTTTTTATTTTTTATGAGGTCATCTCGAATCTCATGTTTAAAAGGTTAACTTAGGTTGATATCGGTCTTTTTTTAAAACCCTTTATTTTTATAATGATTTTCTTTCTTAATTTTATTATGACAATTAGGCTTTGTGATTTTCTTTATAATCCTCTATGTGGGGTTATTTTGGTTCCGAGACAAGGACAACAAATGATGATGGCTCATGGATCGAACTTGCTTTCTGTTAACATATGAGAGAGAAGAGCACAAAGAGGAGGGAGGGAGGGACGGGTGGGGCGGCTTGAAATGGGGGAAAGGGGAAGGGCAGGGGAAGCGGGGGGAAATAGAAGAGGGGCGGCTGGAAAAAGAGAGGGTAAATGGAGGGGGGGGCTGGAAACGTAGGGTTATGATATTTAGGTTTATAATATTTCTTTTTATACCTTTATTTTAGATTTAATTAAACCGGTTCGGTTTGGTCCGGTTCAATCGGTTTAAGTTTTTTTAAATCGGAACCGAACCGGGTGATTTTTCTTGTTTTATAATCGATTTATTCGGTTTTTTCTATCGATTCGGTTTTTTTTGGTTTTTTTGATTAGTCGGTTTTTTTAAACACCCCTAGTATACACTATCCAGTAACACGCTGTAAAGGACAACATCCATGGAAAAGGAGGTAACTTGAGAGATAGAAAGAGAGAGAGAGAGAACAGGAGAGGGAGGTCTCTCTCTCTCTCTTTTTTGTTTTTTTTTTTACGTTAAACAAAAAGTTGGGAACTGAAAACGGTACGCTCCACTTGTAGAGAAAGAAAGGCGAAGAAGAAAAGAGAAGAGCAGACTAAGAGAAGATTTTTGTGGTCATGATATCAGCAGCAGGACGTTTTATGGTCCACGTCCTATCACTTTCTGGAACCCATCCTCCTAATGAATGAACTAACGATCACTGTTAATCTCGTCCTTGTTGCCAGCCAATATAGAACAAGTCTACCCCATGACATTTCCTCCCACCTTCTCTTGTAATCACTCCACTCTTTAACCTAATAGTCCAGAAAAAAGAAGCCCAACAGCTTTCAAGTCCCTGTTTATAGCTCTGAACATCCAATAATCAAGAAATAAAGAAAGAGAGAGACGAAAGCAATATAAAGGTATATACATATATATTGCTTTCAGTATTATTTTTACTGATTTTATGTTCACTGCTTACAATGTTTATTCCTTAGAGTTGTAGTTGAAGTTTGATTGCAAATTTAAGCGGATTGCTACCCTGTCGAAATTTTTTTTTTATTCAGCATGATCATGACCCTGAAAATGATTTCTCGTAAAGAAGAACGATTTTGCTAAATAAGGGAATTCGGGGTTGCTTCAGAAACTTGTTGTTGTTGATAATGATATTTCTCTGTAGAAATTAGGATGGATGGTATTTTTATTTATTTATGTTTTAAAAGATAATTCGGTTAAATCTAAAGTACTGCAATGTTGTTTGTTCAACAGAGTAGTAAATGGCTCAAGATACTACTTCTCCGGGTGCTGATTCACCTAGGCGGCGTTCCGGTCTCTTGAGAGATCAGGTCCAAGCGGTTAAAAAGGACTCTGATCGCTATGAGATTGTTCCAATTGGAGAAACATTGTCGTTTGAGAAAGGTTTCTTTATAGTAATCCGTGCATGCCAGTTGCTGGCCCAAAAGAATGATGGATTAATATTAGTTGGAGTAGCAGGTCCTTCTGGCGCCGGAAAGACTGTATTCACTGAGAAGGTGCTCAACTTTATGCCCAGTATTGCTGTCATAACCATGGATAACTACAATGATTCAAGTCGAATCATTGATGGAAACTTTGATGGTAAAAATCATTTCTGTCCTTTAGCCTCATTTCAATAACTTCTTCTGGTGGCTCCGTCTATTTTCACTAATTGACTTTTTTTAAGGGGGATAGAATGAGTGACTTCCGTTTTGATTACCGACATGCATGGCTGTGTTTGAAAATGTTGTTAGGTGACCTCTGCTTCTACGCAAAGATGGTTGCAAATGCTCATGTAATTTCAAACATGGTAAAAGGACTGAAAGAGGATAAACTCTTTGTAGAATTTCTCATTGTTAAAATGAGTAATGTCACAGTTCTTATGTGTGACCAATAGAGCTAGCATATGTCAATTGCTGTAATGGATTGATGCCCTGGTAGATGAGTTCTTGGAGAGTCATTACTTGGCTTATACATAGCTGGTCCGATAGCCAAAGAAGCAGGATTATGGTTAGCAAAAAAGAAGAAATGTTGTAAAAAGGGCTTGTAGAAGAGTCAAAGTTTTCGCTCTTGTAGATTTGGTTCTACCACCAAGCGATAAGGGATAGTGATTGGAATTTGTCGTGATTAAAATAAGAAAGAGAAAAAGTTACATGAATGGTTATTAGGACACGAGGAGCTCTAGAGGATAGTTGTTGAATCTAATATAAGATTGGCAAAGTTTAGGACCTTAAGCTCAAAGTACCAGGTGTTTCAAGTGAACATTTGGAGAGCTCAATGAAGAAGTAAATTGAGGTAATTCAGGTAACAGCATAAATGATCTTATATATAAATTCCAAATGGTGGTGGATGCTTATTGTGGCAAATATGGAATGGCTTTGGCCATATGAGATCGTGGACAATTATGGAAATTAAATTATAAGCTCTAGAAAAACTGGTTAGAAATTTAACTATGGTAATCTATTTATGGTGAATATGAAAATGCTCTTGAAATTGATTTCTGGTGATGTAGTTTGTGTGTTAACTCAGTTTTGAGTGTTTGTAACCAGAAATAAAAAATAGAACTTAATTTTCAGTGAAAGGTGCTGAAGCTGTTTCCCAAACTATTGCAGTCATGATTATGGCTCACAGTATCACCCCTATGTGACATGTGGTTTTGGCATTTAGGACTTCTGACAATAGTGAATTTTCTTAGAAGTTCGCAGCAAACTAAGTGCATTGTTCTACAGTGCTTTCAAACAAGTGTCCTTCATTTATTCTCTGTTGCCTGACATCCTTTTACTTAAACATCTCAAGGCAGATATCATGCAAGATATCTTTGACGAAGATTTCTTGGTCTAGGTCTCCTGCACTTAGAGGAAGCGTCATTCTAGTTTGAGTTTAAGGTGTGGAAATATAGTTTAATCTCATTTAGCTGGTGGAAAATGTAATTTAAGCATCTTGTATCTATGACAATAAACTGCCGGTGCGCCAAACACACAATAGAAGGATTTAGTGGGTAGTCTATGAGGTGAGTATCCTGCCAATAATAAGGTTAGTTTTCAGTTGTTCATGCAGTTCAAATTCTTATGGTCCTTGCAAATTGTAATGAGAAAATTATTTGTGCATATTTTGTTCATCAGTTTAGGGCTGTTTTTAATCACTGATCCATCAACATAGTGATTAGAGAATGGGGATTCGCAGAATTCTAATGATTGTAATTTTTTGAAACAGACCCACGGTTGACGGATTATAATACACTTCTCGATAATATACATGGTTTAAAAGCAGGGAAACCTGTTCAGGTTCCCGTATATGACTTCAAGACCAGCTCTCGCATAGGTTACAGGTTCTGGTTCTGTCTGGCCTATTTTTGAATATATGAAAATTTTTTACCTGCATGTCATGCTATCTCTACTTGTTTTACCACCACAAGGAGAGGAGCCCAGGGATGAAATTAATTATGATGCATTCATGGAGGCCGCCATTTTTTTATGATACGCATTCAAAGAATGCCAGAACTGCTCATGGGACTTCTAGTTCATGCTTTCTTGCTATGTTCATGAGATCATCATCTCTGTTTTTTCTAATCTTCGCCACTTTTTCAGAAATCTATTTGTTCCTAGTAATAATTTCTCAGATATGCTTCTAACAGGACTGTAGAAGTCCCTAGCTCCCGCATCGTGATTATTGAAGGCATCTATGCCTTAAGCGAAAGACTGCGACCTTTGTTAGATCTTCGTGTGTCTGTCACTGGTGGTGTTCATTTTGACCTTGTCAAAAGGGTTTTGCGAGATATTCAACGCGCTGGCCAAGAGCCTGAAGAAATAATTCATCAAATCTCAGAAACGGTGATTGGCTGATCCAAGCTAATATATTATCTTGTAGCCTAACTGTGTACATTTTATCAGGCATTACCTTGATGTGTTTCCTATGATATCCATATTCTTTAGATTTTATGGTAATTCCTCTGCACTTATTTATTGTTGGCTCAACAGGTTTATCCCATGTATAAGGCTTTTATTGAGCCAGATCTCCAAACTGCACACATTAAAATCATTAACAAGTTTAATCCTTTCTCGGGGTTTCAGAACCCAACTTACATTTTAAAGGTAAACCTCCGTGTACTTCTTCCTTCTAAATTTATAATGGTTTCTCATTTTAAGAGCCATGGTTACATTCTTGTTTCATCTCTATATCTACTTTCTTTTGCTGCAGTCAACAAGGTCAGTGACAGTTGAACAGATTAAGACCATTCTTTCTGAAGAATACAAGGAAACAAAGGAGGAAACATATGACATATATCTTCTACCACCTGGTGAAGATCCTGAAGCATGTCAATCGTATCTAAGAATGAGAAACAGGGATGGAAAATACAATCTCATGTTTGAGGTTTGGATGATTGCAGATTAGCACCTTCTTTGACAAGTTTTGCAGTTGGAAATTATTATTATGAAATAGGTCTTTTTACCCCTTGTACACATACAATTAGTTGTCCTACTGCCCATAATTAATTAATTAATCGTGCAGGATATAAACTCCAATCATAGGTCTAGAATCAAATAACTCTGGGGCATGATTTCAGATTTATACTGTAATTTCAAAAAATTGACATTTTTCACTTCTAAGCTTTTGCTCTCTTTGCTTTTCTAGTAATGCCACACCTTATATACTTTGTTGACCATGCTGTTTTCTTGCTATTTCTTTACCCAGCCAGTGCTGATGTGTGAGCTGACCTTTTAGCCCGTGAAAAAAAAATTCTGTTATGCTCTTTGAGATTATAGATCCTAGAATTTCTTTGGTCGTCCATCATACAATGTTTCTATAATTTAAGAGAGCCGATGCTTTTATTTGGAGTCGTGGAATCTTGTGGTATTTGTCATCTTTCTCTCTCTTGTTCTACGGACTCATATAGACATCATGAAAATAAGGTGTACTCTTTTGACTCGGGCCATTTGTCTTAACAAATGTAATTTAAGAGAATTTGGTGCTGTCTTCCATAATATAACATTTGCAAATAAAGGAAAATTAATAATCTACATACAATCAATGATTAGGCGATTGCGTATGTTTTGACTGATATACATCAAGAAGAAAATGGAGAAACACTTTCTCTTAGGAAGTAGTCAAATGAAGAAAAAGTTTCAACAAATCTTAGACAGCCCATGTGGCTGTTTAAAAACTAAAATTAAATAACAAGTGCAGATACACCTCTGAAAAGAGGTATACCTGTATATGATAGAAATGCTTTGCTTTTTATTGCTCAATTAAACTTGTTCACTTGCCTAATTTCATTGTTAAGATTTTTGCTGAATAGTTTGTGGATACTAAGGGTGCTAAGAAGTTTGGGTTTCTGACCTTTATGCTTCTGTTTCAGGAATGGGTTACAGATAGTCCATTTATAATCTCACCTAGGATAACCTTTGAGGTTAGCGTACGTCTTCTTGGAGGGTTGATGGCATTGGGGTACACAATTGCAACCATCCTGAAAAGAAGCAGTCATATCTTCTGTGATGATAGGGTTTCCATCAAAACTGACTGGCTAGAACAACTTAATCGCCACTATGTTCAGGTACTACATGCTGCTCTCCTTTTATTGCATTCTGTTTTATGATTCCACTTTTTGACATGGACGAACACTCTGTCTTTTTGTGCTGTGATTCAATTATTAGCTTTTCTATAGTTGTTTTGCTTTCATGATCTTGCCTGCGTTTCAGTTAGGATCTCTTTTCTCAATAGTTTTCTGTTCTAATCTCTCCAACTTATCTCACAACTTGGCTTAACTATGCTTTTTTACATAATTCGCTCATTTGAGTTTCAACTTTCTAGCCAGTTGAAAATCCAAGCCAACTGCTGCTATTAAAATAGTTGTGTTGATCAACTGACTGCATTACCCCATCGCCTTACTATTACCAGGGTATATATGTGATTGCTTACATACTCTATATGTGTCTATATTGTGGGTCTACACAGTAAGGACACAACACTTTTATCTCTTTCCTCTTCTTTCATTTCTCTCCCTTCATCCTTTCTTCTTCCTCTTCTCCTCCTTTCTCCATTTTCAGTTATTTCAATCTAAGAAAACCAACGTGGTGGTATCAGAGCACTAAGAACACTAACAAAAGTCAACCTTATGCTGACATTAGTGATGACATCGTGATGATGTGCCTTTTCCTGTTTTTGAAAGCTCTTTTACCCAGCAACTAAAGCCATATGGTTTCAACAAAAATGATGTCATTTACTTTGCTAACTTGTAGAGAGATTGCTTGATAGAAAGGTATCCACTTTTAAGGATTGTTTTGATCAAGATATTTGGCATTTTTGAAGATATGCATTGTTACGGAGATAATTTGGGGATTTGATATGTACTATTTTAGAGATGTTTACTTACCTTGTATAGCATTTAGGTGCTGGAAATCTGCCATTAATACTTACCTTGTATAGCATTTAGGTGCTGGAAATCTGCCATTAATACTTACCTTGTATAGCATTTAGGTGCTGGAAATCTGCCATTAATTATGTAAAACTTCTCTTTATAATGAAGGGAAACCCTATGGAAAGGGCATTCAGACCAATTTTGTCATACTGAGTTTGTCTTGATTTTTAAGGATTAGCAAAGTCAAGTAGTCTCATGTAGAGTTGAGATTGATTTTGGTTCAATTGTACTAGTTTTAAACATGACAAAAGTAAGTTCAGGGGGAACTTGAAAAATTATATTAGCAAGAGTAATGGAAGTCGAGTTAGAGCTTTTGGTGATAATCCCTCATTTCATACCAGTCCTGTTAAATTAGATGGAATCAATTATCTTGTTTGGTCGCATTCATGCCTATTATTTACCAAAGCCCAAGGATTGTATGATTATATAACAGAAGAACAAGTAAGGCTAGCAACAACTGACCCATCACTTAATCGATGGTATTCGGAAAGCTCATTAGTTATGTCTTGGCACATTAACTCCATGGAGCCTTCTATTGCTTGTGGTTATCTACTCCTTGCTTCTGCGTCAAAAATGTAGAGTGTTGCTAATTAGACATACTCTTAACTTGGTAATGATACCTAAGTTTTTGAGCCATGTAATAAGATACAAGAGACTAAACAGGGTGGGATGATTGTAGCTTAATATTTTGCAGAACTCAACAGTTTATGGCAGAAGTTGAATTTCTATCAAGATTTTCAAGTTGATTGTCCAAATGATGCAGCTAAATTTCAGAAGTTAGTGGATAAAGAAAGAGTTTACAACTTCTTTGCTGGACTCAATATGGAGTATGATCAAATTAGGGTTTAGGTTCTTGGTAAGATAAGGATCATTTTCCTTCATTAAGACAAACATACTCATATGTTTAAAATAAAGAGAGTAGGGGGAATGTTATGTTACAACATGTAATTCCACATAGATCAACCATGATTGTCCATTTTCCCCGATGGGATAATAAAGGACAAACTCGATTTAGTGATCAAGGAATATCAGACAAAGAGCAATTGAAATGTGATTATTGTAGGTGTACTAGACACACTAGAGAAACCTACTAGAAACTTTATGGATGTTCTACTAGGGGACATGGAGGAGAAAGGGTTGGACTTATCCGATCACAAGCTCACATGTTAGTGGTGACTGAAATTACAGCTTCAGGTGGAGACTCAAATTCTTCCACTCTTTCTAAGGAGGATTAGACATCTGATGACCAAGCTTGAATCTCCCTCCAATTTCTCATCCAACTTTGCTCATACAAGTATAAATGTCACAGCTCTAAATAATTCCACTAGCTGATTCTAGTCCATGAGTTACAGATTCAGGAGCAAATGATCACGTGACTAGATCTTCCGAACATTTTTTTATCTTATTATCTTATTCAGGAGCAAATAATTCCACTCTATGTTTTGTTTCCGAGAAAGGTTTAGTTTAATGCACTCTGACTTTTCTCGTCTTCAATTCTTCATGTTCCCTATTTTTCTAATAATTTGTTTTCTTTTAGTAAAATAACAAAAGTTTTAAATTGTAAACTCTCATTCTTTTCAAATTAATTTGTGTTTAAGGACTTAGAAGACAAGGAAGGTGATTGGCTATGGTAAAGTGGAAGATAACTTGTATCTATTGAATGTGGATTTTGTTAATCTGGTTGGGACAAGTATAGCTAGATATACTTTGAAATTTGATTCTTCAATGATTGCTCAACAACAGTTATATCAATGGGAATAATTGTTTAGGGCATTGTTCTTTTATATCCTTAAATAGGATCTTTCCAACCATGTGCAAACACTATAATGTGAAAGAACTTATTATATGATGTATGAGAATTTGCAAAGCATACATGTTACATATTCATCTATTAATAAGAGAAGCATTGTGCCTTTGACATTGATTATCTAGAGACATTTGCTCTTTTGTAGTTCCTCCTAATGTGTTTGGTTGTGTATGTTTTGTTCAAGATCATCAACAAATAGTTGGAAAATTAGAATCTAAAGCTCCAAAATGTGTATTTATTGGTTAATCTGCCACTCAAAAAGCTTATAAATGTTATCACCCTCCTTGCAAAAAAACATTTGTTAATATGAATGTGACATTTTATGAAAGTGAGGCCTATTTCACTGAGTCATCTCTTCAGGGGGGAGTGGTATAAAGGAATATCTGACTTTGTCCTTGTTTTCTTCATAGACTTCTAAATTTGATTTAGAAAATG
Organism: Populus alba x Populus glandulosa; assembly: GCA_033617975.1. NCBI lineage: Eukaryota > Viridiplantae > Streptophyta > Magnoliopsida > Malpighiales > Salicaceae > Populus > Populus alba x Populus glandulosa. The sequence goes on from CM066157.1 coordinate 6,410,853, forward strand.
GAAGTGAGGGGGGAGAAAGAAAAAGATAATTCTATAGATGAGGAGAAAGAGGTGAGGACTAGAAGTAATGAAGGAGAAGAAAGATATAATATCTCAAAAGATGGGGAGAAGAAGATCTTGACTTACTCTCGGAGGAAGCCAATAGATAAAGCTATTTTGCATACTCGACCAAGTCAATAGCCAACCTTCGATACAATGTCACAATCTTCTCCTTTTGGTATACCTCCTATCACCATTTCTGAGTTTTTTGTTCATAGTTTTGATGCTAATGATCTTCCTTCAAAATTGTATTAAGTATCCTATATGTAATTTTATTTTTTATGACTCTTTTATCTTCTTCGTTTAGAGCCTTTAAATGCTCTTTGTTTTCTACTTTAGTTAGACATGCTTGGAAGAAAGCTTTAGGGGAACCAAATTGAAAAACATCTATAGTGGAGGAAATGAATGTGTTGGCAAAGAATGACACATGGAAGCCTACCACTTTTCCTACTGAGAAGAAACATTAGGATGTAAGTAGGTTTTTGTTGTTAAACAAAAACTTGATGTGCTCAAAGCAAGACTGGTGTTAAAAGGCTTCACTCAAACCTTTGGCATTGATTATCTGGAAACATTTGCTCCAATAGCAAAAATGATCACTATACGGTTCCTTTTATCTTATGCTGTAAATTTGGGTTGGGATTTACAACAATTAGATGTAAAGAGTGCCTTTTTTGCATGGAGATTTGGAAGAAGAAGTTTACATGGAGATACCCTTGGTCTTGCTTGCAAAAGGACAGAGAAAAGTTTGTAAATTGAAGAAAGCCTTTTATGGGTTAAAACAACCTCCACGAGCTTGATTTGATAAATTTAGCAAAATTGTAGTTAGTTTTGGGACAAACAAAGTAATGCAGATCACACTTGGTTCATTAAACATTGCAATGGTAAGACCATGACTTATTGTATATGTTTGATAATATTGTGGTGACAAGAAATGATTCTGAAGAAATCACCTTGTTGAAGGTTTATCTTGCCCAGAGGTTTGAGATTAAGGGAAAATTATGATAGTTCTTGAGAATTGAACTTGCTTGATCAAATAAGGGCTTCTTCATTTCTCAAAGAAAGTATATCCTTTATTTACTTACATACTTACATGGACTGAAATGTTGTGCAAAACTATTGATTCTCTTATGGAAACCAACCATCACCACAAAGGTTGTATAGGTGAGCTAATGGACAGAGGGAGATATCAAAGATTAGTTGGGAGGTTGATTTCTCTCTCCCATACTCGTCCAAACATAGCTATTTAGTCAATGTGGTTAGTCAATTTATACATAATCCTCGCTCACCTCATCTAAATATTGAATATCACATTCTTAGATATTTGAAGTCAGCTCTTGAAAAAAGACTGTTATTTTCTAATAATGGTCATTTGATGATGGAAGTCCTTATTGAAGTTGACTAGACTAGATTTCCAAATGATAAAAAGTCTACATCTAGATATTACTTTTTTATTGGTTGTAATCTAGTTTCATGTAGAAGCAAGAAACAAACAGCTGTGGCAAGGTCTAGTGCAGAGGCTGAATATAGGGCTATGACACATGGAGTCTGTGAATTGTTATAGCTTAAAAATCTGATGGAGAAACTGAGAATTACAAGTGATAATCTTGTTTCTTTGTTTTGTGATAACAAAGTTGCCATTAATATTGCTTATAATTTAGTTACATCACAAGACAAAGCATATTGAGATTTATAAATACTTTATCAAGAAGAAAATAAATGATGATGGGACAATTTGTATACCTTTTGTAAACTTTGAAATCAATTTGCTTATCTTTTTACTAAGGGTTTTTGTAGTAGGATGTTTCACTCAATTTCCTGTAAAATGGGCATCAAAGACATTTATGCACCATCTTGAGGGGGGTATTATCAAGGTATTTATGTAATTGCATACATGCTCTATAGTGTGTGTGGGTCTACACAATAAGACATACAACACGTCTATCTCTTTCCTCTTCTTTCATCTTACTCTCTTTCTTTTCTCCTTCTCCTTTCTCTATTTTCAGTTATTTCAATCTAAGATAACCAACGCTTACTCATCACGTTTTCTTTGGCAATAAACTGATGTAGATTTTGTGCATCGAAGAGACAATAACAACTCATTTGTTCTGTTTCTTTAGAGATGGTGGTTTTACCTTTCTAGTATACAATCCATTATTATTAGCTTATTGGCTAAATTTTGCAAAGCTTGGATCTAATTAAATCCATGTTGTTCATGGGAAGGTGCAAGGTAAAGAGCGTTTGTACGTTAAATATGTTGGGGAGCAGCTAGGCTTGGATGGCTCATATGTTCCTCGCACATACATAGAACAGATTCAGCTAGAGAAGCTTGTGAATGATGTCATGGTATGATTCTTTCAGCTGAAAATATATTCCCGAGTTGCGCACAATCCTTATCTGATCAATCTGCAGGCATTGCCAGATGATTTGAAGACAAAGCTCAGCATCGACGATGATTTGGTTTCAAGCCCTAAAGAAGCCCTTTCCAGAGCTTCTGCAGACAGGAGAAATAAGTATCTGGGCCGGTATTCTCTAGTTCTAGCACATGGTTTGATTTATCTTCCCTCCTAAACAAGAAAGTTAAAGGAACAAAATAAATAAATAAACAAAAAGGAAAGATAGGAATATCAAATAGGTAGGCGTTTATTTGGGTATTAATCTTGTTCCTTGATAGGATGATTGCTTGAGAATGAAATATCACTCGACTTTCAATTGAACTGTACATGTATGGAAATTCAACTGTTTATTTCACACACTCTCACTCAGAGTAATCAAGAGTCCTAATTTCAAAATTGTGGAAATGGAAGCCATATCTGCAAAGCTTTTATTAGGCTAATACTAGCAATCTATGAAACTAACATGGTTCATCTGACAATACATAATGTGCAGCAGTTTGTCACTCTCATATTCAAATCAACGGGAGAAGAATCTGTCCAAGCTGACAAGACTTGCTGTTAATAATAGAAGATTTGATGGAAGAACTATAGAGTCACCTGCTGCAGTTGCCAACCAGGTGAGTATATTCCTGGCATCAGAGGCATCTAGATAAAAGGCATTATAATGGTCTCTTTCCTCGGCATTCTCAGCAGTTATTCAGCTGTTGACATAATTGAGAAAATATCAGTGTTGAACTTTCTGTTATTCATTCTCTAGAACATAGGAAGATGATTGTTTTAAGTTCTTGTCAAACTTCTTTTAGGTAGTATGTTCCCTAGTTCTAGTTAATTGTTCTTCCTCTTATATGGGTTTGTTATGGTTCGTGGTAAAACAATTCTTGCCAGTCAGATCCAACTTGCTAGAGAATGCACTCTTGTTCCTTTTGATTTTTTCTGACTAGAATGGTTGGCTTTCTTCTGTCATATTTTTTCTGTTTTCATTACCTGCATCCCTTCTGAATGTAACTTTTATTTTTATTTTAATCATAATTTTATCTTCTGGAATGTTTCAGGGTGTCATTACTCAACTCTCTGAGCAAATTTCCACACTGAACGAGAGGATGGATGAGTTTACATCTCGCATCGAGGAGCTCAATTCGAAGTTTTCCACCAGAAAAGTTTCAGCTAGCCAACAAAATTTGGCTTTGCAGGGCGAACCCTGTAATGGATCTGGACCAACTTCTCTATTTGTTACTGGCCTGGGAAATGGCTCGCTAACTGGATCGATACTGCCAAATTCTTCATCTTCTTCCCAGTTAACTAGGGAGTCTCCACTAATGGAAGAGGTACCACAACTTTATCTCTTAGAGTTTTTGGCATGAAAAAGAGAGTAAAATCACGAGGTTAACTATAATAAGGTGGATGTGTGCAAGACTAATTTCTACATGATATTCATGAATATGGAACAACCTTGTTCAATTGAACTACAGTAGATATTTCTCCGGCTTTTCTTTTGAGCAAAATGTGCTACAATAGTAGGCCTTTTATGTTTTACTTTTGGGTTCAAGTTCTTGAAATTTGTTGAAACAACAAAGAAAATAGGTGTAAAATTCTCACTTGTTAGAAATAGTGGAACAACTTAACAAAGTGACATTATTTTCATTTGAACAGGATAGGTTAGAATAGTAGTGTTTATATCGTATACTTTTGGAATAAAGTTTTGTAAACCGTCTTAAACATAACAGAAAACGTGTAATTTTTTTGTTGGGAGTAGTGAGGAGAAACTATCCTTGTGTGCTCGGAAAACTACATCAAGGAAATAGTGAAGAGAAACAATCCTTGTGTGCTAGGACGACTAGTGGATGATTTATATGGATTTAACTGGATATAAATTATACCTTCTGGCAATTTTCGAGATTAAAACTCAATATGTTTTTGATTTTCTAATTACCATGTTAACAACACTCTTTGCTAAAGAAATTGATAGACTAAATTCCTTGGATTAGAGGTGTATTAAGCGTCTTTAGCTCTCCCTCTTCATGCTTGAGAATTGGAATAGCAGTTGACATAATGGGGAGTAGGTTTATAAGGGTTTGATCTGTTTGGGATAATGTTGTCGAAGTGACTTACAATCGATCAGCTGTAGCATGTTCGGAAATGGTGCGAGTCAACCTCAGCATTGCTTCCATCTGAATCTTCTTTGATTGCCACCACACATTTAACTCCCTGTTCTGTTTTCCTTTGAAAACTGTTTTGTTTGATTGTTGAAGCCATGACCTGAACAGGTTCTTCTAATTGCACGGGGACAGCGTCAAATAATGCACCAATTAGATAATCTAACCAATCTTCTGCATGAACACCGGGGAGAGAGGTCTCGTGCAGATACCATAAACAGTACAGTCGACATTGATTCCATCACCTTCCCGCTTATTTTAGCTTTAGCAGTTGGGGGCTTAGGTGTGCTTCTGTTCAGCAGTATGACCCCCAGAAAATGATTTTTTAGGCAAAGCAGATGTTAGTCTCACCACATGTACTCTTTGTTCTCTCCAGTTCTCACCTCTATATAATACTGTATAGGCTTCTTGTTGTTAACCATGTTGCCGAGAAAGATTTCTTAAGGTCATGGCTCTCTACTATTTGTGCTCCTAAGGAGTGTTACAGTTCAGAAAGAAGTAATATTCATATTATTTGTGGGTGTTTGCGAATGCTCGATTATCTCTCATGTTCAGTTTTTATTTGAAACGATGCAAAAACGGGCTTGAAGCCTGCCATCTGAAATTGAGTTAATCAAATAATCTCCCCTCAAACAACTCCATTCCACGTTGTGAGTAGCAGCACTCAAAATTGTCGGGGATTTGAAACGGGAAACCATAAGTGTTTTGCACTGAGAGCGACCACACAAAATCATACCAGCCACTCCATCATTCCCTGTAATAAATCCCCCCCTCATTTGGAGATTGTGCCACAAAATCTTGTTCTCAAGGTGGCTTGAAAGAAATCAAGATCAACAAAGCCAGCTAAAACCCCTCTTGTCTAAATATAAAAGAAGGATCATATTCTAATCACCGATTCCTTCAACCAGTAGCTAAAGAAACTGAAACAAGTAGAAGAAAGAAATACATAGTAAAGGAAAGACAGTCTATTGGCCAGATTATCACACCCCCTCTCCAGGACCCCTTCCAGTTTCCCTTTGCTTCTCCAGTTCCATCAAGCTTAAACTTAGTCATTAATAATGGAACTCCAACTCCCAAAAAGGTACAATAAGAACAAAAAGCAAAGAAAACAAAGTTAAGGGCCAAGTTGCCTGTGCCTTCCTCCGCCTATTGATGATACTAATAATAGTAATACTACGGACGGAACATACGGTCTGCGCTCAACAATGGTTTAACTCTTGGACCCCAAGAGTTGCTTTCAGGGGCTGCTTCGATCAGAACAGAAGAACATATTTTCAAAATAAAGTGTAAAGTTAAGGAAACTATCAGAGTGATTTTTCCTAATTGAGAAATCAAATAGTCATTATCGGTATATATTATAACGTCTAATTGAGAAATCAAATAGAAAAGGATCGAGTAGATAGTTCACAAATCAGATCTCCCCAACTTGGGACGTTGGATTGTACGAATTGAAATCTTCATATCATTGAATTACTGACAGACCACTAACTGGTTGGAACACGTTGTTGTAGTGGGGGTGGGGGCTTCGTTGAAGGCACTACAGTCTCTGGCTAAGACATTTCCACTACCAATTTACATTCAGAGACAAACACATGGCCTCCTTGATCCTATTTTGTCCAAAGTTAATTAGAGCACATGGGAAGAGAAATAACTACAGGTTATTATTGAGGATCGGATCATGTTAGCATCACCGGTACACAGCACAGTTGCAAGACTGATTGACATCATATGAAGCTCAGATCACATATGCTTTAAATCAGCCATAAATTCTTGAATATCCTCTACTGTTGCATTTGGGAGACCTAGCAAACAAAAGGAAGTATCAGGAAACGCAAACTTTTAATTCATCATGCAATCATATCAAGCTTGCCAGGCACCAAACAACAAAATTGTTGCTAGTTAATTTTACCCTTCCTGTAATTTGATGCCAATAAATCTCTGTTCGGATCATTAATCCTCTTTGCTCTAATGCATTCTAAGTTTTCCACCTTTCTGGTCCTCATCTTCTCCATTTTTTCATGAAGTTCGGACATGGTTGACAACATATCTGTGAGAAGCAATTGTCAATAGCAAATTGCAGAACTAATAAAAATTACATAACAATTTGTCCTATGAGGAATTTCAGGGATATAAACAGCTAAATGAGTTGAGTTTAAAAATAATTATATGATCAACTAAGAGTTGTCATAAATCCTTGCATCCATATATGAAGTTCTTCATTGGTGGCTTTGAAGTTCCTGATAGCACAAGATAAATCACATTCACAAGGTCTAGCCTCCTAGCACGTTGCAATACACTACAAGGGAAAGGGGGGAAAGAAGAAAAAAGAGGCATTTATTCTAAAGAGCACTATATCAGGGAAAACTTCTTCACAAGCCTCAGCATAGCTCTGCAACCAATTCTGTGTTGGTTCCAAATACATTTTTGAAAGACTTAAAGCTGGTTAAACATAATTTACAGGAAAAAATAAAATCTAGGGAAAAATAAAACAGCAGTACTGAATATTCTAAAGACTCAAAAAGTTAGAAAGTGTGTGCATAGCACTAAACCTCCTAGAACATGAAGCACAGCTCATGATATTCGGAATATCAGTGTGCTATTTAAGGGCTTTGGTTTACATAAAACATTGGAAGCAACAGTACCTTAGGCATACATGGCGGTGACACAGAAATGGGAAACAAAATTGACAACAGTGTTCTGTTTCAAAACAGTGGAGATTGTTGCCAACAATAATGACTGCTATGAGCAAACAAAACCACAAGTAACAGAAAACTGGAAAAGTCCACCTCAAACAAAAACTTGCTTTCTGAAAATCTCAAAGCATTGTAAACATGTAATCACCAACATATTTAAGGCTTCAACAGTTACCTCGATACATGTCTTGCGTAGAGGCTTGGTCATATAATAGCAGGGCCTCACTGACAAGTTCTGCACAATGATCACTTGAAGCGGATTGCCTTTCCAAGGCTTGGAGCTCATGATTCAGCTCAGAAGACTCCTTTCCTACCTGTAGAATATATTTACATAACAAAAACAATCAAGAAAATAAACAGAACAGGAAACCACGCATGGATGGAAGTTTTTGCTCTACAGCAAGTTGTTCTTACCATAGTAAGCCTGTTCCTCAAGATATCCAACTGTGCATCCAGATCAGGATCAGAAAGCAAATCTTGACCCATGAAAGTTTCACCTGGCGACTCCTATAAACAACATTACAACAGATGTTAGATCCAACTAGATCACAAGGTAAACACGATTATCATTGCCCATACCAAGAGAAAGAAATCATGACAAGGAAATACAAGAAGAAAAACGGAAGCGGATTGTTAAAAAACTGATCAATAGCACCTTCCATCTTTCACATTTACTGTGCTGAAAATATGCATCCCATTCCATGTAATTATTCCTCATCATGTCCAGTTGATGAACATTCCCCTGTGCCTCTTAAGACTATGTACACTAGGCTAAATTCTATTCAGCCAGTTAAGCTGTTGATCAAGTATCTATTTAACCGCGCCTCACCTGACATGAACGCCAAGTTTCAAGAGGTACAATGAATTGAAAGTGATGTAACAGAGATATAATACTATCCTTTGTAACTGACAAGTGTTGAAATGGGGTATGACTAGAAACCATGCAGAGCAATCCGATAAATGGAAAGTTGACACAACAGAAACTTAAAATACATGAAAAAGCGAAAAAAGAAACCGAGGCAAATATCATGAGGAATGAAGAGCTGCAAGGATTGGTTAAGAGAGAACATACAGTTTGAGGTAAAGAGAAACCCTCAGGAACCGCAAAAACATGGTGAAGACAGTACTTCTCCCACATACCCAACCGCGTATCCAAGTCCGATTGTATCATATCGCGGATGTAAGCAATTCCCTTTTTTATGAAATTCGAATAACATCAGGCTAATAATTAACCTCAGATCCAATAAATTAAGAGAGGGAAAAGAAAAAACCTCGCTTATAAATTGGGATCTACTAGTGCCGTCAGTTTTCAAAAGGGTTGATGCTTCCCTATGGGGTGGCAAAAAAACAAGAGTAATTAGTAACATGATTAGAGAAAAGAAAGAGAAACGGAAACGGTACTGACTGGTGGAAGAAATGGAAAGCGTCGTCCAGCAAATCGTCGACGGTGTTTAGGGTTTCGTTGATGAAAAGTTGGGGGTTCAGATTTAGGAATTCGAACACTGCCTCGCTTTCACTGCCTTCCATCTTTCTAATTCTATTTTTTTTTTAAAATAAAAAAAATCCCTTCTCCAGGATGACAACTATAAGTATCCTTACTCTGATACTGTCTCCATTTCCAGGACTTTTTTTACTTTTATTTTTATAGAAACTAGCTGAAGATGGGGAAAAACACTCGATTAATTTGAATATAGAAGTGGAGGGGAAGCCGATGGAGCTTCATTCTCTTACTTTTATTTTACTTTTATCGTTACTTAATCCGTTTGTTCCACGGGACGTAATTTTTTAAAAAACACTTACTGCCTTTCATGAACAATTAGTAGCTTGTTTTATGAAAAAAAATTGTAGGAGAAGTTAGAGGAAATATTTTTTGTTTGTTTTGATTTGATTTTTATTAAATAAATAAATTTTTTTTAAAAAAATTTAAAATCAGTTTAAACTGATCAATTTTAGTTTTTGTTTAGTTTTTTAAGATAAAAACCGTTTCAAATCGGTTTAGATCAATTTTTTTAGTTTGACTCGGTTTTGACTCGGTTTGGCTTGATTTTTTCGATTTCAAGTTTATAAAACTGAAATCGAACTAAACCAGTCATTTTTTTTTTTTAATTTTGATCGATTTTTTTTATATAATTTAATTTTTTCAATTATTTTTTTTTTCTGATTTTCTCGATTTAATCGGTTATTTTACTTATCTCTACCCCTAGTAAAAACATGTGTATATATAAAATATAAAATATAATCTTAAACTTTATAGATTTAATTTTTGAGATGCATCAATGGATTCTAATGATGCCATGTAGAATATATAATTATTTTTAGTGGATAATATTAAGGTTATCCAAATTAATAATTAATTAAAAATCAAAATAATTAAACTAGTATTATTCTTAAACACAAACTTCTAAATTAGAGTTAATAAAACTTTAATGTCAAAGAAAATCATCTTACAAAAAAAAAAACTGGTTACTATCTATACATATTCTCATTGCTCGTATTTTATCAAACATTATTTCTATCTTTTTTTTTTCATTATGAATTCTATTTAATATTATATTATATTTTCTTTTGTTAAATTAAACGCATGAGTTATAATTTTTTTTTTTTTTTAATTTGTCTTTGAGACGTTGGAGAGAACCAGACATGATCAAAAAGACCATATAAATACTTGATCTAAAAAAAGAAAAGAAAAGAAAAAAAAGCTGTCACTCTCCAGTAAAAAAAAGAAATTGACGGCCAGAAATGTTCTCAAAATTCCGAAACGCAACCGATAAGGCAAGAAAGCTTGCAATAGAACACCAAAATTGCTTACTACCTTTCATTCCCTGTTTCAGAAACCTCATAAACATGGTAGAGCAGCAGAATTCATCTTCTAAAGTTCAAGCTTCATATGAGCTCTGCAGAAAGACCTTTACACCCTCGGGGGCACCTCCTTCTTCTAGTGCCATCCAGAAACTCTGCTCTCTTTTGGGTATTTCTCTTTTTCTTCCTTTTTATCTTTTATGTATTTTTTTTCTCCTGTTTAGTTGAGTTCTGAAGTGGGTTTTGTGAATTTGTTTTGAAGCTGAACGTGAAAAGGTGAAGGCTTGTACAATATTTTTTCTTCTTTATTAGTTATCCCTTAAATCTTTATTTGGAATTAGAAAAATCAAACAAATTTGTGGTGTCATGATATAAGGATGAAAGTATGAAATGGCAAACAATAGCAATAGAATTGGAGGAGCCAATACGTTATTTTTGCTGTTTGTCACGTCAATATATGGATTCCCAAATTTCCATTATAATCAGAGGAACGAATTGTGATTCATTATTTAGATTATTACAAAATCTCCTCGCCTGTTGTGCAGACACATTTGGCCCTGCGGATGTAGGGCTTAAAGAGGAAAATCGAGATGATCGAGGGCATGGCATGCTTGGACTTAATCGGTTGAGCAGCGTTGCTCGATGGGCTCAACCAATAACATATGTAGATGTCTATGAATGTGATAGTTTTACAGTGAGCTTTACCTCTTCTCTCTCGATTATAATTTGTTCTTGTTGGGATAGCTGTGTGCTTCGTTGTTTTTCATTTCGGTTATATACATATATATATCAATTCCTTGGCAAAATTTGATAAGTAAAGTTAAATTAATTTAGGAACATTTCAGTTCTTATAATTTCTTCCTGGCATGTGTTTGTGCTTGCTGATTATCAAAATATTAATGCAGATGTTCTCCTTAATATTGTTTGAGCCTGCATTTTTATTTTAATTATATATTCTGGATTTTAAATCTGAAAGCAGATCAATGTTTAAAGTTTCTGACATGATGATTCTATGTACGCAGATGTGTATATTCTGCTTTCCTACTTCTTCTGTTATTCCACTCCATGACCATCCTAGCATGACTGTTTTCAGCAAAGTTCTATATGGTTCATTGCATGTCAAAGCTTATGATTGGGTTGAGCCTGCGTGTTACCCAAAAAGCGAGCCTGGTTATCCTGCAGGTTTGCCTTTTGAGAACCTTTTTATCATCTGCCCTGACAGTTTTAGAACTCACAAACTAACATTTAACTTTTTTTTTTCTTGATTATTCCATAGCCTTCCTCCACTAACCATCAAGAATTGGAATAGTTTGTGCGCTCAAATGGGCTTCAATTCCATATCATCAACAGTTATTGGAGTACTTTTTTCTCATAACTCTTAGTTTAGGTCCAGCTTTAATCAATAATTTTACATTATTGAAAGCAAGATCAAATAGAAATGAAAATCCATGGATTCAAATGCGTTTTCTGTTAGTTGTCCCCTCAATTTATGGAACATACGTAAAAGTTCCTCTATTTCCTTTTATAACCATTGGTTGAAACCTGTTGATCTTTTAACCCTATAATCTGACCTCATTTTCTCCTGATTTAGATAGAACATTATCCATCATGCATCACCAATACATGCTCAGATATGTTCATGGTGGTTGGAGTTAGCGTTTTTTCTATTTAACCAAATGCTGAGCAGACTAGTAATGAAATTGTTGGCCCAATACATAGATAATTCTCACTTGTTCCATGCTCATAATAGAGACAGGTTTTATTCAGAACTATATTTTTCAGACACAACATGCCTTATTATGTGTATTTGTATGTGTGCAGGTATGTAAATATGTATGAATGTATGCATATATGAATCAATGTGTGTATGTATCTATGAGCATATGTGTGTACTAAGAATTTCTCGGTATAAGTTTGTTGGAGAAACCCACTGATGATGTCACTGCTAAGATGGTTGGCCTGTCTGCTAGAATATTCTAGTTTTCCCTTTGAAGCAGCCCCTTTATCAGCTAAATTATATGCCATCATTTAGCTGTGTTTGGAATTGAAGTTGGTCTGCTGGATTATACTTTCAAATTCAAACCAATTATGAACTACCCACCAAATATATTTAGGCCTTTTAAAATTGCATGATCATGGCTTTGATTATGGGACTGACTGAACATTGTGGACTACTGTCCCTGCAGTTGTAGCATTCACTAAAATTTGATGGTAGCCATGCCTTATGCTGTTGTCTGGTTTGTTTTGCTTTAGTTTGGTATAAAAGGAGTAAAATAGGTGTCAGTGGCTATAGGGACTCTATTTTATGTGTTTCAGTGTTCGAAATGAATATAAATATGTGCAGACTAATGGATGCGTATCTTTGGCAGTAAGGTTGGCAAAGTTGACAGTAGATAAAACTTTAACAGCTCCATGTGAGACGTCTGTATTGTACCCAAAACGTGGTGGGAATCTGCATTGTTTCACTGCAGTCACCCCTTGTGCTGTGCTTGACATTCTTACACCTCCATACAGAGAAGATGTAGGCAGAAAATGTACTTATTACCATGACTATCCTTTTTCCACCTTCTGTAAGTAACCTTTATTTGTTTTCATTATTATCATTACTATCATCCATGCCTTTTCTTTTGTGTCCATTGCTGCTCTTCTACTATTCTTGCTGCATATATAAGTTGAAGCATGTAACATTCATATTGAATACTTGTTTAACCATGCAACAAAGCTGAATAACTTTTTAACACATCGCAGCTAGAGGAAATGGAGCTGAGATAGATGATGAAAAAATAGATGACCTTGCATGGCTTGCAGAGATAGATACACCTGATGATCTTTATATGCGTCAAGGTGCTTACACAGGACCCGCTGTTCAGGTTTAACTCTCATCATGTTTGATCAATATACATTACCTGTAATTCTCTTCTCATTTTTGTTTTATATCTCGACTCAGTATCATGTAATTGCTGAGTCTAAGTGCAATGTCCAAACTGGAGAGGCCATAGAAATGCTAAAGTTTGAGCTTAATAGATAATTATCTTAATTCCATAGATGAGGATATGTTTCTGTTCTCTCTTTTTTCAAGGGCTGCAGACGAGGTGCTTGAACCAATCATTTCATGTAAAGCACTATCTTAAATGTTGATGAAAGGAAGCCCGGAAATGGATATGATTAGCTGGTAGATGGCATTTTCTAGCAAGACATCTTGCCGAAAACTCTCCCTCTTTTGGAAATTCTGTTGGTTGGTTTACCAACATTCTATTGATATTGTGATATTCAGTACGTCCAATAAAAGAAAAAATCGTCTGAACATTACAGAATGTATAAAAAACTATTTTGAAATAAAAATCTCATCCCATAAAGAATAATAATAAAAATAATAAACTTTTGCTCGGAGGGTGCCGCTGGTATATTATATATGATTTATTGGAGAAGGTGCGGTACGGTTCTACGGCGAGGTCCAAATTTCCATCCTCTACGTTGGAACATAGCTTTGAAAGGAAATCTCCCAAGATATCAAAGTGAGGAATAAGATGAAAAAAACCATTAGATTTGGCCACAGTCGAAAACACTTCTCCCATTTTTCAAAACCATTTGGCCAAGAACTTAAACCATTCAATCATTTCTAAAACAAACCCAAATCTAGCTAAGAGTAGGTAACACCTGAGGAGTGAAGAAAGTAAGTGAGTAAAGTTTAAATTGTGAGGAAAAATTAAAGAATAACCTGATTTTTATGCTAAAAAGAGTGAGGTTAAATTCACCTATTAATCAAACTAGCCGATAATCCTACTTGTTTACAAGAAAGATTATTTTAATACTAATAAACTTGACCCTTTTATTCCTACTATTGCTATATCTTTGTTACGGTGTTGTGAGGATGGTACAAGATGATCAAATTCAGATTTGAGCTAATTTTGTTATGTTATGTAGCTTTACACCAATAAACATAATTCTTGATCCAATTGTTAGATTAAATCGAAGTTTTTCCATAAGTTTTCAAAGATTTTTTTTGTAAGGCTTTTTAATAAAGGGTAGAAGTTATTGTTCATGTTTTTCTATGTATTTCTTGATGAGATCCATAGTGGTTTGCCATTGATAAAAGATGCAATTAATAATAATATGGTAAATGTTAGACTTGATGGAAATAAAAAAGCACTGGTAATGAAAGTATTTTTAAAAAAGGTATGACAATATGTTGAGAAAAAGAATGAGAAGTATGCATTCCAAACCAACAAAAGATGAAAAGGGGTTGTCTTTGAACCAAAAGATTGAGTTTGGGTGCATATATACAAAAAGAGGTTTTCTGGATGTAGGAAATCAAAGTCGATGCTTAGAGGAGATCATTCAAATTCCTTGAAGGAGTCAATGCCAATAAAATATTAAGACTTCATAATAATATTGCTGCTAAATTTATTCAGCTTGTGTGAGAGAGATTCTTATATTTTTTTGGTTCTTTAATGAACTAAATTGACTTATCGAAGATTAAATAGTTTAGTTGTGTCTTCTTTATACTTTTCATTCACGATTTGATATTAATAGGGTGGGGGTTCATTTTTGGTTCACACTTCTATCAAACTTCTTTTGGCTTTTCGAGATTCGTTGTCAATATTGTAATGAGTTGCGTGACCAGTGATCATAAGGTTCGTATAATGAGACCTCTCATTCCTAGATTTAATGATGTTAGTGGTATGCTTGTATGATATGCAATGATTGGGCTTTGAGTCATAGGAATGCAGACTTAACTATCGAGTTAGAGGTTAGACATACTTTTGAAATCAAGTTTGATTTAATTACTGCAGTTAAGCAATGTTATATAAAGATTTCATTACAATACAAGGTGCAACTTTCAACCACAACTTACGTACAATTACAATGTATGCATGAATCAACATGTCAATGGTATTTGTGTGGAGGGATATCATAAGAATTGTAATTTATTTGAGATATAAAAATTAAAAAAGCACCACACAAGTATCAGTTCAATGGTTATTCAATCCCTCTATCATATTGCTCATATTTTATCAATAATGCAATTTTGATCATTTTCAAAGCTGATATAAGTATTAAAATTACAGCCATTAAAGCTATTATACATAGTGATTTTTTGTATGATGTCTCATACAAAAATACATAGGTAGCTAAATAGAAAATATTGGAGTAGATGTTTGGTTCACATGAGAAGTCCTTTTAAATGTTGTCTAGATTTCTATTAGCTCTTAAATGTTGAGCGAGAACACAAATTAAATTAATGATGGTAATAGAGCAATATTTGAGAGAGTATTCTAAGCATTTAGAGCATAATTTAAGGTTTCAATACTGTCGTCTACTGATAAGTATTGATGACATTCACTTTTATATGAATTACAAGGTAAATGTGTTGATTAGAGTTGTTTATAACAAGAATAATGGGGGGTTTTCCATTGTGTCATGCTTTGGTCAAAGAAGAGACGAACAATAACTGGACATGGTTCTTAGATTTGCTTAGCCGACATGTCATGGGTGGTCGTATCAAATTGTGTGTGATATTAGATAAAAATGCAACAATTACAAATGTTATGGCATGAATATAATTTAAGCTAATTAGATGTTATCGTTATTGTTCGTGATACTTTATCAGTAACTTCAACAAAAGATTTAAAGTTGTGGCTTTGAAGAAAATGTTGAAAAAGATGTGTAACGAACCTTTGAAAAGGAAACTTGATATATTTAATGCTGATATGATTGAGATAAATGAAAAAAAAAATATAGCTAGAAGTTGAACCTAAAAAAATATGGAAACTTTCATATGATGATGGTGGTCATTGTTATGACAATATAACAACTAATTTGTCAAAGGTTTTTAGTATGGAAGGTTTTCTTGACATGTCCATAATGGCTATATTGCAAATGACCTTTAATTTATAGGTCAAGCAAATATTTGTTGAGTGAATAAGCAAGGTTAAAGATTTCATAAGAAGTGGTGTATTGTGGCATTCAAAAGTACTTAATGAACTAATTGTTGATGCAGAAAAATAAAAAAAAGATATTTTTCAAACCTATTTAATCTTGAAATTAGCTTATTTTAAGTTGAGACAACCCTCAAGTTAACAGTAAAATAAAAATACGATGAATGATTAGCTTTTAAAAATAAAGTTTCAATTATGGTAAATAAAAACTACATCATCAACCATATTCACTTCTTATTGCATATTGCACCTAGTAAATACTTGAATTTGAATAATTTGTCAAACCCTTTATTTTGTAGATAGGTCATGTATGTATGTATGAGTAGCGCCACCCATCAAACTGAACTATTTTGGGTGTTTTTTTCCTACTGTACTATTTAAAAAATAAAACATCGACGTTGTTTATGTACTAGGAATAAGTCAAGAAGTTACAAAACACTTGAAAAGGAAGAAGAAAAAAGCGCAAAATGTTGGTTTGAAGCAATCCTCGGATTACTGGAATTAATTCGAAATTCAAACTCTAACCACTTGGAAGTTAGGACTCTAATCCATTCCATCAAGGTTAACACTTGTAAGATTCCTAGTAGTAATTAACTCCTCTTTCCCAAGAAAGTATTATCTTAAAGTAACCGTTTTTCACGTACGTAGAAAAAAAAAAGGATTAAAACCCCAATCCCATTCAATTTTAGAACCCTAATTAATTTCCTGCCTTGTTCCTTCTCTTCTATCCATACAAGTGAAGACTAGTCTGCATGCATAGCATTCTTCTCTTTGTGTTACATTGCCTTCTAGGTTTATATATATTTGAAAGTAAATCACAACAAATTGAAGCCTCACCAAGAACAAGAGATTAACCACACAATGGCTCGCATTAGCAATGGTGTCTTTACATTTATAAACTCGTTGATCTTGATCTTAGGCCTTGTCTCTATCGGCGCTTCTGCTTATCTAATGATGCATCACTCTTCCTCCTTGTGTCAAAAAGCCCTACAACTCCCTTTATTTTTACTGGGTGTCTCTTTATTTGTGGTGTCATTGCTAGGGCTAATCGGATCATTCTGTGAGCAGACTTTTTGGATCAAGATTCATTCTTGCTTCAACTTTTTGTTGATTGTGGGGCTCATATGTTTCACTGTTTTTGCATTCATCGTCACAAATAAGGGTGCAGGCAAGGCCTTGTCAAGGATAGGGTACAGGGAGTACAGGCTCGGAGATTACTCAAATTGGTTGAAGAATCACTTTGTGAATCAGAATAACTGGGATGAGATCAGGAGTTGTTTGATGGACGCTCATGTTTGTCAGACTCTTGATATTCATTCTGATGTTAATCAACAGGTTGCGGATTTTTACAAGACCAAATTGTCTCCTGTACAGGTATTATCTATTCTCTTTTGATCAATATTTTACATCTAAATATACATGAGATTCATGAATCGATAATATTCCAACTGTTACCGTTTTGAGTTTGGATATTGTTTAGTTGGTATGTATGATTTTCTTCCCTTTCGCTAGCAGCTGCTTGTGAATCTTGATTTCGGTAGAAACATCCATCTGTGTCTCTATAATGCAACAATTCTTGCGTTTTTAAAGACATCGTCGAGGCTGTTGCATGCAAAACATGATTTGTTTGGATTTTTAATGTTTTTAGTCTGGTTGCTGCAAGCCCCCAGCGGACTGTGGATTCGAATATAAGAACGCAACATTCTGGATAGTGCCCGAGTCTGGCCCAGCAGTGCAAGACTCCGACTGTAACACATGGAGCAACAACCAAAACAAGCATTGCTATGACTGCAATTCATGTAAAGCTGGATTTCTCGCCAACATTAAGAAAGAATGGAGGATTTTGGCCATCGTCCTCATCTTTATCACCGTTTTTCTCATCATCGTATACTCCCTTGGTTGCTGTGCCATCAGGAGCATCCATCAATCCCATTCCAAATACTCCAAATTTGGCCCTTAAGCTTCTTTAGTCATCTCTCTAGTTTCTAACTAGATTTGTTTAACTTTCTTGGAATCTAGTGCAACGATTTATGCTGATGGCTTAATTAAATTTTAACTAGTCCATGATGATGTAACTTGAATTATTCTTGTTTGGTGCATTGCATTTGACTTTCATCATTATGTATTCTGGATTCCTAGACTCAAATAATATTTCTTCCTAATTTAGAAAAATATTTGTTATTTTTCTCAT
This sequence comes from Populus alba x Populus glandulosa, assembly GCA_033617975.1. Classification (NCBI taxonomy): domain Eukaryota; kingdom Viridiplantae; phylum Streptophyta; class Magnoliopsida; order Malpighiales; family Salicaceae; genus Populus; species Populus alba x Populus glandulosa. The sequence continues at coordinate 6,429,060 of CM066157.1, forward strand.
GAATTTTATCCAGGTGAGTTTCTTTGAACATCTTCAGCATTGCTTGCATTCTACATCTTCATGCAGCACACTAAACCCCAACTCTCTCCCTCTCCCATCTTCTCATCCACAACTGAAGCCAAGACACCGCCCTCCACCACACCATTTCATAACCAATCTCAACTTCCTAACACACATCAGCAACACTCAACTTGCTGATCTAAGAAAGGTTTTAGAGACGCACAATATTCTTAGGAGAAGGATAAGAAAATAGTTAGCTTCTTAGTTTATCAGAAAAAGGCCCACCTGTGGACAAGATTATTCTTTGTTGTATCCACCTGTGGGTGTTCTCACATTAAAATTTCAGTCCATCAGGAATGTTTTATAAAGTAGGATGCATTAGATCACCCAATCAAGCCAAATCTCAGAAAATGGCTTTAATTGTAATGAACTTGATCTAACTAGCTGCCTTTTCAGCCCTCTCCTGATACCAATGTGGACGTCTGCGTGTGTGTGTGAGAGAGGTCTGTGTGTTATCTAGATTCTAGAGGTAGAAAAGGCATTATACTTGAAAATATGGATGCTACAAGCAAATGGTGGGAAGGCGTTGAAGAAATAAGAGAGACAAGAGACAAGAGGAGAGCTGCATCTGCAGCAATATTTGAAAGGGAAATGAACAGGTAAACTATGAGAAGTTGCAGTTTTTACCTGATTATACTTGGCCAACCGCTCACTTCTGCAAGGAGCTCCGGTCTTAATCTGTGCATTAGAACATGTACAGTCAATTCCATAAGATCAAGGAAAATGCAGTTCATCAGTTTATTTGCCCAAGTCTACGGAGTTGAGTCAACAAACCTGTCTATTGGCCAGGTTTGTCTCCACTTCGGTGGCTGACCATCACACCCCAACCTGCAGCTTTGGAGTCGAATGCTGCCCTAATGGATCCAGTCACTGTACCTACCTGGTTGACCTGCAAGTCAATAAATCAAGATTAGCTAATTTAATTACACAGTCAGTATGGAAGATATTTACTTCATGTTTCATTTTCCGAGAGCAGAAAAAAAACTAAAAACTCAGTTATGGTCATAGCTCAAGTCATGAGTTGTGTAAAATAACTTGTTAGTCATGGATTGATAAAATTTTATTTTTTATTCAAGCCAATATTGTTTTGAACAATTTTTTTTTTTTGAAGAACAAAACCGTTTATTTTTTTTAAAAATTTAAAAATAGTCATATCTCACTAAAATTTTGATCAAATCGTTTAGGATATGGATTGACCGATTGAACCACTCAATTTAACCAGTTAAACTATATTAATAATTCAAATTCTCAATTTTAGATTTTCTTCCCATATTTGGTTGTAAACAACTATTGTTCTTACTTAGTTTATATATAGATATTTATTTTTGGTGTAAATAAGGGTGTTCTATTAGGATTCAGGGTTTCATAATAAGTCAATTTAGGTTTTTTAATCTTGTTTTTTAGAAAGTCTTTCCTCATTATGTGTGGGTATCATCCTAAGCTCTTTGGGTTTTGGTTAGACAAGAGTTAAAAAAAATTTCTCCTTTTTGGGTATGAACACCTATTTTATTTTTCTTGTAAAGTGCACTAAAAAACATAAATATTCTTGCAATTGGAATTTGTGAAATCATGACTGACAATAAAAAAGATGTTAAGAGAGGTAATTTTGTCAAGATAAGAGTGTGCATCCATACTTCTTTTCCTTTTAAGAAGGGAACTAGAGTCATGATTAAAGTTAGTGTTAGTGAATAGGTGCACTTTAAATATGAGAGGCTTTTGAATTTTTGTTATCTTTGTTGCCATCTTTTGAATTTCTAAGGTAAACAATAATATCGATAAAAATATAGGTAGGATTTGTTTGAATTTTAGTAATGACGGAAGGTTCTAAAAGTTGAAGATGAACCATCTTTGTAAATAGAGAAAATTAGTCCAAGTATTGGGTGTATCTTTATTATAGACAAAAATCATGATGAAGGAAGCTTCAAAGGAATAAGTCAAAGATATGGTATCTATTATGAAGAAAGAAAGAAAGAGTTGAGAGAGAAGAATGGCCTAACTAGACCTAGTAATTTGGCCTAATCGAGCCCAAAAAAGAGAAAGAGGGAAGAAGAAATGTCTCTTGTGAATGATAAGCAAATTTGGAAGAAGTACTCTGTTATTAAACTGAAACAATGAGTTTGTTATTTATAGCCTTACAAACACAAGTAGAGCAACCCACATTAATAACAAACACTAAGGATGTGGTTATTGGCTAGATTGAGAATATATCAAATTAAACAAACTTCCCTAAACAATAGAAATTATTATCAAAACAATAGTCTAGTCTACTCTTAACAACTCTAACATTTTGCAAATACAAAGTAAAATTTGATCAAACGTTTTCATATAGGTTAATTTACCAAGTTGATACACACATAGTAAGGATTTTGTGAGTTTTCTTTTCTTTCTATCTCATTAATTTTTGTTCCGTCAATAATTTATGTGTGATTAGTTAGTGTTTTGCTACATTTTTTTTAGTATATATTAGATTTGGATAAATGAATTTATAGAAATGAGATAAGTTTTTTTATTATTATTAAACGGTTAAACTAATATAAATCAATATAATAAATCCATTAACCAAATTGGAGGAAAGATTTTTGTTTTTTTACCGAATTGTAATCAGAGGTCAGATTATCTACCCGAGTATGTTAAAACCTTTCAATTCTGTGAGAACATGCTCCCCAGAGCATACGCACTCAACTAATTTTCCTATGTATAGCAAATGCCAGAAAATCTATCCATAAAACTATTAAAATGACCCCATATAATAGTTTTGTATGTAGTTTTAAGATATAATTAGGGGTCGTTTTGGTACATCAACTTCAAAATCTTAACAAGCAATCTGTGTATACATATGTATTATTGAGATTATTCAATATGCTATGTTTTAATATTAAAAAAATTATCTTGAATTAGTTCTTTATAATTTTTTGATCAATTAAGTTAAATTAATGAATTGCGTTGAGATAATTTCTCCATAATTTAATTTAAAAATCCAAAATATACAAGCAGTAAAGTCACTTATTATATCAAGTTTAATAATAATAATAATAATAAATAATTTCATGTAACCTTAATGTTCTTTTATCACATTCAAAGAAAAAAAAATTAAAATTGATTCAAGCCGCTATAGAGCGCGGTACCTTATAGTATCTTCGTCAACCCCACCAAGAAACCAATTCAACTACCAAATGCTCGGCATATTAAGCAAATTGCCAACCCATAATTCATAACACACAGCTTTAAATAACCAAAACCAGAAGTTAATCATGTGTGTGTGTGTGTGTGTGTGTGTGTGTGGAGAGAGAGAGAGAGAGAGAGAGAGAGAGAAATCACACGCACAATATTTACCCTTCGTTTTCAAAAAAAGGAAGGAATTATCCCACAAATTAACATCATAAAAATGGTACCATCTTCAACTGCATTACTTTACTAATAGGTCTGGTGATCATGGGTTTAGGCCTGTATATCTTTGCAAGAGGCAGTGCCATAGGTTGTGATAAAGTTTTGCAAAACCCAATGATTATAGTGGGTGCAGCCATTTTTGCAATATCATTGTTTGGGTTGATAGGTTCATGTTGTAGGGTCAACTTTGCTTTGACGCTTTACTTGATTCTCTTGTTCTTGTTGCTTTTGTGCCTTGTTGGTTTCATGGTTTTTGCCATTTTGGTCACAAATGAGAGCATTGGCAAGTCCTTCTGGAAAACCAAGATCATGGATTTCCATAACTGGTTGAGGGACAATCTTGGTGATGAAAAGCATTGGAATGATATTATTAAGAGTTGTGCGATTCAAACAAAGATATGCCATGAGAATAATCACAAAAAGCTCTCTGATATACAGGTTCATTTCTAGGTTTTCTCGGTCATTTGAAATTCTAACACCTTCTTCTTCAAGCTCTTGTGTATTCAATGTCGACCATCTCGAATAACTCTTTAGGGTGGATGCTAAATTCTTCTTATGAATAACTTTCCATATTTTTCTGAATTTTCCTTGTCAAAGAATGAATGCAAATATATCGGCCAGCCTGAGATACTTTTGACAGATCCTAGTTTTATGATCCAAGCATACATGAATACACACATACAAATATATATGTGTATATATATATACATGGATGCTGAGAAATAATTTGTCTGGGCAAAGAGTTTTGGCTGTCGAATTTGGATTAATTAGTGGAGAATTTTTCTCATCATAAATTAGGTTCAAACACCATTTACCCCACCTAAGAATAAAAACTATTTATGCAGTTTTTATTCATTGTAATATTGCAGATTTTAATAACAATGGTTACCAAGCTTAAAGCATCCCTTCTTTTAAGGCATTAAATCGTGCGCTGTTTGTGGTAATTTTTTGCTAATAAAATATTTCCTTTCTGCTTTCCTTTTTCCTCCCTTCCAGTCTGGATGTTGCCAGCCACCAGTTTCATGCGGATTTGTATCAAACAATGCGACGCTCTGGAATCGTCCTAAAACCAACCCAGCTGTGAAATATAGTGGTGACTGCGTTGCCTGAAGCAACCATCGGGACACCCTTTGCTTCAATTGCGAGTCTTGTAAAGATGCATATGTTGTCACTAGTAAGAAGCAATGGGGACAGTTGGCCATAGCCAATGCCTGTTTCGTTGCCTTCACTGTTATTTTCTATTCCATTGGTTGTTATGCAAGAAGTAACAACCAAAAAGACATCCACCATAGATACAGAGGCTATCCTTGAACCGACCATTCCATGAGCAAGATGGGGACTCAAAAATTACAAGGAAGGGCATACATGTTTTCACCAGCTATTATTTACTGGAGTTGGCCTTGTAATGTCATCTATTTATCTCCTATGACTTCAATAATCAGAATCGTAGTTTGTAATCATATATTTGTTTACTGAAATATTATTATTCTTCATTAGTATAGCTATTAATTGTTGTTTTGGTTTGCTTATGCCCATGCAATTTCTTTTCCTTTATCAAAACCTGGTTAAGTTGTCAAGTGAAAACAATATATTGAAATTGCATTTGCAGAAATCATGCAGTATGAGAACGAAATTAATATTATTGAGAAATGTTAGTGGTTAACAAGCATGTTATACAACAAACAAGTGTCGCAAGGGACATCTTTACAAGCTTTCAGTAAAAGAAAGTAAAAAAATTCATCTCCTAGTTTATGACAACTAGTCCTTGGAGTTTTCTAGTTTCTAGATAAAAAATTGGTTATCTTGAAAGAAAGATTAAGATCACTCTAAAATATTCTACCTAAAATAATTTGTTTCGAGTATATAGTATTTCTGGTGGTGCTGCACCTTCAAGGATCCAATCTTCTGGAAGGGATATGTATTTCCATTGAATGGCTTTTGGAACAACAGTGTTTGAGCGGGATATATATATATATATATATATATATATATATATATATATATATATATATTGCCTAAACTGGTATATATGTATTTTAGTCATTGTAAAAGCGCAACTACTAAATCTTAAGACAGTGATATAGGATCTGGACATGTACAATCTTTACTTTTTGAATATAGGCATTGGACCGGGGAAGATGGTTGTGGTATATTAGGGATTTGGTCCATTTTCTTATGTTATGTTTAAAATAGGCATGAAAGCCTCATCTCACACATAAAGAGCCTACGTTGGATCATGTCCATCCAGTCCGAACTTACTTGTCTTAACATAAAACATTATTCATCTACATTCATCAAGAATACAAATTCATCTACACTTCATGTGTCTTATATATATATATATAACTTCAATTTATAATTTTAGGGTCAATTTTGAGTTACAAGAAAGATACATAACGCATTAGATTAAATAGAGGCCAAAATACAAAAATTAAATTAATATTTACCTCCATAACTCGTTTATCTTTAATGTGAAATTCAAGGAAAAACCTTATTGGAATTTACAATTCTCATGCCAATTTTAAGTTACAAGGAAGATTCCAACCATATCAAATTAATGGAAAACCAATATTAACATATAAAGTTTAATTGCTTATCTTTAGTCCGTCATCCAAAAAAATCTAATTATGATTTATAATTCTTGGGTTGATTTTAAATTATGAAAAAAGAATCCATTGAAGTGAAAAAAATATACAAAATATACATTATGCCAATAATTACAATATCAAATCGACTTCCCTTAGTATAATATCCAAGGAGCAACCTAAATAGAATTTAATAACTCTAGGATCAACTTTGATTTCAAGGATTTAAACCAATCAACACTTCATAATTCAAAATCCATAAAAACAAATGCTAGTTTTTGCTTTTTTCTGGTTTTTTTTTTTGTCTCTTCTAAGTTTATGTACTATTATATTTATATTATTAAGGTTCTTAGAAAAAAAAACAAAAAGAACAAACATGAAAAATAATATTTTGCAAGATTTTATTTTATCTCATTGAATTAGGATTTTCTTTTTTATATTCCTTTAGTGTCAACATGTTTTTGTATTTATCTTTCCAATCTGACCTTGATTTCCTACTTATTTTTTATATGATCTGGGCAATAAAAAAACAATCAAATTCGGATTCTGAAGTAAAATACGTAACTATTCAGTTTTACAAAAACAGTCATAATTCTCAATCCAACCGTTGGATTGAGCTAAAAGTTTATGTGGAGTCTCCTAACATGTTGTCCTACCTTGGGTTAAAAGTTTATGTAAATCAGAGTTTGGAAAGACATGGAAATACTGGTCAAAAAAGGTTGTATGAATTTTATTATTTACTTCATTTTGACTTGTAGATTTCTTATTTAGCTAAGATTGTTTTCCTACAAGGATGTGGCAGCATGTTTTGGGAATTTTTTACTCTTGCAAGGATATTTAATAGACATAGTTTCCATGTGTGGTATGAATTCCATATTAATATGGAATTCTTATGGTGTTTGAAAACAATTATTCTATCCTCATTAAATAAGTTTCCAAGTCAACTAAGAATACTTTGCAAACAGGGAAACTAAAGAGGAGGCAACTTTAGATTTGATTCTCCTAACTTATATGGAACTTCTAAAAAGCAGCAAATCTGATCATATCATATTTAGGATATTAAATTCAGAATTATTATTATTATTATTATTATTATTATTATTATTATTATTGTCTTCTTAGTTTAGGGTTTATTTATATTATTTAGGTTTAATTGTAAGTGGACATCATATAAATCCACATAAAGGGTTCATTAGGGTTTGTTTCAGTCTAGAGTTAGTATAAATAAAGGCATAATCAAATATGTAAGTTAGACAATTCAGATTAATAAAACTTCTCGTTTGCCGCACTTGTTGTGTATTGGTGGGATAATCTCCCTTCCTTGGTTATCTAAAGAACTAAAAAAATAACTTATTAAAGAACAACTGACTTCGTGGCATCATCCTTATACTTCTCGTTCGCGAATCAATATTTGTTGGGTGGGGGTTTCTGTTTCTAATAGTGTTGGTGCCTAGGTACAAGTTATCTTTGTGTCACACTCCTATCAAACCTGATATACTTGGCTTTCCAGAAAATTGATGTCTTTGTGTGTGGGTTGCATGACCACGTGATCACGAGGTTCACATTAATTTTTTACTCATTTAATTTGATCTCCAATTATATTATTTAGTCCTCAATCATCTCAGTCCCTCTTTTTCCTTGCATCTCGTTTTACTCCCTATATTTTTATTATTATTTTTCTATTTTATTACACAAAAATAAAAATGAAATGAAATGAAAAAAAGTGTCCAAAAACATGAAAATGACAGAAATTAACAAAATTGCATTGACAATACAAGAAAAACTAGGGATAAAAATTGGATTATGATAGTTTCCCTCTCTATAAAATACTTATTGTATAAAGACATTCCAAAATTCATTTTCTTTGGGTTTATATAGTAAGTTTGTAAATAAAAAAAATAACACAACACAAAATCTAAATGGGTCTAAATTGTTAGGTGACCAACCTAGACATGAAATTTAAAAATAGATCCAAATTGTTTGGTGAAAAATATCAATATGAGAATTTAAAAATTGGTTCAAATTATTAGGTGATCAACCTCAATATGAGAATTTAAAAATAGATTAAAATTGTTAAGTGATCGACCTCGAAATGAAATCTAAAAATGGATCCAAACTATTAGGTGACCAAACTTGATACAAGAATTTAAAAATTGGCCAAAATTATTAGAAGACCAACCTCAAAATTAAATTAAGAAATCGGTCCAAATTGTTAGGTAATTAACTTGACATGAGAATTTAGAAACGGGTTACTTGAAATACAAAAACCTCTTTACATCACCTTAGACTCTTGCCTCAATTCATTCATCTTATACTTATGATAGTAGACTCACTTATTTGCTTGAGTTCTACTTTTGAAAAGGTGATCTAGTTTGAACCCTCTAATATTTTCATGTCCTAATTTCTTATTGTTATTGCCTTTGAAATCTGTCGACTATTATTTTTGCCTTGAAGCTTCATTTACCCCCTAACTTGCCCTCAAGAGTTCTCTTTATAGTTGTATTTTGTTCATTCTATTTCATGTTTTGGTCCCTTAATATCTTGTCATAACTCCCTTCGATATCCATCCTTATCGGGCATTTATTATGTACTCATGCTTGATTTTTTTTGTTTTTATTTTGTAGTATCCTAATTGTTTATTAAATAGATAAATAAAACTCATCTCTTTATTTATTTATTTTTTAATTTCCTTTTATTCATCTAGTTTATGCAATTCATATCAATATCATCCATTAAGTGAGGGATATGGGTTTTTAAGAACATGGTTATAAAATAGGAAATTTATGTAGTAGTTATGTTAAAGGAAGAAGACAATCATGACAAAAACAAAATACTCCTAATAAAATTTAGCCAAATTTCAACTTTTTATCGCATTAGGAGAAACAAGTACAACTTTAAGCATAATATTTCTTTATAATATCTAAATTTACAAGCTTCAAAAATTTTCTTTCATCATATCTGATAAAATAAGGCTTTTTCTAAAAATATTTTCTTTACTACATAAGAACATTCATAATTAGATGCTCATTTACTTTGATCTACCCTGGGGATTAGTGAAACCTTTTTCGACACTAAATCTGCTTCTATATATAATAAATTCTACTGAATTTTCATTAAATTTGGTAACTTTACTACTTATAATGATAAATCATTTGAAGGTTGTAATGCACATGAAATGTATTGTAGTTGTCACTCATGATATTAAATTCACTTGGGGAAAGTATGTTATCATGTTGGATGCAGAAAGTGAATGCACAAAATTGTTGAAGTAGATAACTTAATAAAGATAATGTTATATAATTTATGTCCAAGGGGCAAGAAATAAATGTTATGTGAAGTATATCTATGGAGCAAAAAAATTATTTTTATGTCTATTATAGCTTCAGGTTAGGGTAATGACATTAAGTGAAAATACGCCTATGGGGTGGGGAAAAATAATATGAAAAGAAATATGATTTTGTGGTAGGAACTTATATGTGAATCTTAATTTAGCTATAATGGTGAAATTTAATACATAGAATTTATTTAACTGCAACGACATAATATAATATGTAAAATTTGAATCGGTCACAACAACAGGCCTCGTATACTAAATTTTAATTTGGCCATGATAAAGAGGGATATTATGTTTTGAAGTATGAGTACATGTAATTAAAAAGAATTGGTGATTATAGAGAATGTAGCATACGAGTTCGAGTATGGAAATGGATCGAATGAATCCAAAAATGTTGGTTTGAAGCATTAACTAAGTGTTTAGGACGCAAACGATAAATCTAGAAAGTGATGAATAGGCTAAATAAATAAATGGGATAAATAAATACATGAAGTTAGTTTTAAGTATCAAGCAAATTGTATGAATGAAGTTAAGGAATCCAGAAAATTTATTTAAAAACACAAGCCATAAATATTGATTTGGATTTATGAATCAAATCATATAATTGAGTTAGAACATTAAGTTTTGGTAATAAGATGGACAAATCATAAATGATACTAATTATTCTTAAGTCTAAAACATAATTATTGAAGGACATAAATGAACATAATGTTTCTAAATAACAAGTCATGACCACTGAAGTGGTCCATGATATATAAGTTTATAATATTGGATGGTGAAAAAAAAAATTGATTATGCATTAAAAAAGATGGATTGGATTGATTAGTGACTATGGTGTATCAATAGTTATTATTACAAAAAGAAAATGAATGTGGCATTATATGTCTTGAATAGAAAGATAATTGTTATAGATATATAATTATAAATGTAAACTGATGTAGGGCCTGTTTGTTTCTGCGTTTCAAAAGCGCTTTTGAAAAAATTTGAAAATTTTTTATTTTTTTATTAACTTCAAATTAATATGTTTTTAGTGTTTTCAAATCATTTTGATGTGCTGATGTCAAAAATGATTTTTAAAAAATCAAAAAATATCATTAGCATGCATTTTGGCACGAAAAGCTATTTGAAAAGCAACCGCAACCACACTGCCAAACAAGCTCGTAGTTGTTCTTCATAGAAGTAATTGATAAGGCCAATGCGGTGGGAAAACATTTTGAAGGCTTCACCAAAGGATATTGTGGTGGAAAAGACGAAAACTTTGAGAGAGTATTATATATGTGAAAAAAAGTAAGAAGAAACAGATAATCCATTGATGATCATCCTATTATTAGCATGAAAGGTTGAAAAAGAAGGAATTTATACAAGGAGGTTGGCCTTGAATTGGCATATATTGCCTTATTCACTAGCTAGCTAGCTCGCTCGCTCCTCTCCCTAGCCCTCCCTGCATCGATTTTCTGCTTTGCAGCCTCTTCCTGGAGCGACTCGATGGAGGCACTGGGGATTCTTTTCTGGATCGCAACGTGGAAGCCCTTCGTAACTTAAGTATTTTGGTTTTCTTGTAATGGTATCTGCTACATCTCCTGCAACAAACGTGCTCATCAAGAGCATTAATAAAACACCAAAAGCCATCAATCCTTTGGACATTGACATTGTTAAATTATGATGAGAGCAGACAAAACACAGATGTTGTTCTTTCAAGAATATTGATTCGGTGACAATAAAGAGCAAGGTCCGGATATATATATAGCATATGCATGGAGTGTTTGCCATTTATAGCACAATTTCTTGTGGATATTAAAAATAGTTAATTCTCTTTGCTTTTTCAGATTATAGACGCACCATTTATAGCACAATTTCTTGAATTTGATACCCACATATAGCTAGGAGCTCAAATTAATGGCCACATCTTGCATTAGACACTGAGAGCTTAATTGGAGGTCTTGGTCTTCTAAATTCTCAGCATCCCTGAGGAGTACATTGCGTGGTTGTGACTTCACTTGAGAAAAAAGTACATCCAAGAAACAAGGAGAGATATGCTACCAAAGAAAAGATGTCGTGAGTTCGAGCGTCCAGGTTTGGATCATGGGGACGCATACACAACCACATGCCCACCCAGCTGCAAGAGCTCCAAGTCTGCAACCAGAAGTGTCCCCCAAAGACTAGACAAAAAGAGAGTTGCATTTCAACCCATTAAAGATGAAAGTAATTTTTTGATATGTTCGTATAGGGGAAATTCTTGTACGTTTTATTCATAAATCGATAAGGTTATTTTTATACCACCTTTCACTTGAACTAAATTCCTTCTGCAAGTCATTCACACTTTAATTGATATGTTCGTAGCAACAAAATATTTATGGAATTAGCTCATATTGCAGCCACTAAAAACTTTGTTACTAGAAATTAATATATCTGTCATGGTTCTTGGTGGCATTCATGAGAGAACCCCGACTCTCACATCAAGGGGTTTTCTTGAGGAAGATTTTATGAAAGTAACTGAGTTAGTTAATGCTATTAATATTATTGATTTATACTTCAAGGATATTGTTATATTTCATGGCATTCTAAAAAATAATAATTTTATATCGATATTCCAAGTTCATGAGTGCGTACACTTTGAAAAAAACTTGGAATTCATCTTCAGTTCTGCATTACTTATCATCCTCAAATTGACAGATAAACTAAAGTTATCAATCGGAGTTTAGAAAATCTTTTGAGAAGTTTGGTGAAAAATAATATTCGAGATCGAAATTTTATTTTTCCACACGTTGAATTTGCTTATAATCATTCTACTAGCCAAAATACTCGTTTTAATCATTTTCAAGTTATGTATGGTCAGAATTCATGAAATTCCTTAGACTTAATTCCACTTTCAACAAGTGCAAATTTTAGTGGTGATGTTTAAAAAATGAGATAACAGTTTAAGAATTCAAGAAGGTGATCTAGTTTAGGTCCATCTTGGAAAGGAAGGTTTCCACATAATAAGTATGCTAAGCTAAAACTTAAGGTTGATGCTTCATTTAAGGTTTTAAAATGGATTGGTGAAGATGCCTACAAGATTGAGCTACCCATACATCCAGGCATTTTAAACACTTTTAATGTGGTGATGATAGTACATAAAATCCAAGAATGAGTGCATTTGAACCAAGAAAACATAACACATTAATATCCTTTAATGGTCCTATTAATGTTGAGCTGTTTGAGTTTGAGTTTGAGTTTGAATTGGTAATGCAAATGAATGAAATTCTTGATATTGTCTGCTATCATCTAATGAGCCAATTTTAATTCTGCATTGACATCTTTTCATTGCATGGAATAATAAGTTTACTTATGTGATCTTAAAATTTAGAACATCATCTTTTCAAATTATTCAACAATGCATGTATTGGAGTTATGTGCAAAAAATTATTATTGTTTTAGTTTTTAAGTTTTTTGTGTGTTTGGTTTTATTTCCAACAAGTCAAAAACATGTATTAGACATTATTTATCTAGTTTTCTTTAAAAGTTATTTATTTTAATCTCAATTATATTATTTTAGTTTTGTCTCATGGCATGTTTTCGTGGATGATGTATTTTTTATTTCTTAACTTTATAACTCTAAAATACTAAATGAATCTACATCTTTGAAGTGATAAATTATTTGTATTTGTATCTTTTTAATTTTGTACTCTTAAAAATGGTTAGCATTAATTACCGTTTGGGTAAGAAAACCGTTTCTACTCTAAATAAACTTTATCAAATTTAAACCTTGATTACCTAATAAATCCTGCAATCTTTTTCTTCTAGCTCAATTTAGTTTCTAACTAGTTACATGACCCGCGCGATGTAGCGTGTTAATTTTTTTTAACATAAAAAATATTTAAAAAAAAAATTAAGATTTAAAAGTGTTAGATTTTTCTGCAAAGTTATACTTAAGAGTCTTGGGTTTGACTGCAGCGCTTGACCCTGAAGTAATATTTATAATATTAATAATATTATTAAACTTACATGACTTAAATTTAATTGCAACACTGGACTCAAGAGCATTGGATGTGGGTCTAGCTATAAGATCATGTCATAAAAGCGTGATAATTAAATAGATTAATTAAAAAGAAAAAAATTAAAGAAAAAAAAACCAATATGAAGAAAAAAACTAATGAAGAAAAAGAAAAAAAAATCTGAATTAACTGGGTTAACCCTTCAAACCAGGTTAGCTCGTCAAACCTGAGATTCGCGTCATGAAAGTTTGATAACTAAATAGAAAAAAAAATTGACAGGTTTACCCAGAATTAACAAGGTTAACCCGTCAAACCAAGTTAACCTGTCAAGCCCAGGATACATCATGAAAGTCTGATAATTGAATAGAAAAAAATTTAACATTAACAAACTAAACTAAAAAAAAATTAATTAAAAAAAAAAACAATTATGGATTAACCCGTCAAACAAGGTTAAGCTATCAAACCCGAGATCTGAATCATAAAAGTCTGATATCTAAATAAAAAAAATTAACATTAACAAATTAAATCAAACAAAAAAATTATTAAAAGAAAACAAAACAAAAATAAAAAAACAATTAATATATGTTATAATATAATATAATATAATAATTATAATAATATAATATGTTAATAATAAAATAATTAAAAGGCCTGGGAAACAGTATTTCCCACATAGTATTACTTAATGGTATCTCTTTTCATCTCAATCAAACCCATTGAAGGCCCAATCAGAAAGAGAAGATGATAAGGGAAACAATGATCTTGGATTTCATCTCAATCAAACCCATTGAAGGCCCGATCAGAAAGAAAAGAATTTCATCTCAATCAAACCCATTGAAAGCCCAATCAGAGATAGAAGATGATAAGAGAAACAATGGAGACAAAATATTAGACTCATAATTCAGCATTTATCTCTAGCCAAATATGTTTTACGAGTTTTATCATGGTTTGATTGTGCACATCATTTTTAACTCCCACAACAAAGCAATTGTCGATTCAATATAGAACAATCTATGGATAGAGCATTGCCACTTCTTTGATAACTTTTCACGTCATTTTCCTTCTTAACAGGAATCTCTTACAGTTTAGAGTTTTGGTCCTGCTGAGAAAGTTGCTGCCGCAAAACCCTTCTCATGACCTTGTTTGTAGCAGTCCTTGGAAGAGAAGAACAGGGCACAACATGAGAAATCTGCACATTTCAGAATAATGAATGCAAGTCAATTCCATGTGCTTGATTTTGAAAGTTCATAGAGATGTGCCCAGCAGAAATTATTATTAATTACCCTGAACAGAGGATTTAGTTTCTTTTGCACTGCTGAATTGAAAGAAATCCTCAACTTATCCAAGTCAACAGTAGAATCATCTGAATCCTTGAATACAACAGCAATTACCAATTGCTCAGGCCCGCCTTGAGGTGGAGGCACCCCAATGGCAGCTGTCTCCAGGACATTGCTATCAGCAGCATTACAGACGCGTTCAATCTCAACAGAGCTAACCTGCAGAAACAGAATCATTTTTATTGAAGAAAAAAATCCAAAAACAAAACAAAAGAATGTAAGGATCATGTCTTGAAAACATATCAGCTTCAATTGTAGTTTCATACATAACCCATTTTTCAGCATTATTAGGTTCATCCTAACAACAATTTTAAACCCTGTCGCACTGAAATGAATTTGTTCATTAAGCAATTCAAATATGATTGTCTTGATTGGAAATATGTTTGCTATGCTCAAACTTGCAATGCTGTTGCTGGAGGCTTGTATCTGACTGGGGAGATAAAACTCAGTCAGTATACTTTTAATACACCAGAACAGAACCACTAGCCATGAAAAACAGATGAAAGAATTGAAGTTCAACTATTTAAGGAATGATTTTTAAAAATAGCAATTTGGTTGCAGCAGATAGCTTATGAATCAAAGGAAAGTTAGGGGACAGGTTAATATGATGCTTAGGAGATGAGAGATTAGCTTGTCTGGCTTTACTGGGCTTTATTGTAAGGGAAGGTAACAATGTTCTCATCTTCCTATAATGGGGTGAGAGATTAGCTTGTTTATGTGTCTGCAAAACACACAATTGCTTTACAAAGATTTTATTAATCAAAAGATTAAAAGCACACCTTGATACCCCCAAGATTCATTGTATCATCCGCGCGGCCATGTGCATGATAATAACCTCTAGAAGTACGCTCAAAAACATCCCCATGCCTTCGAAGAATCTGCATGAATGAAATCAAAAGTCCACTGCTCAAGTGGCTGCAACCAAATTAGTCGAGTGATACAGAGGAGCACTTACTTTTCCATTCCAAAGGGGCATTCCTTTAAAGTACACATTGTAATGGTCAGCATTCAGCAGTGTGCTTGAAGCTCCAAACATGAGAGGACCAAGTGCCAGCTCACCCATCCCTGGTACATTTTGTGGCTGTGCTTGAAGAAACAGGAACAATGAGTTGTCAAATTGTTCATTGGAATATTGGAAAATTCCAATAAGTAGTAAATTTATAAGTTCAGTAGAACCTTTCTATCAAAACAGAGATGAAGCCAAATAACAAGCTTGTCAGAGATTTTTTTTTTTTTTTTTTTAAATAAGAAAGAAAAGGAGATTTTCCTCAAAGTCTTTCCAAACTTTCTTAAGCATGACAAGACACAAATTTAGAAGTGCCCTGGTTAGGAAGGATTCTGAACTACTAGAATCAGCTAAAAGATTCTGTAATTTCATACTAACTGCATATATTTAGTAGGAAAACAATCATTGCTCTTCATTAGGGTACAACTAGATAATGTTACAAACAGAAATGCACAACCACTCATGGATAGTATTTTTATGTGCACAGATTTCAATATTTGAGTACCAAACCAAACTTCATATACGGCTCTTGTTATAATTGATAAGGACTTATATTTTCTCAAATTAATGTAAGGTGCAATAATGCTCACTATAGGATGACCATCGTCACCAAGAATAAACAAGCTGCATCCCATTGCTGGCGTGCTAAAAGCAGCCAGTGATTGAGGCTGCAACAATGACCCAGAAACAAATCCGCCACCAATCTCTGTGCCACCGCAATATTCAATAATAGGTTTGTACTGAGCTCGTCCCATCAACCATAGGTATTCATCAACACTTGATGCTTCACCAGTGGAGGCAAAGCAACTACCATATTTGACAAGACCATAATGAATATATCTTGAATCAGTAACTGGGGAAAAACCCACAATACACAATCTTCAATCAAACAGAAAAACACAAATAAACCGTTGCATATCTACCGCACTTTACAAAGTGAGAACAAACAGAACTAAAGTAAAAGTCTAGAACTTACACTTACCGAATGGCAGACCAATCATAGCCTGATGTGGAGTTTGCACTTTTCCATATCCGGACTATACTTGGGATCACACCAAGCATCGTTACTCTAGCATCCTGGACAAATTGTAGGAGAAACTTGTATGAACTTCAAAAATCTTAAATTCTTAAAGCATATATTAAACAGCATATCTTAAGCAATATTACTTTTCAAATCCTATGTCTTTCAAAATATTCTCAAGAAAATTCTGTCAGAAAATAAAATTCTCTTGAAAAGAAATCATGTCTTTGTCAAACCATTTAACAATTGACTAATGTAATCAACACATGAAAGTAGCAAACATGCATAATTGCATTTCACACTAATGTCTTCCCATCCAAGCTTTCCACCATTGCATTATGTATTGTTTCTGAGCTTAACAAAAGAGAGAAGTTCAGTGGAGCACCGCTCTGTTTTCTGTGTCAACTAAATTTAAATTCACATTTACTTCCTAAATTTAATAACAGGTTCCAGAAGAAGAAACCAGAGGGTGTAAGAGTAACTTGAATTACATCAAAAATATCTTATGGTAGAACATAATCAAGGTAGAAATTTAAAGTGATTACATTAGAATTTTGATTACACTGTTTGGTTACTCTTTTAACATCTCATGGAATGTAATGATGATTGGAATTGTAATGCGCATCAAATTATAAGCCATAAAGGTGATTACATGCAGGTAGTGTAATGACAGTTGCAATTTAAAAAAAATATTAAAACAATTATTAAACCATGATTAAGAACAATTAAAGAGTATAATTACATTTCTCAAACAATTTCTTGAAAAAGAAAAGGAAAAAATGTAATCATTGTTCAAAATATTTAAAGGCAGTAAGTTCAAGAAAAGATCAACTTTAATTTCTTTTTCTAATTGATTATATCAACGAATACTCTTCATCACAATAACATTGAATTTGAGTATCCAGAGAAAGGAGTGGAACAATTATGTTCTCCATTACATTACATTATAGCAACATGATGTAGGTGAAATTTTTAATAAACTGTTTTAGAGTGAGGCTTGGTTGTTGTTATTGTCTCTCTTTCTCTCTCTTCAAATAATGGGAAATGGAAGTTCAGTTAATATATGAACAAAAGTGAATTCACAAGGAAAAAGTGAAGTTCAACCACAGTCAGAAAGTCTATAATGGACACAGGGTGACAATAGCTTACAATTGATAGAGAGAGACTCACTAGAAGTTTTTGGTAAGAAGATTCCGGAATTATCTATGGCTTAAAGTTATTAAAGGAATTAAATTGAACAGCAATTGCAGAGATGACAGAATTCAATTTTCAAAAAAAAAAAAAAAGACTGCTAATAGTCTAGAAGTTACGATGATCTGGACAAGTGAATGCATAAAACAACACTATATTTTGGAACGGGAAGTTAAACTAAGAAGTCAGATGGCAACAGAGAAAACTGGCACTGAGAAATATTAAATAGACAAATGGGAATGGAATTCTTACCTGTACAAATTTGGCAAAGCCAGAACCAAGAGGGGATCCATTATATAAAGCAATGGACGCCCCATTTAATAATGAAGCATATACTAGCCAAGGACCCATCATCCACCCAAGGTTAGTTGGCCAAGCAACAATATCACCCTTGCGGATATCCATGTGGCACCATGCATCAGCAGCAGCTTTGAAAGGAGTCACATGGGTCCATGGAATTGCTTTTGGCTCCCCTACATGAGCAAATGGTCCCATTCACACTTGTCACTAAGAATTTGAAACCTTTTCTCAGTTTTAATATCAGTTTTGAAACCTCTAGAATAGAATTAACAGTTTATCTGAATTGTGCATGGTTAGGTTTAGTTCTGATGTATCTCATATTGATTTACAGAATCAAAGGTTATTGGTAAACTGTAACAATTAAATCCATCCAGAACTTCAAAAACTTTGATGGAAACAAGTTACCAAAGGTCTTGTCAAGTCAAAGAATGGCATCAGCTTATGATTTGGTTTCTGCTGTTAGATTACAATGAATTTGTGTTATTTTCTTTACTTGGAATGATGAACTACAATTTTAAGTTCTTCAGGCTGCTATGGTGAGTGCTAACAACTGTGCCAAATTGGAGTCATCATGTAGAACATGCTAAAACCACAGAAGAACATAATATCACAAAGCTATTATATCCCCTTCATGATAGATGTTAGAAGGATGACATTTGACCCAAATGACCCATGAAGTTGGTATGCAAATACTTGCATACAAATCAGAACCTGAACATTTACATTTTCTTCTGGCATGAAAAACCAGAACTCCATTAAAATATTGAACCTCCTTCAAGTGATAATGAAGAAATTGTGTACACAATAATAGGCTTCTTGAAATTAACTAAGAAAACTAAACTAAACATTACAAAAAAAAAAAAGCAGCTTCAAGTAACCACCTGTCCTTATTTCCAGAGAAGTCATGGTTGAAGTCTGCCATAACTTCAAATTTACAACATTAATCTTACTTGATTACTCCGAAAATATCAAATACCTTGTCTTTTGCAATTAGATGACATATTACGACTTTTAGTGATTTAAAAACAGTTTTCAAAAAGATTTGCAATTTATTTCATTATTATTTAACTAAAGACATGGAAAAAAAAAAACCCTCAACTTGCTCAAAGAAATACCATTTTGAATGTAAACAATAAAATAAAGAGCCAAAAAGTTAAATGAGCCTAGAATAAGTTACCTGTAGTTCCAGATGAGAAAAGGATATTTGTAAATGCTTCAACTGGTTGTTCAACGGCTGCAAATTCATCTCCTCTGCAGTTTTGATGTTACAGATGAGCATGTATAGCATCAATAGTATAACTTCATCAATCACAAGATCAAACTAAAGAAATTACTTATCAGGAAGCTCTTTGATAAATTCCTATTTGATAGTTTACTAAAGAATTGACAAATGTCAAACAGAAAGCAGAAGATATGGTAATGTCAAAATTAAGGTGTTCCAACAAGAAAAGAGAGAAAAACAAGATAATTTTTTTCTTCATTTGTTCCCAACTGCATATGATTTAATGTCTCACAAAGACATTCTTAAAGTTATAATCAACCAAACAGCCTACAGTTTGCATAGCTAATCCAATTTCCAGAAAGCTCCTTCACACAATGAAACTATTCGACGCGAGTAGCAATTGGCAAGCATATATAACCAAACAAAATAATGCTAAGTTAAAAATAATGATCTTGACATACAATGAGTTACTTCTCCATCACACTAGGATTAATTTTATATCAAACAAGAGGAGAACTATCACCACGGGATTCAGCAAAGCATGAGAACTCAAGAAAATATTTCAATGAACTTTTTATTCTTGGTTGGACAGAAATGCATCCATGCATTCATTGCCTCTGTCACAAAGTCCCGAAATATCACATTTTGGTTGCTTATGTGGAACAAATATCATGCCAAATCCAAATTATGAGCAAGAGCAACCATAACATAGTACATCATGCATTTAATCAATGTGAAGCTTAAAATAAGCTACAGTTAATTCTTATTTAAAGTCGAAAATATAGAAAAAGAGAGAAAAAACATAAGAAAGCATACCTTAAACCTGTTGCTTTTTCAAGGAAATCATGCCAGGAAATGTCACCATCACGCAAGTTCATGCTGAAGCTACAGCCTTTGGTAGGAATGACAATTGCCATAGGTGCTTGAGCATACACAACTCGACTGTAGAATTGAAGTTATATGGCAAGTCAAACATTCACACAGAAATGCACGAACCTGAATTTTTTACTATATGAATAAAGAGTAAAGAGAATTTCACCTGTACAATGGAATACTTTTATCACCACGAATTATAAGATCCTGAGGAAATGGGTTTTGTAGAATGAGAGGTAAGTCAAGGACCATATGTTTACATGAGGAATGGATACCAATCATAACATTATCGGTAGAAAATAAAAATGAATAAGTCAGAGCAGATCACCTTAGAGATGTTTATTAAGCTAAGAGTTCTGATACTTACACCAATATTGAGATGAAGCCTTTCATTTTCAGATTCCAAATCTCCAAAGCACAAACTTACCATAAACTTGCATAGTACTATAACACAGTATCAAGTGAAGATAAAAGAGTAGTACTATAACACAGTATCAAGTGAAGATAAAAGAGGGTGAGCTCATACACTTTTTGTTAGATTGAACAATAAATAACCCAGGGAAGAGACATTTGCATTGAACAAAGTCCCACTGAAAGATCATCACAAACATGAACCCTCAGCCATGATACAAACATGTATGATCAGTACTGACTTAGGAATAGCCCTTATTGAGTTCATTTATATTGAAAACCAATAAGGATAGCATAATATTGCATGACTAGAGATTAATAGATCCTCACAAGCTTAACACCTCAGTGACCAACTTCATATTTAATAATAGATATGTGCAACCTGAAAGTAATTCCATAGAGTGAGGAGCCTTTGTGTGTTAAAGATCTTCATGGTATCCTATGTAATTGATTTATTGTCCCTTTTGACATCTAATACAATGGCTAATCAGATTCATTGGGGTAAGCTTCCACACAGGTTGTCCTGACATTTTCTGCAAACCAGAGTGCATTAAGTATATCTTAAGGAACTTCATCAAATATATCCTATAAGGCTACACTTCTTACAAAGATGTTGAATAATGTAAACAAAGCAGCTTTCAATGGTAAATTTAAATTACCATTGGAAGATATCATGCTTACAAAAAAAAAATTGGGGAAATTTTTATTTTTTTTGTTAAATGAGATAAAGTGAACAACAGTGCTTAAAGATACCCTAGGAGCAAAATCTATCACCGAGTCAAGTAATCATACAAAGATGAAGCAGGGTTTGCAGAGGATTCATTTAAGTGAAATGTATCAGACAAGGAAACATAGACTTAAAAATCTACTAGGTTACTCCACAGCTAGAGCACAAATATATCAATGAAGAATGTGAATGTTTTTTATTCCTATGGAAGGAAATAAGTTATTACCTGAGTAAATATGGCTTTCGCTTCTGAAATTTTAAGCCTTGTTGATATTTCAAGTGGAGCAAAGCTATCAGCAATGGATACAACTACATGTCCTGCCAGAACAATAGCAAGGTAGATAATCACAGACTCCACATTCATTGGCATATCAATTGCAATTGCAGATCCTCTGTCCAAACCCAGAGCATTGATTGCGTATGCAACTAACCTGCAAGTTGTAGTGCAAGGAGAAATTTGAGTCAGACATGGAGAAAGTTGGAGGGAAAACTATATGAGAAGAATAACCAAAATCAATGAATTCAGCAGAAGTCGAGATAAGCCTCATGTGATTATCTCTTAACTTCATGATATCTTAGCACAACAGAAAGAACCAAGCTGCAGTAAATTATTTCCAATAAAATATTACACTGATTGTATATGTTGAAAGATTATGATACTCCTAATACAACTCACCTCTACCAAGTCTTAAACCCAACTAAACATAATGCACCAAGAGAATCTTTTTCGTCATTTTAACTATATCTGAAGCAATAAATACAAAACTTAATATAAAGAGGTATAATTATAGGACAAGCAAAACAATGGTGTATGAGGTTGAAACCATATTAGAAGATTGACAAAGTTATTCCAAAACCTACTTCAAAGCATGTCATTGCAAGGTCTGATAGAATTACAGTATTGTGACATCTCTTTTAAAGAGGGGCCATTTCCATTTTCCACCATAGAGTTAATGCAACCAAATTATGGCAATGAAAATTTTTGGCCAACAGATAAAACAACTTGTAATAAACAAAACTTGTATGTGAAAACCAGCATACCAAACCTCTGAACGCAATTCCTGAAGTGTCAAACTGCTTACAGGCATATCATCATTTCCTTCATCACGCCATCTTATAACAACATCATCCAAAGTTCTCTTACAATTCAAAGTCAAACAAGTTTTTGCAGGATTTACATATGCTCCAGGAAGCCATTGACCACCTGGGTTTGCCAAGGAACTTTCTCTAGATGTATTCTCGCTTAAAATACATTGGGGAGGAACTGAAAATGATACACTAATTTCATCGAGTATAGTTTTCCAATACACCTGACCAGCAAAGACATAGGAAACCACGCCAAAAATTGACTCACGGTTCAATTTTGACAAAATAAAAGGGGGCATAATGATGCACCAACAAATTCATGCACAAATTCTACCTCAGGATTGGATAATGAAAATTCTTGAAAGTGCGAGAAACTTGATATGGGATCCTTGTATGTAGAACCCAAAAACTCTTTTCCACGCCTCTCTAACAACTGTCCCACATTCGTCAGCATTGCAGCCTCCCTGTCCATGTAACAACATTCAAACAAACGGGCATGCATAACAAGATAAAAATAGGATAAAAGGGCTGAGTGTCTGTATTCAAGACAAGCGCAAGTGATATTTCAGTTGTTCTCTCTCTCCTTGCACAATTTCAAGAACTACCTCTTACTATTATAATTTAAGGTTAGCTTTGGTATGACTTCTGCAAAATGATTTTTACTTTTGATTCAAATAATAGTTCTAAAAATGTTTGGTTAGATAAAAACTTTTGAATTGCAATGAAAATCTTGATTTAATCAAAAGTTGAATGTCTTTAACTTTTAACTGATGCATTATAACTTATACCGCATTTCTTCTTTAAAGAGAAGAAGTCATTTTTATCAAATACATTTCTAAACTAAATTCATGTTTTGCCCTGACATGTTTTATACTAAAATAAAAAAATCATGCCAGACAGATCTCAAACTTAACATCATGTATGAAAGGCCTTACGGGTCGGGTGACCAAGCGGGCGGGTCGGGGCCAAAGTCCTTGAAGCAGCCATAATACATCATCTGATGGAAGGAGAAAGGAAGAAGAGGATGAAGTAGGCGTTTGGAGAGAAGAGTCCATGTTTGAGGAGAGGAAGGACCATGAGTGTTGATGATTTCAGAGATATCTTCGTAAAGTTTGAGTGCGATTGATGAGGAAATCCCAAGAGCCTCGATGTCTGATACAGAGATGGAGTCTAAAGCTTTGTAGTGTAGAGAAGCCATCTAATTACAGAGATTAATAATCTGGAAAGAAAGAGGTTTGATTATCTGATTATTTAGAGAGACAGATTCGATCAGATTTTTTTTGGTGGGGGGGGGGGGAGATAGCAGCAGCTATCTGTTGTTGCTTAGGTGCGGGAGACATCAATCCTTCCTAATTTATTTTTATTTTATTTTATTTTGTTAAGCTAGCTCGTAATTTCATACTTCTAAAAGCATCTTCAACTAGAAAGACAAATAAAAAGTTAAATTTTAAAATATGTTTTTTTAACTTTTATTTTTTTATTTTACAATTTCAACACAGTAAAAAAAATCATAATAACTATTTAATTTATAAAAAGTTATTTTTACAAGTCTCGATGGAAGTAGCTAAAATGAAGGTATTGTTTTAAAAAAAAAACAAAAGAGAAAAGAAACTTGTTTTTAAAAAAAAAATTATATTGTGCCTCAATCTTCTCTTAAATTTAGAAAAATAAAAATCAATTATTCTCTAGTTAATTAATAACATTGTTTGTGTTAATTAGTTGAAATTAAAAGGTATGTTTGTTTAAAAGCTTTTTATATTTTTTCTTTAATATCTCTTGATTTTGTAGATCTTTTGTTGTTAATTTGATATTTGTGATAATTTTTATTTCTTTGTTATTTTATGTTTTTGATATGAGTTAAGAAAAACAATTTTTTTATTTATGTTGTTATCTTTGACAAAATTAAGAGGAAGTAGTAATGGTAGCTAATATTGATAAAAATATAGAGTGACATATTTAAAATTTACTTTTGATTGTCTGTTTTAATTTGAGGTTAATTATATTCTGTCTTGTTGAAAATGCAATTAAACCAGTATATCAATCCTCTTATAGTTCTAAAAAATAGTCAAATTGTAATGTTAGAACAAGTAGAATGCAATGCTTATTATTAATTCGCATGTATGTAAACTACAAAATTGCTAGACATTGAATGTGTGCTTCTTTTACACTCTCCTATAAGGTTTTAACTTGAGGTTTTTTTTTTAATGTAGATGGATTCAAATTTTCTAAGCTCTTTCACCAATTTTTTTATGAGTGCGTCAGAAGATATTCTCTCTCAACCAAGTGATTCTAATCAATTAATTGATGACTTAACATACTCGAATTTAAATGTCCATACAATAAAAAAAATCACAAAAAAGTAAAAACTTCTCACTAGAGGAAGATTGTTTACTTGTTTCTGCATGGCTAAATACAAACAAAGATTCGATTACAAGAGTTGAACAACAAACAAAACAGTTCTGAGCTCGAGTACATGCTTACTTTGTAGAGAATGGAGGAAACTTGAATAATCGTTCCCAAATAAGCATCTCAAATAGATGGCAAGAAATAAATAGAGAAGTCGGTAAATTTGTTAGATTTGTTACTCAAATTGAAAATCATTATCAAAGTGGAATGACCGAAGAATCAAGGGTAATTTTAATATTTGTTTTCATGTTAAATTGTTTAACATATATTTTAACATTATTTAATTTCTCTAATTTTTTACTTACCAGATTAATGATGCTCGATAAATGTATGCTTCATGCATTGACAAACGATTTCAACTAGAACATTATTGGGGTATCTTAAGAAAAGAACCCAAATGGAAATTTGAGTGTGCAAGTCAACATCAAAGGTCAAACAAGAAACAAAAAAGTCATGTCAATGTAAGTTCGACTTCATCAGCTCCATCTACCCCTGATTCTGTTAGTTTAGGAGAAGACAGTGAACCGTTGATTTATCAAGATAGACCAATTGGCTAGAAGGCTGCAAATGAATGACTTAAACGTAAACAAGGAAAAGATAAAGTTGGGGAGACAACTGTAACAAATCTCTTACAACAATTCAGGGATACTCTAGTTGAAATTGAGGATCAGAAGAAACAAGACAGAAAAATTATGTTAGAGCAATAAGACATGATGATTCAACAAAGTCAAGAGAAAGAAGAATTGGACAAGATTGAGAAACAAGAACAAATTATGAAAATGGATATTTCATATTTGGATCCAATTTCTGCAGTGTATTTCAAAATAGAAAGATAGAAATTATGCAAAAAAAGGGTTTAAATTTTTAATTAACTAGATTTATTTATTGTTTAATTTAATGTATTTTTAATTAACTAGATCTATTTATTATTTAATGTAATGTATTTTTAATTAAATATTTAGAAATTTATTGGTTATTTTAAATATATTGTTATAAAAATGGTATCAATTCATAATACTTTTTTGAAGTTCTTCTAACACTTAACAACAACAAGTAGGATTAATTAACTTAAAAGATAACAACCATAATGAAAAAAAAAACACATAAAAAACTTGAAAATTATGATGACATAAGAAGTTCAAAGCTAATGATTCTACTCGTTACCATATTGTTCCCATAAATGTTCAACCAAATCCTCTTGTAGTTGAGAGCTAATTGCTCTATCCCTGATTCAATTATGAGTTTGAAGAAAATCATGTAGTTCTGGTATTTCACCATGTGACACTGATATAAAGAAATTAACTTCACGTTCATGGTCAAATCAAAGGTTCATTGCTCCTTCATCCTCAATAATCATATTATGCATTATTATGCAAGCTTTCATAATATTTGCAATCATTTCTTCATCCCAGTATCGAACAGGTCCACGTATAATTGCAAAACGAGATTGGAGCACCCTAAATGCCAGCTCTACATCCTTTCTTGCAGACTCTTGCTTACTTGCAAAATATTTTCAGTTTGCTCCTAATGGCCTTGGGATTGTCTTAACAAAAGTTGACCAATTAGAATAAATCTTATCTGCTAAATAGTATCCCATTGCATATTCATGCTCATTAATTGTATAATTGACAGGAGCAGTACGACGTTCAGCAAGTGCAGCGAAGATAGGTGACCGATCAAAAACATTAATACCATTTTATGATCCATGCATTCCAAAAAAGGCATGCCATATCCAATGATCTAGTATTATGTGAGCTGTAGTTACCTTTTGAAGACAAGATAAACCAAGAACACCAAGAGCATCTGTCCTTTTTTTGAAATATGGATTAGGAGCTTCCACTGCATTTGCGATCCAAAGAAAAAGACGACAACTCATCCTAAATCTTCTTCGAAATTAAGTTTCAGTGAATTTAGGATTTTCAACAAAATAATCATTATATAACCTTAACTCACCTTCCTTTTTATTACGATTGACAATATTATGGCCAAGAATAGAGTCACAATACCCTGTTCTCCGCCCTTGATTATTCGATTCTTCTTCAGCAACCACGACACTAGCAACTTGAAAAGCGAACACAGGAGTACCATCATCAAAATCAAAAGCATCAAAAAAATTAAAATTAGAATGATTCATGATGAATTTTAATGACATATATTTTTGATTGGAGAGAAAACAATGGAATGATGAGAAAAAATGTTAAGGTATATGAGAATATTCATGAATTTTTTTTAAAAAAAAATGAAAATGAAAATTTAAAATATTGACGGTTTTTTTCAAAGTTTGAATTTGAATTTACTTTTAAAAAATTAAATTTTTAACAGTAACATATAAAACTAAAAATTAAAAATATTCATATAAATAAATTTTAAGTTTAATTTTAAATTATATCTTTTAACTTTCATATTATTTCATTAATTTTATATTATTTTTATAAACTACTCATATTAATTAGATAATTAATAACATCATAATTATATTATATATAAAATATCTAAATTAGTTATATAATTATATAAAAATGAATTTAACATGAAATATATTAAAAAATAAATGGCTTTTCTAAATAGCTTTTTATTATTGGAATGCACATAATCAAAAAAGCTATATTTATACTATTCAAAAAGCTATTTTATCAATTTAGCTCCTCAATTTAGTTTTTTGCATTGGAGATGCTCTAACAACGGAGACAGATAAACTAGAATTACATTTTTAAACTTTTTTCCATAATAATAAATGCCCGAGTGATTATAGAGTTTTTTTTTTTAAAAAAAACCAAAAATCTTCATATGAATAACTGAGTGAAAGAGTTTAATAAACTTAATTAATTTAATAATATAATTACAAAAAATAAATAAAGATGAATTGAAAAAAGTAAACACTTGTTAATATTATAAAAAAAAATATTATTTATATTTTCTTAAAAGATCTCAACAATATTATTTGATAAAGTTAAATAGAAACATGATAACCTTATAAAAAAATTTGAAAGAAATTCAAAGCTCAATTAGCACCAAAGTAATCGTGCACATAAGAAATTGAATAAAATAATGGAGGTTCTTTTAGGAAAATTAAATTATAAAAAATAAAACTAAAAAAATATAATTTTAAAAAATATCAAAAAAATTGAGTTAATTAAACTAACTTGCAACCTAGGATATTAGATAAAAATAACAAAAAAAAAAAAGCAATAATAAAGTTCAAGACCTATTAACCTAATATCAACAAATTAAATTAAAAAAAAATTAAAAAAAATCAAAGTTAAATCAGGTTAATCTTCAAAACTCATAATCTAGGTTATTAGATCGAAATATTCTATAGAAGGCAAACATGAAAAAATCAGAAAGCAGAATTACTAATCATCCAAAATTATAAAACAAAATAAATAACAATTAAAATAATGAGTACAAAAGTGTATAAAAAGATTAATGAAATAAAATGATAAGAGATAATTAAAATAAATAAAGGATTAAAAACAAATAACAAATAACAATAAAAAATTGAGACCAAATTAGAATAAATAAATAAATAAAATAAAATGTTAAGGGATAAAAATGATAAAAAAAAGAGAAAGCCAACCTCAAAAAGCCTTAAAAGAAAAACAAATAGCAATCGAAAGAATAATGATAAAATTTGATATAAAAATTAAATTAAATTAAATGACGATGGATAAAATAAAAATCAAGAAAATTATTTTAAAAAAAATAAGAGTCAAATTGAATACACAAATTAAATGAAATAAAATGATGAATGATAAAACTAAAACATTAATAAAGAAAATGATTAAAAAATAGCACTTAAAATAACGAGGACAAAACTAGATACAAAGATTAAATGAAATAAAACATTGATGGATGAAATTTTAAAAAAAATCAACCTTGAAAAGCCTTAAAAGATAAATAAATATCAATTAAAGGAATGAAAATCAAAATTTATAAAACACATTTAATTTTTGGAAAGGATAATGTGAGATTCTAGATGAAAAAAAAGAAAATAAATGGAAAAAAAAAACCACTAGAGCACAATCGTTCTTCTATCATGCACACACATTTGACTACTAAAAAGAAGATGACACCATGATTTCAATGTCATCACTAAAAACGACGTTTAATAATTAGGAGGAGCTGCAGGCACAACCTAAAAAATATGAGCTTCTTTCACTAGTTAACGTGTGCTACACAAGCAACAACCACTTTAAGATTTTTAATTATATTTATAGAAATTGATTATAACTAAAAACCCATGATAAAACGATAAAAATTTCCTCCGATAAAATTCAATTCTTTTTACTTTTTTTCAATTATTTCATTATCCAATCAAAGCAGTGAATGACTGAAAGCCCCTTATCTCTAATTTTAATATTTTTTATTTTTAAAGATATTTAAGTTATTTAACTATGTAGCTATAATATAAAAACATCGAATTTTCTTTATCAAGATAATAATGATAAATATATTTTATAAAAAAATATAATTTTACCCCAGCTGTAAGTTAACAAGAAATTTGGGGGAAAATCCGTCGAACAATTGTTCGGCTAATAGAGGGTTGTGCTTAAATTAGCACTTGAAGACCTGTAAGGAGAGCGTTTGTGTCATGCCCTTCCATTGTTATGCCTTGGAGAGTGGAAGACGGATGGGTGTGTGCGCGCACGCGTGACTCTATGTGTGTGTGTTGGAGGGGCGGGGGGAGGTGACACAAACATAACATATATGTGTTCTAGCCAAGGTTATCAATTTTGTTTCGTTCCGTCCGGAATGGCCGAAACATTCCATACCAATTAAAAAAACGAAACAAAACGGAACAAATTTCATCTCATTTTAAATCTCGGCCCGTTCCGGATTTTTCGGCCAAATTCCGGCCGAAACGTTCCGGTTTCATTCCGCATGTTCCGTTTCGGCCAAAAAACCATTGAATCAAAATTATCTAATTGAACCTTGCTCAATTTCATTAATTAAACCACCCGATTATAAAAAGCTTTTTTTATTATTATTTTCAATAGCAATGATATTAATAATAATATTGAAACTTATTATTACTATTTTCATTAACAATGATATTAATTTTTTAAAATTATTTTTATCATTAATATATATGGTTTATATTACTTTAAGTTAAAGATCTATTTAATCTTTACTATTTAAAAATATTTTAAATTTTGAAATTATATTTGTTTGGCATTATGTTTGTATTGCATAATTTATAATTAATTTATCTTGAATTTGAATTATGTTTATGGAATATATATATATATATATATATATATATGAACAGTATAACCCCGAAACGGTACGCCGAAACACTCCGAAACTGAAACATTTTGTTCCAATTGAAAAAACGAAACACTTACCGAAACGAAATTGACAACCTTAGTTCTAGCACCTAATTGAACTTAAAAAAAAAAAGGATTTTAAGAATAGATAAGCAAACTTTGGTGATTTTCTTATGAAAATGCAAGAAAAGCAAAGTTTCCTAACCTTTTTTCTTTGTTAATAGTCGACAAGAAAATGTTTTTCTTTTATTTACCATTTTGAAATTCACTCTAGCTTCTTAAGTATTTTCAGGTATATCTCTCAATTCCCAACATTAACTATTTTCTATAATCCTTCTATCCATTTAATACTTATTTAAAACCCTTCTAATTATCATTTACTTATTTTCTATTTATTTCATTTTCCAAAACCTCCAAATTTCCGGGGGTTTACAGTGTATGTGCAAAATATTATCTTCTTGAGGAAGCCAACCTATTCCGCACAAATAATTTGAGAACAAAGAAATCATTATTACGCAAAATAAAAGAAATCTATTAGGAAAAACTCGCACAAAAGAAATGTAAACGAGAGAAATAATCAAATATTTTTAAATTTATGATTGGATTCTAAAACACAGTTAGATCAGGCAAGTGTATTAAGGGAGTCATTTATTCACTTATATTTCAAGTTTTGTAAAAATGAAGGCATCTTAAGTTATGGGAACCCCTTTTAAAAAAATAAAAGGACACGGTTCAAGACCAAATTATGAATGTATGACATTAATTAATAGGATAAATGTAGATATAAAAATAAAATAAAGTGATATAAATATTTACGCCAAATAAAGTAATTAATTCCAAGAAGGAAGTATTTTTTCATACACCTATTAATAGAGCACTTTTTTAAAATATAAAGTAAATGTTTTTGATAAGTCAGACATTTATTCACTTTATTGGTCATATTTCAATTTTTGTAAAATTGAATGCGTCTTAAATAATTGCAACTGTTTTTAACAAAAGGGACTGATATAATTTTAGGTCACTTCCATCTTTAAATACAAATTAGTATATTGCTTGTGCTCCATAGCGAATCAATACTAATTTTTAAGTGTTTTTAAATATCCTTGGATAGCATTGGGTTCAGCTGTCCAACCAGACCTAACAACACTTTTTGACTAATAAACAAAAAAGAAAACGCCCCCATGTATTACAATGTGGTCCACAGTGTAATGAATCTATATTCACAATACTATTTTTAAAAAATATTTTTTAAATATATATATATATAGATAATATTTTTTTATTTTTAAAATTTTATTTTATATATCATCACATCAAAATAATACAAAATCAATTTTTGTAAAGCATTTTTGAAACGGAAAAATAAACTTTCTTCAATAAGAAAATTCAACCCTACTTGAAATGAAAAAAAATTATCATCACTCAACTTTTGTGTAATATAAAAAAAGTTACATAAATTTATTTTCTCTTTACAGTATGAAAAAAAAAATCAATAAGAGAAATGAAAAAAATTCTAAAGAGAAAAATAAAATAAAATGAAAAATATCTTGAAAGAAAAAAAATTAAAGGAAAAACAATTAGTTGCTGGTATATTGGGCACTACTTTGCTATGCGCTATTCATGGTGTTATTGTATAAAATACTTTATTTGAAGATAATGATGGTGCAAATATATTTTGTACTTTTAACCTAACTCAAGTATTTTTACATTTTAAAATTTTTTTTTGCTATTGACCCGCTGCGGAGCATGGGCCAATATATTAGCTACTATATTATTACATAATGATTATTTTAAAAAAATATATTGAGATAATATTTTTTATTTTTCAAAATTGATTTTTTATATCATCACATTAAAATAATATAAAAACATAAAAAAAAATTAATTTGAATTAAAGAAAAAAAATAAAATAAATTCAAAAAAATTTTAAACCATTTTTCAAACACAAAAACAAACATGTTTTAATAAGGAAATTTAACACAATCTCATATGAAAAAAATTATCACAACCCAACTTTTGTACAATATAAAAAAAGTCTCATCAATTTATTTATTTTTTATCGTATAAAAAAATTAAATAAGAGAAAAAAACCTAAAAAGAAAAAATAAAATTAAAAATATCTGGTGGTGCAGCTAGATCCAAGATCAATAGGTCCAGCTATCTAGCTAGACCCAGTAGCGTTGGGTCCGGCTACAAGCTAGACCCAACAACACTTTAACGATAGACATGAAGCTTATGTGTTTTTTTGAAATCAAGTAAAAAAAGAAAAAAAACCAATAGCATTGGTCTAATGATCAAATCTGACCCAATGCTATTGGGCCTGATTGTTCAGTCAGATCCAACATTATTTTTTGACTAAAACACATAAAGGATAATGTCCTCAAATATCATAGTGCAAGGCTCACAATATCCACAGTATAAACATGCATAATATTTTTCCCACGTCTTTTAACAATTAGGAATGTAAATAATTAATGACTGACTGATATAATTTCTAACCTTTGTAATGTCGTGAAACTTGAAAGACCAACATTGGATCGTCTAAAAATCATTACTTGGACATAAAAATACATCTGCTTCTCGAGAAATTTTATATAGCACAAGAAGTTAATTATTCTCTGAATCTGATTAAAAACAATTAATTATAAGCAGGAGAAAAAAATATAGTAGAAGATATTCTTATTATTTTCTGGTAGGTAAATTTTTTTTATCTTTCGTATTTATATTTGTTTTTTCTGCATCATTTTTATTTTATTTTAATATTCATATTTTTGCTTAGATAAACTTCCACAACATAAAAATGAAAAGGAAAAAAAAATAGCTATTTTAGCAGGTTAAGTTCTTCTACGGCAGAGAAGGTGTGCAATGCTTTAATTAACGAGAGATCTAAGAAAAAGAAGGGTAGGAATTTTAACATATTAACTTCTTCTCCCATGCCATCCATCGCTATTGATTCCTCTTTCTTTTTTTCTTTTTCTTTTTTTCTTTCTCAAATTAAAAAGTAGATTTCTAATAAATAATACCAAGATGATGGGAGGACATGATAGACCATGTCGTTCAAAGAGAGGCCTTAAGCCAAATGCCAAATACTTCAGTGATGTCTACAACACATAATTAATCGTGCATGCAGGCCACGACGTTCAGAGTGGGGAGTGCTGGCAGTTGAATATAATACGTGGGAAACATTACGTGCAAATGTGATGACAGAACTGACATTATCTTAGTTACTTTTATTTCATGCAATTATATTTCAGTCTATGTGTACGTGGTCTTGCTATTTAAGCAACCACAGTTGTTATTAGTGGTAATCAATTATTTTCAAAACAAAGGTTTATTCTCACCTGAAGAGAAAGCAATGCATTATTTTTCTTAAACACTTCATTATCTGTGTTGGGACCTATCATTGGTATCAGAGCAATGAAAACCAATAAAGAACGTATTGAACAGTTAGAAGCAGGGCTCGGTGAAGTGCAAAATGGCCTACACCGGATGGAGATGGGCATGATAGATAAATTGCATCACTTGGAGGAAACTATTAATCGACTCTCTGATGTACTCCTTGCAGATCACGTATCTACAACTCAAGGTAACAACCATCGTGACGGTCATACTGGAGGACGACTTGTTGTCTCTTCTAAAACAACGAAGCTTGAATTTCCGCATTTTTCTGGAGATGATCCAACGGAGTGGTTCAATAGGGTGAACCAGTTCTTTGAGTTCCAAAGTACACCCGAAATGCAGAAGGTATCGTTAGCTTCATACCACTTGGAAGGAGAGGCCAACCAGTGGTGGCAATGGATTCGCCGGACATTTCAAGAGGAAAGACGTGTTCTTTCGTGGCTTAATTTTGAAGGTGAACTCTGGGCTCGATTTGGCCCTTCTGAATGTGAAGATTTTGATGAAGCTCTTTCACGGATACGTCAGGAAGGATCGCTGCGTGACTATCAACGTGAATTTGAACGTCTGGGCAATCATGTACGTGGTTGGACCCAAAAAGCTCTTGTGGGAACATTTTTTTTGGGTGGATTAAAAAGAGACATTTTAGATGGGATCCGCATGTTCAAACCACAAACTTTAAAAGACACCATCAGCTTAGCACGAATGAAAGATGATCAATTTACCCGTCAAAGGAAGTTTATCAGACTTGTTTCTTCAGTGCAGCCACTTCTAGCTCTTCCGCCTGGCAACCAAGCCGCACAGTCTACCCCTACAAATCCTATCAGATGGCTATCATGGGAAGAAATGCAACGAAAGAGAGCATAGAATCTATGTTTCAATTGTAATGATCGTTTTACTGCAGGTCACAAGTGTCAAGGGTCACGCCTACTTATATTGGAAGGTTGCAATGACACTGATACGTTGTTATGTGACAATGTTCTTGACGAACAACTAAATTAGGAGCAATATGAGGAGCTTACAGGTCCGTCAATTACATTGCATGCATTGTCAGGCTGGACAACGCCAAAGACCATGGGAGTATCAGCTTTGATTGGCTCCTGCAGCGTCATTATTTTGATAGATAGTGGTTCCACTCACAACTTCATTAGTGAGCGAACTGCTACCCTATTGCGACTGCCAGTGGTGCCTACAGAAACCTTCACAGTATAGGTTGCCAATGGTGATAGTCTCAAATGTCGGGGGCGATTTGACGAGGTATCATTGGATCTCCAAGGTGTTGTTTTTTCATTGACTCTTTACTCTTTACCCCTAACAAGGCTGGATATAGTGTTGGGGATTCAATGGCTTGAATTACTGGGTTCGGTGATGTGTGATTGGAAGAGGTTGACAATGGAATTCTTATGGGAGAACAAGCTTAGGCGATTAACTGGCATTGGCAGACAAGACATCCAGGAAACATCACTGCAGGAGTTGTCCAAAACAATTCGGCCGAATCAAGCTTTGTTTGCCTTATGTTTCCAAATTACTCAGACAGCAACAGACGGCACCATTCATCCCCACATGAAGGAATTGTTGCAAGCATTTTCAGATATATTCGTTGCTCCTTCCAGTTTACCACCAACAAGGGCTGTTAACCATATAATCACGTTAAAAGAATGGACTGAACCGGTTAATGTTCGGCCATACAGGTACACACACTTTCAGAAGAATGAGATTGAGAAACAGGTCCAGGACATGCTGACCACAGGGCTTGTTCGTCCAAGTACCAGTCCCTTTTCCTCACATGTGTTATTAGTGAAGAAAAAAGATAGGAACTGGAGGTTTTGTACTGATTATCGAGCTCTCAATGCTGCCACTGTTAGAGATCGCTTCCCAATTCCAACCGTTGAGGATATGTTGGATGAATTATATGGAGCTTCTTACTTTACCAAGTTGGATCTACGAGCTGAATATCATCAGGTACGAGTCAATCCCCAAGATGTTCATAAAACTGCATTTCGCACTCATAATGGACATTATGAATATTTGGTGATGCCATTTGGCCTCTGTAATGCGCCCTCTACGTTCCAAGCTATCATGAACTCCATATTTCGTCATCACCTTCGTCAATTTATTTTGGTTTTTTTTTACGACATCTTGATATATAGTTCTACCTGGGAATAGCATTTAGTGCATGTCTAACAAACATTTGAAATACTACGCCAGCATCACTTTTATGTCAAGGAAAACAAGTGTGCTTTCGGGCAGCACGAACTTGAATATTTGGGACATATTATCACCGATCATGGCGTCAAAGTGGATGATAGCAAGATTGTAGCTGTGGTGGCATGGTCACGGCCTATTAACGTTTCAGATTTACGTGGTTTTCTTGGTTTGACAGGATATTATTGCAAATTCGTTCAAAATTATGGTATTATTGCTCAGCCTCTTACCAATCTGCTAAAAAAGAATCAATTTCAATGGCATGATGCAGCTGAAGCCGCTTTCCTTGCTCTCAAACGGGCCATGACAACTACTCCCATATTGGCCATGCCTAATTTCAACGAAGCCTTTACCATTGACACCGATGCTTCTGGCGATGGCATAGGTGCAGTCCTCACTCAACTAGGCAAACCACTGGCGTACATGAGCAAGGCCCCCGGTATCACAAAGAAATCATGGTCAACGTATGCTAAAGAGATGTTGACAATTTTGGAGGCTATCAGATTGTGGGTCCTTATCTTCTTGGCAAGAAATTCTACATTCAAACAGATCAACGTAGTCTCAAGTATTTTATGGAACAGAGAATAGCTACTCCAGAACAGCAGAAATGGGTTGCTAAGTTAATGGGTTATGACTATGAAATCATCTATCGTCCAGGCCGTGAGAACTCAGCTGCTGATGCTCTGTCCAGAAAGCAAGGGAGTCCAATTCTACATCACATTTTTACTTCGCAGGTTAGTGTATGGCAAGAGATTAAGACAGCCTCACAACAAGACCTGTACATTCAGTCCATGGGGCGTAAAGCTGAGGCACAACCTGACAGTGCCTTTACATGGCGTGATGGGCTATTAGTATACAAGGGGAGGATTGTGGTTCCAAACGATGCCAAGTTACGAGCTACATTGTTATATGAAATGCATGACACCAAGGTGGGCGGTCATTCAAGAGTTCTACGTACATTTAAAAAGCTCAACCAACAATTCTATTGGCCTGGCATGTATAAAATAGTGCACACATATGTTAAAGAGTGTGAGATTTGCTAAAAGACAAAGACGGAGACATTGGCTCCAGCTGGACTTCTTCAACCGCTGCCTATTCCATGTCAAGTGTGGGATGATATCACCTTGGATTTTATTGAAGGATTGCCAATCTCGCATGGTAGGGATACCATCATGGTGATTGTTGACAGACTTAGTAAGTTTGCTCATTTTCTCACTTTACGCCACCCCTTTACTGCAAAAACTGTGGCAGGCAAATTTATTGATGGCGTTATTAAGCTCCATGGAATGTCGCAATCCATTGTTAGTGATTGGGATCCTATTTTCATCAGTCATTTCCGGCAAGAGTTTTTTAAAATGTCAGGCACCAAGCTTCGGCTCAGTTCAGCATACCACCCTCAGACGGAGGTCGTTAATTGATGCGTGGAGCAATATTTAAGATGTGTTTGTTCATCAGTGGCCAAAGCAGTGGTGTTCTTATTTACCTTGGGTAGAATACTGGTATGATACCACGTACCATATTTCAACTGGTATGACACCATTTCAAGCGTTGTATGGACGCCTACCTCCAGCTATTCCTGTCTACAAAGAGGGCCTGACGCCAATAAGTGCAGTTGACCAACAACTCCTGGACCGTGATGCACTACTTCGTCAATTGAAGGATAACTTAGCAACATCGAGGAATCGCATGAAACAGATAACTGACACAAAGCGGAGGGATGTCATGTTTCACGCTGGTGATTGGGTGCTTCTCAAATTGCATCCATATCGCCAGCAATCCATCTTCAAAAGGGTCCATCACAAGCTGGCTACTCGTTATTATGGACCATATCAAATTGTTGAAAAAATCGAACAGGTCGCTTATCGTTTACAGTTACCAGCCGAAGCACGCATTCATCCAGTGTTTTATGTCTCACTGCTCAAACACTACCAGACTACAACTGACATTGTTGAACCAAGGTCAATTGACATTCCACCTATTACCGATGCGGGTGAGCTGCTTCTTGAACCGCAGTCTGTTTTGGATTCTCGCTGGCACAAACAGGGACGTCATCTTGTAGTTGAAAGCTTAGTTCAATGGGAAAATTTGCCTGTCGAGGACGCCACGTGGGAACCCATTGCTCTGTTACAGGAGAAGTTTCCAACTCTGAACCTTGAGGACAAGGTTCCACTTATTGGCGGCGGTATTGATAGACCATGTCGTTCAAAGAGAGGCCTTAAGCCAAATGCCAAATACTTCAGTGATGTCTACAGCACATAATTAATCGTGCATGCAGGCCACGACGTCCAGAGTGGGGAGTGCTGGCAGTTGAAGTTATTAGTGTTACAGGAGAAGTTTCCAACTCTGAACCTTGAGGACAAGGTTCCACTTATTGGGGGCGGTATTGATAGACCACGTCGTTCAAAGAGAGGCCTTAAGCCAAATGCCAAATACTTCAGTGATGTCTACAACACATAATTAATAGTGCATGCAGGCCACGACGTCTAGAGTGGGGAGTGCTGGCAGTTGAATATAATACGTGGGAAACATTACGTGCAAATGTGATGACAGAACTGACATTATCTTAATTACTTTTATTTCATGCAATTATATTTCAGTCTATGTGTACGTGGTCTTGCTATTTAAGCAACCACAGTTGTTATTAGTGGTAATCAATTATTTTCAGAATAAAGGTTTATTCTCACCTGAAGAGAAAGCAATGCATTATTTTTCTTAAACACTTTATTATTTGTGTTGGGACCTATAAGGACATGAAATCCCCACCAATGGCTAGATAATATATAATAATAATAAAAATCACATGTGTTTGTCACATGTCCATATAGTTAAATGTTCCTCATTTACATACATACATACATACATACATATGTATGTATATATATATACACACACATGATAAAATAAATAAGTATAGTTTTCTTTTTTGTAAGCGATAAAATAACTAAGGCTTTTATAAAAGGACAAGGAGAGCATGCGATATAAACGTGACATAATGGGCGGGTGAGAATTAGGATAGTATATGGAAATAATTTTGGTGAGATAAATCCAATAAAAAATACTATTTTAATAAATATTTGTATTTTAATATATTTGATATGCACAAAATTATTTATAAATAAATGGAATGGCAATGCACGTGATTTGACAAAACAGTAATGGGCAAAACAGTAAATAAAAAAATCGAGTGTGTTAGTGAAAAGCCCTAGATCGTAAAACCCCCAGCGTCTCGTTTAGCTCACGCTCGCTTCTCTGTTTTTGGAGCATCCGCAGTGCAGCGGGAAAGAACGGAAGGGAAAAAAAATGGAGGCAGCGAGGACAGTGAAGGACGTCTCTCCTCACGAGTTCGTCAAGGCCTACGCCGCTCACCTCAAACGCTCTGGCAAGGTAGTTTTCACATTTATCTAGCCTTGAACTAAATCCCTTTTGGACCTGTAATGAGCTATTGTTGCTTGTCTGCACGGATGGTTCGATCCCTCTTCCCTGGGAAGCTATTTATAAATTTGGTTTAGTTTGGAATTGTTTTTCCTTTTAGTGTAGTTTTTTAAACTG
The DNA here is from genome assembly GCA_033617975.1 of Populus alba x Populus glandulosa. Taxonomy (NCBI): domain Eukaryota; kingdom Viridiplantae; phylum Streptophyta; class Magnoliopsida; order Malpighiales; family Salicaceae; genus Populus; species Populus alba x Populus glandulosa. The sequence continues at coordinate 6,468,397 of CM066157.1, forward strand.
TTTAAGTTGTCTGATAGGTCTAGTTTCTATTATCAATTCCTTTGCCTGCATCTTTAACCTGGTCAATATCCATGATATGACTAGTGGCATGCAGGGCATGGATCGTTATGAGTTTTCCATGTAATCTATTCCTCATGAGTTGCACAATTAGAAAAGGTGGTGATGTACTTTGTTGCTGACATTTACTGGTATCATCTCCACAATGGATGCTATCGAAGTGAACGTTTTAATTCTCCCAGTTGTTTGAGGTGTAGGATTTAGTTTTGATGCATGACTTCCTCTTTTCTGCAGAATGCTGCTTCTTATTTGCCAATGCTTCTTCTATCTTAAAAAGTTTATAAATCTTGTCTTCATCAATATTTACTTGTTGCCATGTTTTATTTAAACTTTTCACCATGGTAGGCATTCTGAGTTTTTTCTTACGTTTTTATATCTCTTTGTCTTAAAATAGGTGGAGCTTCCTCCATGGACTGATATTGTTAAGACTGGCACACTGAAGGAACTTGCTCCATATGACCCTGACTGGTATTATATAAGGGCTGGTACGTGTATTCTCTTTTTCTCTCATTCATGCCTTTATGCATGTGTTGCACACTCTTGTACCATTATATATATCTTCTATCCTTATTTGATTGGATTGGCACTGCAGCTTCTATGGCAAGGAAAATATATTTGAGGGGGGGTCTAGGTGTTGGTGCCTTCAAGAGGATATATGGAGGGAGCAAAAGGAATGGCAGTCACCCACCACATTTCTGCAAGAGCAGTGGTTCTATTGCTGGTCACATTCTTCAACAATTGCAGAACATGAACATCGTTGACCTTGACCTGAAGGGGTTAGTTTAGTCTATCAGTCTCCTGTATAGTTTTCCAGAGTCACTGAAATCATCAACCGGATTCTTATTTTGTTTTTTATTTTTCAAGTTTATCAGCCTTAGGACTGCCCTTTTCCTTTTATGGTTTTTTTCATCTAGTAGTTCCTATCAATCAAACAAATAGTTCCTAAGAAACAGCTGGTGAATGTGTCTTGTGCGTTCAAGTATTATTTAAGAATCTCGTCCACAGCTCCTCATTCCCACCCCATCCTTTTTCCTTTTCCTTTTTTTTTTTTCCCTGTTGATCATGGTGTGTTAACAACAACTTTGTTTTTCTGTGCCAGTGGGAGAAAAATTACATCCAGTGGCCAGCGGGATCTTGACCAAGTCGCTGGACGAATTGCAATTGCTTGCTGAGAGGTTAGTTTGGGCTTTGCTAAGTAGGGGGGACAGATCAGAACTATTTGGAAACTAGTTGCTTGAATGAGTGTAGATATAGAGAAGACTATTAATTCATTGTCTTGTTTTTCCTGACACTTTTGGGGTTTATTTGTAATGGGCTTGGGGTTTTAATCTTTTTTTCTTAACAATTAATTGGATTTATTGGCCATAGACTTTTGCTTTCTCTTTTCATTGTGTTAATTTGCAATTTGGAGGAGCTTTTCTTGAATTTTTTTATGCTTCATAGCCACTTCATTTGCAACATTAGCAATTTACATCAAATACCACCTAAGACGAATAATTCGAAGATAAACAAAGACTAGACTACTAGAAAATAATCAAGCCAATTATCACACAGAGATTTAGAGAAATCACAAAACATAATCATCCATCTATGCGTTACAAACAACATCAAGCCATCATCAACTATAATATCCATAATATAACATCTTGCTAGCACAAATCTACATCTTACATCAACATTCTCATGCAATAAATTACAACCGCATTGTCAACTCCCAACCTAAAAATTGTATAGGGTATGTAAACTCTCGGTCCAAAATTGTAAACCAATCTTAAATAGTGTAATTCTTAATAGAAAAAATAATAAACTACGAGGAAAATTATTATGATTAAGGATGAAAGTCTAGTAAATTAACTTAAAAATTTTAGATGAAATAAGTAATAAACCGATACCTGAAAGGCATCAATGACTAAGTAAATGATAGGAAATAACACATTGGATAATTAGGAGTGACATTTTTATAATTAAAATAAAAATCCACTCTTCTTTCTTAAAGAAGGTTGGTGGCGATGGGAAAGGAAAAAGCTGGAAAATTTCTCTCATTTCTTCATTTCATACAAGTTTATCTCAAGTTTTTGGACGGGATCGAAGTGAATCCTATTAAGAAAACAAATGTAAATAGAAATTTTAGAGAGTTAGAGAGGTTGAGAGTTTAAAAAAAAAATGAGAGGAAGCTGGAAATTTAGAAGAGGATGATATTCTTTGGAATCTTTGTAAGAACTCATTTAATTGAGTAAAATTAGCCAAGGTAAGGAACTTAGTAATTACATTTCTTTCTTGTTTTGTGAAAAGAGAAAGCAAACCTCTAAATTTTTAAATTTCTAGGGTTTTTGTAAATAAATATGATAATTAATCAATACTTTGGTTACTGTGGTATGAGAAATGCTGTAATAGAAAGTAATTTGGAATAAATTGAAATTAATTTTGGGAATTTAATCCCTATTGAGGCCATTAAGGGTTTGTGACAATTTGATAAAATTATATAATATTGATGATTTTAATGATATTAGGAATGTTGGATATTGGTTTTAAATGTTTTAATATTATTCACTAAAAGTGTGCTTAGAATGATGAAAAATTGAAAATTTACTAAGCTTGTGTTGGTTTAATGTGTTTAGTTGTATGGGCGAGTGGAATGGGTAGAAAGTATGATAAAATTAAATTGTTTACATATGCTGTTATGCAAACTTTTTTTTATATTTATGGTTATGAGAAAAACATTTTTAATTCTTATTAAAAAAAATCATTTTTTCATCAGAAAAACAAAAACAACTTCATGAATCAAGAAAAAAAAAACATTTTCCCCGTAATAAATTTATATCAAAGATATTATTTTATTAGATATTGTTCAATTTGATATTTATTTTTGAATACAATTCTAGGAGTTTTTTTTTTTAATATTGACAATCATTTGTTTAATTATACATGAAACTGTCATGCAATATATATATATATATATATATATATATATATATATTGTCATGAATATTCAATGAAAATGAAATTTAAGTCCTTTTATAAATTTTTATTTACTGAATAATGCTTCTTATTAAAAAAAAATCATTTTTCATAAAAAAACAAATACATTACATGAATCAAGAGAAAAAAAAAACATTTTCCCCATAATTATATTTGTTTTTTATACTAATATTATTTTTTGTATAATCATATAATTAATTAGAAAAGATTCATAAAACACGCAAGAATTATATTATTCTTTTCCTTTCTAATGCATTAGAGCAAAAATGATCAAAACATATATTTACTTTCTTTTAGGATTCTAAAATTCATATAATATATGTATTTTCTCAATGCATTTCAAATTTAAATTCTTAATTGTGGTCAATTTTTAAAATAAATAATACATAACTCACAAATATTATCAACTGAGAAACTTGAAAAAATCTTGATGTAAATTGATTCAGTCTAAGAGATAGTTTTCTTAATTTTCTTTACTCTTACATCTTACCAAAAAATATTAATCTAAAATAAAAACTTATAATATAAGCATTCAACTGATTCAAGTAAAATTTATTTACAACAAATTTATGTTAAAAAACTGTAATTCAAAGGAATTTCTATAAAGTTTCCAATGTCTTTGTTGTATATTGAGAAAGCATGGGAACAAAGGTATTGAACAAATCGAAGCATAACTAAGTACATAATTAGAGGGAATAAGGTCTCCAAATGAGCACTACCCTAAAAAGCACATTAACCAAAGGATAAAAAAAAGGATGAAGAAAAAGATGACTCCATGCATTTGGAAAGACAATTGTGGAGAATCACATCTTGTAAAATTGAAAAGACAATTGTGGAGAATCATATCTTGTAAAATTGACCTCGGTGCCTAAATTCTGGGAAAAGAAGTGTATGGCAAATCATGGGAAAACTCTAACCACTTCGTACAGTTTGCAGTAATACTGAAAATTCAAGACTTTGACCATGACAGTCATTCAAGACTCCAGGCATTTGGAAAGACAATTGTGGAGAATCAGAAGTATCTTGTAAAACTGATCTTGGTGCCTAATTTCTGGGAAAAGAAGTGTATGGCAAATCGTGGGAAAACTCCAACCACTTTGTACAGTTCACAGTAATACCTCTTTCCAAACAATCCTTATTTCACCAATAGAAAGTAGAAACCAATTACCAAAGCCTTAAGCAAGAACACAACTAAAATTTTCAACTATGTAAACATCATTATTAAATCAGACTGCAATTATTCTCCCCATTTACTACAAAAAATGACAGGGAACCTGATGCAGCCTTACGCATGGGGCAAACTTATAATTTCAGCAAATATATTTCAAAGAGGAGCAATTTATAGCCATTTAGGAAGCAACGAGTGTCTTCCAGGAAAATTTATATTTCTTATTTAGGTATTTCTTTCCCAGTCAAAATAGGAATATTAATGTTTCTTGTTCAAGAATCAAACTCTAATTACGATTAGGAATAACTCAATCATTATATGTGCGTGTGCTTATATTTTTCAATTTCAGTAAAGAGTGAACTTCTATTGAATAAGTGCAGCCTTTGCTTAAATAATGAGGAAATGTGATACTTCAATCAAGAAGTGATTACTTGAATCTAATAGTGAGGCTAGTAGCTTTCTACCCTGTTTTCTTTCTGATGTTTAATTTCAGACCTGTGTTTTCATTTGTAAGTCCCTATAAGGACCACATTCTACAACCCTAGCCCTAAAAACAACCAATTTCATAAAGTTCCCTTAGACTTGTCCCGCTTAAGAACCCCAATGTATCTCTACACATTCAACGAAGTATACAAGACCAGATCATATTTCTCAAGAATGAAATCAATGGCCTATAATAAGAGATCTAACAGCCTCCATTTTTTTAATGAGACATTAGCATCCAACCTCCTACATTCCTATTGCAAGGTCTATCTTGTAAGCAAGGGCCAGCATACAGCTTAGAAGAAGATCAATCAAAGAAGTACGCGGCGTATGGAGAAATTGGCCACGAAGAGGGAAAATCAGCTAATCAAAGTGAAAGACATTGTACCCTGTCAGGAAGAAACCTAGGCATGGGTAGTGCAGTAACATATCTCTGCAGACAAGATTTGTGAGCATTTGTAGATGCATCTGAGGAGGATGAGCTCTCAGCCCCATCAGTTTGACCCCGGCCATGGAACTTAGCAAAGCGATTGATAACAGAAAACCTCTCTAGATCTTGGCATTCCACTCTCAGGTCTGAAACTGATGTTCTTTTGTCCAATCTGCATCATCATCAGCAGGCAAATAAAACTAATGAGGATATCTCTGCACCAAAAATGTTTTATCATTGGACTTGTTATGCCAAGGATGATGCAAGCAAGCAAACTCTATATCCACATGATCAAGTTCCAGCAAACTCAATTGTTCTCGTTGTAATGAGTATATCTCTCTTAGAAACTTGTTTCTAGGCATAACATTCTAGACTTATCGAGCAAATCATTTCAGGTTTTTTTATTTATTTATTTATACATGATTCCTATGTCATTCTTCTCAATAAAAAGCCAGTATCCTTATTGCAGAGAAATGTAAAAATACTAGAAGTTTCACAATTCATGAAACAACAGCAATGTTAGAATCCAATAAGTAATATAGAGAAAGGATATGTTAAAACATGCCGGACATCAAAATTAAAAGTAAAACATCAAAGACAGGCAAAAAAAAGAATAAGTTGGCAAGCATTCAAATATTACCACCAAAGACACTAAAGTCTACCTTGACAAATCATTCTCCAGCTTCCTCGTCCTACTGATAAGGTCTTCTGTGACCTTTGAGAAGTACTGATCCCTATTCTTCTCCGATGTTTTTATCTTCTCAGGCAGGCTTAGGAGGAGGAAAAAACAAATAAATTTTTTACGTTATCATATGGATTTAATGATATTTCCAACTTAAAACTATCAATCTTACTTCCAGTAAAAAGCATGCTTAGAAAACCAAATGGCATGTACCTAATTATGGACCGCAAAAATAGGTCCTTGAGTGAGAATTTAGAGGCAGCTCAATCCTTCAGCATTTTGCATGAAGTGGCTGCTCTTAAGACTCAAGCTGCACCTTTATGGTTGCAAGCCCAAGACATTTACCATGGTAGCAAATAAATGCTCCTAAAAGCATGCTAGAAAACATTTAGATAATAATAATAAAAGTAATTCTTACAGGTCTCCACTGTTAGAAGGCACAGGAGTATCACTTCCAGTACAAGAGAGTGTGCTGCATGCATCTCCTAGTGTTGATCTGGAAACAAAGAATGCAGCACTCTCATAATGTAAAATAGCATCTGCAGAAAGAATTGATGCCAGAGGAGGGTGGAGAAGTATCTGCATAAGCTGTGTAGTCAATATAAGCCTTCTCTTTGATCTATGGACCGGCAGTCCATCATCTACCATTTCATCGTCATCTTCCACCTGTTATCAGAAATGAAAAACATTTGCACACGAGGAAATTGTAAAACGCCTAAGAGGAGAAAAATATAACAGATGAATATAGCTGGTAAGCTGCTGTAGCTATGAGCACACCTTCTCAGTCAATCTATTTGCTGCCAGAGCCCAGACCACTTCTGCTGCACTGCAAACAACAAACTCTACATATGTTATAATCCCCAGGGAAAATAAAAATAAAATGAATGAAACAATCAGCCCTACAAATAATATCAAAGAAAATAGCAATGAATTTCTGCAGTGAAAAATATGAAAAACCCAAACATAAATAACTAAAAGGTGCATAAGTTTCATTAATAAAGATAGACAAGGCACTTATAGTTTATGCCAATCACCTGAGATTCTGAAGTCTTTGAGGACCCAGTGTCACTTCCTTATGCCACGGTACAAGCTTGGATATGGCACTTTTACGCTTCTTTGGTCTCATAACCAGCAAACTCACATCAGCAGAATCAGGCTGCAATGGCTGAGGGGTGGAGAAATTCTCACAAGCTATTGATGAAGTGATTGAACTTTTTTGAATAATACCAAATTGACTAGCAGCAACAGCATTTCCTTGCTCAAGTAAATTATGAGCATGTGATCTTTCAGAAGGTCTTCCAGATGTGGAGGGCAGTTCTGAAGGCTTCATAGTGACAGCTTTTCGTGTATTATTCATTTGTAATATCTGTCCATTTTTAAAGGTTTCATAGTGATCAAGCCAGGATGGAGCCATCTGGTTACTCATTTGAGAATGCTCATCTCTGACAGAAACTGCAGTATTGCTATTGGTGAAATGCTGAAAATCATTCCGACCAAACGCAAGCATATCATTAGAAAGTGCATTTGTGTCCTGATTATCAGCTGTTTTTGCTGAAAAGCTTAGCATCTTGGAATGTCCAGGGGGGGTTGAAGTGTGATTTGCTGGAGCATCTCTGACCATATTATTGTGCCTATAAAACTGCTGACCTCCCTGAGCAGCTACCAAATCAGCATCCACAGAACCATCAAGACTTTTAAATCTTTTTAAACTTCTATTAACATGTTCGACCTCCGCATTTTTCATTCCCTGCATTTGATGCAGCAGGGAGTAATTTTGATACAAAATATTATTGGGTTTCAAAGATCGGCCAAAAGCTTCAATTTGTTTCTGAGTACTGGTTAGGTTTGAAGCAGGTGTTTCAGTAAGATGATTCACAACAGATTCTTTCTCATGTGAAGCACTCATTGTCTTCTGGGCTCGATCATTCTCAGGTAGAACTTGCTGCAAGTGGTCTCCTTTTGCTGGTTGCTCTTTCCCAACAAAACCATGTGACATCATAGAACATTCACCAGATTCAGCTCGACTGCTCCCTCCATTTTGCATAATTTGGTCATCTAGCTTCTGTGGTTGAGAGGAAGTTATCCCTGAACTGTTATGTGATTGAATATTGGGTTTAAACATATTGGATCCAGTCTGAAACGACTGAGTGCCAAATGGATGTAGCTGAGTTGGAACACTGGTCCACAAAGTAGGTGGCATTTTTGAAGAAAAACCATCTTGTGATGAAGCATAACACTGAGGGGCTGGCGAAGCTTCCAGCACTGGGAATTGTTGAGCAGAATCTCTTGCATGGTTTTGGTCGTCATCACTTGGCTGGGGCATCTCGGTAGAAGAGGCAAAATCATTATGTGAAGTATGCCTGGATGTGTCAGGAACCAATGGCCCCGCTGATTGATTCAATTGATCTCTCTCAAAAGACTCTTCTGTATGTTTTGGTTGAGAAGAAAATCTATCAAAAGATTCATTAACAGATTCACAGGCAGTTGCTCGTCCTCCTGTATCAGGCATGTGCTGATTTGGAAGATGACTTTTCGAATAAGGAAAACCGGGGGGAAAGGCAGTAGAAAACTTTCCTTGGGCACTATTGCCAGCATGTACCAAGGTGCCAGGAGTAGTATTCCTCAAATGTCCATGAGATGTATCACGTGAAGGAGGTAAAGACTGAACAGAGGATGTAGGAGCCAATAATGCATGTCCCTTCTCCCCTGTATTTGAAATGACTTGAGTTGAATTGAGAGAATCAGTTGCAAGTGAGGGGCCGTGGGAAGAAAAGGCATGTTCTGGAATTAGCAATTGCTGGGATGGAGGAACTAGAGGATTGACCTGTGGGTTTCCAATTGCAGATCTTGCATGTTCCAATTCAGCAATTGAATTAGTCTTCCATATACCAGCACTGTCACCCATCACCTCAAACATAGGACCTTTTTTATCAACATTATGAGAATCTTGGAATGTGTTTTCATTTCCCTGGTTTTTGAAAGCAACAGTAGTTCTAGGAGACACGGAACCCATAACGTTCCAGCCAAATGGACTATTTAATGGTTGACCGTTGGAGCTATATGATTGCATGCCCTGTTGATTTGCCCAAGAACCTGGAATGCTTTTAGCATTTGATCCTGCATCAGTAGAATGAGTAGCTTTTCCATAAAAATGACTGCCTTCAACAGCTGCTTTTTGCATGAGGCTCGTATCAGACCACTTGGTTCCATCTTCCGGAAACTGCTGAATATGTCTATGAGGAGAAACAGACTGCAACCTCTCCATGCGTTCATGTGAAGTGTTGACTCCAGATTGCTGAGCCGCCCCTGGGATATTATGATAATTCATGCCTGTATTGGCATCATGAGACAAAGGCAAGGGTTGAGAGTTCAAGGAAGATGCAGACTGCAAGCTATTACCATCCCAATTTGACTGATGTTTGCTACTAGCATTCAGAGAGGGAGTCTGCTGATTATCAGCTGGAGGTTCACTATTTATAAAAGTCAGACCACTCCACTCTTCTTGAAGCCCTGTATCGCCACTAGAAGTTTCTGCTACAGCAGATTGCATAAGAGCACTCCAACTCCCACTTTGCACAGAAGGCAATGAACAGAAGAAGTCTGTATCATCCAACATATTGCAACCTCCAGAACCCCGGTTGGTACCCCTGCCAAAGGCATCCCACAAATTATCATCTGAACCAAACAAAATCTTTGCCTCAGTTGGATCTAGGGTAGCCACATCCTGGGAAGGAGCAACCTGTATCGCTGTTTCCTCTTGAGATGTTTCTGATAGACCACCCAGGTCTTGCTTAGTGCAAATTTCTTGCTGTGGCCCATCGCTTTGCTGGGGATTCACTAGCTGCAAGTTTTCCAAATTAAATCCAGTATTTATACCCTGACCATCAGAAGAAGCAATCATGTTTTTCCCCTGATATCCCAGTCTAGAAACCAAAGGTCCATCCTGCACACTAACCTGCTTTGGAAATCCAGTATACTGATTGCTTGTTAAGGAATCACTGCTGCTTGATATCTGCTGCATTGACGGCTTATCCATTTGGACAGGAGGATACTGGCTTGGAGTGACTCTTGTTCCAGGGACAGGGACACCATAAAGAGATTGATCAACCGGCTGAGGCACCATACCCATCAAGCTTGGTGTTCCCTCGTTCTCCTGAGGGGAAAACACGTGTCCTCTAAAGGGTCCTTGCATAACTGGCGAAGCACCTGGCTGTGGCCAGCTTGTGTTAGCTTCCATGAGCTCAGATTGCCATGAATAATTAGATGTTTCATGAATAGGATTGCCATTGATCAAAGCCTGTGAGGGATTGGCAGCTGCCTGTTTTGCAAAAGCAGCAACTTGATTAATTGAATTCAGCTTCCTTGCTTCTTGTTGCTTCTGAAGTTGTTGCTGCCTCTGCATTTCTTGCATTTGCTTAAGCATAAACTGTTGCTGTAATAGCTGCATGTCACTAATCCCAGACTGCTGTCTCGGCAAAGATTGCAGCATGCCAGGATGCTGGCTACTAATTTGCTGCAGACCTCCGAAAAAATCATAATTCACTGGAGACTCATTAAAGTCCATTTTGACTGAGTTTTTCTTGCGAATTCAGGACCAAAAATTCAAAGCCAAAGAAGAAAGCAGATAAATGTATAAAAGAATACATAAGCCAGTGAAAATGAAACACACACACACACAAAACCTTTCCTTCTCTTTCTATCAACAACCTAATACAACTTAAAATCTCACATTTTACATGCAAGTTCACAAAAGATCAAGAAACACCAAACTCAACAAATCCCAAGATAGTCTCTTTTTAGCACAAAACAACGAAGCAAGTACCAACACACTTGTCCCTTCCTACAGCACCGACAACTAAGCTTAGAATTTAAGAGAGATAAAATTAGGGTTTCTAGAGAGAATTTGGACTCACGGATTCACTTTGACGCCTCAATTTGAGCTCCGAATGGAACGATCCTCTATACAATTGAAATCTCTAAAATTTTTAATTTAGGGTTTTGAATCGAATGATAGACAGATGTTAGGTTTGGTGTGTCCCGAGCTGAGGGCTAAAGTGTAAAAGGGAAAGGAAAAGCGTTTTTCTGGAGAGGGTAAAAGGAGAAGCATGTGGAAATGGTTGAGGGTAGAGGGGTAGTTTAGGTGGCGCTGCTATTAAAATCCGCCATGTGGCAAAAAATAAAATAAAAATCAGACAGAAACCACATTAGTTGACTGTTTTGCTAAATTTGGTCCATTTATCTTGACTGGTCATTTCATGAAGATTTTGGTATCAGAAGATTATTGTATTGTAATTCTATTATGAATTTTTTTGGAACGCCCCAAAAACTATAAATTATTAGTTAGATTACATTTCGGGTATTTATAAAAAAAGTATTAATAAATGGTAATGAAAAAATATCTTTTAAAATTGAAGCATGTAATAAATTTTATTTATTCTAAAATAAGGTTTATCATTTTAACTGGATGATATTGATATAATTAAAAAATAAAATACATAAAACAATAATGTATGCTGCTAAAGCACACCAGCAGACCCAACAATAAATACTCTACCATAAAAGTCTCATGATTTATCATATAAAAATGGATAAGTGTTTTCAAATTTATTTTTTTATGCAAAAATGAGGAAAACAATGCTATTCTTTCTATAGTTACTTTACATCAACATGCATGTTGTAATAAGCCTAACAAGCATAACATATCAATTTTTAGTTGGTTAGTCAATACTATCATATCCATAGTATTTTTTATTTTTTATTTTTTTTCTTTGTTTTTATAGTTTTTAATTTTATCCTTTAGATCAAATTTATAGTTTTTTTAATAATAATAATATATTTTTTAAAATTTATTAATAATATTAACAACAACAATAATACTAATAATAATTTTTAATTTTATCCTTCAAATCAAATTTATGGTTTTTTATAGTAATAATGTTTTTTTTTCTAATTATTTATAATTATATTAATAATAATGAATATAATAATATTTATAATAATATTAAACATGTCAAACCCACGTTGGTTGAGTCTCACAACTATATCAAACTCAAGGTACTTTTCAATTCAATCTTTATATTTTTGATTTTTTATTATTTTTTTCTTTTATTTTTTTAAAATTTCTTATAGTTTTTAATTTTATTATTCAAATTAAATTTATGATTTTTTTTCCAATAGTAATGATTTGTTTTTCAAATTTATTAATAATATTAACAATAATAATATAATAATAATAAATTTTACCCTTCAAATTAAATTTATGATTTTTTATAGCAATAATATTTTTTTAAAATTTATTAATAATAATGAATATAATAATATTTAGAATATTAATAATAATATTAAACATGTCTTATCCAAATTTAAATGGGTTTGACAACCATGCCAGACCTATGTTGGTTGGGTCTAACAAACATGATAGACCCACTTTCTTTCCCTTCCCTTCTTTTTTTTTTCTCTCTCTACCCCCTTAAAAAATCACGCTTACCATTCAGGATTTCAGAGTTGTCCTTTCAGTTATTGATATTTTAATTTTTGTTCTTATTATTTTGATTTTTATTTTTTTTTATTCATGATCATTTTATAAAAAATGATGGAAAAAGACATGGAAAATAAAAAGATACTTGTTAAACTTAGAAATCAAAATCTCTACAGTTTGTATTTTGATTTTTCCACTAAGATTTGGACCTTAAAATGACATAATTTGAGATAATTTTGCCAACCATGCTTTATTCAGAGTTCGAAACGCTAGAGATGAAGTAAAAACCAATGAAGGGTCTAAATTGAAATCAACAGGACAAGTTTTGTGCTATTAAAAATTGTGAATTTTGGTATATAGATAGCAAACCTTGGTTTAGTTGTACTCATCAAAGTTATAGACCTATATTTTAACATTCTAAAAATAAAACCCCCCATAAAGTCGGGTTATTTATTACCTAATTAAGAAGTTCACCGAATGTGAGTTTAGATACACGATAATAAAAAACCTTTGTTGTGCACTGGTATGGGTGGCAAAAAGATTATGACATTATATGTTGTATCACCCCACTCTCAAGCTGAATTGCAAGGTGACATGTTTTGTTGGCAAAATACGATATAGTGTATATGATGAGAAAGACCATAAAAGAAAATGCAACTGCTGGCCACCTAGCTGATAATGTTGTTGAAGATTATGAGCCATTGGATTTTGATTTCTCTAATGAAAATGTGCTAATAATAGAGGAAGAAGAACATAAGTCAGATCGATGGACCACGTTTTTTGATGGAACAGTGAATGTATACGGTAATGAGGCCAATGGATAATAAACTCTCATAACAAAAAGAAGTATTCGGTTTTAGTTAAACTGAACTTTGAATGCACAAACAATACAGCTGAGTATGAAAGAGAGGGGGAAAGGCGTTCCAAGGGAGAAAAACTTCTTCTTCCTTTACTTGTACACGTCCAGGTGAAGAAGAAGCACAATGTCATTCAAAGCGACACTGTTCGGTGCCCCCCCCTCTTATGTGAACAATGTATGAAACAACGTTGTTATGAACAAAACACGTCGTTTTATTTAACAAAAAAAGACGCTAAAATGCGTTAATTTCCAAAGCAGTCCACTATTTTTTATTTGTACAATTAAGTCCTCAATTGCAATTTTAATTTTAATAATTAGTTCAATTGCATCCTTACCAAAATTGGATATTAGCCCTAAATTTTGTTGCCTTTTCCCTTTCTATCCTTGGTCTCGGATTTTTGCAATTTGATCCTCAATTGATCAATAAACTTTTGATTTTTTCAATTTGGCCCTGATTCGATCAATTTTAATCCCTCTATTTATGTGTCTTTTCTAGTTTGATCTTTAGTTTTGAATTTTTTTAATCAAGTCCTTAATTGACCATCAAACTTTAATATTTATGCAATTAAGCCCATGATTTGATCAAACCAACTCTTAAAAATTATAATTTGACCCCTAAACTTTAATTTATTCCAATTAAAGTCTAAATTGACTTAAAAATTGACTTTTCTTACAATCAAACCCTCCATAAATTCAATTAAACTTTCAATAAAATTTAATTGAGTCCATTAACATTTGATTTTGGACTTTTCTTCTTTAAATTGAATTTGTTTTGTCAATAGGGCTCGCATTAGTAAAAAATATACTATTAAATTTCAATCTTTGTATTTTTAAACTTTCTCAACCAATTTTTGACCATTTTCTACGCGCTCAGACATTCTCTTCTTACTACTATTATTTTTTTAGTTTTCTTCGGAATATTTTTTGACTTTTTTTGTATTTGTTTTTTGTGTGCGGACCCAAAAATAGATAACAACACCTCCTTTGCCATGTTTATAGTTGTGAGCGTGCTACTTCATTGTGTCTAGTTTATTTCATTGTCTCATGCGTTCTTTTTTTTTTTTTTTTTTTTGAAAAGTCATTTATTTTCTCTCTTGAACATTTTATGTGTCATCAATTGCCTTTTCCCAACTCTTCTTTTGAGGTGGATTTTGCATTTTGTGTTATGTTGATTCCACTCTTTGTTTGTTGGTTTCATTATGTTCTTTTATTTTATTTTATTTTATTTTGTTACGGAAAGTCATTTATTTTCTCTCTTTAACATTTTATGTATCATCATTTGCCTTTTCTCAACTCTTCTTTTAAGGTGGTTTTTGCATTTTGTGTTATGTTGATTCCACTCTTTATTTGTTGGTTTCATTATGTTTTTCAGCCTTGGCTAGGATAAAATTTGGGAGTAAATTGAAAAGCCGTCAAAGAATTAAAGGCCAAATGAAAAAAAAAAAGTGTCTTAATCTAGGACTAAATTGAAATGGCATCAAAGAATCACAAGTTAAAAATTATTAAAAAAAAAAGTTGTCATGCACTAGCAAGTGAGGAAGTTGCCATGTTGAGGTGACACATGCAACTTCTTTGGAGCTTTAATGGTAGTTTTTTTTTATATTATTGAATCATCTTGTCAAGGACTTCACCATAAAGTGATGTGTGTCGACAGCGAAGCTCTAACATGACTCTAAATAATCTTGTCATCTTCTCTCGTTTGTTCTCTTACCTATTTCCTTTTTCATCCCCTTAATTTGTGAGCAAGAACTTAAAAAAATAAAAAAAACTATTGTGTTTTATAGTTTTTTATGCACAATGAAAATATCATTAGTTTTAGTTTATTTAATAATTATGATTTGTAATGTAATGTACTTATTACTAAGGTGCACGACACACCAATTTGTTTAACCACACTACCTTTTGAAATTTTTCAAAAATACACAAACCCCCTTCATTGTTTCCGTCTCCAAGAACATGTTGGTCTTTACACTTAGTTTTGATAATATGCACCCGTATGTCCAGAGAACAAGGTACGTAAACTAAGGTCTGCTAGATAATGGCTCTAAATAATATAAGTTTTTCTTTTTTCTTTTTTCCAAGCGCTGCGATGGAAGCTGGTTCCGAACTGTAGGGTAATGTCTCTCTAACGCCTTAGCTTTTATGTTGAGCTGGGGTGTTGACATCCTTTCATAATTCACTTGCATGATTTCGAACGAGATGGATTACCAAAAGTTCAAGACCCTTTAATTTAATCATGTCATCTCTACAACAAAATCTATGTATTATCTATTTCATCGAAATGAGAGGAATAAAGAAACTTGAAAAATCATAGATATCAAAGCAATTGGTTATGGTGTAAGAAGACAGCTACAGTTAAAGATGATGAAGAGGAGATGAGATGGCTTAGGGCAAGTCCTCCTTATGTTAAATGACAATATTAGTGGATTGAGGGACAACTTCATACTTTAATGTCAGAAAAATCTGAAAGTTATGTGGTTAGATAAATTAGTGTTTAAGCAATTTGGCTAGGTTTTAGTGGGTTCCGATCAGGTTTAAGCTGGTGCCCATCTGGTTTCAGGTCCTAAAACCAAACTGCTCCCGACAGATCTCTTCTCTCAAGATAAAGAGAGTTCCCGAAGCATATCCACATCACTTCATGTATCCCTTGAAGGTCTATGCTTCCTCGGTTTCATGATTTCAGCACGACATGAGCATGTTGGCATGCAAGCTTGCAGCGTATCTCAGGCCATATCGATGAACATATCGTGGATGCCTGATAGAATCCAAATACAAAATGTCTGGCGAGTTTAATACCCAGAGCCTGTTGTGGTGAGGAGCCATTCCTTCAGAACTTATTAAAGATCAGTGAAGTTACATTGCATCTCCCCTTGATTTGATTAAACCATAAAAGAAGTTCAAAAAGACTAGATAGCATGTGGCCATGAAAATCGAAATAGCAAATCAAAGAGATTGGTAAAGTGATTAAACACGTTTCTTTGACTACAGAAAACAAAACAAAGCTGCTCAAACAAATCAGAATACTAGGTGGACATGATAGAGAAGTTGCAAACCCAGGAAAAAGATAAGAAATTATCCTCACCAAAGTTGGGAACATTTAGCTTCTCTTCAAATCCATTTGTCAAATTTGACAACAGCCGATTATAATAATTTTCCAACAAAAAACGACCATCCTACTGTCACCATTACTCTTTTAGTCTCTGATTGAAAGAATCTCCCTCTCAACTTTGTGAGCCAGGTCGAGCTGGACCCAAGTAATTTGTAACCAATCCCATGATTGCAAACCTAGTTTTCAAACATGTTAGAAACCAGTAAGTAAAATAAAAAAGGAAAATCAAATCCTTTCAGAATCCAACTCAGTGTCTTGTACTGCTGGATCTATGCTAACAGAACAAGGTTATCATATAAACACACACAGAGATATATAGAAAAAGAGAGGACTTGAAAACTCATTGAACCCCGTCACATGTAGTTTAATTCTATTTTCTGACAACATAGACTTCTAAATAGTTGTTGATAGAGTGAAAGCCCAATAATAGCTTTTTGTAATAACTCACCACTCACATAAACAGCTGTACCATTGCAGGTATCCAATTCTTCAACACTCATACATGAGAACCCTTGTTTTCTTCACTTATTAAATAAAATCACCAAGAAGCTCAAAATCAGGAGTACCTCCCTTGAACCACATTATGCTCTTTCAAAGTGTTCAATTATGGAGAAGTGCAGGCAAGATAAGAAACAACCAAAATAGAGTACATGGTGAAGCAAAGTAGTGTTAAAGGGGATCCCAGAATTACATTCTGATAAACTCTGACTATAATCGACAACAACTACTTCATCCTAGTGAAACTTGAAGACCCTTTCCAGAGGTTAGACATGGCATGGTTGTTATTTTCTAGCATCTAAGGGCTAATCTGGGGATGCTCGGAACATCTAATCTAAGAGGACCATAAGGTTATTTCATTTTAAAATTGAAGATTTTAGGTCAGAACATCCACTTATATGCATCCAGGTAATTAATAATTTATGCTCAAACATAAAAGTTCATGATTTTATTTAAAATAGCACAATGGCAGTTGAACAATAACAATTGTACTCCTAAACTTTAAAAAAATGTAGTCAGAGTAGAAGTATTGAATTGAAAATCAATTTGGAGCACATTTAACCCATTAAACACAAACCAAATTATAGATCACAGTATTAAAACTCCTATTTTACCTCAAATTATACATGAAACAATAAAAGTAAAGGCACACAATGAGACAATGGAGCAGTGACATAAAAACCTTGCAAAATTCTACTTATCATCTTCCAGAAAAAGAAGTGTATCATCCTCAAGTCATAATGGATAATAGAAATAATCTGAAAGCACCTGCATCCCCGTTATGATACATCTCCCACCACTATCAATCTAAGAACATATAAAAACAAAAACTTGGATTGTGTTTACTATCAGAAAATAGCTTCTTTTTGTTTCCATCTCTAGTTTTCATATTTATTGTGAAAAGATCTCTCCATGTTACATTAAGAAAACATGTTTACTAAATACAAATTCGCCAAAATAGAAAACAAGGGCTTTGTTTGACTTAAATTGAAAATAAAAAAACATGACCATAAAATATTATGTGCATGAAGACCATTATTTTTACAGAGGAGAATTTTGAAAAAAACATTTTTAATGTTTTTCAATTTTCTAGAGAAAATAATTTTCATTTTCAATTGGTTAATGCGAAATTCTTTAGTTTTATGTTCCCTACATTTTTTTTCTAGAAAACTAAAAACTTGAGTAAACCCAACCTTGGACACTCCATTTAGAATCACCATCAATGCCACAGGGCAACAACCATTAATCCACTTTCTCCACTTACACCAAAGCCCTTTCTCTCCAAAAGCTATTAAAGAAAATAATTATTTGATCAGTTCACGAGCCTTCTCGAAGTCTAGTATAAAAAACACACAAGTGTTCTTACACAAGAAACAATTGCATCCAAAACAACAAAGCTCTGGTATCCCAATCCAACATGTCCAATTCAAACTCCTACGAGCACTAGCTGACTAAGCTCAGGAGCAAAAACATCTAAGATATCCCATTTCCCTTTGAAGTCCTTGAATACAAGCAATGTCAAAGGAAACTATAGGTTAGAACTGCTAATTCTCAACAGAACAATGCTTACAGTCCTACAGTGACACCAATCTATGATTAGTAACCTTTCAAAAATCTTGCCAGAATAATCCCCTCATCCCTTTCACATTGGGTAGTTCCATAGGTTATAGATATGAGAATCAACAGGGGTATATTCTTACCAATTAGCCTAGTGCAAGAACTCTTCTTGTAAAACCCAGTATCTATAACTAGTTTTGCTTTGAAAACCAACCATCAATCCAAAGTTGGGTTCTTACAGAAATTAAGATCATCTTTTGGTAAGAGAGCTCTTTCAGACCCAACAAGCATTTTTGGAGTTTCTCTTGTGAAATACATTAATTGAAGCAAAAGAGCAAGGTTCTCTTACTCAGATTATGTGATCCAAGGACTTAACACTGTTTTAGAACTTTTGACTTGGCAAATTGAGACAACCAAGGCAGAACTTAAAGCTACAAAGCATATCTAAAAATTAAGAGAATCAAATCAGATGACTTGCATAACTTTTACAGAAACACACCAGCTTGACTTGACCACTTCATGATAAAATGGTAGGAGTGTGTTCCTTTTTCAGATAAATATCAATGCCTGACTAGTAGACAAACCCATGACCTTAAAAAGGCTTACTTCCTTGCCCCACTACAATTTGGAAAAGATCTCCAAGAATATGATAATGACACTGGCTAGCATTTAATGACCTTCATAAATGCTATGTATTAGTCTTGCTCGATCTTTATATCTATCTATCTATAAACAGGACAAAGTAAAAAAAAAAAATCTAGCCCTCCACTCAAGAAAATCACATAATCTAAACAAGAGGATAAAATCAAGGGTGACCTTACATGGATGCCATGGAAATCTGCTTAAGATCATTTTCCATATTCCTCATGTTTGAGAGAGATTGGGCACAGAATATGAGAGCAAGCCACGAGCACAGCTTGTACTGCCACCCAGTCAGCACCAAACATCAATCAACTTGTTAGTAGTAGTATTAGAAGATTATATTAGATCGGATTAGATTAAAAATGTGCTGAATGCATAAATGAATTTAATTAATTACCCTAAACATGACGCCTGCCACGCCGAGAATAACCGCAATGAAACCTGAGTAATCAACGGGTAGATCCTGCGGTGAAACCATCGGTGCAACAAACGGTTTCGCGGCCGATGGCTGCCGTGGATCGTTCGCCGAAGTCGAGTTGTTGTTGTGCGATGACATCTGTCTCTTTCTCGATCTAGAGAAACAAATTATCAGTAGTTGATTACTGTGTTTACGATTTATGTAGACGGAAGGGGTAAATTGATGAGGTAATTGAATTACAGCCGCATCATCTGAAGGTCTCTTCAGATTTAATGTGTTTGTTGAGAGTGTTTTCTAGTTCGGCCTGATTCGTTAACCGAGGCCAAGCACAGATCAGGACAGTGAAAAAACCGAATTTTTTTTTGTTAGAACGACGTAGCTTTAAAAGCTCTTTTTTTAAGGAAAAAAAATATCAAAGGTTAGCTTGGATGAAGTAGTCTGACCATTCATGACCACCTAGTCCAAATTTAACTAACTTTTTAAATGATTTAAAATTTTTTTTTTGGGAGAAATAAAAAAAAAACAGTTTTTTTAATGCATTTCCTTATCTTATAGTTGTCAAAGCCTAGAATTTTTCGTAAAAAGGAATGGGGCTTCATAAAAAAAAAAAACACCACTAGAAATTCGCTTAATAGCAACGGAATCACCGACAGAATATTTCTGTCGGTAATTTAAGGTTGAAATTACCGACAAAAAATTTCCGTCTGTAATTAAGTCGGTAATTACCAACGGTGTTAATCCGTCGGTAATTACCGACCGAATTACGGATGGAAAGTTTGGAATAAAGAAAAAAAGGACGGGTCGTTTTTGGTGGGTGATATTTCCGACATAATTACCGACGGATTCAAAACGGGCTACCCGTACAGGTGATTGGACCGGATCACCGTAAAAAATACCGACGGATTTGAAATGGCAGACCCGTACGGCTGACGTGATCGGTTCATCGTCAACAATATCGACGGAATCACCGAGGGATTTGAAAAGTTGGTCCGTACGGTGACGTGTCTATTTTCCCGTCAGATACACCGACGGATTTAATCCGTCAGTGTATCCATCGGAAAAAGTTAATGTATGACCCCTCTGCCGACACTCTTCTCCCCCATTTCTCCTTCTTCTTCCTAATCCTAACTCTCCCCATTTGCAAATAACCAGCCCCCCCTCGCACCCAAACAAAATTCTTCCTCATCTCAGCACAACAAGTTGTATTTCTTGAAGTTCTGTGGTCACAACATCCGTGTTCTGATTTACCGATGGATTTTATCAATTTTTGTAAGTAATTCTATTTGTTTAAATTTTAATATTTAAATGTCAATTTTATTGTTTTTTTAGTATATGTATTTTTGTTAGTAGATGTATGTGTTTTATTGTTATTTCTTAAACAAACTTGTAGTATATGAATGTATAATTTTTATCTGTTATGGTTTGTTTTAGATTTTTTAAGATTGTATTTGTTTGTAAATTGTTAAAACTTTGTGGAATTACCGAATTACATGTTATGTTTTGAAATAATTAATAGCTTGCTTAATGGGTCCTTTTTAAGTTTTATCGATGGTATTGCAGATTGGTAATTTCTGTTAATTTATATATATTAATTTGTATGGACGTTGATAAATGATAATGGATATTTAATATTTATGAGAAGTTGTGATTGGTTTGTTGGATAATCTCGGGGTAATGTCATATTTTTGCAAGTTTATTTACCTAACTTAGTTAATTAATACATGATGTCATCATAATTTTATAGAGATTCGATAGAAGTCATGGATGATCGTTCATGGATGTATCTGGATTCACCCCAAGGATTGCGGATGATGGATTATTGTAATGGGGTTCAGGGTTTTATTAATTTCACAACATCTATTCCCAGAAACTTTACTGGAGGCGGTATTAGGTGTCCATGCAGGAAGTGTCAAAATAAAAAGTATCTGCATCAAGATGTTGTAATGATGCATCTTCTACACAAAGGGTTTATGGAGGATTACCAGTGTTGGTATGCACATGGAGAGGTATTTGTTAGTAATAGGAGAATGGAAGAAACGGTGGTTGGGTCAACTTTTAGTGCAGAAAATTGACATGTGCCCTAACTTCTGCATGTTATACTACTTTGAAAATGCTGAGATGACCGAGTGCATGACATGCGGGCATTCCCGTTACAAACCCAGAACTGGCAGGGGAAAGACTCTAGTGGCGTATAAAAAACTTAGATATTTCCCGATCACACCTAGACTGTAGAGGTTATTCATGTCACCAAGGACTGCTGAGCACATGACATGACACCAAACACATAATACGGTTGATGGTGCATCCTTCTGACGGCGAAGTGTGGAAACACTTTAACAGTGTGCATCCTGACTTTTCAGCTGAATCAAGGAATGTCTGTCTTGGGTTGTGTACAGACGGATTCAACCTATTTGGGTCATTTGCTGCTCCGTATTCTTGTTGGCCGGTCATACTCACAGTTTATAACTTGCCACCGAGAATGTGTATGAGGCCGAAGTTCATGTTTTTATCTACTGTCATACCCAGTCCAAGTAGCCCGGGGCGGAATATAAATGTTTGTCTTCGATTGTTGATTGATGAGCTGGCGCAGTTATGGTCCTTCAAAGCTTTGACTTATGATATATCGAGGAAAAAAAATTCCTTATGAGGGCGGCCTTGATGTGGACTATCAATGATTTTCCAGCTTATGAAATGCTTTCTGGTTGGAGCACACATGGGAAACTCGCATGTCCATACTGCATGGAAAACAACAAGGCATTCATGCTAGAAAATGGAGGTAAGGCTTCTTTTTTTTACTGTCACCGTCGCTTCTTGCCACTTAATCACAGGTTCAGAAAGAACAGAAAAGATTTCTTTGTTGGCAGAGTTGAAAAAGATGTTGCATCCCCGCGTCTTTCTGGTGAAGAATTGCATCATGTTGTATCAGAGTACGGTGACATTGTGTTTGGCCTTCAATCAGGTAAGCAAAAGTTTCCTGGTTTTGGTTTGACCCATAATTGGGTAAAGCGAAGTATCTTTTGGGAACTTCCTTATTGGAAGACCAATCTTCTCCGCCATAACCTTGACGTCATGCACATAAAAAAGAACGTGTTTGAGAATATTTTCAGCACCGTCATGGATGTGAAGGGGAAGACAAACGACTACATCAAGGCTAGAATGGATATAGCTTTATACTGTAACCGTAAAAATATGGAGTTGGCTTATGAGGAGTCACGGGTCGCAAAACCAAGGGCAAGCTTCGTGTTAGAGAAAAATGCACAACTGCTAGTCTATAAATGGCTTAAGAGTCTGCGTTTTTCGGATGGACATGCATCAAACATATCAAGGCTTGTTAATATAGAGGACTGTAGATTGTATGGAATGAAGAGTCATGACTGCCACGTGTTTATGCAAACACTCATCCCATTAGCTTTTCGTCATTTGTTGCCAAAGGGAATATGGGATGCACTGACAGAGATCAGTCATTTCTTCAGAGATATCTGCTCCAGCAAGTTGAATGGTGAGCACATTGAGATGCTTCAAACGAATATCATCGAGACACTATGCAAACTTGAGATGATATTCCCTCCTTCATTTTTTGACTCAATGGAGCATCTCCCTATACATCTACCGTTCGAGGCAAAAGCTAGAGGACTGGTCCAGTATAGATGGATGTACCCATTCGAACGGTTAGATATTACATTTGCAATGGAATTCATATCTAAAAGTATTTTATATGTTTTTCTTAATTGAAAATACTTGAATTGTAATTCAATGCAGATACTTGTTTAATCTAAAGAAAAAGGTTAAGAACAAGGCGCATGTAGAGGCTTCGATATCTGAGGCCTATATTATTGAAGAGATCTCAACATTTATCTCATACTATTTCGAATCTCATCTGAGAATAATAATCAATCGCGTTCCACGACATGATGATGGCGGTGAAGTGCCTTCTAGTGGGAACTTGTCAATATTCTCCAATACTGGACGACGAACACCTAAAAATGCCGTAAAAGGAAGATATTTGTCGGAAATAGAATTCAAACAAGCACACAACTATGTTCTATTTAACTGTGATGAGCTGAGACCATTTATTCAGTAATTTTATATATGTGTAATACAAATTAAACTTTGTCAGTAATATACTGCTAATTATATATTGTGAAATCATACACTCATTATCACTTGCAGGCAACACCGACAATATTTGCTTTCCAATAACTCGCAGCTGATCAACTCCCAGATCTTTCAATTACAAGATGAACAATTTGCCACATGGTTTAAAACAAATGTAAGCACTATCACAAACTCATTCTAACTTGCAAAATTACTGTACGTATGCATGTCATTACGAGATTCTCGTTCATTTACCGTTTATTGATGTACATTACATGTATACAAGGTTTATCAAATAGGAAGGAGTGCGTCTCAGTCATTGTCTTCACTAAGCCTCGGGCCTAAAAGAAAAGTTAAGTGCTACAACGGGTATTTTGTCAATGGATATATTTTCCATACTGAAAAATACGGGTAAGGAAGAAAGACATACAACTGCGGTGTTTGTGTTAAAGGATCCACAAGTAGTGAGTTAGAAGTTGACTACTATGGTAGATTAGAAGAGGTCGTGCAACTACAATATCATAGCGAACAGAATAAAGTGTTTTTATTCAAATGCTATTGGTATGACATGACGGACAGAGGAATCAGAGTTGATACGCACTATGGTCTGGTCGAAATCAACGTATCAACTCAAAAGCTAGACTCTGCAACATAAACGATGTCTTTGTTTTCGCAAAGCAATGTCAACAAGTTTATTACACATACACCCCTTCATTTAGAAAGGATCGATCAAGAGTTGATTGGTTGTCAGTTTTAAAAACAAAACCACGGGGTCGTGTCGAGGTTGTTCAGGATGAGAACGAAGACACAAGTGTGCGGGATGAAGTCTTTCAAGTTAGTAAGTTGGTTGAACCATATAGAGTTACTCCTTCGATTGAATTGGAAGAAAATTCAAATTTTCATGTTTCCGATGATAGTCTTGTTGATGTTGACGTTGAGGAGTTGAACGTTGTTTTGAGCTCTAGCGGACAAGGAAATGTCGATGAAGAATATGATATCCATATTGAAGATTGCGATGAAGGTGATGACTATTCAATTGATGACGAAGAAGAAGATAATTCTGACTAACTATCAAAACGAAGCCCTGTGTAAAACCCTTTCCTTCATATAATTTACATTATGGATGATATATTTTGTAACACGAAATATATATTTATTGTTTAAGCATTGTTGCTATTGTTCTGGTGCGATGGACAATTTAACATTGAATTTTTTGCAGGAAGGTAAATAGAAAATACAAACACAACATCTCTTGTACATTGAACATTCATCGACATCTATACTGACGGACCGACGTCCGCCGGCATCTCACAGAGAGTTCAAAAATATTTACAACAAAATACCACAATCACCGACGTCCATACCGACGGACCACCATCCGTCGGCATCTCACAGAGAGTTCGAAAATATTTAAAACAAAATACCACAATCACCGACGGCGATACCAACGGACCTATGTCTGTCGGCATCTCACAGAGAGTTCAAAAATAATTACAACAAAATGCCACAATCACCGACGTCAATATCGACAGATTTATCGACATTAATACCGATAAAATTATTCCGTCGGTATATTGTCGGTGGCCAAATTTTACCGACAAAAATATCGATGGAATGTGTGAATTCTAAAGGGTTAGAATTCAATGCACCGCTGACCGTGTTAGATTATCGACGGAATGACCGACGGGCCGCGAAAAATATAGAGGGTAATTAAAAAATTCGATGCGAAATTTAAAAATTACCGACGAATTTTTGGCAAGTTACCGAAGGATTTAATTTAAATAATAACAATTTTATATTTCTGTCGGTGAATCCGTCGGTAAAACTGCACTATAAGTTCTTGCGTCCGCCCCTTCAGTTCATTTTTTTCTTCTCCTTCGTTTCTCACCCAATATTCTTCAAAGTTTCGATTTTTTTCCTCTCAAATCTTCAAGCTTTGTTGAATCTCTAGCAAGCTTGGTTGTGAATCTTCATCACATTAAAGGGTATGTGTTTTTTTCTATTTCATTTTATTTTATTTATAGTTATTTTTATGCTTTTTATGTTTTTTGTTTTGTTGAATTTTTTTGTAATGTAGATAAATTTTTTGTTTCAACACATTATTAAAGTATGCATATTTCTTCCATAAAGTCTATAGTTATTTTTTTTAACATTTGAATTTGATTATATAAAATTGGTTAGATGCACAGAATGAAAACCAGAGCTTTACATCCGGTCGCATCAAGTTCGTCTAGCAGCGAGGAACATATTTCCTTAGGTGCCTCTCCTTGAGAGGCACCTACACCACATGCGCCGTCAACTGATGCTGCCTCTTCCAGCGTTGTTTCACATCGCAGAAACATCGTGCCTTCACAGCGGAATCAATTTACCCACAAGTATGAGGCACAATGGAAGGACGATCTTTCAATGTAAGTTTGTTAAGGTTTTATTTTTTTTTTAAAAAAACAAATTTATGAAGTCGCTATTTAATTAATTTCAATTCTTTTCAGGTTCACAAACATTGAGGCCGCCCGAGTAATATCATCGGCATTTAAAGCGTCGATGGAGATTCCATTGTTTCAATGGAGTCAGATATCCAGGCATCCTGAATGGATGCCTCAAATCAATGCATGGTTTTCCAGATTTGAGGTTCGTGTTAATATATAATTTTCAGCTTATTTCTAATAAATTCTTAATATAATTGTAAATAAATTATTAACATTTTAAAAAATTATTTTTTATACATAGAATCGATTATGCTAAAATGAGGAATATAACACTGTTGTGAGTAGCGTGTGGGAAAATCACGTGGCAACTAGGTAACATCGAAAACACTGCAACCTTTTTTTTACAAAAAAATTTATGTTTCAAAATGTAATTTTTGCTTGCGTGAAGTAGGTTGTGTTATTTTTTGTACGAAGCCCAAAAAAACTACAAGGGATAAGGGTTCCAAGGCTGGAACGATGTTGCGGTTTGGAGGGATTTCAAACTGATATACATTCTGAAGGATATATGGCCGTACTATCTTCAACACGTGACGTCTGAGTGGTTCACACGACGCTCACAGTCCAGTGCTAGCAACCGAAATCGGCCAATTCATGGCTCGGTCACAACGCACACCGGTGGCTCCGTTCTGTTTGTTGCACATATGAAATGGATGGTAAGATTAATTTAAATGAAATATATCGTTCGATTAATTTGTTGTTAATAATTTTTTTTCATTGTAGGCTACATCTCTTGGACGTGAGTTGAGCCCTATGGAGCTGTTTGTGGAGACGCACGTACGGAGTCAAGACCGCCAACAGGGGGTGCAACAGTTCGTTGACAGCCGTGCTCAATATTTTATGGTATTTTTGTTCAACCATTTTATTTTGTAAGTTATTATTATGTTTATTGAATTGAATATGATGATTACTTTTTTTATTTTCAGGATACCTATAATAATCGGTTGAGGGAGAGATACGGGGACGATTCTTTGACCCATCCGGAATTCGATCCGGATTTGTAGATAGAGGCTGGATCGTCAGGTA
Organism: Populus alba x Populus glandulosa; assembly: GCA_033617975.1. Classification (NCBI taxonomy): domain Eukaryota; kingdom Viridiplantae; phylum Streptophyta; class Magnoliopsida; order Malpighiales; family Salicaceae; genus Populus; species Populus alba x Populus glandulosa. The sequence continues at coordinate 6,495,361 of CM066157.1, forward strand.
GACCCGATAAAAATCAGGTTTATGGGCTCTCCAACACTACGACCGACAACTTGCGGTCAGCCCGTAGTGCTTCAACCGTCGGGAGCTCCCAATCTAAGGAGTTCGTGGCCTTGCAGTAACACACGGCTCTGCTCACCGAAAAGTATGACCACCTATCAGAGGCGTACACACAACTCGTAAAACAACAAAGAGAGGCGTCCGAACGACAAAGAGCGGAGTCTGAACAACAGAGAGCGGAGTCTGAACAACAAAGAGCGGAGACTGAACGACAAAGAGCGGCCTATGAAGAGCTTCATCAAATGGTCATGAACATGGCACAAGGTGGAACATGTGCACCAAATCCTTTTTGGCCGCATAACAGCCAACCTCCTCCTCCTCCTCCTCCTTCAGGACCTTTATATTAATTTTTAATAAACATTATTTACATTTAAAATTTCATTTAATGTTTTTTTGACACACATTCATTTTGTAATGAATATTATTTATCTTTCATTTTTTGTTTTTGATGCTTAATATAAATTTTATTTGCATAATTGGTTTTTATTACCATTAATTTATATCATTTTTATATTATGTATTCAAAATAATTAAAAAAAAAATATTACAGAGGGATTTATCGACGGAATTAATCCGTCGGCATTAGACAGTAGTCTAGACTATCACCGACAAATTTCCAGATGGATAAATTCGGTCGGTATATTTTTGACTCACCAACAGATATACCTATGGATGTATTCCGTCGGTGTTTTAAATTACCGATGAATTTACGGACGGATATATTCGGTCGGTATTTCAAAATTCACAGACCACTTTACCGACGGAAAGTAATCGTTGGTGACTTGTGATACCACCGACGGATTAAAATCCATCGGTATTTTTCAAGCAGGAAACCTTTTTTTTTTGGCGCACAAAGTCCGTCTGTAAAATCGTTGGTAAATGTTTTTTTTGTTGTTCTGACCGATATAGCGACGGAATATGGAATCACTGACGAATGGTTAGCCGATGAACGTATTCCGTCGACAATTTAGTCGGTAAATAATTTACCGACGAACTCCTAATCACACACCGATGGAATATTTCCGTCGGTAAAACTGTGAATTCTTGTGGTGAAAGGAGGATGTTTCACTTATCATATCAATAAGATTAATTATTATTTTTTATCAAAACAAATTTATTTTTTTTCTTAAAAAATATTTCTTGATGTTAATCCGGTTGAATTTGAATCGGGTTTGGTTAGGTCAATTACATATCAACAAGTCAAGTCAATTGTATTTGACCGAGTAAATATTTTTTCTTATTCAAATTAAAACCTGACCATGATCAAGATGTTTATGTTTTTTAGCATTTTTTAGAAGGTTTTGTAGAGTAAGTTGAGAGCTAAACTTTTATTTTTTTGCTACTTGGCATCCATAAACAAATAGTCAAACTCAAGTAGTAAATAAGATTTTAACTCACTTATTAATAGTCAATCAAATTAAAAAGATTGTTTGTCATTTATTGAATTTGCATATAATCATCGTGTATATTTTATTATTGATTATTCATCATTTAAAATTATTTATGGTTTTAATCCTTTAACACTATTATATTTTATTCATTTACCTATCGATGAAATGGTTAGTTTTGATGGTAATTAAAAAGCACAAATAAAAAAGACTTACATGCAAAGATGCAACAATAGATAGATAAAAAAAAATAAGCAATATAAATTCAAAACTAATAAAATATGCAAATTAGTAAGGTTAGAATTAGAAGATTGTGTTATGGTGCATATAAGGAAGGAAAGATTTCCTGAACAAAAAAGGTCAAAATTAATGCTTTAATGAGAAGGTCCTTTTCAGATCATAGAGAATAATAACAATGTTAAGTAGATCTACTAGGTAAGTATGATGTTAGTGTTACATTCAATGTTTCTAATACCTCTTTATTTGATGTAGGTGATGATTCGAGTATGGAGCCTTTTGAGGAGAGAGCGAATGATGTGATTCAAGCAACACCAAAAAGTTCGTTAAAAGTTATAGTTGGCCTAGTGACAAGACTTAAGGTTAAGAGGTTTAAAGATGCTTTCAATGGATTTCTTTAAGACACATGAGATAAGCTAGACTTCAATAAGATATTAAATAATAAATAACAAATCTTGATTAATTTAATTCATGTTCAATAATGGCTTATTGATGGGTCTTTAGACATTACAAAAAAATTGGAATAAGAAGATTCAAATATGATAGTTTTGACCTTTCTCTATTGTTTTGGTCATAACTAGAGATAAAAAATGAATTTTATTTTTGTTCTAGTATTTTCTAGAAAGTAGAATAGTTTTTCGATGATATATAGCATACCTTTTAATTCATTACGATGAGAGAAAACCATGCATTTGAGGTTAGGCTACAATTTTACCAGCAAATTACAAAAACAACTTCAGTCTTATTTAAATTAGTTTGGCTGTTGCTTTATTTATCTTTTAGTTATTATTAGGATTTTTAGAAATATTACGCCTTTTATTTAAATTTGTGTTCATTGGATTAGTATTATTATTATTATTATTATTATTATTATTATTATTACTAGTTTTATTCATACGTATTAGGGATATCCTATTAGACTTAGAATTCTTTCTATTATCTATACTCTTTTGCAGAGACTTTTAGGGGTTAGACTATTAGACTATTTTTTAATAAAGAAATCTATATTTTTACTATCTTTTATGGTTGAATGATTCTTATATTAAGTTCTTGATTAAACTTGCAAACTCTTTAAATGATTGATCAACTTCGTTGTGATTTTATACTACTCGTTTATGTCTCTTTATAAACGTAGAATAGGGGTGATCATTGTACATAACTTTGATTATCCATAACAAGTTCTTGTTAGGTCATAGTAAAACAAAAGTATTCGAGAGTCCCTAGGATTCTATTAAACTAATCTAGAATTGCTTAGGAATTTATTACCTAAAGATCTTATCTTCTTCAGCTTTGAATAATTCTTTAAAGACTGGGTTATTGCAAATCACAAGTCATTCAATTGTCCGGCCTCCAATGATAATCCATACAAACCGCTAGTTTGAAATCTTCTAAATCTCTATCTAGGAGAGAGGGATTATTATGTCTAGACTATTATCTCTATATTTTATGGTTCATGTAGTTTTTTTGTCTAACAGACAATAACTAAAAAAATAACAGACATAGCTTGCTATTTATAGAAAAATTTTAAAAACCCTGTAAATTGGCAAAATATCAATTTGTCTCTTGAATAATATTCATATATTAATTCAGGATAATTTTAGATATTAATTCAATCAAGTACTTATTTGATTTTTCTAAGTCTATAAATATTCTTAATTTTTAAAAAATATTTTAATCAAGTCATACTTAATTAAATTATCCTAGTTTAATTTCTAACTAACGGTTCTTAATGTGTGTAACTTATTAAGTTCTTACTATGTTGACCTCAATATTAATTAAAATTCTAATTAAAAATATTTAAATAAATTAAAAAATTTAATTTATTATTAATTCAATAATTTATTAGTTTATATTTGAATATCAGATGCATCATCAACGTGTCATAATCCCCTAAATATTAGAAAAGTCATTAGTGATTTAATTTAACCTTTCAATGACTGGTTTCTCGATATAATTAATATCCTTTGTCGATACACGACGTCGGGCGACGGCTCCGCTCATTTTTTTTTGTTTATTTTAACAAAAAAAAAGATTGTTTTATTTTTGGGGGAAATAAAGATTTTATTGGAGTCGCCATCTAGTAATTTGAGGGAACTAGAAATCCCAAATTCGACACTGGTCCCAGAGATTTGGATACTGGGTTAGTTATGATTAAGGGAAGGTAGACACCACCCTTAAAACATCCTTTCAAAAGAAAGGTTACCCTTACTTGTGTGTTTTCTTTATTTGTTTCAAATGATATTATATTTTGAGCTTATTTGCAATTTTATTATTTTTTTTTGTTAACGTCGGTCCCTAAAAATAGGAGACACGTTAAAAATGACATCAGTCCCTAAAAATAGGAGACTTGTCTAAAATATTGACGTTTAAACCCTAAAAAGGAGAAGTACGTCTGAGTTACCAAAAAAAACTATGGACATAATCCATTTTGGTATTTAAACTTTGGACATCGGTCCTTTTCTGAAAAAAGAGACGTGTCGACGAACAATATTTGTTTATAAAATTATTTTTATATCGTTGAGAAATGGGTATCTGTATTTGATAATTGGAGCTTTGGACCCACGAACGATAACACGATAGGATGGGTGTTGGACCCGCGTTGTTTTTCTTTTATATTTATTTTTCTTTTGTTTTTATTTTTTACATGCAAGAAAATTTATATACAAAATAAAAAATGTTAGAAATAAAAAAAAATTACCCGAGTGCCCTGTAGGTGAAAGACTGAAATACCCTCAGATTTCTCGGAAATTTACGAAAATGCCACTGGCGGCGCGTGTGTCTCACGCGCGGCTACTGTTGGTGGCGGCGAGATTTTCAGGCGAGCTTTCCGGTCAACCGATGGTCGATCCTGGTAGATCTGAGGTCTAGGATTCCGATGGTAGTGGTCTCGACGGCCGTTGATGGCTGACGAGGGAGAATCGACGACGTGCGCAGCCTCTTTCCGGCCAGATGAGGCGGAGGAAACGATGAAAACCACCGGGGTTTTGGTTTTCAAGAGATTGGCGACCTTTCTGTGGTGGTGCGGAGGCTGTAGACGGCCGGAGATGGGAGATCGGAGGAGAGAGAGAGAGTCGCTGGCGAGAGGAGAGAGATGCTCTGAGATTAGCTACGGTGTGAACGCGTGCATGGTACACCGGTACCACTGAACACTGTGTGCCGTTGGATCTCGGATGAGCAAAGGTTTTGATCTGGTGTGGTGCGGTGCACCGAAAGTTCGGTACACCGGGTGACGTGGCGCAACCGGATCGAATCTTGAATTATTTTAACGGCTGAGATGTGTTGGGATATGTTTGGTATTTTTTAATTTTTTTTTTTAAATAACAATATCCTACTCTCGTGAAGAAAAACTAAAAAAAATAGGAATAGTAAAATCAATTCTTTCTCTTCTTTTCTGCATCTCCAATTTCCCTCGGCTCGTGGCTATTTATAGCCAATTACGAGGAGACAGCGAGCATCTTCTTTAAATAAAAAAAACATATTAACACAACTGCTCCCAACTGCTCCGTTGAAAAATTTTGGTGTATTATTGATTTTTTGTTTTATTATATATAATAATAAATATTTATACAGGTAAAATTAAAAATTCAAATCAGTATTAGAAAAAGCCCGTTTCAACCGCAAAAAAAAAAAGAAATGGAATACCAAAAAAAAACATTTGATGGGTATCGACCCGGTGAACCGGGTTTTGGTCGAAAATGACGGTTTTGACCCGAAACAACCCGAAACTCATTTTTTGCCCTGGTCAACATGTTTTGACCCGTATTGACCCGGTGAACTCGGTTTTGGTCGGAAATGACGGTTTTGACCCGAAACAACCCGAAACTCATTTTTTGCCCTGGTCAACATGTTTTGACCCGTATTGACCCTGTGAACTCGGTTTTGGTCGGAAATGACGGTTTTGACCCGAAACAACCCGAAACTCATTTTTTGCCCTGGTCAACATGTTTTGACCCGTATTGACCCTGTGAACTCGGTTTTGGTCGGAAATGACGGTTTTGACCCGAAACTGCCCGAAACTCATTTTTTACCCTGGTAGACATGGTTTGACCCGGTGAACTCGGTTTTAGTCGGAAATGACGGTTTTGACCCGAAACAGCCCGAAACTCATTTTTACCCTGGTCGACGTGTTTTGACCCGGTGGACTTGGTTTTGATGGAAATATGCGGTTGACTCGAGATTTTTTTTTTTTGAATTTTGAACTTTTTTTTTATTATTATTATTTTTTGGATTTTTATAAATAATAATAGAAATAAAATAACATTCAGAAAAATCTTGGTGAATCCAAAATTGGGTTACAACAGTTGCCCCCTCTTTACAATGCTTACGGTGCAAAGGCATTGGAAAATTCATTTTCTTTTGACTTTGCATAGTAAGTTTTGTAAGGAAAAACGATGGTGGTATTGAAAAAATATACAGATTTTCAGTTGGTCTATTCTTTTAGGTGACCTGCCCAAGTGAAAAACATGAAAGTGTTTTCAACAATGGTTTAGTGAAATACATGAAAGTGATGTCAACAATGGTTTTATGAAATACGTGAAAGTGATTTCAACAATGGTTTTGTGGAATACGTGAAAGTGATTTCAACAATGGTTTTGTGAACTGACCCGTCTGTGAAATACATGAGAGTGATTTCAACATTGGGTTTTTTTTTGAGTGGTCTAATTGTTCCAGGCGACCTGCCCGATGATAAAATGCGAGGAAACTCGCAAGTGGTCTAATTGTTCCAGGCGACCTGCCCGATGATAAAATGCGATGAAAATCACAAGTGGTCTAATTGTTCCAGGCGACCTGCCCGATGATAAAATGCGAAGAAAATCGCAAGTGGTCTAATTGTTCCAGGCGACCTGCCCGATGATAAAAGGCGAAGAACTCGCAAGTGGTCTAATTGTTCCAGGCGACCTACCCGATGATAAAATGCGAGGAAACTCGCAAGTGGTCTAATTGTTCCAGGCGACCTGCCCGATGATGAGCTTCAGGGTTGATGAAAACTTCTAAAGGAAGTCATACCTGTATGGTTGAGATTTGATTTGTAAATCGATCTCGAAGATGATGTAAGCTCCTCACGAAAGTCGTATATGTACAGCTGAGATCTGATTTGCAAATCAATCTCAAAGATGACGCTCAAAAAAGTCTTATATGCACAGTTGAGATCCGATTTGCAAATCAATCTCAAAGACGATGCTCAAGAAAGTTTTATATGTACAGCTGAGATCTGAGCTTCTATTCAAAATGATGACATGAGCAAAATCCCTATAAATCACGCAGCATTGGGTAAAGGACATCATCAACTTCTCATATTTTCAATACTCTCAGAGTTCTCAACTTTTGAAGTTTTAACCATGTCTTCCTCTTCTTCCAATGCTAATCCAAACCTTGCTCCTGCGGCAGAGCCTGTAATTTGGCGTACTACTTTTGAAGTGAATGGTCGTCCAGTTACAATGGAGGATACTGTAATGGACAATGAAGATATTGTTGTAGCCGTGGCTAGAGACATGATCCTTCCTCGTGATGAATTAATACTGGCAGCCAAGACCGATATTGAAGCAGTGAATCAGTCACTTGCTCTCAGTATCAGAGCTACTTCGTCTTTGGTGAACATGGCGGAGCGTCTTCATGCCAGAAAACTTGAGTTGAATACTCAAATTCCTGAGCTCCATAATCAGATTGAGAATTTAAGGAAACGGCTCCATGATGAGAGACGTTACAGAAACGACTTGGAGAGGAGAAACGAAGAGCTCAATGCACGTGTGGACTTTTGGAGGGACTATGTTAACACACGACACCTTGAGTTCGAGGAACAGATGGAACGCATAATTAACCAGTTTGAGGAATTTCGAGTAATGATGGATCATCAGCGAGCTGAAAATATCCCTAATCGTCCTCGCAGTGTTTAACGTTTGTATTTGTAAACCATTATGCCCATGAATAAAAATCCATCTTTCTCGTCTTTATTCATGAATTTTGCTTTTATGGAATTGCCACATTTGATATGATTTAAAAGAACTTCAATTCATCTTTGTCTCGTTGGATCCCGTGAGGAGTTTTTTTCGAGAGATATCTGCAAAACAAATATGCGATGCTTGTGAAGTGAGATGATATGCAATGTATCTTACCTGTTTTTGAAATATAGATCCCCGTTCATCTTGTTTGAGGGTTTTGACTTTGAGTGAGCTCTTTTGATTTACGCGTGCTTCAAGTCTACTCAAGCTGACCCATGTTGTCCAAATTCTAAGATAAGCATTGTTTGAGTTTCCCAACAGTCACTACACGTTTCTCTATTGGTAACTTCACTGAGAGAATCAGCTTCTCCGTGGCCCGACATTGTCCTGGGATTTCATCTGCATTTCTCTTACTGAAGATGTATCAGTTATCTTGTTGTCTAACTGATCATATTGTAAGAGTCAACAATCTCCGTTCATAGATACTGAAAATCATACTATCTCAGTCCTCATGCTAGAAGAAGCCCACAGTTTATCACGTGTATTTTCCACTAAGGAAGCAAATTTCTTTGTGCCATTACAGATCTGGTAACTGCTTCTCTGCCCCCTGGGAGAATTAACTGCCTCATTTCATTTCCTCCTTTGCTCTTGTTGTCACTAGAATCTCTGATTTTCTAATGGTGCCTCGTAGTGTGCCATATATTCATTTTTCTTACAAAGAAAACCTTTTTTCAAAAATGATTTTTTAAAAGATCTGTTTTGTTCTAGAAAAATGAAACTCTCAATGTCTGTTTATAACAATGTTCAGGCAACTCTGGGGCTTTATGTCAAATCTCCTGGTAAAAGTAATCTAAGATGAAGGTAAGTGATGAGATGACCTTCTGTTTTGGTTTTCAAAGTGTTCAAGCGATTGCTTGAAGGGATTTTGAGACAAAAGAAGCAATTTGCCTTTTATCTTTAGAAACACTCTTTTTAACAGCATGAATAATAATGAGTAATTATTTGTTGCGCCATGACTCTTTATGGAAAAGTCTCTTATATTTTGAGAACGCCGTTTATTGATCCAGGTTGCTTACTTGATTAGAAAGGACTTCAAAGGCACGTAATGTAGTTTATGGCTCAAGGCTATAAAAGAAAGAGTATTTCATAAGCTCAAAAAAAGTGTTTAAGGGCTTATAAACTATAGATCACTATTATCTTGTCTTGGCATTTTCTTTTGCTACCTTGACAACAAAATGATGCTAAGTATTCCAAATGAGGAACTTTTATTTTCTTTTTGTTATTCCCATATTTGTTAGGAATTCAATTGTTTGGAATTTTATTGAATTCTCTGTTGTCAAACTTTCTTTATAAGCTCACATGCTTTCAAGACAATTTCCTTAATCATATTTCTCTGTTTGCCCCCTAGTGTAGGGTGTGATCTTAGTGGAGGTTCTTGTGAAAGGAAAAAAAAACTTTATATAGACTCGGCTCAAATTGGGACTGCAAAGGATAATTTTAAAGAAAGTGAAAGGAATATCAAAGATGGCCTTTCCTCATTTCAAGTAAGATCAGTTAAAATCAATAAACTTTGTCCACATCCAGCGTAATGCTTTGGACTTGTAAGATACCACGTTTTGTGAGTCCATGACAAACTAATGTACTACCAACCATTATTCATGCTGATAAAATGTGGATCCAAGACATAATTTGGGTGATAGTTGTTCCAGTTGCATGTTTTGACTTGTTTGGTCATCTCTTTCAAGGGAATTACTCTGAACATTATTCTAAACAAATCATTGATTTATTTCATTGAAATCACAAACAAAATCAGTTCTTTTAAAACCTCATTTAAGAAAAATGGACTCTCTTGTCAAAAAAAGTTTGAAAGATCAAATTATTGAGCCATTGAGATCATGCATGGGCTTTTTGGTGAGGTATAATGCAAAGAGAATTTCCTAGCCAAAACTTTATTGATTTGATTGGATGAAACCATCATACATAGTACTTTTTCACAGAATCAGAGTTCACAGGCCTAGGTAAATCATCTCCATCCATCCTAGTTAACAACAGAGCTCCTCCGGAGAATGCTTTCTTCACTACATATGGGCCTTCATAGTTTGGTGCCCATTTGCTTCGGTCTTCACTTGGTAATGGCAAGATTTTTCGTAGTACTAGATCCCCTTCTTTGAATTCTCTTGGTCGGACTTTCCGGTCATATGCTTTGGCCATCCTTCTTTGGTATAACTGGTGATGACAAATTGCAGCCAACCTCTTCTCACTTATCATGTTTAGCTGCTCATATCTCACTTTAGCCCATTCAGCTTCTTCTAGTTCAGATTCTATTAGTACTCTCAAAGATGGAATTTCTACTTCCAAAGGCATCACTGCCTCCATCCCAAATACTAATGAGTAAGGTGTAGCTCCAGTAGATGTCCTTACTGCTGTACGATATGCATGCAGAGCAAAGGGAAGCATCTCATGCCAATCCTTGTACGTGACTACCATCTTCTGGATAATCTTCTTGATATTCTTGTTTGCAGCTTCGACAGCACCATTCATCTTTGGTCTATAAGGAGACGAGTTTGAATGTTTAATTTTCCACTTCGTACACAATTCTACGATTATTTTTCCATTAAAATTTTGGGCGTTGTCGGTCACTATCTTCTCAGGTGTACCGTACCAACATATCAAATCTTTCTCAATGAAGCACTTGACCACTTTTTGAGTTACATGAGCATAAGAGCTGGCCTCCACCCACTTTGTGAAGTAATCAATGGCTACTAAGATAAATTGATGCCTATTGCTGGCCTTCGGGTTGATTGGACCAATCACATCTATTCCCCACATTGCAAATGGCCATGGTGATGTCATATTAAACAGAGGAGCTGGAGGTGCATTTATCTTATCACTGTATACTTGACATTTATGGCATTTTCTGACATATTCGATGCAATCTTTCTCCATGGTCATCCAGAAGTACCCAGATCGTTGCATTTGTCTAGCCATCATGTGCCCACTTGCATGAGTTGCACAAATTCCTTCATGAATTTCTTGCAATGCTACCTTAGCTTCGATTTCATCTAGACATCTTAGTAAAGTTCCATTGAATGATCTTTTATATAGAATTTCTCCATCCAGGTAAAATTCCATGGCTAACCTTCTCAAGGTCTTCATATCTGCTTTAAATGCCCCCAAGGGATATTCTTGATATTGGATAAACCTCTTGATGTCATAAAACCATGGGTTCCCATCTATTTCTCCTTCAAGTGAACAACAATGAGCTGAAAAATTTTTAATCTCAATGTGGATTGGTTGTACCCTGATTCCGTAATCAATTTTGGCCATAGAAGCTAAGGTTGCCAAAGCATCAGCAAACTGGTTTTTGTCTCTTCCCACATGGGTAAAATCTATCTCATCAAAGCCCTTAGTCAGTTTTGAGAGATATTGTTGATATGGGATCAATTTTTCTTCTTTGGTCTGCCATTCGCCTTTCACTTGATAGATTATTAACATTGAATCCCCATAGACATCAAGCTTCTTTATTTTCATCTCTAAAGCAACTTCCAACCCAAGGATACAAGCCTCATATTCAGCAGTATTGTTGGTACATTCAAATTGTAGTTTGATTGAGATGGGATATTGCTTCTAGTCAGGTGAGATTATCACAGCCCCCGCTCCATTGCCAGATACATTCACTGCCCCATCAAAATACATAATCCACCAATCATTCTTCTCTTTGTCTTCTTCTACTATCAACACATCCTCATCCGGGAAGTCAAATTTCAAAGGCTCATAATCTTTGATAGCATTATCTGCCAAATGATCAGCAATTACACTTCCTTTTATGGATTTTCTTATCTTGTATACAATGTCATACTCAGCCAACATTACTTGCCATCTTGCTATTCGACTCAACAAGTAAGGTTTCTCAAAGATGTATTTAAGAGGATCTAATTTTGAGATCAACCAAGTGGTATAATACAACATATATTGTCGAAGACGCTTCGTGCTCCATACAAGAGCACAACATAGCTTCTCAATCATAGTATATCTGGATTCATAATCGGTGAACTTCTTACTCAGATAATAAATGGCTTGCTCCTTTCTTCCAGACTCATCATGTTGTCCCAACACACAACCCATTGCTTCCTCAATTACTGTCAAATACAAGATCAAAGGTCTTCCAGGCACATGTGGCACTAACAAAGGTGGATTCTGTAAGTATTGCTTTATTTTATCAAAAGCTTCTTGACAATCTTTGTCCCAAGTACCAGGATTCTTTTTCCGAAGCAATCAGAAAATTGGCTCACAGGTTGCTGTTAATTGAGATATGAATCGTGCAATGTAATTCAAACGTCCCAAGAAACCTCTTACTTCTTTTTCGGTTTTAGGAGTTGTCATAGCCTGAATTGCTTTCACTTTATCAGGATCGACCTCTATTCCTTTATTGCTTATCACAAACCCTAGCAACTTTCCAGACTTCACCCCAAATGAGCATTTTGCAGGATTCAATTTCAACTGATACTTCCTTAGTCTATCAAACAATTTTCTTAGAATCTGAACGTGATCTTCTTCATTCGTAGACTTGGCAACCATGTCATCCACATACACTTCAATCTCTTTATGTATCATATCATGAAAAAGTGTCACCATTGCCCTTTGATATGTGGCTCCAGCATTCTTTAACCCGAATGGCATCACTTTGTAGCAAAATGTTCCCCATGGTGTGACAAAAGTGGTCTTCTCTTTATCTTCTTCAGCCATTTTAATCTGGTTATACCCGGAGAATCCATCCATGAAGGAATAAGTTGAGCTTCTAGCAGCATTGTCTACCAAGACATCTATGTGAGGCAAAGGAAAATTATCCTTTGGACTAGCTTTGTTTAGATCCCTGAAGTCTACACATACTCTGATTTTGTCGTCCTTCTTTGGTACAACCACTATGTTCGATACCCATTGAGGGTATTTAATGACTTCTAGAAAACTAGCATCCCACTGCTTCTTTATCTCTGCCTTGACCTTGAGTAGAATATCCGGGCGAATTCTTCTTAATTTCTGCTTGACAGGTTTACATCCTTCTATCAAAGGCACTCTGTGTACTACAATATCAATGTCTAAACCAGACATATCTGCATAAGACCAGGCAAACACATCCATATATTCTTGTAGTAATGAGGTTAAATTGCATCTTTCTTCTGTAGTAATCAGAGTTCCAATCTTTAGCTCTCTTTTATCTTGCTCGGTGCCTACATTTATCACCTCTAATTCTTCTTTTACAGGTTTCCAAGCATGCTCAGACTGTTCTACTTGTCTAGTGAACTCTTTCATACAATCTTCATTCCATTCCTCTTCGTCCATTGCAATCACATCCTTATCAAAGTTTGGCCATTCATTTTCAATGCAATATGTTTGTGGATTTATGGAGGATTCGTTTTCAGAATTCCTGAAAGCGGAAGGTGTTTTGTGTAAATGCGTATTTTGTAGCCAAACAAAACAACAGAAGATAACAATTGCTGAATAAAATACATGATCTCAATAATATTTTAAAAGTTGACTCAATAATTATTAAAGACCTTATGTTGACATCTTGAGACAAGATTTCCAACTAGGTACAAAAACACAAAGCAAACTACAAAGCAAAGCACACAAAGCACATAATAGCAAATATAAGCAGACGCTTGTTCATTACTTCTTGAAAATGACTGGGGCTTCTTCAATCTCCCAATTACAGAATACTTCATCAACCGAAAGCTTTCACACAAAGGCGTTGGTTGGAGCCTCTTCTAGAGAGTGGACAGTTAACTGAGGTAACAATTCATCTTCTTTTGCTGTTTTTGGCTCGTCATTAGAATTCCAGTCTTGTCCTTCACCTTCCTCTACATTATTGATATCCATGAAAGCAAGTTTCCGTCCCAAGACTTCCGTCATGTTTTCAGGTTTCATCATATATGCTAACTTTGGGAAAGAAACATGGATGGGTGGGATTACAATGTCTTCTTCTTCTGGCTTTCTTCCTTCCATTCTAGCCAACCTTCTTTCTCGCTTAATCCTAGCAGCTCTCTGGTAATCATCTTTCTTAGGCTTAAAGCCAAGCCCAAACCTCTGATCAGCATCCTTAATTTTCATTATGTTGACTTTCTCAAAATTTCCCGTAATTGGATCATTCTGGAATGGTAGCCCATGTTTCAAAAAGCATTTAGCTATCATTCTGGCAGTATCAGAAATCATTGGTCTTCTTAACACTGTATTCTCTGGTACCCATTCAGTGTTCACAATCTCAAAGGCATGGAGATTTCCATCTTTGCAATCTTCTGCTTCAATATAAGGGACCGACACATTCCTTATCATGGATAAGGTTTCTTCTGCCTTAACTTTCACTAGAGTACCATTGATGATGTACTTCAAACATTGGTGTAGAGATGATGTCACAGCCCCAGCGGTATGTATCCATGGTCTTCCTAGTAACATGTTATACGAAGGATGGATATCCATCACTTGTAAGGTTACCAAAAACATTTGAGGCCCTATAAACAATTCAATGTCAATGGTCCCTGTCACCGGTCTAGGGGAACCATCATACGCTCTAGCTGTTATTGTGCTTGGTCTCATGTGAGTAGCATCAATTGGCATCTCATCTAGCATATGCTTTGGTAGCACATTCAACGCCGAGCCATTATCCACAAGCACTTTGCCGATCAAACAGTCTTTACATTTCACGGTGATGTACAAAGGCTTGGTATGCCCAGTCCCTTCCGGGTCTAGCTCATCTTCTGTGAAGTATAGGTAATTAGAGGCTTGAATTCTCCCCACCAAATGTTCCATTGTGTCTTGAGTAATATCCTGCGGCACATTTGCTTCATTCAACACCTTTTGCAATGCTTTACGGTGTAACTCAGAACTCAAGATAAGTGACATTAAAGAGATTCTGGTAGGAGTTTTCTTCAACTGATCCACCACACTATACTCACTATGCTTCATCAATTTCAGAAATTCATTGGACTCGTCCTCACTTATGGGTTTGTTCACTTCCATGCCTTTAAAAGCATCAACTATCTCTTTTCATTTAGCTTTCCTCTGCCTCTCTAATTCTTCTGGTGTAAAACACCGACCACTTCGAGTTAAACCACCGATTTCAGGGTGAAAGATAGGAGTAGGGTTGAAAGAATACCCATAATTGTAAGGCATTGTGCCATAACTCTCACTATTTGTGCATACAGGCTTGGTCAGGATTAGTTTTGGTGGACCACCCACAGTTGGTTGAAGTCTACAAACTTCCATTTTTGTCTCCTGATGGCCTATCATCCCAATTTCACTGCTCCCTTCTTCACTCTCTATCCTTATCATGCCGAAAGTCAGCATCCTTTTCACTTCTTGGTGAAATTCTTCACAATCATCAATGTGATGTCCCACCTTGCCATGAAACTTACAGTAGTTATTTCCATTCGTCACTAGTTCAAACTCAGATAAATATCCAGACTGTACCAGCATACCATATAGTCTTTCCATGGAAACCTTCAAAACTCTTTCCTTCTTGTCCTCCACTCCTACAGCATTCACTCCCCCACTGCTTGTAGCATGATTGGGCAAAGGGTTGGACTTCACATTCGGTGCATCATCAAAAGTTATCCATCCAGCCTTTATCAATTGCAGAAGCTTATTTTTAAATGCATTACAGCTTTCAATGTTATGCCCAGCAACGCCAGCATGATATTCACATTTCAGATCTGGCTTATACCAATTTGGGTATGGAGGTTGCAGTGGGGTTAAGGGAACGGGAGCTAGTTGCCCAATACTCAACAACTTTGAGTACATTTCTCCCAAAGGAAGTGGTAATGGTGGCAGTCGTTCTTGGGTTCTTTGAAAATTCCTTCTTGGAGGATTAACGATCTGGTTACTTTGTGGGTCATGTGGTTGGTTTTGTTGGTTGTTAGGGAAAGGTTTAGTGAAGTTTACACTTACAACTTGTTGGGTAGGCATTTGGAAGTTATAATGGTGGTAATTTGTTTTCTTACCCTTATACACTCCTTCCACGCTGTTCACCTCGGAATCCTTCTTTTTCCCAATAAAGCCTTTCTTCTCAGTAGGCTCTGACATTCTCCCCGCTCTAATCGCTTGTTCTATTCTCTCAGCAATAGTTACAGCATCATAGAAATGCTGAGTTGAACTACCCACCAGGTGTTCAAAGTAGGGAGATTTAAAAGTGTTAGAAAAAAGAGTGACCATTTCTTTTTCTAACAAAGAGGGTTGCACATGAGATGCTTTTTCACGCCATCTCAAAGCGTATTCTCTTACAGTCTCTTTGCTGCCCTTTTCCATGACTAACAAGCTTGACCTGTCCGGGGCTACCTCCATGTTGAATTTATACTGCTCCACAAAGGTTTTTACCAAATCTTTCCACTTTCTGATCTTGGTGTTATCCAGCCTTGTATACCAGCTTAATGCCGATCCAGAAAGACTGTCTTGAAAGAAATGGATGAGAAGTTTCTCATCATTCACTACCTCTGCCATCTTATTGCAATAAGATTTAAGATGAGTGACTGGGCATTCAGTTCCAGTATACTTGATGAATTCTGATACCCTAAATTTTCTGGGTACAACTACATTTGGAACTAAACACATTTCTGCAGCATAAACAGGATCATATAAGTCTGCCCCTTCTACTGCCTTCAATCTCTCTTCTAGAGCGGTCAATTTATCATAATCGATATTTTCAAAGAATTTCATCCTTTGTGGGTCATCAGTTGCCAGGTTTATAGTAACTGGCACTTGTGCTGGTGGAACATTGGCAGTGAACTGTTGTTCAAATGAAGAGGGATTTGCCCCTAAATTTTGAGGTGGGAATACAAAGGGAGCTGATGGCATAGATATAGATGGAGTTGCAACTGCCGGCTGGGTAGAGGTACCTTCCCCAGACTTGGATACTAGGGTCTGCTCGAGTAGACTTGTAAGTCGTGCTATATCGTTTTTCATGTTCTCTAACTCTCTTTGATAATGAGCCTCTAGTTGGGCCCTTTCTTCGTTCTCCATTATCTTCCTTCGTAGTCGAGTGTAATGAATTTTATGGCCTCTTGGGGGACCTATATTTCAACCTGAATGAATGCAAGTAAACTAAATGAAATGCATAAATGGATGCAAAATGCCATATAGTTTATGCATGCTTGTTATTGGTTTCAAATTTTCTTTTAACTTATGATGAGGAACAAACCAGATCAGATTCTCTTAAAAACGTTCTCACTGAGGACTCCAAACCTACAGGGACTTGAACCGATTTAGGGGAGAAATTTGATGCCATAAATCAAAATCAAAATAAGCATTTCTCATTATTTTACAATATTACAATTACAACAGACTCAATCTTTCCAAAGCCTTGGACCGTCATATGCTGAGATCTCATTAATTCCATCTCTGATCAACCCAAAAAACCGATGGAATTCATTTCTAGTCATTGGCTCACCGTCAACTATTTGTTGGGCTATACCTCTTAATCCTAAAGCATAATTCTTGGCATCATCTGCTTGTACATGATAGCGCATAGCTTCAGAAGCCCAACATTCTGCTTCTCTTTCTGCATTTTCTTTTTCTGATGATAAGGCCTGCTCAATAGAAAGCAAATGATCCACCCGCTCATCTAAATTGGCAATTATTATATCTTGACTTCGGCACTGCTCCTGGAGTGATTCATTTGTCTCTTCCAACTTCAATACCATTTCCTCAGCTTTTGACACTCTTCCAATCCATCTCTTCATGCTAACATCTTGCCTCTTCTTATCCTCTGACAAAAGTACATATTTTTCTTGTAGTTGCTGGAACTTAAGTTGTTGCTGTTGTAGTTGAGCTAACAAATCATCCTTCTCTTTTCTTGTGTTAGCCAAAGCTTTTTCTTGAGTGATTAGATTAGATTCTAACCTTCTTCTTTTAGCCCCTAACTCTTCCACTTCAGCATTCAAACTTAGGTTGTAAGATTCTTGTTGGGCGCGGACTTCTTCGTATATATCTTCAGCAGACTGAATCAAAGACCTCGGTGGCCCTTCAAAAGGAGGAACTTTGTACCCTTTCCCTCTTGTCTTTTGCCATATCGGATATCCCCTTTAGTTGTTTTTCCTTCTACTCTCTTAGCAGAAGTAACCCTACCAGGATGTTTCCATGCCTTTTTCACTGACTCTAATAATTTCTTCGAGGTCTTGAAATCTTCATAAAATGTTGCCAGTTCAGTAGTTCGTGGAATAAACTGCTCAAATCCAAATTGTCGCAAAACCATATCGGGACAATAACTAATACAGCAACGGGCTCCTATCAACGGAACCCATGGGTACTCACCACAGTATGCCAGATAAGATTTGAAGTAAGAGTATCGGCTCCTCCAATGAAACTGAGATTTACTTAAACTTCGAAACATTGATTCCCTGTGGATCTTCCTACTTCATGCAAATGTTTTTCAGCAAAATTCTCCAACTTGGAATAAAGATGCCATGGGGTACCAATCAAACCTGAAATCTTCCCCTCAATCATATGACTCACAGTCCAGACAAACAACAACTGCAAACAACATCTTAAACGACCCTTTCCAGCTTTTCTACAATAATTCAAGGAGGAGAATGTTTCTGCCAATATTGCTGCAGCAGGGTTGATTTTAAGGGTCACTACACTTTTAAAAACATTAACAGCCTCAAAATTGATCATTCCCTTGGCAGATGGGAAAAGAACCAAACCATATATGCCTAAGGCCAAAATTCTCAGTCGAATTTCGTTGCTTTCATCGTGTAGTCTCCTGTTGAATACGGCTTCTAGTACATTCCAAAACCAACCCTGGCTATTTCCTCGTTTAGTCGCTTGTGATTTTGCTAGTTGACAGTCTATCTGAGCAATCCAAGTGAAATTAGAAGGTGCATGCTCTGTATGTGTGTAAAAGTACACCTTTTCTGACTTGGGACAATCTAACAGGGAATCGTACTCCTCGATGGTAGGAGTCATATCTACGGTATCAAAAGTGAAGCACCAATATTCTGGATCCCAGAACCCTATCATGGCTTGAAAACAAGCATGCTGGACTTTAATTTTCAGTAAATGTGATAAATCACCATATTGCTTCTGAAAATCAATTTGATCATGAGAGGATAACTTTTCCCAACAATCTAGCAACTGTCCTGTACCAAGTGGCCTGTCATCTAATTTAACATGCTCTGGCAATTGAGACTCAAACTTGGATGGCAAACAATCCCTTTCATCATGTTGGTTCAATTCTGATCTGGTCAAAAATTCCTCAATAGTAATGGGCTTTTCCATCTCACACTTCCTATAAGGATCGGTGGAGATTTAATGAGAATATGAAATGTATATGAACATGTATGTTAATGCATTGATATTTGTTTGTGTCCTAAAGGTATATCCTAATTGATAGGATCTAGCTCATAGGGTTTGGCTCAGTTGATTCTAATCTTAAAGATTTTCTTTGGTTCTTAGATTGCCCGAATTACCCATGGGGTAATCAGCCTCTTAACCTTATACAACATGAGTATGGGAAGAAAATTCCACAATACTCGTCGCATAGGGTGAGTTACAATCCAAGCGAAAGTCCAAATGAGCATCATGGACATAAGTCACACTTGCCACTTGAATCTTTCTTTTCTAATCTTAAAAAGGACGAGCTCGGGTCCAGAGCTTTTATGGGTTCACTGTGAAGTGTGTGAATATACAAATAAATAACATGCATGCATGTGCAATCTAAAAAATTGAAATGATTTACAATTGACATTGCATAAAATAAATAGCGCAAATAAAATAAATGCTCAAAGAATAAATAGCAATAAAAAAACAAATGAAAAGCACACACAAGCAGTTGGTTCAACCCTAGTCCCCAGTGGAGTCGCCATTCTGTCGATACACGACGTCGGGCGACGGCTCCGCTCATTTTTTTTTTGTTTATTTTAACAAAAAAAAAAGATTGTTTTATTTTTGGGGGAAATAAAGATTTTATTGGAGTCGCCATCTAGTAATTTGAGGGAACTAGAAATCCCAAATTCGACACTGGTCCCAGAGATTTGGATACTGGGTTAGTTATGATTAAGGGAAGGTAGACACCACCCTTAAAACATCCTTTCAAAAGAAAGGTTACCCTTACTTGTGTGTTTTCTTTATTTGTTTCAAATGATATTATATTTTGAGCTTATTTGTAATTTTTTTTTTTGTTAACGTCGGTCCCTAAAAATAGGAGATACGTTAAAAATGACATCAGTCCCTAAAAATAGGAGACTTGTCTAAAATATTGACGTTTAAACCCTAAAAAGGAGAAGTACGTCTGAGTTACCAAAAAAAACTATGGACATAATCCATTTTGGTATTTAAACTTTGGACATCGGTCCTTTTCTGAAAAAAGAGACGTGTCGACGAACAGTATTTGTTTATAAAATTATTTTTATATCGTTGAGAAATGGGTATCTGTATTTGATAATTGGAGCTTTGGACCCACGAACGATAACACGATAGGATGGGTGTTGGACCCGCGTTGTTTTTCTTTTATATTTATTTTTCTTTTGTTTTTATTTTTTACATGCAAGAAAATTTATATACAAAATAAAAAATGTTAGAAATAAAAAAAAAAATTACCCGAGTGCCCTGTAGGTGAAAGATTGAAATACCCTCGGATTTCTCGGAAATTTACGAAAATGCCACTGGCGGCGAGTGTGGCTCACGCGCGGCTACTATTGGTGGCGGCGAGATTTTCAGGCGAGCTTTCCGGTCAATCGATGGTCGATCCTGGTAGATCTGAGGTCTAGGATTCCGATGGTAGTGGTCTCGACGGCCGTTGATGGCTGACAAGGGAGAATCGACGACTTGAAGGTTCGGTGGCCGACGACGTGCGCGGCCTCTTTCCGGCCAGATGAGGCGGAGGAAACGATGAAAACCACCGGGGTTTTGGTTTTCAAGAGATTGGCGACCTTTCTGTGGTGGTGCGGAGGTTGTAGACGGCCGGAGATGGGAGATCGGAGGAGAGAGAGAGAGTCGCCGGCGAGAGGAGAGAGATGCTCTGAGATTAGCTACGGTGTGAACGCGTGCTTGGTACACCGGTACCACTGAACACTGTGTGCCGTTGGATCTCGGATGAAAAGATCGAACGGCTGTTATTGGCTGGATCTGCAGGTTGATCGGACGGTCCGGATGAGCAAAGGTTTTGATCTGGTGTAGTGCGGTGCACCGAAAGTTCGGTACACCGGGTGACGTGGCGCAACCGGATCGAATCTTGAATTATTTTAACGGCTGAGATGTGTTGGGATATGTTTGGTATTTTTTAATTTGTTTTTTTTAAATAACAATATCCTACTCTCGTGAAGAAAAACTAAAAAAAATAGGAATAGTAAAATCAATTCTTTCTCTTCTTTTCTGCCTCTCCAATTTCCCTCGGCTCGTGGCTATTTATAGCCAATTACGAGGAGACAGCGAGCATCTTTTTTAAATAAAAAAAACATATTAACACAACTGCTCTCAACTGCTCCGCTCTGCTCCGTTGAAAAATTTTGCTGTATTATTGATTTTTTGTTTTATTATATATAATAATAAATATTTATACAGGTAAAATTAAAAATTCAAATCAGAATTAGAAAAAGCCCGTTTCAACCGCAAAAAAAAAAAGAAATGGAATACCAAAAAAAAACATTTGATGGGTATCGACCCGGTGAACCGGGTTTTGGTCGAAAATGACGGTTTTGACCCGAAACAACCTGAAACTCATTTTTTGCCCTGGTCAACATGTTTTGACCCATATTGACCCGGTGAACTCGATTTTGGTCGGAAATGACGGTTTTGACCCGAAACTCATTTTTTGCCCTGGTCAACATGTTTTGACCCGTATTGACCCTGTGAACTCGGTTTTGGTCGGAAATGACGGTTTTGACCCGAAACAGCCCGAAACTCATTTTTTACCCTGGTTGACATGGTTTGACCCGGTGAACTCGGTTTTGGTCGGAAATGACGGTTTTGACCCGAAACAGCCCGAAACTCATTTTTACCCTGGTCGACGTGTTTTGACCCGGTGGACTTGGTTTTGATGGAAATATGCGGTTGACTCGAGAAATTTTTTTTTTTTTTTTTTTTGAATTTTGAACTTTTTTTTTATTATTATTTTTTTTGGGATTTTTATAAATAATAATAGAAATAAAATAACATTCAGAAAAATCTTGGTGAATCCAAAATTGGGTTACAACATCCTTCATCAATAATGTTCCAATTTAGATGCATCATCAATGTGTCATAATCCCCTAAATATTAGAAAAGTCATTAGTGATTTAATTTAACCTTTCAGTGACTGGTTTCTCGATATAATTAATATCCTTTCATCAATAATGTTCCAATTTAGTATTAAAACATGAAGTATATCTGTCATATTAAATCATGTGTGTTCTCTATATATTAATCATTGATCGTTTGAATAAGATTTGAAACCCTTTTTAAAATCTCACTCTACCTTAGCCAAGGATTTCTTAGTCAATATTATTTGAATAAATATAGAACATTTTTTCTAATTCACCAAGGGTGATGAATCCTCTCTTGATCACTTAAGTCTCTTCATATAGTTCATGTTATACCCAATGTCTTCCCCTTCGTTACCTCGATTAAGATAACATGTAACAGGATCATAATATAATATTCTCTATATAAGATAACTTAATGATCTCAAGTTTAAGGATCACTTACACAATCATCACGCGAGCTTTTCCATAGACATAGGTGATCGTTCCATATGGAATTCTCATGCGGGTTAGTTCAGTGTATATGTCTTATGACAAGTACCTACATATTAGTTATATGTATCCCTTATACTTCAGCTTATGAGAATAGTTACTTCTTTTCATAAAAGAATTAACATAAAATATATCAGTCTCTATGACTCTAATAAATATCTAATATTTTTAAAAGAGCATCGACCAAAAATATTTTAGAAACAATTTTTTGATGCAATAGAAATCTCATGATTATAATAACTTTATAATTTCCTTTACAAAACATTTTTATATTATGAACTTTATCTTTACTCTAGATTCATAAATAAATATTAGATTTATTAATCTAATTTATATAAATATTAAAGATAAATTAAGCCTTTATTAGTAATAAATATGTATTTACATTAATATTAATAATATTATTTGTAAGCTATATGGAATATTAAACTAAGAAGCTCTTGGTCCAATAGATGTCTATTACTATTTATGAGTTTATGAACTTGTCTCCATATTTATATTAGCTCATGTAGATCTTTATCGTTCAAGCATTAGTATAAACTATAGCCTCTAACTAATTTGAAAATCAATCCCTTTAAAGTACGTGATTCTTTTTTTTTTTATTCCATCTAATTTTACTGTTTTTCAATTTTACCTTAGATTTTTATAAATTCATTTTTTCCCACATGTGTTTTAATAGTATTCAATTTTGATTTACTAAGTTAAGATTATGTTTTAGACGTGTGAGTACTTTTACTTTTGTTTTTGAGCTTTTAGCATAATAAGATTTGATGAGAATTCAATTATAATAGTTTTTGTATTTTTTCTATTAATGTTAGTTCTTATTTATATCAAATGTATGTGTGTCATGCAATTTCAGCATTTAAAGGCCTCTAAGAACCAAATGGCGTATGATGACCCAACTTGATTTTGTATTTTTTTTCTTGATTGTTAGGGGGGTTGTATATGTCAGCTTTTATTGTTGAAGTTCAAAAAATCCAACTAGCCTAGAAATAGGGCTCCTGAGTTAGATAATTTGTTAATCAATTGGTCCTAGTAATCTTATTCATTCTCTCTAGCCAATGTAATTGATAGCTTATACTTGGTGCTTAATAGGCCGAGGTGGCTTATGACTAGTACCTACAAAAGATCCTATTTGATGGAGGTGAAAACTCTCCAATCCTTCATTAAGTATCTTTGTAAAGAGAGTAAATACAAGAATATTTTATAGAAAAATGCTCTATATATATACAGTAAAGAATGAAGATTGTTAACCTTTGTTCTAAAGGTCTCATGATGTATTTATAGCCCATAAGTCTTGTCCTTTTATGAAAAAAAGGGTCTGGAGTGTAATCTCACACTAATAGCATTTAATGAGGGGTACATATATCTTACATGCATATTAATATTTGATAGGAATATGGTGGGTCATTAGAGGACTATTATACACTTAAAAGGTGTAGGAAGATTAAAGTTTAAGACATCAAATTTAGCTAGGCCCATGAAGATTGAGTTCTTCCCCGAGGTTAGACCCAATAGAGGTTAGTCATTCCTTTAGATGTGCTAATAAAGGATGGTAATGCGCCACAGAATGATGGTCATTCCCTTAGGTGTGCTTAATAAAAGATGTTTGTTACCTTGGACTTGGTTAATTATCAAGTCTAAGTGCCTTGCGTTTAGCATATTTGTTAAACCTATGTTGTCTTAGACTTGGCAAACTATCAAGTTCAAGTGCCTTGGATCTAGTATATTTATCAGACTCATGTTACCTTGAACTTAACTAACTGTCAAGTCTAAGTACCTGGGTCTGGTATGTTTGTTAAACCCACGTTACCTTGGACTTGGCAGGCTATCAAGTCCCAGTGTCGAGCTTGGCACACTACTAAACCCAAAATCATTTGAGTGTGGCTTGAGCCAAACCCAATGTTCTCGGGGCTTAACACACTGCAAGCCCAATCGTGTTTGGATCTGGCTAGCACCAAATCTAGTGTGCCCAGGGCTTGGCACACTGCTAAACCTTTACATGGCTAGGCTTGACACATTGTCAAGCCCTCACTTAGGGCATGCTCATTCCCTTAGACGTGCCTAAAGAAGGAGGGTCATAAGGGTTTTTTAGGCATGTTAAAAATAGGTTTATCAATAACCTCTCAAGGCTTTGCGATATTGATACCAAAAACTTGTAAAAATACTCAGTTGTTATGACGAGTTCGTCGAATTTTGATCATGTGAAAACTTTGGATGATATACTAGAGAGCCCGTGTAAAGGGGCATAGAGGGAATCATATTGCAAAAATTCCCTAGAAAGGTAAGAGAAAAATATAGGGAATGAGCATGTACTTAGAAGTATTTCTAAATGGTCGAAGGGAACCTATCAGAGGAAATCAACTAGTTTTAGAGGAACTCATATCTCTAAAATTATCGAGTATAGAGCCCATACTTAGAGAATTTCTAAGTGGCTAGTGGAAACCCAAAAAGGGTGAACATCTACTTAGAAATTTCTAAGTGGTTATAAGTTCTTTAGAGAGTGGGAGCTTGCAATTTTTCTATCATTATCATGGGGTTAAGAGCCCCCCGGTAAGAGTGGTGATAACATGATGTTGTTATTTGTACTTGGAAGACCAAGTTCATCCTTTGGAGAGTGGTGCATGTTGCATTGGGTAGACTATGTTCATCCTTTGGAGATTGGTGCATATAGCACGAGGGAGATTATATTTATCCATTGAAGAGTGATGCATATAACATTGAGAAGATCACATTTATCCTTTGGAGATTGGTGCATATAGCACTAGGGAGATCACATTCATTCCTTGGAGAGTGGTGCATATAGTATTGAGGAAACTACGTCTATCCTTTAAAAATCGGTGCACATAACACTAGGGAGATCACATCCATCCATTGAAGAGTGGTGCATATATCATTGGAAAGATCATATTTATCCCTTAGAGAGTGGTACATATAGCATTAGGGAGACTATGATCATCCCTTAGAGATTGGTGCATATAGTACTAGAAAGATCACATATATCCATTAGAGATGGGTGCATATAGCACTAGGAAGACCACGCCCATTCCTTAAGGAGTGTTGAGACCAAGGTTGTTAAAAACGCTTTTTTGACACGACACGGAACATACAATATAAACTCGACTCGTAAACTCGAATCGTAAAATCGTAAAATCGTAAAATCGGAAGTAAAATTTTTTAACTAAAAATCGTAAAATCGCAAGTAAAATATTTTAACTAAAATCATAAAATCGCAAAATAAACATCTAAACATCTTAAAATACATAATTCAAATACAATACAAGTAAAATAAACAATACAAATATCCAAACATCTTAACATACATAATTCAAATAAAAGTAAAATAAACAATACAAATATCCAAACATCTTAAAATACATAATTCATACATGTCCATAGTATTTCAATAACTAAAAGTTAACACATCTAAGACAAACAGTCTGTAGGTGTGTCATGTAAACTAAACACACCCTCATTACCTTTGTCTCCCTCATTATCCCTTATTTTTTCTATAAATAGGCAATTACATGGCCATAAATTTCTCAGATTCAAGTTTGAAGAAACCATAGATAATGGGAGAAATCACAATTTTAATTGAAAAAAATATACCTCAGCAATTGAAGCAGAAGCAGCAGCTGCAGCTTGAGTCTTGTGAGAAATTTCAGCTTGAGTTCCTGCTCAGTAGCTCTCCTGTTCTAGTCACATCAAAGAAGGCTATCTCCTGCAAAACCCATCGACCATTAATTGTAGTCAGTAGAGCATGGTGAGTTAGAGAGAACACTATAAAGAACTCCCACCGTAGTAATCTCTTACCTGGTTAATAAGGTGATTAAATAAATTCTTTCTCAACCGAGCAACAACCCTTTCACTAGTGGAAGAAATCAACCATGTTCTGAGTGCTGTGCAAACCGAACTAGATGAAGAAACAGTCGATTGAGATTAATAAACCCCTTGAAAATCCACAAAAATCATCATGAATTTTATCACTTAACATATGAAACAATTAGAGCCAGACCACCAATGCATTAAGACAATATCTGCCTATAATATGACAAGGAAGCAAAATTAAGCAGGTTGTCTATCTAGGAAGCAACAGTAGAGATATCTTGCTTTTTAATCCTTCTTTCCTTTAGTACAAAAGGCATTCCAAATTTCCAATCCAAGACTGCAACAGAAGCACTACAAAAGGCAGGTGCCACACACACACTCTGTTTTCTTTCATTCACATTTGAAAAATTTCATGCTTATCAACAGATACATGCATTTCATCAACACGTCTTGGACTCTCAAATTTCAACGAGAATATAATATTTCAAGGCCCTACTAGCTAGTAAAACAATGAACTTAACTGGATAAATTAAAAACACAAACAAGAAAAAAGCTACTGATGGAAAAAGAAAACCAGATCCATGGAAGTGCTTTGGCAGTGAACTTACAAGGAGTTTCCACGTTCATACAAGAATGCAGCAGACTTTTCTTGGCTGGAATGCTTCGTTGTCTATACAAAATTGCAGAATCTGCAACACCAAAGCAGTAAGATCAAACACAGATTCAGAATCCTAGATAATCCTAGATAATGCAGCACAACTCCCCTTCCGAAAAAATACCCAGCACTCCAGCAGCAAACAAAGTATAGTAGAAATGAAGAATGCTCAGAAGCCTAGATAATCCTAGATAATGCAGCACATAATTCCTAGATAATTTGTCTCTAATCAGCACCATTACACAGAAAAAACAAAGCTTGGGATTGGGAATCAATTCTTACCTTCGTCCTTGGCGAGACGCTCCGGATTGGGGGAGTGATTTTTTAATTTGCTGGGGAAAGGGGAAAGGGGAAAGGGGAGAAAGGGAGTCTGGGAGAGTGTGACTGTGTGAGAGTTGTAGTTACTTTGTGTTTTTGTCAAAGTCACGGGGAAACAGTGGAGAAACCGAGAAAGTGAAAATTTTTGTTAACTCGTTAACACGGTCCGTTTTTAATGTTTTTTTCGAGTCAAACCATTTTTATGCGAGTTTGACTTAGTCAACCAGATTTTACTGGTTTTCGAGTTTTAACCCCGATTCTAAACGTTTTTGGTGTTTTAACTCGTAAAATCGGACGATTTTACGAGTTAAAACGCATTTTTAACAACCATGGCTGAGACTACTACCTTTAAGGATCACCTGTAAAAATTGAAAAGTCATTTTGAATAAATCATTTATATTTAAGAAACTTACATTCTTATCATGGATTATACATCCTAAGGTGATCTGAGTGACATGTATGAGATAGGCTGTTAGAAGGAAACATATCATGAAGGTGGAACTAAGATGTTAGCTTTGAATACCTTAATTACTTTACTTGGAAAATCATTGATGTCAGTTGTCTTTGTAAGAACAAAGAGATCCATGTCGAAGTAAACTGGCCTCTTTAACTCATATATGATTTTTTATTTTTTTATGAACTGCTTTACTTTGTACAAGCTTCTATTTGGTAAAACATAAAGCTTTCTCCACATGGCATGTTCTCTTACTCATTTTATTAAGGCTTCTAAGGCTACTGGTTCAATTAATTCTTTCATCTTAAGCATCTCTACGTTGAATCTCCTCAAATATACCCGTGTAGACTCACCCTCTTGTTGGGCAACACTAAAAAGCTCTATGAAGGTTTTCCTAATGGGTATACTAGTGTTAAAGCATGCCACTAACTTTGCATGTAGGTTACTGAAATCTTCAATAGAGTTTGGTTCTAAGTTGTTATACCAAGCACATGTAGATCCTCTGAAGGTTGAACGGAATATCTTACACATTGAGTCATTTTATTGGATGATCAACTCTAAGCTACTGCATATATTTTGCACATGCTTTCTTGGATCAGTCAAGCCATCGTAGTTGTCCAAACTTATATTCATAGAAAAGTAGTCTTTAGAAAGTTGAGTGTTTAATATACATTTGGACAAGGGAGAAACCCTTTATTGATAGGGACTACAAATTCTCATGGGTATCCTCATTCCCTTGAGCGTGTTCATGCGCAGACTATCTCCTAGCTTTTTGTTTATTAGGCTCTTAAGAGCTTGAAGGATTTGGCATAGAACAGTGATTACAGTGACCGATACTCATCCTATAGTGACTAAAAGGAGTACATTTGGAGTGTTTGCTTTGTGCATGGGTTTGACAATGACGTGAGATGTGTAATTGGTGGCTTTGGTATTAAGGCATTGTGTGTTGTTGAGGGTGTTAAGACTTGCTAAGATTGCAACGTTTGATTTTTTCCTTGAGTTGTCAACACGACCTAGGTAAAGTGTTGCACCTAACTAGTGAGTTATTGAAACTCTTGCTAAGAAAAAGTGTTCGCAATAACAAGTTGATTTGTCCCACTTCTTAACCTCGAGGGGAATTATTTCTATGCCATGAAATGCCCTGAAAATGCTAAAAACAAGTGTTAGAAAGAAACCAATGGCTTTTTTATCAATTCCCACAGACAGCGCCACTGATGAAGTCCTAAAAATCCAACAAACCTAGGAATAGGGCTCCCAAATTGGATAATAAATTAATTAATTGGTCCTAACAATCTCATTCATTCTCTCTACTGATAGATTATACTTGGTGCTTAGTAGGTCAAGATGGTTTATGGCTAGTACTTGTAAAATTTCTTTTTTAATAGAGGTAGAGGCTTTTCAATGCTTAAATAAATATCTTTTTAGAAAGAGAAAATATAAGAATATTCTAGTAAAAGATGCTTTTAAAATATATATATGTAGTTAATAAAGATTGCGAACCTTTCTTCTGAAGGTCTCATGATGTATTTATAGCTCATGAGTCTTATTCTTTTATAAATAAGAGGGTCTAGAGTGTAATCTCTCTCTAATAGAATTTAATAAGGGATAAGTATCCCTTACATCCATATTAATGTTTGATGAAAATATTGTGGGTCCTTAGAGGACTTTTATACACCTAAAAGGTGTAAGGAGATTAGGGTTTAAAATGTCAAATGTAGTTAATCTCATGAAGGTTGAGTTCTTCCTTAAGGTTAAACTTAATGGAGGTTAGTCATTCCCGTGGACATGCCAAGAGAGGCCTTGGGTCTGGTATATTTGTCAAATCCATATTACCTTAGACTTGAAGGAATGTTAACCTCAAGTGTCTTGGCTCTGACATATTTGCTAAACCCACATTATCTTAAACTTGGTAGACTACGAAGTTCAAGTGTCAGGCGTGGCACACTACCAAGCCTAAAACCATTTGGGTTTGGCTAGCATTAAACCTAGCGTTTCCAAAGCTTGGCACACTGTCAAGCCCAACACATCTGGGTCTGGCTAGCGCCAATTCCAGTGTGCCAAGGTATACTGCTAAGTCCTCATTTGGGGCAAGCTCGTTCCTTTTAGCGTGTTCAAGGGAAAAGGGTCATAAGGGTTTTTTAAACCCCTTAAAAATAAGTTTATCACTTATGGATTCAAAATGTATGTAAATGCATGAGTTTAGTTGTTGTACCAAAATGAGCTTGAATATAAACACACTTTACAACCATTATATGATCATTTGCTCATTGTTTATATGATATTTCTATGTGCTAACTTTGCTTTTATATTTGTTTATTGTTTTTATTTTACTATATGTATATCATTGAAGTTCTAAAATCATTAATGTCCTAATGAATGGGATTTACTTTTTTATTCTCTATATTTATCCATTCAAGTTGTTATCTTTATCTGCTTATGATGAATGGATTGAGAATAAGAATATTTCACTTCAACTAGTTATAAATTTATTTTATTATTATCTATATTATTATTATTATTATTATTATCATTTGATTTTTTTTCAATATTATTTTGAAATGCTAATGTTAAAAATATATATATTATTCAATCTATTTATAAACCAAAAATACTTTAAAAAATAATTGTTACCACAATATCAAATAAGCTTTAATACCTTCAATAAAACCAAGGGTGCAACACTAATTACATTTTATCAATACTTCTAATGTCTCAAGAGAGAATCAGATTTGAATTACAAATTGTTACCCCTAGTTTCTTCTTCACTTTTATTGATTGGGATAACATGCAACCAATTTATTACATTGACTAACTGCTACATCGATTGTAAAAGAATAACCAACCAAGCAATCATTTTCATGAACAAAATGGGCAACAAAAACATGAATTACTTTCTCTTCTCCAAAGAAAAATAAAATCAAATTAGTTTAATAAAAAAAAGTAATTTTAAAAAATATCTAGATAATAGAAAATTACTTGTCATTGTTATCGAACCAGATTTAATTGTTAAATTTTGAAATTTTTCACCTTGATTCCTTATCTAATTTGAATTTAAAATTAAATTATATAAAAATTATCTCAATACAATTATGATTGTCAAACTCACGAGTTAACTCATAAAATCTTATGATTTTACGAGTCAACACAGATATCGATCAAAATGAGTCAAGCTTTGCATGTTTGTGTTCTAATCTGACAAACAATATCTTTTTATTATTTTGGATCTCTTTCTTCTCTTTCCATCTCAAGCTTCAATTTCGCCTCCAAATCCCACTTATAGAAAACCGTCTACATCTTGTTATCAAGCTTTTGAATTTAGCTGGCAATGGTAAATCCACATGTTTATAGGCACCCACCCACCACCATTACAAGTGCAATAGTCACCAGAGAATAATAGATTTGGGATGGGTTTTTTATTGCAGACATGGTGTATGATGCTGCATCTTATAATGTGGGATTTGGTGATGCTGATGGATTTAATTTTTGAGAGTTTTTTTTCCTTCGTGATAATGGGATGGTAATGGTTGGTGTTGAAATGGTGGGTCTTGAGTTGCCAAATCCATGGTTTTTAGACCTTTTTATATTAAACCAGTGGCTTTTTCTAGCTGCTCTGCTCTGTTGAAGAGAGAAGACATCATGTGTTGTTCCTCTCTCTCCCTCTCTTCTCTCGAGCTAGATAGAGGAGGCCAATCTTGTAACCAAAGGCAAAGAAAGATTTATTGTTATGTTAAATCGCCTATTTTTAAAAATTTCCATGCTAATTTGTCCAAAATTTTACTGGCAGCTGTCTAATTAGGTGTATCAAGTTGCCATTTGCGCAGGAAAGAAATGTTCATTAAAGTAATAATTAATTCATATGCATCACCAGTTTTTTTTCCCTCGCGATAAAACTATTACTATTGAGACAAAAGAAGACTTGCATGTTTCTTCTTCATCTTCTTCTTTTAAATTATTATTATCGAAAGATAATAATTATATGGCTGTCAACAAAAGAGCACGGAGTTGGGGCAGTCAAAATAAAGTAGATTACATGGCTGTAAAAGAAAAGGAAGACCGAAACTCTTGATTTTTTATCTTTAAATAGGTGTGGTTGTTGGAACAAGAACACTAAGGGCTTGTTTGGTTGGTACAGAAGTAATCAAGCATGTATAGTATCTTATTTTTTAAGAGTAAATGTCCAGATCAAAACAAAAAATTTTCCTAGTAATCATAAAAAAAATTACCTTATATTTTTACAATTTTATGATATATTTTAATAATTTGAATTTATTTTGTATTTTTCGTGTCATGTAAAAAATATATTTTTGACAACTTGGATACAACTTTATCAACTAGACAAGTTTAACAAAAAAAAAAGAAGATCAAGTTAACCTTAATTAATTTGTTAAACCAGTAACATTATGAATTCTACTAATTTAAATTAATTTTTTAAAATTTATTATATAATAAAAAATATAAAAATTTATTAATTATTAATCCAATATATATTAAATGATGATAAATAAAAACTTGTATGAGAAAAGAAATTGACCTAGCCATAGGTTAAAACAACCCAAAAGGCCAACATATAAACTTGTTTGCTGTTATGTCCAGCCGTAATCTTTTTCCTTCCGTTTTCTTTTTACAAGCAGTGAGCCTACTTTAATATCTGAAAATGATGTAGGCAAGACAAAACCCAGATGCCACAAATCCAACAAGAGTAATTCTTAAGTTAATTGAAGCAGAAATCTCGTTAAAATTTATTTTAAAAGAGAATAGCAGAACAATATTAAGTCAACAAACCAAACCAGGTTTGATCCTACCATTTAAGATTTATTTGAAATTACAGTAATAATTGCAGTTCAACATATTTTCATTTAAAAATACATCAAAATAAATTTTTATTTATTTTTTAAAAGTTATTTTTATCATCATGTTAAAACAATTTAGAAACATTAAAAAATATTTACAAAAAAAAACAATTTAAGATTTTTAAAAACAAGATTTAGAGGTGCGGCCCTTCTAATCAAAGGAAGAATCTCTAAATTGATAAACCACTCTCCATTGAGAGCTAAACCCACTTTAGCATGCTGAATATTCAGTCCACTACTTACCAATTCTTTCAGGACCTCGTTTCCTTGTCCCAATCTTCTATTTCTTTTTTCACATGGTAGTAAAGCAGGTGCAATTGCATTTAGAATGCCCAACCAAATTCCTTGACATGCAAGAAATTTTAGTACCTTTCACCAGATGTTTTGCCCGGCGCACATTAAAGAAACCAAATCTCAAAATAACTAGTGTGGTACTAAAAAATATGAGATATTCTTTCGACCTTCAACTTCTGAATTCAACGAGGGGATAAAAATAAACAGAAACATGACACAAAAAATTAAACAAATTCTCAAATTAATAGAACCACTAACAATATAATGCATCCATGTGCCATTACCATGAATCTCCATTGATGGACCATGTCTGCTGTACATGAGAGCATGAGAATATCTTTTAACAAATCCAAGCAATGATTAGAGGGAGCAATATCCCCAAAAGAGCATTATTTCTACAAGTACACCCACCAGAGAGACAAAAAATTTAATAATAACACGAGGCATTTGTCGGGAAGACAATTGTGGAGAATTGCAACTATCCACGAAACTGACCTCGGCACCATTGCATATTCCTGGGCTCCTTGGCAAAAAAATGCATGCCCATTCCAGGTGAAACTAAACCAATTTGTACAGAATATCTGGACAAAAGACTACTGACATCATCATTCCAGGAAAGCGGGAAATTCAAGCTTTGCACCACGGCATTCATTTACCACCTCTTTCCCAAACAATCCTTATTTCATGGCAATTACCAAAAGATTTAAGCAAGAACACGACTAATTTTTTTAAATGTGTAAACATCATTGCTAAATCAGACTGCACATCTGTTCTCCCCATTTACTGGAAAAAATGATGGGGAACCCCAATTTCTCTCTAGACATTCAATTTACAAGTCCAGATTATATTTCTCAAGAATGACATCAATGGCCTACATCAAAAGATCTAACAGCCTCCGTTTTATTTAAGGAGGCAATCTAGCATCCAACCTCCTTCAACCCCGGTGTGTGGTCTATGGTGAGTAAAGGGCCAGTATATAGCTTAGGCGAAAATCGATCAAAGTACACAGGACGTGGAGAAAATGACCAAGAGAGAATCAATTAATCAATTATCATAGTGAAAGACATTGTACCCTGTCAGGAAGATTCCTAGGCATGGGTAGAGCAGTGGCATATCTCTGAAGACAGGATTTCTGGGCATTTACAGATGCATCCGAGGATGATGAGCTCTCGGCCCCATCACCTTGAACCCGGCCATGGAACTTCGCAAAACGATTGATAACAGAAAACCTCTCTAGATCTTGGCATTCCACTCTCAGGTCTGAAACTGATGCTCTTTTATCCAATCTGCATGATTGGTGGGCAAATAATAAAACTAATGAGCATATCTCTGTACACTTAGAAATTCCTGCTAAGGGAGATGCCAAGAAAGACAGACATAAAGAAAGAAAAGAAACACAGGTGAACCAAACTGCAATCATGCCCGCATAAAACCCAACATTAAGCAAGCTAAATCTACATCTGCACAATCAAGTTCAAGCATACTCAATTGTTCACATTCTAATGACCAATGTGCACTGAAACTTTTTTCAAGACGCAACATTCTAGACTGATTGAGCAAAACCTCTTTCAATTTTGTTCAGATTTACACATGATTCCTATGTCATTATTCATAGCATATTAAGTCTAAAGAAAGAGAAAATACTTGACAATTAGAGAAACATCAAAAATGTTTGAATCAGATAAGTAGACATACAGAGGAAGGGTATCTTAACATATACCAGACACCAATATTATAAAGCAGAACAGAATTCAAAGGCAGGCAAAAATGAGATTGCTGCTAAAGACACCAAAGTTTACCTCAACAAATCACTCTCCAGCTTCCTTGTTCTACTGATAAGGTCTTCCATGACTTTTGAGAAGTATTGATCACTAATCTTCTCTGATGTTTTTATCTTCTCAGGCAGGCTTAGAAGAGAAAAGTTTCTTGTTATCATACAGATTGAAGAAAATTTCCCAGCAAAAACTATCAATCTTACTACCAGTAAAAAGCGTAATGAGAAAACAAAAGGCCCAGTGCATACTTATTGACCACCAAAATCGAGGTCCTTAATGGAGAATTTAGAGACAGCCCTACCCTTCAGCATTATTTTAATGAAACGACTGCTCATAAGACTCAAGCTGCAACCTTGCGGTTGCAAGCTCAAGAAATTTACCTTTGTACCAATAACAGCCCCTAAAAGCATGCAAATAAAAACCTTAGATAATATTGAAGAAAATCTTACTGGTCTCCACTGTTGGAAGGTGCAGGAGGATCCCTTCCAGTAAAAGAGAGTGAGCTGCACGCATCTCCAAGTGTTGATCTGGCAACAAAGTATGCAGCATTCTCATAATGCAAAACAGCATCTGCAGAGAGAATTGATGCCATGGGAGGGCGAAGGAGCATCTGCATAAGCTGTGTGGTCAATACAAGCCTCCTCTTTGATCTAAGAATTGGCAGACCATCTTCTACCATTTCAACTTCATCTTCAACCTGTTATCGTAAATTAATCCATTTGAACATGAGGTAACTGAAAAACAACTACAAAAACAAAAATAATAAAGGATGAATATAGCTTGTAAAGCTGCTTTAGCCATGAGCAAACCTTCTCTGTCAATCTATTTGTTGCCTGTGCCCAGTCCACTTCAGCTACACTGCAAATAACAAAGTCCACATATGTTATAATCACCAGGAAAGACAAATATAAAATTAATCAAACAAATCCAGCAAATAAAATCAAAGGAAACATATCAATGAACTTCTGCAGAGGGGAAAAAAGATAACTAAAACGAAGATCAATTTCATCAAAAAGAAAGAAAGGCACTCAGTAAATGCATAGTTTATGCCAGCCACCTGATATTCTGAAGCCTTTGAGGACAATGCATCACTTCCTTATGCCATGTTAGAAGCTCAGATATGGAACTTTTACGTTTCTTTGGTCTCATAACCACCAGACTCGCATCAGCAGAATCAGGCTGCAATGACTGAGGGGAAGAAAAATTCTCACAAGCTACTGATTGGCGGGTTGAACTCTTTTGGACTATACCAAAATGGCTAGCAGCAGCAGCATTTCCTCGCTCAATCAAACTATGAGCATGTAATGGATCATCAGGTCTTCCAGTGGTGAAAGGCAGTTCTGAAGTCTTCACAGTGACAGTTCTTTGAGCATCATGCATTCGTAATATCTGTCCATTTTTAAAGGTACCATACTGATCAAACCAGGATGGAGCCATCTGGGGACTAATCTGGGAATGTTC
Organism: Populus alba x Populus glandulosa; assembly: GCA_033617975.1. Taxonomy (NCBI): domain Eukaryota; kingdom Viridiplantae; phylum Streptophyta; class Magnoliopsida; order Malpighiales; family Salicaceae; genus Populus; species Populus alba x Populus glandulosa. Next base: position 6,531,334 of record CM066157.1, read on the forward strand.
ACCTCTGACAGAAACTTCACCGTTGCTATTAGCGGAACTCTGAGAATCATTCCGACTAAATGGAAGCACTTCCTTTGAGGGTGAATTTGTGTCATTAGTGTCAGCTGTTTTTCCTGAAAAGCTTAGCATTTTGGAATCTCCAGGAGGTATTGAAGTGTCATTTGCTGATGCATCTCTGACCATATTATTGAGTCCATAAAATTGCTGATCTCCCTGAGTAGCTACCAGCTGAGGATCCACAGAACCATCAGGACTTTTAAATCTATTCAAACTTCTATCACCATGATTGAGCCCTGCATTTTCCATGCCCTGCATTTGATGCAGTAGGGAGTAATTTTGATGCAAAGTATTGTTGGGTTTTAAAGATCGGCCAAATGCTTCAATTTGTTTCCGAGTACTGGCCAGGTTTGAAAGAGATGTTTCAGTAAGATGATTCACAATAGCGTCCTTATCATGTAAAGCACTCACTGTCTTCTGGGCCCGATCATTCTCAGGTGAATCTTGCCGCAAGTGGTCTCCTTTTGGCAGTTGTTCTTTCTCAACAAAACCATGTGAATTCATCAAACAGACACCAGGTTCGGCTTGACTGCTCCCTCCAGTTTGCATAATTTGATCTTCTGGCTTCTGTGGTTGAGAGAAAGATGTGCCTGAACTGTTATGTGATTGAAGATTCGGTTTAAACATATTGGACAGAGCCTGAAACGGCTGAGAGCCAAATGGACGTAGCTGAGTTGGAACACTGGTCCACATAGTAGGTGATGTTTTTGAAGAAACGGCGTCCTGTGATAAAGCATTGCGCTGAGGAGCTGGAGCTGGTGCAGCTTCCAGCACCGGGAATTGTTGAGCAGAATCTCTTGCATGGTTTTGGTTGTTGCTACTCGGCTGGGACATCTCAGAAGAAGAGGCATTATCATTATTTGAAGTATGCCTAGATGTGTCAACCACCAATGGTATTGCAGATTGATTAGTTTGACCTCTCTCAGAGGACTCCTCCGTCTGTTTTGGTTGAGAAGAAAATCGATCAAAAGATTCATTAACAGATTCACTGGTTGTTGCTTGTCCACCTGTATCAGTCCTGTGCTGAGTGGAAAGATGACTTCTTGAGTAAGGGAAACCAGGGGAAAAGACAGAAGGAAACTTTCTTTGAGCACTACTGCCAGCATGTGTTGAGGTGCTGCAAATAGCATTCCTCAAATGTCCATGAGAAGTTTCATGTGGAGTTAAAGACTGAAAAGAGGGTGTAGGAGCCAACCATGTGGAATTCATCGCATTTGAGGGGTTCTGAGAAGAAAGGGTGTGCTCTGGAATGAGCAACTGTTGGGATGGAGGCGCAAGTTGTAAACCAAAAGCTTGAGAAGCAGAAGACTGATTCTTCTGAACGTGAAAAGATGCACCAAGAGTTTCAGTTTCAGGCATCTCAGTAGACTGGTTGCAGTCGAGAGAACTAAAGTGCATTTCATTTCCCTGTTCCCTTGATTGGTCCACCTTGTGAAGAAGCTCCAGCATATTTTGACTGCTATAAATTTGAACACAAACCATGTACCAGTCATGTCAATGATCAAAAAGTGAATCGACAACACATTTGACTGCCAGCATGAGAAGGACACCATACAATTGGATAGTGAAGTGATCGTACCACAAATGCTCAATGAGTTTTTCATCATCAAGATAAACAGCTAACGGCGACAAAATATATTGATCAACAAACTTCAAAATAACAATAAAGGACAATAACAGAATCCAAAACATTCAACTACCTTGAAATGGTTTTATTTGGTGAGCAAACAAATCTGTCAAAGGGAGTAGACAAGCCAGGGGCAGAATCTGGAAGAATGCCTTTTGGAGGGATCTCATCTAAGCCTTTTGTTTCTGCTTGAAAGCCACATAAATGACCCTGTAAATAAGTGTTGAAAGAGATATTATTAAATAGTATTTGGCTTGTTTTCATCCCATGGAGAAGTCACGCAGCATGACCGAGAAAATTTTCTAAAAGTACAGCAGGAAAAATCTGGAATGGAACTCAAGTAGCAATCTCCAAATTACCTTCTCAATTTCAACAGAATCTCTAGCTACATGACTAGGAAAGTTTGGCTGCCCAATATACTCTTGGTCAAGACCATTTAACCTTTGAGAAAACTGCTGAGGCGTGAACTGTGAATTTGCAACATGTTTTGTTCCATATGAAGGTTCCATGTCAATATCCAGATCCCCCATGGGATGATACTGAAATTTACGAGTTCCAGATGGCTTTCGACCTATATTACTGGATGACTTTTGTTTTTCTCCAGACAAAGAAAAGGAATCATTTGCACCTAACCATGCATTTTCCCTCACACCAAAAGTGGAAGCCTGGTGGGTTGTACTGGGGAAGCTATCAGTTGAGTTTTCATCTGTATTTGAGCTCCGCATTTTGAGAGTTTCAGCTGCCCCATTTGCTAAACTACTATTTCCTGATGACTCAAAAGGTTGATCATTCTTAACCATATGAGGTTGGTACTTTCCAGGAATTTCAGTTCCTTTATGGTTCACTGACAAACCAGCATGTTTCCAGATATCAATATTGTTACTTTTTGGAAGCTGTTGACTGCTTTCTGTATCAGCCCTCTCAGTGCTTGAATCTAGCAATGCAGCAACATTATTCCGGTTAGTATCTTCTTTGTTGACCAATGGGCTTCTCATGGAAGATTTTGCACATTCCAATTCAGTAATTGAATTAGAAACAGAAGTAGCCTTCCATTTATCAGAACCATGACTCATCACCTCAAACAAGGGACTTTTTTTATCAGCATTCTGAGAATCTTGGCATGATTTTTCATTTCCCTGATTTTTCAAAGCAGCAGTTGTGATGGAAGATGCAGAATCCATGAAGTTCCAGCCACTTGGACCATGTAATGGTTGGCCACTGGAATTATAAGATGGCATGCTCTGTTGATTGGCCCAAGGGCCTTGAATGCTCTTTGCATTTAATTCTGCGTCTGAAGAATGGGTAGCTTTTCCATAAAAATGACTGCCTTCAGCAGCTGCTTTTTGTAGGAGGCTCCTATCTGAACGCTTGGTTCCATCCCCTGGAAAATGCTGAATATGTCTATGAGGAGAACCAATCTGCAACCTCTCACTGTGTTCATGTGAAGTATTGACTCCAGATTGATGAGCCCCTGGTATATTATTATTACTCATACCTGTATTGGTTTTATGAGACACGGGGAAGGGTCGGGAGTTTAAGCTAGAGGCTGATTGCAAGCTATTATCAGCCCAATTTGACTGCTGTTTGCTACTATCATTTACAGTGGGAATCTGCTGATTCCCAGCTGGAGATTCATTATTTCGGCAAGTCAGACCACTCCACTCTTCTTTTTGCCCAGTATCACCACTAGAAGTTTCTGCTACAGCAGATTGCATAAGGGCACTCCAGCTCCCACTTTGAACAGAGGGCAATGTACTGAAAAAGTCTGTTCCATCCAGCATATTGTAACCTCCGGAACCCATGCTGGCACCCCTGCCAAAGGTATCCAATAAATTATCATCTGACCCAAACAAAATCATAGCTTCAGTTGGATCAAGGGTAGCCTTGTTCTGGGAAGGAGCAACCTGTACGGCTGTTTCCTCTTGTGATGTTTCTGATGGACCAGCCAGGTCTTGCCTTGAGCAAGTTTCTTGCACTAGCCCATTGCTTTGCTGGGGATTCACTTGCTGCTGCAATTTTTCCAAATTAAATCCACTATCTATACCATGACCATCAGAAGAAGTGATCATATTTTTTCCCTTATATCCCTGTCTAGAAACCAAAGTTCCATCTTGCACATTAACCTGCTCTGGAAATCCAGTATACTGATTGCTTGGTAAGGAGCTACTGCTGCCCAATATCTGCTGCATTGAGGGCTTATCCATTTGGACAGGAGAATATTGACTTGAACTGACTCTTGTTCCAGAGATAGGGACACCATAAAGAGATTGATCCACATGCTGTGGAACCATACCCGTTAAGCTTGAGGTTGCCTGGCCCTGTTCAGGGGAAAACATATGTCCTCTAAAGGATCCTTGCATAACTGGAGGCGCACCTCGCTGCGGCCAGTGTGAGCTAGCTGCCATAAGCTCTGGCTGCCATGAAAAATTCGATGTTTCATGAATTGGAATTCCATTGATCAGAGCCTGTGAGTTGCCAGCTGCCTGTTTTGCAAAAGCAGAAACCTGATTCACTGAATTCAGCTTCCTAGCATCTTGTTGCTTCTGAAGTTGCTGCTGCCTCTGCATTTCTTGCATTTGCTTGAGCATGAATTGTTGCTGTAGCAGCTGCATGTCACTAATCCCTGGCTGTTGTCTAGGAAAAGGTTGGAGCATGCCAGAATGCTGGCCACTGATTTGCTGCTGAGCTCTGAAAAAATCATAATTAACTGGAGATTCATTAAAATCCATCCTGGCCGAATTCTTCTTGAGAAAATCAGGACCATTTCCTAGCTGTGAATCAAGCATTGAAAAGCCTTTTGATGACATATTACGCCGATCAGATTCTGGGTCCACTCCCACAAAGTTTGCTTCATTCTGCCTTGACTGGAGAACTTGATGACCATGCATATAGCCATTCAAAGGTGATTGTTGGCTTTCAGGCTGGCTTCTTGCAAACTCAGGCCCTGTATTTGAATGAGAAAAGTACATATCAAGCTGCACACTTGATGATTCACCTCCTCTCTCAGTATCAGCTTATTTCAAAAGAAAACAAGTGAAAAAAACATAAAGACTACAAACTTTAGTAATATCCATAATCTTGGATTATAAAATGGGAAAAACCACACCTGCTTTAATACGATATAACTCTACTGGAAACCACACAGGTCACTGAAAAACAACAAACTACAATATGCATAATTAATACCTGGTTGATGTACATTGTCATTTTTTAAGTTAGAAATAAGAGATGTGCCAATCTGCCAGTGACTTCCAGCCCAGGGATTATTATTTAAGCCATTCCATGTCCCATCAACAGCCTGTGCTTGGTGCTGTCCCTGGGACCAGCTATCCTGCCCAAAGAAATTGTGGATCCTATCACCAACTTCGTTGCCAGGCATAGATAACCCACCCCACCAGATATTCAGCAGCTTAAATGTTGTCAGAAGAAACTCGCTACCTAAAAGGAAATCAAGTTTAAATCTCTATATTCCAACAATTCCATTAAACAGAACTTTACTGCATGAAAAACTTTACAAGTACAAGTATGTTAACACCTCTTCTCAGTTCATCAATTGTCACCCAAATAGCCAAGTTCCAGTCACTCAAATCTCATTCTGCATAAAATCAAGATCTGAAGCATCACAATGAAGTAATGGAAACATGTGAGGATAAGATTTGTGTGTTTGTGCATGTGTGCAGAGATCATCTTACAAATACATGCAGTCAACCAAACAACTTATTCAGAATTAAGGAGATGGTGAACTACTAACATTGAAGGTGAATAGCTGTACCATACAAACAAGTTTTACCTAATAAATTGCATAAACAATGATATCTCACAGTTAAAAATATACATATAAAATATTAAATTTAATAATCTCTTGTAGTTAATCTTTGCTTATCTACCTATAAGTAATCAAGGGAGCAGTACATAATATTTTCTTTTAAGTTCAACAATATTGCCAACAACCATCTTTACTGGAATTTGAACTCTCGACTTTTACACTCCTTTTGTTTATCAAGTAAGAGGTGCATCACTCAGTTAAACAAGCAGGTGCACAACACTGATCCTCTAGAATTAAAATATACCCATATGTCCATTCTTTACAAAGATTATTACTAATAGTAATTAAATTTCTGGAATTAACATGACTTGCAAACAAAATGAGAAATGGAAGGTATGAATGAACACAACAACCTCAAGCTTATTTGCTGAAAAGGAACATAAGGACATTTCTTGTGGTTTCATGTAAATACAAATTTATGTCTTTTTTCTAGATAATTAGTTATGAAGCCTGTATTTTCTCCTCTGTTAGTAAATATTAAAACAGTAGTTGAGAATGCAAAATGAAACAAGAACCTATACCATCATGAAAAACCAAGTGTAAAGATCTAGCAAGTAATGACCAGCCATTGAAGCATAACATTAAATATCTCCACTTATTTGAGTCTAAAGACCTGCATTGGATGCACCACTTATTAGAGTCTACATGACCTGCATTGGATGCTCATGCAATATCACTAAGCTTGAAAGGAAAAGAATGAGATTGATTTCTATGGCTCCATTTGTTTTTGTAGTGCAGTCTGCGTTTTGCCCCAATCACAGATTTGAAAGTGTTTGGTTAATCACAGTCCGACTCTTGAAATTTTGGTTAAGAAAAAGCTAAATTTGTAGCTTTTCTTAAGCCTAAGTTTTCAAACAGTAGCTGCAAAAGCTACCACAACGCTAAACACACACTATGTGTCAAACAACATTTCTGAGCAAATATAAATCCATCTCAATCAAGAACTTCATAATTCAAGAATACCATGTAGAATTATTATTGAACACAGCCACATCCCTTTCCACCAATATGGAGTCATTAAACATGAAAAATTAATCACTGCCAATGTTATGGCAGTTCAGAATAAATCCTCAGAGACACCCACATCTAATCTGAAGTCTCAACACAAGAAAAGTTTTCAGGCGCTTCAATCTTTCTCAAAACCTGTATGAATTTAATATTCCCTTGGGTGTGTGTGTTTGTAATCAAAAAACTAAGTGAATATCTCAGACATTGTCAACTAATCTAACTTCAAAATGTCACTGCTAGCTCAAAGGAGAGCTCTATAAGTTTCTAAGGCAATAGGGCATTCCTGCTACAGAAAATTGCATTCAACCAACCTACAGAAGATATCCTTCAGCAGCAAGAAGCTTAAATTCAAATTGCAAGAACTTAAAAGATGAACCTCTTCTTTCTGTTGGTTCAAGCTAGGAGATGCTTAGATTCAAATTAAAGATGAAATTAATTGGCGAGCTTCTTCTTTTCATTGATTCATAAGAGATGAATCAGCTGGAGGGAAAGGACCTCTTCAACCAAGGGCCCTAGCAAGCAGAAAACTCCCAAATTCTAAATTCTAATCCCAGTAAACTTCATTGACATGGATGTCCTCCCCCCTCAGAATGCAGTTGTGCAGGCGAAGGGGGCAGGTGGAACAGAAAGCAAACTTGGGGGGGGGGGGGGGGGGCAACAGGTGAGCAAGGTGTTGCTTGCAGTCCTCCCAATAGTGATTGCTGATCTTCTCATAATTGAACCTCTTTTAAGTCACTTTCCAGAACACTGAGGCTGTCGATCAATATTTTTCCAATTATTTGAAGAAAGCAATTAGAAATGTCCACTTTAAGAAGCCAAATTTACCTCTAACTAATATTTTTCCAATGGCTTTGACGTTTATTTATACACAAGAAAATTTATGTATCAATGTTAGAAATCAAAAAAGGTATCATAAGACACGCAAATTCAGATCATAACAAACCAAATGAGAATGAAAATCCCTCTCTCTCACTCACTGGAAGACAAATGCTTACCAAACATTCAAAGCCCAAAGACAAAACAAGCAAATGAAAACATAAACCAGCAGAAACGAAACACAAAAAACAATTCCCTCTTCTTCTATCAACAACCAGACAATGCCCGAAACCCTAAATTTAAATAAAAAACCTCACATTTATAGCCAAATTACAAAAGATCGAGAACAAAACAACAAGACTTAAAGCTTAGATAATCTTTTTTTAGCAAAATAACAAAGAAACAAGCAGCAATAGAGCTGCTCATCCGCAAAGCACCAAAACCTTAGCTCAAATACGGACTCAGAATTTAAGAAAGAGAAAAATAGGGTTTCTAGAGAGAGAATTAGGATCGCACTTTCACGTTGACGCCTCAATTTGAGCTCCACATCGATCCCCCAAGGGTTCGAAAGTTTCTTAATCTGGGGTTTTGAATCGAAAGAGAGATAGAGGGTTTAGGAATGAGAGCTTAGAGAGAGAGAGAGAGATAAAGTTATCAAAATAGTGAGCGAAATTTTCAACGAACAGAGGAACAAAACCGAGGTTCGGGTCCGAGGCTAGAGGTTTGGAGTCCGAAGCTGAAGGCTAAGTAAAGGAAAGCGTTTTCTGGGAGAGGGAAGAAGAGAGAGCAAGTGGAAGTGGTTGAGGGTAGAGGGGGAATTAGGTGGTCCTGCTGTTAAAATCTGCCATGCGGCAAAATAACAGGTGGAGCCCACTTCTTTTTACTGTGATTTGCCTTTTCGGTTTGATGGACTTTTATGATTAATTGATCTTGACTTTTTCGTTTGTTGAAGGAAGGATTGCTTGTAGACCATAAGAGGGAAAAAAAATTTGAATTCCGATGGCGTTTGATATGGTCGAGTTCATCTGCATTTTATATGAAATATTCACATTCATCACCTTATCACATTTCTCGACTTGATTATACGATGGATGAAAGAGGTCCTCTCTATGTATTAATTTGAAATATATGTTGATGATGCTTCAAAAAACTCAACTAATTTAGAAGTAAGGTTTATATATTAGATAATTGATTAATTTTTTTATTCTAGCTATCTGGTCCATTTTTCTTGGTCAAGATGGCTAGTAGGCGACGCCTATAAAAGATCCTCTCTTTGTGGATTTGATGATTTTTTTATGCTTAAACAAGTTTTTTTTTATTAGAAAAGGGACAATAATATTTTAGAAAAAGACTGAAAATAAATATGCGATGAAGAATGAAGATTGTAGACTTATTTTGGCTTAAGGATTCGTATAGTCTTTATAGCTCATGAGTCTTTTTTTTTTTGTAGAGAAGAGGGGTTGGAGAGTTATATTGCCTTGATAACATTAATGAAAAAAAATATCTCTGGCACGTGTATTAATATATGAATAAATATCTCTTACCATCATTAATAAGGAATAAGTGACAGGTCCTGATAAGACTCTTATACACATAGAGGTGCAGAAATAAGTATCATTAACCTTAACATTTTATGTTAAAGATCGTGAGAAAAACAAAACAAGTGGAATCTTATGTCTCAATATGTGATCTAGAAAGGTCATCAGTAGTTCTTTATTCATTTGGGCTCGATATGATGATAAGTTCAAGGATGTTGGGTTTGGTGAGGCTCAACACGTAGCTGAACCTAGGGAAGTTAGGTTTGGTAGCTCGCTAAACCCACATATATGTAAGCTTAGCTCGAAGCTAAGTCTAAGGATGTCAAGTCTAACAGCTCACCAACCCACGTGTATTTGGGCTTAGCGCATAGCTGAGCTTAAGGATGCTTGGCTATCACTATGCCTTTGGTCCTTTTAAACATGGGTTTTATGCCAAAAATAATAATGTATATAAAACATGTTGATCCATCAATCCCCCCTCCCCCAAGTCTTTACATATTAAACACGCGAAGATTTTGAAAGATTACCAACTTCAATGAAAGGCTTTTTACATAAGAGTTTTATGACCCATCAATAAAAAACTTTTTACCTTCATCATGAGATTTATTTACCCCACGTAGAACTGTTGGGATTCATCATGGTCAAGTGGCTCATCCTTATTTGAAAAAGATGGTTAAATGGTCTATTTTCATCTACAAGAGGTGTCGTCTCTTGGGTAACAAAACGGCGGCGTGCATTCAATGCAGTAATTGAATAGATTTCTAGAGATTTAAGATGACATAAAAGGTCATTCATCTAATAGTGAAGGAGAAAAGTTTGTTTCATTTATAACCCTAATCGTTCTAGATTCCATTTTTTCTTATACTTTTACTTTTCTGTAATTTCTGAAAAAACATCTTTGCTGAAAAATCCTCAAGCCATTTTTGCTATAATTTGAGGAGAAATCGTTATGTATTTTCCACCAAAAACTTCTTTTTTATTTTTAATTTTGAACAAAAAAATGAACCTAAAAGTAGTTAGATATGTCCCTTAGAATAAGGATCTTGCTGCCTTTAGTGAATAGTTTAGGTTCCAACCTGAAACTAAAAGAAGTAACAAGGGATGGAGGACAATTAGGCTGGGTCCTAGATAAAGACGTTAAAACCCTAACATCCACCTTTGGTAGGGAGAAGAGTAGTTCTCCCCACATGAGAAGTTTTTCTCCTGCTATTACTAGGAAACCTCAAGGGAAAGTGCCTCAAGCCCTTAAGGATGATGCCCTTGGCACTTTAGTAGAGGATATAGAGTTTGTTAATGGTCGGTAGCTAGGAGAGTACATAGCTCAAATGTCTGTCGAGTTTGAGTGTATTAGCCAGCCAATCTTGAGCTTTACCTAGGGTCACTTTAAAATTACAGCCCCTTCTTTCATATATGTGTTAGGGCATACCTTCCCTTTTCAAGGGTTTATGAGGGAAGTTTTTAGATACTACCAGCTGGATCTAAGCTAGTTGCACCTAATCAGTGGATAATTTTATCCGTATTTGATAAGTTTCTTAGACTTGTTAGAATCAAGCCTAATGTTAATGTCTTTAAGACCTGTTACCACCTAGTCGCTAGCATCGATGATAGTAATGACATGCGTTGGTTATTTACGTTCATTAACAGACCCACAGGAGCCATGAATGGAATTCTATAGGGAAAGCTTGCTCATGTTAAGAAATGAAAGGGAAGGTGGCTGATAATGAGGTATAATGGGCCAGTTAACCTCAAAGGTAGGATGCAACAGATTTAGGGTTGTTTCTATTATTGGGGAGTACATCTCCCTGAGGTGAATATCATCCCTTCTTTTTTGTACATCTATAATGACTGCTAACTTCTTTTTTTGTGCAAGACTAACAGTTGAATGAGAAGGGGAAACTTTAGTAAGGTTTATAGAGGAGAGTTCACAAATAAAGTCTTCATCTCTTGACTTGAGTTGAGGCAAAGCTAGAGAAAAAAATAAAGGACAACCCCATCATTATAGTTGAACTCTCTGTTCTTAAAAAAAAAAAAACAATGATGAGAACCAAGACACTCGTAAAAACAAAAACTGGGGGTAGTTGTACTCCCCTACCTGAGAGTTAAGCATATCTAACCCTTTTTAAAGTAATTATGGGTGTCGGTACGTGGTTTAAGAGAAAATAGGTCTTCACCCCTGTGGAGCATGGTGTTTTAGCCTTGACTATAAAGGCTTTTATGATGGCAATCCATTTGCCTCCACTTTTAGCTTTTTTGTAGAGGCTACAATTATTAGGTCTTTTACATGGGATAAAGGTTTAAGGATGTTTTTGCCAACCTCGCTCTTAATCGAGCTCCTTTTAGTTTTCCTATTTTAACTGAGGAGGAAAGACAAGTTATGAAGGCTATTATTGGTGGAAGGTGAGACCTTAGAGGCCTCGAGGTGGTAAGGTAGCTAGAAAGGATTCTCACTATTCCTTCAAACATCTCAATGGTGTCTAATGAGAGCTAGAACCGTTATTTGACATTAAGTGGAAAAATAGCCTTTAATGTAAAGAATTTTTTCGTTTAACTTTTATTTGATTTTATGACATTATTTATAATAATCTTGTTTTTTGTAGGCTTTCATGATGTGTGCCCATTTCAAGAGTTAATGGATGGCCGAGAGGAACCATATAAGGGAAGCCATTGCCAAATATAGGGCAAGCCAAGCTACCCTTTAATGACTAAGGAAGGAGAAAACTAATGTTAAGGCCGAATTGAGGAGCCTTAAGGTGACTTATACATCGTTAAAGGAACAAATACAAGGTGTTGTTGATGCAGACCTCTTAATCACTTGGTTTAACAACCCACAACGAAGATGATACAACTCCTAAAAAGCCAAGAAATTAGGTTTTCCCATCATCTCACATTCTTTCGGCTTTTATAGGATTGGATCCAACACCAAATAAAACCAACTTGGCAACGCAATCCAAATAAATATATACAACTCAAGAAGCAATAAAAAAACATGAAAACAAGCAAAAATAAAACTACAATGATAGTCTTACGAGTAGCAAGTGAATCTATCCAAATTATGAATGAAACTGAAGACTTGAATAAAAATAGTTGGGAAGTATGCAAAAACTATGGAAACAGACATCCAAAATGTTATATATGATGAATATATATTGCAAGAATGAAAACAACAAAAACAAAACAAGTTTCAAAGTTGACGTAAAAACATACTCATTTACAACAAGTTAAGTCTGAATCTAGAACCTAAGGTGAAAGATGTTTTAAAATTTGATATATAGTGCGATTTCAACCCAAATAAAAAAAAATATTAAATTTGAGCAATTTACGATAGGGTTTGATATTATGAATAAGACCTAATCAAATATGGAATTGAAACCCAAAGAAAATGATATCCAATTGACCCTAAAATTAATATATAGTGCTATTAGGACCCCAATAATCATCGTTAAGTTTGAGCTATTTTTGAGTTGATTTGATCCAATTTCTCCTTGTTTGGTTTTTCTGCGGCAGGAGCAAATAAATGTCTATTTGAACAACTATTTATTTCTCCTTTTTTTTTTTTAGTTTTTTATGCTACTATTATATTTTGGATAGCAACAAAAACAAAATAACAACTATTTGCTTAAACGCTGCAAATTCAAGGAGAAGAAAAGTTTGGACACAAAGGAATTTTTTTGCGGAATCAACAAGAAACAAAAATTTTAGAAGCATATAACCTGATTAATTGACCAAGTTCTGATACCAAATGATGAAAACTTCTTGATCATATGGTCAAGAAACTCATATGCTAAGATACCAATTCCCAGAAAGCCAAGGAAACCAAATTTAATATATTTTGTTTTCTTTATTAATTACGACAACAACTATGAACCTTTATTTTTATTTTTATTTTGGATTTGTTTAATTAAGGGTTTGTGTTTAATTGTAAGGGGGCATTATACAAGTACGTAACTTGGGTCTATTAGGGTTAGAAGCTTTAGTTTCAGTATTTATAGCTTTTTTATCAAATGTGAAGGGGTTAGACTTTTCAATAATAAACTTGTTATTTTTGCTGCAAACTTTGTTTTGTGTGTTGGTGAGATATTATCCCTTATTTGGTTCTCTAAAGCATTGAAAATAACTTATCAAAGAACAACTAACTTCGTGGTGTTATCTTTATACTTCTCGTTCATGAATCAATATTTATTAGGTAGAGATTCGTTTCTAATAGTGCTGGTGTCTAGATACAAGTTATCTTTGTGTCACACTGCTATCAAATCTGATTTATTTGGCTTTCCAGGAATTGGTGTCTTAGAATGTGGATTGCTTAACCGTATGATCAAGAGGTTCCCATGACCGCATAATCAAGAGGTTCATCTTTTATGTTTAGTTTGGGGTTATTACCCTAAGAAGACCGTGTCAATCTCTGTCAAAATAAGTTGTGCAATCATACTAGAGAAACTAAGTCAATCTCATCCTTGATGAATTATGCAATCACATTAGAGATACAAAGTTTAATCTATGCCAAGATAAGTTGTGCAATCGCTCTAAAAAGATTGGGTCAATTCCATCCTTGACGAGTTTAAAACTATTGTCATGGGGAGACTGTGTCAATCCCTGTTAAGGTGAGTTATGAAATTGCACTAAGGAGACCGGGTCAATCACATCCTCGATGAATTGTACAATTGCACTGGAGATACTGAGTTTAATATCTACCAAGGTAAGTTATACAATCGTACTAGAAAGACTAAGTTAATCTTATTCTTTGTGAGTTTGGGGAGAGGTCCCCAAGTATTACATGGAGAAAATGAAAACATCATCACTTTGAATAAGTTAATTTATATATAAGAAACATCTATGCTTATCCATTGACTATGGTATATTTTTATTTCCTTTTAAGGTAAAGTTAACTTGATGATTTGGGTATCCGATTTCTGCTAAAATCATAGTCTTAGTTCCAAGGAGTTTCTTTAGTAGGTGTCTACATAGTTGACATACTTTCCCTTAGATAGTTGCTAAAAAGACTTCACATATTTTACAATTTAAACTAACATTCCATTTTTACTTGTTAAACTCTTTTAAGCTTTTAAGGTTCGAACGATATTTATAAAGTTGACAAAAAGGTGTAGACTAAATTTGTTTGTTTCACCGAGTTCCGAGGAAAAATAAAAGAAATTATATTCTGACTTAGAGCAACAAAAATGTTGGATAGCCTTTTAATTCTCTTAAAAACAATACATATCCAATAGTCGCATTAGATCATACTTCTTAAGCTAATTTGGAATATTTTTTTATCATTAAAGTAGTCTCTTATACTAATGAACTTTATTGGTATCATTAACAAGATCATAAGAATGAACATTATTCTACTAGTTGAGTGATGTTGCAGCTCTGTGAAGATTCTATTGGCTGGTATACTAGTGCTAAAAATTGATACAAATTTAACATAGAGGTCACTGAAAACCATGATAGAGGTTGGCTTTAGGTTACTGTATCGGGCTTGTCGGGCCTAACGAATCCCTTAAATAATTAGCACTACCTTAATGGGGAGTCACACTTGATTGAGAAATTATCAATGCTTTGATAAAGTAGTTGAGCTAGTAGCCGCATGAAGGTCCGTGACACGTCCTACTCCAGGTGTGTCTAAATTATTTGTCTTTAAAAATGATTAAAGATGTCAATTAATCAATTCTTAAAGAATAATTAATGACTTTTTTTATTATTTCCCATAGACAACGTCAATGATGACGACAAAAAAAATCCAAGCAACTTAGAAGCAAAGCTTATATGTTGGATAATCAATTAATCTCTTGATTTTAACAATAAGATCCATTCTTCTTGGCTAAGGTGTCTAATAACCAGTACCTACAAAAGCTTTCATTTGATGGATTTAAAAGACTCTTTGATGCTTAAGTAAATATCTTTTTTAGAGAAAAGTCAATGATATTTTAGAGAGACTTTGAAAAAAAATACAATAAAGAATGGAGATTGTGAACCTTTTTTTGCTAAAGGATTCATAAGGCCTTTATAGTCCATGAGTCTTGGTTTTTTATAGGGAGGAAGGGCTTAAGTATCATCTTGCTTTGATATCATCAATGAGAGAAAATATATCTAACATATGCATTAATAATTGATAAATATATACAAATCATTAATAGGGGGTAAATATTCCTTATACATCAGTAATGATGTATAAGTGATAGGTTTTTAGAAGACTTTTATATACTCGGGGGTGTAGAGAGATGTGTATCATTGGCATAAATAGTTAATTGTAATGATCATAAGAAAAACACAAGCGAAGTCTTGTGACCAAATATGGGGCCTAGAAAAGTTGTCAATTCTACGTTCATTTGGGCTTAGCATGATGACAAGTGCAAGGATGTTGGGATTGTCAGCTCGCCGAACACACATGTACTCAGGTTCAGTGTGTAGCTAAACCCAATAATGTTGGGTTATAAATCTACCTTTGATCCTTTTAAACATGAGTTTCATGCAAAAGATAATGTATATAAAACATATTGATCCACTATATGCATACATCATAAACATTTTAATATTCAAATCCATATAACAAAAGAAATGCAAAGCACATTTTAATGAGAACAATAATCATAAGGAAATGTGATTCTCAATTTTGTTTTCTTGTAAAAACACAATATAGGTTAATGGTTCATATTATAACACTTTATTTACAAAAATAAGAAGAGACAAGGACTTTATTTCATCATCATTCTTTCTAAGGTTTTAAAAGTCTCTCGAACTTTTCATTGACCATCACTTTTAATGGTAGTGTTTTTCTTTCTTTTCTTAATGTTTTCTTTCAATAATCCTAGATTTAGGCTTTATGCCTTTAGATCTTATGTTTTTTCTTTGCAACAACCAATTTAAATGGTTTTTTTTTTTAACCATTATAGGTCTTTTGTTTAAAGATTATGATTTATTTCTTTTCTTTTCTTTTCTCCCATAAAGTTTAATATTTGTATGAAGTTTGTGGAAATTTTAAAAAGTAAATTTAATATATGTATGTTTGTTAATGTCGTAATGTGATGATATACCTTTTATTCTAAATTCTTAGTATGCTTATTTTTAACATGTTCTACATGTGCTCCTTGAAACTAGACTGGCATAAACTATTTAGCTATAGGATTTCCGCATTTTATGATATTTATGTTGCTTCTTAAGAGAATGTAATACACATAACTATTGAATATTCAAGAATTATTTATTTATTATGGTAAAGCTATAATAATGACTATATATTCATTCTTTTCATTATTAATATGAAATTTTGATGTTTTATATTTTAAGTCCTTCAATTGTATGACTCTATTGTAAAATGTTTTGTGATAATTTGATTTGAAAATATTTGTGGATGGTTGTCATAACTCAATTTTGGGTTTCCCCCAAAATTATCCTTTTCTTTTAAAACTAAAAATTAAAAAATTAAAAAAATAAAAATAAATTGCCAACTTGGCAAGAACAGGCTGGGAAGAGTTTCAAATGCATGGAAGAACCGAACTGAGAGTTTGGATAAAATCAAGAACCTAATTATACCCAAGATTGAAAGATAATGTAGATTTAAGGCAAATTAAATGATTATTGGATGACTTTACATAAAAAATAAGTCTGGGGACTTAATTAGACTTTTAGTATGCCAATTGGATTTAGTTATGAGCCTAATTAAAGAGTTAATTAAGTTTAAGAATTAATTTGAGTCAAATTAAAAGAATTAATTAAGTGCAAAGTCTTAATTAGACTTTTAAAGGGTAAAATTGATTTTATCATGGACTTAATTGTAAAAAAATAAGTTTGGAAGCTTAATTTGGACTTAATTGAGATTATTGGAATTTTAGAGGACCAAATTTATTTTTTCCAAACTTGATTGCGTGAAATCAAGGACAAAATTGCAAGAAAAAACAAAATGTAGGGGTAAATTAAGGGTCAAATTAAAGAAATTTAGAACTAATGACTTTTTTGCAAAAAAAATAATAGTGCTAGCGCCATCTGACATTGTTCGTCATCTTCTATCTTTATACCAGAAAAAGTTCCTTGTGAAGCCACTTTTAAAGGTCATTTAATGCTTTATCTCTCATCCAAATGAGACAAAAGACATTTATCCCCACCGCTAACTATGTTGTACACCACTCGTCCTTTTCTACTTCGTTCGCAGCCCTGTAATCACTGCAATAAACGGCTAAAACGTCTAAAATGACCGACTTTGATAGTCTTGTTTTGTAATACTAGATTGTTGGTTTCTGGCTAAGAAACTCAATGGCTACAAACCACGCCCAAGAAACACTCCATATTCTTCTTTCATCTCCTATGAATAGGGGTGAATTTCATGCTTTATGCAAATAGAAAAGAAAAAACAAAAGCCAAAAAAGACCCCTACACTAGCCTAAAAAAAAAAACAACATTCCCCTGTATTTTCTAGTTTGATTACCTCAATAAATAACACCAACACCACCCTATAAGCATTAGACATGCAAAATATGAAATAATTCATGTTTTGCAGAGTGACACGACCAAAAGCTTGATGTCTTTTCCCAAGTGCAGGAGTGTCGAAGTAATAAATAACCTGACAAGACCGGGGTCGAACCACAGAGAGGTTAATTGTATAAATTATAAATAACAAGACAACAACAATAATAGTAATAGTAATAGTAATAGTAATAGTAATAGTAATAGTAATAATACTCAGTACGTGGCGTTGTTATATCTGAGAATGATCTAAAAGATCGGGCCACAGGTTTCCAGCCTATATACCGAGTTTATGAAAAGATCAAAGAGATATATTATATAATATAAACAGAATGTAAATAATAATAATAATAATAATAATAATAATAATAATAAAAGAAGAAGATGAAGAAATTAATGAGAACTTTGAGATGAAAGATTAATGTAAGGATTAAACAACGATAAAAACAAATGTCAAGGTTAGAGGATCCACTAATGGTACTTCAAAAAAGTATAGTATAAACTCTTATTACTCAATTGGAAACCACACATAAAGGAGATTCCAGTCAGATTATAAATTGTTAACATGATTACATTAGTTATCTTATTCGAATAAAGCTAATACTTGTAAATGTTGGCAGGCATTCATGATTATAACTTATGTTAACAACAAATCAAGTTCCTTTCATAGTTCAGGTGTCGGTTATACCATACAGTATGGGCTATGAAAGTACCAAGTATTTGTTGTACCAAGTGTTATACAACATAGATCTAGATTAACCATTTAACAAGCAAAGTATTAAAAGTGAACAAGATAACAAATATAAAACATGTTAGTATCCAACGTTAAGGTCCATGTTAAGTTTATATTATACTTATTCTTACACCATTAGTGTACCCTTTTCACCTTGACATAATTAACTTAGCTAAACATAATGAAAGAAAGAAACATTAATGACTAAATTGCTATTAGAGAATTAGACACTAAATTAAAAAGAAAAAAGGCTTGGCCTCAGGTCAAATAAAATTCAAGATCAAATTAAAGAGTTATTAGAGAATCAATGACTAAATTGAATGAAAAAAAATGAAAAAAATAAATGGTGTGTGTATCATACATTTCAGCTTATGAAGAGAGCCATTGTATTAAGAAGGTGTATGCAACTTCCTCAGACTTTCAATGATGACCGTCCTTAATGTTGTTGGAATTGTCTTGGCATAGGCTTCCTTTCAAGGTGTTGTGCGGTAAGAATGAAACTCTAGTATGGCTCCAGTAAACAATTCTCTTTTTCTTCCTTTTTTCTCTCTTCATTTTGGTTTTCACATATGGTTTCTTCTTTGTTAAAGAATATTACTATATTTTTCCCTCAATTTTAGTTTTAGTCCATCTATTTTAGTCTTTTGTAAGAAATAAAATTAAATTATTTTTTTTACGAAATCGAGTGTAAGGTCATTGGGATGTATTTTCAACACCACAAGACAATATTGTTTTTTTAATATTAAGATGATAATAAATTGGATATACCCATGTTAAATCAGGTTAACTTGTCTAATTTATGGTCTGAATCATAAGATTGTGATAATATTATAATAAATAAATTAAAACAAATTATAAAATTTGATTCCTAATTAAACCATTGTTGAAGAATAAACATGAAAGAAAATTAAATTAAAAAAGAAGATAAAAAAATAACCCGAGTCAAATTGAGTTAATCAACCAAATCAATGATCTAAGTCATGAAACCAAGATAAATCTATATTAAAGGATGAAATTGAAAAAACAAATCTAATAAAAAAAGGACAAAAAATAACTCAAACAATCAGGGTTAACCTTCCAAGCCCGCAATTTGAGGTATGAGACCATGATAGCCCTATAGATAGCAAATTAGAATAAATTATGAAGTCTAATTCCTAATCAACCTAGTGTTGAATGATGAAATTAGAAAAAATTAAATTAAAAAGGAAAAAAAAACTCAAATCAACACGGATTAACCCACCAAACACGCGATTCGGGTCATGAAACTATAATAATTGTAACCAACCTTATTTTTTAAGAAATGATGAAATTGAAAAAGAATCAATTAAAAAAAAAGAAAAAAAACCGTGTCAATTTGGGTTTACCAAACTTATGACTCGGATTATGAAATCAAGATAACCCATAGAAAGTAAATTCAACTAATTATGAAATCCAATCCATAGTAAATCTAATATTAAGGATAAAATTAAAAATAAATAAAAAAGCATTTTTCTAGTGAACCATGCTTTGTAAGGTGGTGTATTGTGAATTTACCTCCTCTTTTAGTCAGGCTACAAACAAGTTTCGGTTTGGTTCGGTTGTTTTAGTGTAAAAACAGTTTAAATCGACAGGTTCTGGTTCGGTTTGACTCTGTTTTTTTTTCTAATTTGGCTCGGTTTTTCCTGGTTTGACTCGATTTTCTCGGTTTAGCTTGGTTTTTTCCGGTTTGACTCGGTTTGGATTCGGTTTGGTTTTTTCAGTTTTAGGCTTATAAAACTGGAACCAAACCGAACCAGTTGGTGTTTTTTTTCTAATCGGTTTAATTAGTTTTTTTTTTCACAGTTTGGTTTTTTCGGGTTTTTTTTTTCAGTTTTCTCGATTTAATCAGTTTTTTAGTTTTTTTGCTCACCCTTAGTTATCCTAGTCTCATGGCCCGTGAATAGTGTTTAATAGGTTACCCAAGTTTACTCGAGTTGTTTTTTGTATATTTTTAAATTGATTTTTTTCAATTTTATCATTCAACATTGGATTAGTTGAGAATTGAGTTTCATAATATGTTTTGATTTGCTTTATTTGAGAATATCTTTGTCTCACGAGTTTTGGCATTTTAACCATAGTTAAATTATGTTGTTTTTTTTTTTTTTCTTTCTAAGAGGTTATATTTTTATATTGCTTTTTATTGGGTTATCCCCGTTTCATGACCTGGGTTGAGAGTGAATCCAATTGACTCATTTTTCTCTCTCTCTTTTTAATTGATTTTGTTTCAATTTCATCAAATTAATATTGTATTTGATTGGAAATTAGACTTTATGATTTGTTTCAATTTGTTTTTTATTAGGTTGTCATAGTTTAATGACCTAAAAATAGTGTTTAACGGTTAACTCAGGTTGATTTAGCTTATTTTTATGTCATTTTTTTAATTAAAGTTTTTACAAATTTCATCGTTTAATATCAGATCTAACAAAAATGATTGATAATTGAGTTTTATAAATTGTTTTGACTTTCTCTCTACAGGGTTAATTTAGTCTCAAGGCCAAAGATTCAGATTTGACATGTGAACCTGAGTTAAATCATGTCATTTTTTTTAATATTTTTTTCTATAAGGTTGTATCGGTCTGATGACCAATGTCATCAGTTTGATGAATTGACTCGAATTATTTTTTATATTCTTTTTTAAATTGATTTCTTTCTTAATCTCATCTTTTAATATTGAAATGGTTAGGGATTAAAAGAAAGTAATTTGTTTTGATTTGATTTTTAAGAGATTATATCAGTCTTATAACTCGAATTGTAAGTTTAACATGTTAACTCGAGTTATTTCTCAATTGATTTTTTTTATTTCATCATATAACAGTGAGTTGATTGAAAATTAGATTTCATAATTTATTGTGATTTACTTCTTTTAGGGTTATTATAGTCTCATAACCCGGGTTACGAATTTGACTCATTAATACGAGTTGACCCACTTCAATCTAATATGTTATTATTTTAATATTAAACAAAGATATCATCTTGAAATGTTATTTGGTCAAATATTATTTTTACAAATTGTATATGTTGTTTTTGAACCAATAAAATCGACAGCTTATATCATATAAACCTTTATACGATATATTTTTTCATTAGGAAAAACATGTTAGCAATATTTATATAATTTTTTTATATTCAAGAAAAAATTGGCTTGAGTCGTAGCATTATATTATAGATAATAATGTTTTTTAATTTAAATTTGAAATTAAATTAATTTAAAATATAAATTGTAATTTTTAAAGGAAATGAGACGAAATAAAAAAATAACCAAACTACATATAAGAATATTGGAGACAAGGGAATTTATATTGAACAGTTGAGATTGCTCTAAAAATGATCCAAAGGCTTATACTTTATGCTATATACATATGTTCTTCTGTGTTGCCGCTGCGGTTCAGTAGGGTTTGTAATCAGAGTTCCCCAATCAATGATTTTTAAACTAGAGAACTAAATTGGATTGGATTTCTCTGAATCTGATATTGAACATCCCTGAAAATAAAAAAAAATAAAAATAAAGAATGTTTATGCAACTTCCTCGGTTGACAAGCTCTCTCAGAAGCCCATTCGACATCGACCAAGCCTATCTCCAGAGAAAAGTCATCCTTCAAAACTACCTCAAGAAGCCTAACAAGTATATACCAGTACTCCCCCCCTCCCCCTAAATTGAATTAATAATGTTTTAAATTTATGTTGATTTTTTTTTTGGCTTGATTAGCACTGCAAACTCGCTTCATGAATCAGAACTCGCGAGGAAGATTCTTGATGGATGGGAAGAAGGTAGTGTTTCTCATATAAATATTTATAGGAATTTCTTGTAATATTTGATATAATGAGATGATTTTTAAAGTTGATTGGGAATTTATGGAGCAGCCTCAACCGAAGTGCGACAAGCGTACAGGCAATTTATTGGAGGAGTTGTGGAGTTGATAGATGGAGAGGTGCAATCAGAGGAGTTCCGCGAGGTGGCATTGAATGTGTATCGCATATTTGGGGAAGAGGAGAGTGCCGACAGCAACTTTACCCAAAAGAAGTAAGAAACTTGATTCTCCAACACCAATAGAAACACTTTTGTTTTGTTTTTTTGAGTCTGTGGTGTGCATGAGTTGAGTGCGTCGGATTTTGTTTATGCTTCCTAATGAGATGGTGACCGGAATTCAGCAATTGTTGTTACTCGTTCAAATGCAGGTCGAAATTGCAGAAACTTATTGGTCATGCAGTTTCAGATGCTAGGTTGCAGAAAGTTGCCGCTCAATCACAGAGGCTTTATGGTTTGCAACCAAGAAACTCTGGAGCTGCAATTATTGTAGAAAGTCATGTCATTGGGAGTGGGGATGATCTAGAGTTTGGTGCTGACCTTGCTTTCCAAGCGCCAGCTAGGTTTCTGGTGGATACTAGTTTGGAGGATGGGGAAATGTTGGGTGAGGAAAGTGCTGCTACTCTTTCTATGTTTCATGATGGATGGTATGATCATGGTGACCCGGGACAGAATCATTCCACTACTGATGGTGGAAATTTCGATTTAAGTTGGTTAAGAGATGCATGTGACCAGATAGTTGGAGAAAGTACTTCACAGCTTTCCCAAGATGATCTTCCAATGGCTATATGCCGTGTACTTGATTCAGACAAGCCCGGTGAGGAGGTACTAGTTAATAGTTATTATGTTCGTAAGCTATGGATGTCGGTTTTAGCATGGCAACCTAATTCTTATTTACTTCTTTCCCCCTTTTAGATAGCCGGTGATTTATTGGATCTTGTCGGGGATGGTGCTTTCGAAATTGTACAAGACCTTCTACTGGTATGCTAACTATTGCTCTAGTTTCGCATTACTATCCAGTAAATCATGAAATTACAAATTACAATTAAAAATTAAATTAATGAAAATTAAAAAATAAACTAAAAGGTGTTGAAATTTTACTGTTCATGATTGACTGCACGGTCTCACATTTCACTTTGGATTAGAACATTTCTCGTTCTCCAAATTTTTATTTTGGTTCTCAAACTTTTTCCCCTTCATTGCATCCTTTTGAGCCCAATTGAAACCTAATTGTTTTTTATTTTTTAAGAAAGGGTGAAATTGAAAGATAGAAAACCAAAGTTAAAAAACAGAGAAAATAGATAGCAACTTTGAATTTCATACCAAAAGATCAATTTGGTCCCCATACTTTTTAGTTAATAAATTATCGGTCCCTTTATTTATTGGAAATTCAATTGTCATAAAAAAACTTTATTTTCCTCATTTTTAGTCTCTAGTTTATAAGAGGAGAGGGAAAGTTATCGAAATCCGGTGTAGAGAGAGAAAATCATTGTTGATACCGATTATAACCACCAAAATAGTTGGTTTTGGTCTCAACAAGTTCCATTTAATGAGAGGAGTTAGACTGTGGCTGATTAGAACCTTAATATTGCAAAAAAAAAAAAAAAGAAGATTGAAAGGAAGAAATATTTTACGTGGTTTGTTTTGTGTTTAGGGACGGTTTTTCGGGTTTCGTAGGTTGATAAATTGGCTTCTAGATATTATAAGGGTGTTTATAAGGTGTTTTTTTTGATTAAAATGGGTTGAAAAAGGGTTTGTAGGGCAAAAAATACTCTGCTTTGATTTTCCAACCACTGTAGTGGTGGCTAGAATCTACGTAGATAAGCGACATGTCGTCTGATTGTTTTTTTATTTTAAAAAAGGAGCAAATGACTTGTAATTCACCCTTTATAAAGATTAAATAAAATAAAACTAGGCCTAGGCGCGTGGGGTAGGCCTATGCTTTTTTTTTTTGGCTCTTTTGTTTTATTTATTTTTTATTGTATATTTAGGTAAAAAATAAATTAAAGAAAAAAAATTAAACCTAATTAAGTCCATGAATCAAGTCGCATGTTTGACTGGTGAAGCCATAATGTCTGAGTTGATCTATCATCTCAATATTTTCTTAAAAATAATATGCCATATTGAAATTTTTTTTCAAGCATTTAGCTTATTTCGAATTTGTCTTCGTGATGTGTTTGATTTTTTTTTTTCCTGTGGGATTAATTGTTTAAAATTGCTTTTTACATGATTGTCACTTCCAGGTCGTGGGTGTTGCAGGTTAACCGAAGTTGACCATGTCGCTTTAATATGTCGCCATGTACTTTTTTTTTCTTCTAATAGAAGTCATCTTATAATTTTTTTTTAATTTGTTTTTTTCCAGTTTCATCATTTAGCTTTTTTTTTAATCCTATATTTAGGATAAAAAAATCAACTTAAAAAATAAATAAATTATTAAACCCAATGGATTCCAAGACCCGAATTGCAGGCTTGGTAGGTTAGGCTACAAAGCTTGGGTCAATCAAATATGTTGGAGGCTCAATTGTTTTTGAAAAAAAAGATGCTACACTGAAAAGTTTTTTACACATTTGGTTTATTTTGAATTTGTCTTCATGATATGTTTTGTTTTGGTTTCTGTTTGATTAATTGGTTTCGATTTGCTTTTTACAGTTATTTTGTCCTCTTGAATTTTTTTTTAAATCCGTACCACATTGTTATTGGTCATCCAGGTTGCGGGGTTGCGGGTTTAATGATGTAGCTTAAAAATTTCCTGCAATCTTGATTTTTTTTAAACATTTCAAAAAAACTTGGTTCGAAGCGCTGGTCAATGGACTTGTATGTTTCTCTTTGCTGATATATGATGTTTCCTTGAGAAGTTAGAACATTGCTGTTTTAAGTTTATACAGAAGGTTATTATAGATTAATTTCATCTGAAATCAATGCAATGTCTTCCACTGAATTGTGACTCCCTATTGGGTTCATCTTTAATCTATCACGACCTGTAATTTTTTATGGTATCACTCTTCTGGGTTTCTAGTATGTTTATCAGTGAGAGATGCGCACTAAATTGCTGGAACAACTTGATTGGAAAGAATGCATATGTTATGTTTCTTAAATTATTATTTCCCTATCAGTCTCTTTCTTTTGATTATTTGATGGTTCAATGTCAAACAAACTTATCACTTATTTCTCTGGGGCTATATTTGAAAGTTTCTATTACTTTTTCCCCAGCATCGCAAGGAACTTGTTGATGCTATCCATCGTGGATTGTCTCTACTTAAATCAGATAAAACGGCCTCAAACACTCAATCACGCATGCCTAGTTACGGTACTCAGGTACAAAAAGAGTTATATAATTATGTCATTAATTTTTCTGCAAGTAGTGACATATCAACTTCTTTTTTTAGGTTACCATCCAAACAGAATCTGCGAAGCAAATTGATAAACTCCGGCGCAAGGAAGAAAAGCGAAATAGACGTGGAACAGAGCATGGGGTTGAGAGTGATGTGTCAGTTGCAAGTTTTTCATCTTTACTTCAAGCAAGTGAGAGGAAAAACCCATTTGACAATCTTATTGGGTCGGGACCAGGACCCCATTCATTGTCGGTGACTGCTCTTCCACAAGGTACTGTCAGGAAACATTACAAGGGGTACGAGGAAGTCATTATTCCCCCAACACCAACCACAGAAATGAAACCTGGAGAAAAGCTGGTAATTTCTTGTGGTGTAGATTAATCTCTTTCATGATATATTGTGAAGATATTCTGTGCATTCTTGCTTCTGTTTTCCTTGATAGTGATAACTGTATGTCATGTTGGTGATATTGGAACTAAAGGTGTTTTTCAAAAAAGAGAGGAAAGAACAAAGATAGAAGAAAAAACAATAGAATGAAATACAGTTGATTATCATTGTCTGGCAAAATAAGATAGTTGAAGTAATTCTCTTTGCTTATTATTATGTCTAGAAACAAATGCTGAGATGATTGTTACAAGTTCTGAACGATACTTTGTCATTGAGAGCATTTATTTTTTGTATTGATGATGAGAGGAATCATTCCATTTCTTTTCTGGCAAGCTTCATGATGGCCTCTTAATTTAGGTCCATTTGATAGCTGTATGAACCAATTTATGAATACCCCTTCCATTCTCAAACTGTATTGATACTGAGGAAAATGTATGAGCTTCAAGCTGCCAAGAGAAATTGTTTGCATTTCATGCAAAAGTGATGCCAAGTTTTAATCATTGATTTGCAACAGTGCTTGCTTCGATTTGAAGAATATATACTTGTTTTTCCCAAGGATAGACTGTTTGAAGAAACCAGGCATCACGTTTCGAACTCTTAGAAGTTTAACTGTTTTGAACTCCTAGATTTCTACACTTTACTAGAGGATGGAAGGTGGTGATTTGTCACATATAAGCAATCACTAATGACATAACAACTGAGACACTCTCCAGAAGTGTTGTCGCCATGCTTTAGATGTTTTCTTGATTTTGGATGTTTGCATTTGATAAGAACTCAGGACTACAGTATGGACACAATGGAAGAGGCTTTATGCACTTGCAGGTTGGAAAACTGGGACCTTCTCCAAGAGAGGGCAGTTGTCAAGGACTTGGAAGCTTTTTATGGTAGCTAAATGAAATCTGTGCAACTTCTTGTGTAGAAGATTAATGATAAGTAGTGTGTTACTCTGGGGGTTGCAGGATAAAGTTGTTTAGTGACAGGACAGTTTGTGATAATGGTGTCTCTCTTTAGGGTGGGTATGGTGATTCATTGCGGAACACTTACTGCTTAATTCTCATTTGTTTGTGTTGCTCTCTGTATCTCTCTCTTTATGTGCATTGCTTGTTCCAGGAAGGTTGCTGTTACTCTAGTAGTGTGCTGCTCATTGATATTGATTTGTCTCTCACAATGTTTCTGTCATCTTGATATTTGGTTAGATTGAGATAAAGGAGTTGGATGACTTTGCTCAAGCTGCTTTTCATGGCTATAAATCTCTAAACCGGATACAGAGCTGGATATTTCAAACTGTCTATTACACTAACGAGAATATACTTGTGAGTAATCTGTTCTGTGGTTAACATTTAATCATTTTAGCAACTAGGTTAATTATGTATTGCTGATCTGTAAAGCCTTTCTTTATGGAAGCCAGTTATGTAAAGCCATGTATTACTACATTTATTTTATTTCATTTCAAGTCCGTGGACCCCTAGCACATATAGTTTTCCTACTTTTAGTCCCAGTCTCAAAATATAGTCATTTTTATTCTTCTATCTGGTTGAATAAACTAGAGATGGAGGGTTGCCAAACTGTAATGGCTTAATATGAGTGGTGGGATTTTTTATGGAAAAGGGGGGAGGGAAGGGTGGGGGTAAGAGTGTGGGGAGATAAAGTAAAGTTGGAGCTTCCGTTATGGTTCAAATGGTTTGAGAATAAATGATAATCTGAAACTAAAATTTGAAGTTCTAATGGGTTTCTAAGAACCTATGAATTGAATGATTTTAGATGTTTATGACAGAATTTGTTTTTGATGTCAATGGGGAAATCCAGCTGAAGAGATAGGTTGTTCTTGATGGCAAAGCAATATATGGCTTTTACTCACTGCTTGTTATAAAGCGTGATCAACCATATGTTTGATTTCATTGCATGAAGGATTGCTTTTAGAATGTCTGAAGTTTCTATGTATTTGCAGGTTTGTGCACCGACAGGAGCTGGCAAAACAAACATAGCTATGATCTCTGTTCTACATGAGGTATTTGATCAATGGGCTAATACTGTCTTGTGTTTTTGTTTGAGACTTTGGGCAGACTGCTTATGGTTTACTAGAGAGGGGCTGTATGGCGCCACATGAGTGGGAGAAATTACTTTTAATGCCTCTTAGATATATATCACCTTATTTTTTTTGATCAGTAATACATGACTTTTGAATTTAGTCATATTCACATGGACGATTCTATTCTTTTGCTTGGTTTTTTTTTTCCTCTAACTATAAGTTACTGGTTATTTAAAATCCTATGGTGATATTGTTGATATCAAGTTTCTTTTTTTTGCTGTACAACATATGATCTTTTTGATCTTTCTTAAACAATTGAAAGTGTAGTCTAAAATACTGCACAGGATGATATATGTATTTGAAATTTATGTGGTTAGTAAGTTGGCTTCTTCTTCATTTATTTATGTCTTCAGATTGGACAGCACTTCAAGGATGGGTACTTGCACAAAGATGAATTTAAGATAGTTTATGTTGCTCCTATGAAGGTATAGCTCACCTGTAAGACATCTATTGTCCACTTCTGTGTGTGTGTTTAGGGTGAAGAAGGGGGTGGGGGGGTGTTGGTTTTGTTATTTACTTCTTGGATCTTCCTTTTCTTTTCAGGCGTTAGCTGCAGAGGTCACATCAACATTTAGCCATCGCTTATCTCCATTGAACATGACTGTGAGAGAACTTACTGGGGACATGCAACTATCTAAGAGTGAACTTGAAGAGACTCAGGTTTTATTTCTTTCAATTGTTTTGTGCTTTTATGCAGTAACTGCATGCATCCTATAATGGTTTCTCTCTTTGACTTTCTCTGAATCAGATGATAGTGACAACACCCGAGAAATGGGATGTCATCACTCGTAAGAGCAGTGACATGTCTCTCTCAATGCTGGTGAAGCTCTTAATTATTGATGAAGTACATCTTTTGAATGATGATAGAGGCCCTGTGATAGAGGCACTAGTTGCCAGGACTCTGCGGCAGGTGAAATTTTCTTGAACCATCATTGCATTGTAATTTTGAAAAGTACTTCCCTGTGATCATATTCATCTGTGGGATTATTTCTATCAAATTCTTTGTAATTTGGCAATGCTTCTCTGGAAAATGATACACTGTCTTTTTTCCTTCCCTTTGATAGCTTTTGCCTTTTTTAACCACAGTATTGCAAATTGGAGGCATTACCTTGATTTTGTTTATGTTGAGACTATTTTAGTCATGGCTGGAATGTAATTTTCATATTTGTATGTATGTGCTAGAGAATTCCTTATTGATGTTACTCTACTAACATTCTTTCAAATCTTTCATATCATTATAAACCCTTGTATGAGTGGGTGGAGAACTGACCAGTCTTTTCTTTCTGTCTCCTTTTCCTGTTTTGGGTGACAGGTTGAGTCAACACAGACAATGATACGCATTGTTGGACTTTCAGCCACTCTACCCAATTACCTGGAGGTCTTCTCTACAATATAGTTGAAACTTTCTTGTATATATTTCAGAGCTATTATCCAAATCTTTAAATCTTTACTCGTGAATTTTCCTAGGTTGCTCAATTTCTCAGAGTGAGTCCAGAGACAGGTCTCTTCTTCTTTGATTCTAGTTATCGTCCAGTGCCTCTTGCCCAACAGTATATAGGAATTAGTGAGCAGAACTTTGCAGCTCGCAATGACTTGCTGAATGAAATATGTTATAAAAAGGTATTTGTTTCTAGATGGACTCTCTTCGGAAGTTTATCAATCTTTACACTGAAAATTAATTGGAGCAACGGTACTCTTTGTTTCAGGTTGTTGATTCATTAAAGCAAGGTCATCAAGCAATGGTATTTGTTCATTCCAGGAAGGATACAGCAAAAACGGCTGAGAAACTGGTACATTCATTTTTTTATAACTTGTGACGTTTATTAATAACAACTATTGCTTGTAAATGTTGTTGACATTTACTTGCTAGATCAGATTGATTGGTTTAGATGGCTTTCTTCTTTGACACTACTGGTTCTGCAGTTTTCTATTATCATTTGTTATTTTTTTTCTCAGTTATCTACATGTATTTTAATGTTTTCCTGATATTTACATGTGTTTTAATAGCTATTTGTCTTCTGCTGTCGGTGAATGATGTGCAGTCCACTAAGGAATAATCCTCTTTGATGATTTTTTTTATTGGTCAGTTACATGCACATACTATTTTCTTTCCTTTCCTTTTCTTTTTTTGGGTGGGGTGGGGGGTGGGGGGGGGGGTGGGTTGGTGGTGTTTTGCCAGTTAGCTATCCTGACCGACTTACAATTAGACACCAGAACTATCAACTGAGCATTTGGATGAGACAGAATATTATGACAACCAATGAATGATGATATTATGATAAAATTTGCACGATCCTGTCTGTATTGGATTATAGATATGTAAGTTGACAATGGATTTCATCTGAATTTTATGAAGAACCTTCCCATCCTACTTGATTTCTGATTTCTAATTCTTCTTGGAAAACCACTGTGCCTCCAAAGTTTAGCCTTTTATCTAGACTGGGATTATTAGTAAGATTAACACTAATGACTTGTTGCATGTTAGGAGGCTTCATAAGTTGAGGATGTCAATCTTGGGCCTCCATTTTAATATTTGTAATCCTGTTTTAGTGGAAATTCTCAAAGCCATCTAGTTCTTCATTGTCAAATTTGTGGGAATTGTAAGTAGGCTATTTGGTATTGAAGGTGATACCCGGGTGATCCTGGGTGGGATGTTAAATTTGTTGCCAGTTTGTTTCATGGGTATCTGTATGAAAAATTACAAGGCTGTACAGTCAATCCCATTTTGGCAGTTACATGATGTGTTTGAATGGAGATAAATGCTATAATTTTGTAAGGATCACTTTTCCTTGACAATTTTCGTGACAGGATACTGTTTCTTGCATCTTTGTGGTTCAGGATTTTGGGGATGTTACCTTGCTAACATCAAGCAAGACTGGAGAGCTATTTTATTTTCAGTTTGATATTCTTCTTGCATCTTTGGGAGGATATGCTATCTTGAAGTGTTTCATGTACATCCTTTCTCATTAATAATGCACTCATCCTTTGACTGAGAAAATAAGGAACAGGTCTTGCAACACTTTGATTTGTGGAGTGTCAATGTGTATCGATGTCTAAACTCAATACTCATTAAGTCATGGAAACAGAAACTTATGCCTCCACAGATATGCATGGAGAATGTGTATGTTTTGACCAATACTGGTGCATAGTCATAGTTGTTAACATTATATTTTACAGGTTGAACTTGCACGGAATAATGAAGATTTAGAGCTCTTTAGAAATGATGAACATCCACAATTTGCCTTATTCAAGGTGGGAACTGATGTATTTCGTTTTTTATTCTTGGTGCTTGTGAGGTGTATGACATTAATAGCTATCAAATTTATGCATTTCAGAAAGAAGTCATAAAGTCCAGAAACAAAGATCTTGTTGAACTCTTTGGAAGTGGGGTTGGTGTTCATCATGCTGGGATGCTAAGAGCTGACAGAGGTCTAACCGAACGACTTTTCTCTGGTGGACTTTTGAAGGTAGAGTTCTGCTTTGCGCTTTGAAATTTTGCCTAATATCTTTGCTGAAATTAGATCATTTTCTGTTCTAGGTACTTGTTTGCACAGCAACTTTGGCATGGGGTGTAAATCTACCTGCTCACACTGTTGTGATTAAGGTTTGTGCTCATTATCACATGTATGTTCATTGGTTTTACTGTTGCCTAAATTCAATCCTTTCTGCAACCGTTTTCCATAGCTGCAACCATAGACAAAATGAAATCAATCTCAATGTATGTAAATTCACTTATTTGAAATTCTTAACTTAAAAGACAATTGGTATCTTAATAGTTAGAGAAAGTAAGTGAGCCTTTCCTTCAAAATAAAGTAGAAATCACACTTAGAAGTAAAATTTCATTTCGACCAGGTGAACTAAAACCTTTGAATTGACATGAATGCAACATCTCATTTGACATGTGGCTCATTAAAGTAAATATCAAAGTGACATTGTTTAATAACAGAAAATGCATTGATGGCAGTGCTATGCACATGAAGTTGTTCTTCATACTGGCTAGTTTCAGGAATACAATGCATAAGATAGCGTTTTTACATAGATAAATCTCTGATATAGTTTTCATTTGCATTCCTCTTTCTATTAACCATTCTGATGTTATTCTCCAGGGGACCCAGTTATATGATCCAAAGGCTGGTGGGTGGCGTGACCTAGGCATGCTTGATGTTATGCAGGTTAGACTCGGAGGAAATGTATCTAATTTCTTTCTTGCTTATTATCGGGGTCGTCTTTTTACAGTTCTCACGATTTCATGTATACAGATCTTTGGAAGGGCTGGGAGACCTCAGTTTGACAAGAGTGGTGAAGGCATCATAATCACGTCCCATGACAAACTGGCATACTATCTAAGGTTGCTGACAAGTCAACTTCCTATAGAAAGTCAGGTAGTTATTTGTAGTTTGACTTCAGGATGTCCAAGCATAATATTAGACTCATATTTTTGGTGTGCTAGAGTTTCTAAATATGATTTGGAGTTGGGTTACTATGGAGTAGGTAACTTGGGTATCATCTTCCTTTGTCAACTCTGGAAGACCATCTTTTCGTTTGAAGTTTGGATTCTTTCACTTATGACAAGGAACAGCACAGATTATTGAACAGCTTAATACAAAATATGGACTATGTTTTACTTGTTTGGAGTCTATTCTCCCATGTCTGTTACAAGATTTTATGTGTAGCTTGTCTGCAAAATGAAGTTGTGTTCTGTATGCATCTATGCTATTTGATCTGATATTACATTTGTTGAATTGTGATGAAGATTTTCATCTCTCGGTTTTTAGTAGATTGTAGTGACTCTGTTAATGAATATGGTTTAGGTATTTAATACTAGATGATAGTTACACTAACAGTAAAGCCACTTTATTTGCAATCATTACAACGGTTCTAGTTGCAAACTTATCCACCTAAATAAATTAAACCTCTTAATCAATATGCTGGGTAAATGCTGGGTATGCATGAAGCATGCGGGAAAAAAGGTAACCTCATAATTTGGCAATTTGTACGGAAATCTTATATCCTTAATTTGCTGCAGAGTTGGATGGTCTGACCATCTGTTGTTGTTGAAGCCATGATGGAAATCTATTGAGTTCACAAGTTCTGTCTAGCAGGATAATGCAAATGGTTTATGTTGGGTTTTGCTATATGGTTTTATGTGTGGTGATGGTGCTTAAAATATCTTATATTCTGATTGTGCATTGAAATATATTCCATTTTTGCACTGATTCCATGTAGTTAAATGGCTGGTTCACATATTGGTTGTGATTTTTCCTTTGTGTTTGCAGTTTATTAGCTCTTTAAAAGATAATTTAAATGCTGAGGTCGCATTGGGTACTGTTACCAATGTCAAGGAAGCTTGTGCATGGCTTGGTTACACATATCTTTTTATCAGGATGAGGCAGAATCCTCTGGCATATGGTATCGGGTGGGATGAGGTATGTCGTCTATTTTATTAAGTTCTACATCTACCCAACTGGCACTATCAGATCTCTACAAACAATGTTCACATGGTTCAACATGTTGAAATTGGGTTATCTTTAACGATTTATTTGATATTTTAGGATGCATTTTCATTGCCATTGAAGTAATTATCCATGTTGCAACTTGATTGTCTTGAGAGTACTTTCTCAAACTCACTTTTAAGGGTGGTCGCTAGTTGGGCTTCAATAGAATTTTTAATGAACAATTGTGATATTGGCCCATTATTGCCTTTAGGATAACCAATGAGACCTCCCAGGGGATGCAGGATATACTAATGGGCTGTTCTGGTACTGGTTATAGGATTAAGCTTGAACAGTGTTTTACACCAAAGAGAAGATTGCATCACACAATCAAAAGCATATGGCTGGAAATCTTATTCATAAAAGCCTTTTCTGAAAACAAAGCATACAAGCATTGGTAGTTATAGACTCAACAACCTCTTGAAACTTTATGTAGTTGAATTCCTAATCCAACAAGAACTTAGACTCTTAAATAGGAAACATACTGTCTTGACTTCTTAAAAGAAGATCTTTTTCAGAACTACTATCGTGTTACATATTATTCCCAATAAAAATCTACTTAATTAAGGATTAATAGGAGAAGAAAACATAAAATAAAAGCCTAGGCCCCGAAAATTTCCACCTAATCTGGAATTTAAGAAATTCCCTTGTCTACATTAACCACACAAATACAGGAAATCAGCTTGTTTTCTTGTCTACATCACCAGGTCTGGCTCATGTGAAAGGATATTGGATATGCTAGCAAATTACTACCATAGACTTTTGTCGCCTAATAAGTTCTGTGCTTCTACAATAATCCTAATTCCCTAGGTATGCTAAATGGGTTCCTGAAATTATTTGCACCAGTCCTTAGTTGTAGTTCCCAATTGAATCATCAATGAGACTAACATCAATTATTTTACCTGCATCTAAGAGTTTCTTTTGCATATCAGCACCACAGACAAAAACAAAACTCAAGCGCTGGTGTATCTTTTATTAACCACAATTAGCTAATTATGAATCTTGAGCTACTGGTATAAATAAATTAAATCTGAAGAAGATAAGAGCTCCATAGACTTTGTATATAAGGTTAGCTAGATAATCAAGTTCCAAGGGCAGAAGTGAGGGAAGAAAGACTTATAAAAAGGCCCCAAGTTCCCCTCTTGGATCGAGCTAGATAGTTTCTTTAAATGGACATTATGAGCCTCAAGATATGGCTGGAGACATCACAAAGAAGGGTGAGAGTTGAATTTTACAGATTTTGATGGTAGACTTGACACAACAACCTTCTCTAATTGGTTATCTGCAATTGAGGAGTATTTTGATTGGTATGAGATATCTGATGAGAGACGTGTTTAAGCTTTGCTAAGATGAAGTTAGTAGGCTTAGCAAAAGTGTGGTGGACTGGTATTGAAGGTGATATCTAGGGCAGCCACCAATTGGCACTTGGCAAGAAATGAAGGCAAAACTTCAAGAAAAGTACTTCCCTTCTGATTACCATGACAAGAATTGCAAACAACTTGTCAGTTCAAAACAAGGCAGCATTTCAGTTGTAGTTATATATGCAGAAATTTGATGAACTAAAGATGCAGGGTCAAATTATTGAAGATTCTCGTCTCACATTGGCAAGGTTTAAGGGCTGACTGGAGAAGAGAACTACTTCAACAACCACTATATGGCATAACATGCATTTCAAGTGGCACTGGACATGGAAGAATACTTGAAAGTGCCAATTACCAGGAAATTGCAGCCTTAACCAAGGGATTCAATAATGCCAAGGGTCAAAGATAATTGCAGAAATTTTTGGACAAATCCTACAACTTCTAATCAGCCTTATGATCCTAGAGTTAAGAGGCCATTGATAGAAGCACCTAAGAAGCCCAATGATCGAGACACTTATTTCAAGTGTGGAGGTGAGGGCCATATGGGATATCAATGTTCCACTAAAGCCACTTGCATATTGGAGGTGAGCATGAAGAGCTGAATCAAGATGTCGAGGGAGAAGAAAATATAGAAGACTCGGTGTATAATGATGATGATTTAGCTGATTTGGATGTAGATACTTCTCTTACTGTGGTAGCGAGATGTATACTAGCTACTCATAAACATGGAAAGGAAGATTGGAGAACAACTGCAATTTTTCAAATGTTAGGGAAAGAGTGACACAAGCTGGTCATTGATGGGGGAAGTTGTATGAATGTTGTTTCTGCCCCTACTACGGGAAGAGTATAACTTCCCACAAAACCCCATCCACAACCATATCAAGTAGCATGGATTGATAGCACCACTATACTAGTAACCGAGTGTTTGGTTTCTAAATCTTATGATTAGTATAAGGATTCTATTTGGTGTTATAGTTCCTAAATGTCACACGCATACTCTTGGGTCACCAATGACTTTATGACTATGGAGGAGAGAACACTTACCATTTCAATTGCAATGGTAAGGAAAATCACTCTTCATCATATGAGCAGTAAAATCAAGAGGGCCAAGCAAGCTAAATGAAGGCACCAATTCAATTTATGTACGTGTGTGGCTGGTCATGCAATCAATAAGATAACTATCAAATACTACTTTACAATCCCAAGGCTTGATGACATGATGAGTGGAGATAACCATATTTTCTAAGCTAGATCTTAACAGTGGTTATTGTCATATATATGTAAGCCTTTGGGATGAGTGGAAAACACTATTTAAGACAAAGGATGGCCTATATGAGTGGCTGGTCATGCTTTTTAGCTCATGCAATGCACCAAGCACCTTCATGTGAATGATGACAAAGGTAATTCACCCTTTTCTTAGCAAATTTCTAGATGTCTACTTTGATGGTATATTGGTTTATAACCAGTCTAAAGAGGATCACCTTTTCTACCTCCAAAAAGTCATGAAAGCTTTACAACAAGAAAGTTTTATCAACATGAAGAAGGGCTTCGTCGTGAGCTCCCGAGCTGTATTTTAGGTTTCATTGTGTCAACAAGCAAATCCAGAGAAGGTTAAAGCTATTTTTTGACAAAATTGGCTGAATACACTTTGTTTTTCTAAAAGTCTGAATGCCTTTTACATGAGAGTCCCGTTCCTTAAATAGGAAGGAATCCTGATTTACATCAATCCTGATTTATGTCACATTCCTATAATTTAGGCCTAAAGTATAGGAAGATACTTATCCTATAATTACACTCCTATTTCAGCTGTATTTCTATCAATAACTACTGCCTATGTTAACATCCCCCCTCAAATTGATGCTGGATGATTAATAAGCATCAATTTGCCAACCAAAAACTGATGTCGTTGTCAAGTCATGGATTTGGTGAACACGTCAGCAATCTAGAGATCGGTGGAGATATTTGGAAGAGAAATAACATGAGCATCGACGGCTTCGTGGATTGAGTGACAATCCACTTCAATATGTTTGGTGCGCTCATGGAAGATGGGATTCGTAGCAATCTGAATAGCACACGTGTTGTCTGCATGGAGGAGAGTAGTAGTCTGGTGAAATCCCTTCTCGGCAAGCAAGCCACGAAGCCAAACAATCTCTGAGCAAGCAGCGGACATGGCGCGATATTCAGATTCTATCGAGGATTTGGAGACTCGATCTTGTTTCTTACTTTTCCAAGAAATCAAGGAATCACCAAGAAACATACACCAACCTGTAACAGAGCGTCTGGTATCAGGACAACCAGCCCAATCTGCATCATTGTATGCCACAAGACTAATAGGAGATCCAGCGGGGTAGAATAGACCACAGTTAGAAGAACCAAGTAGATATCGAATGATGCGACAGACTGCTGCTAAGTGTAGGTGACGAGGAGATTGCATAAATTGACTGACTTGTTGAACTGCAAAGGAGATATCAGGTCGAGTAATAGTAAGATAATTCAAGCTGCCAACAAGTTGTCGATACAAAGATGGATTAGGAAGAAGATCCCCATCATCACTTTGAAA
Organism: Populus alba x Populus glandulosa; assembly: GCA_033617975.1. Classification (NCBI taxonomy): domain Eukaryota; kingdom Viridiplantae; phylum Streptophyta; class Magnoliopsida; order Malpighiales; family Salicaceae; genus Populus; species Populus alba x Populus glandulosa. The sequence goes on from CM066157.1 coordinate 6,568,437, forward strand.
CTTAACATTCACCTCCAAAGGAGTATCTACTGGAGAAGAAGCTTGAAGACCGGCCAAAGCAATCAAATCATGAGTGTATTTCTATTGGTGCACATAAATACCAGAAGGGGAAAAATGAACCTCCAAACCCAAGAAGTAAGTGAGAGAACCAAGGTCCTTCATATGAAAGGAATCCCTAAGATGTTGCTAAAGTCTGCTAATCAATGTCGAATCAGTGCCTGTAATGACAATGTCATCGACATAAACAAGTAGGAAAACATACCAAGTAGATGTTGTGCAAAGAAATAATGAAGAATCATATTTGCTTTGCACAAAAGAGAAGCGAAGCAAGGTAGTGTGAAACTTGTCAAACCATGCTCGGGGAGCTTGTTTCAAACCATACAAGGACCGCTTCAATTTACAAACAACTGATTTAGAAGATGAAACCAAACCCGGTGGAGGTGCCATATAAATATCCTCTTTGAGATCACCATGAAGAAACACATTTTTGACGTCCATTTGATGAAGTGGCCAACCCTGTGAAGCAGCAATGGCAATAATAGTGCGCACAATAGTCATTTTGGCTACGGGGGCAAAAGTCTCTTCATAATCCACCCCATATTCTTGTCGATTCCCCAGAGCAACCAACCGAGCTTTATAGCGGTCTAGAGTGCCATCAGAGCGAAGCTTTATGGAATATACCCATTTACACCCAATGGGTTTAACCGATAGAGGTCATGAAACAAGATCCCATGTATGATTATCCTGAAGCGCACAAAGTTCTTCCTGCATGGCGGTTTGCCAACACTAATGCTAGACAGCTTGTGAGTAACATGATGGAACAATAATATTGGATAGAGTAGTAGAGAAACCAAACCTATCAGAAGGATAAGAAACCCTCGTAGAGCGACGAAGTGCAGGCTGCAGAGGGGAAGGTACCGAAGCAATCTCAGTAGTAGTATCAGATGGTGGGTTAGTCTTCGGAAGAGGCAAAATTGGGCACCGTCTTTCATACACAATTCCAGGTTTAAACCGTTCAAATGACGACATGTCCTTAAAATGAGGAAGAATAGGAGCATGCAATGAAGATGCAGCAGGAGTTGCAGTAGGGAAAAAATATTGATTTTCAAAGAAGACCACATTTCGAGAGACACGAAATTTGCTACAACTTAGATCATAACAAACAAAACCTTTGTGAGAAATACTATAACCTAGAAAAGCACATTTAGCAGACTGAGCAGAAAGTTTGTGGCGTTCATTAGAAGGCAAATGAACAAAACAGACACAACCAAAAGTATGCAAATTAGAGTAGCTAGGAGCCTCATGATATAGACGATAATAAGGGGAGTCGAAATTTAACACCTGGGAGGGCAAACAGTTGATTAAATAAACAACAGTAGACAATGCTTCAACCCAAAATTTAGAGGGAACAGACGAGTCAAGCAATAAGGTTCTAGTGACATCCAACAAATGTCGATTCTTACGCTCAACAACCCTATTTTGTTGAGGTGTATATGGACAAGAACGATGTGAAATAATGCCCTTTTTTAGTAACAAATCATGAAAGTCACGTGACATATATTCCCCACCAAAATCAGATCTTAATACCTTAATACCAGTAGAAAATTGGGTTTCAACATAGGCAAGAAATGTCTTAAAGACGGAAAGAACCTCAGATTTGGAACGTAGGAAGTATACCCAAGTAAACCTACTATAATCATCAATAAAAGTTACAAAGTACTTGAAATGAGCATGAGAAAGTATCGGTGAAGGTCCCCAAACATCACTATGAATAATATCAAAACATTTTGTGGCACGACTACCATGAGAAGGAAAAGGAAGAGTTTTACTCTTACCTAACTTAGATGTTGAACAATCAATCAAAGCATCGCAAGAAGAAAATTTATCTTTATTTCCCGACAAACCGGAATTCAACAATCGCGATAAAACAACAGAATTTGGATGGCCTAAACGTTTATGCCAGACTTCACTTTTATTTAGAACATTCGAGCATGCAAAAGAAAGACAACTAGGAATGGAAAAATGTAGTGGAAATAAGCGTCCAACTTTAGGCCCCTTCGCGATTACTTTCCCCGACACCTGATCCTGCACAAGACAACCATTACGAGAAAAATGCACATCACAGCTATCATCCACCAGTTGACCAACTGAAATAAGGCTAGTAGACAGTTCCGGTGATACAAAAATATTCGTGAAGGTGGGATCAATATCTCTAATTTTAGTGATGGGTATCTGACCACCATTAGCAACCTGAATTTGTGATGAACCATGATACTCTCGCACATTCTTAAGCATACTAGATGAGTTGGTCATATGATTTGAAGTAGCGGAATCAGCAAGCCAAAGTTGTGATTTGGAAGTATTACCTTGTAGCCCTAGGGCCGAGAGGGCTGTAATGATCATTTGCTGCACCATTTCTGGAGTAAGAGAACTGGAAGCGACTGTCACAAATGAGCTTTTAGATACCACTGCTGGAAAGGCCTGTATTTTCCGGTTTTGAGGACGAGTGGGACACTCCTTGATAATGTGCCCTTACTGTTTGCAATAATTGCAGAACTTCTTTCTACAATTGTTAGCAATGTGGCCATATTCCTTGCAGCTATAACACCGAACATTGCCCATATTCAGGCCTCTACCTCTTCCCTGGGCAGCAAAGGCAACTACAGCTGGGTTGTCCTGCTTTAGAGTACTTTGTGTAAGGATTCGTTGTTCTTCCCGCAGTAATTCCCCAAAACAAACATCCAAGGAAGGCAAGGGGGCTCGGTTCATCAAATTCGAGCGAGTAATCTCAAATTCAGATCTCAATTTCATGAGAAATTGTTCACGCTTGCTCTGCTCATGCACCTGCTGAATAACCGAGAGGGATTCTGCTGGAATCTGGGCATAAATGATATCAGTATATTCTGCCCATAGATTCTGAAAACCAGAATAATACTCCTGAATAGAAAGATTGTTTTGAGAATAATTAAAGATGTTTTCTAATTGAAAACGTCTAGCATTGTTATCTTGATAGTAAACCTTCTTCAGATATTCCCACATGGTTCTTGCTGTTTTGTATGGCCTCAAATTCAGAATAATGAGGGGGTTAACTGACCCTAGTATCCAGGACATTACCCGAGCGTCCTTGACCTTCCATAAAAACAATTCTTTAGCATCAGTAGGGGCTGGATCACTCCCATCCACATGACCCCACAATTCTTTTCCTGTGACAAATACTTGAAACTGAAATTCCCAAGCAGAATAATTCTTCCCAGTAAATCGGACACCAAACAGATCAGAATTGTTTGACATCTTTGTAGTGATACACAAAAAAATCACAGAACCAGGAGAATACAAACCTCAGCTGACAATCGAGAACCAAACAAAAAGAACCAAGAAATTGAGAGTCCTCTGTATCTAGGACTGATTGCAAAGAGCCAGGAGACCAAGAGTCCTATGTAGCTAGGACTGATCCAGAATAATCCAGGACCCGGGAACAAAATTGGCAAGAAAGAACCTGATTTTGGAATATAAATTCAAAGGTATAGCTCTGATATCATGACAAAATTGGCTGAATACACACTCTGTTTTTTTAAAAATCTGAATGCCTTTTACATGAGAGTCCCGTTCCTTAAATAGGAAGGAATCTTGATTTACATCAATCTTGATTTATGTTACATTCCTATAATTTAGGCCTAAAGTATAGGAAGATACTTATCCTATAATTACACTCCTATTTCAGTTGTATTTCTATCAATAACAACTACTGCCTATGCTAACATTTTTTGACTATCCTATCCCTAGTACTTTGCATTAGGCGAGGAGTTTTCATGGGCTAACAACATTATGAGGGTTTATTCAAAATTTCAGCACTATAATGGCTCCAATAATTGTTTGCTTAAAGAAAGGAAACTTTGTTTTGATAAAGAAAACTTCAAAAACCTTTGAAGAAGTCAAAACAAAAATGTTAAGGTTCCAATTTTAAAGCTGACAAAATTTGATGCAATGGTGCAAATGTTACCCTATTGGTCATATTATCTCATTCATAAGGAGTTTGTTCTCAATTTTGACCATAAGGCTGCCAAGTACATCAATAACCAAAGAAAGTTGAACCCAAGACATGGAAAATGGGTTGAATTTCTACAAGCTTATACCTTCTTAATCAAATAGAAGGCTAGAACTAAAAATAAAAATGTTGATGCTCTTAGTCGAGTGTTATTTTTGGTTACCATTATGGCAATGAAGGCTGTGGGCTTTGAGCATTTGAAGAATGAGTACTCTAGATGCAAGGATTTCAACACTATATATACTGAGACATGAGCAGGAATGCAAAGACTTCTCTCTCTAAGATGGACATTTTGGTAAGTAGTGTTTGAGATAAAAAGAGACAGAGATGGAGACAGTGAGATAGATGAGACATGTCTCACTATATGTACAAGTACATGAATTCACTCCAAAACTATTCTATAGGCAGCCAAATGTTGGTTTCAGTAGTAGTATGGAAGCGGCACACCGCGCTATCCCGAGTTGTTCAGTGTGTGTCAGCTTCACACTGAGGGTCTTTGACGACCTTGGTTTCTTCTCTTCCCTCTTCTTTATCTTCTTGGGATTCGAGTTAGGTCGCCAAAATCAAAAGGAGTCCTGTCATTTTGTTTTTGTATTAAATTTGGTTTTCATTATTTTTATTTTTATTTGTTTTCTTTGAATTCTTTTTTTGATTGATTTTCTTTTCAATTTTGGCTCGCAGCATTTGGTTTCATTTTCTTTTGATTGCTTTTTATTTATTTTTATTCTTAATTGAATTTTTTTCAATTTCATCTCTTAACATTTGGTTTCTTTTTATTTTATCAAATTTGGTTAAATGATATTTATTTTTTAGATTATTTTTTGATTTTTTTTAAAGTTGATTGGGAATTTAGCTTCGTGATTTTTTTGGGTTTGACATCTATGAGGTTAGTCAAGACCTTATGATTGGGTCACAGGTTTCAATGATTAGCCCAAATTGATTTCGATCCTTTGTAGATCATTTTTTAAAGTTGACAATTTTTAAAAAAAATTTCATTATTCAACATTTGATTAGTTGAGGATTGAGCTTCGTGATTTTTTTTCAGTTTTCTTTATATGGGATTATACTAATCTCCTTTCCTAGGTCATGAGTTTAGCGCGTTAATCCGGGTTGATTCAAGTATTTTTTTTCATCGCTTTTTTTCTAAAATTGATTTTTTTATTTCAATTTTGCCATTAAACATTAGACTGTTTAAGAATTAAGTTTCATAATTTTATTCAATTTGTTTTTGATCAAGATATCTAGGTCTCACGACCACGTCACGAATTTGGCAGCCTGACTTGCATGGACTTGGATTTGTTTTTTTTGTCCTTTTTTAATTTGATTTTTTTTCAATTTTTTCCTCCAATCGAAGGTTAAAGTCTATTTTGTAATCACCTTTTCATTTATTTTTTGCTCTTTATCAAATGTGATCATCAAGGGATAATTGGGAGGATATATTTTTGTAATATTGTCAAGTGTTATTATTTTGAGTCGATATTTTTTTTAATTTCGGTTTATTTTCTATTGTTGTCTATTTTTTTAATTATGATGTTAAATTAATTGAGTTTATGGAATCCAATCAAGTTAATGATCGAGTCTTGGATTTTTCTTGCTTCTTTAAAAATACTAGCGTTGCCCGAGCATAAATTTTTTTTTATGTTGAGAAAAATTTTGCCTGACTTGCGATGTAGTTCGTGCAACCAATCTAGTATACTTATGTTTGAGAACAATACTTATGTTTGAGATCAAGATATAGGAGAATTGAATAATAGAGTTTTTTTTTTGGGAGCAACAAAACAATAACAATGGTCGAAGAGAGGTTTTGTGGACCGAGCATAAAGCATGATGCTGCCAAGCTAGCAATCCAATGCCAAACTTGCCAATTGGCTAAAAGGAAGAGAAGAATTTTGGTCTTTACATGCCTTTTCCTACTTCATATAAGCTTTTGACAAGATCTAAGCATGGACTTTGTTCTTGGATTGCCAAGAACAATTCAAAGGCATGACTCTTATTTTGTACTCGTGGATCACTTCTAAAAAATGGCACATTTCATCTCTTATTCTAAGTGTGTGTTTGGTAAAGTAGTGCAAAATGCTTTTCAATTGAAAATGTATTAAAATGAAATTATTTCATGTTTTTTAATTTTGTTTGATATTTTTTTAATTTTTTTGATATTGACACATCAAAACATCAAAACAAAAAAACACTTTGAACAACAAGTTGAACAAAAAAAGCAAACACATTCTTTAAACAACTGATAGGTTCATGTTGCAAAATTGTTATTCTAAGAAGTGGTCAGACTTCATGGGCTTTCTCTAACTATTGTCTCGGACAAAAAGTTTACAAGCTATTTTTGGAGAACCTTATGGCGATTAGTAAAAACACAAATGAAATTCTTAGCTGCCTTTCATCCTTAGATGGACACAAACTGAGGTCATCGAATAACTATATGGGAGGGACTTAATGCTACCTATTGCAAAATTCAAATACAATAGATACATTAATCGCACTTTGGTTGTAGCGCATAAGAAGTTGTATTGGGTTTACAGCCAAGAAAGCCAATTGACTTGGTACCATTACCTGTTTCAGCCGGTACTAGTGTTGAAGAAAATTCATTTGTGGAGCATATTCTTGGCATACATGCCGATATACATTTAAAAATTGCTTCAAGCAATAAAGGGTACAATAACCGAGTGGATTTGCATTGTCAAGATGCTAAATTTGAAGCTGAAGATCAAGTTATGGTGCACATTTGGCTAGGAGGCTTTCCAACTAGCAAATACAAGAAGCTTCAATAGAGGAATATGGGCCCTTACAAGATTTTACAGAAGATTAGCTCCAATGCTTCTATGTTGGACCTACTTGAAGATACTGGTAGGAGTAACATCTTCTACATTGAAGACCTCACTCTTTACCTAGGACATATAGATACTTCTTCCATAGATGCTCCAACACTCCAACCCTAGTTCCCACAATTCAAGAAGAAATTGAACACATTTTGGACAATAGTATTGTTTCAACTCGTATATGTTACAACCAAAAATATTTGGTGAAATGGAAGAACAAATTGTTATTTGAATCTACTTGATTTCTGATGCGGAGTTTCAATGCCTAGACCATGATTTTATTGAAGATACAAGTCATTTAACTCTTTAGAGTCAAATTTTCTTAAGATAGGGGTAGATGGTGCAAATATCACCTAGAAAGTTTATAGAACAAGAGGGAAATCGAATCCTACAAGTTTGTCGATTTGCCTTCATCCTAATTGGTACTAATCTAGACTTTTTAATAGATAACACAACATATTTTGGGTGCTCTATTTGCCAGGGGTTGCTTTTTAATTTTGGTAATCTTATAATTTTAGGAAGTAGATTAGTAAACTTCTTCAGCATTATGGAATTGACCTGCCAACTAGCACTTGCTATTGTGCACCTTCATAGGCACCACTTTAGTAGCCGAATTATATTTTTTGTAACCCCACTGGAGAGGATGGTTTTTAGTGAAACTAAATTAAGATTTCAGCCTTCAAGGTTTAGATGTGTGATCATCTTATCTTAGGTGTGATGCCTTAGAATTCTTAGGAGTGATTTTGACGTGGCGTATAACGTGGATAAAAGTTACAATTCTCAATGTTACCGACCTAAGCTGTAAAGGAATCTAGAGAAAACTCTAGTATTTTATTAGAAATCTGAACAGTCTGAATCTCAAAATAAACTAAACATTCCTATTTATATTAATTAGACCTAGAATCCTTTATAGCAAAAGAATTCCTAGTTAAAACTATAATTCTTTATATAAAATGATTACTAATTAAAACTTACTTAACTAATAGAATCCATCTAGTATTAGGATTTCTAAATAGTAAAATAATAATTAAATTAAAATTAGAAAAAAGAATCCAATTACAACAAAGTAAATGAAGACAATCCTGCATAGTAAATTCCAAGCCTTATTTGAATGCTTTTCTAATAACTAATCATTTTGAAATTTTAACACAATAGGAAAAAGATTCTTCAGAATTTTCTATTAAACTTTTAGCTCGATTCAATGGTTGAATTAAAAGTTATGCTTGATTTATCAAATTGCATTTTGAACTCTTCTTAAACCCTTCAAAACTTAAAAATCTCAACCATTAATAAAATAATGCAATAAACATTATTATGCCAAGAATATTGAAGAACTTTCCCCACTTCAGATTTGTATGAGCCCTAGGGTGAGGCTAGGTTTGTTTTCTCCCTTTTAGATTACTTGATCCTTAGTTCATTGTTGTTACTCGCCCAAACCAAAAACGTAAGCTAAAGATACCACAATGCCCACCTAAAGCCAATTTTCCATTACCTAACCTATCAATTCTTTAATTGCTTGTAAAACTTAGTAGTTAGGTGCTGTAATTGAAGATCTTGCATAAGATTGAATTGCACTTCAAACCACAGTCATGCACATTTTGATTAAAAAAACAAGATTCATCTCTTGATTTTGAAGATATAAGGTTAAATTCTCAATGCTTTTACAAAATATTGTTTGGATCTTCACGTTTATGTGGTACCAAAAACACTTTGTGATACTTGTTACAATTGTTTGAAATTATGATCCTTCTTAATTAGGTTGAGAGCATAAGCATCATCCCTTTCTACTGAAATGATTGAGAAATTTGGCATTAAAGACAATATAGCTAGAAATTGCTAATATTTCACACTCATGATAGCCACAAATATTATGAATTTGCTTGTGATAGTTCCCTAATGTTCAATCACTACTGCAACCTCATGATTTGATTCTCTTGTCTAGTCCGAGACTTTGCTCAAACTGAACTTTTGCATTAATGTATGCATGGACTCATGCATGCATATAAGTTTATTTGTTTGTTTTACTTCCATGTCCTTGATAGAGCATGAACTTGAATGGTCTTGAATCTAAAAAGACGTCCTTGTTATACTTTGTTTCCACATGACGCTTATGTGAAGAATCTTTATGTGCTTTTAGGTCATTGAAGACCCTTCGTTGAGTTTAAAGCAGAGAGCTCTTGTAACAGATGCTGCACGTGCACTTGACAAAGCTAAAATGATGCGGTTCGATGAGAAAAGTGGCAATTTTTACTGCACAGAGCTTGGTCGCATTGCAAGCCACTTTTATATACAATATTCTAGCGTTGAAACTTACAATGAATTGTTGAGGCGCCACATGAATGATAGCGAGGTTATTTTTTACTATCCATGGTTTCACCATGAGTAACATCAGTTTACAAAATGTTATGGTTCTTTTTGATATTCTCTTGAGTTTTGTGAAAAAAAGCTGTCAGAATTTTTAGTGTACAAGGTTTCCCAGTAATGACTTATTTAGTGATTATATATTAAGTCAGTATTTTCAGTTGCTCTGGACTGTGATACCATCTCTCTAATCTCTGATCTCTAATTGCTATTTGCCTTTTCCTTTCCATCATCTTATTTAACAACCTTTATGTTGCTTTGCTCCTGTGGTAGGTTATTGACATGGTTGCCCGTTCTTCTGAATTTGAGAATATTGTTGTTCGAGAAGAGGAGCAGAATGAGCTGGAGATGTTGCTGCGCTCATCATGCCCTTTAGAAGTTAGGGGCGGTCCTTCAAACAAGCATGGGAAAATTTCAATTCTTATTCAGGTTTTTAGCTTTTCTTGTGTTATTAATTGTCCCTACCATAGTTTAAGAAACTATTCTATCTGACTCTTGTTTTGTTTATGTCAACTTGCAGTTGTACATATCTCGTGGCTCGATTGATACCTTTTCACTGGTTTCTGATGCTTCATATATCAGTGCAAGCTTGGCTCGTATCATGCGGGCATTGTTTGAGATTTGTTTGCGCAGAGGCTGGAGTGAGATGTCTTTATTCATGTTGGAATACTGCAAGGCTGTAGATCGCCAAATCTGGCCTCATCTACATCCACTTAGACAATTTGACAAGGATCTTTCAGCAGAAGTTTGCCTACTGAACTTTGATTTACGTTTTTTATCCCCAGAATGCACCTGTGGTGACCATTGTTTGACATCACTTTGTACCTGGTCCAGATATTGCGGAAGCTAGAAGAACGAGGATATGACTTAGATCATCTGCAAGAGATGGAAGAAAAGGATATCGGAACACTTATTCGTTATGCTCCTGGAGGAAGGGTAATCTTTTTGTATGGAGTGATGTTCTATATTGTTTTGTGTTGGTAGAAATAATACTGACTTTAATTATATAATTTATTATTATTTTGTTATTTTTTGGGGATTGGTGAACACTGGAAGTTGGTTAAGCAATATTTGGGATATTTCCAACGGATCCAGTTATCAGCAACTGTAAGTCCAATCACCAGAACAGTATTGAAGGTAATTATAGTCAATTGCTTTCATATATCTCCAGGATTATAGATTCCATTCTATCAATATGGATACATCATTATGATGTTTAATTTCAAAATGCAGCTGGATTTGCTCATAATTCCAGAATTCATATGGAAAGATCGTTTCCATGGTGCTGCTCAACGTTGGTGGATTCTTGTTGAGGTGTTGTTGTATATCTCCCAATGTGATTCCTATGTAGTTAGAGGATGAAATTTTGATGATTTGCTTCACTCTAAAACTGGAAGGGGCTTTAAGGATAAATTCTTGTCTACTAATATGCATTTTGAATTGGAAGTGTAAAACCTTTTAACTCTAAATTTCAGTAACTATGCCATCTCAAATATTTATTTGGCAACTTAGTTTCTAATCAATTTTTTTAAAACATGAAAATTCTATCGGTAATTTCTCCATAGAGAAAGATTACTTGGTGTGTTTTATTCTCTTGTAATTGCAAGATTGGGTGTAGAAAATGTTGGGAAACAGGCTTGTTACACTCACTTATTGAGCTCATGACTGCACTATCACATGATGATTGATTTAAATTTTGGACTTACAGAAGTTCTCCTTTACTGGGTATGCATTGCAATTTCCTGTGTTGAGAGGTCATGATTTGACTAGTCTTTTTTACCTTTGACATTATTTCTAATGAGTGCAACTTTGACATTGTCTCTAATGAGATGCACAGTTTTTTCCATATGTAACTGAGGCCTAATTAACTATTCAAACAGGATTCTGAGAATGACCACATCTATCATTCCGAGCTTTTAACTCTGACAAAGCGGATGATTCGTGGGGAACCTCACAAACTATCCTTCACTGTGCCAATTTTTGAACCACATCCCCCACAATATTACATTCGTGCTGTTTCTGATTCTTGGTTGCATGCTGAATCTTTCTACACTATATCTTTCCATAATCTTGCGCTACCAGAGGTACTCATTGTACTTAGATGATCGTTTGAACATTTCTTTATGGCAATTTTCTTCTCTTACCAAATTCTGTCTGTCCAGGCTCGTACTTCACATACAGAACTTTTAGATTTGAAACCGCTTCCTGTAACTTCACTTGGGAACAACACTTATGAAGCCTTGTACAGCTTTTCTCATTTCAATCCTATACAAACGCAGGTGTAGTCCATTATATATAATTTTTGTTGGTTTATTTCATGGTTTTAGCTATTTTAAACTGTTCATCAATTTTGACCTTATGAAAAGTATTCTGCAGTTGTGATTTGATGCTTTTGTTTGTGAGTTGCAGATCTTTCATATTCTGTATCACTCTGACAATAATGTTCTGTTAGGAGCGCCCACTGGAAGTGGGAAAACAATAGCTGCTGAACTTGCTATGCTTCGCCTCTTTAATACACAGCCTGACATGAAGGTACTATTTTTCACAGTTTTTGCAATGCTAAAGACATTATGTGCAAACATAAGTTATTGAGAAAAATGCAAACCTAAAAGGACAAGGGCTGTTTCCAGCTAAATGTGCGTTGCTTTTTGGTATGTTCTGGAAGCGCAAACCACTATGACCAATATTTTGTGAAAGAACAAGAGACTAAGGTCCTTGTTGGATTTAATTATGCTCTGAAAATAAAAATAGGTTTCTTGTTATACCAACTGATCCATTATTTGGAAGATTTTTTAAGTGTTTTTGACCCAGGAATGCAGTATGTTTAGTTATTTCTCTAAATGCAGGTTATTTACATAGCACCTCTGAAGGCTATTGTTCGAGAAAGAATGAATGACTGGAGAAAGCATCTTGTCTCTCAGCTTGGGAAACAGATGGTGAGAACATTTATTCACTTGCTTTATACATATACTATATATCAAAGCATGAAGCCACAAAAAATTCTTCACTTGAAAACTATCCTTAGCGTAGGTGACTTAATAAGAGACATGTTAATATACTAATACTATGCACAAACTCAAATATTTTCCAAAATGATCTCTATAACATGTAATTATAAGTGACCTAATGGTGTATTGGTACTACTAAGTTATTTAAAATATTAAAATTTTATTTTCTTCAAAATAAATTTTAAAGAAATTAAAGACAGTATTTTCTGGAGATGTGAATCAAAATAGTCTGTACAAGGTTTCTATTTAAAGGAGAATAGAAATCAGAAATTAAATCAAATCATATATCCTTAATTTATAGGAGTTGACTAATACTACCACATTTATAGACAGCCTAATATAAAATTTTCTATTTTACAACACTCCCTTTCAAGCTAGCTTAAAGATATCTTCCATGGCTTGCTAGCTGATCAAGTAGTCAAATTGTAACATTTGTACCCTCTTTTATTTGGGGCATATCCAATGAAAACACATTTTTCAATTCTGGGATTAAGTTTAGATTGGAATTTGTTTGCATGTGAACTAAGACTATGCAACAAAAAACTCTTATTGGCAAATCAGATTGTGTTCGTGTAGCATGAAAAGATTGTTTTACACCCAACATAATCTTGTGTGATCATCTATGAATGTAAAACCATTTTTTTAAGATACATTAGTGATCTTTGAAGGGCCCCATGACTATGACTTAAATAAAATGGTTTAGAAGCACGATAGGATTTTGAAGGATATGTAGATCAATTACTTTTTGATAATTGACAACTTTCACATTGAAAAGATAAAAAATTCAATTTTTTTTAAAACTCAAAAAATAAATGTTTAAGACAGAGAAGACTAGGATGTCCAAGTCTAAGATGTCAAAGCATTATTTGTTCACTACCAGACATTGAACTTATACTACTAAAGCCTCCAATTTTTATTTTTTTTTTATTGCCGAAGAAGTTGTCATTAAGGTAGTGAAGCCTATCTATCATCCTAGCCCTGTCAATCATCTTCTCCGAGCTCCGGTCGTAAAATATACAGGATAGAATCATAAAAAATAACATGACAGTGACAATCTTTGGTTAGTTTACTCATGGACATAAGATTGCAAGCAAGTTTAGGAACATGGAAGACAAATTGAAGATTCATACTCTTAGAAATTGTTATTCACCCTTTTCTTGCAATAGGTGAGAAACTACCATTTGTAATTTTTATTTTCTCATTAGGATGGGAATGACTAGTCATATAATCGGATACATCTGAATCATTGATCTAAGAAGCAAAATTTGAACAAGAAGATAAGGCACAAGGATGACTATCTATTTGAGCCAAGGAAACACTAGGAATACCATTTGAAACAAGATAGTCGGTGATCAAATCCTTGCTCTGATATTATGAAAACAAATTACTCTGGAAATCAGTATTTTGACTTGAATCAAAATAGTTTGTACAAGGTTCCTATTTAAAAAATAATACAAGACATGAAATCAGGAGCCAAATCAAATCATATTTCCTAATTAGGAGTGGCTTCTAATTTATAAGTGTTAACTAATACTATCAAATTTATAGAAAACCTAATATAAAATTTTCTATTTTACAACAACAACAATATAATATTTTATTTGTTTTGTGATCAAGTCTTGGAGATAGATTATTTTAAAACAAGTATACATGTAAGCTAGTAACTGCAAGTGTTTGTTTATTTGTGTGCATGTGAGTGTCTGCTAGACATTATCTATGCTTATGGAATTAAGATTATGTTTTTCATCAGGTCGAAATGACTGGAGATTATACTCCCGATTTGATGGCTCTATTGTCAGCTGATATCATTATATCCACTCCTGAGAAGTGGGATGGCATCAGTCGTAATTGGCATAGTAGAAGCTATGTGACAAAGGTGCATTTCTGTTATATTTGGCTGCTACTTTTGAATGAAATTGTTGTTTCTCATTCAATTGTTATTTACCTCATTAGACATTTGCTTCAATTTCATTGATAGGTTGGACTTGTGATCTTAGATGAGATTCATTTACTGGGAGCTGATCGTGGACCTATCCTTGAGGTATTAATGGCAAATTTCTGTTTCTTGTTCCTGAGCATTTATTGTAATAGAACCTCAGAATTTGTGTTCTCATTTATTATTTCAGGGTTATCTATTGATGAATGAGATTTTTTTTTTTTTGGATTTTATTCATATGTTTTATGTAGCATTTTATTTTATTTTTGCACCTGTCCCTGTTTTCTATCAAGTTACTACTTTTTCAAAAAATTGTTCTAATTCTTCTTTTACTTGGGATTAATTCATATATTAAGCGGTGGCTCAAACTGATTGCAGATAGTTTGGGTTCTAGTTCCAACAGAATTTTATAGGGGATGGTAGATTAGGCAACTTCTTTTTTTCGTTATTGTACTTTATTCTTATCATGGGCTTGGCATTCTAATCAGAAGGCCATTGATGATCAACTGAGTTGTTTTGACAATTCCTTGGTTTGACAGCTTTCGAAGTGGTTTCAAAGTGAAGTTTTTTTGCCAAAATTTGTTAATTTATTCGGTTAGTTGAGGGGAGTATTGAAAAAAGAGGTCTAGGCATTGAATTGTTTAAATGCTTAGAGCCAACTCAATATTACATTTTATTTCATTGGTCTATAAATTGCTTGCTGTTCCTATGACAACATTGAACTTTTTGCTTCCAGGTTATTGTTTCTAGGATGAGATACATATCATCACAAACAGAGCGTGCAGTGCGTTTTGTAGGTCTTTCAACTGCTTTGGCAAATGCAAGGTGTGTGCATCTGATTCAATCTCAAGCACCCAATTCTTACATTATTGGTTCATGATAACTTGCTTTCTGTTTAACATCTAAGAAACTGCATTTGGTCTTTTTTTTTTTCAGCCTGTCTACACCTTTTTAACATTAACATAAATCCCTTTATTGGGTTAAATAAAACAATTTCAATTAACCACAAAAAGGAGTATCAACAACTACTAAGAGAGAGAAAAATGTTTCAACCAAAAAATGAGGAAATAAAATCCAAGATGATCTCAACTAGCCTGTATACCATTGTTGCACAAGATTCTTTCAAGATATTAGTACAAAATCAAAGTGACAATAAATAACAAAAATATGAATTTCATGTATTGATGGGCGCAAAAAACTCCCAAAACATAACAACAACAACAACAACAACAACAATAAATAAATCATGTACCTTGAGAACTAAACTAAGAGTGGAGCCCAAAACTCTGATAAATGTTCTTCCCTTTGCGGCTGATAAAAGCTCAATTGTTCCCATATAAAATTTTCTGTATGTATTATTGAGAATTGTTGCCAATGATTTATTCTTTGATAGATGCATTAGGTCTTATAATAAAGACAACTATTTTTGCATACTGTTAATGGTCCAAAATGTTGGGTTAATGCTTAAATATCTTACTTTCCCACTAATATTTGTCTTTTTTCATCAATTCGTTAACCTCAACAGTGATACCCTTTCATAATCCTTTACCTCCTTTTTCTCAAAATCATCAAAGAATTTGTTAATATGTTTATTAGAATTGATATTGAAATGTGATGAAATTCACCAGTTATGCCATTGGATATTACTAATGCCAAATATTATTCATGCAGTACCAAATTAAAATGAATACTCTTTCTCCACTCTTCAGGTGTCTGCGTGGTTATTCCTTCATCTTACATGGTTTCTAATATCTCAAGTTTTTTTAAGTTTTTCTTCTAATTATTTTCTGCATCAAATGTTGTCAATTCTGAAATTTTCTCAAGGTTTTTATTCTTTTTAATATCTTTTAATCTTGTACTTATTATTATTATTATTATTATTATTTTATCATCTCTACTTCTGGCAATGTTCTTTCATCTGTAATTGCTTTTACTCTTTTATTTGTAATCTACCTTTTAAATTTAATTCTTCAAGAACATTAAAAAAAATTAGCCAAACAGCATGAGAAATTGACCATTTGACATCAAGAGATGTGTAGTCCTGCTTATACAATTTATAGAATAGTTTAGTGTTGAGGCTTAACTGATTTGAGTTCCATGCTATTAACATCGTCTCTTTTAAGAAGTACAAGCCATCTTATATGTAATTTGATCAAAAGTCCATTTTATTGTTTCCTAATTTAATATGAAATTTCATTTCTTTTGGACTAAAGATGAAATAAATTTAAACTAACTTTAGCATAATATTTTATGTAATATAATTTCAAAAAACATTTCT
This sequence comes from Populus alba x Populus glandulosa, assembly GCA_033617975.1. Classification (NCBI taxonomy): domain Eukaryota; kingdom Viridiplantae; phylum Streptophyta; class Magnoliopsida; order Malpighiales; family Salicaceae; genus Populus; species Populus alba x Populus glandulosa. The sequence goes on from CM066157.1 coordinate 6,584,893, forward strand.
CATGTGTATTGCTCATGGATAGACAATTTCTTTTTTCCTTTTTGACAGAAAAATAGACTAAACTCACCATGCAAAATGTCTTCCATGATACAATTGCAATTGAAGTTAACTGAGAATAAGAAAAAAAGTAAGATTTACAGTGCCATATAAAGGAGGAAAGGGGATAAGAGGAGTTTTACATAATCTTATATTATTGTTTTGAAAGTGAATTGATGATGGTTATGAAAACATTATGCTAGTCAAATCAATCTACTTTCAGAATAGGAAGGAACTAGTTTGAGAAGTTCCTTAAAGTTTTGCTATTGTTTTTTTGCTACTAAAATTTCTGATACTTGTGTACTCAGCTGTATCACATTGATTATGTCATTAGTTGAGTTTTCCAAAGGAAAAAAGACCACATAACTGTATTGCTCTATTGCTACTATGATGTCTATTCCACAAATGCTAATCGTTAGTGCTTTAGTAGCGTTTTCTTCCATGGTTTTGGTGCATTTAAGATGCTAATGATAAATTTTTTTTATTGTAATTCTTGTCTTATGATCTTTATTTATTTAGTGATTTGGCTGATTGGTTGGGTGTTGGTGAAATCGGGCTCTTCAATTTCAAGCCAAGTGTGAGGCCTGTGCCTCTTGAAGTGCATATCCAGGCAAGTAGATGCTATATTTTTCATGGAAATTTATCTTGCCACTGAAATAATGTCCTTTTATTTTCTCTTTTGTTTAAAGAAGAGTGTTTCATTAGAAAGAGAAGATTATGCAAGAAATGGGCCTTTTCAATCTTCAGTATCTTTTGATTGTATGGTAGCTAAAAATATTTTGTCGTCAAAGCTTTTATTCTCTAGTCAGTTTTGTAATGAATTGGTTGTGATGCTTGAGATAGGAACTGTAGCCCTAATTTTTGTCCGTAAACTGTAGTGTTGCTTTAATAGGAAATCATAAAATCCTATATTGATCTCCAACCCCAAGTGGCTCTAGAGTACATCTTAGACAACAATCTAAACTATACAGCATATCAGGTGGTGTGCTTCTCCGCATAACAAGATTGTTGCCTTTCACACATTGTTTTAGGCACATCCTATTGGAAGCAAAACCACACTTTACAGACAAAATTTAAAAGTTGGAAGGGGTGTCAGGAAGAGGCAACAATCTTGTTATGTGGACAAGCACACAACCTCGTATGCTGTAAAGTTTAGATTGTTGGCTGAGATGTATTGTAGCCATTCGGTGTTGGAGATCAATATAAGGTTTAATAATCTTCTATGCCAGAGTTATTTTTTCTGGTAGATGCATTAGGTTTAGGTATTGGACCTTTGCCTGCTTATTTATTGTTCTTTGTATTTTTCTTTTTGTTGCTGCCCACTTTGTTCACCGTGTTTTAGAGTTGGTCTTTGTGTATATATTACATCTCTGAAAAATTGGTATTGCTTTCGTTGCACTTCTTAGATCAGGATGTTTTTGCTGAGATTACCTAAAATTTACGTAATAACCTTTGGTCCATAAGACATGTAATTGTAGAAATTATTGTTCAACCTTATGTAGATCTTTTTGTTGATATGGAAGCGATTTTGCATTTGACAAGTAGTTGCTTTTTATGGACAGGGATATCCTGGAAAGTATTACTGCCCAAGGATGAATAGCATGAATAAACCTGCCTATGCTGCAATATGCACCCATTCACCGACAAAACCAGTGATCATATTTGTTTCATCTCGTCGCCAGACAAGGCTCACTGCTCTTGACCTTATTCAGGTGAAGTGCATCATCACATCATGGCATGTTGAATAGTCCTATTACAATACATTTTGAACATTGTGTTTTTATGTTATGTAGTTTGCAGCTTCAGATGAACATCCTAGGCAGTTCCTCACTATGACAGAAGAAGTGCTGCAGATGGTTCTCTCTCAGGTCACTGATCAGAACCTCAGGCACACCTTACAGTTTGGGATTGGGTTGCACCATGCAGGTCTGAATGAAAGAGATAGATCTCTGGTTGAGGAACTTTTTGCAAATAACAAGATCCAGGTTTCTATCACCTGAATGATCTATTTTTTTTTCCATACCCAGTAAGCACATACTCCAAACAGAAAATGAGACTATTGATTCGCAGGTATTGGTATGTACTAGTACACTGGCATGGGGTGTAAATCTTCCAGCCCATCTAGTTATTATCAAGGTGAGACATAAACATGCATATATACTCTTATGTTATATTATTACAGATTTCATTGGAACTTCACCACTAGTTTGTGAAATTTTTTTTACCATTTTCGTGCTCTGCACCATTATTGTACTTGGATTACACATGCTGGCACTAATGTAAATTTGGCAAGATTTTATCTGGCCTTTGATTTATCTGTCATAATATTTCTTATGCTTTGGGGTCATTAACATTTCAAGCTCGTTTTGCTCTTCACCAGACACCACAACTCTACCAGTAGTTGTTAAGTGGCTTGAAATTAATACTTCCATAACATGTCTCATTCATTATGTAAACCTGAAATAATACTTGTGGAGTTTGTTGTTCTGTTTGGTTTCTGAATCGATCATGTGATGGTGTAGAAATCTTTATAAGCTTGATTGTTAATGGTGTGCCATATTCAAAAGCAAAGTTGAGGCATTCTGCCCTCTGTAGTGTATTATGTAAACTTCAAAAAGATGCTGGCATCCAACATCCAAACTCGAACTGTAAAAAGTAGTTTTATGGAAAGTCATAGGAAAAGAAAAAGAAAATGATGAGAAGAAATATGACAAAGTAATAAACCTCTGACTGCTAATCAGTTTATTGTGATTCCCTGAATGCCTTTTAAATTACCAAATTCAGATATCTATATCTATATACTCTCCAGGGAAAGTTCCTTTGCAAACTATGGATGTTTATTTCAAAAAAATGTGCATCTCTTTTCCAGGGAACAGAATATTATGATGGAAAAGCAAAGAGATATGCAGATTTTCCAATCACAGATATCTTGCAAATGATGGGTCGTGCTGGCCGTCCACAGTATGATCAACATGGAAAAGCTGTTATTCTTGTTCATGAACCCAAAAAGAGCTTCTATAAAAAGGTTACGAATACCATTAGTAATTTGTATGTGTTTTATGGTAATTTTAATTGTACTCTTTTTGGAAGCTGGGCTTAACTCTGATGTTCTTTAATTTCAGTTTTTGTACGAACCGTTTCCAGTAGAGAGTAGTCTGAGGGAGCAATTGCACGAACACATCAATGCAGAGATAGTGACTGGCACAATTTGCCACAAAGAGGATGCAATGCATTATCTTACATGGACTTACTTGTTCCGTAGATTGGTATGATTTTGATGATTCTCACTATGAGGAAGAAATATTTACTCCGATAAGAGTTTGCCTTCCTATATTATGATCTTTCAGCTCCAGCTCTTCATTTACAAGTCAGGTTATTAATAGTCCAAAAAGTATATATATAAAAAAACTTGAACTCAGTGGTCTTTCCTACTTGCAAAATTTCCGTGGAAGTCTCTCATCATGTAGAAATCTTATTATTAGCTTTTGGAAGTTAAATTTTACCAGTTTCTGTTATCTAGATTGCTATTAAGTGTTAAAATTTTTCAATATCTTGTTTTGTAGTGTTTCTCGGAAAAGATTATTATTAGTATTAGATAGATGGAATATTGATATTACACGACTAAATGCTTGGCTTATTTAACAAGTTACGTGGTCAATATTCATTAAAATGAGTTTGAATTAAGTCTATTGTTCACTTGTGCTGTAAAAATTGGGTAAAATTAATTTAAGTCCGTGAGGTTTTAGTGAGATTCAGCTTTAGTCTCTTAGCTTCTAAAACCTTGTTCTTGAGATTTTGTTCTGTGCTAGAATATAACTTATTTTTTACTCTAATTTTTCAAGTAAAAGCATACACCGCTTGAAATATAGTGTTGGTTTTAAAAATTACCCTGTTTTCACTAAAACTGTAAGACTTGAAAGTAATTTGCCCTATAAAAAATTTGAGCCTGTTTTCATGTTGTCTTGGTCATTTCAGTAGTCCTGGCATTGCTAGCATTGGCAGATTTGCCTGAGACTCAAATAGCAACATGGCATTAATGGAAGGATAGAAACTGGTTTTAAATGTTGGAAATATATATAATAAATTTAGGAGTTAATAGAGACCACAAGGTTTGTGGTCAATCAAACTTCTAGGAATTAAATAGGCGTTCATCAGGTGTTTAGTCACCACATAGGCATGCCTGCACTGTCTCTATAACGTCATGAATCAAAGTTGTTGTTTTTTTTTCCATATAAAACACCACTATTAATGTATAATGTGACATTATAAAACATGTAATGCATTAGTAGCACTATTAATATTGAGGTGTCCACAACTCCATTTCAAGTTATAGTCAACTTATTAATATTAGTACCATGTTTAACTTTCAACCCGTTGCCTTGGAGAGTTTTATCCTCAGCAGTGAGCATAAAGGAGAGGATAGTTAATCAAATAGTGATGAAATCACACAAAATACATCATAAATATAAGTAAAACAGAAGGTAAACTATGATTGATTTTCTTTTAATGTCATAAAATAAAAGTATGTAAATAAGAATCTTCTTGTTTGTGCGTTTTGGGTATTTTATCTGTGCTATGGCAAATATCCAGGGCACATAAATTGCCAGCTTTTGTTGGTGGCCATAATTAAAATAAGACCTGTTGCATTAAGATGTGTACCTGATAAAAATGTGCTAAGCTTGTAAAGAAATGAAAGGCTTTGGGTTTCTCTATTTTTCTTTTCCATTGCTGAATGACGATGAATAAAATATTCTTTTACTTGACACTCTGGAATGATTAACTCTGTAGCATGACAATATTCCCTATGTAGAAGCCACAATATCAATTATAAATTATATTTTGTTTTTAGTATCCATGTATTATATTTTGAGCATTGTTGTTGTTGTTGTTGTTGTTGTTGTTATTCACCTGCAAAAGATAAGTCATAAATCTTTCTTGCAGATGGTTAATCCTGCCTACTATGGGTTAGAGAATGCGGAGGCTGAAACTCTGAATTCTTATTTGTCTAGGTAATAAGGACCTAGTTGTTTCTTTTAAGAGTATTTCAGCTGATTAAATCACCAAATTGATTCTAGTTTTACTTTAAAATTCATGATCGGTTAGCTGACACAATTCCTATAATTCAAAAGATGTTCTACTCGAAAAGTATTTTGATTAATGACTTGTGCGTTTCAAACAATAGCATATGCATTGCAAACATTAGCATATTTTAGAAGTCAATGCTAAACGATAAAGAATTGGTGTTTCTATGATAAGAATTATAAATGTGAATAATAGTTAGTCTATTTATTTTGTGCTTACTTTCTTCTCATTAATTTTTTTTATAAAAGAGCATATAATGTTGATTATAATAACATCAGCAGGCCTTTAAATGGACCGCATCATTTCATGGGATCTGTTCTGTTACAATTTGTGATTTTCTTTCGGTGACATCAATAGGAATTTTTGGCAGATTAGTGCAAACCACATTTGAAGACCTGGAAGACAGTGGGTGTATAAAGATGGATGAGGAAAATGTTGAGTCCATGGTGTTGGGTACGATAGCATCACAATATTACCTTAGCTACATGACTGTATCAATGTTTGGGTCAAACATAGGGCCAGATACATCTCTTGAAGTAAGCACTTTACTAAACTGCTGATGTGATGTTCCTTTAATTTGGGTCCTTAATCTTAGATTTTTTCCTTTGTCATAGATGTTTTTGCATATCCTATCCGGTGCTTCAGAATATGATGAACTTCCTGTGCGGCATAACGAGGTACATGGCCCTTTAGAGATTGAAGTAGGATAATATTGTTATAATGACAACCATCTCTTCATTGATGTCCCATGATTTGTCATTTCCAGTTATCATTTGATAGTTATTGTTGTGCAACAACCTATTCATAGGAAATGTATCTGTTATGATTGTATATATGATACTTGCTATTGTTTGGTGAGAAATAATTTTTTGCGGTAAACCGTAAATTATTCCTTTGTTACAGGAAAATTACAATGAAGCATTGTCTGGAAGAGTTCGATATATGGTGGATAAGAATGGCTTGGATGACCCACATGTGAAAGCAAATCTATTATTTCAGGTAAGACTTCCCATTGCATACTACCTCTGTTTTTGTAATGATTGTTTCTTTCTTAATAATCCACTTTCCCATTAAAATAACACCTTGTTTCTGGCTTCCAGGCGCACTTTTCCCAGTTAGAGTTACCAATCAGTGATTATGTAACTGATTTAAAATCAGTGTTGGACCAAAGTATTCGCATCATCCAGGCCATGATAGATATATGTGCTAACAGTGGATGGCTTTCAGCCTCAGTTAATTGCATGCATCTTATGCAAATGGTCATGCAGGTATTTCTCTCCTTTTTACCCAGATCTTTACTAGAAATGAAGAATTTAACAAGCCAATGGAGAAGCTAAATCGATGGTTTCAAGATGTGCCATGCACATCTGACATACAATCCTAAATTTTTGAAATCTAGAAGTTTCAAGTATAAAAATAAAATATATTTTATTTAATCTTATCAACTAAAAATTTATAGTATTTTGCATTTATGTAAAATTATTAAAGCTATGCTAGAATAAAAAGGATTAGCAAAGATTGCACAAGTGAAAAAAAAATAGCTGAAGAATGAATATAAGAACAAGTATAAAGAGTGTATCCTCTGTTGCTCTTTGGTGGAAGGGAAGATATGTTATATTTTTTTGAGACAACATGCACACACAGAGAGCTAACCTAGTAAGCAACAGACATGGCTTGCATAAGGTCCTGCACATGGCAATTAGAGAGCAGAAAAAGTGTGAAGATGGATGTAAAGCAAAAATCACGGTTTCTGGAGATTCTCAGCGGCATTATTCTGCCAACAATTGTAGGAACAGATGTGCCATGTGGTAGATATAAAGCAAAAATCACTTGTTTTCTTCATCCATGCTGTTGCTATTTATGATTCTTCTTAACACGACTGATGTGATGAATTGAAAACATTGCTTTCCTCATCCCCTTTTTGACACACTAGTGTTTTTCCCAGGGCTTATGGTTCGATAAGGATTCTTCGTTGTGGATGTTGCCATGCATGAATGAAGATCTTCTGCAGTCACTAAGAAAAAGAGGAATATCTACAGTGCAACAACTATTGGATCTTCCCGGGGCACCTTTGCAGGCCATGATTGGAAATTTTCCTGCTTCAAGATGTTATCAGGTTAGCAACCATTTAGATATTTGTGTAACCTTTTTATGCATGGAAAACACAACTCGTACACAGGCCCTTTTGGGGTTGGGGTCCATTGCCAATCACATTTGTCTGCATGCCCTACTATTGGCAAACTCTACAAGGGGCTGTTTGTGCATGGAGCCATGGAGGGCTTAGGGATACCAGGTTTGCTCTTCTTGACTATAGATTTATCAGTATGGCTGTACAGAAACCACCCAATCCACTCTGATTGCATCTCTGAGGATGTGACTGATCTCATCTAAGCAGAGGTTAAGTGGCTAACTTGGATGTCCACCAATCCACTACAAAGTTTTTTACATGAGGATGATTTCTAGGGCTATTTTTGTGTGTTTATGATGACAAATGGGAAGATTACAGTTGCAGAGTCCGCACATCTAAATTCTCTTCCCCTGCAACCATCACTGGCTCTCTTAAAGGGTTAAAATTGGTTTTGATTGATATGGTTTTTCATGCATGATGAGAAGTTCATATGCCTATTAATTTTTTTTTTCACCAGTAAAAAAAAAACAGAGAGACATCCATACATGGGCAGCATAAATTTGTTGCTGCTTATTTATCATAGACAATTAGGAACGGGCACATTGAGGTCAGAGATGAAGTTATTAGCCGGTAACTTGTTAGACATTCCTTACAAGTGTCACCTGTTTTAGAAAGTTGTCCACGTGAGGAGTGCCGTGTTGCAGATAGGAAGGCAGCCATTTACCTTTAGTAATGGATATTGGAGAGACATGACATAATGTGAGCAAATTAATGTCAAAAGTTACTTGGAGAAGTTAGACCTTAAATAAATACACATTCATATGTCTTGAATTTCTTAATTATATACATCAGTCACACTTTTGTCTGACTGTTAATATTATGCATGCAACCAACCATTTTATTCAACCTTTATTTTCTTTCTTTTTTAGGATCTGCAGAACTTCCCCTGCATTCGAATGAAGTTAAGAGTTGAGAAAAAGGACATTGATGGCAGAAAATCTCTCTCTCTGAAAATAAAATTGGAGAAGACCAATCGCAAGCAAAATAGATCAAGGGCCTTCACTCCCCGATTCCCTAAGGTACATGGTTTGCCTCCTTTCTGTTCATTAGTTGGTAGAACAGACTAAGCTTGTTTTTATTTTTACAGCTGAAAGATGAAGCATGGTGGCTAGTTCTTGGTAACACATCCACTTCTGAACTATATGCTTTGAAGAGAGTTTCTTTCACAGATCACCTGGTGACCCATATGGAGTTACCATCAACGTTAACTTCTGTCCAGGTTAATTTGTCTTCCTTTAAAGTCAAATTAATTGGCATTCTTTTTGTATGTCGGGAGCCTTCCTTTAAAGTCATGGTTTTTACTCATCGTGTATGTAATTGGCATTTTTTTTATTGTTGGGATCTGTTTTTGTTTCCCTCTCAGGATCTTGTTTTTCAAAAAAAAAAAAAAAAAAAAAAGTTGGGTTTATACTGTTGAAAAAAAAAAACTCAATGCTTAATCCATGCCCTTTCTCTGCAAATAAAAAGAACTACGAGGAGATCATGAAATATTCGGTGATTTGCACCATTCCTAGACCCTGATTGACCAAGACCGGTTCTAAGTATCATTCTTTACGATATAGCTCAATGATTATGCTGAAAATATTTCCGTAGTGAGCTTGCGTGGAGGTAGTTCCATGCTATGTTAGTGTGTTGTTTGAAACACCCCCATGTGAGCATCTTGAAAAGACTATTGCACTCTTCTGACTTCTGCCGCATATTCTTATATTTTTGTTTGTGAATTCACTGGATATGTTGGCTTTCTCAGGGGATGAAAATGATGCTGGTTTCAGATTGTTACATTGGTTTTGAGCAAGAACATTCAGTTGAAGAACTTATCAATTCTCAACAAACAGAAGCAGGTGATTGAATAAGAATTTTCTCAATCCAACGCATTCGTGAATTTCCTACCAATATTTGTGGGAGTGCGTTATATAAACTGCATCCCTTCAAAGGCGGATACCATGGAGTTTTTCACAACTCTAGGATTTTATTTATAGATCTAGTGTGTACAGAAAGTTGCTGTAGGCACTAGTTTTTTACCCTTATGAAACAAGTTTCCAATTTTGATTTCTAAATACCCAATATATATATATAAGGCATTTTCCATGTTTTTTTTTTTAATAAAAAGAGTGCTTTATTTTAGTTTTATTTGATTTTCAAATCAATTTTCATTTTATTTTTGGGATAATAAGGAAGGTGGATATAAAAAAGGAGAAAAGAAAAGAAAATGAAGAGAACAATTAAAAAGTAGGGAGAAAATAAGAGTTCAAGGAAAAAATATTGAGAGATGAACAAATAAAATAAAAAGTAAAAGTAATGAAAAAATATTGAGAGATGAACAAATAAAATAAAAAGTAAAAGTAATCATGATAATCTCTACGTGCAGATAAATATATTGGTACGTAATGAAAGGCCAAAGCCAAAGAAGTTCAAAAAGCTTGAATGACATAATCTATGTACATAACAAAAGTTAACCAAATTCAATCATAAGAATTAATTAGAGGTGTTCATGATTCGGTTCGATTTTGATTAAAAAAACTAACTGATTGAATTAGATTAATTATGGAAAATACAGACCAGACTGGATCAAATTCCGGTTCATATTTGAACTAGATCGGTTCGGTTTGGATTTTGTTAAATAAAACCAATGAATCTAATCCTTTGAAACCTAATTAGATAACATTGTTAAAATTTAACAATTTTTATAATGTAAGTGATAAGATTTAGTAGTATAGGATTTGATTTAGTACAAGTATAGTTGTTCAAGAACTTTATGTTCATACAGGTCAATTTTTCCATCTTTTTCATAACATTAAAAGGACTCGATTAAGAAATATGTGAACAGATTGGAGGAGACCAATGAGATATTCCTTTTGTTTTCTTTTTCATGCAAAGTCAGGTGGCAAAAACATGAGGTTACAAATGTTTACGATGAATAAATAATGTTAAAATTACATTTAAAGTTCAAACAAGAGGAGAGAACCGAAGAGTGAAGCTAGGGAGATGGAGAGGTGAGTTTGTGTTTGGCTAGATAACGTGGGAAACGAAGAATGAGATGGAGATGACATGCAGAGTAGATGAAAAGGAAAGGCCAGTAAAAAAAGAGTTAGGAATTTCCCACAAGTAATTTAACTAATTGATCGTGAGAGCTAAGAATGAGAAGAAGATGAGATACAAAGCATATGAAAAGGAGAGGAAGAATGGGAGAAGTATTCTTGGGCGGTAGCTTTTTGTGAGGGGTTGAGGGGGGGTTATGTTAGGGTTAAGTTAATTTATACTCCTATTTATTTTTATATATATTAAGCTTTTTGGGTTGGACCGGTTCAGTTTACTGGTTTCAGTTGTAAATTCGAAACCGAACAGATTAGATTTTATGGTTTTGAAAATCGATTTAATAGGTTTTTCATCTCGGTTCGGTTTTTTCGGTTAATATTTCTTCAATTTTCTCGGTTGATTGATTTTTTGAACACCCTAATAAGGATGGTCGCACGTGGACATGTATTGTTGAGAGTTGTTGGAGTTGTCACCTAATTATTTAGTTTAGGGTTGTTAGGAAAATTGGGTGTACTGGTTTTATTAAAGATTACGGGTAAAAGATTGATTGTGGTTATTAAAGATATTAACACCCCTAACACACTTTACTTGAGGTCAACTGCATTGTATGGTTTTAAATGTGGTTTAAAGGTTTTGAAGAGTTTCTAATCAGTAGTTTGTCTATAACTTATGACGAAGATTTATTAATGTGAATAAACCTAGTAGGATTTTATTATGGGCTCGTGTGCTCAAACAAATTCTTATGGAAGAGATCCATGTAGATGTCTTGACAGGGTTCATCTATTTTGGAACGAGGATGATTTTTCCCTAACACGTGTGTTGTGGTGAAAAATACTCTCAATGAAAATTGATAAATATTTATAATAACTTTGAGAATTTTCTGGTCAGATATTTAAATATTAATTTTACTTGTATGTTCAACATTTATGTCAGAATATTGACCATTAATTCTCATGAATTAAAATTTAGTGATTATGTATTTTTTGAACAATATATGATTTATATATTTTTGACAGACTTGATCGTATGCAATTAAAATGTTTAATTTATTTTTTGTCTTTTAGGTTTTTAAACATTAAAAAACATACAAGAAAATACAAATACACAAACATTCATTTTTTTTTACTATAGTTTTTTACTCATACATCCACAATTATATGTTTACAAACAATAACAATTCAAATTTTAAAAATAAATAACACACATTAGAATTTTAAAATTTGCAAAAATAGGCCATCCAAAATTCACAAAATAATATGGGAGAAGTCCTTGGAAACTCAAGGACAGTGCCGAGAAGCTTCTAGAAGTATGGAAGAATAGTGGCGATGTGTTTGCTCCATACGACACCACCATTGATGGGGCGTGGGTTCACATGTTGTCGTAGTGAACAAAATGGGTGGATTTGGAGCGGTTTCCCCTCTTCTTACTCCATATGCCAGCGGTGACTCTCACCATGACTTGCAAAAGGAACAAAACACAACAAACAATTGATTTTATTTTATTTTTACTTTTTTCACGGATTTATTTCCCGAGTGTCTTTCTTAATTTTCTTCCTCTTTTCTTGTTGCTTCAACAATAAATAGTGGGGAAGAGGCGTTGTAGAGGTTAACGTTGTTAGTAGTAGGTGGTTGCTATTGATCCTGTTGCTATGGTGGAAGTGGTTGGTGGCAGCTGTTGAGGGAGCTATTAGTATGGGTTGCTGGTGGTACTTGCGGTTGTGGAGAGAATTCATGATGGTAGTGAGATGACTAGACAAAGAGAGCGGCTGTGCTTATATTTGTGTAGATCTCGGTGGTGTCGCTGTTGTGTGAAGAGACAGGGAAACCATGAAGCTATTGTTGTCAAGTCTATTACAAATCAATAAAAAGTGAAGTGTGTATTGTTAGCTACTGGGTTGGGTTGAGAGTTTTTTTTAGCTAAAAATGAGAGGGTTTGTTGTTGCAGTCATAATTATTAAACCTAGACAAACTCGGGCGACTCGGCCTGAAAACCGGTCGACCTAGTGGCTGGACTGATCCAGATGAGGCAAAAGACAACAAATGTAAAAAAACAGCAAGACCTAGTCAACCCGACGAGTCGACCTATGACCCGGGCGAACTTGGGTGAGACTGGACACACACACACACACACTTTACTAATAGTAAAAGCCTAAAAAGAAAAAACATTGTAGTCTGCCCTAATTTTGTTCGAATAGAAGAAGAAAGCCATTAACATAATTTTCAAGGCAAGGTAAGAACCATAGATCTTTCTTGCCCCTGCAATTTTCCTATCTCGTTCAGGTAATTTAAATCTTTCTTGCCTCTGCAATTTTCAAGACTTTGCCCAATAGATAGGAAAACTATGAATTAACAGAACAACTTGGTTTCTTGTGTGTCTACTCATGCAAAACAACATACCCTGATAATCAATAATTAGACTTTATAGAATTAGACCGTGTTCAAGTTCTTATACATGTCGCTTTAGTTGATATCGATCCAAAACTTGTTTGTCCTTTGTTGGTAAGGTTCAAATACGAAATTGAGCTTGGGTTAATCCATATTTGTTCTTACATCAAGAGAAATAAGAACATACGACTAGAAATAAGTAAATAAACCCACTGCAAATAATTATAGAGAATATACATTAGCTAGTTTATTTGGTAATAACACCAGCATTTTTCAGATAGAAGAACTGTTTGTTTGGTCATTTGCAAATACTTGATCAAATTGTCTCCTGTTTTCATTGCCATTTATGAAGTTATTTGTCTCCTGTTTTCATTGATAGTTTATTTATCTCATGTTTCTCTATCCACACTTTATTAGATGAACTTGATAAAATTGTCCTCAATTTTCTTTGCCATTTGTGAAGTCAATTTAAATTGATCACAATAATTCAATGTTCTCGAAATGAAATAACTGATAGTGATTTATGTTTTGGTTATGATGAAACAACAATACTGTGTGTGTGTGTGTGTATATATATATATATATATATATATATTCAAATTTTGATATATTTGTTATTGTTGTAATAACCCGGCTTTTCAAGCCCAATACAACAATATTTGTTTTGTACATGACACACATCGTGTCGGTAATCGACGAACTTGTTCCCTCATATCATCAAGATACAATCCATACATCAACAACAATCAACATTTCATTTAAAAGTGAATCTTATATAAACTCATAATATTATGTTTGCATGATTAGAAGTTCAAATTAAAAATATACATGTATAGATATGAGTTCGTATTTTATCCTATAAATAGTCATCACGAATGCAATTACATTACATTGATTATACAAAATACATCATGATTTAGAATGCAATTACATGATTCCTTGCAAAAGTAGGTTCCTATGTATTGGATTTCCTAGGTACCTTGTTGGTGTGACTTCCATGCTGCAGTATAAAATATTTACAAGAATGCAATTACTTAATAATAATAAATAAAAAAAAAGATCTGGCAATTTAATGAAGCATTAACATTATCTCATGTTTGAAGCGTGATATTTGTAGTTCTTTCATGTTCTTGGTATAAACAACTTGCAGTACATATAGATGCACCAATTCTTGCAATCAGCCATACTCTTAAATCCGGCCATCCTCTTAAGACATCAGTTGTTAAGGTTAACCGTTTACTCACCCCAGCCATCCACTTTGAATGCCATCAGCCAAAGCTAATCAACCGTTTGTCCTGGTCGTCCATTCGGATGCCATTAACCGAAGCTAATCATTCATTTGTCCTGGTCATCTATTCAGATGCCATCAACCAAAGCTAATCAACCGTTTGTCCCGGTCATCCATTTGGATGTCATCAACTGAAGTTAATCATTCATTTGTCCCAGTCATCCATTCGGATGCCCTTAGCCAAAGCTGATTATTTTTTTTTATCCCGGTCGCCCATATGAATACCATTAGCCAAAGCTAATCATTCATTTGTCCCGGTCATCCATTCAGATGCCATTAGCCGAAGCTAATCATTCGTATGTCCCGGTCATCCATTCGGATGCCATTAGCCGAAGCTAATCAATCATTTATCCCAGTCATCGCTTGGATGTCATTAGCCCAAGCTAATCATTTGTTTGTCCCAGTCATCCCTTCGAATGCCATTAGCCGAAACTAATCACTCCATTATCCTGATCATCCATTCAAACACCATTAGCCGAAGCTAATCAATTGTTTGTCTCGATCATCCCTTCGGATGCCATTAGCCGAAGCTATCACCTATTTGTCAAGATTTAAGCATTTGGCAATATGATATCTGAATTAACACAATACGGTAACATTCATGATAAAGTATTTCATTATTCAATATTATTAAAAAGAAAGGTGAAAGTCACCTACCTACAGTAGAAACTCTACTTGTACTCCCTTGTTGCAACACATCGGTAGTCCCTCTTGTAGTCACATGCTCATCTCATAAATTTTCCTCATTTAAGGATATATTTTATAATAATCATATCAACAGCTAATAGATATTTCTTTCAATCATTTTTTTCTTTATATGTTTCTCATTACAGCCATTACTATTGTCATCCTTTATCCAAAAATAGTTATTATTCATTTCTTTATATTTGAACTATTACTATCTAGATATTGGATTGTTACTGTCCAACCGTTACTGTTTTAATATTGAACTGTTACTGTCCAACCTCTCCTCATATTTTTAACTATATCTAGAGTTATAGAACTCTGTTTCCAGTGAGATTGGTCTCGTTGGAAAGCTAAGACACAAGACTACAAGTTCTCTGAAGAAAGAGAACCCAGTTCTTCCTCTATCAGTCAAAGTTGCTTATCAACAAACATTGAATTGTTATTGTCCAATTGTTACTGTCTTGATATTGAATTGTTATTGTTCGACCTCTCTTTAGATTTTTAATTATATCTAGAGTTATAAAACTCTATTTCAAGCGAGATTGGTCTCGTTGGAAAGCTAAGACATGAGGCTACAAGTTCTCTGAGGAAGGAGAACCCAGTTCTGCCTTTAAGACAGTCAAAATTGCTCATCAACAAACATTGGATTGTTACTGTCCAATTGTTACTGTCTTGATATTGAACTGTTACTATCTGACCTCTCCTCATATTTTTAACTATATCTAGAGTTATATAACTCCATTTCAAGCGAGATTGGTCTAGTTATAAAGCTAAGACACGAGGCTACAAGTTCTTTAAGGAAGGTGAACCCAGTTCTACCTCTAATATAGTTAAAATTGCTTATTAATAAACCATACCTACTACCTTGTAAGGTTTGTCAGGACCCAATCTCGGTTGGTGACCCATAGTTGGGGTTCTACAACTCTATATTGAGCAAGACCAATTTTCTTAGTTAGTTAACATCCAAACTACAATTACTATACAGAAACTTGATCTTAATTCTCTCATCCTCCTACTCAAATTCTCTTTAAAAGTCAGGAGATTAATTTGTCCAGATTCATCGACCTTTCCATTTACATACAATATCCACATTTAACTTTTACTCTTTTATCTCAACCCCTAGCCATATCACATATTGTTTAAAAGTGTCAAAAAATATCTTTTTAAGAGCCAATTTATCTTATTTATTTCAATCTTCCCTCTTAACATCAAAATAAAATATTCTTATGGATTTTAAAAACTTTCCAAACAATATTCTTTTAAACACGATCATTGACAACAATTTTAATCAACCATAAATAATAAATAAATAATATTCCAAACAATCCATACGGTCAAGTTATAATGGCGTATAACATATCCAAATATCAACTTCATCAAATGGTGAAATTTCTAGAAATATGGGTTTAACCAAACTAACCTTGAAATTGTAGACCTACTGTGCGAGAAGCACAATTTCTATATTGAGTGTTTGTTTCTGATCTCTAGCTTTCAGAATCTAGATAGCATCAAGAAGAACAACATATCCAAATTATAGCCTGATCCAACGGTGGCCGGAGGAGAAATTAGTTAGCAAAGAACACTGTCCAGAAGTGTATTTTCTCAACTATTTTCTTCTCGTGATATCTCTCAAACAAATATTGATATAGAAAATTCCTTTGGTGACAATGTACATGACATGAAGGAGAACAACATATCCAAATATCTTTCTGATCCAACGGTGGAAGGTTGAGTTATAGTTGTCGAATGTTCTGCCATCAATATGTCTTCTCTCCAGCCTCTCTCTAAACTCTCTCTTGCTCTTGCAAGTCACTCCAAGAAAGAAAATAAAATGATATTTATAGTTCTATCATCTTGTTAATTGCACATCTATCCCCACCCCTTTTTATCATTTGTACACATAAACTTCCAACCTTCTGTTATTTAAATATTGACCTCTTTTGGTCTTATGTATTCATTTTGTCCTCACAAATATTTTTCTTTTCAACAATTTACTACTATATTCACTGTTCATTTCATTAATTTCACTATTTTTATCTTGATTTTGGTTTCTTTAATTTAATTTGACCCATTTTACTATTGGTTAAATTTTTCATCTTTTAATAACCTAGAAAAATTATAATCGGGGGTTTACAATTGCCATATATTATAAGAATTGATTTGCGAATTAAATAGTATTAAGGACTTAAATTCTTAGTATAGTTTATGTGGATGCTTAGTTAATTAATACGTACTTTTTTTGCTATTTTAATAAGATAAATTAAATATCTTTTAAGTAATGTTTGATTTGGTTTATTACAGGTCCTTAAAACATCTTCTCAATATGGTAGCTCTTCAAATAGTGATCCTTCAACTACTTATTCATCTGAACCTTTAATTTCCATGTCAACATCAAATGGTATAAGAGGAAAAACATATTTGGCATAGGGCCATTACAGAGAAGCTCCTGAACTTAATATGGGATGTAAGAAAAAAAATTGGTATGCTTATATTGTGCCAAAGTTTTTATGGGTAGAGGCATTAATTGATTCAAGCAACATTTAGCTGGAATGAAAGGAGAAGTGGAACAATGTCGCAAATATCCTCCGGATGTTCATCATCAAATGCGTTTTAATCTTCAAAGGAATGTTGAAAAGAAAAAGGAGAGCTAGAGAAATAAAAGCAAATTTCAATCCATATAGTGTTGAATAAAGAGAGCATGAATAGAGGATGATTTGACAATTAAAAGATGATGATAATGACGATGATGATGTTGAAGCCAATGGTAAGAAGCAAATGTTACCACCGAAGGTTACCAATAAAGGAAAGAGTAAAATTACTAACAATCAATTGCAAGTTATGGAAAACAAAAAGAAAATACAACAATAGGGGCATATTTTATTCCAAGATCAACTCATGATGCTCAAAAGTATCTCCAAAGTTGTTGGAAAAACAAAGAAGTTATCGAACAATGTGATCTTGCTATAGCAAAATGGATGATTGATACATGTGTGCCATCAACATGCTATAGATAGTATAACATCCATGGGTCTTGGTTATAAAAGACCAAATTTTCGTGCTCTTTGTGGTTATTTCCTAGCAAAGGCGGTTGATAAAGTCAAGATTTTTGTTTAGAGTTATCGAGAAACTTGGAAGAAGCCTGAGTGTACATTGATGGCTGATGGATGGACAAATTAAAAGAGAAGAACTTTAATTAATGTCTTAGTATATTGTCCTAAATGTACTGTTTTTTTTTTAATAGTAGATGCATTAGAGGCCTCAGAGACTGCTATATTGTTGTATAAGTTGTTTAGAGAGGTTGTTTTATTTGTTGGGCTTAAAAATATTATGCATATGGTAACTGACAATGTTTCTAATTATGTTGCTACTATCAAGTTGTTAGTTGAAGAATTTCTTTCAATATTTTGCCCTCCTTGTGCTGCTTATTGCATCAACCTCATACTCCAAGATGTTGGTAAGCTACAGTTAGTTTGTTCTGTTGTTGATCATGTTTCTAATTACAAAGTATATTTATAAGCATTGTTATCCATTGTATTTGATGAGAAAGTTCACAAAATGGAAATAAATACTTCAACCAACTCATACTCGCTTTACTACTAATTTCATTACTTTGAAAAGCATTTTAGTACACAAAGATAATTTGAGAACTATGGTGACATCTAAAGAATGGGTCTCCTCTGCTTATGCTAAAGATAGCAAAGGAAAAAAGGTTTATTGATAATGTGTTGAACTCTATATTTTAGGGAAAATGTGCATCAATTGTATGAATGACCGAACCATTAGTTCGAGTTCTAGGAATTGTTGATAATGATGATAGACCTGCTATGAGATATTTATATGAGGTGATCCATTCTGCAAAGGAAGAAATGTTAAGGAGATTTTAAAGGAAAAGGACTAAGGTGCAACCTTTGCTAAACATCATTAACAATAGATGAGATGAACAATTGTATATGAATTTATTGATAGTGTGTTGAACTCTATATTTTAGGAAGAATGTGCATCAATTGTACGAATGACCGAACCATTAGTTCGAGTTCTAGGAATTGTTGATAATGATGATAAACCTGTTATGAGATATTTATATGAGGTGATCCATTCTGCAAATGAAGAAATGTTAAGGATATGTCAAAGGAAAAGGACTAAGGTGCAACCTTTCCTAAACATCATTAACAATAGATGGGATGGATAATTGTATAGAAAGCTTTATGCAACGGGATTTTGGTTGAATCCTCAATTTCAATATGATGTCAATCTAATAGATAGATATACAAACACCATTTTTGGACTTTGAGATGTTGTTAAGAAGTATGCAAATGAAAATGCAATTCTGCTTAGCAAGCTTACAAGTGAAATAAAGTTGTTTAGGAATGCAGAATTTGACCTTGGTAGTGTCTGCGAGAAATGATCGCACCCTTTTACCTCCAAGTATATTATTATTTTCATATTCAATGTAATTTAAAAATATTATCTTGACATAATCTTACTTGTTAATTTTGTATATAGATGAATAGTGGGTGCTATATGAAATTTGTGCTCCAAATCTCCAAAAGCTAGCTATAAGAGTTTTAAGTCAAACTTGTAGTTCTTCAGGATACCAGAGGAATTGGAGTATTTTTTAGCACATCCACTCTAAGAAGAGAAATCAATTGAAGCATCACAGACTTAATGACATAGTTTACGTCCACTATAATTTGAGATTAAAACAAAAGTATTGTTTTTCTCTAATTCTTCAAAAGTTATTTATATTATTAAGTAGCATCATTAATACTTATATTTTGTACCTTAATTTTGATTTTTGTAGAAATTATTGGAAAGCATGAAATTATGATCCAATTAATTTTGAGGTATTTTCTAACATTGAAAATTGGATAGTAGAAAATAATCCATCATCTTTGACAACCGAAGAAGTATAAATCTTTCACCATGATTTATCAACCATGACCATTCAAGATACTTTAAATGAAGGTAATGGAATATTTGATCCTTTAATTATAACTTTGTTTGAAAATAAATTATTGTTTAACATGTAATGTTTATTGGTTAATCATGTTTCAATTGTAGATTTTATAAATATAAATGAGATTGAAGATGAATGTGATAATGAAGATACAGAGGAGCAGGATGATGTTTCAATAGGCATTAATGAGGTTGGCTCAATTTCATTGGTATTTGATTCAAAATTTGTTCCTATGGACATTGAAGAACTTGATACCTATATTCAACCAAAGTAAAGAAGTTGTTATGTTAGAAAAATATGGTAGGTTTTGTTCTAAAATCTTTTACTTTTTTATATATAGCTGAAGATGTTGATTTATGGATTCTAATGTAAAATATGTTGTCCCTTTATATCTATCATGTTAAATTATTTATTTCTAGAACAACTTTTTATTTTATTATCCTTGTCTTTATTATCTTTAAATTATGTTACATGTTTGTTTATATGAAGACAAATGCACCTTTTAATCTATTGATGCTAATTAATTAAGATAGTATATATATTAATGTGATATTTTTCTTGATAATTATGCTAGCATATATGTTAATGTGATATTTTATGTCCAAATAACTATATTAATATATGTCTTGGTTTTTGACCCGAGTTGACCCACAAGACCCATAACCCGGTTATTTTACCAGGTCAACTACCAGATTGAGTTTTATAACCATGGTTGAAGTAAGGAAAAGGAGATGATCGACTGTCACGACAAGGAAAAAAGAGTTGAAAAGGTGAAATGGATTTGAGTTTTATTATCAAGGCTGGTTGATCGATCTGTTGGTGTGGCTGTCTTGAGAAGTGAGAGCGGTTGTCAATGGGTGAGGAGGAGAAGGGTAAGAGGGAGTGTTGGCTCAAGGGTGTTTGGCTAGAGCTGATGGGGAGGACGAATAAGAGGGAAAAAAAGATGATACCCCTCCTCCCCGACTATATTTTTAGGTTTAGGTTTTGGGGGTAGGTTTTTTTATGGGAAATTTGGAGAGAAAAGTGCGGGAATATTTTTTTATTTTTTGGTTCCCTAAAATTTCATCTCTTTTTGTGTGTGGTATAACCACACATTTATAGGTAAATAATTTTTTTTTTTGCTTGAAGGTAAAGTAAACTAAGATCAACCATTTAATTTCAAGAATAAATATCAACCATTCATTTGATAACTTGGAGACTGATTAGTACTTGAAAGTGCATGTTTATCAAGGTTTTATATCATCATTTTGCACTTGAAGTATCAATAACTCCTTAACTAAAGCATGTTTTATAATAACAAGTTTGATACTATAAGATACCTTAATTTATGGTAAATGCTCATCTTATATGCAGGCCTATCACATAAATAAAAGGATTGATTGATGAGTTTAAGTATTGAAAGTGAAAGGACAAAGAGATGGCCAAACTTAGAAAGAGATGTCGGTGCAGTCCAAACCGGAACATTGCTCGGTAATTGGATCATATCTGGAGCTCTAGATTTCGGATTTAGGTCCATTTTATATGAATGGAAAGGTAAAACAAAGGCCTACAACTTTTATGCGGAGCCCAAGATTTGAAAAGGTCGTTTTGAAGTCCAAATTGAAGGAACAACGAAGAAGTCCGAAGCTGTCCTGCAGCCCAAACACTATTTAGTGTTCAGCCCATATCTTGAGTTCTAGAAGTCCAAATGACCTCATCTTTTTTTTGTTGGAAAGCTGAGACAATTTCCTAGAACATTCCTAAGGATTCTGGGCAAATTATGATGTTAGCAATGACTTCTTGACCAGACAAGAAGATAAGGATTGTTATCAAGTCAAGATGTGGCCACCCACTCATCAATTAGTCAACAAATCAATAGTTCCAAATTTTGGCCTATAAAAGGAGGCACTTACCATGTATTGAGGCATCTTGGTGTTCAGATCAAGATCATGCTCTTGCTTTCTCTCTTTGTATTACTTATGTTTTGCTTTCATTAATATCAAGTTTATGCACTTCATTTCCTTTCCTTTACTTAGTTAACTTCTTTCTCATTTATGTTCTTATCTTGTTCATTTATGTTTCTTTCTTTCATTATGTTTAGCTAAGTTAATTATGTCGAGGTGAAAAGGGTACACTAATGGTGTAAGAATAAGTATAATATAAACTTAACATGGACCTTAACATTGGATACTAACATGTTTTATATTTGTTATCTTGTTTACTTTTAATACTTTGCTTGTTAAATGGTTAATCTAGATTTATATTGTATAACACTTGGTACAACAAATACTTGGCACTTTCATAGCCCATACTGTATGGTATAACCGACACCTGAGCTATGAAAGGAACTTGATTTGTTGTTAACATAAGTTATAATCATGAATGCCTGCCAACATTTACAAGTATTAGCTTTATTCGAATAAGATAACTAATGTAATCATGTTAACAATTTATAATCTGATTGGAACCTCCTTTATGTGTGGTTTCCAATTGAGTAATAAGAGTTTATATTATACTTGTTTGAAGTACCATTAGTGGATCCTCTAACCTTGACATTTGTTTTTATCATTGTTTAATCCTTACGTTAATCTTTCATCTCAAAGTTCTCATTAATTTCTTCATCTTCTGCTTTTATTATTATTGTTGTTGTTATTATTATTATTTACATTCTGTTTATATCATATAATATATATCTTTGATCTTTTCATAAACTTAGTATATAGGCTGGAAACCTGTGACCCGATCTTTTAGATCATTCTCAAGTATAACAACGCCACGTACTGAGTATTATTATTGTTGTTATTATTGTTATTATTGTTGTTATTGTTGTGTTGTTATTTATAATTTATATAATTAACCTCTCTGTGGTTCGACCCCGGTCTTGCCGGGTTATTTATTACTTCGACACTCCTGCACTTGGGAAAAGACATTAAGCTTTTGGTCGTGTCAAGTTTTTGGCGCCGTTGCCGGGGAGGTAAATTCTTGTATAAATTTTAATACTTATTTTATTTTCTCTTTTCATTTTTTATTTTATTTAATTTTGCTTCATTTCTTTTCTTTTGTTTCTTTTTCTTCTATTTTCTTTTCTTGCTTTTATTCTCTTCTTACACGTGCATGAGAGTTTGGTCACGTACATTAAGTGGTCGACTTTGTAGGGTATCCTCATTATTTTTAGAAAATATGGCCGAAAAAGATAATCAATCACTTCATAATGAGAATAATGAGAATAACCGTATGAGAACACTTAGAGACCATATGAATCCCACAAGAACAAGTGCACCCTCATGTATAGTTTTCCCTCCTGATGCATCTCATTTTAATTTTAAGCCAGGCATTATTCAACTCCTACCTTCTTTTCATGGTTTAGACCTAAAAAATCCATACTTGCATTTAAGGGAATTTGAGGAGGTCTGTAATACCTATAATGACTCAAATTGTAGCATGAACACCATTCGATTAAAGCTTTTTCCTTTTTCATTAAAAGATAAAGCTAAAACATGGCTACAAAATTTGAGACCAGGATCCATTCGTGCTTGGGATGACATGCAACAACAATTTTTAAAGAAGTTTTTTCCATCTCACAGAACAAACTCTTTCAAAAGACAAATCATCACTTTCACTCAAAAGCCAGGAGAAACATTTTACCAATGTTGGGATAGGTATCGAGATTTGCTTAATACTTGCCCACATCATGGTTTTGAAACATGGAGATTGGTTTCACATTTTTATGAAGGTTTAACACCTAGAGATAGGCAAATGGTTGAATTGATGTGCAATGGAACCTTTGAAGATAAAGACCCTAATGAAGTAATGGAGTACCTAGACTTGCTAGCCAAAAATGCTCAAAATTGGGACACCACAGGTACTTATGAGGCACCAGGTAAAACTCAACCTCATACATCTAGTGGAGGTATGCACAACCTTAGGGAAGATCATGACCTCCAAGCCAAGTTTGCATCTTTAGCTAGAAAAGTCGAAGCACTTGAATTGAAAAAGAGTGGTCAATTAAAATCTGTTCAAGAGATTGTGTGTCAAATCTGTGAAACCAAGGAACACTCAACAAATGATTGTCCAACTTTGCCTTCTTTTAAGGAATGCCTCCATGAACAAGCCCATGCTTTAAACAGTTTCCAAAGGCCCAACCATAACCCATACTCACAAACGTATAACCCTGGTTGGAGAAATCACCCAAATTTCAGTTGGAAGAGTGATAGCAACAATGCACAAACTTCACAGCCACCATTTCAAGCATACCATAATTTCCAAAATTCTCATGGATATGCACCTCCTTATGCTCCACCTCCTAGAAGAAATTTTGAGGAAACATTGCATGCATTCATTGAAAAGCAGGAGACAATCAACACTCAACTTGCTCAAAGCATGACAGATTTTAAAGATGCTCTTGCAAAATTAACATCTGCTCTCAGTTTCCAAGAGAAAGGTAAGTTTCCTTCTCAACCACAGCAAAATCCAAAGGGACAATACAATGCAAATGCAAGTAGTTCTGGAAGCCAACACACGGATCAAGTCAAATCAGTCATCACTCTTCGTAGTGGTAAGGTTATTGAAAAACCCATTCTTGAACCTTGTGAGAAAGATGATGAGTCTATCTCTAAGGGTAAGGAAGGGGTTGAACCTGAACATTGCAAAGAAAAGGCTGATTCCCCGCCAGCACTTCCATTTCCTCATGCCATGACCAAACAAAGGAAAGTCAATCACAACTCTGAAATCTTTGAAACTTTCAAACAGGTAAGGATCAATATACCTTTGTTGGATGCTATTAAACAGGTTCCTTCCTATGCTAAATTTTTGAAAGATCTATGCACTGTGAAGAGAAAACTGAATGTGAAAAAGAAAGCCTTTTTAGCCGAACAAGTAAGTGCCATTCTTCAGAACAATAATGCTTTGAAATATAAAGACCCTGGTTGTCCTACAATTTATTGCTTTATTGGAGAACATAAAATTGAAAGAGCCTTACTTGATCTTGGAGCTAGTGTGAATTTACTTCCATATTCAGTTTTTCAAAGTCTCAATCTAGGTGAGTTAAAACCAACCTCTGTAACTCTTTTACTTGCTGACAGATCTGTAAAAGTTCCTAGAGGAATAGTTGAGGATGTGTTAGTACAAGTTGATAAATTCATTTACCCTGTAGATTTTGTTGTCTTGGACACGCAACCTGTTGAAGCATGTAATTCAATTCCTGTCATTTTAGGACGTCCATTTCTTGCCACTTCTAATGCATTGATTAATTGTAGGAATGGACTGATGAAGCTATCATTTGGAAACATGACATTGGAGATGAATATTTTCAACATTTACAAGCAACCTGGAGATGATAATGATTTACAGGAAGTGGACTTTATTGAAAAATTAGTTCATGATCAATTTCAAACCACTTCTATTGAAACTGAGATTGATAAATCTGATGATTTGCAAATGGCCTATTTTCAGGAAGAATCAAAGGCATGCAATTGGAGACCATAAATTGAAGAATTGCCACCACGATCAATTGAGCCCATACCTTCAAGTGTTCAACCACTAAAACCTGATTTGAAGCCGTTACCATTTAATCTCAAATACTCATTTTTGGGAGAGAATGAAACTTTTCCGGTAATAATCTCTTCCAAACTTAATGCACATCAAGAAGGTAAGTTATTACAGACTCTGAAAATGCACAAAAATGCATTAGGATGGACCATAGCTGACATAAAAGGAATTAGCCCTTTGATTTGCACACACAGGATTTATTTGGAGGAAAATGCTAAACCCTCTAGAGAAATGCAACGAAGGCTTAATCCTAATATGAAAGAAGTAGTGAAAAATGAAGTCATTAAGCTTCTAGATAATGAAATCATTTATCCTATTTCTGACAGCAAATGGGTAAGTCCTACCCAAGTTGTACCCAAGAAGTCTGGAGTCACTGTGGTAACAAATGAGAAAAATGAGTTAATTCCAACGAGAACTGTTACTGGTTGGCGCATGTGCATTGACTATAGGAAACTTAATTCAATTACTAGAAAAGATCATTTCCCTTTACCTTTCATGGATCAAATCCTAGAAAGAGTTGCAGGTCATGAATTTTATTGTTTCCTAGATGGCTATTCAGGTTACAATCAAATTGAAATTGCATTGGAAGATCAAGAGAAGACTACTTTCACATGTCCATTTGGTACTTTTGCATATCGAAGGATGCCTTTTGGATTATGTAATGCACCAGCCACGTTTCAAAGATGCATGCTTAGCATATTCAGTGATATGGTTGAACGTTTTCTTGAGATTTTTATGGATGATTTTTCTGTTTTTGGTGATTCATTTGATGATTGTTTGACTAACTTAGAAAAGGTTCTGAGCAGGTGTGAAGAGAAGAATCTTGTACTGAATTGGGAAAAATGTCACTTTATGGTAACAAACGGCATTGTACTTGGTCACATTGTTTCATCGAAAGGAATTGAGGTTGATAAATCTAAAATCGAGTTAATTGCCAACTTACCAACACCAAAATCTGTTAAGGATGTTAGATCATTCTTAGGACATGCTGGTTTTTACAGAAGGTTCATCAAAGATTTTAATGTAATATCTAAGCCTTTGAGTAACCTTCTAACAAAGGATAATATTTTTGAATGGACTGAACATTGTGAGGAAGCCTTTGTTAAACTTAAAAACTAGCTTACTTCTGCTCCTGTCATTCAACCTCCTGATTGGTCATTACCTTTTGAAATAATGTGTGATGCGAGTGATTATGCCGTGGGTGCTGTCTTGGGACAAAGAAAAGATAAGAAACCTTATGTGATTTACTATGCAAGTAAAACTTTAAATAGTGCTCAAATGAATTACACCACCACTGAAAAAGAATTACTTGCAGTAGTATTTGCTTGTGATAAATTCAGATCTTATCTTGTTGGCTCACCTGTTGTTGTTTTTAGTGATCATGCAGCATTGAAATATCTTCTTTCTAAGAAAGATTCTAAGGCTAGATTGGTGCGGTGGATTTTGTTACTTCAAGAATTTGATATCACAATCAAAGACAAGAAAGGCACCGAAAATGTTGTTGCAGATCATTTGTCAAGATTGACAATAGATTCGAAATCTGACATCACACCAATCGATGACTACTTTCCCGATGAATCTTTATTTTCTGTTTCTATGATGCCTTGGTTTGCTAATATTGTTAATTTTCTTGTTTCAGGACAATTGCCAGCTCATTGGAGTACCCAAGACAAAAGAAAGTTCTTGAACGAAGTGAAGAACTTTTATTGGGATGCCCCGTATTTGTTCAAATATTGTCCTGACCAAATATTTCGAAGATGCATTCCTGACAATGAGGTAAGTAGTGTCATTAAATTTTGTCATTCTGAGGCATGTGGGGGTCATTTTTCGTCAAAAAAGACAGCTGCAAAAATCTTGCAAAGTGTATTTTACTGGCCCACCATGTTCAAGGACTCACATGCATTCTGCAAGACTTGTGAAAATTGTCAAAAATTGGGATCTATTTCAAAACGTCACATGATGCCTTTAAATCCTATTCTTGTCATTGAGATCTTTGACTGTTGGGGTATAGATTTCATGGCCATTTCCTCCATCATTTGATTTCTTGTACATATTGGTCGTAGTAGATTATGTTTCAAAATGGATAGAGGCAATTCCAAGTCGAACCAATGATCACAAAACAGTAATAAAGTTTTTGAAAGAAAACATTTTAAGTCGATTTGGAATCCCTCGAGCCATGATAAGTGATGGTGGAACACACTTTTGCAACAAGCCATTTGAGTCTTTAATGAAGAAATATGGAATCACACATAAAGTTGCCACCCCTTATCACCCTCAGACAAGTGGACAAGTAGAGCTTGCTAATAGGGAGATCAAACAAATCTTGGAGAAAACAGTGAACCCTAATAGGAAAGACTGGTCTTTAAGACTTAATGATGCACTTTGGGCTTATCGAACTGCTTATAAAACATCATTAGGTATGTCACCTTATAGATTAGTCTATGGAAAACCTTGTCACTTGCTTGTGGAAATTGAACATAAAGCTTATTGGGCTATTACAGCTTTCAATTCAAGCATTGATGATGCTAGTCATCTGCGAAAATTGCAAATAAATGAGCTTGAGGAAATAAGAAATGTTGCACATGACAATTCGAAAATTCATAAAGCAAGAATTAAAGAGTTTCATGACAAGAAAATACTAAGAAAAACATTCAATGTTGGTCAAAAAGTCTTGCTTTATAATTCTCGACTCCATTTATTTCCTGGAAAACTAAGATCAAGATGGAGCGGTCCTTTTATTGTGAAACATGTGTATCCATATGGGGCCTGTGATATTGAGAATCCAAAGAATGGCAATGTTTTCAAGGTAAATGGGCATTATTTGAAAGTTTATTTTGATAATTTTTTGGTTGAAAATGACTCTATTGAATTGAGTGATCCTGTATATAAAGATTGATTCTTTTTCTCACATTGTTTTGTGTTTTGTTGTTTTGCTAGTCTCTCTTTCACCCCGGTCAAATGGCGGATAACGGTACTCCGTGACTTAAATCAGTTCTTTCAGTTTCCCAAATAACTGATATTTGTACATATTTGTATAATTCTTAGCTATTTCTCCCTTCTTTGAATCTCTTTTCTAATTCTCTTTTAAAAATGGACACCACTCTTGAAAAGTTGAAAAGGTATTTTCCCGCTTTGCCTCCAAATGCGATTAATAAAATTTACCATGCTAAGGTGTGCAAGATTGAGGTTGTTAATGAATCATGGAATTCCTGAAGATATTCGTTGGTTAATTGAAGCAAAGGTTCGATTATCAGATGAGTCGTCCAATTCTTTCATTTCACACATGCCTGGAACAGGTAAAAGCACTTTTGCAAAGAAACGTCGTGCAAAACGACTGAAAGTCTGTCACAGATGTGCCAGATGGACTTGTAATACGACATGTCGTTCTTTAGGAATGGTATTTGTAAACCGTGAAGATAAGATACAATTCATTAAGGATGGCCTGAGTAATGGGTCTTTAGATAATCTTTTGTTGACCCTTGAGACGCATCCTAGTGGAGATGTGCATCGTGTAATTCATGATTTATGGCCACAATTCCATAAAGAACATGATCGACTTAGTCTTGGGAATCTGACTAAAAAAGACCCTGTTTGCCAGTTTTTAAGAAAATTGGATGGGAAGCCTATCCCCGACCCATAGAGGACGTTTAAGTCGTTCTTGGACGTAAAACCAAGGGAAGATGTGAGCCACAATCACAACTACCTGTACATACATGCTTTTTCAAAATAAATAATTAATAAAGAGAGAGAAAGAGAGAGAGAGTTTGTAAGACTACAGCTGGCCTACATATAGGTGGTATGATTGCATTTTCACTTTTTCATCTATAAATTCTTCTCTTCCTTCCTTTCATTTCTACTCATCCCATACATTCATCAAATATAGAAGTGTGTAGAAATGGCAGGTTCCTCAAGTCATCAGATAAGAAATATTTGTGTTTTCGGTGGATCCAGTTCTGGGAAAGAAAAAGAGTTTTTAGAATCAGCAAATCATCTTGGTCGGGTACTAGCTGAGAGAAAGATTCATTTAGTGTATGGGGGAGGCAGCCTTGGGTTAATGGGAGGTGTGTCAATGGCTGCATTTTTAGGAGGCAGTCAAGTTTTGGGGGTTGTCCCCAAAGCTTTAGCAAATGGGGACATCATTGGAAAAACAATTGGAGAGGAACTACAGGTCCCAACAATGTCTGACCGACTGAATACCATGTTTAGCCATGCTGATGCCTTCATTGCCTTACCAGGTGGTTTGGGCACATTGGAAGAAATCTTTCATATTTCATCTTGGGCCCAACTGCATATTCACCATAAACCTATAGGTTTGTTAAATGTTAATGGTTTTTATGATAAGTTGCTGTCTTTCCTTGATCAAGCTGTGGAACAGGAATTTCTAACATTTTCGGCACGACAAATCATAATATCTACTGCTACTGCTGAACAATTGATTGACCAACTACAATCTTTCATCCCTATCATTGATCCCTGCATGAGTCGCCTCGATTGGTCAACTAAGGAAAGCCGTAAAAAGCTTAGATTAGATTTGAGCCTTCATCTGTGAAACCTTGTGTCTTTTGGTTTTATTAATAGCATATTATTTTGTTTTGTTATTTCTTATGTTTGTTTAAGTGTGTTTCAGGTTTGTCATTGTTCGTTGTTTCAGGTGATGTCTTCTATACTCTATCTTTCTACCTTAGGACATTGAGGACAATGTCTCGTTTTGGTTGGGGGGAGAGGGTAGTACTTAAAAAAAAAAAAAAACTAACTTGTTAACTGTTTTTGCTATTATTAAAACCATTTGACAAAATTGTTATTAGGATGGCAGAGTATGGAATCAATTTTATTGACTCTAGAGACGCATCTTAGTAAGTTTCATTACCAAGGTCTATCATAATACTTCTTGAAATATTCAGGTTTACAAACTCTCACATTGTTATCACTTGATTCTGCTCATATACTCATTTAACAAGTATTATTAAACCTTCATTTTCACACACACACTTTAACATATGATTGTGGGTTGCACATTGGATTATTACATTAATTATGTTCTTTTGTTGAAGGTAACAACTAAGGGAAAGGGATAGTATATAATTTGCAAAAAAAAATATAAAAAAAAATGATTGTATTGATGATAATAAAACGTGGATAAGTTTGGTTTCGTAGCCTCCCTAACCTAAGCAATTAAGCCCGAAGGGGTGTTTTAACACCTAATACCCTAAAGTCAACTGACTTGGGAGCTATTGGCCCAAAGCTTGTTACATGGGTTAAGAAGAAAAGCTTAAGGGAATCAAACATTACACTATCTACGTATCAGTATCTGCAACCCGAGTTGTTAAGCTCGTAGGGGTGTCTCAACACCTAATGCCCTAAGACCAACTGGTCTGGGAGTCATTAGCCTAAAACTCGTTACATGGGTTAAAGATACATTGTGTTTTAAGTTGTATGTGTATATAAATAAAAAGGAAAAATAAAAGAAAAAAAAAGAAAAAAAAATCCCAACCCAAGGAAGTTCACCTTAAACATTTGAACATAATATTGTTTTCTTCCAACAAAAGCCCCATCATCTATGTTTTCATTGAGCACACAAAAAGAAGGTTTATTAATATCTTGTTTAAGAAGTATGAAGCAGGAATATAAATTTAATGAGAGTTTGTTTATCTGGATAGATTAATGGAAGTTGAATGATGAATACCTTGCTTTGTGGAATTTGCAAATTGTTTCTCTATTTTAACGCTTAAGATTACTAGGGACTAGTAATAAGCTGGTTGGGGGTGTGATTAGTACTTAAAAGTGCATGTTTATCAAGGTTTTATATCATCATTTTGCACTTGAAGTATCAATAACTCCTTAACTAAATCATGTTTTATAATAACAAGTTTGATACTATAAGATACCTTAATTTATGGTAAATGCTCATCTTATATGCAGGCCTATCACATAAATAAAAGGATTGATTGATGAGTTTAAGTATTGAAAGTGAAAGGACAAAGAGATGGCCAAACTTAGAAAGAGATGTCGGTGCAGTCCAAATTGGAACATTGCTCG
This sequence comes from Populus alba x Populus glandulosa, assembly GCA_033617975.1. NCBI lineage: Eukaryota > Viridiplantae > Streptophyta > Magnoliopsida > Malpighiales > Salicaceae > Populus > Populus alba x Populus glandulosa. The sequence goes on from CM066157.1 coordinate 6,616,113, forward strand.
GTAATTGGATCATATCTGGAGCTCTAGATTTCGGATTTAGGTCCATTTTATATGGATGAAAAGGTAAAACAAAGGCCTACAACTTTCATGGGAGCCCAAGATTTGAAAAGGTCGTTTTGAAGTCCAAATTGAAGGAACAACGAAGAAGTCCGAAGTTGTCCTGCAGCCCAAACACTATTTAGTGTTTAGCCCATATCTTGAGTTCTAGAAGTCCAAATGACCTCATCTTTTTTTTTGTTGGAAAGCTGAGACAATTTCCTAGAACATTCCTAAGGATTCTGGGCAAATTATGATGTTAGCAATGACGTCTTGACCAGACAAGAAGATAAGGATTGTTATCAAGTCAAGATGTGGCCACCCACTCATCAATTAGTCAACAAATCAATAGTTCTAAATTTTGGCCTATAAAAGGAGGCACTTTCCATGTATTGAGGCATCTTGGTGTTCAGATCAAGATCATGCTCTTGCTTTCTCTCTTTGTATTACTTATGTTTTGCTTTCATTAATATCAAGTTTATGCACTTCATTTCCTTTCCTTTACTTAGTTAACTTCTTTCTCATTTATGTTCTTATCTTGTTCATTTATGTTTCTTTCTTTCATTATGTTTAGCTAAGTTAATTATGTCGAGGTGAAAAGGGTACACTAATGGTGTAAGAATAAGTATAATATAAACTTAACATGGACCTTAACATTGGATACTAACATGTTTTATATTTGTTATCTTGTTTACTTTTAATACTTTGCTTGTTAAATGGTTAATCTAGATTTATGTTGTATAACACTTGGTATAACAAATACTTGGCACTTTCATAGCCCATACTGTATGGTATAACCGACACCTGAGCTATGAAAGGAACTTGATTTGTTGTTAACATAAGTTATAATCATGAATGCCTGCCAACATTTACAAGTATTAGCTTTATTCAAATAAGATAACTAATGTAATCATGTTAACAATTTATAATCTGATTGGAACCTCCTTTATGTGTGGTTTCCAATTGAGTAATAAAAGTTTATATTATACTTGTTTGAAGTACCATTAGTGGATCCTCTAACCTTGACATTTGTTTTTATTATTGTTTAATCCTTACGTTAATCTTTCATCTCAAAGTTCTCATTAATTTCTTCATCTTCTGCTTTTATTATTATTATTATTGTTATTATTATTATTATTTACATTCTGTTTATATTATATAATATATATCTTTGATCTTTTCATAAACTCAGTATATAGGCTGGAAACCTGTGACCCGATCTTTTAGATCATTCTCAGGTATAACAACGCCACGTACTGAGTATTATTAGTGTTGTTATTATTGTTATTATTATTGTTATTGTTGTGTTGTTATTTATAATTTATACAATTAAACTCTCTGTGGTTCGACCCCGGTCTTGCCGGGTTATTTATTACTTCGACACTCCTGCACTTGGGAAAAGACATCAAGCTTTTGGTCGTGTCAGAGACAAAGTAAAGAAAAATGGATCCTTAGATTAAAAGAATGATTGTAGACCATTTGATTAAAAAAATGGATTGTTTGGTGAGAGGGTTCTAAATTTCAAACTGGTCCTCTCATTTCCACAATTATAATTAGATCACTAAAAAATAAATGCATTTTTCTTTTTCCTTTTCTTTCTCTCTTTTTTATTATTTAAAATTCTTTAAAAAAGATACCGAAAACAACGCAAATGCATCAAGAACGTATTTTTTAGGTTTTTTGTTTACTATTTTTTGTTTTTCTAAAAACAAAATTCAAAAATAAGGTAAAAACATTAGGTAGAAATAAGGATGATAAATTGGCTAATGATCATCAATAGATCATAAAATGATTTTATCACTTTGGATTAATATTTCTTGTAGAATATAAGGTTGTAATAATAGGCTTAGAAATACAAATAAAATCCAGGAGAGGTTTATTATTTATTATCAACCAATTATATGGAGAATATAGGTGTATACACTCTAACCTAATTTTATGCCATAATGTAGTCATAAATTTTTTAAAAGTTATAATCTTATTTTTTTTTTAGTGGGAGGAAACAATTTATAAGTCGATGACTTAGCTCAACATGAATTGGGGTACAAGATGCCTTAAATAGTCGTGGCATTATCTCTGACAAAATCTCTAATTGATCATCCATAAGTGATATCCAATAGAATTGTAATGACAAACAAAGTAATGTAGATTCTGTGGTAAAAAATGATAAAGATAATAACAATAGAATTGTTGCTAAATTTCAAATAAGTACAAGCAAATCATCTTAATGATACTATCTCTTGATCCATGTAAGGATTAAAGAGATGATTTTATAACTTTTTTGCAAGATCATTCACATAAAATTTAAGGTCTTTCAAAATAAAAGTAGTTAATTATATATTTCTAATAGATATATCATACAAAAGATATAAAACTAAAAAAAAAAATTGTATGCTTAAGACTAAAAGAAGTTTTTTTAGTCGTGTTTGAGGTTCATGAAGGATTTTATGGAGCTCACTAATCTAACAATAAAATGAGGTGGCTTATCATGAACTATGGCTTTCATTGGCCAAACATAACCAATGATTGTGTTAGTTATGTAAAAAAATGCCAAGAATGTCATCAGTTTGATTCAATCCAACACGTACCTCCTGATGAACTCAGTGAAATGGTCAAACAATGATCATTTAAAGGTTGGACAATGGATATTATTGGCAAGATACATTCTCCATCAAGTGGACATAACTACATCTTAGTTGTCACCGATTACTTCAACAAGTGAGTTGAAGCTTTCCTTATTAATTAATTAATTGAGAAATATTTATCATTAAAGAATAGATCATCCATAAATTTGAACTCCTAAAAACTATAATCATTAACCAATAATCAATGTTCTTAATATGAATCAATTCATAAAGGATTATGGATTAAAAATAGTCCACTATACTCCTTATTATGTTCAAGCCAATATATAAGCAAACTCAACCAATAAAGTTATGATCCTTAACATTTTGAAAGCTGGTAAAAAATAATTTTGAAGCTTGACATTATATTTTGTTAACAGTACTATGAACATATAAGACTTCATATAATACTATTTTAGGGACCTTACTGTTTACCCTAACATATGGTTATGATGATAGTTTAACTATAAAGCTCAAATTACAATCACTTATAAGGATTGCATGATGTAACATGGATGGTTTTGATTATCAATCAACCATGGTAGTTGAGTATGAGGTAAGATTATATGCAATAGATCATTTGTTAGCACATAAGAGAAAGGTTGAAAGGGTATATGACAAACATGTTTGATCAACATATTTCTTAGAAAAAGATTATATGGAAGGTCATACTCCCAATTAGCTATAAGAATTTTAAATATGGTAAATGGTCCCCTGTCTAGGAAGTTATAAAAGGAGGTGTTTATTACCTAGTAAACCAGGATAAGAAACTAAACTATTGATTGATCATTGATCAAACCCTTACTAGAATACCATGCTATAAGATAGAGTTCTTAAAAGAACTAAATGGAGTGTTTTATGGTTATGATCTCCAAGTCGATCATTCAATTCCTTCAAGAACACTATCTTTTAGCATGGTCTTAAGATTTTATGCTTGTATTTGACAGAAAATTTTAGCAACAATTTTGTTTAACTGTCTTTTTCATTTTCAATTATAAAATCTACAATGCTCTATTTGTTATGACATTCATGTTAGATATCAATTATGGTTGATCAATCAATGATTTTGACAAAGATAATGTCATAATTATTGAAGGTTGTCTTGTATCATTATCCATGTTGAGCCAAGTCATTAGTTTTTATCTTATTTTTTTCATATTGAAAAACAAAAACTAGAGTATAAAACATTTTAATAAGGTTTTTGGCCATAGTATGGTATGGATTTTGGGCAGGGTGTTCATGTAAACCCTTGAAGACTTCGTTGAGTAATGAAAACTTGGGATGAAAATAGATAAATAAATGGCGGAAATAAAGATGCATATGATGTGTAAATGGAGGGGATACCATTCATAAGTAAATTTAAAGGTATTTATAAAGTTAAAATAAGGACTAATAAATTTAGTTTAAAATTCATAATGTTGGTAAATTTAGTTTACAATTCACAACGTTGATGAAATTGGTAATGAGTTTGGACGGATAGAAGAATTAAAAAATTTTAAAATAAATATGTTTTGAGAATGAAGAATTATAATGAAAATGAAGAATAAAAATTAAAAAATAATTACATGAAAAAATATTGGTGTAAACCTTAATTGAAAATCGGTAACGTTATCGTGAAACTGTAATAAGTTTGTAAGAGAAATAAATGATAGAAAGAAAAAATAAGTTTATTTTATAATAAGGAGCGCATCCCAAGGATTTAGTGTAATAATTGATACGATCCATGTAAGGATGGAACATGAAAATTTAGATTTTTGTTTTTTATGTAAAATCAATTATTGACCAGTTTTACACTATCAAAAATAACTCTAATCCTAATGTCATATTAAGCTAGAATTTTACGTGAAGTCTCCTGAAATATTGGTCTACCATGGGTTACAATTCCAAATCAATCAAAGTTCAAAAAAGCCATACAAAATTACCAGTGGCTGAAAACAACACGTGGACAATAAGTGATTAGTACTTAAAAGTGCATGTTTATCAAGGTTTTATATCATCATTTTGCACTTGAAGTATCAATAACTCCTTAACTAAAGCATGTTTTATAATAACAAGTTTGATATTATAAGATACCTTAATTTATGGTAAATGCTCATTTTAAATGCAGGACTATCACATAAATAAAATGATTGATTGATGAGTTTAAGCATTGAAAGTGAAAGGACAAAGAGATGGCCAAACTTAGAAAAGAGATGTCGGTGCAGTCCAAACCGGAACATTGCTCGGTAATTGGATCATATCTGGAGCTCTAGATTTCGGATTTAGGTCCACTTTATATGGATGGAAAGGTAAGACAAAGGCCTACAACTTTCATGAGGAGCCCAAGATTTGAAAAGGTCGTTTTGAAGTCCAAATTGAAGGAACAACGAAGAAGTCCGAAGCTGTCCTGCAGCCCAAACACTATTTAGTGTTCAGCCCATATCTTGAGTTCTAGAAGTCCAAATGACCTCATCTTTTTTTTGTTGGAAAGCTGAGACAATTTCCTAGAACATTCCTGAGGATTCTGGGCAAATTATGATGTTAGCAATGACGTCTTGACCAGACAAGAAGATAAGGATTGTTATCTAGTCAAGATGTGGCCACCCACTCATCAATTAGTCAACAAATCAATAGTTCCAAATTTTGGCCTATAAAAGGAGGCACTTACCATGTATTGAGGCATCTTGGTGTTCAGATCAAGATCATGCTATTGCTTTCTCTCTTTGTATTGCTTATGTCTTGCTTTTATTAATATCAAGTTTATGCACTTCATTTCCTTTCCTTTACTTAGTTAACCTCTTTCTCATTTATGTTCTTATCTTGTTCATTTATGTTTCTTTCTTTCATTATGTTCAGCTAAGTTAATTATGTCAAGGTGAAAAGGGTACACTAATGGTGTAAGAATAAGTATAATATAAACTTACATGGACCTTAACGTTAGATACTAACATGTTTTATATTTGTTATCTTGTTCACTTTTAATACTTTGCTTGTTAAATGGTTGATCTAGATTTATGTTGTATAATATTTGGTACAACAAATACTTGGCACTTTCATAGCCCATACTGTATGGTTTAACCGACACCTGAGCTATGAAAGGTACTTGATTTGTTGTTAACATAAGTTATAATCATGAATGCCTGCCAACATTTACAAGTATTAGCTTTATTCGAATAAGATAATTAATGTAATCATGTTAACAATTTATAATCTGATTGGAACCTCCTTTATGTGTGGTTTCCAATTGAGTAATAAGAGTTTATATTATACTTGTTTGAAGTACCATTAGTGGATCCTCTAACCTTGACATTTGTCTTTATCATTGTTTAATCCTTACGTTAATCTTTCATCTCAAAATTCTCATTAATTTCTTCATCTTCTGCTTTTATTATTGTTATTATTATTATTATTACTTACATTCTGTTTATATTATATAATATATATCTTTGATCTTTTCATAAACTCAGTATATAGGCTGGAAACCTGTGACCCGATCTTTTAGATCATTCTCAGGTATAACAACGCCACGTACTGAGTATTATTATTGTTGTTATTGTTATTGTTGTTGTTGTTGTTGTATTGTTATTTATAATTTATACAATTAACCTCTCTGTGGTTCGACCCCGGTCTTGCCGGGTTATTTATTACTTCGACACTCCTGCACTTGGGAAAAGACATCAATCTTTTGGTCGTGTCAAGTTTTTGGCGCCGTTGCCGGGGAGGTAAATTCTTGTATAAATTATAATATTTATTTTATCTTCTCTTTTCATTTTTCATTTTATTTAACTTTTGTTTCTTTTTCTTCTCTTTTATTTTCTTCCTTTTAATTCTCTTCTTACACGTGCATGAGAGTTTGGTCACGTACATTAAGTGGTAGACTTTGTAGGGTATCCTCATCATTTTCAGAAAATATGGCCGAAGAAGATAATCAATCACTTCATAATGAGAATAATGAGAATAACCGTATGAGAACACTTAGAGACCACATGAATCCCACAAGAACAAGTGCACCCTCATGCATAGTTTTCCCTCCTGATGCATCTCATTTTAATTTTAAGCCAGGCATTATTCAACTTTTACCATCTTTTCATGGCTTAGACTTAGAAAATCCATACTTGCATTTAAGGGAATTTGAGGAGGTCTGTAATACCTATAATGACTCAAATTGTAGCATGAACACCATTCGATTAAAGCTTTTTCCTTTTTCATTAAAAGATAAAGCTAAAACATGGCTACAAAATTTGAGACCAGGATCCATTCGTGCTTGGGATGATATGCAACAACAATTTTTAAAGAAGTTTTTTCCGTCTCACAGAACAAACTCTTTCAAAAGACAAATCATCACTTTCACTCAAAAGCCAGGAGAAACATTTTACCAATGTTGGGATAGGTATCGAGATTTGCTTAATACTTGCCCACATCATGGTTTTGAAACATGGAGATTGGTTTCACATTTTTATGAAGGTTTAACACCTAGAGATAGGCAAATGGTTGAATTGATGTGCAATGGAACCTTTGAAGATAAAGACCCTAATGAAGCAATGGAGTACCTAGACTTGCTAGCCGAAAATGCTCAAAATTGGGACACCACAGGTACTTATGAGGCACCAGGTAAAACTCAACCTCATACATCTAGTGGAGGTATGCACAACCTTAGGGAAGATCATGATCTCCAAGCCAAGTTTGCATCTTTAGCTAGAAAAGTCGAGGCACTAGAATTGAAAAAGAGTGGTCAATTAAAATCAATTCAAGACATTGTGTGTCAAATCTGTGAAACAAATGAGCATGCAACCAATGATTGTCCAACTTTACCTTCTTTTAAGGAATGCCTCCATGAACAAGCCAATGCTCTAAACAGTTTCCAAAGACCCAACCATAACCCATACTCACAAACGTATAACCCTGGTTGGAGAAATCACCCAAATTTCAGTTGGAAGAGTGATAGCAACAATGCACAAACTTCACATCCACCGTTTCAAGCACACCATAATTTCCAAAATTCTCATGGATATGCACCTCCTTATGCTCCACCTCCTAGAAGAAATTTTGAGGAAACATTGCATGCATTCATTGAAAAGCAGGAGACAATCAACACTCAACTTGCTCAAAGCATGACCGATTTTAAAGATGCTCTTACAAAATTAACATCTACTCTCAGTTTCCAAGAGAAAGGTAAGTTTCCTTCTCAACCACAGCAAAATCCAAAGGGGCAATACAATGCAAATGCAAGTAGTTCTGGAAGCCAACACATGGATCAAGTCAAATCAGTCATCACTCTTCGTAGTGGTAAGGTTATTGAAAAACCTATTCTTGAACCTTGTGAGAAAGATGATGAGTCTATCTCTGAGGGTAAGGAAGGGGTTGAACCTGAACATTGCAAAGAAAAGGCTGATTCCCCGCCAGCACTTCCATTTCCTCATGCCATGACCAAACAAAGGAAAGTCAATCACAACTCTGAAATCTTTGAAACTTTCAAACAGGTAAGGATCAATATACCTTTGTTGGATGCTATTAAACAGGTTCCTTCCTATGCTAAATTTTTGAAAGATCTATGCACTGTGAAGAGAAAACTGAATGTGAAAAAGAAAGCCTTTTTAGCCGAACAAGTAAGTGCCATTCTTCAGAACAATAATGCTTTGAAATATAAAGACCCTGGTTGTCCTACAATTTCTTGCTTTATTGGAGAACATAAAATTGAAAGAGCCTTACTTGATCTTGGAGCTAGTGTGAATTTACTTCCATATTCAGTTTTTCAGAGTCTCAATCTAGGTGAGTTAAAACCAACCTCTGTAACTCTTTTACTCGCCGATAGATCTGTAAAAGTGCCTAGAGGAATAATTGAAGATGTGTTAGTACAAGTTGATAAATTCATTTATCCTGTGGATTTTGTTGTCTTGGACACGCAACCTGTTGAAGCATGTAATTCAATTCCTGTCATTTTAGGACGTCCATTTCTTGCCACTTCTAATGCATTGATTAATTGTAGGAATGGACTGATGAAGCTATCATTTGGAAACATGACATTGGAGATGAATATTTTCAACATTTACAAGCAACCTGGAGATGATAATGATTTACAGGAAGTGGACTTTATTGAAAAATTAGTTCATGATCAATTTCAAACCACTTCTAGTGAAACTGAGATTGATGAATATGATGATTTGCAAATGGTCTACTTTCAGGAATCAAAGGCATGCAATTGGAGACCACAAATTGAAGAATTGCCACCACGATCAATTGAGCCCATACCTTCAAGTGTTCAACCACCAAAACCTGAATTGAAGCCGTTACCATTTAATCTCAAATACTCATTTTTGGGAGAAAATGAAACTTTTCCGGTAATAATCTCTTCCAAACTTAATGCGCATCAAGAAGGTAAGTTATTACAGACTCTAAAAATGCACAAAAATGCATTAGGATGGACCATAGCTGACATAAAAGGAATTAGCCCTTTGATTTGCACACACAGGATTTATTTGGAGGAAAATGCTAAACCCTCTAGAGAAATGCAACGAAGGCTTAATCCTAATATGAAAGAAGTAGTGAAAAATGAAGTCATTAAGCTTCTAGATAATGGAATCATTTATCCTATTTCTGACAGCAAATGGGTAAGTCCTACCCAAGTTGTACCCAAAAAGTCTGGAGTCACTGTGATAACAAATGAGAAAAATGAGTTAATTCCAACTAGGACTGTTACGGGTTGGCGCATGTGCATTGACTATAGGAAACTTAATTCAATGACTAGAAAAGATCATTTCCCTTTACCTTTCATGGACCAAATCCTAGAAAGAGTTGCAGGTCATGAATTTTATTGTTTCCTAGATGGTTATTCAGGTTACAATCAAATTGAAATTGCATTGGAAGATCAAGAGAAGACTACTTTCACATGTCCATTTGGTACTTTTGCATATCGAAGGATGCCTTTTGGATTATGTAATGCACCAGCCACGTTTCAAAGATGCATGCTTAGCATATTCAGTGATATGGTTGAACGTTTTCTTGAAATTTTTATGGATGATTTTTCTGTTTTTGGTGATTCATTTGATGATTGTTTGACTAACTTAGAAAAGGTTTTGAGCAGGTGTGAAGAGAAGAATCTTGTACTGAATTGGGAAAAATGTCACTTTATGGTAACAAACGGCATTGTACTTGGTCACATTGTTTCATCGAAAGGAATTGAGGTTGATAAATCTAAAATCGAGTTAATTGCCAACTTACCAACACCAAAATCTGTTAAAGATGTTAGATCATTCTTAGGACATGCTGGTTTTTACAGAAGGTTCATCAAAGATTTTAGTGTAATATCTAAGCCCTTGAGTAACCTTCTAACAAAGGATAATATTTTTGAATGGACTGAACATTGTGAGGAAGCCTTTGTTAAACTTAAAAACTTGCTTACTTCTGCTCCTGTCATTCAACCTCCTGATTGGTCATTACCTTTTGAAATAATGTGTGACGCTAGTGATTATGCCGTGGGTGCTGTCTTGGGACAAAGGAAAGATAAGAAACCTTATGTGATTTACTATGCAAGTAAAACTTTAAATAGTGCTCAAATGAATTACACCACCACTGAAAAAGAATTACTTGCAGTAGTATTTGCATGTGACAAGTTCAGATCTTATCTTGTTGGCTCACCTGTTGTTGTTTTTAGTGATCATGCAGCATTGAAATATCTTCTCTCTAAGAAAGAGTCTAAGGCTAGATTGGTGCGGTGGATTTTGTTACTTCAAGAATTTGATATCACAATCAAAGACAAGAAAGGCACCGAAAATGTTGTCGCGGATCATTTGTCAAGATTGACAACCGATTCGAGATCTGACATTACACCAATCGATGACTACTTTCCTGATGAATCTTTATTTTCTGTCTCTACGATGCCTTGGTTTGCTAATATTGTTAATTTTCTTGTTTCAGGACAATTGCCAGCTCATTGGAGTACCCAAGACAAAAGAAAGTTCTTGAACGAAGTGAAGAACTTTTATTGGGATGACCCTTATTTATTCAAATATTGTCCTGATCAAATATTTCGAAGATGCATTCCTGACAATGAGGTAAGTAGTGTCATTAAATTTTGTCATTCTGAGGCATGTGGGGGTCATTTCTCATCAAGAAAGACAACTGCAAAAATCTTACAAAGTGGATTTTACTGGCCCACCATGTTCAAAGACTCACATGCATTTTGTAAGATTTGTGAAAATTGTCAAAAGTTGGGATCTATTTCGAAACGTCACATGATGCCTTTAAATCCTATTCTTGTCATTGAGATCTTTGACTGTTGGGGTATAGATTTCATGGGTCCATTTCCTCCATCATTTGGTTTCTTGTACATATTGGTCGCAGTAGATTATGTTTCAAAATGGATAGAGGCAATTCCAAGTCGAACCAATGATCACAAAACAGTGATAAAGTTTTTGAAAGAAAACATTTTAAGTCGATTTGGAATCCCTCGAGCCATGATAAGTGACGGTGGAACACACTTTTGCAACAAGCCATTTGAGTCTTTAATGAAGAAATATGGAATCACACATAAAGTTGCCACCCCTTATCACCCTCAGACAAGTGGACAAGTAGAGCTTGCTAATAGGGAGATCAAACAGATCTTAGAGAAAACAGTGAACCCTAATAGGAAAGACTGGTCTTTAAGACTTAATGATGCACTTTGGGCTTATCGAACTGCTTATAAAACATCATTAGGTATGTCACCTTATAGACTAGTCTATGGAAAACCTTGTCACTTGCCTGTGGAAATTGAACATAAAGCTTATTGGGCTATTAAAGCTTTCAATTCAAGCCTTGATGATGCTAGTCAGCTGCGAAAATTGCAAATAAATGAGCTTGAGGAAATAAGAAATGATGCATATGACAATTCGAAAATTCATAAAGCAAGAATTAAAGAGTTTCATGACAAGAAAATACTGAGAAAAACATTCAATGTTGGTCAAAAAGTCTTGCTTTATAATTCTCGACTCCATTTATTTCCTGGAAAACTAAGATCAAGATGGAGTGGTCCTTTTATTGTGAAACATGTGTATCCATATGGGGCCTGTGATATTGAGAATCCAAAGAATGGCAATGTTTTCAAGGTAAATGGGCATCGTTTGAAAGTTTATTTTGACAATTTTTCGGTTGATAATGACTCTATTGAATTGAGTGATCCTGTATATAAAGATTGATTCTTTTTCTCACATTGTTTTGTGTTTTGTTGTATCTATTGTTTTGCTAGTCTCTCTTTCACCCCGGTCAAATGGCGGATAACGGTACTCCGTGACTTAAATCGGTTCTTTCAGTTTCCCAAATAACTGATATTTGTATATATTTGTACAATTCTTAGCTCTTTCTCCCTTCTTTGAATCTCTTCTCTAATTCTCTTTTGAAAATGGACACCACTCTTGAAAAGTTGAAAAGGTATTTTCCCGCTTTGCCTCCAAATGCGATTAATAAAATTTACCGTGCTAGGTGTGCAAGATTGAGGTTATTAATGAATCATGAAATTCCTGAAGATATTCGCTGGCTAATTGAAGCAAAGGTCCGCTTATCAGGTGAGTCCTCCAATTCTTTCATTTCACACATGCCTGGAACAGGTAAAAGCACTTTTGCAAAGAAACGTCGTGCAAAACGACTAAAAGTCTGTCACAGATGTGCCAGATGGACTTGTAATGCGACATGTCGTTCTTTAGGAATGGTATCTGTAAACCGTGAAGATAAGATACAATTCATTAAGGATGGCCTGAGTAAGGGGTCTTTAGATAATCTTTTGTTGACCCTTGAGACGCATCCTAGTGGAGATGTGCATCGTGTAATTCATGATTTATGGCCACAATTCCATAAAGAACATGATCGTCTTAGTCTTAGGAATCTGACTAAAAAAGACCCTGTTTGCCAGTTTTTAAGAAAACTGGATGGGAAGCCTATCCCCGACCCATAGAGGGCGTTTAAGCCGTTCTTGGACGTAAAACCAAGGGAAGATGTGAGCCACAATCACAACTACCTGTACATACATGCTTTTTCAAAATAAATAATTAATAAAGAGAGAAAGAGAGAGAAAGGGAGAGTTTGTAAGACTACAGCTGGCCTACATATAGGTGGTATCATTGCATTTTCACTTTTTCATCTATAAATTCTTCTCTTCCTTCCCTTCATTTCTACTCATCCCATACATTCATCAAATATAGAAGTGTGTAGAAATGGCAGGTTCCTCAAGTCATCAGATAAGAAATATTTGTGTTTTCGATGGATCCAGTTCTGGGAAAGAAAAAGAGTTTTTAGAATCAGCAAATCATCTTGGTCGGGTACTAGCTGAGAGAAAGATTCATTTAGTGTATGGGGGAGGTAGCCTTGGGTTAATGGGAGGTGTGTCAATGGCTACATTTTTAGGAGGCAGTCAAGTTTTGGGGGTTGTCCCCAAAGCTTTAGCAACTGGGGACATCATTGGAAAAACAATTGGAGAGGAACTACAGGTCCCAACAATGTCTGACCGACTGAATACCATGTTTAGCCATGCTGATGCCTTCATTGCCTTACCAGGTGGTTTGGGCACATTGGAAGAAATCTTTCATATTTCATCTTGGGCCCAACTGCACATTCACCATAAACCTATAGGTTTGTTAAATGTTAATGGTTTTTATGATAAGTTGCTGTCTTTCCTTGATCAAGCTGTGGAACAGGAATTTCTAACATCTTCGGCACGACAAATCATAATCTCTGCTGCTACTGCTGAACAATTGATTGACCAACTACAATCTTTCATCCCTATCATTGATCCCTGCATGAGTCGCCTAGATTGGTCAACTAAGGACAGCCGTAAAAAGCTTAGATTAGATTTGAGCCTTCATCTGTGAAATCTTGTGTCTTTTGGTTTTATTAATAGCATATTATTTTGTTTTGTTACTTCTTATGTTTGTTTAAGTGTGTTTTAGGTTTGTCATTGTTCGATGTTTCAGGTGATGTCTTCTATACTCTATCTTTCTACCTTCGAACATTGAGGACAATGTCTCGTTTTGGTTGGGGGGAGAGGGTAGTAGTTTAAAAAAAAAAAAAAAATACTAACTTGCTAACTGTTTTTGCTATTATTAAAACCATTTGACAAAATTGTTATTAGGATGGCAGAGTATGGAATCAATTTTATTGACTCTAGAGACGCATCTTAGTAAGTTTCATTACCAAGGTCTATCATAATACTTCTTGAAATATTCAGGTTTACAAACTCTCACATTGTTATCACTTGATTCTGCTCCTATACTCATTTAACAAGTATTATTAAACCTTCATTTTCACACACACACTTTAACATATGATTGTGGGTTGCACATTGGATTATTACATTAATTATGTTCTTTTGTTGAAGGTAACAACTAAGGGAAAAGGATAGTATATAATTTGCAAAAAAAAAAAAAAAAAAAAAAAAAAAAAAAAAAAGATAGTATTGATGATAATAAAACGTGGATAAGTTTGGTTTCGTAGCCTCCCTAACCTAAGCAATTAAGCCCGAAGGGGTGTTTTAACACCTAATACCCTAAAGTCAACTGACTTGGGAGCTATTGGCCCAAAGCTTGTTACATGGGTTAAGGAGAAAAGCTTAAGGGAATCAAACATTGCACTATCTACGTATCAGTATCTGCAACCCGAGTTGTTAAGCTCGTAGGGGTGTCTCAACACCTAATGCCCTAAGATCAACTGGTCTGGGAGTCATTAGCCTAAAACTCGTTACATGGGTTAAAGATACATTGTGTTTTAAGTTGTATGTGTATTTAAAAAGAAAAAGAAAAAAAAGAAAAAAGAAAAAAATAATAATCCCAACCCAAGGAAGTTCACCTTAAACATTTGAACATAATATTGTTTTCTTCCAACAAAAGCCCCATCATCTATGTTTTCATTGAGCACACAAAAAGAAGGTTTATTAATATCTTGTTTACGAAGTATGAAGCAGGAATATAAATTTAATGAGAGTTTGTTTATCTGGATAGATTAATGGAAGTTGAATGATAAATGCCTTGCTTTGTGGAACTTGCAAATTGTTTCTCTATTTTAACGCTTTAGATTACTAGGGACTAGTAATAAGCTGGTTGGGGGGTGTGATTAGTACTTAAAAGTGCATGTTTATCAAGGTTTTATATCATCATTTTGCACTTGAAGTATCAATAACTCCTTAACTAAAGCATGTTTTATAATAACAAGTTTGATATTATAAGATACCTTAATTTATGGTAAATGCTCATTTTAAATGCAGGACTATCACATAAATAAAATGATTGATTGATGAGTTTAAGCATTGAAAGTGAAAGGACAAAGAGATGGCCAAACTTAGAAAAGAGATGTCGGTGCAGTCCAAACCGGAACATTGCTCGGTAATTGGATCATATCTGGAGCTCTAGATTTCGGATTTAGGTCCACTTTATATGGATGGAAAGGTAAGACAAAGGCCTACAACTTTCATGAGGAGCCCAAGATTTGAAAAGGTCGTTTTGAAGTCCAAATTGAAGGAACAACGAAGAAGTCCGAAGCTGTCCTGCAGCCCAAACACTATTTAGTGTTCAGCCCATATCTTGAGTTCTAGAAGTCCAAATGACCTCATCTTTTTTTTGTTGGAAAGCTGAGACAATTTCCTAGAACATTCCTGAGGATTCTGGGCAAATTATGATGTTAGCAATGACGTCTTGACCAGACAAGAAGATAAGGATTGTTATCTAGTCAAGATGTGGCCACCCACTCATCAATTAGTCAACAAATCAATAGTTCCAAATTTTGGCCTATAAAAGGAGGCACTTACCATGTATTGAGGCATCTTGGTGTTCAGATCAAGATCATGCTATTGCTTTCTCTCTTTGTATTGCTTATGTCTTGCTTTTATTAATATCAAGTTTATGCACTTCATTTCCTTTCCTTTACTTAGTTAACCTCTTTCTCATTTATGTTCTTATCTTGTTCATTTATGTTTCTTTCTTTCATTATGTTCAGCTAAGTTAATTATGTCAAGGTGAAAAGGGTACACTAATGGTGTAAGAATAAGTATAATATAAACTTACATGGACCTTAACGTTAGATACTAACATGTTTTATATTTGTTATCTTGTTCACTTTTAATACTTTGCTTGTTAAATGGTTGATCTAGATTTATGTTGTATAATATTTGGTACAACAAATACTTGGCACTTTCATAGCCCATACTGTATGGTTTAACCGACACCTGAGCTATGAAAGGTACTTGATTTGTTGTTAACATAAGTTATAATCATGAATGCCTGCCAACATTTACAAGTATTAGCTTTATTCGAATAAGATAATTAATGTAATCATGTTAACAATTTATAATCTGATTGGAACCTCCTTTATGTGTGGTTTCCAATTGAGTAATAAGAGTTTATATTATACTTGTTTGAAGTACCATTAGTGGATCCTCTAACCTTGACATTTGTCTTTATCATTGTTTAATCCTTACGTTAATCTTTCATCTCAAAATTCTCATTAATTTCTTCATCTTCTGCTTTTATTATTGTTATTATTATTATTATTACTTACATTCTGTTTATATTATATAATATATATCTTTGATCTTTTCATAAACTCAGTATATAGGCTGGAAACCTGTGACCCGATCTTTTAGATCATTCTCAGGTATAACAACGCCACGTACTGAGTATTATTATTGTTGTTATTGTTATTGTTGTTGTTGTTGTTGTATTGTTATTTATAATTTATACAATTAACCTCTCTGTGGTTCGACCCCGGTCTTGCCGGGTTATTTATTACTTCGACACTCCTGCACTTGGGAAAAGACATCAATCTTTTGGTCGTGTCAATAAGTAAGGGAAAAACTATAATTAGATACAAAAGTCTAGCTTCTTCTTCTTTTTTAGTAGTTGGCCATCGCTAGAGAATAGAGACTCTATTTCTTCATTTTTTGTTCAAATTACCTTGAACATTCACCATAAATGGAGTTTTGGGGAGATAATGGAAGCAAAGAGGGAAAATAAGAGATTATTGACAAAAACAAATATGAGATAAAGAGAGAGAGAAAGATTTGGATAGAGAGAGAAAATGAAAGATTAAAGAAGAAAAAGGGAAAGGGAAGGTTTGGACCATGGAAATTATCATCAATTTGAGTTTGAAAGGGTAATTGATTTTGATTATGGGTTTGAAAGAAGGGTTAGGGTTTGTTGAATTATGAATGAAGAAATGCTATTTGTGTGAAAAATAAGTTGGATTATGTAATATAGTTGTTTAAATGGAAACTTTGAGAAGAAAATTGAAATAAACTAATGGGTTTTTCTAATGACAAGTGATCATGGGGTAATTAGTAGAGATGTGAATTTTTGTATTAGATGTGATTGTGTGTACATATCTTTTGATGTGTAGGGTTATGTCATTGTATTTAAGGTGAAAGTTATGATAGGAAGCATGAATTGTATGTTATGTGAATGTTTTGGAAAGTATGAAATGAAATTTATTGGAGTATAGATATGATAACTTATGGATCTAATGGGTGTAATACATGTTCGTGTTAAGAAAATTAACATTATTAAGTAATGAATTTGGTAAGATGCAATGGATGGAGTGTTTGATGTCAAAGTTAGCTAAATTCTAAGTTGAAGAGATTTGATGAAAAAGTTGACATAATTAATTGATAAAACTTGCATTATTTTAAAAGTTAGATGAGTAAGGGTGAGTTGAAGTGGAGAGAAGAAGTTAAGATAAGATTATAAACTTTGTTAATATAGATCAAGTTGTTAGTTTACAAATTATGGAAAGCAAACTTGATTTTTGCTAAATCTTATTGTTATGATGTTGAATATTTGGAAGGTTTGTGGATAAAAATTAGGTTGAAAGAGCTATAAACAGAGTTTTAAATCAATCAAACTAAAAGCTTTAAGAAGTTTAGTTTTAAAGAACAATTTATTTGTCTTTAAAAACATACCATGCAAAGCAATTAATCAAGGATCAAATTGGAAAAGTTGCATGAATGTAGGGGCTGATCATGGGTTAGATTGAAGAAATTGGAAGTTGTTTGGTCAATTGAGGGCTAAAATGCATAAATTCAAAACTAATGACTAAAATGAAAAAGGTGGTCAACTTAGGGGCTGAGAATTGAGTTTATTGTGAGTGAAATTGCAAGAAATTAAAAGTTTAGAGGCAACTAGGAGTGCAATTAAAAAAATTAAAAGAATAGGAGCTCGATTAAAATTTTTAAATCACAAATTAAAAACTCTAATCTCACACAAACAACGCGTCGTTCAAACTTGAAGATGAGTGACACATCATTCGGTCAACTTGGCCTCTGTTTTTTATAGTTTTGACTAATTAGGTTGGTAACTTTAAACGAATGAATGTGGAGCTACAAACCTTATAATTGAGCAAGAGCGGATTCAAATGAAAGGTATGCATCCCCTCTACCAATTTTAGATGGTCACAAGCTACAATGACATTAGAATTACTCCGAAGAGGCCTCGAAAGTAGGCAACCCATATAGCTTTAACAGTTTTGGCTGGTTGAGATAGCAATTTTATACGAATGAATGTGGAGCTACAAATCTTCAAATTGAGTAATATTGGATTCAAATGAATGGTGTGCACCCACTCTACCAACTCTAAGTGGTCGCAAGTGACGATGACGTCAGAATTACACCGATAAAATCTTGAAAGTGGACAACTCAGTCATCAAGGGGTGAAATCCAATTGTGTAAAAACAACTAGCTTTTTTCTTGTGTGTTCACACTCACAGGCTTCTCGCGGGTTCTTATTAAGGGTTCAAAATCCTTCCCTTAAGATCAAGGGTTAAGAATAAATTTAAATTCATCCCAAAAACTCTATAAACACCCCCTACAATCAAAGGAAAATGAGTGAAGAAAAGAAGAACATGGAAGTAACTATCCTAGGTACCTTTCTAATCTAAAAGCAAGTCTTAGTGGTTTGCTTTAGTTGTTTTTTTTTTCTATGTTTATGTTTACAAGCATAGCAAAGAGTTTTGAAATGCTTAATAAATGATGTTGCATTCACCTCATTGATGCCGTGTTTTTCATTTAGTGCTGTTATTTCTAAAGTTTTTTTTTATGTTTTGAAACATATTTATTGTTGTTTTAAGTTTGTTTATATATATATATATATATATATATATATATATAACGTTGTTTTAGTTTGTGTTTTTACCTAGTTTATGCATGTTAATGCAAGGGTGTTTACCTTGGCTTTGCTATGGATGTTCTTACACAAAATGGGTTCTAAAAGCCAATTTTGAATCCATATTGCATGAACATTTACGTCGTGTTAAGTTGTTGTATTAGATTTGATACCTCAAGCTTGATTTGATATTTTTATGTTTGTTTATTCAAATATGTTTGTGCATGTTAGTGTGACCTGTTAGAATAAAAAAAAAAACATGTTTTATAAGCAAAAAATATCAGTTTTGAAGGCTTGACAATGGTTGCATTCTGAGCATGTTGCTGGGTTTTTTATTGGACAATGTTCTTCGTTTTCTTGTGAAGAATATTGCCTGGCTACATGATTTGAAACAATTTAGTCCATTTCTTTGCCCAGAACTATTCCCTGGACTTGATTAGTCAATAATATATGGTTAATTCGCATCAATAACATGTTTTAATGCATTTAAATCATATTGTTTGGTTTTGGTGTCGAAACCTATTTTTGACCAAATCATATTGATTTGTTAGAAATTAAAGTAAATAAATGCTAGATTATTGATTCTTACATGATTCCCAACATGTCTATACCTTTAGTTTACCCCTATTAAGCTTGATTTGAATATTTCATTGGCCAAATCATTGTGATATTTTAAAAAAAAAAAAACAATAAACATGCAAAACAAGAGAATTAACTTAATGCTAAGTATTCCTTTCAAAATAAGCATATGGTCACTTAAGTAATTTACAATTAAGTTAGAGAATCCGAAGTGATAATAAAGAACATGCTCTAAGTTTTAATATAAATTAATAGAGCTTTTGAAGTGCTTGGGAGCTTTTGTCTTCTAATATGTACAAATTACTAATACTCTATTGGACAGTGTAGAAGGCTTCCGGAGAGTGGCTACCGAAGAATCAACTTCCAATACCCGCCGTTTGTATCCTCCAAAAAGCCTCCAGCAAAAAGACAAAATACTGTAATGCTTTCAGGGAACCGTATAACAGCTGTACCTGGACATTCTTCTTCCATCCATGTGCTCCTATTTCCCGATTCTATTTATATTCAATTATTAAACTTTACTGGAGTTTATTTGTTATCTTTCCTTTCAAAACAATAAAAATATATTCAAATAATATTGGTTTTATTTGTAAAAAATATATTTATTATTAATAAATATTTATTATTTTTAATATTCGATTATATTTATTACTATTATGATAGTGCACCAATTACAATCAATGAATTAACTCATGATTTTCAAAATTAGGAGTACTAAGTTAAAAAAAAAATCATAAAATTATTATAACTTAAAAAAAAAAGGTAAAAGCAAGACAAAAACCTGCTTGCCCCGCTCCCTTGCTAACAATAATTTCCTGTTGTGTTGCTGCCACCACTCCACTAGTTTTTTTTTTTTTTTTTTTAAAGGAAAATCTACGGTGTTTGTTTCCATGCTCCTCCTAATAATTAATTGCAGTATTATTATTATTATTCTTATCCCATCGTGTATAAAACAAAACAATGCTAAGAAGCTGAAGTGGCAGTACGCTCTGACCGTACTGCTGGCTGTGAGAGAGAAGAAATCCAAGCCAACCATCTCGAAATAACCCCAGCTACCTGTCCCTCTTGATTGTTGTTATTACTGCTTCGGCTCGCAAACCTGTTCAAACCCGAGAATTCGGACATGCTTCTTGTATTTATTACACTTCTGCCACTGCCACCAGTCCCATTCCGATGCCTCCCATCCCCTACCAAGTCCAGCTGCAGATTCACTGATGCCGAGGCCGACGTTGTCGACAATCTACGGCTGTCACTTAATATCATTTCTGACCGTAGATAAAGTAGATCTGACGGCTGTACGTCGCTCCATCTCTGGTGGAACCCACCTGAGACGATTATCCTATGCTCTAATCTTGTTTTATCATCGATGGTCAAGAGAAGCCCATCCTTTCTATGGCCGCCGCGATCAAAACATCCAACGGTCACGGACGCAGACTCGATATTCTTCTTTCTCGAACTCGAACTATCCAGGGACCTTCTAAACGACGTCGCAGCAGGAACAACTCCTAACTTGTGCTGGAACCAACTACTCACCCTCTCACCAGCCGAAGAATGCCTGCCTGAAATTCGCCGGAATCCTGGAGACGCGGCGGTGGAACCGTCTCCTTGTTTTCCGCTTTCAATGTCCAAGAATTCAGGATCTTGTTCTGCATTGTTGTAATTGATATTGTTAACATCATTTCCAATCAACAGAACATCCTCTGGATCCACTCGGTAGCGACAAAGAGGGCATGTTGAATGAGCGTCAAGCCAAGTATCCACGCATTCGACATGGAATGCATGTTTGCATTTGGGTAGTAATTTTAAAACTTCTGTAGGCTCGAATCTTGTTAAGCAAACAGCGCATTCTAGTCCCTCCTTTTGCCCTCTAAGTGAGCTGAACCGAAATATTGGTAGCGACTCGATTACCGCTCGGTCGATCCCTGAGTGTTTTCTTGCTGCTCTTACATTCGGATCGTTAATGTCGTAACCCGCAACGCTGATAGTGTTACCATTTCCACGCTTGCAGTGTTTGGCATAGAGCAGTAAGAGAAAGGTAACGGAAAATATGGTGGTTAAAACGGCTACAATTATGGCTATGCTTGTCCTGAATGGTGTCTCATTTGGTCTACTAATATTTGACTGTGAAAGGGGCGGAGGAGGTGTAGGTGGGTTTAATGGTGTGATAATGTCTCCAATAATGTCTGCAAATAAGGGTCTAAAACAATTAGAGAAAACCGAAGCAAGAAAAATGAACAAGATTGATGACGCTTTGTTGAAAGCGCCCATGTGTCCTCCTGGAGATGGTGGGAAGCTTGAGACTCTTGGGCCGGAAAAGGAGGTTTGTTTTCCGGCGAGATTCTGTGGAATGGGCTTAGATAAGAACACAAAGAAGACGAGGCAAAGGCTTCTAACTCACCTGGTTGAGATATCGTTAAAATACTCACAGCTCCCTTCTCTTAAATTACCTTCAGAGATGGAGACAGACTCATCAGAAATAACAAATGAACCATATCAACAACCGAATAGCTTGAACTTAATTTGTAGTTTGTAACGGCCTATCGTCTCTAAAAAGAGTTAAAAGGGAGAGTTCTTAGAGAGAGAGAGAGAGAGATGAAACAAGTGAACACGCAGGAGAGAGGCAGCTAGCTTGCTGGTTAGAAAGAGATTTCAACCTCAAATCTCCGAGACATGGGTCTTAAAAGACAGGAGCCAAACACGTGACGCATGTTCGATGCTTCCCCTCGACAGATCATGAAACACGGTTCCCTCATCCCACCTGAAAGTGTGAATGCCGGGCTCATGTCTTGAAATTAACATAGTTATACTATATGGTTTCAACTTTTACCCCCTCTTTTGTTTTAGATATTCTTTTTTTTTCGTTGCTTCGTAACAATTGAATCACAATTAAAATTTAAAAATAAATAATATCTTTTATGGGAAAATTAGATGAAATTCAACTTCAATCCATTTCAGTCTTCTGTACACATACACACCAAAACACCTAATCATATATATTTGGGTGTGTTATTAATCTTTTCACAACTTAAATTTAGATATTTAGATTCATATATAAATCTTATCTCTAAGTGATAAGTCTCGGACAATGTACACACCACCCTTATAATAAGTTATATAAGCTAAGGTATGAATAATATCTAAAACTAATAGATTGGTGTTTATTAGATAACATATATAGTAAATTGACTCGCATGAAAATTTTATATAAATAAATCATTTGTATTTATGAAAAGGCTCATACAAGAGTTGTGTAAGTGATTTTTATACTTGATATCACCAAGTTATCTTGTAAAGAGAATGATATGCTTTCATTCTAACTATATATTTTGCTAATCAATGATAACAAACGGACAAATACTAAGTATAACATGAAATATATAAAGGTATTTGAGTGATTAAAAGAGGATTCACCACCCTATGTAAATTAGAAAAAATATTTCATACATTCTTAAATAGTATTTGACACAACCAAAAGATTGATGTATTCTCCCAAGTGCAGGAGTGTCGAAGTAATAAATAACTCGGCAAGATCGGGGTCGAACCACATGGAGGTTAATTGTATAAATTATAGATAACAACAACAATAAAGAAGAAGAAGTTGATGAGAACTTTTAGATGGAAGATTAATGTAAAGATTAAACAATAATAAAAACAAATGTCAAGGTTAGAGGATCCACTAATGATATTTCAAACAAGTATAATATAAACTTTTATTATTCAACTGAAAACAACACACAAAGGAGATTTCAATCGGATGATTTGTCATTAATAGCTTATTATTAATTGTTAACATGATCATATTAATTATCTTATTTAAGTAACACCAAACTTTTAAATATTATCAGGAATTCATGATGTTAACTTATGTTAACAACAAATCAAGTTCCTTTCATAGCACATGATGTAGGTAATACCATACGGTTGGGCTATGAGAGTGCCAAGCATTTGTTGTACCAAGTGTTATGCAACACAAATCTAGATTAACCATTTAACAAGGTATTAAGAATTAGTAAGATAAAAAGATAAGACATGTTAATATTAAACATTAAGGTCCATGTTGAGTTTACACCATACTTATTCTTACACTATTAGTGTAACCTTTTCACCTTGACATAATAAACTTAGCTAAACATAATGAAGAAGAGAAACATAAATAAACAAAACAAGAACATAAATAAGATACAAGTTAACTAAGTAAAGGAAATGAAATGAAAAGTATAAACAAGATATTAATGAAATCAAAACTTAAGAATTACAAAAATATATATAAAAAGAGAGAGTAAGAGCAAGTTCTTGATCTGAACAACCCAGCCCCTAAATTCATGGCAAATACCTCCTTTTATAGGCCAAAATTTATAATTATTGATTTGATGACTAATTGTTGAGTGGGTGGCCAACTCTTGACTTGGTGAAAATCCTTATCTTCTTATCTGAATAAAACATCATTGCTAACATTAAAACTGGAACCACATGTACTTATAAAAGTTATAGGAAATTATCTTCTCTTTCTAAGAAAAAAAATTGAGGTCATTTGGACTTTTAGATCTCGAGATATGGGCTGAACACTGAACAGTATCTGGGCTGCAGAACAGATTTGGACTTCTCTATTATTGCTATAATTTAGACTTGAAAACAACTTTTTTAAATCTTGGACTCCACATAAAAGTTATAGGCCGATGTCTTACCGAATTTTTTCAAAACTTTGAGGTCATTTGGACATCTAGAACTCGAGATATGACCCAATTACCAAATAGTGTTCCAGCTTGGACTGCATCAACATCTCTTTTCTAAGTTTGGCCCTCTCTTTGTCCTTTCAATTTCAATACTTAAACTCATTAATCAATCCTTTTATTTATGTGATAGACGTGTATTTAAGATGAATATTTACCATAAATTAAAGGTATCTTATATTATAAAATATGCTTCAGTTAAGAAGTTATTGATACTTCAAGTGCAAAATCATGATATAAAACCTTGATAAAAATACACTTTTAAGTACTAATCTGTATTGATTGTGAAAACCTTACACATGGTAATGAGATTTAAAAAGAGTTTTAAATATTATTCAAAAGATCAATGACTATATTATAGATAACAAATATGATTTGACAGAGAAAATATATTTCATGCTATAATATCTAAATAAGAATATTTGTTTATGAAGAGATAATAATTACACTAAGAAACAAGGTACTAAAAGGTTAAGTCAAACCACATATGACTTTCATAGTATTTAGAAGATCATGACACATTGCTAAATGGTGCACTTGATCTTCAAATATAGATAAATCAATTATTGAATTGATAATAAATTAAATTATTTAATCCTATTTTGTTTATGATTGTGATTTGTATTGAGACCAATATATTAGAAACCTAACAAGTCACTCGCATTAAAAGTCGTTGGTCATAAATTAAACTAGGATGATTAATCAAGTGTGACTTGATTATAAATAAATTTTAGAGATTAAGAATTAGAATGTAATTAATACAATGGATTATAATTTTAGACTTAGAAAAATCAAGTGAGGTCTTAACTAAATAAATTTCTTAAACTATTATGAAATAATATATATCATATTATTTAGGGTAAATTGATATTTTACCGATTTTAGTTATTAGGTTTTTCTTATAAATAAATTGTTGTGCCTATATTTTCTATATAAAAGGTATTGTACACACTCCACCTATATAGATAGGCAGAGTATAGAAATGAAAAGGCTAACACTCAAAGCATAATGATCCCTCTCTTAAAGGGGTTTTAAAAGATTCTAACTAGTGATTCGTATAGATTACTATTAGAGTCTAAACACTTAGATGACTTACGATGTACGATAACTCAACTCTGAAAAAATTTATCAAACCTTAGAAAAAATATCTAATCTTTGGATAATCTTTGCTCAAACCCTAAACAACCCTAAATTTTCTATAGGATCCTTTAGACTCTTGAAAAAAATTTAAATCATCATTTTTGTTATGTTTATATATTCTGAGAAACCCAACATATATGCCCTAGCCATCATATTGGTCGAATGCATATATGGTGTATCAACTAGTAAACAATCCACGATGTGCCTGTGAGCACATTAAGAGCATTTTTAATTAGAGTTTTAAAAATGTATTTAAGAAGAGAGTAATCATTTCCTTTTCAATTAGAGGTGGATATATATTTGCAACCACTTTATGCTACCTTTAGGAGTGCTCTCTAATGGGTTCCATGAGTCTTTTTTCATGTTTCTAAGTTGAAATGGCCTAGCATCGCGCCTATGTTGAACTTATATTGCTTTATTAAAGTATATACCAAATCCCTCCACTAAAACATCTTGGTATTATCCAAATGCATGTTCTAACTCAACGCTACACCGCATAAGCTCTCATAGAAGAAGTGGATCGAAACCTTCTCATCATAGATTATCTCAATCATTTTGTTATAGTAAACCTATAGTTGTGTCATGGGATATTTTATGCCATTATACTAGATAAACTTCAGCACCTTAAACTTTTTAAGTATTACAATGTTACGCTTGAGACACATTGATGCAAACCTCATTGATATAAAGATCTAGAAAATCATTGTCAAATCAACTCTTCTAAAAAGAAGAAGTTATAACGAAGTTTGAAACTGAGCTTGAAATAATGATAACCTGTATCATGCTACCAAGACTATAAAGTAATCAAACATCCACCTAAAACCTATAAAAATACATGAATTTTTTTATATATAAAAGATTTCATGAAGCTTTGTCAATTCTTTAATAAGTCAAAGTAGTTTAATGAAGAACCAAATTAAAATAATCATCTCATAATCACATAATAAATTATTCTAAAATCAAAGTATGTCCTTAAAAAAACTTATTACAAGATAAATAATCATATTTATACTAGGTAAAAATATTCTAAACAATGTTAAAAAAAATAACAAAAGAGTTCTAAATAAAATAGGAAAAGAATCCTAAATCAACTAGGAAACTAATACAATTCTCAAATATTAGCTTTTAAACCTTATCGCAAGGACTTCTAGATGTCTAATTGACTTGAGATTTTAACTCAATATAAAACAAGACCTCTAGAATCTTCTGGTAAACTTTTAGCCCAATCTAACTATTGGATAAAAAAAAATACGATTGTTAGAGTAAAATTATGCATTAGAAAAAATAAGTCTCTAAATGTCAAAATTAATTAGCTCATAAAGTACATGGATCAAACCTTTTTTATACATATATTAAATTGAATAAATTTTGATCATCACATGTTAAATATATAGCCTCCATGAAATTCATCTTAGCCCAAATACCTTGAATAAACCTATTGAATGCATATTTGAACTTATTTGCTCTTAGTCTTGTAATTGACCCATCTAGAACTTCTAATAGATTATTTAGTGTAGTTTAGATTGTATCATCCCCTCTCTTCTGAAAAGGATTCAACCTTGAATCGTTACCTATATTAAACAAAGAAAAATCATAAACATTGAAAGTAGTAATAACATCATACCCACTTGATAAATCTATTTTGTAGGCATTGTCATTAATCTTTTCAAGGTTCTGGAATGGACCATCTCTTCTCGGTATCAAATTAGTTTTTATAAGTTAAGGAAACCTCTCCTTGTGTATATGCATCTAAACCTAATTACATGGTTCAAAGATAACCCCTTTTCTACCCTTATTAGCTTTGAATGCACATTGCTCATTTTATTTATTTATTTATTGTTGTACACTCTCATAAAGAGCCTTCATTACCTATGTCTTTCTATTGACATCAAGACTAACCCTTGCATCCACAAGTAAAGAAACTAGATCTAAAGGAGTTAAAGGATTAAAGCCATAAATAATTTCAAAAGAAGAATAATTAGTAGTAGAATGCACACTTCGATTATATGCAAATTCAATAAACGACAAATAATTGTCTCAATTCCTTAAATTGTTTTGAATGATAGTTCTTATTAATATAGTTAGAGTCCTATTAACTATAGTTTGACCATCTGTTTATGGATGACAAGTATTAGAAAATAACAATTTTGTTCCTAACTTACCCTATAAAACCTTTCAAAAGTAGCTAAGAAACTTAACATTATGATAATAAATAATGCTTCTAGAAACCTCATGAAGGTGAACTAATTTTGTAAAGAATAAGTTCATTCTATTAGTTGCATCATCAATTTTATGACAAGATATGAAATGTGTCATCTTACAAAAAATATTTACAACCATAAAAATAGAATCCCTCCCCTTTTTAACCTAGGCAAACCTAAAATAAAATTCATAAATATATCAACTCAAGATTTCTTAGGCATTAGCAAAAGGGTGTATAAACCATGAGGTAAAAATTTAGACTTTGCACATCTCTTTTCATCTTAGGTCAATAAAAATGCTCATGCAAAATGTATAAAGTCTTAATAGCCCCAAAGTGTCCCCGTTAATTTACCCCCATGAGCTTCATAAACTAGCAATTCACATATAGAATAATTAAACACGCACTATCTCTTTTCTTTAAATAAATATCTAATAGACCTATAAAACATATCAAAGGCCAAATGTACACATGCAACGTATACTTGGTAGAAATCAACATCCTAAATATATAAATCTTTCACATACTTAAATTTTAATAATTTATTATTTAGAGTTGAAAAAACTACATACATTTATGATAGTGTATCATCCACTATGTTTTCCTTACCTTGCTTATACTTAATCATGTATGGGAACATTTTAATGAACTCTACCCAATTGCCATGCCAATAATTCAACGTTATTAGCTCTTAAAATGTCTAAATGACAATGACTTATGACAGTATGGATCATAAACTTCTTAGGCTAGAAGGAATGTTGTCAAGTTTTCAAAGTTCTTGCCAAAGTGTAAAGCTATTTATCATAAGTAGAATAATTAAATGTCACACCATTAAGTGTTTTGCTAAAATAAGTTGTGGACCTTTTTCTTCTTGCAGTAAAATAACTCTAATACCTATTCTTAAGGCATCACATTCAATCTTAAAATTTTTTGTCAAAATCAAGTAATGATAATAATGGGGCCAAAATCAATTTCTCTTTAAAAAAGTTAAATGTATGCTTTTTTTATTTATCTCATTTAAATCCTTGTGACTTTTCAACAATCTCAATTAAAGGTGCGACTAAAGTACTGAAATCCTTAACAAATCTCTATAACAACTAGTCAAACTATGAAAACTTCTTAGCTCAGTAATTGACTTAGGTGCGGGCCATGCTTGAATAACCCCTAATATTTTTCTTATCCATTTTGAATACATTTTTCATTAACAACATATCCAAGAAATACAATTTTCTCCATGCCAAAGTCACTCTTTTTTTAGTATAAACATTTTTTTTTTTGCAAAATAACCAATACATTTCTTAACTGTTTAACATGCTCCTCTAAATTCTTGTTATAAATTATAAAATTATCAAAATAAACCACACTAAACTTATAAAATTGCCCAAAACATGGTTCATTAATCTCATAAATGTACTAGGTGTATTAGTAAGTTCAAAAGGCATAACTTAACCACTCATAAAAACCATATTTAGTTTTAAAGGTAGTTTTCTATCCATTGTCCTTTTTTATTCTTATTTGATGATATGTAATTTTCAAATAAATCTTAGAAAACACACAAGATCCATGCAGTTTATATAACGTATCATCAATTCTAGGAATTAGGTGCCTATACTTTACCATAATATTATTGATGGCACGACAATCAATGCACATCCTTAAATTCCCATCCTTTTTTATACTAACAACACTTGAACTACACATGAATTCATGCTTTCTTTCACGTACCTCTTTGTTATCAATTCTTCCACTTGCCTTTGAAGTTCCTTTATCTTATTGGGATCATATCTATAGGCTAGTCGATTAGGTATAGATGCTCCATGTACAAGATCAATATGGTGTTTAATTCCTCTAATAAGTGACAACCTACTAGAAATCTTATCAGAAAAGATGTTCTCAGGACCATATAACAAAAAAACATAAATACTAGGAAGACTATGATTAAGATCATTAATATTAAAATATGTCTCCTTATACATAAGTAAAATCTTACATATGTTAGAAAAATAAAGATTCTTAATCTCACTCCCCTTTGAATAAAAATTAACACATTTCTTTATCTTTTCCACACTCTATTCTTCTCATCTTTCCTTTCTTATCTTCTCTTTTCTTTTCTCTTCTTTCGGCTGAATCCCTAATATCTCCTTATACATGTTTATTGTTATTTCTCAAACAAACTTGTAGTATAAATCTATAATTTTGTACTTGTTATGACTTGTTTTAGATTTTATAAATTGTTGAAACTTTGTTGAATAACCGAATTACTATGTTGTGGTGAAATAATTAATATTTTGTTTAACGAGTCCGTTTTAATTTTTATCAATGCTATTGCGGAGTTGTAATTTTCATCAATTTATATGTACAAATTTGTATGTGTAAAAGCCTGTTGTATTCTAACCCGACCAAAAAATAATAATAATAATAGATAAATAGTAAGCAAGCATTAGAGGGGCAAAATTAAACAAAAGAAAGTTACAAGGCATTAATTTATTGAGAAAGAAAGGATGGGGATAAATTTGGAAAATGCTAAACAAAAGGGGTAAATGTGCAAATTTAAAAGATGGGACTATATAAATGCTCATTTTTTTCCTTGCTTGGCCAATGGCTAGAAGCCATAAAAGAGGGAAATAAATTGTGTGACTTTTAGTTATTTTCTTGCAAATTATACATGAAAAGAGAGAGAGAGAGAGAGATGTAATTAGAGTGATTAGCACTTAGAAAAAAGAAATTAAGAGAGGTGATTTAGTGCTTGGAACTTGTTTTTTTTAGAAAGAAATCTAAAGCTAGGGTTTAAAAAGGGAGAAGAAGGAAGCTTGAATTTTCTTGCATCCATTCCTTGAATCTTTACCCAAGTAAGTTGAAGAACATGTTTAGAAAGATTAATTTTTATAATTTTGTGTTTTGATGAAGAAATTAAATTGCTATGATTATGTGAAATTGGGGATTTATGGTGTTAATTATTGAAATGATGCAATTCATGATTGAACTATATTAGGATGCATAGATTATTAATGGGTAAGTGTTTAATTTAGAAATGGAAGAAACAAACCTCTCCCTTTTTTTTGGTTAATGGTCACGGCAAAGGAGAAGTTTTGGGAGAATGAAGAATTTAATGCAATTGTTTAGAAATTGTGGGAATTTATGGCTTATAAATGTTAATAAATGAAATGGTGAAGGATGTTACAAAAATAAAATAATCACCATTTTCTTTGAAGGGATTTTGGCCATGACATATAAAAAGGAGAAAAAGAATTTTGACTTGGATTTTGTTATTGTAAAAGATTGATTTTAGATGAATCGGAAGGATTGTTGGAGAATTAGAAAGTTAATTTTGATGAAGAGTTAAAAAGGAGAAATTTATTCTTCTTAATTTAAAATGAAATGAGATCTTTATTAGTTGGTTATAAATAAAATTTAACATATGGATTTTTGTGTTGGTGCAGAAGAGGTCGCAGGACCTAATCAACAACAAGGGACCACTTCACGCCCACAAACACCAGGTAGGTGTTAAATACCTTATAATAAATTAATTGCTTAATTTAGTATTGTAGAAGAAATTTCCTTTGATTGTAAATTTTAATGTAGAAATTGTGGAAAAAAAAAAGAAGAAGAAAAGAATGAAATTAACGTCCTGTTAAATGGGCGTACTGAAAGATTATTTCCTGGGTTAATGGAAATAATGCCCTGTTAAATAAATGGGCGTGTTGAGAGATTATTTCCTGGGTTAATGGAAATAATGCCCTGTTAAATAAATGGGCTTGCTGACAGATTATTTCCTGGGTTAATGGAAATAATACCCTGTTAAATGGGTACATTGGTTGAACTATGAACTATTTTCCTTTTTATTCTTACCTGAACTCCATATATAATGTACTAATGGATGGACAACTTGAGAAAGTCATATCCTGGTTAATGAAGAAGATATATATATGAATGAGATTTAGATTAAATTAATATATTGACGATAAGTACTTCATTTAATGAGTTAGTTCGTATATTATCATGTATGCTTCAAATAACCCTTATTTAAATTGTGTATTATTATTAATAAGAATAATTTTTCTAATTTTTACCAAATGTTCACATGTTATATAAATATGTTGTTAGGTACATCGCATCCTCGAGCTGGAAAGTAGAAGCATAAATGGAAATCCTTGTTTAAGTTAATTTTTGTATTAGAAGTATTGATATTATGTTTTATATTGCATGTATGTTAAGAAAATTTAAAATGTTTAAATTATTCTTTTGCCGGGTATGTAATTAAGAACAATGCCCTTACTTTAACTAGTAACATAATTTTGTTATATTTATATTTGAATGTATTTTTGTCCTAAGAAATTAATGTTATTGTAAATAATTTAGTTATAAATATTGTATATGAAATCTTACAATGTTAACTAAATATGTATATATATAAACTACATGGGATATGGAAATTGTTGTGTGTAATGGAGTTGAAATGTTTGTTTATACTGGGATGAGGTTGTGGTCATTATTTGCAGGTTTTGATTTTGAGTCGATAACTTGGTATTGAAAATACAAAGGAGACTCTGCCAAAATTTTTAAAAAATATTTACTTGAAGAGAGACCAATTAACTCTCTTAAAAAAAAAATTCAGGTTTTGACAGTATGGATGTTGATAATTGATAATGAATATTTATGAGAAATTGTAATTAGCTTGTTGGATAATCTTGAGGTAAACCAATATTTTTGCAAATTTATTTACCTAACATAGTTAATTAATACATGTTGTCATCGTAATTTTATAGAGGTTCGATATAAGTCATGGATTGTTCATGGATGTATTGAGATTCACCCCAAGAATTACAGAGGATGGATTATTGTAACGAAGTTCAGGATTTTATTAATTTCACAATATCTATTCCCAGAAATTTTACTGGAGGTGGTATTAGGTGTCTATACAGGAAGTGTGAAAATAAAAAGTTTCTGCATTTAGATGTTGTAATGATGCATCTTCTACACAAAGAGTTCAAGAAGAATTACTTGTATTGGTATGCACACGGAGAAGTATTTGTTCGTAATAAGGGAGAGAATGGAGAAAAGGTAGTTGTGTCAACTTCTAGTGCTAACAACATGCAGGGAGTTGCAAATGATAACAATAATCCTTACATGAATATGGTTATGGATGCAATGAGAATGAATCAAGGTAATGTCAATCAATGCCCAATTATAGAAGAAGAACCTAATGCAAATGCAGCTAGGTTTTTTTATTTGTCAAAAGATTCTGATGAACTATTATCGGATGGTTGCACGAACCACAGTAAATTATCGGTTGTAACACAGGTGTTTACCATCAAGTCAGATCACGGGTTGAGTGAGGTCAGTTATGATAAAATTATCGAATTGGCGAGAAGCATTTTACCTAAAAGGAACAGGCTGAACGAGAACTTCTATGCTGCAAAGTCCATGATGAAACCCCTCAGTTTAGGATACCAAAAAATTGACATGTGCCATAACTTCTATATGTTATACTACCTTGAAAATGCTGAGCTGACCGAGTGCATGACATGTGGGCATTCCCGTTACAAACCCAGAACTGGTATATAAAAAACTCTTGTGGCATATAAAAAGCTTAGCGGTTGAAGGAGTGATGGTGCATCCTTCTTACGACAAAGTATGGAAACACTTTAACAGTGTCCATCCTCACTTTCCAGCTAAATCAAGAAATGTGTGTCTTGGGTTCTGTACAGACGAATTCAACTTATTCGGGTCATTTGTTGCTCCTTATTCTTATTAGCCAGTTATACTTACAGTTTATAACTTGCCACCGGGGATGTGTATGAGGTCGGAGTTCATGTTTTTATCTACTGTCATACCTGGACCGATCAGCCCATGTCAGAATATAGATGTTTGTCTTCGACCGTTGATGGTTGAGCTAACACAGTTATGGTCCTTCGGAGCTTTGACTTATGATATATCGAAGAAATAGAATTTTATTATGAGGGCGGCTTTGATGTGGACTATCAATGATTTTCCAGCTTATGGAATGGTTTCTGGTTGGAGTACACAAGAAAAACTAGAATGTACATACTGCATGGAAAACAACAAGGCATTCATACTAACAAACGAAGGTAAAGCTTCTTCTTTTTTACTGTCACAGTCGTTTCATGCCACCAAATCACAGGTACAGAAAGGATTTCTTTGTTGGCGGAGTTGAAAAGGATGTTGCACCCCCGTATCTTTCTAGTGAAGAATTACATGATGTTGTATCAGAGTACGGTGACATTGTGTTTGGTCTCCAATCAGGTAAGCAAAAGTTTCCTGGTTTTGGTTTGACCCATAATTGGGTAAAGCAAAGTATTTTTTGGGAACTTCCTTATTGGAAGACCAATCTCCTCCGCTATAACCTTGATGTCATGCACATAGAAAAGAATGTGTTTGAAAACATTTTCAACACCGTCATGCACATGGATGTGAAGGGGAAGACAAAGGACGACATCAAGGCTAAATTGGATATAGCTTTGTTCTGTAACCGTAAAAATGTAAAGTTGGTTTATGATAGGTCACGAGTCGCAAAACCCTAGAGCAAGCTTCGTGTATTTTTATAACGTAGAAATAAATGCATTATTAAGGTAAGCATTTTTCATTCCTAAAGTCTATAGTTTTTTTTTTAATTTGTTCAATAAATTTTGTTG
The DNA here is from genome assembly GCA_033617975.1 of Populus alba x Populus glandulosa. Lineage (NCBI taxonomy): Eukaryota > Viridiplantae > Streptophyta > Magnoliopsida > Malpighiales > Salicaceae > Populus > Populus alba x Populus glandulosa. Next base: position 6,650,163 of record CM066157.1, read on the forward strand.
TTTGTATTTCCATAATAATTGAACACTTCGTTGAATTTTAATTTTTATTGTTTAATTTATCTTGTAATTAGTAATTGAATATATAGGAATAATTTAATTTTTTATCAATTTTACTCTATTATTGCATGATATGTGTTTAAGTATTTCCATTAATTTTAATTTTTATTGTTGAATGTACCTTGTACTTAGTAATTGAACATATAGGAATATTTTATCTTAATTTTACTCTATTATTGCATGATATGTGCTTAAGTATTTCCATTAATTTTAATTGTTATTGTTGAATTTACCTTGTAATTAGTAATTGTATATATAGGAATAAATTTAATTATTTTATCTCAATTTTACTCTATTATTGCAAAATATGTGTTTAATTATTTCCATTAATTTTAATTGTTATTTGTATAGATGTTAGGTTATATACAAATTTTTTTAATGGGGTCAATTGGTTGTGGCTATTGTCAATATTTACAGGTTTGAAAACTTTGGATAGTCTCCAATGTAAGGGAGGTACTGTCGAATTGTTTTTTTAACAATCAAATTTAATTATGTAATTATTCGTATAAATTTGTGTAGATGCATAGAACAAAATCAACAGCTCATTGCTCATTTAGGGTCGTGGCTAGTTCTTCTAGCAGTGAGGATGACATGTCCTTAGGTGCCGATCAAGAAGAGGCACCCGCGACGACTTGCGATGCTGCCTCTTTAAGCCCGGTTTCACAGCTCAAAGGCGGTGTGCCTTTATAGCGGAATGAATTCACTTGCAAGTACGAGGCACATTGAAAGAATGACCTTTCAATGTAAGTTTGTTTAGGTTTTAGTTTGTTTTTAATTATAACATAATTTAAGAACAAGTAATCAATATTTCATTAATTTAATTCATTTTTAGTTTCCAAATATTGAGGTCACCCGATTAATATCATCGGCGTTTAAATCATCGATGGAGATTCCATTATTTCAATGGAATCAGGTATCCAAACATCCTAAATGGATACCGAATATCGATACATGGTTTGACAAATTTGAGGTTGGTGTTAATTTCTAATTTCCAATTTATTTTTAATAAATTATTAACATAATTGTAAATAAATTATTATTTTTATTTTAAATAAATTACTTATACACAACACAAATTCGACTAGGACAACGCGCATGATTATTTTGTGATAAGGGTGTGGGAAAATCATGCGACAACTAGATAACATCCAAAACAATACAATATTTTATAAAAAAAAAATTATGTTTTGAAATCTAATTTGTCAATATGAAAGTAAGTTACGTGATTTTTGGTATGAAGCACAAGAAAATGCCAAAAACAACGCTAGAGATAGAGGTCTCCAAGGCTGGAATGACGTGGCGGTTTAGAGGGATTTCAAACCGCTACACATCTTGAAAGATATTTGGCCACAATATTTTGAGCACGTGATGTCTGAGCGGCTCAGTCCGGTGCTGGCAACCAAAATTGGCAAATTCATGGTTCCCTAACAACGCACATCGGTGGCTCTGTTCCATTTGCTACACATGCGAAACGGATGGTAAGATTAATTTAAATAAAATATATCGTTAAATAATTTATTGCTACTTAATTAATTTTTTTTCTTATAGGCTATATCTCTTGGACATGAGTCGAGCTCAATGGAGCTGTTTGTAGAGACGCATGTGTGGAGTCAAGACCACCAAAAAGGGGTGCAACAGTTCATCGACAACTGCACTCAACACTTTGTGGTATGTTCGTTCAACCCTTTTATTTTGTAAGTATTATTTTTATTGAATTGAATATGATGATTTCTTTTTTTATTTTCAAGAGACGTATAATAACCGGTTGAGGGAGAGATATGGGGATGATCCTTCGACCCATCCGGATTTAGATCCGGATTTGTGGATGGAGGTAGGATCATAATGTGGATCCGATAAAAATCGGGTGTACAGGCTCTCTAATACTATGGTCGAGAACTTGTGCGTGGCTCGTGGTGTCTCAACCGTTGGGAGCTCCCAATCAGTATCGAGCATCCAATTTAAGAAGTTTGTGGCCTTGCAACAACACATAGCTCATCTCACCGAGAAATACGAGCAATTATCGATGAATTGTGAACAACCTCGCCAAATGGTCATGAATTTGACATCACAGAGTGGTGATACATGTGCTTCTCCTTTTTGGATGTATGGTTCTGGAACAAACAGCCTCCTCCTCCTCCTCCAGCTCTACCATTGTGCTAATTTAATATTTTTTTGGAAACACATTCAATTTGTAATGAATATTATTTAATTTTTTTTATGTTTGATAAAATTTTATATGCATAATTGGTTTTTTTTGTACTATTAATTTATATAATTTTATATTATTTATTTTAAATAAATTTTTAAAAAACAAATTTAAAAATACCCACTAAGAGATTTATAGACAGAATGTATCCGTCGGCATTTTATAGAGAGTTGAAAAATATTTAGTGGAAATGCCACAATCACCGACATCTTCACCAACGGACATATTCAGTTGGTATTTTATAGAAAATTTAAAATTAATTACTGGAAATGCCACAGTTGTTGACGTTGTCACCGATGGATATATTTCGTTGGCATTTTACAAAGAGTTGCAAAATATTTACTGGACATATCACTATCACCGACGGAATAAATCCATCGGTATATTTCTAGCGAGAATGTTTTTTGCGTGCATTTTCCCTTTGTAAAATCATCGGCAATATTTTTTTGATAACCGACAACGTTAGTGACGGAATGTGGTCAACACTTTGTGGTATGTTCATTCAACCCTTTTATTTTGTAAGCATTATTTTTATTAAATTGAATATGATGATTTCTTTTTTCATTTTCAGGAGACGTATAATAGCCAATTGAGGGAAAGATATGGGGACGATCCTTCGACCCATCCGGATTTGTGGATGGAGGTAGGATCGTCCGGTGAATCAGATAAAAATCGGGTGTACGGGCTCTCCAACACTATAGCCGAGAACTTGCGGGTGGCCCGTAATGTCTCAACCGTTAGGAGCTCTCAATCAGTATCGAGCACCCCAATCTAAGGAGTTCGTGGCCTTGCAACAACACATAGCTCATCTCTCCAAGAAATACGAGCAACTATCGGTGAATTATGAAGAACCTCGCTAAATGGTCATGAATTTGACATCATAGAGTGGTGATACATGTGCACCCCCTTTTTAGTTGTATGGTTCTAGAACAACCAGCCTCCTCCTCCTCCTCCAGCTCCACCATTGTGCTAATTTAATATTTTTTTGGAAACACATTCAATTTGTAATGAATATTATTTTACTATATTTTTTTTTTGATGTTTGATAAAATTTTATTTGCATAATTGGTTTTTTTTACTATTAATTTATATTATTTATTCTAAATAATTTTATAAAAAACAAATTTAAAAATACTCACCGAGAGATTTGCAAACAGAATGTATCTGTCGACATTTTATAGAGAGTTGAAAAATATTTACTGAAAATGCCACAATCACTGACATCTTCACTGACGGACATATTTCGTCGGCATTTTATAGAAAGTTGAAAATTATTTACTGGAAATGCCACAATTACCGACGTTGTCACCGATGGATATATTCTGGTTATATTTTACTGAGAGTTAAAAATATTTACTGGACATGCCACTATCACCAACGGAATAAATCCATCGTATATTTCCAGCGGGAATTTTTTTTTGGCGTGCATTTTTCGTCTGTAAAACCTTGGGCAATATTATTTTTTTTACCGATAGAGTTAGTGATGGAATGTGGAATTACCAATGAAGGGGATGCCGACGGAGTCTGAATCTTACACCGATAGATAATATTTATCGGTAAAACTGTGAAATCTTGTAGTGCAAAATTTCACAAAACCTCATCCTTATATTTTCCAACAAAAAAAAACCAAAACCTATTTAATAACTCTTACTTCTCCACATTCATTCAACCATTAATACTTATAAGGTTTTTCATGTTTAATGGTGTTCAGATTCAATTTTCTGAAAATTATAGTAATAGTAACATTAACACAACTCTCACTATGAATATACTATAGACCTTATTATTTATATGACATCTACTATGAAATATATTATCTCTTTGTTAGTTTACATTGTTCTCCTTAATCTGAATATTAAGTGATATTCAAATCATCAAAGCCTCTTCATCAACTGAATACTCAACATTACTGTTGTCCTTAAGTAGTGACATATTATCCTCTTTGGATTTATCATTTTCAACTCCTCATGCTCCCTATTATAACCTAAATTTGGACCTCCCAAATTTGTTTTATAAAAACTGTATATTTTTATCTTTTAGTCAAAAATCCAAATATATATATATATATAATCCAAAAATATTTTCGAGACACGAAGAGATAAACATTTGAGCTGCAAAAAAACCAAAATACTAAAAGAATATCTAGATTGAGATATTTTGACAAGATGAGATGAAGGAAGCAAATTGAAGGTCAAATCCAAACTTGATCAAAATTGAAAGAATTAATTATGTCTAAGGACCTAATTAATCTTCTAACATGTTTAATTGACTTATTTAAGGACATTGAAGAAAAAATAAATTTGAAAGTCAATTTGACCAAAATTAGAAGAATTAATTAAGTTAAAGGATTTAATTAAACTTGTAATGGGTTGGGAGGATTCAATCAATGACTCAATTAAAGAAAATCAAGTTTGAAGGTCTGATTCAGATAAATTTGCAAAGATTGGAAGATTAGGGACATAATTGAAAATTTGAAAGGCCAAATTGGTACAATTAGGGATTCAAATGCAAGAAATTTAAAGTTTGAGGGCTAATTAAGGGGTAACTTGAAGAATCCTAAAACCAATGATCAAAATAAAAGAGGAGTGCACATTTAGGGACTAAAATTGATTAAAAAATTCAAGGGTAAATCTAAAGAAATTGAAAGTTTGAAAATTATTTGAGGATGGAATTGAAGATATCCAAGACCAAGGGGCAAATTAAAAAAAGACATCAAAAATGAAGGGTCCAAATTGACATAAGCAGAAACTTAATCGAAAGAAATCTTGAGAAATCAGCCTAAATTGGCTGAATTTAACAAAATTGGAAGATCAAGGACCTCTTCATAAAATAAACAAAATGTTGCCGTTTTGTCACCATTGTTCATTTTCTTCTCCATTTATCCCGTGAGGGAGCTGGCTGGGTTTTTTTTTTTTTTTTTTTTGGTAGAGCATTTAATGCTCTCTCACGTTTCAACTTTCAAGTAAGACAAAAGGGACTCCTCTGGAAGCTCTGGCATCTTACTGCCTATCAGCATGATTCCTGTCGAGTGGTACCACTAACTCAGCTAGTTTTTGATAGCGCATGGTTTGAGAGTATCAGGTTGTTGGCTTGGCATCAATGACTGGGATCATTCCAAGGGAATTAAAGAGGGTTAGGATCTGAGAAGGAAAGATGTTATACATCTCCATCAGCTCTAATAAATAGGATCTTCAAAAAGGGAGGGATCTTGGGTTCCTACAGTAAAAACAAAAACAAAAAGCTAAACCACTCCTTCTCCTCTAGTTCCAAAAACACAGAGCAATCAAACAACCTCCGCTTGTTCAAACTGAAAGCTAAACCAGCACCTAACAACACACCAGCATCCACGCACTGTGTTTGCAAACCTTCAACCATGAAACATCAGCCAATCTGATCAGCTCTCACAACACCTTCTTCTCCAAATAAACACACGCGAGCATGGATTTGTTTTGAAATGGGTATCTCCCTTTATATAATAGAGAAATATGCTAGTATATTACCCATGGATTTTAGTCTAGAACGTTGCAGCTTTCTTTTGTTTTATTTGGTTTCATGAAGCTTTGTCCCCTGGAATAATAAATGCATGAAGTCTTACAGTGTTTCCTCATGATGGTGTGTTTTTGTACCTGTCTTAGGTGGTGCAAGAACATGATTGCAAGTTAGCTTTTACATGGATATAGTTCCCTGCCATTTAAATCTTAGCTTAACGTGTATATGGTTTCTGGGCAGAGGCTATACACAAGTTCATGAAATAATGTTGTTTTGATCTTTCAAAAAGAGAAGAGCGTATTTAGTTATGTTCATGGGTTAGGCTTTTGAAATGGTTTTTAAAAAAAGTGGGTTGTTGTCTGTGGATGAGGCCATGTCTCTTTTTGTTATAAGCTGTGCGATGCCAGCCTTGGGTCAGGCTAGGAAACTCAGCGTTGGGCTGAGCTTTTAATGTCTAATGCTGTGTTTGGTTGAGACGATTTTACAAAGAAGAAAAAATGATTTTTTTGTTCTTTAGGGCATATTCGCAAACATGTCCTAATAAATTTTTTGACAATTTTGTTTTATTGATTTTTTGTTTTTTCAAACATACCCCCAATAATTTTCTAAAAAAATCCTGGACCATTTCAAAATTATTCTCGAGTCCCTCACAAGTTTTTCCCAATAATTTCACTTAATATCATGTTATAGATTTATACAATAAAATACAAATCTAATATTAAAAGTACTTGTCTCTGAAATTTCAAAAAAAAAATTAAAAAAATATTTTTTTATTTCAAAAATATAAAAGTATGTTTCGTATGTATATGACCAAGTCTATCAAAAATAAAACTAAAAATCATATTTTCATAAATAATAAACATACAAGGCATGATTTAATATCTTTAAAAATTCAAAAAAAAATATTTTTGTTGATATTTTTGCATGTATTTTTAGATTTAATAACCAGTTTATTAAAGTCATGAGAACTCGGTCTACATTTCAAAAACACCAAAAAGTTTATGATGTTTTCTTTTAATATATGGTATTATGAATTTATATGTAAAATATTTTTCTAATATTAAATAAAAAAACACTTTTCTTTTATTTATATGTTTTAATATTAGAACGATTAGGTTTTAACCTAGTAAGATAAGGACCTCCTTACCAAGAAATAATTTTCAAACTCTAGATAAATCAACAGTTACAAAATTTAACAAATACCTTAGTTTATATCAAACAAACAAACAATGCAGTTTACCTTAGGTAAGGTGTACTATGGGTGATACGTCCTTTCTATTCACAATCAGTCTCCTTATCCAAACTTTAAGACCAATTAAGGTTTTTAGTGACCACCAAATAATAGCATAGTCAATAAACTTAATAACAACAAGTTTTACTTTATTCATCTTAGAGTAATGGTGACGGTAAAAAAATCAAACTTCATTTTTGTTCCACTCCAAATAATCTTCTGAATTATTTTTACCTTGAAAAGCTAAAATCTTTATCTTAAGGCTATCCAAATAATCCTGAAATTCGTCCTCCCTATCTAGTCTCCTATGGATAAATTTGTCAAGTTACCGAACTCTCCTAGGCCTTTTGTTTTTATGTTTCCAAAACCTACCACCATGGTTATCGTTAAAATCCTTAGCCATTTCATCTGTAAATTTAGTTTTAGTTTCTTCTGAATATGAATTAGCTCGTCTCGTAGATCTTCATCCTTCCAAACCTTTATAGTTTGGCCCATTTCAAAGACTAGCCAATTCAGTTCTCAAACCAGTCCTTCCATTCATTCCTACAACAAACCATGTATTCATCAACTTTAATTGTTATTGCATGGCTAAATATCCTCATTCAAGATTATTCCTATCTTTTGAAAGTGATGACTCGCTTTTAGTTGACATCGTCAAGAGTTAAAAATTAAGTTAGTAGCACACTCTCAATTGATATCACACTTTTCGTGTTTCACATAAAATTTTGAATTTTAACTTTAATATGCTCACCTTTTTCTTTTACTACTCAATTATCAAGATTTCAATTCTTTAAGGGAATAGTTCACAACAAATCAAAGATTAATATCTTAATGGCACAATCAAATAATATAAAGACTTTAGAAGTAATAAAGACTAAAAACTATCGATACAAAACTACAAATATGAAATCGCAAATATCAATATGAATTTGTTTGAAATATGAACGATACTACGATTATAAAACAAATACTGCAAAATTAAGAAACTAATGAAATAAGATTTAATCAACTTAAAATTACAATAGCACCTTCATTTTTTATATATATGGTGGCCAAAACTAATAATAATATATAAAAAAAACAACGACACAAAAACTATATTTTTAAAAAAAATTCAAGAAAATCCAACCAAGTAAACCTAAAATATCCCAAATCAAGATTTATCTCCATAAAACCCTAAGAATCAAGATTTTTTTTTATTTAAAGCAAATGGCCGAACTCCATATTCTTTGAATCAAGATTTGCAGCCAACCCTAAAAATATATATTTTTTATGATTTTCTTTGTTCCTTTTTTTATATGATTTTATTCAATCAAGATCACAAATAATTTTTTTAACTTGATGCTGCAACTAGTTTTTAAAGAATAAAGAACTCGACAACAACTAAGTATATAAAAATTTAAAGATAAAAGGAATATAACCTGATTTAGAGCTTTACTTTGATATCAAGTAATACAAACTCTATGGATATAAAAATCCAGAAACCCATAGTCAAATTGACTTTTCCCAAGAAAGCTAAAATCAAGTTTGGAATTGAGCCTGACATAACGATAACTGATACCGAGGCACTAAGACTATAAGTAACCAAACTCCCACCAACACCTATAATAAGACATTAATGATAAGTATAGAAGATACCATGAATCATGGTCAATTCTTTGATAAGCCAAAGTAATTCCATTAAGAATTAAATCAAAAGAATCCACTCATAATCAAACAATAAATTATTTTAAAATCAAAGTCTATCGTAAAAAAAAAATCTAATTACTAGCTAAATAACTCTACTTATACTAGATAAAAACATTCTAAGTAATAATAGAAAAATAACAAAAGAGCTCTAAATAAAATAGTTAAAAGAATCCTAAATTAACTAAGAACCTAATACAATTCATGCATCGTAGCTTCTAAACCTTATCGCAAGGCTTTATTGATGTTTGATTCACTTAAAATTTTAATCCAATATAAAACAAAGTCTTTGGAATCTTTTGGTAAACTTTTAGTCTAATCTAATGGTTGGATAAAAAATTATATTTATTAACGTAAAATTATGCATTAGGAAAAAAAAAAACCTTTAACTATCAAGATTAATTAGCCTATGAAGTAGATGCATTAAGCCCCTTTTTATACTTAGATTAAGTTGAATAATATTTGGCCATCACTGATTAATATGTAGCCTCCTTAAAGTTCACCTTGGCTCAAATATTATTAATAAGCTTATTGAATGCATTTTTGAGTTTCTTTGCTATTGATCTTGTAATTGCCCTATCTAGAAGTCCTAATGGATCATTTAGTGTAGTTTCAATCGTATCACACATCTCAACTACCTTTACTGAATCATAAAGGTATACGCTTTTAATAGCTCAAAGTGATTCTTTTATTACATAAACTTTTTAGAATCAAGGACTTCAATTTACTTGATCTTATGGTTTTCTTCAATAATGAGGTAAATAATTAGGGTAGTCTGGTCCTATGGTGCTTGTGAGAAGCTTACAAATGGGAAATATGTTATAAATTAGGATTTAGAAGAAGCGCTTGGTGCCTCCTGGTTTGGTGGTACAGAAACGAATAGCTTTTACAACATTGACCGGGCGTTAAAAAGAAATGGCATTGTTGCCTAAGTTTGCACCCGGTTAGAAGTCCCTTCCCTGAATGATATAGCTTGAAATGCTTGTTAAAGCAGGCTAGTAAGCCTAATAACCTCAACTTTCAGACCCTTTATCTTCATTTAGTTGTTTTAGTCTAATGATCTTTCTTCGTTCTTCATTTGTCTTTTGATTGAATCTATTGATGTGGCTTATAAAAGGAAGCTAAACTTTCATAGGATAACCTATATTTATTCCTAGATATGGTGATATGTATATGCATAAAAATATAAATGAAATGTATAAATGAAATGCAAAGAACTGGATTGAGTATGCATGCTTATTATTGTTTGATTTTTTATTATATCATGACTCTAAGGATGGACTCAATTGAATTTTCTTGAAAAAATATTAGTGAGTACACCAAACCTATAAGAATTTTTATCAATTAAAGGGATATTCACCAAGGACAAGAACTAAATCCTCAATGAATATTTCTCTCGTATAAATTTATGAAAATCAAGCATCAATTTTGAAGCAAGTCATTAGATGTGTAAAAGTGGGACGAAACATCTTTTCTATTAATTCAAAACAACAATTTACAAAGCTTGTTTAATACAATGCAAACTTTTTATGAAAACCAATGTCCTAAATAAAGTTACTTTGCTAATTATTTCCACACTTTTAAACCTAGATATGCTGCAAGTTTGTTCATGCCATCTTAAATCTAACCAAAATAACACATGATTCTCTCTTTTAGATTGGGTCGGCCCTCTACAACATGTTGACCTATGCCTTTTAATCTTATGAAATTATTATTAGTATCTTCATCTTGCATGTGATAACATATGATTTCAGAATCCTAATGTTATGATTCCCTTCTTGCAGCCTCTCTCTCATCTATTAGAGTTTGCATGATCGAGTTAACTAACTCCCTCAAATGGTTATCCAACAATGTGACCAACATTGTTTACTGCTAATACTATTTTTAAAACATTTATTTCATCTAATCCAATCCATTGATCTAGATTTGAGTATATTTGAGTTTGAATTTCAGCTTTTATTTTTCTTCAACTCTTTCCTTAACTACCTATGTTATTTGTATAATTTCAGCTACCATGTGGTCTTGCTCCCAAAACTATTCTTGAACTCAGGTAAGAAACAAAATTTCTTCAAAAAATACGATACTCCTGACTCTAACGTCTATGGATTTTAGATCATGGCAAAAAGGAACTTGGAAACAAGAAAATTTCAATAGTCAAAAGTATTATAAAGAAACTCTAAAAAAAAGAAATCAACTTTTGCAAACTCATTAACTTGAAAATAATAAACAAAAATGTTAAAAATAGTGAAATGCTCGAGAAGTCAAAATGCGTCCAGAACATATTTTTCTCTGAATGTTTTATAATTTTGTATTTTTTTTATGAAAAAAAAATTATCAAGACAATGATCAAAATCGAGTTATAATGAAAACTCATTAAAATGATAAATAAAAGGGTTAAAAATCACAAAATAGCCATGAGTTGACCAAATTGAGTTGAGAATACATTTTTCTTAGATATCTTTTATATTCTTGCATTTTTTATATTTAAAAAAAATAGGATCAAAATGGAGTTACTAGAAGGACAAAAACTAGTTGTTTTAAAGTGACTTTAGAGGTTATCTCGTGTTTAGACAACAGGATTAACCTAGATGATCTATTCTAAATGATGTCATATTTGTTGTTTTAAGGTAGCAGATAGGTAAAAGAATAGCTTTTTTTTTCTCTGAATTCTGGGTTTAAAAAATAATAATAAAGCCATTTTTAAATTTTAAATTAAAATACTAAGAAAAGACAAGTAAGATCAACTCTTAAACATGCGAGCCAGCTCAAAAGGGAAATGAATAATCAATCCAAGAGGATGAAAATGATGTACTCAAATCTTGTCTAATAATGACAATGCTGGCATCTTGATCTTTTAATCAGCCTTTCAAATACAACTCAATAACTCATAAAGAATATTAAAGTTAATCCACAATCAAGAAATTATCATACTGAAAGACTTTAAGTGAAAGTATTAATACAAGGTTAATACAAGCTTAATCTAGATGATCTATTCCAAATGATGCCATTTTTGTTGTCTAGGTGGCTGCCTAGTGGCGGGTGGATAGGTGAAAAGCATAGCCTTTTTCTTCTGTATCTTGGGTTTTTTAAAAAAAAAAATAGGAGCCAGTTTTAAATTAAAATACCAATTAAAGACAAAGTGAGATCAACTCTTGAACATGCCCGCCAACACAAAGGGGAAAAAGAATAATCAAATCCAAAACGATGAAAATGATGGCTCTCTCTCAATCCTGTATGGAATGATGACATCTTGAGCCTTTCAAATACATCTCATATTAAAGCTAATCCACAATCAAGAAATTATCATACTGAAAAAGACTTCAAAAAAATATACATATTGTAAGCATGGTAAAAGCTTATTTAAAAAAAAAACATTTATCTTGAAAAAATATCAACACACCGAATTACCAAGTACCAAAAGCGATGTTTAAATTCTTAAGCAGAGGCTTCAGAAAATTAAGACATTCCACCATTCGGAACATTACGGAGGTAGCACTCTTGATTATATACTAACTTGAACTCCATGTTCAAGCAAACAAGTTATTTAACATGTCAACCCTTGAAACACGGAAATTCACTCAATCATCTCGTCGTCGTCGTCGTTGTCAACAATCTCTTGAATTCTCATCTTTTTCACTTTCTGGGCAGCATCATCCCTTGGGGCATTGGGAATTTGAATCAAAACATCAGTCTTCTGCCCAGTGGTTGCATTAACGAGCCCACCATTCTTCTCCACACGATAAACCAAGTCCTGTCCCTCTGGGCCTGCATCTATGTACACAGTAGAGTTCTCATCAATCTCTTCTCTCACGAGCATTCTCGATAGCTCTGTGACCACCTTCCTCTCGAGCCATCTCCTTATGGGTCGTGCACCATAGATCTAAAACAAGAGATAGACGACGTGAGCTCCTTCATCAAAACAGAGTACAAAACAAGTGACAGAATATGGTGTAAGAACACTCACGGGATCATAGCTTTCTGCCAAAATATGATCCAGGGCAGCATCTGTAACTGCCAAAGCAATGCCCCTCTCAGCAAGGCGGCTGGCAACGTCCTTCATTTGTAACCTTGAAACCTTTCTCAGCTGGTCATGAGAGAGTGGATCAAAAACCACTATCTCATCAAGCCGGTTTAGTAACTCAGGCCTGAACTGCTTTCTCACCTGTCAGAAAAAATCAACAAATGACAGCAAGTTGATATCTCAACTTTCTTCAAGCAACAAGCCTACGACAAAACCCATCAAGACTGCACGACCGAATTTATAGAGCATTAAGCTTACCTCTTGCATAACTCTGTCTCGAGCAACTTGCATGGAACACTTGCCCAGCAGTCCAGACAGAAGGTGCTCCGCTCCAAGGTTGGAAGTCATGATAATCACTGTGTTTCTGAAATCTACAGTGCGGCCTTGACCATCTGTTAACCTTCCATCATCAAGAACTTGAAGAAGAGTATTAAAGACGGAAATGTGAGCTTTCTCCACTTCATCAAACAGCACGACGCTATAAGGCCGCCGCCTCACGGCCTCTGTCAGCTGCCCACCTTCCTCATGTCCCACATACCTGAAATACAAACACGGGTGAGATATTATTCACTCAACCTTATAGAATAGAGATAAAGAAATAGATGAGAAGTACGTACTTACCCAGGAGGAGCACCAATAAGTCGAGCTACTGAGTGTTGCTCCATGTACTCTGACATATCGATCCTCACTAGTTGGTTTTCATCATCAAACAGCTGTTCAGCAAGAGCCTTAGCAAGCTCAGTCTTGCCAACACCAGTTGGACCCAAGAATAGGAATGAGCCAGTCGGCTGTTGAGGCCTGCCTAAACCAGCCCTTGACCTCAGCACAGCCTCTGCAACAGCATTGACCGCTTGGTCCTGTCCTACCACTCTATGATGCAGCCTGTCTGGAAGCCCGATTAGCCTCTCCTTCTCATTCTGGCCAAGCCTTGTGACAGGAATGCCAGTCCACCGACTCACTACTTCTGCAATTTGTTCAGGTCCAACAGTTTCTGTCAGCATCAAGTTCTCGTCAGTGGTTGATCCTTCAAGACGTGCTATGGCAGCTTCCACTTCCTCCAGCGCCCCGTAGCGCAAATCAGCAACTCTGGCTAAATCATATCTTCTTTCAGCCTCTTGTATGGAGAAATGTATCTCCTCTCTCTTCTGCTTGAGCCGCCTGATCTCATCAATCCTTTCTTTCTCCTTTTTGTATTTCATCACCAAGGGCTGGAGCTTGTCTCTCAAGTCGTCAAGTTCTTTTACAACCTGAAACAGTATCAATATTGTCAGATTTACCATGAGAGAGATATTAAGCAGAGCACATAACTGATTTCCAGATCTTCTATCAAGGTGCGATTCTTACTTCAGCCAGTCGAGCTTTGCTAGCTTTATCCTTCTCCTTCTCAAGAGCATGAAGTTCAACTTCTAGTTGCATTCTCTTCCTTTCAAGGCTATCAATTTCTTCAGGCTGGCTATCAAGTTGGACTCTCACGTTCGCACAAGCTTCATCGACTAAATCAATTGCCTTATCAGGCAGATGACGACCTAACCTAAACACATCAACCGCAAAGACCAGCATTTATTATCCCGCCAAATGATCCCAAATTATCAATCATTTATGCATGAAAATATACTACCCTTCAATAAAAATCACCAATTCCAAAATTACTGGTGCATACTAAAACCTGAAAGTGGAATTGAACTGTTAAAACGTACCTGTAATATATCGACTTGATAATTGAGCTGCAACCACAAGGGCTGTGTCCTGAATTCGAACACCATGATGACCCTCATACTTCTCTTTCAATCCTCGAAGAATGCTTATTGTGTCTGGAACACTGGGCTCAGCCACATAGACTTGTTGGAACCTCCTCTCAAACGCAGCATCTTTCTCCACATACTTCCTGTACTCTTCCAGGGTTGTGGCACCAATGCACCTGAGCTGACCTCTTGCAAGCATTGGCTTAAAAAGGTTGGCGGCATCCATGGACCCCTCTGTTCGACCTGCACCTAGAACAAGATGAATTTCATCAATAAACAGAATCACCTTCCCCTCAGCTTCCTCCACTTCTTTCAACACGGCCTTTAACCTCTCCTCAAATTCCCCTCTATATTTTGCGCCAGCAACAAGGGCACCCATATCCAAGGCAATGAGCCTGACATCAGCAAGATTACTTGGAACATCCCCTCTCACAATCCTTAGGGCCAAACCTTCAGCAACTGCGGTTTTTCCAACCCCTGGCTCTCCAATAAGCACAGGATTGTTCTTCGTCCTCCTCGAAAGAATCCTCACAACCCTCCTAATCTCCTCGTCTCTCCCAATCACAGGATCAAGCTTCCCCGCCTCCTCAACCAAGTCTCTCCCATAAGTCTTCAAAGCTTGAAAATTCGTATCGCCAGAAGCACTCTCCACCTTCTTCCCTTCCTTTCCTCGGAGTTTCTCTACCTCAGATTTCACTGTGGAAGCGGAAACTCCGACTTCTTTCAACAAATCTCTTATTTGGGAGTCCTCGAGAAGGCCTAAGATCATCTGATCAGTAGCTAAATAGGAGTCCCCGCGTGATTTTTGTAACGCTTGAGAACGCCTTATCGCCTTAATAAGACTAGTGCTGGGCGGAACTTCATCAGGAGGTGGAGACTGAGACGGGAGTTTCTTCAGGACTTTATTGAAAACTCTTTCTGCTGCCTGGGCAGTATTCTCACCATCACCGGCATTGGCAACCGCTTGTCTCAAGATTCCACTAGGGTCTGAAATAAGGGCCACAGCAAGATGTAATGGGGTTATCTGGGCATGACCAGCACCCACTGCCAATTCGTGAGCTGTTGCAAGGGCCTCGTTGGTCTTGTGTGTGAACTTTCCAGGATCCATTGATTCTTTAACTTCAAAGTCCTTTCTTCAAGCGAAGGAAACCAACGAAAACGGTTTTGGAACTGATCATGAGAGATAAACACGACAGCCATGTAAGATTTTTCCAAGAATACAATATAGTTGTATTACAACTACTAGCCACTAGCAGGTATACTTGCAATAAGAATAAAAGAAAATAAAAAAGCGTTGCTGTCGCCGTTCGGAATGCGAAAAGCACAGAACAGAAAAGCGCTAAAACTAGAAAACGAGATTAAGGAGAAGGAAAGTGTAATTCTAATTTCTGCGTACCTGATCAGTTAACGAAACGGATGTCTTTCTTTCAACTTGCTCCTTGCCCTAAAACTAGAGCTGGATCTTCGATTGTTGAATCTGTTTCCGAGTTGAGTTTGGTCCTCTCTTTTTTTTTTCTGCTTGGAATGAAGCGAAAACGATGGGATTGAGGTGTGTTTTGAAGAGAAGGGAGACATCTGGAAACCCAGTAGATACGAGGCACTAGAAACTACTAGATAGGTATGGAAAAACATATGCTCGCATGCTCTCACACCTCTCTCCTCCCGTCTTGTCCCTAGCAGTAATAACTAGTCGTAAACTTATCTTTAAAAAAAAAAAAAAAAAACTCTGACCAGGTTATTTTCTAAAACAATTAAAAATATAAAGTAAAAATGTATTTAATTAAAAAAATTAATAATTTATGTAAATAAAAAAAATTAAAAGATTAAAAGATAGATGGTGGCCAATATATTTATATTTTATTTTAAAATTTAGTTGTAATTATTTATCAAAGTATTTTTTATTTAAAAAATTACTAAAATAATATTTTTTATTTTAAAAAAATTATTTTTGATTTCAACGCATAAAAATGATTAAAAAAACCAAAATATATTTATTTTAAGTAAATAAAAAAGTAAATAATTTTTAAAAATATTTTTGAAACATAAAAATAAATAGGGTTTAATATCGCAATATAGGTCATTTGATACCTATCATTTACTTGATTATGTTTAGTGAATTTATTTATGAAAATTGATTTGTAATATAAATCAAGACACACATAAAATTTATTGAATAAAAAAATTATGCAATGTTGTGCATATTAAAAATATTGTAAAAATATATATATGTTTTTAATTTTCAATATAAAGTTAATCTATATAAAAACAAATTATAGACAAATCACACTAACCTTATAAAACATTATACACGCTTAGTATAATAAAAAATAATTTTTATTTTAAAAAGTCTAAAAAAGCACGTAGAAGAGGAATTAATCAAAATATAAATTAAAATATTTTTAAAAAATGTATATAAAAAAAGTTGTAATTTATTTTATATAAAAAAAGATGCAATCGGGTACTCTGGGCCTAGTAAGCCAAGCTTAGCACCTAGCTCACAAAGAAAGTTTTCTCTCACGTGATTCTTGATTTCTTTTTTTTCTAAAATTAATGGGGAGGGCGACACATTGTCGGCTCCATTCTTTAACAAAAAATATATGATGCTTCATCTGAAATCTTCAAATTTTGGTTATTATGGTGGCTGGAAAAATAGAATTGTTGGTTATTTTCTTCCAAAAAATCATTTTCAACATATTTTTAACCTAAAATAACACTCTATAAACCTTGTTAAACAAAGTCATAACCTTAAAAAACAAAACAAACTACTTTAAAACCCAAAATCAACCAAAAAAATCTTTTTAAGCTCATACCACTTTTTTCATGCACTTTCAAGGTTCAAAAGACATCCAATTAAAACTTTTCTCATTATATGGAATTGTTTGATACAAAAATTAATTATTTTAGTGATTAAAATCTTTGCAACGATAAATTTTTCTCTTTAAACCAGAATCCAATAAGACTCTTTATTTCTCCTCGTACCTAAAAAATACTGAAAAATAATAAAAATAAAATTTGATATTAAATTAATTTTTTTAAAATTAAAATCACCAATCAACTAATGGATTAAAAAGATTAAGAGTCTAAAATATACTTTTCAAATAAATTCTAAAAAACCATCTATATTACTCGAGTTTTTTACTTCAATTTTATGCCTTTAAGCCAACATTTTCTCTAAAACAAAATACTATTAAGTGCTAAAAAGGTTCAATTATATATAAAATTAAAAACAATATTACAATCAAAAGTTAATTATGAGAAGGTAAAGAGGAGAAAGATCTACAATAAAAAAAGTCATGTAATTTATATTATAGACAATAATAAAAGAATGAATAAATAATTAAATCGGTGAGTAGAAAAAAATCAAATAATAGAATATCCTCAATTAACCTAGAACAAAATACTCTTTCAAATTTCTTGATTAAGAAATTGTGCCCCACGCTCCTTTTCTAACATTTCACTATCTTAAATAAATTTATAATATATATTAAATTAAAATAATAAATAATTAATTTCATTAGAAAAAATTGAGATAAGATCAACGGATAGAAATATAATCTAGAAAAATAATCGATCAACTTTGATCAACTTAGGTATGATGTACCGAGGGTGATACGTTTTTTTCTTACATAGTTAATCTCCCTGTCCAGATTCTTGCAAACCATTTATTTTCATAATAATCATAATTTACGTAGCAACTTCTAAACTTTATAATTATAATTTTACAATTAAATCTAAAATTTTCTTTTTAATTTTAGGAGATAACTTCACCACTCTATCTAGTGCATGTGATGATATAAAAAATGAAGGATGATATAAGAAAAAAAATATTTGTAATGAAAAACCAATAAAAATATCAAGTTAAATTACAATCAGATATTATTATATAGGAACTTAATGTTAGATTCTTAAAAAGAATGGTTAACTAATTATTTCATGGATTAAACATTAATTTACTCTTCTAAAATCAATTGGAACTAATATTTCTGAACAAATAGAATTACTTAGAAAATCTAACCATTAGTTTTAGCATTTCATAAACGCTTTTAAAAAAATTGAATTTTTTGTATTTTTTTTATTTACTTCAAATTAATATTATTTTTTTGTGTTTCCTAATTATTTTAATGCGCTAAAATAAAAAATAATTTTTAAATAACAAAAAAATATATTATTTTAATATCTTTTCAAACAAAAAAACACTTTTAAAAACAATCACAACCACACTCAAAATAAATCATAGTTGCACTTAAATAATACAATGGTTCACATTAAACTTCTTTTGGCTTCATTAGATGTTTTCATAATATTCACAGGCACCATGTTGTCAACCAAAATAAAAATGCTTTCGTTTTGGAGTGCAAAAGCCACGGCGTCTTCGGGCTCCAAAACTTTCCAACATCTCTCTCTCTCTCTCTCTCTCTCTCAATTCAATGCCCTAAATAATCAGAAAAGGAAGAGAAAAGATGGAGATGGCTCCAAAGTGAATTGAAAACTGTGTGTCCGAATTGAGATTAATTTTGATTGTTTCTTGGAAATCTAATAAAGATTGATAAAGTTTGGTGTGTTCATTAAGAACACACCAACGAAATAAATAAGATAAGAACATAGTTAATTAAATATAGTAAAGGAAATGAGAAGCATGAACAAGAAATCAATATAACTTGAACATTACAAAGAGAGAAAGTAAGAAAATGATCTTGATCTAAAAATCAAGATGCATAAATGAATGGCAAATGCCTTCTTTTATAGGCCAAAAAAACTATTTATTTGATAATTAACTATTGAATTAGTGGCCAACTAATGACTTGGTGGTTTAAGTATGGATTTGTTTTCTAGATGAAATGATATTTCCACAATCAGAATTTGATAAAGTGGTCTTTATGAAAGTTGTAGGAGTTTGTATTAGCTTTCCATCTAAAGAAGAATGAGTTCATTTAGACTTAAGAACCCAAGATATGGATTGAACACTAAAAAGTGTCTAGGCTGCAGGACAGATTCAATCTTTTATTGTGAAGATAATATTTGGACTCCAAAATGGCAAAATTGAGTCTTAAACTCTTCATGAATGTTTTAGGTCTATGTCTTAGCTTTCTATCCATAAAAATTAGGCTGAAATCCAAGATCTACAGCTCTAGATATGACCCAATGACTTAATGATGTTCCAGTTTGAATTGAACCAGCATCTATTTTTTAAGCTTAGCCCTTTTTTTATCCTTTCACTTTTAATAGTTACTCACATCAATCAATCCTTTGAATTGTGAGATATGCATACATTTAAAATGAATATTTACCATAAATTAATGATATTTATATCATCAGACTTGTTATTATAAAACAGGTCCTTAAGGTTGTGCCTTAGAAGAACATTATGTAGTTTGGATTGAAAAGAAAGCTGACTCCAAGGTATATTGGGCCTTTTAGATCAAAACAAGGATAAAACCAATTGCCCACAAGCTAACACTCCCCTAAAATTTGGTAAAGATACATGATGTGTTCCATGTATCGTTATTGCAAAAGACTAAGGTAAAACCACAAGATCATGCCAGAGTTTTACTTCAAGATCCTTTAGAAATAAAAGAAGACTTGACTTTGTAAATAAAACCAATAAGGATTTTGGATCATGGGGAAAAGGAACTTGGAAACAAGAAAATTTCAATAGTCAAAAGTATTATAAAGAAACTCTTAAAAAAAAAAATTTGGAAGATGGAATATTAAATGAGAAAAAAGTACCCAAAACTATTCTTGAACTCGGGTATTAAAAAATATTTAGGGATGAAATTTTTATTCGGAGGAGAAAATGTAAACCCCCAGGTTTAAAAAAAATATTGGTGCAAATCTCGATTGAAAATCGATAACATTACCGTGAAACGATAATAAGACTATAAATGAACTAAATGATGAAAAGGTAAAATAACTATATTTTGGAATAATGAAGTGGTCTCAAGGATTTAGTAGTATAACTTATTCGATCCATGCAAGTATGACACAAGAAAATTCAGATTTTTATGTAAAATCACCTACCGGCTACTTTTATACTATTGAACAACTCTTAATCCGACAGTTATATCAAGTTAAAATTTTACGGGGAGTTGCCTGACAAAATATTATATCTTATGTTAGAATTTTAGGGCAATAAAAATTCATAAATATCATACAATAATGTCGACAGTCATACAAAAAAATAAAATATAGACTTATTAATGATATTTTCATAAATAAATGGATAAAATTGAAATTTCAGCTCCTTCCTCTCCTTAAACAACTGATTCAACTGAAAAGAAAAGAAAAGAAAAGGGAGAGTTTCTTGCTTACTTGCAATTTTTACACCAAAAACTTGGGAGAATTCAAGGTTCAAAGCTAAAATAATAAGGAGATGAGTGGTTCAACCTATCAACCACAAGAATCGAAAGAAACTCAAGTGATAGAAACAGAGTCATAAAGAGAGGGGCATTATAAATTAGAGGGAGAAGGAAGAGGAGTGGAAACATTTTTGATTGGTTAGCATTCAAAGTTCATTTATTGTCGGGTAAGGAGTTTTAAATTTAAATATACAAGCTTAAATGAAGACAAATAGAATTAATACTAAAATTCTTGAATTTTAAATTAGAGTTCTTGAAAAAATTTGAGAGAAATACAAATTGAATGTTATTTAGATCAATTGGGTTAGAAACTTAGAATATATGGCAACATATGAAAAATTATGCCAGGAATTGAAATAAAACTTAATATAAAAAAGATACTAAGAACCAGCAATAATGGCGGAAATTGAGAGAATTGTGGATTTTCATATGTGTATGTTTAATTGTGTTAAATTAATGCATGATGATTTATTAATGATGATTTGAAAGAAAAGGCATATCACTCTTGTTGTGTGTGTTTCGGCAAACATTTCATAATATTCTTTCTATCATGTAAATATTATATTTTCAGGTTCTTCTCACTCAAGAAAGGAGTAGTAGGGCCTGATAGGTTATTTATTAATAGTTCTAGGTAATGGTTGTAAGAAAAAGCATGTTAAGTAGTATATTTTGAGATAGTATGTATAACTTTTTTAAATTTCATAAATTGTATCTTAATATTTACATTTGGAGATACACTTAAATTTATCTCAAGTATTAAGTTAGTAACTTAAATTCATGGTTTTGCTTATTAATTGTTAATTATATTTAATGATGATATGAAATGAATTTAAAAAGATGCATAATTGGAATTGTTGAATGGCAATGATGAAAGGTGAAAATTATAGGTGTTGATGTCAAATTGAGATCCAAGATGATTGGATCAAGTTCATATGTTGTCATTGTTTGCTTATTTTCAAGAATATAAAGATTAGGATTATTTTGATTTATAGAAAAACTCTGCCGAAATTCTGGTAAAAATAAGAGACAATATTCAAATATGAGAATAAACTAGAAATGGTTATGAAGAAGAAAAACAAAAATTACAGTAATCATTTGATCTATAAAGAAATTAGTTTGAAACTTGAATATATAATAATGGAGGTGTTATAACAAGTCTCAACATCTCACACTTCTTGTAAGGATTGGTAGACAAATAGCAACGTTAACATAAGCACTATAAAAATGAGATGTCTTGATATGATTTTTGTCTTGTCAAATGTCTATCTTATAAAAGTTTTGGCTCAACTCGTCTATCACTAAAGCTTTTTTAGGTTTCTAGATTATCTGAATTACTAATAGAGTAACACAACCTCTTAACCTTATGTTTTTTTCATGTATAAAGTGAGTTCCAATCTTAGTAAAAGTACAAATGAGCATGATTGGATATAAGTCATACTCACTACTTAAGCCTTCCTAACTAATCTTAAAAAATACGAGCTCACGTCCAAAGCTTTTATTGGTTTTTGTAGTGCGTGAAAACTTAAAAAATAATGTGTATGCACATTCAATCCAACAAAGTTAAATAACATTGGACAATATAAATAAAATGAATGCTAAAAAATAAATGACAATAAAGGAAGTGAAAAAAAAAAAAAACACAGGCATATAGGCATAACCCTTGGGTCCATAATAGAGTTGTCATGTTGTCGCAACCCATATAATTTAGACCTTTAAATGTAAAGGAAAATATGTAAAATGGAGTCTCCACCTATGTTTTAGGAAAGTTAAGCATCCTAAAATATGCACTGGTTCCAAAATTTTAAGTATAGAGTTAATAATGTTTAAAAGAAGATAAACATCACCCTTACAACATCATTTATGGAGAAAGGTTATCTTCATTATGTTTTTTCTCATAAAGTTGTTTTATGCATGCCATTTATTGTCCAAATTATGTCTAAGCTTATTTGTGATTAATTTATTATTGATTGACATTTGTTTGAGTTAGCGTCAGACCCTAAATCAAGAGTCTCGCAACTTAACAATTGTTTTATTTAATTTTTATATTTTTAGTAAAGAAATACATCTCACTAAACCTACATCGGTCTCCAAAATTAGAAGACTTATTGACTTAACCATTTGAAAAGGATTAAATGAAACTTGATAATAACTTATCAAAAACTCGTCAAAAATTCTTCAACATAATTTTAAATGCACTTTAAGTTTAAATCATGTGTTAGGTCTAGGTTGGACCCTAAAACTTGCAAACTCAATGACCTAACCATTCAAAAAGCTTAAACAAAACTTGTAAAAATCTTGATGAAAACTTGTTGACATAATTGTGAGCTCATTTTAAGTTAAAAAAACAAAGGGTTAGGCTTGTGTAGGTCCTTAAAACTATGAGACTCGTTAACTTAACTGTTAAAATCTTTAAAAACAAAACTTGATGAAAACTCATCAACATATTTTTCTAGTTCATTTAAGAGATCGTTTGGTATTGTGGTTGGAACTGAGTTTCGTTCCAACCACAAAAAATAATCATTTAGTAACCATTTGAAACGTAAATTTTGAAGATGGGTCCCACTAAAAATTAAGTTTGCACCGCCGGTTTTGTGAAGCAGAAAATTATTGTTTTTCAATTCATTTTTGCCCGCTGCTGCCAAGGGAAAGGAAAAAGGGTCAACCCAATTTCTTATTTACTTCCTTCCTTCTCAGCTCAAGTAAGAATATTTTTGTGACAATCATCTGCACATTGCCAAGTGGATTCACCGGGCACTGTAGGGTTACTATTCATATGAACGTACCCCCGCTATTTATGTGAACAATGTTTATTGAACCGTGTCCAACCTAAATTTTTTTTTTTTTAATTATGTTTACTTAAAAATTATTGTTTAGTATCATTTAATAACACTATATAAATTAGAAGAAAATCACATGATGATGTAGCATTTGTGAAATTTGATCGCAATTTCAATTTTATAACCTTAATTTGAAAAACATGTTTAACCAAACACATTAAACTACTTTTTATCCAACCTTAATTTCAATCATAGTTTTAACCAAATCAACCTCAACTAAAAGTATTCTTTATAAAAACAACTTTTTTCAAACCAGAACCACAAAAGCTACCACAACCACAAAAGCTACAACAATACCAAACACACTCTAAGTTTAGAAACTAAGTGTAAGGTCCACGTTGATCCCTAAAACTAGGAGACTCATCAAACTATCTTTTTTAAAAGCATAAACAAAATTTGATTAAATCTTGAGGAAAACTCGTCGATCCATTTCTGATCTCACTTGAGTTTAAAAATTAAATATTACATACACGTTGATTTGTAAAACTAGAAAACATGTCGACCTTACCAATTAAAAAAAATTAATCAAAATATCATCGACATAACAAAAAATCATTGATTTATTTTTCATTTATAATATGCATATATAAATGTAAGGAAGATAGGACAATAACAAATCAGCAGAGGGTTTAAGTTCATTAAACATGTGATTAGCTTAATTTAGAAATACAAAATTAAAATTAAAATCCACATACTATTTACTTGTTATATGAATTATGTACATGAACTAAAAGAAAAGTGACACTCTTGTCATATATAGGGGTGAGCAAAAAAACCAAAAAACTGATTAAACCGAGAAAACTAGAAAAATAATAACCGAAAAAACCAAATCGTAAAAAAAAACCGATTAAACCGATTATAAAAATTAAAAAACAAGCTGATTCGGTTCAGTTTTGGTTTTAAAAGGCTGAAACCGAATAAACCAAACCAAACCGAACTGGTTCAAATAAAAAAAATCAATAGTACTATAAATACATACTTTTCAGCTTTCCCCTTCTCCTTTCTAAACCCTAGCCACCACCCATGTTTCACAATCTTCACCTCTCAACATAGTCCCCACCCCCATCTTCACTCTCAACCTTTCTCGCCCTTGTTTCTCAATCTTCATCTCTTAGCACACCACTCCTCCCATCTTCATCTCTCTTCCCTTAACCTTTCTCACAGCCCCCCATCATAGCCCCCCATCTTCATCTCTCATCTCTCAACCTTTCTCACAACCCCCACTCAACATCTTCATCTCTTATCTCTCTCAACCTTTCCTTAAAGCTTTAAGCACAACCCCCCTCCTCCCTCAAAGTAGATCTGGTGAACGAACCATCATTATCTCTCATCTCTCAATATTTTTATCCTTTTGTTTAAGTATAGTCGACTAAGCTCATGGATTAACTAAACAACAGCTCTAGAGCCCCCCTCTCTTCAATCTTTATCTCTTAATTTTTTTCCCTGATTACTTTTTTTCTGATTTTTGTAGATCTATTATGTATTCATTTTCTATATTTATTTACAAGGTTGTTGATTTGCCATAGTATGCTCATGTTGTGATTACTGTAATGGATGTTATGAGAATTATTTTTTTCAAATTTTCGTTTGACTCTGTTCTTTCTGGCTTCCTGATTCAGAAAATCTGCTCGATATGCTTGGCCAAGATGAAATTGATTTTTTCTGGTTTTTCCTTTCAATTAACCTAACTGAACCGAATCGAAATTGGTCGGTTTGAACTGGTTTTGGTTTGGTTTTGGTTTTGATTTAAAAATGAATAAATAAATCAGTTTGGTTAGTTTTTTGGTAAAAACCAGACCGAACCGAAAATGTTCACCCTTATTCATATATGACCGAACTAGGCATGCATTGTGACTTCAAAAGCTATTACTCTTCTTATAAAACAAGACCAAGATTCAAAGCACATCAAAAACCATGTGATGACACAAAATCTAAAAGATTTCTCACACTCGAGTTTTGAACTTATTAAAAAAAATAGAGAGAGAACTATACCTTCATGTTTAGACCACATGTTTGACACCATATGCTCTAAGGAAAAGCTTCATTCTTTGTTATTCTTAACATCTAATATTTAAAATTGAGGTGCATTCAAACATGTAGCATTTAAGAGAGACATAAACAAAGATATTTATCTCAAAGAGGATATGAACTCATACCTGGATGAAGTTGTTGTTCCTGTTGTGAAAGTATTGTTTTTGTTTATGTCATGAGGATGAAAAATTGCTACTCTAAAACTTGGCAAGAATGTCTCTATTGTTGTAATGTATATCTATTATTGTTTCCTTTCTTTTTTTTGCAGGTCTTCTTGGCAGCCCTTGCAAGCTTTTTTATGTTGAATCTCCATAACTTCTGTAACGAGAAGAACATATACTGATGTCTTCTCTTTTTTTTTTCTTTATTAGATTTTTTTTAATCCCCTCTGTTTTAATTGATATCTATCTACCCTAATTTCATGTATATCCTATTTTTCCTTTTCTTTTCATTTTGTTTTTTCTTATTGTTTTTTTGTGTTTTTATTTTAGCCTCTCCCCTCTCTTTTCTAATTTTTTTAGCTTGCTTCTTTATTCTTTTTCTCTTTCTATTCCCATTATTTACTCTTTTTTTATAGTCATCAAGAAAATACCTAGAGGCTCCTTTAATACTCAATGTTGGTCTTTGATTCCTCCATAAGAATCTCGTATGTCCATCTCTCTTTATACAACAATATGAGCCAAGCTTTTTTGTAACATCTTTGCATCGTGGTTCATGGCTTTGAAAGGAGTTTTCTAAGATTTTATCGCATCTGGTTATAAGCAGGGTTTTTTATTGCTTGGTTTGATGGCTATAAATTAGGATAAAAGGGTTGTGTTGTTGCATCTATAAAATAATTGTGATGGTTAGGGTTTTTACATGTTTTGCGTGGTGTATATTTTGTTATTGTTTTGTCTTCAATCAAAGGTGTAAGGAGTGTGTTTTGCAATAGTAAAAATAGTGCAAAGATAGTACATTTGGTATGGCAAAATGTATAAAATTTGTTGCATGAAATGGGGCCTTTAGTGGGGTTTTTTTTTTAGCTTAAATGAAGAACAAAATGGTGTTGTTTTGGCTTGATCTTGTAGTTGTCAAATAGGATGAAAGGGCTATGATTTTATGGATTGTTTTTTCAATAAAACATAAACTGTAAGGTCACATTTCTTAAACTACCAATTCTACTAAAAAGAAAAGAAAATGGAGAACTTCTTGCTTCCTTGTAATTTTTACACCAAAAACTTGTGAGAATTCAAGGTTTAAAGCTAAAATAATAGAGAGATGAGTGGTTCAACCTATTAACCACAAGAATCAAAAGAAACATAAGTGAGATAAATAGAGTCCTGGGGAGAGAGAGAGGGAGGGAGGGAGGGAGGGAAAAGGAAGAGGGGTGGAAATATTTTTTACTGGTTAGCATTCAAAGTTCATTTTATTGTCGAGTAAGGAGTTTTAAACCTAAATCTACAAGCTTAAATGAAGACAAATAGAATTGATACTAAAATTCTTGAATTTTGAATTCGAATTCTTGAGGAAATTTGAGGGAAATGCAAATTGAATGTTATTTAGATCAATTGGGTTAGAAACTTAGAATAGATGGCAACATATAAAAAATTATGCCAGGAATTGAAATAAAACTTAATATAAAAAAGATACTAAGAACCGCAACAATGGTGGAAATTGAGAGAATTATGGATATCATATGTGTATGTTTAATTGTGTTAAATTAATGCATGATGATTTGAAAGAAAAGGCATATATCTCTTGTTGTGTGTGTTTCAGCCAACATTGCATAATATTCTTTCTATGATGTAAATATTATGTCTTCAGGTTCTTCTCAATCCAGACAAGAGTAACAGGGCCTGATAGGTTATCTATTAATAGTTCTAGGTAATGGTTGTAAAAAAAGGCATGTTAAGTAATATGTTTTGAGATGGCATGTATAACTCTTTTAAATTTCATGAATTGTATCTTAATATTTACATTTGGAGATGCACTTAAATTTATCTCAAGTATTAAGTTAGTAACTTAAATTCATGGTTTTGCTTATTAATTGTTAGTTATATTTAATGGTGATATGAAATGAATTTAAAAAGATGTATAATTAGAATTGTTGGATGGCGATGATGAAAGGTGAAAAATATAGGTGTTGACTCATCAAACTATCTTTTTTAAAAGCATAAACAAAACTTGATTAAATCTTGAGGAAAACTCGTCGATGCATTTCTGATATCACTTAAGTTTAAAAATCAAATATTACATTCACGTTGATATGTAAAACTAGAAGACATGTCAACCTAACCAATTGAAAAAGTTAATCAAAACATCGTCAACATAACAAAAAAATCATTGATTTATTTTTTATTTCTAGTATGAATATATAAATGTAAGGAAGATACGATAATAACAAATCAATAGAGGGTTTAAGTTCAATAAACATGTGATTAGCTTAATTTAAAAATACAAAATTAAAATTAAAATACACATATTATTTACTTATTATATGAATTATGTATATGAGCTAAAAGAAAAGTGACACTCTTGTCATATACAACCAAACAAGGCATGAGTTGTGACTTCAAAAGCTATTACTCTTCTTATAAAACAAGACCAAGATCCAAAGCACATCAAAAACCATGTGATGACACAAAATCTAAAATATTTCTCACATTCGAGTGTTGATCTTATAAAACAACAGAGAGAAAAAACTTTACCTTCATATTTAGACCACATGTTTGACACCATATACTCTAAAGAGAAGTTTCATTCTTTGTTATTCTTAACTCCTAATATTTAAAATTGTTGTGCATTCAAACATGTAGCATTCAAGAGAGACATAAACAAAGATATTTATCTCAAAGAGGATGTGAACTCATACCAGGATGAAATTGTTGTCGCTATTATAAAAGTATTGTTATTGTTTCTGTCGTGAGGGTGAAAAATTGCTACTCTAAAACCTGGCAAGAATGTTTCTATTGTTGTAATGTATATCTATTATTGTTTCCTTATTATTATTATTATTTTTGCAGGTCTTCTTGACAACCTTTACAAGGTTTCTTATGTTGAATCTCCATAATTTCTATATACTGATGTCTTCTCATTTTTTTCGGCTTTTTTTAATCCCCTCTCTTTTAATTGATATCTATCTACCCTCATTTCATGTATATCCTATTTTCCTTTTTCTTTTTATTTTGTTTTTACTTATTGTTTTCTTTGTGTTTCTATTTTAGCATCTCCCATCTGTTTTCTGACTGTTTCAGCTTGCTTCTTTTTTTTCTTTTTCTCCTTCTCTTCCCATTATTTACTCTCTTTTTATAGTCCTCAAGGAAATACCTAGAGACTCCTTCAATACTCAATGTTGGTCTTTCATTCCTCCATAAGAATCTCGTATGTCCATCTCTCTTCATACAACAATATGAGCCAAGCTTTTTTGTCACATCTTTGCATCATGGTTCATGGCTTTGAAAGGAGTTTTTTGGGATTTTATCGCATCTGGTTATAAGTAGGGTTTTTTATTGCTTGGTTTGATAACTATAAAGTAGAATAAAAGGGTTGTTTTGTTGCATCTGTGAAATGATTGTGATGGTTGGGGTTTTTAGATGTTTTGTGTATTGTATTTTTTGGTGTATTTTTGTCTTCAATCGAAGGTGTGAGGAGCATGTTTTGCTATAATAAACATGGTGTAAAGATAGTACATTTGGCATGGCAAAATGTATAAAATTTATAGCATGAAAGGGGCCTTTAGGGGGTTTTTTTCCAACTTAAATGAAGAGAAAAATGGTGTTGTTTTGGCTTGATCTTGCAGTTGTAAAATAGAATGAAAAGGCTATGATTTTATGGAATGTTTTTTCAAAAAACATAGACTATAAGGTCACATTTCTTAGCATGATGTGCCAAAAAAATATATAAGGATTTTTTTTTCTTTTCACATGTTTGTACCAAGTTTACAAGCCCAAAAACACAACAAGAAGTACAAGGGTTTAGTCTTGGAATTTTATGTGATGTTGGTAGCAAAAACTCAGACTAAAATGTATCCTTTTTCACTCATTTTGTAGGCAAAAACTTGAAAGTCAATGAGTGTTTTTATGGCTTATTTAGTCGAGACAAAATAACATGAGGGAATGAAGGGAAGAGTTTCTCATATTTGTCAGACATCAGAAAAACAAAATTGTTTTTTTTATCTTTATAATATCCCAACTTTTGCAAACTCATTAACTCGAAAATAATAAATACAAATGTTAAAAATAGTCAAATGCTCAAGAAGTCAAAATGTCTGGAACACATTTTTCTTTGAATTTTTTATATTTTCACATTTTTTTATGAAAAAAAAAGTTATCAAGATAAGGATTAAAATCAAGTTATAATAAAAACTCATTAAAATGATAAATGAAAGGGTTAAAAATCGCAAAATAACCATGAGTTGATCAAATTGAATTGAGAACACATTTTTTTTAGATATCTTTCACATTCTAGCATTTTTTTATATTTAAAAAAAATTAAAAAAAAATTATAATAGAGTTACTATAACAATGACTTTAGTGATTATCTCATGTTTAGAGAACATGATTAATCTAGACGATTAAATAACTCTAAAAGGCGTGGGAAAGCACTGTAGCTTCCCCAGTGCTTTCCCACGCCTTTTAATTATACTTATATATAATTATTATTATTATTATTATTATATTATAATATTTTTTTTTTTTGTTTTTTTTTTCTGTATTTGTTTTGGTTTTTTATGCCTTTATTGGTTTTTTTTTTGCTTTTTTCTTAGTTTTTTTTTTCCTTTTAATTTTTTTGTTTAATTTAGTTTGTTAATTGATCCCGAGTTTGACGGGTTAACCTGGTTTGACGAGTTAACTAGTTATTTTCTTTTTTTTGCTTTTTTTCTTTTTAATTAATTTTTTTCATTTAGTTTAGTTTGTTAATGTTAAATTTCTTTCTATTTAATTATCAGACTTTCATGACACGTATTCCAAGCTTGACAGGTTAACCCAGTTAATTATGGGTTGACCCGTCTTCTATTTAGTTATTAAACTTTCATGACGTGAATCTAAGGTTTGACGGGTTATCCTGGTTTGAAAGGTTAACCCAGTTAATTCAATTTTTTTTTTCTTTTTCTTCATTGGTTTTTTTTCTTTGTTTTTTTTTTTTTTTTAATTATCACACTTTTATGACACGACCTTGCAACCAGACCCGCATTCAAGGCTCTTGGGTCTGGTGTTACAACCAAACTCGCTTAAACTTGAGTTATATAAGTTTAATATTATTATAAATATTATTCTTGGGTCAAGCGTTGCAGCTAGACCAAAGGCTCTTGAGTATATCTTTGCAGAAAAACATAACACTCTTAGATCTTAGTATTTTTTGATATTTTTTATCTAAGAAAAAACAAATAACCCGTGGCGTATGCCTTTGTTTTGTTTTTTTATTTTTCCTTTTCCTTTTTAAGCCTTTTACTGTGGGCTGCACAATGCAAGTTATAGTCTGGTTTTTTTTTTTGCAGTTTTTTTTTTGTTTTTTCTTATGTCGCATTTTTTTTTTCGTTTTTGGTTTTTTTTTCTGTAGCAGTTTTTCCTTCTTTTTGTTTTTGTTTTTGTTTTTTTTTTTACAAGTTTTTTTTTAACGCGTGGGTTTTTCCACTATAGCAGCTTTGTTTTTTTTTTTCCTCGCTTTTGTTTCTTCTGTTTTTTACATATAATGTATCACTGTGTACACAGTGAAACACTTTACCTTTTTTTTTCGTTTTGCCTATGGGTTTTTTTTTTTTGCTTTTTTCTTTGTGTTTTTTTCTTTTAATGAATTTTTTTTGTTTAATTTAGTTTGTTAATGTGAAAAAAAAAATTAATTTAGTTATTATACTTTCATTACACGGATCTCGATTTTTTTTTATATATTAAGCTGGTTGAAAACTTAGCTTTGTAGCTTTTTAAAAAAAAAAAAAAACATTATGGATTACTACAGTGTTTCCCCCACATGTTTATTTTTAAAATTATCTTTGTTAAATTTATTTTTTTAATATTGAATTGGTTGAGAATTTAACTTTAGCTTTAGCTTTCCCCATGTTTTTTCATTATAATTATTATTATATTGTATTATATTATATGACTGTTTTTTTCTTTTGTTTTTTCTTTTTAATTTTTTTTTAATGAATTTTTTTTGTTTGATTTAGTTTGTTAATGTTAATTTTTTTTATTTAGTTATCATATTTTCATGATACGAATCTCGGGTTTGATGGGTTGACGAATTATTTTTTTCATTTAGTTTAGTTTGTTAAAGTTAATTTTCTTTCTATTTAATTATCAGACTTTCATGACACGTATCATGGGCTTGACGAGTTAACTTGGTTTGATGGGTTAACCCGGTTAATTCTGGGTAAACTCGTCATTTGTTTTTCTATTTAGTTATCAAACTTTCATGACGTAAATCCCAGGTTTTACGGGATAACCTAGTTTAAAGAGTTAACCCAATTAATTCAATTTCTATTTCTTTTTTTTCATTAGTTTTTTCTTTTTTGTTGATTTTTTTTCTTTGTTTTTTTTAATTAATCTATTTAATTATCATACTTTTATGACATGATCTTATAGCCAGACCCACATCCAATATTCTTGGGTCCGGTGTTACAACTTACTTAAACTTGGGTCATGCAAGTTTAATTTTATTATTAATATTATAAATATTACTCTTAGATCAGGTATTGCAGTCAAACACAAGATTCTTGAGTATAATTTTACAGAAAAATTCAAAATTTTTAAATTTTTATTTTTTTTAATATTTTTTATAAAAAAAAAATACCCCATAAAATCGCGCAGATATCAAAGCTAATCTATTCTAAATAATGTTGTAGATAGGTCAAAGAATAACTTTTTTTTTTCTCTGGGTTTAAAAAATAATAATGGGGCCATTTTTAAATTAAAATACTAAGAAAAGACAAGTGAAATCAACTCTTCAGCATGCATGCCAGCACAAAAGGGAAAAGAATAATCAATCCAAAAGAATAAAAATAATGGCACTCAAATCTTGTACTTGTAGGGACCATCTAGTCCAATAATGACAATGCTACCATCTTGATCTTTTAATCAGCCTTTCAAATACATCTCGTAAAGCATATAAAAGCTAATCCACAATCAAGAAATTATCATACTGAAAAAGAATCGAAAAAAATAAACCATAATGTAAGATAGTAAAAGTTTATTTAAAAATATACATTTATCTTGAAAAAATATCTACACACCAAATTCCCAAGTAACAAAAGTGACGATTAAATTCTAAAGCAGAGGCTTCAGAAAATTAAGACAATTCCACCATTCGAAAACATTAAGGAGGTACCACTCTTGATTACATGCTAACTTGAACTCCCATGTTCAAGGTGTTCAAGCAAACAAGTTATTTAACATGTCAAACCCTTGAAACACGAGCAATTCACTCAATCATCTCCTCGTCGTCGTCGTTGTCAACAATCTCCTGAATTCTCATCTTTTTCACTTTCTGGGCAGCATCATCCCTTGGGGCTTTGGGAATTTGAATCAAAACATCAGTCTTCTGCCCAGTGGTTGCATTAACGAGCCCACCGTTCTTCTCCACACGATAAACCAAGTCCTGTCCATCTGGGCCTGCATCTATGTACACAGTAGAGTTCTCATCAATCTCTTCTCTCACGAGCATTCTCGATAGCTCTGTGACCACCTTCCTCTCGAGCCATCTCCTTATGGGTCGTGCACCATAGACCTAAAACAAGAGATAGACGATGTGAGCTCCTTCATCAAAACAGAGTACATAACAAGTGACAGAATATGGTGTAAGAACACTCACGGGATCATAGCTTTCTGCCAAAATATGATCCAGGGCAGCATCTGTAACTGCCAAAGCAATACCCCTCTCAGCAAGGCGGCTGGCAACGTCCTTCATTTGTAACCTTGAAACCTTTCTCAGTTGGTCATGAGAGAGTGGATCAAAAACCACAATCTCATCAAGCCGGTTTAGTAACTCAGGCCTGAACTGCTTTCTCACCTGTCAGAAAAAATCAACAAATGACAGCAAGTTGATATCTCAACTTTCTTCAAGCAACAAGCCTACGACAAAACCCATCAAGAGTGCACGACCGAATTTATAGAGCATTAAGCTTACCTCTTGCATAACTCTGTCTCGAGCAACTTGCATGGAACACTTGCCCAGCAGTCCAGACAGAAGGTGCTCCGCTCCAAGGTTGGAAGTCATGATAATCACTGTGTTTCTGAAATCTACAGTGCGGCCTTGACCATCTGTTAACCTTCCATCATCAAGAACTTGAAGAAGAGTATTAAAGACAGAAATGTGAGCTTTCTCCACTTCATCAAACAGAACAACACTATAAGGCCTCCGCCTCACGGCCTCTGTCAGCTGCCCACCTTCCTCATGTCCCACGTACCTGAAATACAAACACACGGGTGAGATATTTTATTCATGCAACCTTATAGAATAGAGAAAAAGAAATAGATGAGAAGTAAGTACTTACCCAGGAGGAGCACCAATAAGTCGAGATACTGAGTGTTGCTCCATGTACTCTGACATATCAATCCTCACTAGTTGGTTTTCATCATCAAAAAGCTGTTCTGCAAGAGCCTTGGCAAGCTCAGTCTTGCCAACACCAGTTGGACCCAAGAATAGGAATGAGCCAGTCGGCTGTTGAGGCCTGCCTAAACCAGCCCTTGACCTCAGCACAGCCTCTGCAACAGCATTGACCGCTTGGTCCTGTCCTACCACTCTATGATGCAACCTGTCTGCAAGCCCGATTAGCCTCTCCTTCTCATTCTGGCCAAGCCTTGTGACAGGAATGCCAGTCCACCGACTCACTACTTCTGCAATGTGTTCTGGTCCGACAGTTTCTGTCAGCATCAAGTTCTCGTCAGTGGTTGATCCTTCAAGACGTGCTATGGCAGCTTCCACTTCCTCCAGCGCCCCGTAGCGCAAATCAGCAACTCTGGCCAAATCATATCTTCTTTCAGCCTCTTGTATGGAGAAATGTATCTCCTCTCTCTTCTGCTTGAGCCGCCTGATCTCATCAATCCTTTCTTTCTCCTTTTTGTATTTCATCAGCAAGGGCTGAAGCTTGTCTCTCAAGTCGTCAAGTTCTTTTACAACCTGAAACAGTATCAATATTGTCAGATTTACCATGAGAGAGATATTAAACAGAGCACATAATTGATTTCCAGATCTTCTATTAAGGTGCGATTCTTACTTCAGCCAGTCGAGCTTTGCTAGCTTTATCCTTCTCCTTCTCAAGAGCATGAAGTTCAATTTCCAGCTGCATCCTCTTCCTTTCAAGGTTATCAATCTCTTCAGGCTGACTATCAAGTTGAACTCTCACATTGGCACAAGCCTCATCCACCAAATCAATAGC
Organism: Populus alba x Populus glandulosa; assembly: GCA_033617975.1. NCBI lineage: Eukaryota > Viridiplantae > Streptophyta > Magnoliopsida > Malpighiales > Salicaceae > Populus > Populus alba x Populus glandulosa. Next base: position 6,685,168 of record CM066157.1, read on the forward strand.
TTTATCAGGCAGATGACGACCTAAACACATCAACCGAAAAGACCAGCATTTATTATCCCGCCAAATGATCCCAAATTATCAATCATTTATGCATGAAAATATACTACCCTTCAATAAAAATCACCAATTCCAAAATTACTGGTGCATATTAAAACCTGAAAGTGGAATTGAACTGTTAAAACGTACCTGTAATATATCGACTTGATAATTGAGCTGCAACCACAAGGGCTCTGTCCTGAATTCGAACACCATGATGACCCTCGTACTTCTCTTTCAATCCTCGAAGAATGCTTATTGTGTCTGGAACACTCGGCTCAGCCACATAGACTTGTTGAAACCTCCTCTCAAAGGCAGCATCTTTCTCAACGTACTTCCTATACTCTTCCAGGGTTGTGGCACCAATGCACCTGAGCTGACCTCTTGCAAGCAGTGGCTTAAAAAGGTTGGCGGCATCCATGGACCCCTCTGTTCTACCCGCACCTAGAACAAGATGAATTTCATCAATAAACAGAATCACCTTCCCCTCAGCATCCTCCACTTCTTTCAACACGGCCTTTAACCTCTCCTCAAATTCCCCTCTATATTTTGCGCCAGCAACAAGGGCACCCATATCCAAGGCAATGAGCCTGACATCAGCAAGATTACTTGGAACATCCCCTCTCACAATCCTTTGGGCCAAACCTTCAACAACTGCGGTTTTTCCAACTCCTGGCTCTCCAATAAGGACAGGGTTGTTCTTCGTTCTCCGTGACAGAATCCTGACAACCCTCCTGATCTCCTCATCTCTTCCAATAACAGGATCAAGCTTTCCCGCACCTTCCACAAGATCTCTCCCATAAGTCTTCAATGCCTGAAAATTAGTATCCCCAGAAGCATTCTCCACCTTCTTCCCTTCCTTTCCTCGGAGTTTCTCTACCTCAGATTTCACTGTGGAAGCGGAAACTCCGACTTCTTTCAACAAATCTCTTATTTGGGAGTCCTCGAGAAGGCCTAAGATCATCTGATCAACAGCTAAATAGGAGTCCCCGCGTGATTTTTGTAACGCTTGAGAACGCCTTATCACCTTAATAAGACTAGTGCTGGGCGGAACTTCATCAGGAGGTGGAGACTGAGATGGGAGTTTCTTGAGGACTTGATTGAAAACTCTTTCTGCTGCCTGGGCAGTATTCTCACCATCACCGGCATTGGCAACCGCTTGTCTCAAGATTCCACTAGGGTCTGAAATAAGGGCCACAGCAAGATGTAATGGGGTTAACTGGGCATGACCAGCACCCACTGCCAATTCGTGAGCTGTTGCAAGGGCCTCATTGGTCTTGTGTGTGAACTTTCCAGGATCCATTGATTCTTTAACTTCAAAGTCCTTTCTTCAAGCGAAGGAAACCAACGACAACGGTTTTGGAACTGATCATAAGAGATAAACATGACAGCCATGTAAGATTTTTCCAAGAATATACAATATAGTTGTATTACAACTACTAGCCACTAGCAGGTATACTTGCAATAAGAATAAAAGAAAAGAAAAAAAAAAAAAACGTTGCTGTCGCCGTTCGGAATGCGAAAAGCACAGAACAGAAAAGCGCTGAAACTAGAAAATGAGATTAAGGAGAAGGAAAGTGTAATTCTAATTTCTGCGTACCTGATCAGTTAACGAAACGGATGTCTTCTTTCAACTAGCTCCTTGCCCTAAAACTAGAGCTGAATCTTCGATTGTTGAATCTGTTTCCGAGTTGAGTTTGGTCCTCTCTTTCTTTTTATCTGCTTGGAATGAAGCGAAAATGAATGGATTGAGGTGTGTTTTAAGAGACGAGAGAGACATCTGGAATCCAGTAGATACGAGGCACTAGAAACTACTAGAAAGGTATGGAAAAACAGATGCTCGCATGCTCTCACACCTCTCCCCTCCTGTCTTGTCGCTACAGTAATAACTAGTCGTGAGCTTGTTTAAAAAAACAAAAAAACATTAAAAGATGGATTAAATAAATTATCTTTTAACTAGTCGTAAGCTTATCTTCTTAAAAAAAAAAAAAAAACTCTGACCAGGTTATTTTCTAAAACAATTAAAAATATAAAGTAAAAAAATATTTAATTAAATAAATTAATAATTTATATAAATAAAAAAAAATTAAAAGATGGATGTTGGCCAATATATTTATATCTTGTTTAGAAATATGGTTGTAGTTATTTTTAAAAGTGTTTTTCACTTAGAAATATATTAATATAATATTTTTATTTTTAAAAAATTATTTTTGATATCAGCACGTCAAAATGATAAAAACACCAAAATATATTAATTTGAAGTAATTAAAAAAATAAAAATATTTCAATTTTTTTCAAAAGTGCTTTTAAAAATAAAAAACAAACAGGATTTAACATCGCAATACAGGTCATTTACTCGATTGTGTTTAGTAAATTTATTTATGAAAATTAATCTGTAATAGAAATCAACACAAATAAAAAATTTATTGAATAAAAAAATTATGAAATGTTGTACATGTTAAAAACATTGTAAGAAATATATATATATATATATATATATATATATGTTTTTAATTTAAAATATAATTTAATCTATACAAAATATATAAAAAAAAATTATAAACGAATCATACTAACCTCGTAAAAAATTAAACACGTTCAATATAATAAAAAAATATTTTTTTATTTTTAAATTTTTAAATAAGTCTAAAAAAAGCACATAGAAGAGATATTAATCAAAATATAAATTAAAATATTATTTTTAAATATACATATAAAATGTTGTAATTTATAATAATAATAATAAAAAAAAAAGATAAGGTCAGGCACTCTAGGCCTGGTAAGTCAAGCTTAGCACCTCGCCCACAAAGAAAGTTCTCTCTCACGTGATCCTTGACTCTTTTTTTTCATCTAAAATTAACGTGGAGGATGACGCATTGTCGGCTCCATATTTTAGCAAAAAATATATGATGCTTCATCTAAAATCTTTAAAATTTGGTTATTGTGGTGGCTGGAAAAATAGAATTACTGGTTGTTTTCTTCTAGAAACTCATTTTCAACATATTTTTAACCTAAAACAACACTCTATAAACATTGTTAGATAAACTTATAACCTTAAAAAACAAAACAAACTGCTTTAAAATCCAAAATCAACCAAAAAAAATCTTTTTAAGTTTGTATCACTTTTTTCATGCACTTTCAAGGTCCAAAATACATCCAATTAAAACTTTTTTTATTATATGGAACTATTTGATACAAAAATCAATTATTTTAGTGATTAAAATCATTGCAACGATAATTTTTTCTTACCAATAAGACTCTTTCTCTCTCATCATTCCTAAAAAATATTGAAAAATAATGAAAATAAAATTTAATATTAAAATTAATTTTTTTAAAAAATTAAAATAACTGATCAACTAATTAATTAAAAAGATTAGGAGTCTAGAATATAATTTTCAAATAAATTCTAAAAAATTGTCTATATTACTCGAGATTTTTACTTCAACCTTATGTCTTTGATTCAACATTTTCTCTGAAAAAACATACTATTAAGTTCTCAAAAAGGTCCAATTATATATAAAATTAAAAACAATATTACAATCAACATTTAATTATGAGAAGATAAAGAGGAAGAAGATCTACAATAAAAAAGTCACGGCAGTTTATATTATAGACAATAATAAAAGTATGAATAAATAATTAAATCGGTGAGTGGAAAAAAGTCCAAGAATAGAATCTCCTCGATTCAGCTAGAACAAAATACTCTTTCAAGTTTCATGATTAAGAGATTGTGCCCCACGCTCCTTTTCTAACATTTCACCATCTTAAACAAATTTATAATATATATTAAATTAAAATAACAAAATAATAAATTTCTTTAAAAAAAATTGATCAACGAATAAAAATATAATCTAAAAAAACAATTGATCAACAATCCACTTACCTCATGTATGATATACTAAGTGTAATATGTTTTTTTCTTGTATAGTTAGTTTTTTTATTCGAATTTTCGTAAACCATTTATTTTCATGATATTACATAATAATTTCTAAATTTTATAATTATAATTTTATAATTAAATCTAAAATTTTCTTTTTAATTTCAGGAGATAACTTCGCCACTCCATGAACTTCGCTACTCCATGTAGTGCACGTGATAATATAAAATGAAGGATGTTATAAGGAAAAAAAATATTATTTGTAATGAAAAACCAACAAAAATATCAAGTTAAATTATACAATCAAATATGATTATATAGGAACTTAATGTTAGATTCTTAAAAAGAAGGGTTAACTAATTATTTCATGGATTAAATATTAATTTACTCTTCTAAAATCAATTGAACTAATATTTCTAAACAAGTGGAATTACATAGAAAATTTACCAATTTATTAAAAGCTTGTTTGAAAATGTAGTTATGATTTTCAAAGTACTTTTTGTATCGGAAATATATAAAAATAAAAATAAATTTTTTTAAAAAAAATATTTTTGAACTCATAGCATCAAAATGATCCAAAACATATAAAAAAATTTAATTTTTAGCAAAAAATAAATTAATTTTTTTTGAAAATACAGATACAACCGCATTTCCAAACGGTCACTTAACATTTCAAAAATGCTTTTGAAAAGATTTAAATTTTTTTTTATTTCTTTTACTTCAAATTAATATTATTTTAATATTTCCTGATCATTTTAATGCGCTGATATCAAAAATAATTTTTTAAAAATAAAAAATATTATTTTAATACCTTTTAAAATAAAAAATACTTTAAAAAACAATCATAACCAAACTTCCAATTACACCATAGTTGTACATAAATAATTTGGTATGGTATGGTTGCGGTTGCTTTTCAAATAATTTTTCGTGCTAAAATACATGTTAATAATTTTTTTATTTTTTTTAAATTATTTTTGATATTAGTATATAAAAATAATTTAAAAGATTGAAAATATATTAATTTAAAGTTAATAAAAAAAATTTTAAATTTTTTCAAAAGGGTTTTGTAAGGTAAAAACAAATAGGCTGTCAGATGTTGTCAACTTGTCATATTATTCACAGACACCATGTTGTCAACCAAAGTAAAAACGCTCTCGTTTTGAAGTACAAAAGCCACGGCGGCTTCGGGCTCCAAAACTTTCTAACATCTCTCTCTCTGTTTCGATTCAAAGCCCTAAATAATCAGAAGAAGAAAAGAAAAGATGGAGATGGCTCCAAAGTGAATCGGAAACTGTGTGTCCGAATTGAGATTGATTTCGACTGTTTCTTGGAAATCTAATAAAGATTGATAGAGGTTGGTATGTTCGTTCATCCCTTCCATTTTTTCAATTTCTTTTTATGATTTCCGTTATAATAATACATATTATACGTTTTCTTCTCTTCTCAGCCAAAATGTCTATGGCTACTTGTATTCACTTAAACTCTCTCTCTCTCTCTCTCTTGTGTAGCTCCCTCCACCAGTGGAAGGAAGGTTGGTCTCTGTGAAGGTGTGATAGAAATATTCTTACGCAGACTCATTTCCAACCACCTTTACTGTTGCGCCACTTGTTTGTGTTCCCGGCAATAGTAATTTTTTTGCTGAAAAATCTTGCATGAGAGAAAAATGGATGGAAAGTTGGAAATGTCCCTCGATAAGCTACCTGTCAAGCGCTTGGAATCCATCGAAGAAAATGGCTTCGAACGTTTTCCTACGTATGCTATTTCTTATCGCCTTCATACCTACCAGTTGTGTTTTCTTAGCTATCTGTATTGTGATTGTGTATGTAAATGAAAAGTAGTTAGGTCCGATTAACTCCATTGACCATAGTAAGAGCTGTTAAACTTGGGCGTCAATTAACAAACATGGAGTTCGAAATCCTCTATGTTAAGGTTAACTCTGTTGTTCTCTTCATTTACTCCTTAGTCAATTAGGTTCCAGGAAGATATAGGGAACTAGTGAGAAATAGATTTTATGTTTAGTGATGATTAATGTTTCTTCGATTGTTTTTTTCTGGGGGTTACAGTGATATTGGATATGATGAGAAGCAAGTGTCGCTAATTCGACGAATAGATTTTGCTTGGGCGGTAGAGAAAGAAGACAAGGAGAAGAAACAGAAGAAAAGGCAGAAGAAGATCTCCAGAGAGAGCTCATCTACAACAACACCATGGCCTTGGCAAAACATGGTGGAGAACTTGCGCTTAGCTCATCAAGAACTCTCTGTCATTATTGATCTTATCAATACGGTGAGAGTCATCATCATTTCATCTGCAACTCATTGTTCATGTATCCTCTTTCTATTTACTTTGTGATTTTTGTACAAAGTTCCTGAATTGCTGTTTATTAGCCATTCTCTTTTGATGAATATGCACTTCAAGGAAGATATTTCTGACTGCATTATGAACCATCAACTCAGTGTAACGTGATTTGTATATTTCTGTGACTAAATATGAGCCTTTTGGATTGGCATTTTGTGCTAGTAGAATTTGGGTTGTTCAGGAAGTCTGGGAAAGCTAAGAAATTGATTGGACACAAATTGAACTTTTTTTTTATTAGGAGTTAGGATAAAAAATGTTAACAACTCTACTGAAACTCTTATTTGGAGTACGTCTGGATGCTATTTTTCAGAAGAGTTGAAAATGTGCTGCTTGTTATCAACTTGTCATGTAGCATGAAAGTTTTTGAATATTTTGCACTTTACTTATAAAAGCATAAAGAGTTTTGATTATCTTCATGCTTGGTATTGATTTGACATACTCTCTTCTCAAGCTTTTTGGAAAATCATGATGATGCCTTACATGTGTGTATGAATTAGTTTGCTCTGTTTTTTTTTTTTCTCAATAATGTATAGGTTGAAGCTAATGATGCTGTAACAGTAGCTGGGATGACCAGGCCAAAGCCATTACCCAATGAGATTCTGGCTGACCTTGCTGTATCAACAGCAACCAAGCTACAGTGCTACCGGGTATGTTTTTCCTCTTTTCTTTCCCTTTTGGAGCAGTATGGAAGGAAGATGGTACGCAGTAGCTTTATTGCACCTTCTCCTTCCAATTCCATGTGATTTACAAATCGGGCCTAGTGTTTTGTCTCTAGAGCTGCTAACATTTTGAATGATTTCTTTAAAGGTGTCTTTTATTTCCTGACATTCTGATTAAATCTTTTAGTTGTTGACTTGTTCCATTTATTTCTTTGAAAGAACCTTGGTAAATATTTTAAGCAGTCCGCCAAAGCTTTGGAACAGCAAGTTGCCAGGGAAGCAAGATTTTATGGTGCTTTAATCAGGTGCGTTTGCTTTGTTAATCTCTAAATGTTGAATTCATCACTTGGTTATAATTATTGTACTGGAAAGAATTGGTGGATGTATAAGAAGTTCCTTTTGCTTCTCTCCATGCAAACACTATATTCTGAGGCTGTGTTTGAGTAGTACCATGTGAGCTTATTATCTCTTTCTGTCTCTTTGTTCTGATATTGGATAGATTACAGCAGAACTGGAAAGTCAAACGGCAGCGTGTGGCAGCAATTGCTCCTGGAAATGAAGGCTTCATGATTGATCTTTTTGATAATTCATTATATGATTCAGTTGCAGTATTCCAGCCATCTTCTCTGTCCACAATTCGCATTGATCATGACTCAGACGGCATGCTAGCCATAAATTTACCTTCAAAATCCTGTCATTCTCTTGTTTTTGGTTTTCTCAGTGGGCATTCTAATGTTCCAAAGAAATCCAATAAGATTAAAACCCATGGCTCACTCAAGAATCCATCTAAAAAACCTGAGAAAGAATCTGTAAGTGATAACGAATGTGTGAAGGATACACACTTACTGCTTCGTAAGGTTCATCGAACCATTTTTGATGAACAGGTAGCTTCTCTCTTTTAATCTTTCTGATGTTGCTTATCCATTTCAATTTTATAAACCTTCAGTTCTTATGGTTTCAGGTGTTTGATATGGTGAACCGTGGTGCAGTTAACCAATCATCTGGACTCAATGTTACTGGAATACAAGAAAATTATCTACAATTGTGCATAGGTCCTGGCATTTCTATATTTATATCCGTTGTGCCATCTGATCAGGGTGATCAAGCAATTGATAGTGAAGGCCCGGAGAACTTAGAATCTGCAGTTGTACCTTTAGACTCGTTTGACGGAATGAAGTTAGCTGAAGAAAAGCACAACAGTCTTACTAAAAAGCCTAGATTTCCTAACGGCATTACTTATGAAATATATCTCAAACAGATATTTCATGAGTATGTATTTGTAGAAGCAAAGGGTAGACCTTCTTTCACTGGTACTCGCATGCATGGTCAACCAGCAAACGATGGATCTGGTCTTCTCAGTCATTTCTGTTTGTCTCTCTCTCATAGAATAATTTCAAACAAAGTTCTTATGGAGTTGGAAAACGTGGTATGTCCAGATTACTTGTTAGACATGGATTAATCCAAAGTTTTTTGGCAGTGATGCATTGTTGAACTTCTCCTTGGTTTCTATAGGTTTGCAGAGTGCCATATCTTCATTTGATATCTCACCCCACTTGGCATTCTCGGTCATCTGCATGGACAATCTTTATGAAGATTCCTCCATCCATTCTCCATGCAAGCTCTCAGACCCGGACGCTGGACATCCAAAACATGAAGAATGTTGTTAAATCAGAGTTTTGGACTAAGGTTGTGGTACATGATGATTGCATTAACATTGAAGCAGAAGGAGCTCCTAATGTTGTCGGACTATTTAAAGACAGTTCTGATGATATATGTTCTACCAACAAATATGACTGCAACTTGGATGATCTTCCTGTGATAATCCTGCAGCAGGTTTGTTGCCACATCCAATATTTCTGATTGTGTCTCCTGCTTTTATGATGTTAGGAATAAATGTAGGAGTCAAACTAGACTCTGCCCTGCTTTTATATTGATCTGAGCTTCCCCAGGTAAAAGAAGATTCATACTTTAGAATAATAAGAAAAGGCAGTTGATGTGGAAGTTCTTTACAGCTTTTCTGATACTAAGAAGCTGGAATGAAACACTGGTGGCAATTAGTAGACTTTATTGATAACTTTAGTACATGTCTTAAAAGGTGGTTATTAAGCTTGTAATGCCATATTTCCAACATTGGAATAAAAAATTACCATAGAGGAGTCCGGGTCTCAATTAATTCTCCCTATAAAAGAACACACCGGGTCATCTTTGTATGATTTTTGCTGTTAGATCATGTTTGGCATTTTTTTTGCTCTATTATTTTTTATTTTATTTTTAATTTCTGTGGTTTCCTGTTTCTTGTCTTGTATCAAAATAAATGTGGTGCAATTCATACATCTCAGTTACTTGAAGAAGCATTTGTATAGAAGAACCCTAGGCAAATGGACATTAGAAGATGTAGCATTGTTTTGACAACCAGGGATTCTGTTTGCAATTCAGACATCATGTACTGTTGTCCTCCACTCTTTATGTGTTTTTCTGTTCCTGGAGAATGACTGGCAATGAGGATACACATACACAGATCTACTGATTCTCAAATTGTTACACATACACAGATTTACTGATTCTCAAATTGTTAATTTCTTGTCCTGGGTTTGTGATAGGTTGCAAGCCAGGTTATTCGCTGGCTTCATGAGGAAGCGCTTGCAGTGGGAATAAAAGCAAACCGTGACTTTTTGTGTTTGTCCTTTGAGTTGGAGCAGGGTGAGATTCTTAACCTCGTGGCACACGTGGACCCAGAAGATACTCAAGGATGCATCTCCTGGTGGTTGACAATGGAAGACGGTTTTGCAGAGGAGAAGAAACTTCATATGAACATTGCGGACGGTGCATCCGAATATAGGAAGTTCTTGGGATATTTACCGTTGGATGTGCTATACTCAACACTGATGGATTTAGTTAGTTTGTGCGGTGGTGGGAGCCATTGAGAAAGCACGTCTTTCTTGACTGATTAACTGAAGAGACTTTAGAGACCACACTATTGTGCATAATTTCGCTGCGGAATCGTCACCATGAACTGGTCATTTCGAAGTTCATGCTTCATAGTGGTAGTTATTACTGTTTTTGGTGACATAGATAACTCTGAATGGTAGAGATGGTCATCTCCATGGTCTGACGGAGTGAAAATATAACCTTCCATGATTCCCTGCAAGCAGCCACGAGGTCCAATTCATGTATGTTGCTAGATTTCGTAGAATTATCTTGTTGAGGTGTCTTTGCCCTGTATAATTTGAGCTTACAAGTTTCTGGAAAGATTTTTGCTTACTAGTTCTTTCTTGTGTTGTGTATTTATTTATCTATTTTTCCAAATGAGAAAACTAACAAGCATGCTACCCAAGTGAGAAATCCCACAAATATCAGTGCAACGGAGAAGAAGATCCATGTGGAGAGCGGGAAATAGGAGACATATTGACACCAATGGTCTCTGAGCATTGATGCTGAATTCTGGCAATCTCTTGATAAGAGTTCCATGGAGCGAATTCAATGGCTAATCAGCATCTGTTGAATCTTGGGGTATTTTTTATTTTTTTATTCTTTTGGCCGAAAGAGAAATGGCACATGGTTGGATAACACATGATTATTTACTATTTGTTTTTATATTTTAAAAGTATTTTTTAAAAAAAATAAAATTTTATTATTATTTTTTTGTTTTAAATTAATATATTATTTTATATTTTTAAAACATTTGATATATTGATGTTAAAAATAATTATAATTATTTTAATATATTTTTTATTAAAAAATAATTTAAAAAAATAATTATAATCGTATGATATTTTTGTTTTTTTAAAGGGAAGTTATTGTTTTATTTAACGTCTAGATAAGGTTTTATTGAAAAGAAGACAACCAAACAATTGTTCCCCCGTGTTTCTCTATAAAGTTTAGGGCTTTCATGTAAATTTATTCATCAATTAGATATTTGTTGATTAATTAAGCTATATATTTTTTGCTTTTTTTTTAATGAAAAAAAACTACAACTAGAAAATGAATTTTAAGTGAAGGCAAATATCATCTTCATATAATCAAACAAATTATATATTCCAAACTTTAATTATGTATTTATTCCAAGCAGCACCATGCTAGAAAGAAGAATAAATAAATAAATAAAAAGAAGAAGAAACTAAAAACAAGAAAGTACATAAAGCAAAAAAGCGAGTAAATAAAAGCTATAAATTACTAGGAAAAGATAAATTGAATTTAATAAATGAAATAAAATTGCATATGTGTAGCTAACTATTTTTTCCAACTATAGGATGCACTTTTATAACCTAACCGAACATGATAGGTTAACCCGTGACTTGAGGTTTAGGTTGGGTAGGTTTCAACAAAATAAAAAAGAGTTGACCTGATGTGATTTAGTTAAAAATCTAGGTTGATCCGTGAGTTAGTATATTTGGAAAAAACCTATTTTTGTCTTTTTTTCTTTTTTTTATTTTTTAAAATGATGTCATTTTTTTTTATTTTTTAAAATAAAAAAATTGGATTGACCCAGGTCAACCCACCAAATCCATGACCCAAGACTTGTCTATTTATATCGGTACAATGTTTGAATTTCATTAAAACATATAATTCTAATCATATAAGGAAACCTTTATCAGATAAGGAGGCATATTAAGTCCTAATATAATCTAAACTTCTCCTTTGCCCATATAATCACAAGAATCGGAAAGATGGCTTAGCCCATCAAGAATTAACAAGTTTTGTGGAGTCTTTCAGACTTTTTTTTCGTGATTCTCTATAATTGTTTGGTGGAGGTTCTGTTACTTATAGTCTTAGTGTGTCAGTATAAATTATTATTATGTCAAACTTAATTCCAAACCTGATCTTAGCTTTCTTGGGAATAGTTGGTTTGACTATGGGTTTCTGAATTTTTATATCCACGTGGTTCACATTAGTTTGTATTAGAGCAAGACTTTAGATTAAGCTATATATATGCATTCAAAGCTAATAAAAGGTAAAAAAGGGTTGTTTTTTAATCAAATAATTGAGTTTGAGTATATATATGAAAAAAGAGATTTCCTCAACAAATAAGATCTAAGTTGATGTTGAGAGGAGATGGACCATTTAAAATCCTTAAAATAATTAATGATAATTCATATAAAATTGATCTACTATGTAAGTATGATATTAGTGTTACTTTCAAAGTTTATGATATCTCTTTATTTGATGTAAATGATGAGTTATAGATAAATCTTTTTTAGAAGAGAGGGGATGTTGCAATTAAGACTACATCAAATATCAATTGCAAGTCCCAATTGGACTCATTACAAGATCAAAGATAAAATCAAAATGCATTTAATAGGCTTATTCAGAGTATTTAGAATAAGATAAATTTCTAGGAGGCAACATCTTCAACAAGTGATGATCAAAAATTAATTAATTTAATCATACATAAGAGGGGCTTGATCCATAAGATAATTAGTTTCGGCAATTAGAGGCTTATTTCTTCTAGTGTACAATTATATTCTAACAAATAAAAATCTTGATTTGATTATTGGATCGAACTAACATTTGCTCAAAAGTTATTGTTCTATATTGAATTTAAATTAGGACTATTTTCTAGCTTTCTTAGTAAATTAGGACTCTTCAAACTTGATTAATTATTGTTTATAGTCAATTCCAGGCTCCGTTTGTTTGCAAGAAAGTTGTTTTCTTTTGGAAAGTGAATTCCGGAGAAAGTGAATTTCGAAAAAGTATTTTCCGATATTTGGCAGTGTTATGGAAAATGAACTGGAAAACACTTTCTAGTATTTGTTTGTGTTATGGAAAATAAACTGGAAAATAATTTATTAATGAATTAATTTTTTTTTCAGGTTTATCTAATATATATAAAATATTTAATATAAGTATTTAATCACTTACAATAAAAAAAATGAAATCTAAAAAGTATAATGATGAATTGTTTTGATAACAAAACCTAAAAATATAAGGAAATAAATATTAAAACAAACATATAAAATACTTACACAATCAATACAATAAATTATGCTCAAAGAAGCTGACAATATACAATTCAGAAGTTCACAACGATCAATAACATCAATCATTTTAATTCTAAAAAATAATGTGATTACCGAATAATTAAATAAACATAAGTTTCGAAAATCACCCCATATGCGGCAACACAACACACAATCGAGTTCATGGCTAGGTTCAATTCTATTCTATTTTGGAACAATACCTACTTAGAGTTATATTACATTATATTTTATTATGCTATTAAACACATAATTTATAACTAAAATTATAAATATAGTATAATTGGTTCTACTACAATAATATGAATAAATTAACATAATTTTCTCTGTTCTCTCGCCTATCTCTAACTCTCTCCCATAAAATTAAAGACGGTTTCATTCTTTCTCCTCATTCAGTTTCATTCCCCTTCCCCGTGTTATAATCATTCGGTTTCTCCTCATTCGGTTTCATTCCCCTTCCCATCATCATTCGGTTTCTCCTCCCATTTCATTCCACTGTCATTCCCATCTCATTCAGTTTGTCATTTGGTTTCTCGTTTCCCTGGCAATCTGTTTCTCATTCCCCTCTCAATCGGTCACTTACAATTCGGTTTCTCAAATTCCCCTTTAATTCCCCTCTGACTCCCCTAATTCCCCCTAATAATTTTATCGTCTATCATTGTTCGTTCTCTCTCGCCTATCACATATCGTTCTCTCTCGGTTGTTTCTCTTCCCCTGTTCTCTCTTGGCTCTGTCTCACCAATCCCCTATTCTCTGAAGAAGCAGGACACCATCACATATTGAAGGGGCAAGGAGCAGGAGAGCTGGACCTCAAGGATTTGCTCATCATCCCCAGTTCTCATCCCTCTCTCACCTGATAGTTTACCCTCATGTTTGCGTCTCTCTCTTTGTGCTGGATCCGTCACAGGGTAGGGGCTGGTTGGGTCTTGTTGGGGATTTTGATTTCTTTCAAGAAGCTGCTGAATGTGGAAGAAAAAATGTGTGTTTTATGGCTTGATTGTGATGAGAAATTGGTTGGGTTTTTCTGCAGATGTTGTTTGAATGTGACAAGGAGATGAAGAAGAAAATTGGGTATCTTGTTAAAAATTGACAGGCAGAAGATAAATTAACAGAAATAAAAGTTTTTTTGGAACAGACAAACAATATCAAGGATTATTTGCTATTATTCTTGCAGATCTAAAAAATACGAAGAAGATTTGTTGAGGGAAAAAATACCTGAACTGAAGAGTGTGATTCTTCAAATCTTCTTGCTTTTCAATTGTTTTTGTTTTTGGACAGAGATGCAGAGAGGGGAAATATATGTTTTATCAACGGAGCTAAAAATAGAAAAGTGTTTTCCTTTTGATAAGGAAAGGAAAACACTTTCCTGCAGGGAAAGTGAAATTTTTAGTTGACTGGAATTAGTTTTCCTTTGACTTATTTTCCGGATAGTCACCAAACATGGGAAAGTGAGGAAAATGAATTTCTAGAATTCATTTTCCTTGAAACAAACAAGGTCAGTCTTTCTTTTTCCTATTTAAATATGAACAATTATTATTCTTATCTTGTTGACACATGAATATTTATTTTTAGTGCAAACAAAATATACATTAAGAAAAGTAGGAAATTTGTATCCATTTAAAAACATATGTAACATGTTAAAATATACCAAAACTAAATCTCAATTTCAAACCTAATACAAACTCATCACCAAAAAACACCACGTCACTCCCCAAAGAGAAAGGGAAGCTCCTATAAAACTTTAATGGTAAGCTCACTCGCCAACTCGGAGGACAACTCGGTTCTATTGGAGGTAAGACCAGTATGGTACTCGATAGATGCTCCCTCATCACTTTCTTAGAACTTTAGTCCTAGCCAAGTGAAAAATCTCAAAAATTGATTGTGAGAGCCATGTTGTTCGAGTTCCAACCTTAGCTCTTAATAGAGTTTTAAAATTAATTTTGAATTTTACATTCAAAATATCATTTTAGTTATTCATTCTAGTTACATGTACATAGGATATTAAATGACGTGATTATCTAAATATCTAGAATTATCTATTAACTATTATAAATGTATAAGTCATGATAGTGTTGTAATCAAAGTCCAAGTGAACGGGACTTTATCTCTTATGAGAGTAATATGAAATGAATGAGATATGTTCTCTTCACATCTTTTTCCCTTTAATTGTATTTTAACATGGGTTTGATTTAGTGGAGTGTTTAAGGTATTTGAGCATGTATGTTTAGTAAAGGAGAAGTTCCAAGATTAAATGGATGACCAAGTAGCATCCAAAGAATAAAAAAAATAGAGATATAAGATGATAGAGCCCAACAAGAGAATTATAACTTTGTATAAAAAGAGTGATAAAAAAAAAAAAAGCAACTAAAAGCTAACAAGACCTTGCGTAAGATGAGGTGTGATACAAAGAAAATCACGTGTGAAAAAAAAAATGATAACTTTTCTTAAAAAAAAATTGAAAAATGGCAAATGAGCCACGATAAGAAAAAGACATCATAATAAAAAGTAATTCAAAATATAATGATCACTTAAAAAGTCAAAATCTTGAACAGAGATGCTTGACTAAAAAAATAACAAAGACAGTTGCAAGAAAAATCTTCTTAAGATGAAGATGAAAAATCCAGAAAATAATAACAACAAGGTGGTTATATAAAAAAATAAAAGAAAACATTAAGTTTTTATTTTTATTTTTTGTCATGAACAAAAAATAAAAAAAGTGCATAAGATATTAAAAAATAATCCTTCAACCCAATCTAAATTTCAAAAGGTATGAGATTTTCAAAACTAAAGGAAAGTGTTAAGATTAATTTCAAAGCCTGTATTTAAAGAGTCTTATTCTAGGTATATGTATGGAGGACATTAATGATGTGATTATTTAAAAATCTAGAATCATCTATAGTCTACTATAAATATATTTGTTCAAAGTATTGTAATTCAAGCTCAAGCCACGTCGCCCCACGTTATGTGTGGTCATACCCACCACATGTCTTGCTATAGAATAGAATTTATGAAAATCTATTTTTTTGCGTTTCACAAACAGACACAATTCTCATTGCTAAAAAAATAATAATAATAAAATAAAATAAAAGAAGAATGGTTTTTTGGATTATTAGTAGCCAATTCTCATGTCAGAGCACCTTACGAAAAAAGGATGGATGGTTATAAGTCTTGGAATATATATATATATATATATATTTCTTTGTTCAAAAAAAGAAGAAGAAAGAGATAGAAGCGCCTAAAACCATGCAACACCAAAAAATCCTTTCACCTCTTTTTGTCTCTCTCGGTCTTTGCTCTCCTTCCGTCCACTCGCTTCTCTCTCTCTCTCTCTCTCTCTGTGTTGTTTTTTGCTCTGTGGGTCTCTCTGCTCATTTTGCTTCCTGGGGTTTCTCTTCTTTTCTTTGGGTTGCCAGCCTCTCTAGCACCTTTTGGCTGTGCATTTGCTTTCTTTCCTGTGTAAGTGCTTTGTGAATTCTCGTGATTGTTTAGCACCTTTTTTTTGCTCTCTCTAATCTGCCACCTCCTAACAACATTAAGGCATGATTTACATCTTACTTAATAAATCCATTAGGTGGAAATACTCATCCTCTCCATTCTCCTGTGATGGGACCGTCAGAACCTGAAGCAAGACAGATGTTTCCAGATAACAAATCGGAACATGGGAGTGAAACTAGTAATGGTTTGAGGACGTGCCCTGCAACTACTCTCGGAGAAGATGATCATTTTACCAATAGCAGAATGTTAAGCTCCCCGTCCTCCTCGTGTTCTTCTTCATCTGGAGACCGTTTTGAGTTGGATACAGATGAAATCAGCAAGTCCTATACAGGTGATGTTGGGGTTCCTGAGAATAGCAAAAACACTCGATATGACCATGACGACGGCATTCCGATAAGCTCCATGCCCTGGCAAGAACAACAACCCAATCATGCTCCTACATTGAGCTCAGACAATGGTTCCACAGCACAGTTTCCTCCAACGCAGGTGATGGAGCGACCTGCTGAATCAAACTCCTCTGCTTCTTATAGGATTCCATCTTCTGTATTTGCTAGAACTCAATCTAATGCTCAAATGGAATGGAGTGCTACTTCCAATGGGTCATTGTTCAGTATTTATACAGGGAATACGAGCTTCATAACAGACGACCAAAACTCGGTGGGTAAATCTGGAGAGATAGGGTTTCTCAGTGATTCTACCTTGCCTAACCCGTTGATTGATCTCTCAAGTAATCAGCATCCAATCAATAAATCAACGGACGTTGGACCAAAGAATGCAAATAATGTCGACGAGTACCTTGGTGTTAAAGAAAAAATTAAACTGAGCTGACAGAGTGTTTTCTGGAATGAATATTCAGTTTCTCTTCTTCTATTTTTTTCAACGTGAACAACTAGGCTATACAAGTGCAGTATTTAAACTAATTAGATACAATGATTCAGATGTAAAATAAAAGGAAAGGATCCCATGAAATCTGGTTGATGACAGTGCTGATTTATTGTGATGACAGCTTCATGGCAGAGGAGTTTGTTACGATGACAGCTTGATAATAGAGAATTTGATAGCAGAGAATCCCTGTAAGTTTGCTAAACTACCATGCAGAGTTCCTGTTAGTTTGAACTTCCCGAATTTATAGGCTTGATTGGAATGTCATCTTGGTTTGAACATATTGCCGTTAGAGCTCCAAGATCACTCAACGTCTCTCCAGTAATTGAGGCTAGATTGTGAGAGTCTTCACCCTTTTTTCTCCAAGAATCTCGTGTATCCTTATTTCTCCATTGACTTTCATAATTGTTGGCAGTGCCAGCAGTGTCAATATGTGATAGATGGTTAACACCCTCCCGCAAACTTTGTCGGGGCTGGAGGCAAAGTTTGTTGCGGAAATATTGAAGAGCCGTTTTTGACATTGGTTTGGTGAAGAGGTCAGCAACTTGATTACATGATGAGATATGTTGAGTGACAAGCAGTCCTCGGGCAACACGTTCGCGTACAAAATGATAATCCAACTCGATATGTTTGCTTCGGGCATGAAATACCGGATTCACTGTCATGTGAAGTGCACTTAGATTGTCGCAGTAAAGAATGGGAGGAGATGATAGTGTGATGCAAAGATCTTTGAGAATGAAAGCCAGCCATGTGAGCTCTGCCGTTGTGTTAGCCATTGCACGATATTCTGCTTCTGTGCTTGACCGAGAGATTGTGTGCTGTTTTTTTGCACACCATGAGATAAGATTTCCTCCAAGGAATGTACAATAGCCAGTAGTGGATCGTCTTGTTGTAGGACACCCCGCCCAATCTGCATCTGAGAAAGCAAATAGATCAAGTGTAGTGTGCGAAGAAAAATGTAATCCCATTTCAATTGTTCCTTTGACATATCGTAAAATACGTCGAACCATTTTTAAATGCGTCATTGTGGGAGCATGCATGAATTGAGATACATAATTAACACTAAATGATAGATCAGGACGAGTGAGTGTAAGATACTGTAAAGCTCCTACTATTCCTCGATAGTAACTTGGGTCTTCCATAAGAGTATCGTTGGAAGATATTTTTGTTTTAGCTTCAAGAGGAGTACTCATAGGCTTACAATCAACCATATTTGATCGTTCAAGTATTGTCAATGCATAATGTGACTGGGATAGATGAAGGCCACTCGTTGTTGGTGTGATTTCCATTCCAAGAAAGTGGTGTATGGGGCCTAAGTCTTTCATTGCGAATTCACTACTTAGCACCATAATAAAATTGGATACCAGCGCTGGAGTTGATCCTGTGAGCAACATATCATCTACATAGAGGAGCAAAATCAATGAGCCATAATCTGAATGAAGAACAAACAATGAAGGGTCAGATAAACTACAAAAAAAACCATATTTAAGAAGAAATGCACTGAAACGATCAAACCAAGCACGTGGTGCTTGTTTTAGGCCATAAAGAGCTCTTTGTAGTTTGCAGACATATGTCGGATGTTGAGAGTCTGCCATTCCTGGTGGTTGTTGCATGTAAAGATCTTCAGAAATTAAACCATGCAAGAAGGCATTTTTTACATCCAATTGCCGAATGGGCCACTTCTGAACAAGGGCTATGGTAATTATCATGCGAATTGTTCCTGGTTTGATAACTGGAGAAAAGGTTTCGGTGTAGTCTACCCCATCAATTTGATGATACCCTTTTGCAACTAAACGTGCTTTGAGTCGATCTAGAGAACCATCTGGTTTGAGCTTGGATTTAAACACCCATTTAGAACCAATGACATTCATCTGTGATGTTCGTGGAACCAATTTCCAAGTCTCATTTTGATGTAGTGCTGCCAGCTCTTCCTCCATTGCTGCTCTCCAACCAGGATGTGCTAGTGCAACTTTAATATTGTGAGGCTCACGGGGTATATTTGCGGAGGTGCTGGTGGTTAAGGCATATTTAGGATTCGGCTTTACTATACCCTGTTTAGACCGAGTGACCATGGAATGAGCCAGCGGTGCTGTTTCTGGTGTTTCACTGATAATCAGAGGAGGAATTTCTTGTGCTGACCCATGAGACTCTTGACACCCTTGTGATAGAGATATGTCTGGTGAAATTATGTTGTGAGCAAACCCATTATCGGCATTAATTTCTGGACTGGTCTGTGACTCAACAACAGGATATTGCCATTGTGACTCTGTGAGATCTGTAGATGGGGAGGAATTTTGTGGTGTACTAATGTCATTTGGCAGCAACAAACTTTGACATGGGCGTGAGGCAGAGTCCATAATTGCTCCTGCAGAGAAAGAGTTATTAGTATGTGGTAACCAAGAATCAAAAATACTAATTACTTGTGGTTGATTGGCTGTCTTGCAACATTTGTTGATAGGCTTGTATGGAAAAATTAATTCATCAAAGACAACATGACGTGAGATGAAAATTTTTTTACTTGTTGGATGAAAACACTTATAAGCTTTATGCTTTTCACTGTAACCTACAAAAATGCATGGAAGTGTTTTTGGATCAAATTTGTGTTTTCGTATATCCCAAGTGTAGGGAAAGCATTTAGAGCCAAATGATCTTAGTGAGGAGTAATTTGGGTGTGTCCCATGAAGTGCAAAATACGGTGTTTCAAATTTGAGAGCAGAAGAAGGTAAGCAATTCATAAGATATACTGCCGTGGTGAAGGATTCTATCCATAAGAATAAGGGTGCTCCACTGTGAAATAACATAGTCATTCCTAATTCTCTTATGGTCCTATGACGTCTCTCAACTATACCAGTCTGCTCAGGAGTATATGGTGATGATATCTGATGAACAATGCCTGTAGAAAGAAAATGAGTCAGTAGTTTTGAATTGATGAACTCACCACCTCCATCTGAATGAAATATTTTAATTTTCTTGTTAAACTGTCTAATAACATATTTTTCAAAAGCTAAGTATGCATTGAAGAAATCAGATTTGTTGTGCAAGGGAATAATCCAAGTATACTTAGAAAAATCATCTACTAAACAAGCATAATATTTAAATTTTGCAATTGATAAAACGGGTGCTGGTCCCCATAAATCACAATGAATTTTTTCAAAGATACCAGTACTTGAATGTTCTGATTTAGAAAAAGGTAAACGACTAAGTTTTCCTAGTTGGCAACTATCACAAAGATGTTGTAATTTTATTGCCCCTACAACATCAATAAGTCCTTTATTTTTTAGCATTTGTAATGCTGAAGACTGAGGATGGCCTAGACGTTGATGCCAAACTTCTGCTGTGCCTGATTTGAACCGATGAGAGAAATACAATTCTGGTGAAGCAGGGAGGACGTAGAGATCACCCTTGCGTTTCCCTATTATCACTGCCTGTCCTGTTTCTCGTTCCTTAACACAAAAATCAACATTAGAAAACTCACAATTAACAGGAAATTGATTAGTTAGCTGGCTTACGGAAAGTAAATTTTTTGTTAAGTTTGGAACCAATAAAACATCATTTAGAGGTAAGGCAGATGTTTTTTGTTTTATACACGTATCACCAATTGCAAGAATTGGCATGGAAGACCCATCTCCGATTAGCACAGAGTCAGCACCAGAGTATTTACGAATGTTTGTTAACATACCTGGCTTACCTGTCATATGGTTGGAAGCTCCAGTGTCCGTTGTCCATTCAGTGTCAGCAATGGTGGTGTCCAAAGTGAGTGCTGCAAGTGCTTGTGGAATCTCATCTTGTTGAGTGGGTTTCTTTGGCACCCACCAGCATATTTTAGCAACATGGCCTGTCATCCCACAATACTGGCATTGTTGATCACGGTATTGATCCCTTTCTGCTGGTGTCATGCGACGCTCACCAGGTGGTGGAGGTCTACGCTGGGAATTTGATGAAGAGGAGTCTCTTCGCTGTTGAGCTTGGAAACCACGACCATTAGAATTGAATTTTTGTGAGGGGCCACGATAGCCTGAAGAGTTTGATTGTGAACGTTGTTGCTGCTGTCCATAAAAAGCCAATTGATGAGTGAGAGAAGGAGTTGTGATGTCTGTGTGATTGGAGAACCAATTACGCCTTTGATCAAAGTTTTGGAGTTGAGAGACCAACTCATAGTATGATGGCCTGGGGGGTTTCAGCATAGTTGTTGTGAATGTTTCATAATGAGGACCAAGGCTGGTGAGAAGGTAGAAGACTTTTTCTTGGTCTGGTACAGGTTTTCCAATGGCTGATAAGTTGTCACAGAGACCTTTGAAGGTTCGAATGTGTTCTGTGATTGTTGTGTTGTCTTCCTTTCGAAGGTAGGTTACCTGTTGTCGCAGTGTGAACTCACGTTCTTGTGAGTCTTGTGCATATGCATTTTTGAGAGCCTCCCAAACAGCATGAGCTGTGTCGAGACCAACAACGAGTCCTAGAGTTTCTTCTGAGAGTGTTCCAATGATCCACCCTCGAAGGAGACGATCTGACTTTCGCCATGCTATAAAAGCATCTGTTAATTGTGGGGTTGAGTTTTCTGTGTTTGTGTATTTTGTTGGAGCAGGATCTTCATTTGTGAGATGACTGACCATTTCTTGACTCTCAGCAAGAGCCAATGCTTGTTCACGCCACAAGGGGTAATTGTTTGGAGTGAGTCGGAGGGTGATGAAGTTCCCAACATGGAGTGACAAGGTAGTCATTGTGGAATAAATGAGCGGAAGGTAAGAAGGAAGATGAAGAGAGGATAAGCTGTAGTATTTGTGATAGGTTGTGCCTAGTGTTCACAAAGGCTCTGATACCATAAAGAAAAAATTAAACTGAGCTGACAGAGTGTTTTCTGGAATGAATATTCAGTTTCTCTTCTTCTATTTTTTTCAACGTGAACAACTAGGCTATACAAGTGCAGTATTTAAACTAATTAGATACAATGATTCAGATGTAAAATAAAAGGAAAGGATCCCATGAAATCTGGTTGATGACAGTGCTGATTTATTGTGATGACAGCTTCATGGCAGAGGAGTTTGTTACGATGACAGCTTGATAATAGAGAATTTGATAGCAGAGAATCCCTGTAAGTTTGCTAAACTACCATGCAGAGTTCCTGTTAGTTTGAACTTCCCGAATTTATAGGCTTGATTGGAATGTCATCTTGGTTTGAACATATTGCCGTTAGAGCTCCAAGATCACTCAACGTCTCTCCAGTAATTGAGGCTAGATTGTGAGAGTCTTCACCCTTTTTTCTCCAAGAATCTCGTGTATCCTTATTTCTCCATTGACTTTCATAATTGTTGGCAGTGCCAGCAGTGTCAATATGTGATAGATGGTTAACAGGTGTAACTGAATCAAAAGCTCCTGAAACGATGAGGGGGGTAGTAAAAGAGGATGGAGGAGATGACACTAAAGAGCGGTCTCTTGCCAAAGGATCACTTCATTCAGCTAGGCTTTCTCATCGTTCAGATGCAAGTGGAGAAAGCATCCAATCTTTTGCATTTCCAATGTAAGCCCTATTATTATGAGTTTTAGAATAAAACAATCACCAAGAAATCTGCGCATTATGCATGAATGTTTTGCTCATCTTAAGAAATCGTTTTGAAGCTTCAAGTCTTATCCTTGAGGAGATTGTAGCCAAAATATTAGCATTCATGAATATGTAGGGAGTTAATTAAAAGGGTACATCAGAATTATGAACAGGCCAGGTAGAATATATAAGAAATGACGGGATTGTTGTGTTTATGTGAAGATTGACAGGAGATGATAAGAGTTATTCACTATCTCAGAAGTACTATCCATCATCACGGCACCGGTCGCAGCCGCCGACTCCTAGATCAGCTCAATCGCCTCGGGCACGGCTAGAGTCGCAACCGCTGTCAGAGCCAGTGACGGTGCCGAAAGCGAATACAAACGAGGCTCGGGGTAGATGGTTCTCCTGTATTCCGTGTTGCTCATTCTGTTCTTGATGGGCAGTGGTTTTCAGTTGCCTTAGGTTTGAGAAATGATGTTGCAGAATGGTAGATCCTGTTTAGCTAGCTGTTGGCGTCAATCATTACAGGATGCATTGGAAGAATTCTTGATTATTCTTGTTTTTACCTTTGCAGTTTCAGTTTTTCTTTGGTTGGAGATGTTACCTTAAGAATCTTATGTTGGGATTCCGATGAAAAGGCCTTCAATTTGCTTGCTCCTCTTGTTGTTTTTAACTGCCATATTAATCATAAAATACAGCAGGAAGTGTTGGGAGATTTGTTCCAAGTAAGACCGGCCGGCAGGAGACTGTTCTAACAAATCTCATGTTAATCAAGAGATAGAAACATTGGATGCAAAATCAAACACGTCGCTAATAACTCTACAGCCAAAGCTTTTGTATTTATTACACAGCACAACACACACACTATTATGACTGAGGTTCACTTCACATGTGGCTTCTGTGTTGATCAAAGAGTGCCTCTGTTTTTTCCTTTCCAGGGAAATTGAGCCCGACTATACACGAAGGCTTCAATTCTTGTCTGATAGAAGTAGGCATTTACTTTTGCTTTGGATTCGAGATAAAATAGAATTGCAAGAAGAAGTATACCATTATTATAGAAAACCAAAGTGAAAAGGATGGAAAAGATAGGTGGTAGTTTTAAAATTGGTGCAAAAAGTTCATCCTTTTACTTTCCAGTTGATACATTTTTGGTCCCTTGGGTTTTCTAAACTTTAGTTTTTGTATAAAATTTTATTTTCTTACTTTTCAATCTCTAGTTTGAGAAGAAAAAAAAAGCGAGGCTCGTTTTAGTTGTAGAGATAAAGTTTCATTTGACATCAATTTCTATCACAAAATGAGTTATGTTGATGTTAATGGATTTTTTTTTATATAGGGCCTCTATTCGGGTGTTTTTTCCTTTTAATATTGCCAAAAAAGAGAGAGAGATCAAGCTTGAGAGAGTACTCTGATTTTGATTTTGATTTGTGTTTTTAAAAAAAAGTTTAAGGGGTTTTTCGTTGGTTTATTAGTTTATTTGCATCAATTTTTAGGTGCTTGGTGTGAAAATTGGTTGAAAATACATTTTTAAGTTCAAAAATACTCTACCTAGTTTTTGGACCACCTCAGTAATAGTTGGCCTTTATTTTTTTCAAAAACAATTCGGACAAGTTACATATTTGCAAATAAAAAAATATAAATATAAGAGCCCACGCGTGAGTGGTCTTTTTAAAATAGGCTGAGCATTAGAACCAACAGCATCTGATTTTTTTTTAATTTTATTTTTTTTATCTTTAATTGATACTCTTTTTTTTTATATGCATTTTTTTGTTTGCATTTTTTTTTATCTATAGTTAAATTAAAGCTCTCTCTGAATTTTTTAATTTTTTATTCATGTTTTTAAAATAGTATTTTTTAAATTATTTTTTAGATGTTTAATATTTTAAAGAGATTATTTTAATTTATCTATAGTTTTTCTCTTTTCTCTTTTATATAAATAGACTTTATTTTAATAATGTGTTTATAAAAATCAAAATTATTTATTATCATAAGGAAAAAGTAACCTTTAAGATTAAAAAAATAAAAAACATGTAAATTGATGTCATGTTTAGAACTCTTTTAATTAAATTCAATTCAAAAATTTTAATAAAATCTCATGTTTGAAACCATTTTGAGTGTCAATAATTGAATTTCAAATAGAATTCAATTTCTAGAATTAATATAAAAGTAAATCATATATCAACCCCTTTGATTTACTATACTAAAAAAAAATATCCTTTGATCAAGAGGAACACTTTAACATCGAAATTAGCTTTTTTTTTTATTGATAGAATCTTGTCAATAAACATTTTCTTATTCTCTATCATTTTTTGAATACTTTTATGTTCTCTCTCAAACACATGATTGATATATAAACAAAATAAAGATCTGAACTAAAAAGTAAAATTTTCAAACAAAAAAATTAGAAAAATATTTTTGAAAGAATTTGAAGGCAAAAAAAATTGAAAATGTGTCTTTAAATAGTAAAAAAGTAACCTTTTAAAAGGCCTTTATTTTAGCCACAATGTTAAATTGTGCCCATATACAACTGAATTTGTTTTTGTAAAATTAAACATCAACTAAATATTAAGATGTTTTTTTCCTTACACCTCAAGAATCTCATAACAAACGAATCAAAATAAATTCTTAGACCATGATTCAAAATAACAAAATGTGCAATGATGAAATTGATATGAAAGGCCTGGTGACTAAGTTAAAAAAAAAAAATTTAAGAAATGAAAAAATACAATATTTTGTAAGGTAATGAATAATGATTTCACCACTCCAATTAGGTTTTTTGTAACTAGATCATTAACTCGTGTTATATTGTGAGTCAAATCAAATTTTTCAACGTAAAGAATGTTTAGGCATTGTTAACTTATTCTCTAATAAAAATATATAATCATGAACTCAAGATATGATGCATGTTGATTGTTTTTTTTAAAAAAAAACATTGATATGAAAATGTATTAGATGATAATTTTTAAAAATATCAAAATAATAACACATTGAATGGATTTAGATTAACTTGTCATGTTTGCGACCCGTGTTATGAGACCTTGATAATCCTATAGAAAACAAATAAAAATAAATCATGAAGTTTAATTCCTAATCAAATCAATGTTGAATGATAAAATTAAAAAAAATATATTAAACTATATATATATATATATATATATATATATATATATATATATATATATATATATATATATATATAAAACCACACAGATTAACCTACTAAACCTACAATCTAGATCATTATATTAGGATAACTTTATAAAAAGTAAATTGAAAAAAATATGAATTTTAATTTTTAACCAACTTAATATTGAAGGATAAGATAAAAAATCAACTAAAAAATGACAAAAAAACTAGTAAGCCCAAGTAAACCTGTCAAACCCTTAACTTAGATCTAAATACCAGAATAAATTCATAAAAATAAAATAAAAAAAAACTACAAAGCTTTATTTTCAACAAATCTAATGTTAAATGTTAAAATCAAGGAAAAAAAAGTATATTCATGAGATCGGGATGACTTCTCATAAAATAAATTGAAAAAATTACGAAGCACAATTCTCAGACATCTTAATATCAAATGATGGGATTACAAAAAAAAACTAAAACAAAAGATTGATTGAGTTTATGAAGGGTGAGTTTGAAAAACATATTCAATAAAAAAAATAACAAAAAAAATTAATCGAGTCAATTCGGGTTAACCTGTTAAACTTGTGAGTCAAGTTATGATATCAACATAAAAAAAAATAAAAAAAAATTATAATGTTCAATTAAAAAACTATTAATTTAAAAAAGAAAAAAAATGAATAGAATCAATTTGCAAACCTAGAATCTAAGTTACGAGACCAAGATAACATCATATAAAGTAAATTGAAAAAAAATCATGAAACTCAATTTTCAACCAACCCAATATTAAAGGATGAAAAAAAATCGATTCAATCTGAATTTACATGTTAAACCCATAACCTGAATCATGAAATCATAATAAATCTATAAAAAATAAATTAAAAAAATTATAAAACCTCATTTCCAATATATTATATGTTAAAAGTTGAAATAAAAAAAAAACTAATAAGATTAGTATAGTGAATAATATAACAAAATAAAAAAATTTCACTGAAATGTTTTTTAATTAGAAAATGAAATTATTACAGAGTCAAACTAAAAAAAAAACACTTGTTGAAACATTTTTTTAATTGAAAAATCTGAGATGGAATTGATATTGAAAACTTAAACGAAGATTGAATATATAAATATAAAACTAAATTGAGGTTTCTCTCTTCTTGGCGCGATCCAGATGTTAAAACGTAAAAAGAACTCCCGCCTTCCAAGTAAAAACTAAAAAAGAGCTCATAAGTTTCAAGGCGCTAAAAAACCCTTCAAGTTTTGAACTGGCGCCAATATCTCCCTCCCTCTCTTGCTTACAAAATAAAATCTCCCTCCTTGCCTTGCTCACAAAATACAAAGCAAGAGCTCCAACCCCATCTCCACCAACCCTATTCTCCCAAAACAAAAAATCTTTTATTTTATTTCAAGACAGAGAGAGATGAATGCAGCGATAGGAAAATCAGTGAGCCCAGATGGAATATCAAAACTGCTTTCAATTCCTAAACCAGATTCATTTACTCATCTTCCTGAAATCATCCTTCAAGTCACAAATCTTGAGCCTAAAGGCAAATCTTATGGGTATCTATCTATTTTATTTTATTTTTTTTGTATTTCCTTTCGTCTTCTTGTTTTTCTTTCTACATATATTTGATATGTCTATGGTTTTTATTTTTTTTGTGGTTTTGCAGGTTTGATGCTAGTGATGGAAAGATGAAGATCAAAGCGATATTCAATTCACGCTTGTCATCTGAGATCCTCTCTGGGAATATTCAAAATCTTTGTCTCATCCAAGTTCTTGATTATACAGTCAATGAGATCCCTAGTAAATCTGAGAAGTAGGCCCACTTCTCTTTTCTTTTTCTGTTCTTTTTAGTTTTATTTTTCTCCGAGTGTTAGTTTGATGCGGGTTCTTTTTTATTTTGGATAACAACAATAATAATCAGGTTTTTGATCATAACAAAGTGTGAGGTTGTTTCACTTGCACTTGAAAAGGAGATCAAGGAAGTGGCCGAACAGGAAGAATCAGACATGGGTATGCCGTTGAAGAAGCCAAAGCTAGAAAATGAAGTAAAGAGTGAAAATATCAAGGAAGCGAAGGGGCTTATTTTGAAGCCAAAGCAAGAAATTGTTGCTAAATCTGCTGCTCAAATTGTACACGAACAGCACGGAAAGTGAGTACTCTTTTTTTATTGTCCATGTACGTTTTGCTTTATAAATCTTTTATGTGAACTGGAATGTTTGGTTTCGCATCGTGTGACCCCTTCGTTAAAATTGTCAGTATGGCCCCGGCTGCGCGAATGGCCATGACACGGAGAGTTCACCCTCTTGTTTCATTAAATCCTTACCAAGGCAACTGGACCATAAAAGTCAGGGTTACAAGCAAAGGAAATATGCGCACCTATAGGAACGCTAGAGGAGAAGGGTGTGTTTTCAATGTGGAATTAACAGATGGAGATGTGAGTTTTCAACTCTTCGAATTGTTTGTTTAATGCGCCTTCTTTTTTACTATTATTAATGAACTGAATTTACATATGATGGGGTGCAGGGCACACAAATACAAGCAACAATGTTCAATGAGGCTGCAAAGAAATTCTATGATAGGTTTGAGCTGGGGAAGGTTTACTACATATCGAAAGGGACGCTCAGGGTTGCTAACAAGCAGTTTAAGACAGTGCAAAATGATTATGAGATGACCTTGAATGAAAACTCTGAAGTGGAAGAGGCTAGCGATGAAGCAGCTTGTATTCCCGAAACTAAATTCAAGTTTGTCCCAATTGATCAGTTGGGTCCCTATGTCAATTCAAAAGATCTTGTTGGTGAGAACCGTCTCCTAGAAATCAATTGTAGATGAGCATCTTGTGTTTGCTCGTCATTTTTGTTTTTAATTATGTTTGTCAAACAATTTTCAGATGTTATTGGAATTGTTCAAAGTGTTTCACCGACAACGAGTATACGGAGGAAGAGCAACAACGAGACTGTTCCAAAGCGTGATATTGTTGTAGCTGATGAGACGTAAGTGTAAAATTTTGTGCAGTTGGTTTTATCATTTGCTGCTTCTGTTGTATTGAAGCTCTGGATGTTTGGAGTTCAGGAAGAAGACTGTTGTGGTGTCATTGTGGAATGAGCTTGCAACAAGTGTGGGACAGGAATTGCAGGATATTGCTGATAAATCTCCTGTAGTTGCGATCAAATCCCTTAAAGTTGGAGATTTTCAAGGTAATCTAATGTCAACTCATGCCTTCCAAAAAAATATCTTGGATTTTATACTTTCCTGGGTCGTGGCTTCTTTGTTTTATGAGAAAAAAATCGTTTTGTGAAGAGGTCCTTTACATGTAATTTCAGGTATATCTTTGTCCACCCTGGGCAAGAGCATAGTGCAAGTCAACCCAGTTATTGCTGAATCAGAGAAGCTGAGAAGCTGGTAAACTTTTTTCTTCAAGCAAGTGATTGGTTTTGATAGTTTTGTTTTCATTACTGATTATAAAGCTCTACTTTTTGGTAGGTATGATTCTGAAGGTAAAGAGACTTCAATGGCCTCTGTTGGCTCTGGTTTGAGCCCTTCGACCAAGAGTGGGGCAAGGTCCATGTACTCTGATCGAGTATCTCTATCTCATATAACAAGCAACCCATCCTTGGGGGAGGACAAGGTATAGAAATCATTAGCGTTATGTAATATACTATGGTATGTAGAAAGATCAGCTTCTGAGTATATATATTGGAGAAGCATTTGATATGGAAAGGACTGCCAATTCTGTTAGCTAAGAACTAGTGCAATAGGGTTGAAATTGCTGATTCCTTTCTTTCACGACATGTTGTGTAGGGAGCATTTGTGTTTGATTCATTGCATAGCTACTTTTAGATGATTTCAATTGGTTTATGATTAATCAATTGTCTCTTGTGCAGCCTGCATTTTTCAGCATTAGAGCATTCATAAGCTTCATCAAACCTGACCAGACAATGTGGTATCGGGCTTGCAAGACGTGCAATAAAAAAGTTACTGATGCTCTGGGGGGTGGATATTGGTGTGAAGGATGCCAGAAGAATGATGCAGAGTGCAGCTTAAGGTGAGTGGCAGGGACAAGGGAAAAATAGCTGTGCCTAAAATGAAAGTTAAACTTGTTGTTTCACATCTATTCTGTTTTGTCTTTCAGGTACATTATGGTGGTAAAAGTTTCTGATGCGAGTGGTGAGGGTTGGGTTTCTGCATTCAATGAAGAAGCTGAAAAGATCATTGGTTGCTCTGCTGATGAACTTGACCTACTCAAATCACAGGTAACTGCCAAAGTAGAATGAAACATTATGCAATTGAATGTTAAAGAAGGAAAGAAATGAGAATTAGTGCCCAACTCCTTTCATTTGCTGACATTTTCAGATAGGAGAAGAGAACACCTACCAACAAAGATTGAAAGAAGCCACTTGGAATCTTCATCTTTTGAGAATCAGTGTCTCCCAGAACGAGTACAATAACGAGAAGAGGCAAAGGATGACAGTGAGGGCTGTTGCTCCAGTTGATTTTGCTGCTGAGTCCAGATTTTTGCTTGAAGAGATTTCAAAGATGAAAGGTTCTCAATAGGATGGATGTGGCTTAGTTTGATTTGTTCACAGAAGTGGTGTTTTGGGCAATATTTTGCAACTCTTTAAGATTTATTTCTGAATGGGAAAGAGGGTATATTTAGTTAGACGTGTTGCTAGTTCCTAAAACTAATGCCTGTAATATATGCATCTAGGTGATCGGTTCAACTCACTCTCTCAACTGATTTTTCATTTTTTGTATCACAGAGATGTGATAGCTCCTATCCTCTGTAACTCTTTTATTTTACGTTTTCCCTATCTTCTCCCTCTCTCGTCAATTTCTTTCTTTCTCTCTCTATTCTCCATAATCCAATAACATCGAAAGAGCAAACATCTAGCGAATTTATTGGATTCCATGGCTGAAAAAAATTCTCTTTGAGAGCAGCGGGAACAAATGCACAACACACATGTATATCAAGTCTGTTTGCATTGAAAGATTTGGTAACTCCACCTCTATGGATTTTACTTGGATATGGAGAATTGTACTCCTTTTCATCATGGATCTTTGAAAGAATCTTAAAAAAAAAATCCAACTGATAAACATAAACAAAGATCCTTCCATTGAGGGATCAAAACCGCTGAGAAAACTCTAGATCCAGGATAATAAGAGTTTTTAACAACGGTTTCCAACTACTCTACAAGGCTCAAAGGGTTGTGCCATGAACTCGCATCTTATAATGCTTTGCCTACTTGTTTTTGTGGCAGGATGGAGATAAATAACAAGCAGAAAGACCAAGATCACACTATATATACAAGCAGAAACCCATTTGCATCATAGAATGCTGCAAATTGGTTTACAAAATCAAGAACGATTCTAATGGCACTATAGAGCGCTGCAAAGCTTGCCTTGTTACCAAGAGAAATACTCATGTTAAGGGCACCGACAATCAAGAGATCTTCTCCCCCGCAGCACAGATTGCTACTCTCTATTGCCTCTCGTATGTACAAAATGCCTTTTTTCATGACTTTACGATGAGGAGAAAACTTGGCATGTTTCAATAAATCTTTATGGATTATAACAAACATCACGTAATTAGTTTTCTCGATTGGTCAAGCTATCCAAAAGGTCAGTTTTAAGAAAACCAAAAGAGATTATTCTCTTTCAACCAAAGTTCAAGGCAAGTTTTTTTTGTTTTTTTACTACATTACATGTACACATTGATGATATGCCCGTGAGAGACATGGAACTTTTCAAGTATTACTTTCTTAAACAATCCCATATCTTTGGTAATTTGAAATATTTTCTGGGAATTGAAGTCTCATGCTAAAACATTGTATCTCTAAATCTCAAAAAAAAAAATGCACTTGATATTCTACAGGATGTAGGATTTCCGGGAGCATGACTTGATAAATTCCCTGTGGAACAACATTTAAAGCTCACTCTCAGAGATGGTGAGCAACATTTGAAGCTTATTATCATAATGAGCAGCTGTCCTACCACAAGGTGATTCATCATAGGATATACGTATCTTTTTTAAAACTCTTTTAATTCATAGAAATCAAATAAATAATTGCATGTAGCAAGAAGCTAAATATCATGCCATGGCTACAACATGCTTGGATCAAGGCCAAAATAATTTAAAGGGACTTAATATTGAGAAAAATATAGATAAAAAGTAGTACAGAAATATATATATATATATAAAAAAGAAGTAAGTGAGATAGGAAAATCTAATTAGATAAAAAATGCTTTTTCTAAAATCAAAAACATTATCAACGAGGATGATCAGTTTTAGTCAAAAAATTATTTTTTAAACCACTTGAAATAAAAATACACAGGTAACACGTAAATTGTTAAAATAAATGACGTGTTGTTTGCGAGCTCAAATTTAGATCATTCAATAGTAGTTGGAAAATTAAGACTATTTTTTTGTCAAAAAAAAAATCCAATTTTAAGTCATTTCAAAAAAAAAAAAAAAAACACATCTCCAACACCCTTGGAACATCCATAAACTAATACTTCAACTCAAAATACCCAAAAAATAATCTAAAATTCTGAAATCAAACTATGTTAGATTTATTTTTCTTGGCTTATACCTTTGTTTTAGAAAACATTAAGTTTCTAAACAATCACCATCAAGCCCCTTTTATCTCATGGAACCTATGGATAAAAAAAATCATATTTTAATAGTAAAAAATGGCTTGAACAACAAACTTCTTTCTTATTGCTGAAATCTTGTAACCCCTCTTCTCTTTCTAACCAAACTGAAAAATACTATAAATAAATATTTGTACCAAAACTCATTTTCTTGAATTCTAAAATGATCTAAATAGTTCATTTTGTGTTGTTTTTAAAATTGAGGATTTAAGTATATTTTAAAAATAATTTTTAACACATTATCCATGTTTGATACTTTTTTTCATTACAATCCCTCTCATTTTAGTTATATTATTGCCTAAAAAATTAAAAGTAATTGGTATTCAGTTAGGACTAAACCCAAAATAAAATTTTAAGGATCAAAATGAATTATTAAAAAAACAAAGTATATCTACCATGTTTTGTGGGTGTGCAAACAAATTTCGGCTTAACAATATTTAGTCCACATGTTTTAGTTTTTTAATTAATTATTACTTGGATAAATACAAGATTATAAGTTACATTAGGGGTGTATAAGAGTGAGTTTTAACATGTTTTAATAAAATTAATATTTTTTTCAAGTGATTTTTTTAGTATTTTTAAATTGTTTAATGTGTTGATATTAAAAATAAATTTTAAAAAATTAAAATTATTTTAAAAAATAATTATTAGCAAGTTCTTCAGCACCGTCAGCCAACAGCAATTTTAACATAGAGGGCAGGATAGTCGAGTGAGGATATTTGGCATCTCCGACCCTGAAAAATAGAAATCTTCAGTCAAAGCTAAGTGGCCTGTCACATATAAGAAAATACAACCCACTCGTAGAGGAACACGTGGAAAGCCTGAATCCGGAGCCGCACCGTCACGCTTCTAATCCAACGGTGAAGATCTCTTCTCTCGCTTAATACAACCCTCCACCATTGACCTACATAAACCCCACTTCCCAATATAGGGTTTTAGTCGAATCCTTCAAAAACCGGAGGGAGTGAAGCCAAACATAAGAAGGTAATCCCTAGTTATTTGTTCTATTACTGTGATCGGACTTGTTTCTGATTGATTGAGACTGAAATATGCTGTTAACCTCGTCTTTTGATTTGATTTGTGTTAAGTGTTAATGAGAAAAGAAAAGAAAAGATTGTAACTTTATGAGTTTTATCTTTTCATGTTTAGATGTATTTTATCTTCTTCGTCTTTTCCTTTTATCCGCGGTCTTAATCAGGATTGAAGGAGAGACCGAGACTGAAATTGTTTTGTTCGTATTGTTGTTACTGGACCTAGGGTTTTCTGGTTCTAATTAAGTAAAGCTCCTGCTCTCATTATACCACGGGGTTAGTTTATTTTGGTTCCTGACAAAGGTTTTGTTTCACTTAGGTTGTACGATGGCGTTTCTTGCTAAAGTGGGAAATATGTTACGGCAGACTGCTAACAGGCAGATCAGTTCTGAGATCTCTGCATCAAGACCATCCATCTATCAAGCATTAAGATGCATGTCATCCTCAAAACTTTTCATTGGAGGTGCTTCATTTCTTTTATTATTTTTTTCACTTCTTGGTTTGGTGACCTGCTGTGTAATGGCTGGTGCTGAAACCTATCACATCTCATTGCAGGTATTTCTTTCCAGACAGATGACAACGGTCTGAAAGAGGCCTTTGATAAATATGGAAATGTTGTTGAAGGTATGTAATTTGGTTTGCCAAGTTACTTTTCCCAGTTTTAGAGGAAAAATTTATGTGGTGTCTGCCTGTGGGTGTGTGTACCAGTGTCTGTGCAGTTTGTGCTAGTGTGTTTATTTCCTTGGTTTCCTTCCTAACATTTGTGCTGGCATTTCAAATTTCAGTTTAGGTTAATTGCTGATTTGTTTTGTTTTTGTTGCAGCAAGAATCATTATGGATCGTGAAACTGGCAGATCCAGAGGATTTGGATTCATTACTTACACCTCCAGTGAGGAGGCCTCTAGTGCCATCCAGGCCATGGATGGACAGGTAATTTGCTAGTTTATTGTTTTTCTTTTTTCTGTGGCTGGAAGTGGAGATGAGAAGTGCAGAACTATTTTAGCATTTCCTCTAAATTAATTTTCAACTGAGAGAAGTGCAGAATCTCTTCCATTGTAGTTTTTCTCTGATCATCAAATTCTCAATGCCTCTCACCCTGTCATTTAACTTAGTTGAGAGAGCTCACATTCTTCACTTGTATCACCTATAGTGTTCATATCATTTTGTTTTGAATTTTGCTTCTCACAGGATCTTCATGGTCGCCGCGTTAGGGTGAATTATGCAACTGAAAGGCCTCAGCGTACCTTTAACAATAATTATGGCAACTATGGCGGTGGAGGATACGGCGGCGGTGGGGGATACAGTGGCGGAGGATACAGCGGTGGCGGAGGATACAGCGGTGGCGGAGGATACAGCGGTGGCGGAGGATATGGCGGCGGTGGAGGATATGGCTCTAATGATGGTGGTAACTACGGTGGGACAAATGTTAGCTATGGTGATGACAAAACTAATTATGCTGGTCAAAACACTAATGACGGTGGTGCTGGGAATTATGGTGTTGCTGCTGGCGCTGGCAGCAGCGATGGCTATACCAACACCAGTGTTGATGGTGGGTATGATGGAAATGCTGGATTGGGTTATGGTGGCGGCAATCAGTTTGGTGCCAATGAGAGCAGTGGTGATGGTTTTAACCTAGATGATGCATTGGACAAAAACTCCAAGGAAGATGATGATGCTGGTGATTTTGCCAAAAGGGCATAACATAATGCTGTTTCTGGAGGAAGCTGTTGAAGTTGCTTATTAAAGTAAATTTTTGTTCCTCTCCCCTACCCTTCCTTGAACTTTGTTATATCACTTATTTCGGATTTGGTTATTTGAAGAGCATCACTTTGAAGTGTTTTCTTTAAGAAACAAAATTGATTAGAAAATAATTTCAGTTTCTCTCTACGGCTGCTCATTATTTGGCAACTTCCTAAGCAGTATTGGTGAGTGGTGACTGAAAAATTGTCTGCTTCAAGTTGGTGGTTCTGTTTGCTACTGTTTTTTCAGAGGGATGTGTAAAACTAATATTAGCGTAGGTTTTGCTTGATAGATACCACCTTTTTTCTAATCATAGAGAATAACCAAAAAAAAAAAAAAAACCAAGGTCTTGTATATTACTTTGTTTCAAATTTTAGTTTTGTAAAAATTAAAATAACTTGATTTTTATTTATTTTGCATGTCACAGAGTAGTTTTAACCAAATATAACTTTTTAAATCTATTTTTTAAAAAAATCATCTCAAAATGATTTCTTGATCTTGCTTTTGTTGGACTATAACTATAAAAAATATTACAATGCTAAACACATTTTAAGTGTTATAAAATTTAGATTTTTTTGAATCAATGTTTCAAGAAAGAGTTTTTAGTGGGATTTATATAAAATTGTGATATGTGCTGGTTAATCAAATATTTTTAAATTTGTGATCAGGGAAAAATATAGATCATAGTATATTGTGCAAAAAATAAAAAATTAAAAAAAATAGAGCCTAAAATTGTGGTATGGGGCTTAAAATTATGGTAAGTATCTGTTTTGTTTTGTGGTAGCTTTTGCTTATTGTTTAACCACATAGAAAAAAACTGTTTGGTTTGCCAATTGCCATATAGTTTTTGTTTCCTTGCACTGGATTAATGGAGACTTGCATTTTTATTTATGTTGCATGTAAAAATTCATCTTATGAGTTTTAAATAAATATATTTTTTAAAAATCTATTATTTTTAAACCGCAATACTTACATAAAGCGAAGCTGGGATTGTTGAAGCCATCATTTCTTTTCAGCTAAAATTGTCAAAGATATAGAGGGGGGGGTGGGGGAGGTGATAGTTTTGAGAGCGTTCAAGGGCTTATGTTGTCTGTATCAACCTAGCTGGGCTGTTCAGCCCTTGCATGTTGTTGCTTTCGCTTTGTCGTTCCTAAATTTGATTGTTTTGCGCTGCTGCTTCAATTTTTTAAAAGTTTTTCCTGAGGCTTGCTATATCATTTTCAGATCTTATTTCTTCAGATGGAGCTGGTTTTCTTTAGCTATGTTTGCTTTCTTTTATGCATGTTTCATGTTTGATTCTACCTTCTTCCATTAACCAAGCCAATGGCATTTTGAACCGAGCTGCTTTCCCACGGATATTTCTTGATTTGTGCAAGGTTGCTAGCTTTTCGTATTTGCTTCCTTGGTGTTTGAAATGAATGTTGTGGTGCTTAAAACAACAACAGCCTTTTAATCGCGCAAGCATGTTTTTGAATTTCAGTCCACCTTAGCTGTCTTGCTGTGCTTTTTGGTGGCACTTGATGCTTAAAATTCCATTTAAATAAACAATATACATGCAAATTATCACTCTTATGCAAATTGGTTTACAAAATCAAGAACGATTCTAATGGCACTATAGAGCGCTGCAAAGCTTGCCATGTTACCAAGAGAAATACTCATGTTAAGGGCACCAACAATCAAGAGATCTTCTCCCCCGCAGCACAGATTACTACTCTCTATTGCCTCTCGTATGTACAAAATGCCTTTTTTCATGACGACATAGATGAAAAGGTGTACATCATGGATCCTCCTTCGTGACTTTACGATGAGGAAAAAACTTCAATAAATCTTTATGGATTATAACAAACCTCACGTAACTAGTTTTCTCGATTCGTCAAGCTATCCAAAAGGTCAGTTTTCAGCAAACCAAAAGAGATTATTCTCTTTCAACCAAAGTTCAAGGCAAGTTTTTTTTGTTTTTTTACTACATTACATGTACACATTGATGATATGCTCGTGAGAGACATGAAACTTTTCAAGGATTACTTTCTTAAACAATCCCATATCTTTGGTAATTTGAAATATTTTATGGGAATTGAAGTCTCATGCTCAAACATTGTATCTCTAAAACTCAAAAACAAATATGCACTTGATATTCTACAGGATGTAGGATTTCTGGGAGCATGACTTGATAAATTCCATGTGGAATAACATTTGAAGCTCACTCTTAGAGATGGTGAGCAATATTTGAAGCTTATTATCATAATGAGCAGTTGTCCTACCACAAGGTGATTCATCATAGGATATTTGTATCTTTTTTAAAACTCTTTTAATTCATGGAAATCAAATAAACAATTAAACAATTGAATGTACCAAGAAGCTAAATATCATGCCATGGCTACAACATGCATCCAACATAATTTAAAGTAAGAGCATCTCCAACGCATGAGGCAAATGAAAAGATAAATTTTAAATATTGTATTTTAGCTTTTATTCTTTCAATTCTTTCATTTCAACATAGCACCCAAACAAATAGCTATTTTGGCTATTTGTTTGCTGGCCAACCATTTCTACATTTCACTGTAGAAATGGCCAAAATAAATAACTATTAGCCAGCGGCTA
Organism: Populus alba x Populus glandulosa; assembly: GCA_033617975.1. Classification (NCBI taxonomy): domain Eukaryota; kingdom Viridiplantae; phylum Streptophyta; class Magnoliopsida; order Malpighiales; family Salicaceae; genus Populus; species Populus alba x Populus glandulosa. The sequence continues at coordinate 6,723,130 of CM066157.1, forward strand.
TTTTTATAGCCGGTGGCCAACAACTTTTTTTTTTTCTTTAAATGCAAGAGAAATTTTCTTTAAATGCAAGAGGAAAAAACTTGTAGTTTTAAAATTTTGTATTGTGCCTCACCCTTCTCTCAAATTTTGAAAAACAAGAATTAATTATTCTCCGGTTAATTAATAACATCAGTTGTGTTAATTACCTGAAATTAAAAGGTATGCTTGTTTAAAAGCTTTTTCTATTTTCTCTTTTATATCTCTTGATTTTTTAGACCTTTTGTTGTTAATTTAATATTTGTGATGATTTTTATTTCTTTATTATTTTATGTTTTTAATATGGGTTAAAGAAGACAATTTTTATTTATGTTGTTATCTTTGATAAAATTAAGAGGAATTAATAATGGTAGTTGATATTGATAAAAAGATAGAGTGACATATTTAAAATTTATTTTTGATTTTCTGTTTTAATTTAAGGCCAATTATATTTTGTCTTGTTGAAAATGCAATTAAACCAGTATATCAATTCTATTTTAGTTCCAAAAAATAGTCAAATTGTTATGCTAGAACAAGTAGGAGGCAATGCTTATTATTAATTCACATGTATGAAAACTACAAAATTGCTAGACATTGAATGTAAGCTTTTTTTACACTCTCTTATAAGGTTTTAACTTGAGTTTTTTTTTTTTTTTAATGTAGATGGATTCAAATTTTCCAAGCTCTTATACCAACTTTCTTATGAGTGAGTCAGAAGATATTCTCTCTCAACCAAGTGATTCTAATTAATTAATTGATGACTTAACATACTCGAATTTAAATGTCCATTCGGCAAAAAAATCACAAAGAAATAAAAATTTCTCAATAGAGAAGGATTGTTTACTTGTCTTTGTATGGCTAAATACAAGCAAAGATCCAATTACAGGAGTTGAACAACAAACAAAACAGTTCTGAGCTCACGTACATGCTTACTTTGTAGAGAATGGAGGAAACTTGAATAATCGTTCTCAAATAAGCATCTCAAGTAGATGGCAAGAAATAAATAGAGAAGTCGATAAATTTATTGAATTTGTTACTCAAATTGAAAATCGTTAGCAAAGTGGAATGACCGAAGAATCAAGGGTAATGTTAATATTCATTTCTATGTTAAATTGTTTAACACATATTTTAACATTATTTTATTTATTTATTTTTTTACCAGATTAATGATGCTCGGCAAATATATGCTTCTTGCGTTGGCAAACGATTTCAACTAGAACATTGTTGGGTTATCTTAAGAAAAGAACCCAAATGGTAATTTGAGCGTGCAAGTCAACATTAAAGGTCAAACACGAAACAAGAAAGTCATGTCAATGCAAGTCCGGCTTCATCAACTCCATCTACCCTTGATTTTGTTAGTTTAGGAGAAGATAGTGAACCATTGATTTATCAAGATAGACCAATCGGTCAGAAGGCTGAAAAAGAACGACTTAAATGTAGACAAGGAAAAGATAAAGTTGGGGAGGTATATGTAACGAATCTCTTACAACAATTCAGGAATACTCTAGTTGAAATTGAGGATCAGAAGAAGCAATACAGGAAAATTATGTTAGAGCAACAAGCCATGATGATTCAACAAAGTCAAGAGAAACAAGAATTGGACAGGATTGAGAAAGAAGAACAAGTTATGAAAATGAATATTTCTAATTTGAATCCAATCATATTTTCAAAATAGAAAGTTAGAAATTATGCAAAAGAGGGGTTTTAATTTTTAATTAACTTTGATTGATTTATTGTAATGTGATGTATTTTTAATTAAATATGTAGAAAATTCTTTGTTATTTTAAATATATTGTTATGAAATTGATATTAATTCATAATACTTTTTTGAAGTTCCTCTAACACTTAACAATAATAAGTAGAATTAATTAACTTAAAAGATAACAATCATAATGAAAAGCAAAAAACATAAAAAACTTGAAAATTATGATAACATAAGAAGTTCAAATCTAAAGATTCTACTCGTTGCCATATTGTTCCCACGAATATTCAATCAAATCTTCTTGTAGTTGAGAGCTAGTTGCTCTATCCCTAATTCGATTATGAGTTTGAAGAAAATCATGCAGTTTTGGTATTTCACCATGTGACACTGATATAAAGGAATTGACTTCATGTTCCTGGTCAAATCCAAGGTTTATTGCTCCTTCGTCCTCAATAATCATATTATGCATTATTATGCAAGCTTTTATAATATATACAAACGTTTCTTCATCCCAGTATCGAACAGATCCACGTACAATTGCAAAACGAGATTGGAGCACCCCAAATGCCCGCTCCACATCTTTTCTTGCAGACTCTTGCTTGGTTGCAAAATATTTTCTCTTTGCTCCTAATGGTCTTGGAATTGTCTTAACAAAGGTTGACCAATTAGGATAAATCCCATCTGCTAAATAACATCCCATTGTATATTCATGCCCATTAATTGTATAATTGACAGGAGCAGTACAACCTTCAGCAAGTGCAATAAAGATAAATGACCGATCAAGAACATTAATATCATTTAATGATCCATGCATTCCAAAAAAGGCATGCCATATCCAAAGATCTTGTGAAGCCACCGCCTCTAGAATTATAGTTGGTTCACGACAATGACCAGTATACATGCCATGCAATTGGGCATTTCCTCTATTTCCAATGCATACAGTTAATGCTCCTTAACATCCCTGAAAATCCACGCTGCTCTCCAATTGATAATAATCGACAAATATCGGCATCGTTTGGTGCCCTTAGATACCAATCACTAAAAACTTCTATGATTGCTTTGACGAAAGCTCTAAGACTTTCTGATTATGATGTAGTCCATGGGCGTTGAAGATTTCAGCTTCAGCCGTGGAACTGGGTTCCTATGATGATTTCTGGGTCTCGAGGAATGTAGTGTTCGTCAATGATTTCTGATTATGACGTAGTCCATGGGCGCTGAAGATTTCAGTGTCTGCCTTGGATCTGGGTTGCGGTGAGGATTTCTGGGTAGGTATGGACTCAGTTTTCGTCACTGATTTATGATTCTGAGGTAGTCTATGGGCGGTGACGATTTCAGCGTCAGCAGTGGAACTGGGTTCCGGTGATGATTTATTGGTCTCCAGGGACTAAGTTTTCGTCAATGATTTCTGATTCTGACGTACGCCATGGGCGATGAAGATTTCAGCGTCACCCATGGAACAGGGTTCCGGTGATGATATCTGGGTCTCCAGGGACGCAGTTTTCGTCAATGATTATTCATTATGACGTAGTCCATGGGCGTTGAAGGTTTATGCGTCATCCATTGAACTGGGTTTTGGTGATGACATCTGGGTCTCATGGACGCAGTTTTCGACAATGATTTCTGATTATTATGTAGTCCATTGGCGCTAAAGATTTCAGCTTCAGCCGTGGAACTGGGTTCCTGTGATAATTTATGGGTCTCGAGGAATGTAGTGTTCGTCAATGATTTCAGATTATGACGTAGTCCATGGGCGTTGAAGATTTATGCGTCATCCATGGAATTGGGTTTTGGTGATGACATCTAGGTCTCATGGACGCAGTTTTCGACAATGATTTCTGATTATGATGTAGTCCATGGGCGCTGAAGCTTTCAGCTTCAGCCGTGGAACTGGGTTCCTGTGATGATTTATGGGTCTCGAGGAATGTAGTGTTCGTTAATGATTTCTGATTATGACGTAGTCCATGGGCGCTGAAGATTTCAGTGTCTGCCTTGGATCTGGGTTGCGGTGAGGATTTCTGGGTAGGTATGGACTCAGTTTTCGTCACTGATTTCTGATTCTGAGGTAGTCTATGGGCGGTGACGATTTCAGCGTCAGCAGTGGAACTAGGTTCCGGTGATGATTTAATGGTTTCTCCAATTCGAAGATATTCATCAGTAAGATATGTAGGAATACCATATGCAAGTATTCCGTGAGACGCAGTTACCTTTTGAAGGCAAGATAAACCAAGAACACCAAGAATATCTGTCCTTTGTTTGAAATATGGATTATGAGCTTCCACTGCATTTGCGATCCGAAGAAAAAGACGACGACTCATCCTAAATCTTCTTCGAAATGGACTCAGTGAATTTAGGATTTTCTGCAAAATAATCATTATACAACTTTAACTCACCTTCCTTTCTATTACGATTGACAATATTATGACCGGGAATAGAGCCATGATACCCTGTTCTCCGTCCTTGATTATTCAATTCTTCTTCAGCAAACACAAGATTGTCATCATCAAAATCAAAAGCATCATAAAAATTAAAATTAGAATGATTCATGATGAATTTTAATGAAATATAACAAAGATTGGAGAGGAGAAAATGACGAGAAAAAATGTTAAGGTATATGAGAATATTTATAGATGGATTATTTTTTCAAATTGTAAAATCTTAAAATGTTGGCGGTAATTTTTTTAAAATTTGAAAATTTAAAATTTAAAATGTTGGCGGTTATGCTGGCGGTCATTTTTTCAAAGTTTGAATTTGAATTTACTTTTAAAAAATTAAAATTTTAACAATAATATATAAAACTTAAAATTAAAAATATTCATATAAATAAATTTTAAATTATATCTTTTAACTTTCATATTACTTCATTAATTTTATATTACTTTTATAAATTACTCATATTAATTATATAATTAATAATATCATAATTATATTATATATAAAATATCTAAATTAGTTATATAATTATATTAAAATTAATTTAACATGAAATATATTAAAATATAATTGGCTTTTCTAAATAGCTTTTTACCATTGGAATGCACATAATAAAAAAAAACTATATTTACACTATTCAAAAAAACCATTTTCTCCATTTGGCTCTTCAATATAGCATTTCCTATTGGAGATGCTCTAAGGAACTTAATATTGAGAAAAATATAGATAAAAAGTAGCACATAAATATATATATATATAAAAAAAACAGAGAAGTAAGTGAGATAGGAAAATCTAATCAGTAAAAAAAAGCTTTTTTTAAAACCAAAAACATTATCAATGAGGATGATCAACTTTAGTCAAAGAATTATTTTTTAAACCACTAGAAATAAAAATACACAGGTAACACGTTACTTGCCAAAATAGATTACATGTTGTTTGCGAGCTCAAATTTAGATCATCCAATAGTAGTTGGAAAATCAAAGCAGTTTTTTTTTTTCCAAAAAAATCCAATTTTAAGTCATTTCAATAAAAAAACACATCTCCAACACCCTTGGAACATCCATAAACTAATACTTCAACTCAAAATACCCAAAAAATAATCCAAAAATATGAAATCAAACCATGTTAGATTTATCTTTTTTGACTTATACCTTTGTTTTAGAAAACATTGAGGTTCTAAACAATCACCATCAAGCCCCTTTCATCTTATAGAACCTATGGATAAAAAAAATTATATTTTAATAGTAAAAAATAGCTTAAATAACAAACTTCTCTCTTATTGGTGGTGAAATCCTGTAACCCCTCTTCTCTTTCTAACCAAACTAAAAAATACTATAAATAAATATTTGTACCAAAACTTATTTTCTTGAATTCTAAAATGACCTAAATTGTTCAATTTGTGTTGTTTTTAAAGTTTAGGATTTAAGTATATTTTTAAAATAATTTCTAACACATTATCCATGCTTTTTTCATTACAATCCCTCTCATTTTAATTATACTATTGCCTAAAAAATAAAAAATAATTGGTATTCAGTTAGGACTAAACCCAAAATAAAATTTTAAAAATCAAAATAAATTATTAAAAACACAAAGTATATCCATAATGTTTTGTAAGCGTGCAAATAATGTTGGCTTAACAATATTTAGTCCACGTGTTTTAGTTTTTTAATTAATTATTACTTGGATAAATACAAGATTATAAGTTCCATTAAGGGTGCATGGGAATGAGTTTTATCATGTTTTGTAATAAAATTAATTTTTTTTAAATAATTTTTTAATATTTTTAAATTGTTTTAATATGTTGATGTTAAAAATAAATTTTAAAAAATTAAAATAAATATTATATTAATATATTTTTAAATTAAAATTATTCTAAAAAATAATTATTAGCAAGTTCTTCAACACCGTCAGCCAACAGCAATTTTAACTTAGAGGGCAGGATAATCGATTAACACAGTGAGGATATTTGGCATCTCCGACCCTGAAAAATAGAAATCTTCAGTCAAAGCTAAGTGGCCTGTCACATATAAGAAAATACAACCCACTCGTAGAGGAACACGTGGAAAGCCTGAATCCGGAGCCGCACCGTCACGCTTCTAATCCAACGGTGAAGATCTCTTCTCTCGCTTAATACAACCCTCCACGATTGACCTACATAAACCCCACTTCTCAATATAGGGTTTTAGTCGAATCCTTCAAAAACCAGAGGGAGTGAAGCCAAACATAAGAAGGTAATCCCTAGTTATTTGTTCTATTACTGTGATCGGACTTGTTTCTGATTGATTGAGACTGAAATATGCTGTGAACCTCGTCTTTTGATTTGATTTGTGTTAAGTGTTAATGAGAAAAGAAAAGAAAAGATTGTAACTTTATGAGTTTTATCTTTTCATGTTTAGATGTAGTTTATCTTCTTCGTCTTTTCCTTTTATCGGCGGTCTTAATCAGGATTGAAGGAGAGACCGAGACTGAAATTGTTTTGTTCGTATTGTTGTTACTGGACCTAGGTTTTTCTGGTTCTAATTAAGTACTTCTGAAGCAACTGATTTTTTACTGATTTTTTTTTTATTTTAAAAAATCTCTGGTTGATTTTGCCTTGTCGCTTCTTGCTGGGCAATCAATCATTCACAACATGTGTAAAGCTCCTGCGCTCATTATTCCACGGGGTTAGTTTATTTTGGTTCCTGACTAAGGTTTTGTTTCACTTAGGTTGTACGATGGCGTTTCTTACTAAAGTGGGAAATATGTTACGGCAGACTGCTAACAGGCAGATCAGTTCTGAGATCTCTGCATCAAGACCATCCATCTATCAAGCATTAAGATGCATGTCATCCTCAAAAATTTTCATTGGAGGTGCTTCTTTTCTTTTATTATTTTTTTCACTTCTTGTTTTGGTGACCTGCTGTGTAATGGCTGGTGCTGAAACCTATCACATCTCATTGCAGGTATTTCTTTCCAGACAGATGACAACGGTCTGAAAGAGGCCTTTGATAAATATGGCAATGTTGTTGAAGGTATGTAATTTGGTTTGCCAAGTTACTTTTCCCAGTTTTAGAGGAAAAATTTATGTGGTGTCTGCCTGTGGGTGTGTGTACCAGTGTCTGTGCAGTTTGTGCTAGTGTGTTTATTTCCTTGGTTTCCTTCCTAACATTTGTGCTGGCATTTCAAATTTCAGTTTAGGTTAATTGCTGATTTGTTTTGTTTTTGTTGCAGCAAGAATCATTATGGATCGTGAAACTGGCAGATCCAGAGGATTTGGATTCATTACTTACACCTCCAGTGAGGAGGCCTCTAGTGCCATCCAGGCCATGGATGGACAGGTAATTTGCTAGTTTATTGTTTTTCTTTTTTCTGTGGCTGGAAGTGGAGATGAGAAGTGCAGAACTATTTTAGCATTTCCTCTAAATTAATTTTCAACTGAGAGAAGTGCAGAATCTCTTCCATTGTAGTTTTTCTCTGATCATCAAATTCTCAATGCCTCTCACCCTGTCATTTAACTTAGTTGAGAGAGCTTACATTCTTCACTTGTATCACCTATAGTGTTCATATCATTTTGTTTTGAATTTTGCTTCTCACAGGATCTTCATGGTCGCCGCGTTAGGGTGAATTATGCAACTGAAAGGCCTCAGCGTACCTTTAACAATAATTATGGCAACTATGGCGGTGGAGGATACAGCGGCGGTGGGGGATACAGCGGCGGTGGAGGATACGGTGGCGGAGGATACAGCGGTGGCGGAGGATATGGCGGCGGTGGAGGATATGGCTCTAATGATGGTGGTAACTATGGTGGGACAAATGTTAGCTATGGTGATGACAAAACTAATTATGCTGGTCAAAACACTAATGATGGTGGTGCTGGGAATTATGGTGTTGCTGCTGGCGCTGGCAGCAGCGATGGCTATACCAACACCAGTGTTGATGGTGGGTATGATGGAAATGCTGGATTGGGTTATGGTGGCGGCAATCAGTTTGGTGCCAATGAGAGCAGTGGTGATGGTTTTAACCTAGATGATGCATTGGACAAAAACTCCAAGGAAGATGATGATGCTGGTGATTTTGCCAAAAGGGCATAACATAATGCTGTTTCTGGAGGAAGCTGTTGAAGTTGCTTATTAAAGTAAATTTTTTTTCCTCTCCCCTACCCTTCTTTGAACTTTGTTATATCACTTATTTCGGATTTGGTTATGTGAAGAGCATCACTTTGAAGTGTTTTCTTTAAGAAACAGAATTGATTAGAAAATAATTTCAGTTTGTCTCTACGGCTGCTCATTATTTGGCAACTTCCTAAGCAGTATTGGTGAGTGGTGACTGAAAAATTGTCTGCTTCAAGTTGGTGGTTCTGTTTGCTAATGTTTTTTCAAAGGGATGGGTAAAACTAATATTAGCGTAGGTTTAGCTTGATAGATACCACCTTTTTTCTAATCATAGAGAATAACCAAAAAAAAAAAAAAACCAAAGGTCTTGTATATAACTTTGTTTGAAATTTTAGTTTTGTAAAAATTAAAATAACTTGATTTTTATTTATTTTGCATGTCACAGAGTAGTTTTAACCAAATATAACTTTTTAAATCTATTTTTTAAAAACATCATCTCAAAATGATTTCTTGAACTTGCTTTTGTTGGACTATAACTATAAATACTATTACAATGCTAAACACATTTTAGGTGTTATAAAATTTAGTTTTTTTTGAATCAATGTATTTATATAAAATTGTGATATGTACTGGTTAATCAAATAATTTTAAATTTGTGATCAGGGAAAAATATAGATCATAGTATATTGTGCAAAAAAAGAAAAAAAAATAGAGCCTAAAATTATGGCAAGCGCCTGTTTTGTTTTGTGGTAGCTTTTGCTTATTGTTTAACCACATAGAAAAAACTGTTTGGTTTTCCAATTGCCATATAGTTTTTGTTTCCTTGCACTGGATTAATGGAGACTTGCATTTTTATTTATGTTGCATGTAAAAATTCATCTTATCAGTTTAAAATAAACATATTTTTTTAAAAATCTATTATTTTTAAACCACAATACTTACATAAAGCGAAGCTGGGATTGTTGAAGCCATCATTTCTTTTCAGCTAAAATTGTCAAAGATATAGAGGGGGGGTGGGGGACAGAGAGAGGTGATAGTTTTGAGAGCGTTTAAGGGCTTGTGTTGTCTGTATCAACCTAGCTGGGCTGTTCAGCCCTTGCATGTTGTTGCTTTCGCTTTGTCGTTCCTAAATTTGATTGTTTTGCGCTGCTGCTTCTATTTTTTAAAAGTTTTTCCTGAGGCTTGCTATATCATTTTCAGATCTTATTTCTTCAGATGGAGCTGGTTTTCTTTAGCTCTGTTTGCTTTCTTTTATGCATGTTTCATGTTTGATTCTACGTTCTTCCATTAACCAAGCCAATGGCATTTTGAACCGAGCTGCTTTCCCACGGATATTTCTTGATTTGTGCAAGGTTGCTAGCTTTTTGTATTTGCTTCCTTGGTGTTTGAATTGAATGTTGTGGTGCTTAAAACAACAACAGCCTTTTAATCGCGCAAGCATGTTTTTGAATTTCAGTCCACCTTAGCTGTCTTGCTGTGCTTTTTGGTGGCACTTGATGCTGAAAATTCCATTTAAATAACAATATACATGCAAATTATCACTCTTATTTCACTAGCCTATATTGTTGTTTGCCTTCATTTGCTTTAGACAACCCCCCCTTGCTTTGATCTATACTTTGTTGTGTTTTTCTCTCCTAGGAATTGATGTGTCAGGCTTCGGCATTGCCTTGCTGCCTTCTCAGTAATTTTTCAGACTTTTGGTGTCGGGCACTTTTCTTACCACTTTTATGGGTTTCTCATTTTTACAGCAGGCTGTTGCACATTTGCCTTTTTTCAATTCCAACTAAAAATGCATGTGTTATAGTTGTGGACACCACTTCTTTAGACAACAAAAAAGGGACCAGAACATTCAAGTTCATCTGATGTTTTATTAGAAACAGTGATGCCCACGACAATCTTTCAGTGGAAGTTATGTTACTCCTTAGCTTTGCTTGCTCTGAAAAGTTAGTTAATCAAAGGATCAGTGTTTTTATCTGCATGCTTTCCCAACGCGTATCTCAAAGCCACCCAACTTTTATATTGATGCCTTTTTTTTTTTTTCTTTTAACTGTTAGATGAGTTGATTTTCTTCAGTTTATCGATTACTTCCTTCTCTTCTCTACTTTTCTTTAGAACTTTTAACCAAAATTCAACCATCGTAGGATGGCTAGCTCTTCAACTTCAAATGCATTTCGGGGGGCGCGGGACTTTGATTGCTTTCTGCAATTTCAAGGAGAAACTTCCTGCCAATCGCCACCGATGTATCTTCTTGAACTTTCCAGCACCCTTCGACACTCGCCTCTTTTGTTAGCGTAGAGCTTTTAGGTCTAGATTGGCTTGGTATTTGTAATGTTTCTTCACTGTTGCAGATGAATCACTGTTGCCGTTTTGCATTGCATTTTCTTGCCTCTCTTGATAAAATACTAAATTGCCTTTACTTTTCACTCCAATTTGCTGGAGTTCGATCTTTGCTTTTGTATGCATATGTTTTTCTTGTCGTATGTTTCACAAGTATATTCGCCCAATTAGCCTCAGGAAACGTAGCAAATGCGCTTATAATCAAGCTATCTGATATAATTTATTTTTGAGTTATTTTATAAATTTATTTTTTAAAATAAAAAATAAAATAAAGACTGATATTTAGATAAAATCTAGCTGAGAGGATTTTGCACGGAAAAAAAATGAAGTTGTAATTTTTGATGGATGAAATCAGAAGCATAATTGTACTTCATTTTATCCAAAATTAAAAAAACAATGTAAATTTAAGATTAAATTATATGATTATTGGATAAATCTTCATAAAAATTAAGTCTAAGAATATAATTAGATTTTTATTAAGCTAATTTGATTTAATCATGTTTCAAATTAAATGATTTAATTAGGTGTAAGGATTTAATTATGCTTTGATCAAATTAATTTTATTAGGTGTTTAATTAGTAAAAAATTAAGTTTGAAACCTCAATTTGAGTTTAATTGAGAAAATTAAAATTTGAAAGATTAAATTTAATTTTTACCAAGTTAATTGATTCAAGACAAGAGTATAATTGTAAGAAAATTAAAGTTTTGGGATCAATTAAGAGTTAAATTAAAGTATTCGTAGTCAAGGATTATTTTGCAAAAAACATCGAACAATGGGGACTCAAGTCAGGAGAAATTAAAAGATGGAGGACTAAATTGAACTTTGGTAAAATTTCTAAATTGAAAAAATTTAAAAGTTTGATGGTTGAGGGTCAAATTGCATAAATTCAAGACGAATGATCAAAATGAAAAAAAGGTGTTGAAATTTGGGGTTGGCATTGAAGTTTGACATATGTAAAATTTATAAAATTGAAAGTTTAGGTTAATTAGGGATGAAATTGAAAAAAAATTAAAAGATGGAGGACCAAATTGAATTGTGGCAAAATTCCTAAATTAAAACCTTAAATCCCTAAAACGATGCTGTTTTGAAAACAATAATAAAAAAAGAGAGTACACAACGCGTCATTTGGTGGCTGTTTATCTTTTTCATTTTGCTAGAAAAAGCTGCTCGAGTGTCTCCTTTCCAAGGCATTTAATGCTTTATCTCTCCACTAAATTTGACAAAACTTGCATGCAAACGATGACATGACATCTGACTACACCCTAGTGTGGTCCTTGTTGGCTGATTGATGCCATAACGGCCATGGCACCACCCTATAGTGGCTAACCCGGCCAACCCTTCTGCAGCAACTTTGATAGTTCATGATGGCCACTTTGAACCAACAGTTGAGATCCTTCATGGTTGACTTAAGGGCCACAATTTGACACCATTCAAGATAAAATGTCCATCTTCCACACCCTATAAATTAGGGTGGATTTCATGGCCTGAAGGAGAAAAAAACCGAGTGCAAAGTTAAAAAAAAACTAGCCTCCCCTTAGTTTTTTCTTCTCTTCACCGTCAATTCTCTCGACTTTCTCTCTTTCCACCACCTATTTAGCCACCACAACCCCAGAACTACCATGAACAACTACCACACAACCTCCTCATATCCATCCCCTTGCTAGCAACAGGAACCACCACGCCAACTTATCATTTTTCCTCACATAGCCAACACTAGTGATCAATTCCTCCATCAACGCCACCAATAGCCTTATGTTGATCTCCCAGACCATCATCTAGGCTTCCTGATGCCAGGTGACCCCTTCCTTCCCTTTTGTTGCAGCCATAACCACTGTATACAAAACATTAATTCGTTCATGTAAAGGTTAAATTAATTAAGATGGTTGCTGGGTTGGGCCAACAACCATGCAGATTGGGGTCAGATCTGTTTCAGTTCATCTAAAAAAAAAACATAAGAAAAAGGGTCTGTTGGGCCGTCTTTTGACCCAACCTGACTGGGTCGGGCTGAATCTGTTTCTGCCTAGCCAAATTTAATAATAATAATAATAATAATAATAATAATAATAATATAGAATTATATAATATTATATAAAAAACAAAAAAAATTCCAAAAAATTTCCAAGGGTCATTTCAAAATATTTGTGATTTTCTCGCATGTTTTTTCAATAATTTTGCATAATATCAGGCTGTATATTTGCACTGTAAAATACAGATCCAGTATTAAAATATTTAGTTTTCTCTGAAACTTTTCTTAAAAAATTTTAAAAATTCAAAAAGAATTAAATTAATTTTATCTTAAAAAAACTAAAAAAAAACAAAATATTTTGTTTTCATGTATATGGCCAAATCCTATAAGTTTTCTAAGCATACTTTTTATAAAAATAATAAAAATACATCTTTCTCATGTTTTGAAAATGCAAAGATTAATATTGTAACTAATTTATGATTATCTGTTAGAGTTTGACTAAAATATAAAAAATCATTCACTAATCATTTTGTTCACTTTATATTTAAAGTGTTAGAGTTTATTTGTAGACTTTAATATTCAGGGTGTAAAATTACACAGTAGAGTACACCCGCAGGTATTAAAGATACAAAATGCAAAAGAAATGCGATGCTAAAATTTAGATTTTAGGATAGTTAGGATTTAAACCGATAAGGTAGGGACCTCTTCACGAATGAAGATTTACTTTGAACCTTATACGAGACCAACAAATAGAAACTTGACTTAGAATAACAATCAAATAATAATGCAACTTACCTCAGGTAGGGTGCACTAGGGGTGATGCATTTTTCCCATACAAAACCAGTTCCTTACTCAAATTCTCGCACACCATAGGTTTCTTGTTAACCTTAAAACTAGGTGACGACTCTTGAATTTTGTAATCATACTTTTATGATTATTTCCAAAACCATTTCCTTTCCCAATACCTCTTAAGAGGCTTAGCGCACTATTCAACGTTGTCCCGCGATACTATCTATTTAGTAAAAATTAAGTGGTGTTTTAACTATACATCACCTCACAAAATAGTATTTATTACAATAGGTTTTTTTTGTGCTTTTGATTCAACATTTGGTTTATTAGAGATTGTTTATTATTATTATTTGTTGTGATTTGCTTTCTATATGGTTTTTTAGTCTCGTGACTCGTGTTGCAAATTCAATATATTAACCTGATTGACTCAATTTCCCCCCCTTTCTTTTAATGGATATTTTTTTTAATTTCACTATTCAACATTATATTGATTAAGAGTTAGACTTCATGATTTATTTTAATTTATTTTTTATTAGGTTATCTCGGTTTCATGACTTGGATCATGAGTTTTGTGGGTTAACCTAAATTGATTTGGGAGGTTTTGTTGTGTTCTTTGTTTAGATAGATTTTTTTTTCAATTTTAATATTCAACAATGGATTAATTTAGAATTATGCTTTATAATTTATTTCAACTTGTTTTTTATGGGGTTATCCTAGTTTAATGACCTGAGTTACATGTTTGGCAGGGTAACCTGGGTTGACCCTAGTTATTTTTTTAATCATTTTCAACTATTTTTTTATGCAATTTCATCCTTCAACATCAGCTTGATTGGAAATTGGGCTTTACAATTTGCTTCAATTTACTTTTTATGGGGTTATTTTGGTTTCATGACTTAGGCAATGGATTTGGCTGGTTAACTTGAGTTGACTCGATTCATTTTTTATCCCTTTTTAATTGATTTTTCTCAATTTCATCCTTCAACATTGAGTTGATTGAGAATTGTACTTTATAATTTGTCTTGAATACTTTATAAGGGTTAATCTCAGTTTCATAACCCGAGTCACATGTTTGGCAGGGTAACTCGGGTTGAACTAGATTATTTTTTAGGTTTGATTTCTAGGAAGTTATTTCAATACCATACCCAAATTATGAGTTTAGTTTGTTAACTTGGGTTGTTTCAGGTTATTTTTTTGTTTTTTTTTAATTGATTTTTTGAGTTATATTCTTCAATATTTGTGTTAATTGAAAATTGAGCTTTATATTTTTTTTCAATTTTTTTATGGGGTTATATTGGTCTTATGACTTAAGTTGTAGATTTGACAGGTTGATTTAAGTAATGTTTTTTTTTTAATATTTTTAATTGATTTCTTTTTAATTTTATCCTTCAATATTAAGTTGATTGAAAATTAAGTTTCATAATTTATTTTGATTTGCTTTATATAAGGTTATCATAATCTCATAATTTAGGTTATGAATTTAGCAGATTAACCCAGTTGATCCTGGTTACTTCAATATGTTTGTCTCAATATATATTTTTTTAAATATTATCATATTTTTTTAGTTAAATTATGTTTTTAGGGTTGTTTGACTTGTTTCTTGACCCGTTAAGTTAATTGAATCACATCATATTAATCCCTATATAATTTATTTTTTTTCTATTAAAAAAACATTTATAATACTTGAATATTATTTTACATTAAAAAATAATAACAATTCAATCCACTGTGTAACATAGACTAACGATGTAGTTTATCACTATAATATCTCATTATCCCACTATTTTGCTTTTACATTATTTAGCAGACATCGTAAAATTTGTTTTATTGGACTCGCACATGCAAGCATTAGTTATTCCGTTTTTTTTTTGAAATTTTTTGTTTTACTATTTTCTTTATTTCAACTCCTGTACTATATTGTTTTGATGGGCAATCCTGTTACTTGTTGAAACTAAGATCTCTTGGTAGGTATTGCTCCCTACTTGACAGCTTCATTATCGGTTGGAACTAGTTTCATGGATTTGCTTTACATAAACTAGAGCGTGCATCATTAGTGGTAGTTTTTGAATCAATAAAACAAAATATTTGTGTTTCTGGTATTTTAATTCTCTATGTTCTATATATATAGAAGTCTTTCATCAATCTTGAAGGGACTCCAAATTTCAAAATTACAGGTCGTGTAGGTGATCATCATGTTGGTTGCTTGATGGAGGTGGAAACTTTTCTAGAAATAGAAAAATGAGATAAAAGATGCTGTGATAGCCAAACGTATATCGTTATATGATGCAAAACTTTCTATTAATTGCATGTTTAATGTTCATTGTCATCCACTGAAAACAACAACCTTTGTGCATTTAGCACTACAGGAGAGCCTTTCTTGGTCTTCTCCACAATTTGCTTTATCAACTGCTTCTCCATCTCATCATCACAATCACTGTTTTCATCTTCACTTATCCTATCATAAAGCAATTCCTCAATTCCTGCGCCATACTCTGCCGATGACTTTAATGGACCCGTGTGTAGATCGTTTGGTGTCCTTTCTTGTTTATGTGAAGAAAGTGAAAAAGAACCATTTGCCCTGCCATTTTGATCCCATGACACCCTCTGGTCAAATAGATGCAAGCCCGCTTGATTGTCTTCAAAATCCCCTGACAGTGAATCTTCTTCCTCAGATTCATTCATCTTGTTTAGCTCTTCATATGCCTCATTGTACGCATCCAGGGCTTCCCTGGATAAATTCATAACTAAAGGTTGATCTATGCAACTGAAATCTCCTTCAACAACAGGACTTACTTCCCCAGAGGAGTATCTTAGCTCGGTGGTTGAAAACAACCTTTGAACATTCTTATGTTCTGATTCCAGGAGTTGCACCTTCCTCTGGCTGTTTTGAAGGGCTGTCTCAAGCTCCTTCACACGCTCTTGAAGTCTTGACTGAATAACCTCATGGAGATGCAAGCTCAATTCTCGTGGTGAAACTGCATAATTAGCAGAGCAAGTAGGGGAGGTGCCCCTTGCATCTCGATTTGACTCAGATTGAGCAGCAGCTTGCCCATTGACCATGTCAAGCCTCAGTTCTTCTCGAGAAAAATCTGCTGTAGAGTCTGGGTCAAGCTGGATGATTTTGAACTCTATTAGAACTTGTAAAATACATAGTACAATGAAGCCATGTACATCCCTAAGGAAAAACCATGAAAAGCTACACAATAAACAAGTAACAGTAAAGGTTCTTCCTATGGCATTGAGAAGATTGTATTATTATTTGTTTTTTTTTTTTCATCCTTTCCTATGGTGTGCTAACTTTGGCTTTCAAAAATGCTGCCCCTGTCAGCAAGCATGAATATAAAACATGGTCATAGTTATGTGACAGGTTTTGAATCACCAATATCCATGCAGGTCATAGCCATTCAATTCTATGCTGACAGGTGGTATGACACTGTGAGCACCAGAGTAACCATATTTATGAAAGTGAGCCCAAATCTATTGCATTAAAAGTTCATATGAGACTGGTCCCAAAGAAAACAAGATTGAAAAAGAGAACAAAAAACAAAGAAAGAAGGGCAACTCCAGAGGCTGACCAGAACATCATAGAGAACAGGGGGGGTGAGGACAAGGCAACATTTAATGCAAGCAAACCCAGCAGATAGGCAGTGATGAGAGAGTGGTGCACGACAGCTTTGAGGGTTGTTATGAATCTGAGTTTCAGGGCTGTTTAAGGCTTGCTTAATGTGGGTTTCTGCTGGGATGTGAGGATGTGGGACAGATTTCTAGCAGCCACACCTATGGTAAGGAAAAATCTAAGCTTCACATCTAGGGTTCTTAGGAGTCGCACCCAAGGGAGATTGAGTCACGCAATAAAAAATTGCTGGAAATTATTTGATAATATTGCATTGAAAATATTGAAAGACTGCAATGCTTATTTAAACAGCTTTAGTAGTCCAAGTCCAAGGCCATGAATTCCTAAACTTCCAGCATAACTATTCCTATTTAGAATAGGAAAACCTAATAACTTTAGGACTAATAAAATAAAATGCTAAACAGAAATAAGGCCTAGACTGTGATTTCCAGATTTTCAAGCAACCTGGAAATTCCTAAAATACCCTTAGAACTACTCAAGCTCCCATCATTAGTCATGTGCCAAATCAATGCTCGAGCAAGGATATCATTCTTAGAATGCCTTCTAAGGACTTTTGGAGACTGCTGCTAGTGTGCCCCAACCGAAAGCTCTGGACAATCTTGAATGGTTTAACTTTGCTGCTACAGGGAAACCATAATTAAACTAAATTTGCTCGCATAATTGTCAGACTTGGTACTTGGGGAGACTTCCCCAACAAAGATGAGAAATGCTGAGCTATGTAATGGCATCAAAAAATTATGAAAAACAATTTATGGTATTGCACAGAAAAAAATATTATGTGACAGTTAAACATAAAAGTCACGGACAATGAATAGGATTTGTTAAATTGAAATTGGATAACTATGACAATTTTCTGCTTTAATGATAGTGTATATGGAGTTGGATTATGATGCTTAGGAGATATAATAACAAACTAGGATAACATTTGATTAGTTTTTCTAAAATACTTGGAACCAAGTTTAACACTCGTAACTCAAGGGCACATAAAATTTGAAACCTTCACAATTGACAAGCTAAGGTCATGAGTGGCAAGCATGTGTTATAAAAGCGTAAAAACATTTATGCAGTCATAAAAGAAACATACCATTATATTTCAACATACCATCAAAGGTTGGTTTTCTTTTCCACCTCTCTATGTGATCTATTGTTGTGTGAATTTGAAACACATAACAATACTATTCAAGATATTTCTAGTGGATCTATCTATTTATTTACTAAAAGAAGATAATTTTATCAGAAAGGAAAGAAATAAGAATTACAGCAGGGTGTTTCTAGTAGATGATAACAAAGTAAAAGATCATGAACTAAGGAAATAGCCATGACACTTGGGTGAGGCAGTAAAACATATTCGCTTATAATTGTTTCTACGCTGCTAAAGATTTCCAGTTAAACAAGGAAACAATGAACGGATTATCACAGTAAAGGCAAGATAACCAATAGATCTATAAACCAAACAAATGCTGACCAGAAGTTAGATACTCTAAATATTTATTTGATTATCTGAAAACTGGGCCTAAATGTTCTGAGAAGCAGACTTAATTGGTATGATGAATGATGAGAGGAAAAGTCATAATGCAGAACCTTGTCAATGAAGTCCACATACATGACTCCGAAACTGTCAGCCCCTTTTTACCCCTACACACTACAATAATTTTAATCCACTCTGAAGAAAAATGGACATTCGAACTAGCCTTTCTTGATAAAATGGCAAAAAAATCTCACATTCTAAGCAGCTCTAATACATTCTCACTCTAAAAAAGAAGGGTTAATAAATGATATATCATCTCACTTTCACCCCCTCCCCCCCCAAAAAAAAAAAACAAAAATATCATACTACTCGATCTCAAATACCTAAAATATATTTGCAAAAGGGAACAGATAAACTACCAATATAAATTTCCCGAACTACCATGTTTCAATAAAAAAAGGGAACAATTATCTGCATTTACAAAAAAATGCAAGCATGTAGACACAACTTATTGTCAGGACACTTAGATTCCTGAACTAGGCACCTTTCTAAACCACACTACAGCAATCACAGCCAGGCTTTGCACTGACAATTCCTGGGAGTCCTCAGCAAACTAGCAAATAATATCTCTATCCTATATTGATCTATAAAAGAATAAGAAGACAGCAGGATAAATTAATCATATAAGAGGAACTGAATGATGTTAAATTGACACGTGCATTACCTTCTAGTTAAAGAAATTATTCAGAATCAAATAATACTTGTCAAGTTCTAAAACATACCTGCCAGTTATTTTCTTAGTAAATATTTGAAAATGGAAAAGCAATCACAAACAAAAGATGAGCCATTGAGCATGAATGCAACAAATTACATAACCTCACGCAATGAACATAGCCAATCAGAGTGAAACTAATTTTTCAAGCTCTCAAGAATGCTAAACAACTTACCTCAACAAGTTCAGACAATCTTCTCGGTGGACCAGATGGATTCATGTTTAGCCCCAACCTCTCAAGCTCGGCTTCAAGCTCTGCTTCAATTTTACTCATAGACTCTGGACTCTGCTCTGTGTTCTCATTGTATGATACTGCATCAATGTTGTTCATTGAATCATTCACATTCTGTATGAGGAGATGTGGATTCGATGCCCTGTAGTGAAAGGAGTTATCACAGGTATCTTGTGATTCATTGTTCTCATTTGCCAGTTGCTTCACAGTCAATGAATCCTTCATCTCAAGTTCCTCTTGTAGATCTTGAACCAAGTTCTGAGTATGTTTCAAATCTTCTTTTAGCTGGTTTACTTCTCTTCCATTAGCCATAAGAGAAGAGATTATACCAATAGAAACACCCAAACAGAATAAAACTGTTACATCATGTGAACCTGATGAGAATAAAAGCATTAGGGTTGCAAATAACATATTATTTAAGAAATGAGTTAAGAGTTATTAGAAAAATGATTATGCACCTAAGTTATGGTTAAAGAAGATTTTATCTAATATGGAAAATCAAAACAAGTTATGCGATTCTTCATCAACAAAGAGATTTTCTACTCTAAGAATAGATAAGCTTCTTACTTTAAGGGTTTGAATTTCAGTCTTGGGTTATTTCGTAAGATGGGGAAGAAGAACTGTAATTTCTGCATGTTCCAGAATCAGGGGTATTTAGTAATCTTCAGAATGACTTGAAAGTTCTTATTTAGGAATTTGGGGTCTGAGTCTTTAAAGTAATGTTTGGTTATTGGCTCTGCACAAAAGAGATGGACAACTAGGACAAAGGGGACAAGACGGAACAAAAGACAGAGACAAAGTTATGCTGGCAGGTGGTGTACAAGACAAAGTAAATGTCTTTGTATTCTATTTGGTTGAGGAGTGGTGAGACAAAATAAAAACATAAAAGTGTTTTGTCTTCGATATATTCTACCCATCAAACTTGCATTGTTTGGAACAATAAATAAAGATCATTATTTTCACTTTAGTTTATAAAGAGCATTAAATTTTTTTTGAACTAACTTAAAATGATAATTTTCCATTCATCAAAACCAATTTAAAACAAAATTTATAATCATCATAAATAAGATAATTCATTGCTAAAAAGATAACGTAATTAAATTATGATTTACTCGGTCATTAAATCATTTCTCCAAATATATTTAATAATAAAATAAATTATCAAACCAATCATATGTCAAATAAAATATTTGCACCAACATAGTTAAAATCTAACATAGTTGGAAATGAAAGATAATAATTTCACCACAAATGCATTTTTTTGTTATCATTCAACCCCCACCTTTTCATCATTTTTTATTAAAATCTAGCATATTTTTTTATGATTTTTGCTTTTATATTTTCTAGTTTTCAAATCTACTGGTGGAAATTAAGATAATTAAAACTAAAAGTAAGAATAGAGATTGAAATTATGAAATATTTAAAGGGGCATTTGTAAAAATAATAATAATAATAATTTAGCTCTGTATCCCCAATGTCCCTCTTTTTTGGAGGGACAAAAAATTGACTAAAAATTGTCCCTGGGACAAAGACACAAACTCATTTTTGTCTCCGTCTCTACATCCAGACTTGTTTTTGTCCTTTGTGTCTCCGTCTCTTTTGTCCTAGAACAATAACCAAAAGCTATTTAATAGTTTATTCTGTTTAGTTTCTTTCCTAACCAAGTAAGGATCAGTAACCATAGTCTTTTAAGGAGTACTAGTCTTTATAAATAGAGATGTTATTTATTTTCAGTAGAGTTGAATTATCAACTAAAATTGAGTTTTGAGTAATTTTGGAGGCTTGGTGCCCAAGGTTTCTTCTCCTTTCACTATTTCTTCTATTTTCTCCTAATTTCACTTATTGTTTGCTTTTATATACTGCCACTACAGTTCTGCAAGCCATGTTCACAGCCTAATTTCTCCTTATTTCTTCTATTCTACACTATTTCTGCAAATAACAAAACCTAGTTCACAACAAAACCTTCATACAGCACAAATCCCAAATCTGTCCTCCATCAAAACATGATCTTCAGCATGCCAGCTGAACTGACTAAACTAGAAAAGGGTCCACAAACTAGCACACATGGTCTTGCCAGATATTTCTAAACACTAGTGGCTATATATGTCTATAATAAGCATTTATGAAATAACGAGCTACAGATGCCAGTAAGAGAAGGAAACAGATTGCTCTGAAACAATTTGGCATAAATAAAAAACCAAAAAATACTGAATCCTACAGAAAATGAGTCAATTGCAATATTTGCATTAAATAAAGGTTCTCTATGTTTATGAGAAATGCACTGTGTTTGAACCTTTAAGGAGAAAATTACTGGTGCAGCTGAGATTTGAAATGCCACCTTGTCCTAATGACAGAAAAGGGGGAAATGATTATTTGGAAATTTTTGCAACTATCATTGGTTCAAGTGATTCATATATCATTTTAATTTTTGTTTCCTCTTCCATCAAAGATCTCTTGGGCTTAGTGATGGCAACTAAATGGCATGTCAGCATGCACAACTTCCATACTGATGAAAAGAAACAACAAGCAAGTAGTCTTTCTAAAAATATGTACCTCCAGATTTCTATTGCTTTCAAGAAATAACACAGTAAGAAATGGAAAATTAAGTAACTGAAGATGGTGCACAGATTTTGGAGTAGCAGAACAGACTCATTCATTGCTTCTTAATGGAAAAATAAGTTCATTCTTGGATCCAAATCTGGAAACATCAACATTAATAAGCGAGAACAATAAATGGCTTAAACATTTTTCATCCAACTAGCATTTGTTTCACAAGATAAACAAGAGTTCACTATGAGAAGAATACCATTTGGTGACTGTAGGTGCTTTTGGGAACTGCTCGATCTTTCATTCTGCCCCTTTCCACTCTTAGATTTTATCTTCTTCAGGTGATCTGAAAATCCAATTTTTGGTAGTGGAGGGACTCCACAAACAACTTCCTCCTTGTGCCACCTATTATTATCACTTGCAATTTGTGCACTTAAAGAATCCCTATCCGCTCTGCTAATTATTTGCGTTCCATCAGTTATCAGTAATGGCTTCATAATAGTGGATGGTGAGCGGAGAGCACTAAGCACATATTCTTCCATTCTAACATGTTCCTTGTATAACTGAGCCATAAGACAGCTATCTAGTGAGCTAAAAGGTTTGACAACATGGCTGCCTGAATGTTTAGTTCTAAGAGATTTCTTGCCAGAACAATGAAAAGAATCCAATTCACCGGTATAAGGGTTACCGGAATTATCATCCATATTATCATTCAGCCCATTTCCATCCTCATTTTCTTTTAAGATTTCATTTACTGAGAATCCAGGTGGTAAGCTCGACATAGAAAGCACATTGCAATCATCATAAGTTCTCAATCTTACAATCCTTTCACCAAAACTACTAGTAGATGGTGCTTCAGTGTCTGAAGCACCGTCCAAATGGTACATATCTGAGAATCCTCCATCTGAAAAGTGTCTTCCATTTGTAAGAGCGTCTTCAGCTTGTTTCCTTCTAATCAATTTATGAAAGGGAGAACTTGAGGTTTCAGGTTTCTCGCAAGTGGAGGTTCCAGTAGACAACTCCAATGAACCAGCCCTATGTTTTGAAAGATTTTGCCAATATTTAGCTATATATCCGGCAGCGGCAGCGGCTCCAACAACCCATAAATCCATATCTGCTCTCCTTCCACGAAGAAGAAAAAGAGAGTAACACCTCCCTAATTCCAAGGCATCCTCATTGTTTCAATTTTCACCATTAAAATCCTGAAAACAACTACCATTAATTCAAAGAAAGAAAAAAGCCTTCCTAATCTCAAGCATTCAAAATTGTCGACCTGTTCAAACTAATAAAGAGTTTGAAAATGAAAGCCGCTTCCACATAACGGAAACACTAACAGAACAGCACGAAGCAAGTTTTTCTCTTTGTAACTATTGCCAGCACTTTCTCAACGATCTAAATCCAACAAACAAAATCCACAATATGAAGCAAGAATCAACTGCTATAAAGAATTACAAACAAATGAGTAGAATCCACTATTCCAAGTCTGAATAACAAATTTATATAAGCCAAAACTGAATATCACAACTCATTCACAGATTATTAATCTAAAATGTACTCACTTGACTTCCAACCCCATCAATCAAAACTCCTACAGAATCCATTAAAGGAACCCTCTTAGGGAAAAGGCAAGATATCCAAAAATTATACCCATTTGAAAGCAGCCTCTGAAGCGCAAAACCCATCAATGGAAACAACCCATTTTGACCAGAAAACCGGAAGTTTTAACCTTGGTGAGCGAAAGGTATTGGCTTTTGGAAAGCCTGGGACTTGTCGAAGCAAAAGAGAGCAGAGAACAATGCTTTTGTTGTGTTGGTGTTGTAATGAATCTTTCTGGTTATTGAGGAGGAGATTGTGGATTCCTTGGAAGAATAACACCCATAGCGACGTTATCTACACAAAACAACACAGATTTTCTTCTTTCTTCTTTCTCTTTCTTTTTTCAACATTACAACGACAACACACCTACTTTTGTTTTACATTATTAGTAGAGTAAAAATATGCGTCTTAAAAAGGTATTTTTATATATAAAAAATTAAATTAATATTTTTTAAATATTTTTTTAATAATTTTCATTTACTGATATTAAAAATAAAAAAAATTATTTTAATATATTATTAAATAAAAATATTTTTGAAAATATACTATAATACTAAACGCAAACTAACAATTGATAAAACCAAGGCTGAAAAGCGTAAACCTGAAACTATTAAATTACAATATATATATATATACTGTAACTTATTTTCAAATATATTTATAACATTAATTCACTATAATTATGTTTTTTTTTCCATTCTGAAAATCCATAATTTGATAGTGTTCGGCAACCAATATATGTTTGCTAAAATCTTAAATTTTTTTTATTTAAATTTTTTTTTGTGTTTGGTAGTGTGTTTGTTGTATATTTATTAAAAAAATAATTTTTTATATTTTTTAATATGTTAATATGAAAAATAATTTTTTTAAAATAAAAAATATTTTAAAAATTAATTACTACTTTTGTAATAAACATTACCAAATAGATAGGGGATAAACACTCCTAGTAAGTTAGTAAATCTGCACTTATATACATAACATTAATTTACTAAAATTATCTCTCTCTCTCTCTCTCCATAAATAGATTTCAAAAATGCGTAATAAGTAGATAGAAAAGGGATAACCACCAATGGCTAGTTAATACATAAGCACTTAAAGCTTATGATTAACTAGGTTGAAGATGGTATTTGAAAATGTGATTATAATTATTTTTTAAAATATTTTTTATTTAGAAATACATGGTTCGTGCGACAATTTAAAATTTTTGTACCTAAATGGTAACTCTATCTCAATGACTCTAATTTATTTTTTTAAAATTATTATAGAATGAAAAAAAAATCATGAAACTCAATTCTCAATCAATTTAATGTTGAAGGATAAAATTAAAAAAAGAACATAAAAAACCACTTGAGTCAATATACCAAACTCATAACCCGAGTTATGAGATCGAGATAACCTCATAGAATACAAACCAAAACAAATTATGAAATTTAATTCCTAATCAATGCAATATTTAAGGATGAAATTGAAAAAAATCAATTAGAAAAAAATAATAATAATAATATGAGCCAACCGTCTTAGCCCGCGACTTGGGTCATAAAACCATGATAATCCTATAAAGAAAAAATCAAGAAAAAATCATGAAGCCATATTTCTAACCAACCTAATGTTGAAGGATGTAATTGAAAAAAATCAATTAAAAAAAGAACAAAAAAAACCCGTGTCAACTTGGCTAACGTGTAAAACTCGTGACCCGAGTCATGAAATCGTGATAACTAATAGCAAGCATATATATATATATCATGAATCTCATTTCCCAATCAATTGTATATTGAAAGATGAGGTTGAGAAAAAAACTAATAAAAAAGGGATCAAAAAATGACCTTGTTAACATAGCTACCCGCAAAACTCGTGACTCGGGTTATGAGACCGAGATATCTTTATAGAAAACAAATAAAACTAAATTATGAAACTCAATACCCGGTAAATCTAATATTAAAGGATGAAATTGAGAAAAAAAACTAAGTTTGAAATTTTTTTAAAAAATCTAAAACATTTTGAGGACTAAAGTGAAGAAAACCTCAACATTTAAATGTTCATTGCTGGAGTGAAATGTCAATACTTTTAAGTATATGTTAATGACCAAATTTTTAACATATTTTTATATTTTAACTTTTATAAATCTAAAGTATATTATATTTTGCTCAATTATTATTGATTCTTTTTTAATTTCATATTGAATATTAAGTTGATTAGAAATTGAGTTTTATAATTTATCTTGATTTATTTTTTATGTGTTTATTTTGGCCATATGACTTAAGTTATGGATTTTGTAGATTGACTTGAATAATTTTATTTCTTTTTTAATTGATTTTTTAAAATTATATCCTTCAATATTGTATTATTTGAGAATTGAATTTCATAATTTATTTGGATCTCATGACCTATGTCATAAAGTTGATAGGTTAACTTAAGCTGATTTGGTCGATCCAATATATTTCTGTTTTAATATATATATATATATATATATATATATATATATATATTAAAAAATATCATCTTAATTTTTTTAAGTCAAACTTCATGTTTATTGATTATTTGAGTTACTTTTAAAATTATTAGGTTAATCTGTTCACATCAAGTAAACCCATTATATGATTTAGTTTTTTTTTCTATTATAAAAAATATTAACAATACTCGAACATTTTTTTTTACATTGCAAAATTAATCATAACCTATACCGTAGCATGAGCTAATAGTTCATTTAATCTTCTTCTAGTAACAAGTTAAAGGTGAACTAACTTGTCAAACAAAATTAACATGTTGTAAATAAAATAAAATTTAATTTTTTTTATAGAAACTAACTAGCTTGTCAAACAAAGTGACATGTTGCAAATAAAATAAAATTTATTGTTTTAAAGAAACTAATAAAACAAAATTGAAAAAAAAATTAGGTCATGTTATGAGAAGTAGACATTGTAATCTTAAAAAGGAAGATATTGAAAGGCGAAGCACAAGAAATGTAAGGGAGCTAAAAATCACGAGCTCCATTTCACTATTCTTTGTCACTGGGCTAGAGGTTAAAATTATATATATATATATATATAATTCTAGCAATGTCATAAATTTAATATAAATATTTTTTTTTGAGTTAACACTATTAAAATAAGAAAATCTAATTAGAAAAGAACGTGAAATAGACGAAAATAACTAATTAAGTGATTTTTTTAAACTAGAAAGATGATTTATTTTATAAAACTAAAAATACTAATTTATAATTACTCCGCAAGTGTGCCGAACATTGTATCTTTGTTTTTGTCAAGAGGGCGATCATATCTGAGGTCTCTCTCTCTCAGAATATCCAAAGGCCAGAAACAAATAGAAGACTCCACGGCCACATCGATACCTCTCTTTCTTTCATGTTTTCAATATCCGTACACTCACTCGAGATTCAATAGATATTTCTCAATGGGCGTGTGGTGTAATTGTTGTCATTAGCTTTATTAATAAATTAAAAGAGTAAATTACTCCGAGTATTTTTTTTTATTTATTTTATAATTAAGTTTTTAAATATTATATTTTGCAATTTAAAATTTAAAAGCGGATAACACTTTGTATTCTTGGAAGTTAATGTGAAAAAAATTAATAAAAATATATATTTATTTACAAAATTGTTATTATATTTAAAATATTAACTTTTTAAAACATAATCCAGTATAAAAAAAAAATTAGAAAACCTAGGCCCATTAATTTCCATCTTCTTTTCCTTTCTCTCTAATTTGTTGAAATTTTATTTGCTCGGTATAGGATGATAGAGAGATCAAAGTATCTTAAGTTTAACTACAAAACTAGTTATTATATTGAAATCAACACTTTACTATTCTTTCATGATGAAGAATTACTTCGGTAACCCATATTGGATACCCAATAATCCAGTTAACACATATTAGTTGTTAAATATTCTAGAATTTCTATTCGAAAGATAATAAGTCAAACGACATTTATTGGTTGCCAATCAATATAATATTTTCATTTGAAAGTCAATAATTCGGTCAACCTATCTTGGTTGCCAATTAATCTGGTATTCTTAACGAATACAAATCAATCCTAACATAATGTATATCTTTCCTTCTTTATCTACTAATCGTGTCATTATCCACACTTTTATAAATCAACTAATTTACACAATAAAAGTAATGAAGCTTTTAAAAAAGAGTTTATACAAGGTATCGAGTGCCTACCTACAACCTGATTATAAGCAGTTCCACCAGCACGCTGAATCACCCCAACGGTCTTCCCTACATTGACAAGTTTTTCCATTAATTATCATTTTTGCTTAACAACACAGTCCTTATTCATCGTAACATTCATTATAGTTCTATTCAAGTTTTTCATCTATATTTTCAAATCATTTACTATACAAAAAAATCAACTTAATTACAAATAATTTCATGATTCCTTCAACTTTTATCAATTTTACACAATTCCATAAAATTTACAATTCTCTAAAATTTTGCAATTTCACCCTTTTAGGCCCAACTATTCAACTATTCAATATTTTATCTTTTCATTACTTCAATTCAATCAAAATCATTATTCATGTAATCACACACACATTTATAACATAATTTATGGACAATATTATAAACACATAGCTTCCCATTTAATTCTTTATATGATCGTCCCTTATTGACTTTCTACCTATCACTTTTCTTCATCATTCTTTCATAACTTCACTTCCTTAACAACTTACAATGGTTCTAGAAACTCAAGTTCCAAGAAATTTTCATTTCCCTCAATTTCATCTCAAGAACCCTAATTAAATTGTTTTGTCAATTTAGCTTAAAATCACTAAACTCTTGTTCAAATTGATACAAAGAGGTTTTGAACACCTTGATTAGTGAACAAAATTTGAAAGTTGACCCATCAAGACTTTCCAAAAACTTTTTTTTTCCTTTTTTTTCTTTCTCCAATTCAATCTTCCTTCTCTTTGATTTTTAGTGTGAAAATATTTTTCTCTATCAAAACCCTCTCCTTTCACTTCTAACAATCACTTTCTAGCCCTTTAAAGTGAAAGGAAGGAAGAAGAAATGAAAAAGCTATATTCTCTCCTTTGGCTGCTCCCATCAGTTTTAAGAAGATAGTAGCCAAAATAGTCTAAATGTTTTTAGAAACATTTCGACCAATTCACTAAATTAGTTTGGTTGTTTTGAGAAACGGTTATACTAGTTTTGCTACTAGAAAGATTTATATTTTTAAGCCATAAACCTTTCTTCTTTTATCTTTCTATCGCGTCTTCTTTTCCTTTCCTTTTCTTTTCTTATCTCATTATTCCATAATTTTGATTATTTTTAATTTATCTCGAGGTTAACATTCTTCGCTCCTAACAAGAAATTTTATCATTCGAATTTAATTCGTACCTATATTAGAAAATAACTCTGGGTATTTTTTCCTTATCTCAAACTTTTGTTCCCTCGTTATCTCTTCAATTTGAGAACTTTTCCAAAGTTTCTTTACCACGGGAATCCTTTTATTCTAGAGTTTCTTACTTCTATCTAATATCTAGATTAGACGTACTTCTAAAGTCAAGTCCTCATTTATCTCTAACAGAACTTGTGGTAACACACAGTGAGATCTATCTCCACCTTTTATAGTAATAATACATGGAACACATCATATATATTTGGAAATGGCCATGGTAAAGATAATCTATATGCAACATGGCCTATCCTCTAAACTATCTAAAAAAGACTAATATATCTAGGAGCAAATTTTCCTTTCATTCCGAACCGCATAATATGCTTCCACGGTGCAAACCTTAGGAACACTTAATCACCCACTTCAAACTTGAGGGGCCTTCGTCTTCTATTTGCATAATGTTTTTGTCTATCAGAAGCCGCTTTCATTCTATCTTTTATGATCTTCACCTTCTCCATGGTAATTTGTACCAACTTTATCAATCAATTTCCTATCACCTACCTCTTCCCAACAGACTGAAGTTTGGCACCTTCTTCCATACAGAGCTTCATAGGGAGCCATGCTATAGCAGCCTGATAGTTGTTATTATAGGTAAACTCCATCAATGGTACATGATCCTACCAATTCCCTCTAAATTTCAATACATATGGCTTTAACTAATCTTTCAAGGTTTGAACCTTCTTCCATACAGAGCTTCATAGGGAGCCATGCCTATAGCAGCCTGATAGTTGTTATTATAGGTAAACTCCATCAATGGTACATGATCCTACCAATTCCCTCCAAATTTCAATACATATGACTTCAACAAATCTTTCAAGGTTTGAATGGTTCTTTCTGATTGACCATGTGTTTAGGATGAAATGTAGTACTCAATTCAACTTCGTCCCTAAAACACACTGGATACTTGGCCATAATCGAGATGTAAACCTAGGGTCTCGATCAGACAATATGGATACTAGAATTCCAAGTAATCTAACTACTTCTCCCACATATAATTTTTCCACTTTATCAACTAAATCTATCATCTTTATAGGAAGGAATAAAACAGATTTTGTTAATTGATCCACAATAACCCAAATTGTATCACTACCTCCCTTCCCTCTAGGTAATTTAAAGACAAAATTCATGGTGATGTCCTCCTATTTTCACTCAGGTATCACAAGTGGTTATAACTGTCCAACATGCTTTTGATACTCTAATCTCACTTGCTGATACATCTCACACTTAGTCACATATTCTGCAATTTTCTATCTCCATGTTTGACCACCAATAAAACTCCTTTAAATCACGATACATCTTAGTACTACTAGGATGTACCATAAGTTTGGATTCATGAGCCTCGCCTATCACTTCACCCTTCAAGTCTTTATCATCAAGCAAATACAATTGTCTTCCTATTGCTACCATTCCATCATTAATAATTTGAAAAGGAACCTCAATCCCGTCCTTTATCGTTTTCACTCATGTATCCTTTAATTAAGCTTTCAATACCTTGTCTCTAAGTGCACACCATACTTTAAGTTGGGCCAACAACAACCCTTCAGGTCCTACATCCATTTGGATATCCATTTTCCTTAACTTTGTTACTTCCCTTTAGCTTTTCCCGGATGATAATATATCACACAATCATAATTCTTAATCAACTCTACCCATCTTCTTTGCTGTATATTCAACTTTATTATCGGTGAAAATTTGAACTTGCGTTCCATAGAAATAAAGTCTTTACATCCTCAATGCAAATACTACAACAAGTTCTAGATCATGAACTAAATAATTAACTTCATGATTTTTCAATTGTCTTGACGTATGAGCAATCACCCTTATATGTTGCATCAAGACGCACCTGAGTCCTCTCCTAAATGCATTACTGTAGACCACAAGGCCTTTTGACCTTAGTAGAAGTGTCAAAACATGGGCGATTGTAAGTTGCTTCTTTAACTCTTGAAAATTATTTTCATATGCTCCAATCCACTTAAACTTCACTTCATTTTGGGTCAATGGAGTCAAAGGAGTTGTAATCATGGAGAATCCTTCTTTAAATCTCATGTAATACCTAGCTAAACCTAGAAAAATTTTAATTTCTGTAATGCTAGTAGCTCTTTTCGTTCTCATCTCAACTTTCACTTTTTTAGGGTCTATGAAAATTCCTTTCTTTGTTATTACTTGCCCCAAAAATATAATTTATTTTAACCAAAATTTATATTTACTTAACTTGGCATAGAATTGTTAATCCTTTAACATCTAATCTTAGTGAAATCCATAACATGGTTTATAGATTTAATAGGTTTACCCACCAAACCCTACGTGTGTTGCTTTTTTTTTCTTTGCTTTAATAATTGTTTTTCGATTCCATCCTTAAAAATAGACTTTATTATTTGTTTTAATGTGCTTTTATAAGGGTTATCAGTCTCAAACAAGTTTCCTAATATTAAATTAATGCTCGATTTTATAAATTATTTTTTATAACATAAATAATTAGTAATAGTTTTTTTTTAAAAAAAACAAAATTATTAAACTTAATAAAATTAACGATCTAAATAATATGATATAAATCAATTTAATCTATCATCATTTCAATATTTTTTATAAAAATATTTAATTATCCAAGTTGTCTTAGTCATCCAATTCAAATCTAGACAACTATAAAATAATTCAATTTAAGATTTAAACCAGGTAAAAAACCGAATAAAATTGACATGCTTGATCAAATTTAATAGCAATACTAGTAAACTCCTGATGCGGATCAGCCCAACACCAAGCATAATCATGCCAACGATCCATTGGAGGTGCCAATTGGGCCAATCACAAGAGCTAGGGTAAAACAGCTTAAAGAAGCATTGAATGGACTTGTTCAGAACTTATGGAGCAAGATGGACCTAGAAGGGCTTGGGACATTTAAGGAGCATGAAGGACAACCTTTAATTCATCTAGTTCAGGTCCAAGAAGCGCCCAATTCATGTGGAACAAGGGGTTGATATGTCTGGCCCAATACCAGCCTTGTTAGGCTTGTTTTATTTCCTAATGCTACAAGGATAAAAAGCCAGCAATTTATTCTCCTAATTAAGTAAGGAAGTTGGCCATATCTTATTCCTAAAAAAGGGAGGACTATTTAATGCTTTTCTTAACATAGGAAGGAAAGTAATTAAATCAGCAACAAAGGAGGAAATTTATCCAAGCTAATCAAGGACATCAAAGGAAAGGGGGCAGCAACACAAATTTGATTCTAGCATATTTAGGATGGTAATTTTCAGATTTTTATTATTTTCTTCTTAGTTTTTGGGTTATTATTATTTATTTGGGTCAATTGTAAGTGGGCTTCATATAAGTCCACCTAAGGGGGGTCCATTAGGGTTTCTTTAAGTCTAGAGTCAGTATAAATAGAGGCATAACCAAACATGTAAGGTTACACTTCTTTGCAGCACTTGTGTGTTGGTGGGATAATCTCCCTTCCTTGGTTCTCTAACGAACTGAAAACGACTTATCGAAGAACAACTAGCTTCGTGACGTTATCCTTATACTTCTCGTTCGCGAATCTATATTTGTTGGGTGGCGTCATCCTTACACCAATAGTGCTGGTGCCTAGGTACAAGTTATCTTTGTGTCACACTCCTATCAAATCTGATTTACTTGGCTTTCCAGGAATTGGTGTCTTTGTGTGTGGGTTGCGTGACCACGTGATCACGAGGTTAACATCATTTGGTATCAGAGCTTGGCTCCATTAATCAGGTTATATCCTTCTGAAATTTTCGTTTCTTATTGTTTCCACAAAAAAAAAAATTCCTTAGTGTCCAATTTCTTCTTCTCTTGATTTGGTATCATATCAAAAAAAAAAAAGGTTATTTCGTTTGGTTCCTGACAAAATATATATCAGTGGCATAAAAAAAAAGAGAAAAAAAAAAGGAAAAAAAAAGTCATTCAAAAAGGCATTCGTTTGTTTCTACCGCAAAACACCTAAACAAAGGAAAATTTGACCAAATCAAGTCAGAATGAGCTCAAATTTGATTATGTTATTACTGGGACCCTAATCGCACCACATATTGATTTTGGGGTCAATTGGATATCGTTTACTTTGGGTTTCAAATTCGGGTCTAATTAAGTCTGATTCATAACGTTTTTGCATCAGTCTATCAAACTTTATCGTAAGTTGCTCAAATTTTATATTCTGTCTATTTGGGTTGGTAGAGCACTATATCTGAAATTTTAGCTCAATTGGACATCATTGATTTTAGGTTTCAGATCCGGACTTAACTCGTCGTAAACGAGTCTGTTTTGCGTCAACTTTTGAAATTCGCTTTCTTTCTGTTGTTTTCATTTCTTGCAGTTTATTTTCATCATATCCAACATATCTGGGTGTTTTTTTCATCATTTTTCATATTTTGTTTCTGTTTTTTTTATTCGAGTCTTCAGTTTCGTTCATATTTTGGATAGACTCGCTTGCTACTCGCGAGACTATCATCGCAGTTTTGTTTTGCTTGTTTTTTGGTTTTTATTGCTTTTTGAGTCATATATATATATTTGGATTGCGCTGCCAAGTTGGTTTTATTTGGTGTTGGTTTTAGTTTCGCAAGAACCGTAAGAAGTTGAGACGAGAGGTGTGAGCGTGTGAGGACATTCAGAGTGTTTGAGCGAAACACGAGCGACGTGAGGATATTTTTTTTTTACCACTGACCAATTTTTGCAGGTATTATCATGTCAGATCAAAACAACACACCACCCCATCCCGAGGGAGAACTTACGTTCCAAATGCAAGCCATGACACAAATGATTGAGAGGATGAATTTTGTGATGGGAAACGTGTGTGATAGACTTGATAGGGTGGAGAAACGTGGTAAAGAGGCTGGTACAAGCACCCAAAATGTGAGGAAGCTTGGGGCTGAACCGAAAGAAAATAGTGGCAATAGGGCTGAAAGGCCACGATGGGCTGATTATGAGGATTTTAAAGAGGCTGTTGATGATATTGGTGATGATGGTTTTGAGGATGAGGCCATAGACCATCGGGAAGGTTTTCGGTAGCCTAGAAACCGAAGGGATTTTGGGAATAGAACTAGGGGCCAATTCGGCCAAAGGGAAAATTTCCGTAGTGTTGGGGGACATGTTGATTTAGATGGTGATTTGGATTCTATCAAACTAAAAATACCTGCTTTTCAAGGAAAAAACGATCTCGAGGCATATTTGGAGTGGGAGAAAAAGGTGGATTGGATTTTTGATTGCCATAACTATTCGGAGGCAAAGAAAGTGAAATTGGTTGTCATCGAATTCATGGATTATGCAATGATTGGGTGGGATCAGAATGTTATTAGTAGAAGGAGGAGTGGAGAGAGGCCGGTAGTGTCGTGGTAGGAGATGAAAGTGTTGATGAGAAGGCGATTTGTGCCTAACCACTATTATAGAGATTTGTATCTGAAATTGTAGGGTTTGAATCAGGGTTCTAGGTTCGTGGATGAGTATTTCAAGGAGATGGAGATCGCCATGATTCGAGCCAATATGATTGAGGATCGGGAAGCTACTATGGCTAGATTTCTAAATGGGCTGAATAGAGACATTGCGAATGTTGTAGAATTACAACATTGTGTGGAATTGGAGGACATGGTCCATATGGCAACGAAGGTGGAGAGGCAAATAAAGAGAAGGGGCAGTACACGTTTTCAGACCAATTCGGCATCATCTTCCTCAATATGGAGGCCGAATTTTAAGACAGAGGGGGCTGCCCAACCAAAGCCTTATGCAAGGGCCGAACCACCTAAGGCCAAAAAGGATACTCATACGGATGGGAAAGGTAAATTTGAATATCAACCTACTCGTGATAGAGATATTAAATGTTTTAAGTGTTTAGGGAAGGGGCACATTGCATCTTAGTATCCAAACCGAAGAGTTATGCTTACAAGAGACAATGGGGAGGTTGAATCTGAAAGTGAAGAGATGCCACCTTTGGTGGATTGTAGTGATGAGGAGATAGCATATCCTGTTGAGGGAGAGGCCTTGGTTATAAGGCGTGCGCTGAACATGCAAATCAAAGAAGATGATGTAGATCAGCAACGGGAAAATATATTTCACACTCGATGTCATATCCAAAACAAGGTATGTAGCATGATAATTGATGGAGGTAGTTGTGCTAATGTTGCTAGTGATACCCTTGTGAAGAAATTGAATCTGAGTTGTATTAAGCATACGAGGCCTTATTAGATTGCAATGGTTGAATGAATGTGGTGAAGTGAGGGTCACTAAGCAGGTTTTGATTGCGTTTGCTATTGGGAAGTATTCTGATGAGATTTTGTGTGATGTAGTCCCAATGCATGCTAGTCACTTACTTTTGGGGCGTCCATGGCAGTTTGATCGGAAAGCGATTCATGATGGGTTTAGAAATAGGTTCACTATTATAAAGGATGGTAAAACCATCACTCTTGTACCTCTTTCTCCAAAACAAGTGTATGATGATCAAATCAAATTAAAAAAAGAATGTGAGGATGGGAAGAGTGAAAATTCACGTGAGGACAATTGTGAGAGAAAACCATCAGATTCGGCTAAACCTAAATCATTAATTACACCGGTTGAGAGTAGAGGTAAAAACCAAGGAGTGAAGAAAGTAAGCTTGTGTGATGATAGTAGTGTGGAAAAATTAAAGAAACAACCTAATTTTTATGCAAAAGGATCTCAAATTAGATCTGTATTTTTCACTAATAAGTCAATGATCTTACTTGTGTATAAGGAGGCTTATTTTAACACTAACGATCTTGATTCTGCTATTCCTAGTGTGGCTGTTTCTTTAATGCAGGAGTTTGATGATGTATTCCCTGAAGACATCCCTAATGGATTACCACCATTAAGGGGGATTGAACATCAAATTGACCTTGTGCCCGGAGCTTCGATTCCTAACCGTCCAGCCTATAGAAGCAACCCCGAGGAGACAAAGGAGCTTCAAAGGCAAGTAGATGAGTTGATGATGAAGGGTTACATTCGTGAGAGTATGAGTCCTTGTGCTGTGCCAGTGCTACTTGTGCCTAAAAAGGATGGAACATGAAGGATGTGTGTTGATTGTCGTGTCGTCAATAACATAACGGTAAATTATCGACATCCTATTCCTAGGCTTGATGACATGCTAGATGAGTTACATGGATCATGTATTTTCTCTAAGATTGATCTAAAAAGTGGGTACCATCAGATTAGGATGAAAGATGGTGATGAGTGGAAAACTGCATTTAAGACTAAGCATGGGTTGTATGAATGGTTAGTCATGCCGTTTGGGCATACGAACGCGCCTAGCACGTTTATGCGTTTAATGAATCATGTATTGTGTGCGTTTATAGGTAAGTTTGTTGTTGTGTATTTTGATGACATTTTGATCTATAGCAAGAACTTAAATGAGCATCTTGATCATTTGCGTAATGTACTTAGTGTGTTGCGTAGCGAGCAATTATATGATAATCTTAAGAAGTGTACCTTTTGTATGGGAAAAATTGTGTTTCTTGGCTATGTCGTAACTGCGTAGGGTATCGAGATGGACAAGGAGAAAGTTAAGGCCATCCAGGATTGGCCTACACTAAAATCGGTAAGTGAGGTAAGGAGTTTTCATGGACTTGTGAGTTTTTATAGAAGGTTTGTAAAGGGTTTTAGTACTATTGTTGCACCTTTAACTGAAATTGTTAAAAAGTCTGTTGGATTCAAATGGAATGATGAACAGGATAAGGCTTTTAATTTGTTGAAAGATCAACTTTGTTCGGCACCTGTTTTAGCTTTGCCAGACTTTACGAGAGCTTTTGAAGTTGAATGCGATGCTTCAGGTATTGGTATAGGAGCTGTGTTAATGCAGGATAAAAGGCCTATTGCGTATTTCAGCGAAAAACTTAATGGGACAGCTTTGAATTACCCTACATATGACAAGGAGCTCTATACCTTGGTAAGAACTCTAGAGACGTGGCGGCATTACCTGTGGCCCAAGGAGTTTGTGATACATTCTGATCATGAATCATTGAAGCACTTGAAAGGGCAAGGTAAGTTGAGTAGGAGACATGCCAAATGGGTGGAATTTATTGAAACCTTTCCGTATGTGATCAAGTATAAGCAAGGAAAAGAAAACATTGTGGCTGATGCACTTTCGCGCATGTATGTTCTTTATCTACTTTGGATGCTAGATTTCTAGGATTTGAACAAACAAAAGAATTGTACAAGGATGATAGTGATTTTGCTAATGTTTACAATGCTTGCGAAACTTTGACTTTTGGAAAGTTTTATAGACTTGATGGATATTTGTTTAAAGAGAGTCGATTGTGTGTTCCATTAAGTTCTATGCGTGAATTGCTTGTACGTGAAGCATATGGGGGCGGGTTGATGGGGCATTTTGGTGTTGTTAAGACTTTGGATGTGTTGCATGAGCATTTTTATTGGCCTAAAATGAAAAAGGATGTGTAGCGCATATGTGATAAATGCATAACTTGTAGGAAAGCAAAGTCTAGGACTCAACCACATGGCTTGTACACCCCTTTACCTATACCTAAGGAGCCATGGGTAGACATTTCGATGGATTTCGTCTTAGGTTTACCTAGGTCAAAACGGGGTAGGGATTCCATCTTTGTAGTTGTTGATAGGTTTTCAAAGATGGCACACTTTATTCCATGTCATAAAACCGATGATGCCACTAACATTGCTGATTTATTCTTTAGGGAGATAGTACGACTTCACGGGGTCCCTAAGAGCATTGTTTCTGATAGAGATGTTAAGTTCCTTAGCTATTTTTGGAAGGTGTTATGGGGAAAATTGGGTACTAAACTGTTGTTTTCAATTACTTGTCACCCCCAAACAGATGGACAAACCGAAGTGGTTAATAGGACCTTAACATTCAAAAGAACTTAAAGAATTGGGAAGATTGTTTGCCATTTATAGAGTTTGCATATAATCGTAGTGTGCACTCTACTACTGAATTTTCACCATTTGAAATTGTGTATGGATTTAACCCTTTAACTCCAATGGATTTGATTCCTTTGCCTATTGATGAAAGGGTTAGTTTGGATGGTAATCGTAAAGCACAGGTGGTGAAGACACTCCATGAGAGTGTGCGGCAATAGATTGAAAGGAGGAATCGTGTGTATGCGACCAAAGCCAATAAGGGGCGCAAACATGTTGTCTTTCAGCCCGACGATTGGGTTTGGGTGCATATGCGCAAGGAGAGATTTCCGGCCCATAGGAAATCAAAGCTACAACCACGAGGAGATGGGTCATTTCAGATCCTTGAGAGGATCAATGACAATGCTTATAAAGTTGATTTGTCAGGTGAGTATGGTGTTAGTGCTACCTTTAATGTTTCTAATCTTACTTTGTTTGATGTAGGCGATGATTCGAGGTCGAATCCTTTTGAAGAGAGAGGGAATGATGCGGATCAGCCCAACACCAAGCATAATCATGCCAACGATCCATTGGAGGTGCCAATTGGGCCAATCACAAGAGCTAGGGCAAAGCAGCTTAAAGAAGCATTGAATGGGCTTGTTCAGAACTTATGGAGCAAGATGGACCTAGAAGGGCTTGGGACATTTAAAGAGCATGAAGGACAGCCTTTAATTCATCTAGTTCAGGTCCAAGAAGAGCCCAATTCATGTGGAACAAGGGGTTGATATGTCTGGCCCAATACCAGCCTTGTTAGGCTTGTTTTATTTCCTAATGCTACAAGGATAAAAAGCCAGCAATTTATTCTCCTAATTAAGTAAGGAAGTTGGCCATATCTTATTCCTAAAAAAGGGAGGACTATTTAATGCTTTTCTTAACATAGGAAGGAAAGTAATTAAATCAGCAACAAAGGAGGAAATTTATCCAAGCTAATCAAGGACATCAAAGGAAAGGGGGCAGCAACACAAATTTGATTCTAGCATATTTAGGATGGTAATTTTCAGATTTTTATTATTTTCTTCTTAGTTTTTGGGTTATTATTATTTATTTGGGTCAATTGTAAGTGGGCTTCATATAAGTCCACCTAAGGGGGGTCCATTAGGGTTTCTTTAAGTCTAGAGTCAGTATAAATAGAGGCATAACCAAACATGTAAGGTTACACTTCTTTGCAGCACTTGTTTGTTGGTGAGATAATCTCCCTTCCTTGGTTCTCTAACGAACTGAAAACGACTTATCGAAGAACAACTAGCTTCGTGACGTCATCCTTATACTTCTCGTTCGCGAATCTATATTCGTTGGGTGGAGGTTTTCGTTTTCAATAGTGCTGGTGCCTAGATACAAGTTATCTTTGTATCATACTCCTATCAAATTTGATTTACTTGGCTTTCCATGAATTGGTGTCTTTGCGTGTGAGTTGCGTGACCACGTGATCACGAGGTTCGCATCAACTCCCCGCTACTTTGATATATTTTATTTTTTTTGTAAAAATTTTAATCCAACCTTTCCACCTAGTGTAGGCCAATGAGCTAGTTTAACCTAAAATAAAGTCCTTCAATTAATGATAAATGTCACCATTACAGTGGCAAAGGCTACCCAAGTTTTCAATTAGCAAACAATGTTCTATTCGCCAAATCTTGTTTTTCTTGTGCATTGTGGAGGGATCAAACAATGCCAAACAGGACTACAGTAAAATTTACAACAGTTCTCGGGTGTTCAAGCCAGAACCACATGATAAAGAGCTGAAAAAAAAACCAAAAATAAACCGTTATCCATCATGGACTTTATTTTTAATCCCAAAAACAGAAAACAATGCTGGGGGATTATTATAGTCGCTAAACAAAAACCTCAAAAGATAGCACCATGAAGTTCCAAGCCATTGATAATATCTTATTCGTCACTGTCTGCAAAACCAGAGGCATGATATCTTCAATTTTAACCCTCCAGTGCAGCTGCTCCGGATATAATCTCAGTCAACTCCGTTGTGATAGATGCTTGACGAGTTCTGATACAAAAATATCAAGCAAATTACAGAAATCAGTTGTCAAGAACAAATGAAAGAGCAAAACAAGTTTGCTTGGCTCCAAATCATCATATGTAAAAGAAACAAACTCCCCACAACTACTTCCCATACGATATAGAAAGTGGAGCACTATTTTAAACCAATCAACTCAGTTTTGCCAAGCCATTAACATGATTACAACCTTCTCAAAATTATGGTGTTTGGTACAGAGGCTACAAGTTGAGGTGAATTGTTCACGAGTAATTATTACAGAACTAATTCTTAAAGCCCTAAAGTTGTATTTAAAAATGTTTGGTGTATTGATGAAATGGAGAGATTATTAAACTACTGTTGGTGTGTGTGTGTGTGTGAGAGAGGGAGAGGGAGAGAGAGAGAGAGATTTGAGTATGGTTCCTTGAGAGAAAAAAATCTGGATGCCCCCCACACCCTGCCGAGCCAAAAATTGTACCAAACACAACTATTACCCGGCTGAATTTTCCATTCATTACTTCACTAAATATACTTTCAGGGTCAAAATAAGATTCCTAGCATGCATTTGTATCCAGAGAAAGTAACCTGTTATAAGTCAGTGTCAGGCGATCAAGCATATCTCCAGCATTTCTGCTTGAGCTGTCCATAGCAGACATTCTTGCACCTTGCTCACTGCAAGCATTCTCCATTACCGCATTGAACAGAACCTGAAGAAAATTTGAAAATTTACATGTAAATCCCAGACATACTATAAGGTTCTGTGGAAGAAACAGGCATCAAACTGAGTGCGTGTTCAGTATTGTGGTACAAGGTGCTTTTAAAAAATATTTTTCGTTTGAAAATACATTAAAATGAATTTTTTTCAGATTTGTTTTTATCATTTTTTATATCAACACATCAAAAAACACTAAAAAAGAACATCAATTTAATGTTTTTTCAACACAAATGCGCTTTTGAAAAGCACCAAAAAAACAGAAGCTACTGCACTCAACTAGTCAACTAAAGAGGGTCCTAAAACAATAGACTGCAGTGGATTATCAAAGGTTACATGCGTCAAATGAAAGAAAAGAAATGGAGTTAAATAAGCATGAGGGTGAACACACCACTACTCAACTGATCAACTAAACTTGTACCAGTAATATAAAACCTACATGGTAGAATGAGCCCTAAATGGCATAACCATTAAACAGGGTTGAACTACTGCTTCTCAAGTTTCTAGTCTAAGTTTGCATGCATACATGCTTTGAGAATTGCACTCACATATTTTGAGAATTGGACTTGAATTGGACTCACATGCTTTGAGAATTGGACTCTGTCCCAAATACTACTCAGAAAATAAAGGGTTGTGGCAACGCTTACACAAGAAAACTGGAACTCGGCAAGATTCTGAAGTATTTCACCCTTTGTTTCACCACCTTCAATCTCATAGGAATCAAGATCACCAAGCTTCCCACCAGATTCAGCCTCTCTCTCCACAACCTATATCAACATTCAATCATACACCCACAATCTTTAACAAAAAAAACCAAGTGTATACATATTAGCAGGTGCACCACTCTGAATCACCTCAGGAGATAATACAGTTGCCATAGTCGGAAGAAATGCGACCACTGACTGGAACTTGTTGTAGACAATCCTCAAAGCATCATATTCCACATTCTTTAAAATGTCATCAGCCAGAACAGAGACCTGAAACAAATAAATAAAATCAAATGGAATTGCGGGAGAATTTTTGTAAATTATTCTATAATAAGATTAGTAGCTTATATAATGTACAAGCTATTAATTGACTTCTACTCTTCGTTAGGAAGAGAGGAAAGAAAATGTGAGGAAGGGAAATTATGGAAAAAAGTTCTCTCTCTCTCTCTATCTTATTTTTAAGAGAGGGAAATACAAAAGAATATAGAGATATTCCTTATTGGATGTAAAATAAAATGAAATGTTAAGAAAATGTTGGTAGTAAAATTACTTTAATGTCTTCTATGTTCCTCATACCATAAGATTTTAAATTTTAAATCAAACATAAAAAGGTATTTTGATTATTTGAATCAACACCCCAACCAAACCCAAAAGCCCACATGCACTTCTCTTCGAATTGGAGAGATTAGCTTTTGTGGGCCCAAGGGAAACTTTCTCTCACTTTTCATTCCCTTCGTTTCCACTCACCCTTCCAAACAAAGTAAAATAACTGCAATGGCTTTTGACAAATGCATAAAAGAACCCATCGAAGGAGAATTATAACAGATATCAGTGCAACCAGGGACTTGCTACCAGGTCCATTTAACAGCAAACAGTATTAGAATGATGGGTACAAAAAACAAGAGCTCAATCCATGATAAACTGGGCACAAGCAGCTTGCTGGCCATAGAAACTGATTTTTGGGATTTAAAACAATTTGGGATTTAAAACTCTAAAAAAGTCTATACATGTGCATGTAGAGAGATGAGAAGGTTTTTTCTCGAGATACTTGGTCCAGGAAATATGACCAACTAACCTGGGTATAATTCAGAGGATTCTTCTGCAACTCTGTCATGCATATTGTAATGCTCTTTTTTGAATCACGTATCAACTGCACCTTTGCCTTTTCTCCCAAGATGACAAATTTAGTTTCTTTGTCAGGACCTAGGAAAGTATAAAAATATATTTAAGGTTTCAAAACAGCCAAACCCATTGCAAACAAGAAAAAAAAAATTAAAAAGAAAGAAAAGAAAAACACACCTGAAGTCAACCTGTTAATGGCCCTGCTGACCTTGACTGCTGTAGAGTTAATTCCACCACACAGACCTTTGTCCGAAGATACGGTGACAATCACATTCTTCTTTACATCAACACCTAGCAAACAAAATAACAGCAAAGCCAAAAGGCATATAATAGAAAATAAAAGAGGAAAAAAATGTATTCAGTGATAGAAAATAAACAGAGTAGAAGGGGATCTAGTACAATAGCAAGAGTGACATTGGTTGGGAAGGGGAAAACAATAGAAAACAGAAATCACAGTGAATATTGGATAAATTTGAAATTGGAACAAGATAAAACCTCTAGAATCTTAATAGATTGATAAAATAACAAAGAGCGTCTATAAAATAACCCTAGCAGTCTATTTATACAAGTAAAATCCTAATAATATCACATGCTAATCACATGGCAGCTAGAACTCCAAGGACTCCTAAATTAAACAAGAAAATCAAAACTTATAGGAAAATTCTTAAAAAAAGCTCCTGCATCAAAGAGAAATTTTTGAAGTGCATAAACTTATATGTTGTGTGGGCAATTTAATGTTTTCAGAATCAGTATTCTAATCAAGAATTTGAAACAAATTCCTCCACCATTTTTTTCATTAATTGAGTTAAAAAGGGTGCTGGATTTTGAAATGTTGTACTGGTAATTTCTCACATTTCTTAGATTCTTAATTCTCTGTTTTCAAGATAAAGTAAGGAGATCAATCTGAAGTTTCTTAGGAGGTTGCATCTTTTCAAGTTTGAACCAATCTTATTCCCGCAATACTGCAAGCTCTCACATTCTTGTTGCTACCACCATGAATTCTATAAGCTTCTAACTTCAGTAAAGAGAAGGACCCACTGAGGCTCTACTATTTGAAATATTCATAGGGTTTGCTCAAAACAAATTTTCATTCCATCAATTAATGATAGACCATATTAATAAATGCATCAAAATATACACTCAGATAATAATTAAACACATCTAAACAATGCATCCTTGAGAGTACAAAATATAAATCAACCACTGCATGCAAGCATTCAAAAATCTTAACCAAACTTTTGTGGGAGTTGCAGCATAATGACCAAAATAAACCAGAAAAACATGGTTAG
This sequence comes from Populus alba x Populus glandulosa, assembly GCA_033617975.1. Classification (NCBI taxonomy): domain Eukaryota; kingdom Viridiplantae; phylum Streptophyta; class Magnoliopsida; order Malpighiales; family Salicaceae; genus Populus; species Populus alba x Populus glandulosa. Next base: position 6,766,819 of record CM066157.1, read on the forward strand.
AACTCAGAACATGCACTCAGCCAACATGAACTAATGAAACCAAATTATAGTTGTTTTTAAAACTAGAAAACACAATCCTTACTTTCAATAACTAATTAATTGGAAAGTTGAATATAATTGGAACAGATAAAATATCAAATAGATGCAAGTTAACAAAGCAGTGGCTAGATAAAAACTTCTCAGAACATACTAGGAGTATCTCCAAGAAGCGCAGTAAATGGTTGCCATAGGCCACGAGAATTTTCAGCTCTAGTTTGAATTAATCGCAACTTTGAGGCTGCAACCATCTTCATAGCCTTTGTAATTTTCTGAATGTTCTTGACACTTTTCATCCGATTCCGAACTGCATAAGATACATCACAATTAGTTGTCCACAGTTACAGGTTTCAGAGACTTAATTTAGTAAAGATGCAGCAAGAAATAAAGTCTTAAAAGTCAAATCAAAAGATCAAAGGATGCAACTATTGAACGGCAACATTCTTACCAACTTGAGTTGAAATGGAACGCACTCCAAGAGGGACATGCTCCCTGCAAATCCAGAGAAAATTATTTATCTTCCAATTAAAAAGTAGAGGAACTTTCTTAAAGCATCCAAAAGAAGCAATCAAGACAGGAAATCATGGAAGGTGATATATCCAAGCAAACATGCACAGCAAGTTATTCTCTCTCATACATAGATTTATTTTCTGAACGTTCTACAAAATCATTTAGTTATACATACTCATACGATGTCTAAAATGCAGCTAGTTAAAAAATCCGATCAAAGAAGACAGATGAGTCATGATTAACACTCAAGGGAAATACAACTTGATAAGTGATGTTCCCAAAAATCACTCAAACTCAGTTTAAAGATGGTAGACTTGTTTGTTACAACCATAGAAAAAAAAAATTGTTATTTATTTCATTGTTCCTATGAGCCTGCATTTTTCTTCTTCAAAGTTTTTAAATGAAAATACAAATCTCCCATGTTTCCACCATCGTCACGTTTTAGGTATCACAGAAATGCTCTCATCAGGGCAATTCTGCAACTGAAATGGAAGGCTGTTTTCAGCCACATTACTAATTGGATAGCTAAACAACAATTTATACAAAAGAAGAGAGCAAGCAAGAGTATTTATATTTATATTTATAATTATAATTACATTTATATTTATATTTATATTTATAAATAAACCTAATTTGCCCTAGGAACTTCAATGGAACCATATTGGGTATTCATGAATTATACTGGAACTACTCACCACACAAACAAATGGCTAATTGGCTGGTGTTAATGACACAGACCCATGAATAAGAAGCGATGAAACAGCCTCTTTAAAAATCCTTGTATTTTTTTTATCTTTCAATATATATTATAAAGAAACCCGTTAAATAAACATTTCAAAATCAATAACAATCCCAACAATTTTTTCTTTTTCTTTTTTTTTTAATTTTTTTTATCTCATTTCGTAATCAGCAAAACAGAGAACAAACATACAGAAAGAGAAAATAGAGAAATGAAAAGAGAATAAATCTGATTGATTCATACTCGGGGATGAGAGCAGATCGGAAGGGGGTGATTGGTTGATGGGAAATGAGAGGGGAGGCAAATCTCCTTCCTTCGCGTCTCAAAGCAGCTGCCATCGCCATTGCTGTAAATGATTCTTCCGGCCAAACCCTAGACGCTGTTGTTTTTGTTGTTAGATCGAGAATTTATTATCGACTGCGAGTGAGCTCAGCCTCGGGTGTGTGGGTCTTTTTTTAAAACTTTATTTTCGCTTTTTTCGCTCTTGTTTTTGGAAAAGAAAACCATAGTTTCCGCCTCGTGTTTGTAAGAAAATATCAATTTGCACCATATATTACTGATTGATTTAATTCCAACCAATCTCTCTAAATTGTTTTTTTTTTCTACTTATTATTATACAAACCATCAGCATAGATCTTTCATTCTATAAGCTTATAGCAATCACAAGATTTAGTAGTATAACTAGATACATTATTCACGCGATGCCACGGGTTATTATTATTTTTTTATATAAAAAATACCAAGAAAAAACTAAAATCTAGAAGTATTAGGTGTTTTTGCAATGCTATATCTAAAAATCTTGGGTTTGACTATAATGTCTAACCTAAAAATAATATTTATAATATTAATAATAACATTAAACTTGTATGACCCAGTAGGTCTAGCTGTAATACCAGAGCTAATAGCCTTGTATGCGGATTTGGCTGCAAGATCGTGTCATAAAAAGATGATAATTAAATAAATTAATTAAAAAAAACCAATAGAAAGAAAAAAACTAATGAAGAAAAAGAAAAAAAATCTAAATTAACTTGGTTAACCCTTTAAACTAGGTTAACCTATTAAACATTGAATTCGTGTCGTGAAAGTTTGATAACTTAATAGAAAAAAAATATTGACGGGTTACCCCAGAATTAACTGGGCTAACCTGTCAAACCAGGTTACCTGTCAAACCCGGGATCCGTGTCATGAAAGTTTAATAACTAAATAAAAAAAATTGAATATTAACAACCTAAATTAAATGAAAAAAATTAATTAAAAAGATAAAAACAAAAAAAACAAAAACAAACAAAAGACATATGCATGTTACTAAAGAGGAAAAAGAAAAAGGAAAATCTAAATTAACTAAGTTAACCCGTCAAATCAGGTTAACCTGTCAAACCTGGGATTCGCGTCATGAAAGTTTGATAACTAAATAGAAAAAAAAATCAACGGGTTAAACGAAAAACAATTAACAAACTAAACAAAACAAAAAAATTGATTAAAAAAGAAAAAGCAAAAAAAAAAAAACTGAGTTAACTCGTGAAACCAGGTTAATTCGTCAAACCCGAGAGTCGTGTCATGAAAGCCTGATAACTAAACAAATTTTTTTTTTCACATTAACAAACTAAATTAAACAAAAAAAAATTCATTAAAAGAAAAAAAAACACAAAAAAAAAAATCATAAAGGCATGAAAAAAGAGAGGAAAAAAAAAGAAAAAAAACAAAACAATTGAAACAATACTGATATATAAAAGGCGTGGGGAAAGCTACAGTACTTTCCCCACGCCTTTAGAGTATAACTTAATATTAACCTATTCTTCACAGTAGGTCAATATCAATTTTTTAAAAATTAAAAAAATATTAAGAGCCTATAAAATATTTTAAGCATCTTGGGTTTGACAGTCATGCTAGACCTAAAAGAATTTAAAAAAGCACAAGCAATCAATCACCAGCTACAATCTAACCAAGTAAACAACAAACAATGAGAGAACAATTATGCACTTTAGTTTTCAGGAGAGAGAAAAGAAAGAAAAAATACAAACAATCGATCATCGACAGCAATCCAACTATGGTATGTATACACACGCCACACTGTGTAGAAGAAGGGACGGTTGCACATCTAGTGAAACGACAGATGGCCAGATTTGATCATCGGGAAAGCCTTGTGATAAGATCAAGAACCTACTGTATGCGATTTGTATCAGTTTCCAAGTTGACTTTATTTTTCTTTTCTATTTTATTTATAACTCTTTTATTTTATTTTAGCATTTTTTAGGATGTTTTACCTATTATAAATAAGTTATTTAGCTTGTATATAGGGTTATATATATATATATATATATATATATATATAAACTTTGATTTTAGAAATTATTCTTGTGTGCGTGACTCATACTTTTTGGTTCTTTATTGAATTACTCTGATTTATCAAAGAATTAACCAAGCTTCATGGTTTCTTCCATGCTTCTCATTCATGTCTCTTCATATGTATTGGGTGGAGGTTCGGTTTCTATAGTTTTGGTACCCTAGTATAGGTTATTATTATGTCAAGCTCAATTATATGTCTAAATTTAGTTTTCTTGAGAAAGGTCAATTTGATTGTGGGTTTTAAAATCTTTATATCTATGAGGTTCGTATCACAAGGTTAACAAATGAACAAACATAGGGTATAACATGAGCTATATAAAAGTATTTATGTGATCAATAGAAGATTTATCACCTTAGGTGAATAAGAAAAAAATATTTCATCTATTCTTAAATAGTATTGTTTATGAAATTCTTATGTAAGGGTGGAATGAGATTCAAAAAAAATTTCAACACTTATGTCCATTGATTATCACTTGTATTTCACCTCAAATTAGAACTCACCTTATACATGTGGTATTATAGAGTTACTCCATTACTCATGTTGTATAAGATTAAGAGATTGAGTTACCCCGATAGTAATTTGGACAATATAGAAACATAAAAAAAAAATCTTTAGGTATAGACCAGTTGAGTCAGACCTTACATGAGCTAGATCTTACCCATCAAGATTAAGTCTTGATAAGACACAAATCATATCATATTCATTAGTGTTTATAATGACTTTACTATTTTCCATCGATCCTTAAAGGAAGTGTAAGATGTCAAGACATATTAAGATTACCATTAAGGATATGAGGAGATGGTCAGAAAAAGATCAATATGATGAGAGGAAATGCATAACAATAAAATTCGAGTTTAAATTACCAAAGCGAGTCTATATTTAAATAAATTCATGTGAGAAAGTCCTTCAAATCTACTTCTAGGCAAGGCATTTATCAAGCAATTGTAAGAGTTATGAGAGTTATCAAGTCATCCAAAATTCCATCCTAAGACAAGGAAAAATAATTTTTGTTTGAGATGATTGTCACTTTAAAGCAAATAGGAGTAAAATTGACTAACAAAAGTGAATTATCTTTTAAATTGAAGAAAAGGAGGCCAAAATAGATTACTCAACACTCATAGTCAAACCCTGTTGATCTTTAACACAATGAAGAGATTAATATTGTAAGGGGCAACAACTATTTTCCTAGCTAATTTTTGCTCAACAAAGAATTATATAACAACTAGTGTTAGTTCTTCTTATATAATAAGAGCGCTCTCTAATAGATTGTCTTCTATATCAATTGTACACCATGAATAGAGTAGGTCCATTCTTATTTTCATACATCAAGGGGTTATAACAACAATGGTATCTATATTTTCAGTTTCTCTTAAGGTAATTTCACTAACATAAACTCTTTAGACTTCTTCCTCCCTAGTTTTGTTTAAGTTAAAATCATTTGTCAAGAAAGATTTTCCTTCTAAGATCATGTCCAAATTAGTATAGGTATAATTAATGTTGAATGGAAACACTCTCATAGGCTCTTCATGGATTAGAGGAAGAGCAGCTGTAGTTTTGGGGATCCACTTAAATATAAAGATAAGGATCTAGCTTTCAACCTATATAAGAGTAGTAGAAGTTACGGAAAGTATGGTTTTAGGAAATGGTATTTGAGAAAAAAAAAATTAAGAATGGGATAAGTTCAAATGTTATAAGAGTAAAAAATAACAAATTAAGAATGGGATAAGTTCAAATGTTATAAAAATACTTGCCTTTGATCTTTTGACCAATTCAGAAATGAGAGCATCACTATCTCTTTCTTTAACCACGATGGGTTATGAAGCCTTGGTAGGTTGAAAGAATTTTTATGAGAAGAAGCACTTGTAGATTATGAAGTTAAAGAAAAACATAAAAAATGTTTAAAGTAACAATTATATAAAAGGATGTAATGAACTTCTGAAGATTAAAGTATACTTACTCAAGGGTCTTTGGCTCAATTTCTTGGCTAGGCTATTGGTTGGACTTTTGGTGGGCTTTTTCTTGCTAGTTTTTTGTTGAAGTTTCTTTATCAAATAAACAAAATTCTTAACTATGACTTCTAAAAAAGCATTAAAGATGACATTCATAGCTTTCTTGTATAAAAAGAGAACCCTATTTGATGTCTCATTACCAATGTAAAGTCTCCCACTTTATCGTGTTCAAAATGGTGATGTATTGTTTGTGTCACATCTTTCACTTTCTCTAAACTTTAAAAATTACTCTACTTAGACTGGTTCTATTGGTGACATTGTATATTGAAAATAAGATGCACTATACAAACCCTAATTATCCTGCTAAAAAGTGGAGACAAGAGGGCTTATAAAAACAATAGTTGTTCATTTATACCATATATATCACCAACCTAAAATGTAGATCCATATAAGTCAGGATACTTTTCCAAACTATAATGTTCTCTTCTTTTTTAGCATTTGTCTCTTTATTTTGAGGAATCGACAAGCATGTATGGCCTATTCTCCTTGATACGACTGATCACTCTTTTTTTCCATTACTATAAAGGTTTTTAAGTATCCTTTATAAGGAAAACTATGAAAAAGAGTTCTCATCAAACTCTTCCCTATACAAACTAATTAGGGGTCCAGAGTTTATTGTACAATATTAAAACTATAACAATAAGTAGTTACATATGCCTAAAACCATCATAAAACACAATATAAGTATATTTTTATCATGAAATGGTGTTCACTTCTAATTAGCATTCCATAATGCCTTGTATATATGACTCATTATAAAAGATCTAAGGGCAATAGTCCTACCCTCAGCTAAAGCCAATACTATTTTCAAATAAGCCCTGGATGGTTTATTACAATTAGAACAAATTAAATACATATACACCTAGTGGATAAAAAAAACCATATGTTCTCTCTAGGATGGAAAGTTAGTTCCTTTATTCTTTTTTTTTAAATAAAACATTGTACTTAGAAGTATTTGTCAATAGATTTTTAAATTGACCTGGGTCAATTCGTGTGGAGGGATAAAGCTTAGGCCTTTTATTATGGTCGAATAATATACATCTTATTTGAAACCAAATCATATGCAAAATTAAATTAAATTCTTAAGCAAATTTCAATTCAATTAATAACCTATTATAATTTATGTTTGGAATAAAATATTAAATCATATAATTCAATTAAATTATATTGTTTGGAATACTTGTATAAATGAATTGAATTGACAGTCTTGACTCTTTTTCTTTTAATTCATAAATATTTCTTTTTGTTACAATGACCCTTATATTTATTTAAATTATTATAAAATATAGACATTTTAAAAAAATATATAACTATTTCATATTTAATATTTATTGAAAAAAATCAATATATATATATGTAAAATTTTTTTTATCAAAATAATATTTTCATTGGAATATTGAGAATAAGATTCTAGAAATATTCCAATAAAAATTTTAACATTTTACTCAAATAAGACTTAATAAAATTAATATCAAACCAACACAAGTCATGTTACCAAATAAACAACTAATTGACTAGCATAATTTTGATAATGTTAACAATTCATAAAGATACCATAAATATATATTCTTAGCCAAAGCTTTTGTTAAAAAAGAAGAATTGAGAAAAAGAGTTGGTGTTTTGGCAAAGAATAAGAAGTTACTTTATAAGGGTTTTAGAATGAAAAAAGAAAGGGGGTATTTTTGAAATATAATTTTTAATTTTAATTTGAATTGAATTACTACAACAAATCAGAGGGTCTCCTTTTTTATTTTCTTTTTCCTTTTATTTTAAAAAATTGAATTCAATTTAAAATTCAAACCAATACCCTTAAAAAGGTTCCAAATACAAGAATTGATATAACCTTGTGAATTGAAACCAACACCCTTAAAAAAATTCCAAACACTAGAATAGATTTAACCATATGAATTCAATTCAATTCATATGGTTCGAAAGAACTTGATAGAGTTATGGTTTACAACTTATACCTGAATACAAAGACGTTGTTTGATTTCAAAAAAAAAAAAAAGAGAAAGAGGATAAAATTGCCGGCATCTTCTTCTTAGACTTGGTGGTAATCCTAGATAGTTGGATAGCATAAAAAATTTTCTAGCATCTTCATTCTTCACTAAAATTTTGTTGCATTCTATCTAACTACTTGATGCAAGCTGAAGTGACAACAATAGGCTATGTTAGGATGAACTTCTTCCATATGTTGATGTTCACATGATTATTATAGAGTGGAAGCCTCACTACATCTAAGATGAACAAGTTATCTATTTCATGAGGAATGTATTTTTAATGCGAACCAAAACATTCTTTAGATATGTTTTTTTAAACATTGCTGATGATAAACCATGGTACATTAGGGATACAATCTGCATAGTTTTGGAAACGAGAAATAAAAGAAGGTTTTTGCTATATAGCGCTTAAACATGCCTTTTTGTGTTTGAAGAGACAAATAAGCTTAGAGCTTATCTTTTTATGCAAATCTTTGGTTTATACAGAGAAGAATCGAGGGTTTTTTGAAGATGGAAGAACATGGTAGTTAATTGATTGAATTGATAAATTAATTGCAACTCAACATAACTATTATTTTAATTCTAAGCATCACACTTAAAAGCTAGAAAACATTCTATTTTGAAATTGATTAATTAACTAACATGTTAGACAATGAAATATTGTCAATATTTTAGAAGAACAATACTTGATTTATCGCATCATTCATAACAAATTTTTCAATCGATTGAAACATAAAAGGAAAATTGATATTCCTTCGTGTATCTTAAATAAATGAATATTGAGAGCATTGTTTATATATTGTACAAAGACATAGTATGTAATAGGAATAAAAAGCTTGGTCTAGTGAACATAGCCGCCAACTTGAGAACAATGTTTTTAAAAGCTGTAGGCTTTGTTAGAACCCACGCGGAAGAGTACAGCGAAAGGTGACGCCGAAGGAAGTAAAGTATTCCCTTTATCGTTAACATACATAATTATCTATATTGACTAGATTATAAGAAAAAAAACAAGTAGTGGTATAAAGTCCAGATTTTATTCCACTCGAGTGAGAGTATAGCTCATCTTGATATCTGCAAAACTATTCAATTCTCGTAACTTTTAAAATATCATATAATTTTCAAACCCCGCATGGTGGGCTGCCGGATCAAAGCCTGAATTCTAGATTTTAACCGGATTATTTTTTTTAAAATTAAAATAATATTATTTTAATAAAAAAATAAAAACAAAAATCAACAGGTTAAAATCGAGTTTCACCAGGTTTTTCTTTTTTTTATTTTTTCTTCAATAGGTTTTTCTTTTTTTTATTTTTTCTTCAATCCAATCCAAGTCGGCCGGTTCAGATTGACCAACCAAACTAAATTTCAAAAATATGATAATAATATATTTTTTCTTCATCATATTTATAATAACATGGTTTAACATGTTTTAGTTTTGATTTATTATAGAAGATAATTTTGTATGTGTCGTAGAAAAATTACATAAAAAAGAAGAAGATTAAAATTTTTGGGGAGTGCCAGTGTGGAGAACATTAATAAATTACGGCTTTCCAGATCTAAATCTAGATGTACAAAACAGAGGAAATGGTACACAGATAGAGCAGCAACCACAGAATAAACCACGTCCAAGAGGATTAGAAAGCCTATCATTTTGGCCAAGTAGAAAAGTAGAAACAAACAAAAACTTAGCTAGCATGTCTTTTAGATAAACAAGAACAGAATCACATGCACACCCACTTATGCACATTGATATCCAGCATCGCCTGTTACCACCATACCCCACCACTGCGCCACAATCAGAGTCACAGCCTTGCACCTTCAACCGCACTAAAACATCAAGCTGGACACCACAACGGTTATAAAGAATGAGAACAGGCCAGTGTTTTCAAGTCTGAATCCACCGTCAGTGATGTCTGTGTTTATTCCGGCTCCTGATGGACCTACACCGGTGCCAATCCCTCCTAGCACTCCAGTAGGTGTTGCAGTGTACGGAGTGGTGGTGGTAGATGGGGTTGCGGTCGAGGTTGTGGTGTTTGTTGGAGTTGTGGTGACCGGAGTTGGAGTTGTGCCGACCGGAGTTGGAGTTGCGCCGACTGGAGTTGTGCCGACTGGAGTTGGAGTTGTGCCGGTGCCCGCAGCGCTGGACAAAAAGAAGGTCAGCAGATAATTTTTGAATCCTGACAGTGATATCATCCCATAACAAAGAATACTCGACAAAGATGGACTCTAACTTCAAGAGTTTTTAGCCCTTTTTTCTCCCCCCTATCCTCTGCGTATTCTCTTAACAACAAAATCAGGCTGGCATTTTGTTTTAAAATGTTTCAACTTCCCACATAAAAATTCAGGAACTTGAAATACAGGCATGGCATTTTACCTGCCATGTTTTAGACTTTTGTTGGTCGATAGCAAATAGGAAGAAAAAGAACATTATATTAAGAATTAGAAACATTAGCATGTGATGACAGCCATATTTAACAAACAATTTGCAATAGATCAACACAATTATTCTTGTCATCGACAAAATTATTTAATAAAACAACATATATTCTCTCAAAATCACAAGCACAGACTCTCAAATACAGGGAGCATCACAACGTTGGAATCAAGATTTTAAAATAATAACGTGGGATTCAGTAGTGGGTGGATCTTTATGACAATTGAACATGGAAGAAATCTAAACATGCTCACGTTTCTAAGCTGTGCGTAACGTTCCCTCCAACAACAGGAGTTCAAGTTGTTAGTCTTTGAAGATTTTTGTTCCCTTTTTCCTATCGTTTCTTGCTTCACTACTACATTCACTCATTGTATAATCAGGAAGGTATAAGTGAACGCATACAGCTCAGCCACACTATTTTCTCCCGCTGTTGTCTACCTATCATGAAAACCTAGGAGCAGTGCAAGAATTTGTGGTGGACTCAATTGATAATTTCTCGAAACAGCGACAAATATATTGCTCCGTATAGCTGGTTGTGACAGGAGCCACTCTAGAACTGTGGGGCCACACATGCATACACATCTCTCAAGACATCCCAGAATTCAAAAGTTGGTTCACATCTCAAAAATATTATGTCCATCCCAAGGTTTTGATGCTGTTTTATATTTGAAAATCATAACCATTATGGCCCACCATAGAAATCATGTTGGGACACTTTCAATAGGAGAGGCAAGGAAATATCAAAAGATAAAAAAACTAATTATTTAGTCTTGAGAAATAAATACGAAAAATATTAATATTAAACTATTATTAAAATGATTTATACATATATATATATATATATATTGGAATGAACACAAGGAAAAGAACGTATATTTACACTACTTAAAAAACTATATTAATAATATAGCGCTCCTCTAGAACGTATATTTACACCATATAAAAAACTATATATACTGATAAGAGCTAAGAACATAAATTCATCAGAGCATTATAGACTATTATCTATTTAAGTTATTTTTTCAAAACTTAAACGATATGCCAGTATATGAATTACATGGATGATGGCGAGCTTAGAAAAGTAATTAATGAGGTGGTGTGTTTTTAAGGTACATTATTGTCCTTGTAAGAATGCATCTTTCACATTGTCCTCTTATCCATTACGCTCCCGTGACATTACAGCTTTATTAGAGGGCTTTAGATCTGAAATACTGCAGTGTCATCATCCTTTTATCAAAGCGAAAAGGGTAGCTTGAAAAATGATCAAAGGTGAGGCTTGCGAGAAAACAAAACAAGGGTTGTGAGGGGAGAGTGTTAATTTTTGTTCCTGAGTGTTTTTATTTAAAAAAAATATTAAATTAATACTGTTTTTTTAAAGTTGCTTAGCAATATCAAACACACCATTGCTAACAAAAACCAACAGTTGAAAGAAAATATGGAGACGGCAAATTCTTTGGTAGAAGCTATTTTTCCTCGGCCAGCCATAAAGAAAAGGAGGATGCCTAGAAAACAGTTGATAGACACTCGAAATTCCAGCAAGCACCAAGCTTTTCTAAAGTACTGAAGGAAAAATGCTCTCCCTCGAAGGAAAAACTCAAAAAATGCGTGAAACATTTTTAGCTTAAACTAAAAGACGATAGCTTTCTCCTAGATCATTCATTGCCTTCTTATTTCAAGATTTTTAGCTCCTATTTTTCTCAAATAAACATTAGACTCAAATTTTAGCATTCGGTTCTGTTCAGCATCTTAAACTTTTTGAAACCCTAAAATATAATGCTCGCAGTCCAAGTTATGGGCACTAGCCTGAAATACGTCACACCTTATCTGACATCACATTTAATTGCTTTAAAAAAAAATTAGAAGTTGGATAGCAAAACTTCTACGAGTTAATTAAAGCAGGAGTACCTGACACTGGAAGGGTAAGAGCAGCCGTTAATGCCTTCAATTACCCAAAAAAAAAAAACGGTGAAAGGTTATTAGTCCATATATATTACAAGGAAACTATAAAATATATGTGAAGAGATTTGGGGAGTGGCTTACTAGGATCAGATGCAGAAACCATAGCAGCGCCTTTGAAATCACAAGCGCCTTGAGCCTGACCCTTTTTTTGGAAGTAGCTGTTGACAGCATAATTGCAATGAGCTCTGACAGTGTTGGGTAGGAAACAAGGACCATTTTGATGGATAGGGACGCAGTCAGCCCCAGCTCCACAAGCATAGTCCAGAGTCTGCTGTAGAACTGAGGTGCCCATTTCCTTGCAAACGCACCATGTGCAGCCTAACAGAAGCAACATTTGAAGAAGAAGAAGAAGAAAAGGTTAGAAAAAGGAAACGATGAAAACAGCAGTATCACATCTAGTAAAATTAAAGAGGGTGGACTTTAGAAATAATAATAATAACAATAATCAGACCTTAGTCCATCACAAAGAAGGAAGAAAAGGAAAAGAAAGAGGAGATTCCATGGTTACAAACATAAAGAAAGCTGCATTGCTTAAAACCAACTAGAGTATACATGGGAAAACATAATGGACAAAAATAAACTTGCATTAAGTAAAAAAAAAAAAACCTTTTTTTTTTCAAAAAGAAAGCTATTAAGAAACAACCATTAAAAGATAAAAGGAAAAGAAGATATCCTTAGTCTATAATTGGATTAGTTTTATGGGCTGTGGCTTTGGCCGTCAGGAGGGAAAAAAAATACCGAAACAAGAAAAAAAAAATATGAAGAAAAAGAAAAAGGATAATGCCATAACTCACTTGCTCGACCAGCCATGGCCATCATGAGTATTGCAAGCACTAAAACAGCCATTATTGATTGAACAATGGGGAAAGAGCTTCAGAGATATCAACGGCGGACAGAGAAAAGTTGCACTTTACAGGGGGAGAGAGAGAGAGAGAGAGAACGGTACAGGAGAGAGTGATGCAAATGCAAATGCAAATGCAAACGGGGTGGCTATCGATTGTAGACAAGAAAAAATAGACAGAAACAGTAGATTGTGGAGAGGAGGTGGCCCAGTTTGGTGTCGGCTTGTGAGTGCTTTTTTGTTCTTTTTTGTTCTTTCTACACCAATTTACTTTTCATTTCTCCATCATCTTTGCCTTTGCCCTTTAAAACAAAAAAAGTAAACAGTATCCTGGGAAGTCGAGAAAACTTGTTTATGCCTGGGAGGGGGCTGTGTGGTTGAATACAATATAATGATTTTAAAAAAATTATCAAATAGAAAAAACTATTTAGAAAAATAATATAATTTAATCTACTATTTTAAAAAATATATCATATTTGTGACTTCGTGAGTCATAAATATTGTATTCACCTTTTTAAAAAACAGACAGATTGTTTTTGCAATCTCTTAACCCCTCTGCTACAAAAAAAAAAAAAAAAACTAATCTAAAAATTTACAAATCCAAAATCAATATTATTTTCAATTCACAATTCATTAAAATTCATAATTTAATACAATTACAATTCACATGATATTTTATTAAATTTAAATTAAATTCATAATTCTTATAACATCAAAATATGTAATATAAACTGCATCTAAAACTTGTCTCATCTTGTGGATAGGCTTGGAGTGCTCGTGGATAGGTCTACACCTCCCCAACTCGTAGACAAGCCTATAGTGCTCGTGGAGAGGTCAACACAAAAATCGCCTCATCTTGTAGACGAGCTCGGAATGCATGAATCACTCGTAGATGGACTTGCCTCCCATTCTACACGTCCTTATTCATGAAAAGTGATCTCATTGTTGTTAATGCTGCTTTGAAACATTTAACCTCCGTAACTTCAGCTTATTGTTTACCAAGGCACATCCTATCTCATCACCTCTTTTATGGAGCTCGATTGTTGCTCTTCGAGCCTTCCGTATTGAATAATACATCTAATAAATAAAATCAGTACTCATCATCTATAATAATATGAACAAGATATTTAATAAATGTTATATAAAAAAATATTACATACCAATTTATTATATCTTGGATAACGAGGCCTATAATGCATAAAATTACGTTAATGCTTTATAAAATGTGTGTAGGTATAATAAACTGACGTGTTATAAGAAAATACCATCTAACATACTTTTCTATATCAATTATCAAATGTCACTTCAAAAATATTCAATCTCTCCTAGCATGCTAAATATTTAGGCAAGCTACATCAATCATCACCAACCATTTCCTTTCTCGCTTACCTAAACAACTAATACTATGCAACTTGTTACTAGTATTAATATAATTCAGGATGTACTAAGACAATCCAATTTGTCGTATTATTTGAAAGGGAAATGTATCTCAACGATATCAAAGTAATGCAGTAGAGACCTGTGTTAGCCATAAATCATCTCCCTATCAGAATATCGGTGAATATGCTAATATCAAATCCTTATTGCAAGACAATTATATATTAGAAAACAATTCACTACAAAAAAAATAATGGCACAAATAACAAAAATAAAATAAAACTATAACTCATATATAGTGAGGTTGTCATGTGTCTAATTCATTTCAATAAAACTAATGAAGATGAGTAGGATTTAAAGTGAAATGTCTAGCCATGCATCATCAAGCATGACAAGCCATAAATGTAGTAAAATTTTACATGTAATTTATATATGCAACATGTTTTTTCAAAATTTATTAAATTTTATTATTATTAAGCTCCTATGGAGAGTGACTTCTATGCAACATTGTCAAGAAAATTATTCTCCCAACTCTCTAGACGAGCGATATAGAGATGCTCTCATGATCCAGGCTTATGTATTTACATTGATAGTTATAAGATAATATTTAAAAAGAAACCAATATTAACAAATTAAATTATGGTCGAGTTTGATTTCAACCTCGATTTTTTTTCCATCAAGTTTTTCTTCAACTCATCTTATCAAAATGTCACAATCTGACTATTCTTCTAGCTTTTTGACATGTTATAGCTCAAAGGCTTATCTCTCTGTGTCTTAAAATATTTTTGGATTTTAATTTATTTGTTTTTTGGATTTTCTTGAAAAAATGTATTTTTTTATAAAACAATTTTGTGGGATCCAAATTTGAGTTATGACACTAATTAGGGATATTTTTATCTTTTTAAATTTTTTAGAATAATATAATTACTTTGATGCCCTTAAAAAAAATCCAACATAACTCTTTTTGGCTTTTTTTTTTATTGGTTTTATTGAAAATCCCAAAGATACCCAGTGATATTGTTGTAAATTACATTTATTAAGTATAATTAAAAAAAAGTTGCTAGCACATGTCATCATGTGGATGCCACCCCGCCGTTGTTTGGACAACACTTGCAGGGTTGTTCGACCACCAAACATCTCCTTCTAGAGCAAAGTTTGAAAGGTCTTGGCCACCAAACACGGGAATGGGGCAGCGCATGCCCCTAACAAGCATCAGGTTTGACACCAATGATTATTTTTTGTTTTTCTCTCTCCGTGCCTCACATTTCGCATGATCCCTTGCAATTTATTTCCCTTTTACATTTGGTCTTTGTCCTTTTGATTTTTTATTTTATTTTGAATAAGACATGAAATTAAAAATGTTTTTTTAATTTCACTCCCTTTTATTTTTTTAATCTTTCAGATTTGGTTTCTCTTCTTTTGATTACTATTTTTATTTTATTTTTAATAAGCTTTAAAATTACACTTGTTTTTCAATTTCACCCCTTTTATTTTTTTATCTATTAAATTTAATCTCCATTTTTTTTATTGTTATTTATTTTGTTTGGGATCATTTTTTAGGTTTTTTTTTTTTACAATTTCATCCTCTATGATCTACATAGATTTTTTTTTTCACGATTTCATCATTCAAAATTATATTGGTTTGGAACGGGTTGCGAGTTGTAGATATTAGATTGAGTTTAGAAGATTTTCCCGGGTTGTCTTGTTTTTTTTTTCCTTTTTGGAAGATATTTTTTTACCTTTTTTTTTAGAGTTTTGCTTTATTATTTCTTATGGTTTTAATTCTATGAGATTAGTCATAGGTTCTTTTTTTTTAATAATTAATTTATTTTAATTTTATCCTTCAACATTTAATTTATTTGAAATTGTTCTTCCATTTCCTTTCTAGTGGTTGTCTCAATCTTATACCCATGATCACGAGTTTTGCAGATTAACTAGGATTAACTCAATTTTGTTTTTTTTTTTTTTTTTTCATTTCTATGGGTTAGTCCTTAGTTCATGACTAGAGTCATTAGTTTCAAAGGTTAACATGGATTGATTTTTTTTTGTCCTTTTGTTAAATTGAATTATTTCAATTTCATTGTTTAACATTTGATTTATTGAAAATTGATCTTTGTGTTTTTTTTTCTATTTCCTTTCTACTTGGTTATCTCGATCATGTTTTTTTTTTACAATTTCATCCTTCATGGTTTTTTTTTTCCTATCAAATTTGATCCCATTTCTTTTTATTGCTATTTATTTTTCATTTGGCAAGTGTTTTAATTTTTTTTTCGTTATCTCATCATTTAAAATTAAATTGGTTGGAAATTAAATTTCTTGATTAAACTTTTTGGGAGTTTAACCCTTTTTTTTTTTTTTTTTTTTTTAAGTTTTAGGATTTTGCTTTGTTTGTTGGCCAAGACAAATAAACCAACGCTTATGACAGTCAAAAGTCAAGCCTTGACCTTGAATGAATGGAACACCTACACACTTTCGGTGCTCAGAACTTAAATAAATAAACATTTTAGGATTATTCAACTGAAAGAGAGAAAGAGCGTCATAGAAATTGCCAAGAAATATAACTAATTCATCACATATTTTATTACCTTCACCAAACTCTTCACCTTCTTCTTTGGATCCCTTTTCGCTCTTTTTTGCCTTGGATTTCATCTTCTCAAGAGGAAACATATCTGCACAACCAAACAAAGTAAATTTCTTTTCTTTCCCAATAAAATCTCTTGTTTTTTTTTTAATTTTATTTTCTTGTTTCTATGTTTTTACGGGGTTGTAATTGATCAAGGGGTCCTCTTAATTAGTCTTTGATCAGGCTTTTTAGTTAGTTGTGTGTTATTGTTTTGTTTGATCTGGAACATCATTGAATTGAGAGTTGAATTCTTTCTTTTCTGCTTTCTTATTGTTGGCACTAGCTGTTGTATTTTTTGTTTAACAACGGGCCTACAGTTTGTAGGGTTCTTCTCTTAGGTTTTCTTAGCAGCTTGACTTTGCTTTTTTATCCATATTTATCTGCGGGGTGTTTATGTAGTTTGGAAAAATCTTCAATAGACAGTGATTAGAACATGGCAAAGGGCATGAAAGGTTTTAACAGAAAGAAAATTGAGATTCTTATAAAACTTACCCTTTTTATTCTTTTGAGTTTTAGTAAGTTTAACTGACCTACTTCTGATTCTTGTCCATAGTATATTTCTGATTGTCCAGTCCTTATTTTCAGTGGATTTTCTCATAGTTAAGGCTCTGCTTCTGTTGTTTTCTGCAATTTAATATCATTTATCACTGATCCTTCACCCCCTTTGTCCTCTCTATTATCTCGCTGGTATCTTTCATTGTTCAAACTTTGAGAAAAATCCTTGCTTCTGCAATACGTTTCTCGTTTTTTGTTGCATCAATTGGTTTTCACTGATATTTTTTTCATGAACAAACTTCGAGAATGAGAGGAGTCCTTTTCTTCTTCAGTTAATCCCTCCTTTTTAGTTGGATCACTTCTTCTTTCTTTAGTTTTCGTTCTGTATTGTAACTGGAGTTCCATTGAACCCGACTCATGATTTCTCTCCAACAGACCTTTTGTAATACTGGACATGGCTCTGGCAAGGACATGACATAGGTTTGGAGTTCATTTCAAGAAAGTTGGGATTTTGTTTGGGAGGTTATTCAAGGTGTACATTTGTATTGCTACAATAATTTCTTTTTTCATATTTCCTTCCGTGGTAATGCCGGGCTGTCAATCAATGACGACAGCAACTTATGAAGGGGAACAACATATCATTGCTGCAGCTCAGCATATTTTGAAGTTATTGGGAGAAAATAAGAACCTGACTGGTGACTTTAGACGAGCCCTCACAGAACTGGACTCCCATTTGTCTGCAATGACTATAATAAATGAAAGCAAGAGATGGAGATTTGCTGAGGTTGAGGAGCAGCTGAAATGTGCTGAGAGAGAGGTCATGCGTTGGGAGTCTAATCCATCTCTGATATGGGATTCTGGACCCACAGAGGCTTCTGAGTACATACAAGCCGTTAATGAAATTCACATGGTGATGGAAACTTTAGGTGGCTTGCCCATGAATGACAGTGGGAGGCCGAAGGAACTTGCTTTCCGAGCTCAGCGTGTTCAGCAGATAGCAATGTCAAGGCTTGAGGAAGAGCTCTACCACATTCTTGTTCAACATAAGCAATCCTTTGAGCCGAAGAACATATATTTTCCCCCAAGTGTTGATTTTTTGTATGATGAGTCGTTTGTTTCGGTAGAGGATGAAATAGTCAAGGATACATCAGAGAGAGACAACAATGGAAGAGAATCTACTGAATATACAGTAGATTTGATTGATCCACTTGTGATTCCTGACATCAAGTCCATTGCTAGTGTTATGTTTGCGTCTGGTTATGATAGGGAATTCTGTGAGGCTTTCATTGGCAACCGTAAAGAAGCATTGGATGAGCATTTGTCCAACCTTGAAATTCTGAAACTCAGCATCGATGATGTATTAAAACTAGAATGGGATACCTTGAGTTGCGAAATTAAGAAATGGGTGAGGGCTGTGAAATTCATCATTCGGGTCTATCTTGCTAGTGAGAAACGGTTTTGCAACCAGATATTAGGGGATTTTGGTTCCCTCGATTCATATTGCTTTGTTGAGATCTCAAGGGTTTCAGTTTTGTACCTATTGAATTTTGGTGAAGCCATAGCAATGGGACCCTATAATCCTGAAAAGTTGTTTCGCTTTCTTGACATGTACGAGGTTCTGGCAGATCTTCATCTTGATATGGAAGGTTTATTCTCTGAAGCGGCTAATTCTTTTGTCAAGAGCGAGTTCCATGACCTTCTTAGGAGATTGGGTGAATCTGCAAGTACCACTTTTTTTAAATTTGGGAATGCCATTGCACTGGATGCCTCCATACACCCTTTCCCCAGAGGTGAAATTCATCCCCTCACTAGGTATGTGATGAATTACATCAAGACCCTTACTGCATACTGTGATACTCTCAATTTGCTTCTCAAGGACCGAGATGTAGATGATCCAAATCCTGTTCTTGAGACTGATAATGGGCAGGACATTTGTACTTCTACTTTTAGTCCCATGGGTTGCCACCTACGGTCATTTACATCTACTCTAGAATCGAATCTTATTTGCAAATCCAAATTATACAAGGATGGTTCTTTAGGGCATATTTTCTTAATGAACAACATCCATTACATGGTCCAGAAGGTCAAGGGCTCTGAACTCAGGCTTTTCTTTGGAGATGAATGGATCAGAAAGCATAATTGGAAGTTTCAGCAGCATGCAACAAGCTATGAGAGAGCCACATGGAGTGTTGTTGTTTCTTTGCTTAGAGATGATGGAAGGACGTCTCTGAAAGAAAGGTGCAGGAGATTCAGTAATGCTTTCGACGATGTGTACAAAATTCAGACACAGTGGCGTGTTCCAGATCTTCATCTTCGGGATGATTTGCAAATTTCTACTTCACAGAAAGTAATCCCAGCTTATCGAGCTTTCCTTGGAATGAACGACAAAAATGGTAGCGACAAGTATATCAAGTACACTTCTGATGATATGGAGAAAATGCTTTTGGATCTTTTTGTAGGATCACCAAGGTCACTGCGCAATTCACACAGGTGGTGAAGCCTTAATGATTTGAGTTTGGGCTTTTCTTTTCTTTTTGTAACTTTCTTCCCCTGATTATACATACCATGATTGTCTTAGATGCATATGTAAATTATCACCTTCCCTGTCAATGGTTCTCGATCAAATCTTGGTCGAGTTTTGTATGTAACTTTCTTCAAAATCAGAGGTCATTAGTCATCCATATCTCCCAAGTGCTTGTGTGCGCGCAGCTGTTGCACTGTGGTTTTGTTTAAGCAAGATTTTCTAGGTGCTGTGCATGTGCAGCAGCTGCTTGCCCTGAAGCAAGAATCCTGTATGTGAACTCTGTAACCATAGGACCAGATCCTTGGTTCCTGTACGTGCATGCATCCAGACATAATTAACGACCATAAATTTGTGCGTACATTAATTGATTCATGTCCTCAAGGCAGGTCAGAATTGTACAGCACAGGACAACCTCTTAAAGGCCAGTGAAAAGGGCGACTTCTCATGTCACCCAGATGTTAGGGCTGACGGTTCTCTCTTCAATTAAAGATCATGCACCAGTTGGGTAGGGTGTCATAAGAGTGAAAGTGTTGATGATGGAGATGTTTATTCAATGCATATGAAAACAGTTGACTAAGAAAAAAAAAAAGAAAAAAAAAATCATTACTGCACAAAGGCCGGCTTCCAGATGTTAACGTTGACAAATTCTACGCGGTGTTCCTGTATGGTGAAGATGCCTCGGGTTGGCTGACCTGAAACAATTTGAAAAGCTCTGATTGGTGCTGGACAAAACTCTTGGATCAGGCTGGGCTTATCTAAGTCTTGATTCCCTTTTCAGAGGCTGAGGCTTACAGAAAATCAGATTTGTCTACTGCACATTTGTCATTCCTGTCATCCATGGGAGGCGGGGAGGGGTCTCAAACTCGAAACCTCCGGTGACTCCTCAACTTTCTTTATTAGTTAAGCCACCACTCAGTTGGTCTCCGGTGACATCAATCATCGTTAGAGCCAAACAGTGAATCTCCTGACTTCCGTTACAGAAACAAAACGAACATAATTTATTGTATTTTGGTTTTTGTTTTTGACACATTGGAGGGAGCTTTGGTTTAAAACTGGGTTTAATTACATGTTTGTATAGGTGTTCTCCAATCAAAATAAAAATAAGTTAAAAATAAGTTTTTGAATTCATTTCAACCATGAGTGAAGGTTGAAATCTGCGTTAGAAGATGACGACTGTTTCAAACTTTCAAAAATATGTTCATTAAAAAAAAAAATTCTAGGTGCATCTAGTCTATTTTATTGTGAGTTAAACATGGCTCATCATGATAGACCTAAGCGTGCTTGGATTGTTTTTAAACAAACATTAGCCTCTTTTTTTTTTCCTTTTAGTTTTATTTTATTTTATTTTATAATAGAATAATCTTTAAATACATTTATTAAAATAATATTTAAATAACTATTCAATTACACAATAATTTTCAAGAGAATTAAAGCTTTTTAAGGTAACATCAACAATAAAGGACACCAACTTTATCCATCCAGAACTTCAAGAAAATCTTAATATTTTCTAGTGAAAAACACAAGGAAATAGAAAAATTATATAGTTACTAATACAAGCAAGTTTTACAAATTTTTAGGTAGTGTTTAGTTTTTTACTCTATTAAGAAAAAAAAAAAGAGATAGAAATTCTACTTATGAAAACTGAGACAAAAATAGAATTTTGTCTATCTTAAAAAATATATTTTTTTTAAATTCTAAAAAATACTTTTTAAAAATGAAATCATATTAAAAGTTTAGTTTTTTTTTATTTCATTAAATTAATATGGAAAACTTTTGAGTTTCTTAAAACACAAAAACATAACAAAAACAATAATTTTAATTATTTTTAGAATCCTAATGGCTGATTAGACAATTTTAATGTATTCGTTAGGTTCCTAATATATTGATTCAAATATTAATCACAACCCTAAATAAAATAGGATTAAATAAATTAAACAATTGAACTTTTATTCAACAAGTTGATTGATTAATATTTGAATATCAAGTGCACTGTTTAACAAAATATCATAATCTTTCAAATATTAGGAAAGTCATATATAATTTGATTTAAACTTTCAATGATTAGTTTCTCGATGTAACTGTTATCTTTTCATTAAGAATATTTTGATTTAAAAATTTAAACATGGAGTGTATTTACTCTATCAAATCATATTTATTCTCAACATTATAATAATTGATTTTTTAAATAAGATCTGAAATTATTTTCAAATCTCATTTCACCTTACCAAGGATTTCACAATCAATAATATGATCATGTAGAATATATGGACTACTACCTCTACTGCCAACAATGATCTATCTGTGAGTGCAACATAGTCAAACATGCTAGCAACATTGACATTACATTGCCGGTGATGACTATTGCAGCCACTCTAAAATTATTTTTTTAATTTTTACATATTCTAGCTTGGTAAGACCAGAACAATAATCAAAATATGTCTTTGAAAAAAATCACGAGACAAAAACTTTAATTCTAAAAAACATGTCTTGCATATAAATTTAATTCATAATTAAATTCAATAATAATTAAAATATGCAATCATCAACTCTAATTATATAACAATGACCCAATAATATTTTTTTTAAAAAAATCTTGGGAGTCCAAGGGATTCTGTTAGATAAGTCATTTAGGGTTTGAGTAAAAATTATCTTAAGATCATATCTTTTTTTTTTCCCCGAGGTTTGATCAACTTCTTAAGGTTGGGTTGTCTAAAATTACAAGTCATTCAATTGTCCAAATTTTAACAGTAATCCACACTAATATTCAAATTACAAATCTCCTAAAACCCTTTTAAGGGAGAGAATTTGATATGCCTTGAGTGCTAGCTCTTTTGTTTTGTGTTTTTAAGTATTTTTATACCATATATTCTATAACATGCTTCTATATTTCTCTCTTGAAAATATATGGCTTAACATTCTAAAAAATTGATAACCCTATTAATGATAAAATATCAATTTGTCATCCGAAAAATATCACATATATTATTTCAAGATAGTTTTAGAAACTTATCCAATCAAGTACCTACTTGATTTTTCTAGGACCATAATTATAATTTTCTATATAAATTATATTATAGTCATTAATTTCTAAAATTTATTTACAACCAAGTCTCACTTGATTAATCATCCAAGTTTAGTTTCTCATCATCCATTCTTTAGGTTTCTAATATGTTAGCCCAAATATAAATCATAATTCTAAATAAAACAGGATTCAATAAATTAAATAATTTAATTTATTATTAATTTAATAATTGATTCATTTACATTAGAAGATCAAGTGCATCGTTTAACAACATGTTATAACCATCGACATATTAGAAAAGTCGTAAGTGATTTAATTTAATTTTTGAGTGATCAGTTTTTCAAAGTAATTATTATCTCTTCATCAATAATGTTCTGATCCTGACATTTGAGAATAAAGTGTGCATACTTTATCAAATCATGTTTGTTCTCAACACTATAGTCATTCATTATTTGGATAAGATTTTAAACTCTTTTTAAATCTAATTCACTATGTACAAGAGTCTCACAATTAATATTATATGGGAATAGGTAAAATATTTGTTCTAATTTATCTAGGGTAATTAATCCTCTCTTAATCATTTAAATACATTCATATAGTTCATGTTATACCCAATATCTGATCATTTGTTACCCTTGATTAGGACAACATGTAATCAAAATCAAAAGATACATTTCCTATATAAGATACCTTAACGATCTCAATTCTAAGAATTACTTGCATAATTATCATGTGAGCCTTTTGAAAGACACATGTGATCTATATCTATAGAATTCTTGTGTGAATTAATTCAGTGTACATATCACCTGACAAACACCTATATGTTATTTTTAGATACCTCTTATACCTTAACTTATAAGAATAATTGTTTTCTTTCATAAAAGAAAGACACATAGTATGTACTAGTCTCAATAACTTTAATTAATGTTCAATCTTAATATAACATTGACCAAGAATATTTAGAAACAATACATTGATGAAATAAGAATTCATAATTATAATCACTTTATAATTTTCTTTGTAAAGAATTTTTATCTTATTGACTTTATCTTTATTCTAGATTCATTAATTAAACATAAACAAATATTAAAAATAAAGAAAGCAAAATTAACAATAAATATATTTTTACATTAACAAATTCAGTTTCATGTGTAACTATTTTTTTTATATTATAGAACATATACATTAATACATAAATCTTATGAGTTCATTAAAAGTCTTTAAGACATGCAAAGTTCATAAGAAAAGTAGACTAGGGCTCCAAGGTAAGAATAAAAATTGTAAAGTGATTTGATGATTCGATGTTTTAAAGTGAATAAAAATAGTCTTGAGGTTGAAAAAATGTTAATAAAGGTTGTGAGGACTTTTTAAAAGTGTTTATAGTTGAATATATTATCCAAAAATATTTTAGAAAAACAATATTGTAGTGGTTGGAAACTTTATAGTTTATAGATTTATGATAGATAAAAAGACTAAAAAAACATGTCATCATTTTTTTTTTTGTATAATAAATTCTATACTAAGGCTGAACCTAGCACACTTAGTCTAGGTGTGCGCCGACTTGAGAGTCCAGGCCCAAAGTGCAAGCTTGGTTCGCAACTTTTTTTCTTATAAAAAAAGAAAGATTATGGTTTTATTTTTATTTTACTTTTTTTATTTATATTATTATGATTATTTTCTTTTATATCAACAAGACTTGTTTGCCTTCAATTAAAACTTAAAATAAATTAAATATGATTTTTGATTTGCTAGAAACACATTTTTATAGTCATATTAAATGTTTATTATAAATTATTTATTCATTATAAAATTATTTGTTTCTTTTGTTCTCACACATCTTTCACGTTATATAAATAATTATTTGAAGTTTTTCTTTTAATTATGGAACCCAAAAAAATATGTTTAGGTTACTTCACCATTCAACCTATAATTTGATTAGAAAAATAAAAAAGTCAATGCATTTCAGCCATAATATATTAATAAATTGTTTTTTTATATCATAATCTGATTAAAATAAAACAATAGATGCTACAAAATTAAAAATAATATTTTGATAATTTTTTAGGTACAAAAAGGACCATCGTTTCATTATTTAATATTATAAATATCATATGCTTTTCGACCACTTTTTCAAGGTTGAACCTATTATTTTTGCAGAATTACATTCTATTAAAATTATTAAAAAATCTAACCAAATTATACAAATAGCCCTGCAGCGACATACAAGCACGTCTGCTAATTTATGGTAACAATTTTTTTTTTTGTTATTTATAAAATAAATTGTAGTTAAAAAGTAAAGATTGAATAGTGAGGCTTATTTTATAAAATATATATATAGATATATAAAAGATTGGGTATAAGTCTGGTTTTGCATAAACGGCAGCGTGCTAATTTCATGATCATGTCAAAAATTATTTGATGAAATTTAACAAAAGCACTTATAAAAATTTGAAAATTCATACACTTAAAATAAGTAAAAAGGCAAAAAGTAAAAATAGAGACATTTCAAGTTTTTGGCAAACAAATCAATAACAATATTTTTTTAGCTTCAAAATGTCTCAAGAACACTTTATTCTATGCATGTCGTCTCACCCAAGTAAAACAAGGATATAATAATTGCCTTTTTCTTTCTTTTTTATTTTGTCATTGATTGAAACTAGAGGTAATTTCTTAAGTGATTATAAGTACACTCCTTCACATCAACTTGATAGTTGATACATTCAAATAAATTTAATAAATTCCTCAAAATGATAGAATAAATAATACAGCTTTAACTAATATCATGAAAATAACACCCAAAAAATAAAAATATCACAATCACAATCAAAATAGAATTATGTCAAGTAAAACTCACACAAAAACATTTATTTGAAATTTTATTATTCAATGCTTTATCTAAACAAAACTTAATATTACAGTTTTTTTAAGTTGCTTATATACTAAGAAAATATTCTAAACAAAGCTTGAAAAATAAAAGAAAAATTAAGTAAATACAAAAAAATAATTTTAAATCAATTAGAAAAATATTACATATTATAAAAAGTAATTTCTAAATCTTATTTTAAGATCTTTCTAATCTCAAATGGTTATGAAAACTTCTATTATCTCCTAGCAAAACTTCATACTAATAATAAAAAAAAACAAATCAAAATTTATAGCTATTCACATAAAGCTAAGTATTAAAATAAAATCTCTTACATCAATAAAAATGTTTTAAATGTCAAACCACTAGTTTCTATTCAATAATGACAATATAGTTACATAAACATGTGAATTTACTTTAATCCTGGTAAAGACTTGCGTTTCGAATATGATGTAATCATTAACATATGTTTGCTAATTCTTCCTTTAATTGAAATTGTTCCATTCCAAGCTTTTAAGCCTTTAACATTTATCAATGGAAGCTCCTCGCCTAACTACACTAACTAAAACCAAGTTAAAAAAAGATGCTAAATTATGATATTTTTATTTCTACATTACCGGTTAATGATGTTTGAATATGCTAAAAAATAAAGATATTTAATGTTTGGATAGTAGTGATTTCATGTTCATGTCAATATTTCCTTCTCTATAACTCAAGAAGTAGATGGTTGGTTGTAGAAAGCTCAACACCAACAAGTAGATGGTTGGTTGTAGAAAGCTCAACACCAACAAAACAATCTATTGTGGTAGGGTTTACGAACTCTTAAATGATAAAATCAGTGACTTTTTAATAAGGATTCAATAAATGAGAGAATGAGCTTCAAATTTCAAGAATAAGAGTTTTTGTATTATAAATACTTTGAAAAAAAAAGTATAAATATTTAGATAATAGAAATTGTGAACATTTATCTAGGTGGTTTATGGCATAGTTTTAAAACCCGGCCTAAAGGGTCGACCTGGGACCCGGGGCTGGAACCGGGCCAGGTTGAAGAAAAAATAGGGGAAGGAAAAACCCAGTGTGACCAGGCGAGTTGACTCAGCGACCCGGAAAAATCCGATTGCAACCCGTTAACTTTTGTTTTGTTTTACTAAAATAACATCATTTTGATTTTTTTTTAAATTAACTCGGTCAAAACCCGAAACCCGGATTTTAGACCAGACCGGGTCTTAAAACTATAATTCAGAGGGGTATTTATAGCCCATGAACCTTGTTGTTTTTGTTGCTATGAAGAGGATGCAGAGTTATTTTCACCTGATAGTATTAATACAAGATAAATATCGTTTACATAATATTAATATTGATAGAAATATTGTAGGTCTTTAGAAGACTTTCTTATGTCTAGGGGTGTAAAAAAATGAGTATATTTGACATTAACATTCTATGTTAAAAGTCATTAGAATAAATGAACGAAGCCTCATGGCCCAACATAGGATCTATAATGATTATCAGATCCATACCCACTTAGACATGGCACGATGCCAAGCTTAAGGACTATGGGTGTGGTAGCTTGCTAGACCCATGTTTGTTTGGGCTCAATGTGTAATTGAACTTAAGGATGTTGGGTTTGATAGCTCGTCAGACCCATATATACTTTGATTTAATGCGCAACTGAACCTAGAGATACTAGGTCTGGTAGCTTGCCAGACTTATGTGTGCTTGGTCTCAACGCGTAGCTAAACCCAATGACATAGGGTCTCGCAACTCGCCGAACTCATGTGTGTTTGGGCTTAGTGCGCAACTGAACTCAATGATGATGGGCCTGGCAGTTTGCCAAACTCACGTGTGTTTAGGCTTAGCATATAGTTGAACCTAATGACGGTGGGTCTAGCAACTCACTGAACTTATATATGATTGGACTTGATGTGCAGATAAACCCAAGGACAATGGGCCAGGCAACTCACCGGAACCATGTAAACTTGGGCTTAGCACGCAATGAACCTTAATTCACTAGATCTATATGTACTTGGGCTCAACATGTAATTGAATCTAAGGATATTAAGTCTGGTAGCTCACCTGAACCACATGTACTTTGAGCTCAACACACAGTTGTACCTAAGGATACTGGGTCTGACAACACATCGGACTCATGTGTACTTGGGCTCAGCGCATAGCTGAACCCAATGATGTTGGGTCTTGCAGCTCGTTGAATCCATGTATATTTGGACTCAGCATGCAGCTAAACCTAATGATGCTAAATCTTGCAACTCGTAGAACTCATGTGCACTTAGGCTCAATGCATAGTTAAACCTAAGAACCTTGCATCTCACAGCTTGCCAAACTAATGCATGTTTGGGCTTAACATGCAAATGAACCCAATGACGCTAAGTCTAGCAGCTCGTCAAACTCATGTCTGCTTAAACCCAACATGTAACTAAACTTAAAGACATCGCTAGACTAATGTGTACTTGAGCTCGCTAAACCCATGTATACTTAGGATTGACATGTAGCTTAACCAAGGATAATGCGTTAACAACTTACTAGACCCCTGTCTGCTTGGGTAGCTCACTAGACTCGTGTGTGCTTAGGCTCGACACATAGCTAAATCCAAGGATGATGGGTCTGACAACTCATTAGATCTATCTCTATTTGGGCTCAGCAAGTAGTTGAACCTAAGGACGTTGGGTCTAATAGTTCACCAAACCCATGTTTGTCTAGACTCAGTACATAGTTGAACCTAAAGACATTTGTTTGACAACTCGTCAGACCCATATGTTTTTGGACTCAACATATAGTTGAACCTAATGATGTTGAGTCTGACAGCTTGTTAGATCCATGTCTGCTCGGGCTCAGCACGCAGCTTGCCAGACTTGTGTTTACCTAGGCTCCTCACATAGCTGAATTCATGAATATTGGATTTGGAAGCAAGTCAGATCCATGTCATTTAGGCCTAACAAAGATGTTGGGTATGAACGTAAACCTCCCCCCCTATCATAGGATCATCACCTATTCTTTGGCCCTTTAAAATTTGAGATTAGGCTAAAATCTAAATTTAAAAAATAATAAAAAGAAGTGTCTCAACTACAAAAGGCAAACGGATCCAAAAGTTCTATGCAAAATATCAAACCAAAATTTGAAAGAAACAAGAACATAAAAGTAAATAAAGAACAGATATACAAGGACGAAGCTCAGGAAGGTTATGCACAATTGTATTCAAGTTATCTCAAATAATAACCAAATTTCATACTTAATAAATATATATATGCATATAAAAAGAAAAAATAATATTCCCAGAAAGTTGAAAAAAGAGAGTTCGAGTAACCTTTTACATAGCTGATCACCGCTGCTAGAGCGCCAAAATATCAGCCGATAGTTTGAGTTGGCAAAGCATCTGAGGTATGAGGTACCTATCAAGCACAGAACAGTATGAACTTCATTTATTGCCTCCTCAAATGCAGCACTGCAAAGCAATATAGGAATGTCTCGCTAGAATGTCTTCTGTCTTTCAATTCCCAATCATATTTATATCTGTCATTCCATCTGTTCCACATTTTCGTGCCGTGCAATTGGTGCTATCCACTTATGGAGCATCTGACCACCTCACAATACTTCCCTTTTACCCTCCCTTGCTGTGATTTAGGACCAGAACCATTTTCCTTTTTTTTTATTTCAGTTTATTAACAGTGTCTGTTATTTACATGGTTTAAGAAACATTCGAATTTTGAAAACCCATCCCCTTGAGCCAGGACAAACCTCAAATGGTAGATTCATAGGCTTTGCAAGTCTCATGTTTCTACGATGTTTCCAATTCTCAAGGGAATGAAGAATTCCAAACATGCAATTACATGGAAATATAAAATTAGTTGCAACAACAAATCAAGTTCCAAATAATGTATTTTCTATGGTGAAGTATCAAACTTCAATAACTTAATTATATTGCTAAAACATTACAAGGTTCAAAGAACATTGTACAACAAAAACTTCAAGTAATAGCCGAGTCAAGAAATAAAACAACACGCCTAGTGCAATTGACACCGGAAGAGCTGGCAAAGCTTTCTGATAAAACGCCAATAGCATCAGAGTAACTCCCAGACCTGCTATAATAGCAAGATAACATGCATATACAGTCATAAAGTCATACATGGCTGCTCTCCCAACTAAGACGCTGTAAAAGATAAAGTCGCCCAGCCCCAGTTTGATAGCACCAGTTGACCCCAACCCAATACCTTCTAGCAGCAAATTCTCCCTGGATGCAGAGTTTTCCTGTCCGTGCAACTGAACGCTCGTCCTACGATCAATTAACGGTGCAGAAAGCTCAGCCTCCCTTTCCAAAACTTGCCCTTGTTCAGCTCCAATCAATATTCTGTCATTGTGGTCACTACCAATTGAATTAACTGTGCCACGAGTCAAGTTAGAATCGACAACAGACTCAGAATCCAAACTGAGATTAGAATTAGTCCCAGAATTCAAATTCTCATCAGAACCATTTCCAACACTGCTCCTTTCTCTCCATACCCTCCTTCGAACCACACCATCCCTTGAGCCTGAATCATGATTAGTCACGGGCCGAGCTTCATAAACTAACGCAGGGATATCTTCATCCCTAGAGATTGCAAGCTCTACCAGGATCCTTAATGGACCAACAGGCAATAAAACAGCAGCAAGATCATACAATGCCAAGGCAACCAATAGTACCCAAGTAGTCCATTCAGGCAAAAGAGTAAACCAATAAGCAACTAAAACCCCAATAACAACCAAATACCCTTGTGTCACAAATATAGCCATTTTTGACATGAACACAGCCAATACACCCACAAAAGCAAAATTGAACAAAATCACAAAAAAAGTGATAGAATCAATGGGAATATTAAAATCCCCGATTAAAAACAAAGCAATCTCACCACCCATAAATCCCAGAACTAAAAAGGAAGAGAAACCCATGTAGAGTTTCAAGAAACGAGTGCATCTGAGATAAAAGAGAATCACCAAAACAAAAGTAACAATAGTGATTATAGCCACAAAGATAAGGGAGTTGATAAGGGCACCTTTGAATTTGTCCCAAAAGGAGTCAGATGTTGTCTCATTGTAAGCTATGGTAGCTATGGTGTTAATTGATGAAGCTGAAGAGGAGTCGTCCGTATTGAGAATTGAAACCAGAACCACCACCATGAACATGCAGATTGAGACTGGTGTTATGATTCTGACTAGTTCTTCACCTAAAGAATCAAGAACACTTTTGGGTCTTCGGTTTTGAGCCATTGAATTTGAATTTGAAATTCTTTTAATCAAGTTCGGGTTTAGAGGTTTGTGATTTGATTTGAATTGGGATTTTTTCAATTTTGAAGGGTAGAGCTCGAATTTTATTAGGTCATTTTGGTTCTTTGGGTGGGGAGTTTCCACATGATAGTGATCTTGGAGGAGAGCTATCGGCCGTTCATATTTTTGATGTACCTACGCAAGACTGTTTGGATGGATTTTTATTTATTTATTTTTTGTTCACAAGCAGAGGGTCCCTTTCTTGTTCCACAAATAGTCCTCCAATAGCCATTTGTCCGTGTTTGGCCTGCGAATCAAATAATTTTTTTAATAAAAAAAATAAATATGTAAATTTCTTTGATATATTTTTTATAACAAATGAAATAAAAAGTTTAAATATAAAATTAAAAATTAAAATATTCAATTGAAAAAAAAACTCTAGTTAACCAGAATTAATCTATAAAATAAACAATTCAAGTTATATATCTCATTCAATTTAATATATTTTTATTTATAAAATTATTTTTCATTTAACTATATAAAAAAATAAATTCATAAGACTTTTTTTATATCAAATAATAATTAAAAAAAAGAGGCAATATGTGGGAATGAAATAAAAAACTAACCCTAACTTTTTAAAAGTTTTATAAAAATCTTAATGTGTTTTTTCAAGCCAAATAAAAAAAAATTGAAAAACAAACAAATGTGGGAATGAAATAAAAAACTAACCCTAACTTTTTAAAAGTTTTATAAAAATTTTGATGTTTTTTTTTCAAGTCAAATAAAAAAAAACATTGAAAGACAAACAACAATGAAATGATATGTTTATTTTTAAAGGGTTAAAAACATATTAAATTAATTAAAAAGAAAAAGACTAGGTGCCATATACCTGCCCATAAAAGATCAAGCCCGCACAGCAGGCCCATGAAATAAACAAACAAAGCGTTATCCTAAAAAGTTGGATGGTAGGTTTTTTTTGTTGCTTTTAAATGCAATTAAATTATTTTATTCTGCTACAAAAAAGTGAGAAGACTGATTTAACTATAATGAGTTTGATAATACTAATTTAATCTTATAAAAAATCATTTTGCCCACGATGTTCACTCCATTGACTTTTACTGAAGAAAAAATACCATTTACATTGTTTGTAGCAATTCACGTTACAATGAATCTTGGTCCAGGGTACAACATTATTGCCTCTTTATATATATATATATATATAATGTTTGTAGCAATTCACGTTACATAAAAGGTCAAGATGTTTTTTTATTTGACATGACTATTGTTGTTGTTTTTTTTTTTTTGTTTTAAAAATATTTTAAAAAAATTTAATTTTTTTATTTTTTTATTTTAAATTAATATTTTTTTTGATATTTTGATGCGTTGATGTTAAAAATAATTTTTTAAAAAAATATTTTAATATATTTCCAAATAAAAAATATTTTAAAAAACAATTATAATTACACTCTCAAACATAACATTCTAGAAACCATAATTATTTACATGATAATGAAAAGATGAATGACGAATACATTGCAAATCCCTATCACTAAAATATTTTGCATGTCTTAGATTTTCAATTCAATTTGCTATGAAATTCATGACTGGTCTATCTGATTTTTTCTTGGTTACATTTGTTGCTTCTATAGTTTTAGTTTGATCATTGTTGTTCTTATTGTATTTACAATTCATCATCATATTTACTCTTCTACTTTGAGCTTTTTGCTAGATAGGTCCTATCTATATCTTCCTTAGAATCTTTATATTTAACATCATTTTAAAAAAAATATAAAGATTCTTATAACAAAAAGAAATGTTTTCTTTCTTAACAAAAAGAAATTATTTCTAAATTAAAGACAAAATAGTTTAGATTGATAATTCAATCCATTTCTACAAGTATTTTAAACTAAATACTACATTTTATTCCAAACATTCCAATTGTAACATGTTATCAATGGAATTCAAATTTATTTATGAACTAAATTTAATTTTCCGAACAAGGAATAAAAACGAGGTGCATTCGGATCTCATCAATTTTTATATGACGAGATTAACAATGCTATTTTATGCAATAACTTGGATGCACTGTTGTCGTCACCACCATCCTTAGAGGGAGAAGTCCATTCCTGAAAATTATGGAGGCTGCCTGTGAAGTCTGTAAAGAGTCCATCAACTCGGATATTGTTTAACCAATAATCATATTCCTCATATGGGTCTTGGTGGAAGTCGAAGTGTAAGAATTGGTTCTCATTTCTGTAAGTGTAAGGGTGCACCTGAGTTCAAATCAAGAACACCGGTGAATGATTATGATTACGAGTATATGGAAGGAAAAAAAGCAGCTCAATATCATTGTCAGGGAAACAGTAAAACTGAAATGAACCAATGCACTTGATTTTGCTGTTGTGAATAATGAAGTTTGGCCATGCAAGCAAGTTATTTAAATCATGATGCTAGTAAAGTATAAAATATATAAAATGACGGCAGAAAATCAAATTGTATCCGTTACTCTGTTCTGTTGCAGCATTTGTTGTTGGCCATGTGTTTAAGTTGTGTTCTCATCCTAGATGTCTTCATTTGAATAAACTTTACAAACTGTGTTAGAAATTGCGGCTGGTCTAAGTGCAAGGCATGTTGCTTTCCAGTTTAAAAACTCTATCACCATATGGCCTACTTAATTTATCTTAGAAATTCCTTGCAATTATCGATGCACATTTTTATATCACCATATCATCGCTACATGAAGATAAGAACAGAGGCGAGGTTTACCTGTAGATCATGGGAATGTGCTCTAGCAACAAGATTTGAGGGTATTTGCAAATAATTTTTCCCCACAGGAACTATCGTATCCTTCCAAGGTCCAATACCCACCACATAGTCCTTGATGTAGTCTAGATAAGCATCGGAAGTGATTTCCCAATATGACTGCAGATTGTCAATAGCATCATTTTGCATTAGAACTTGAAAACTCGAAGTGTTTAAAATGAAAATTGAAATCATATTGCATCGATCAGACAATTGAGATCATTGCATATAACAGGTCCGGTTTTTCACCACAAATGAATCCAGTCTAGTACATCCTTCCTGTGGAATTAAAGGATCAGGTGATAAAAATATATAAATTTCATGGAAACAATATACAATCACATGTGAATGTTCCTGTTACATATATAAATTACAGTGTTTGTCAACATCCTTATGAATGAACCCCCATGGGGTAGAGTAATTCATATGATTCCACCCTAATGGCAATCTGTTGAAAACAACCAAGGTCCAAAAGTTCTAGTATTTTAGAAAACTTTTCTACAGGTATTCAATACAATAAATTATACTGTACGCAAAATGGTAACAGAATTAACTACGAAATTAGGGGGAGTTTGCACTAGAGGAAACACAAACCTGATTAGTGTCTTGAGTTGGAATGGTAACATTATCAATCAGGAAGATTTTGGGCGAGTCTGTCAGATTTGATATATATACAAGTGAAGTTGGAGCGAAAGACTGGATAAACAATGGCTGTTTCAGCCAATTTTCAGACATATATGAACCCTTGTATCCGTACTTCTTAAGTATCCCCACAAACTTGTCCTCAAATTTCTTACCATCAGGCCATTTCACCTGTTGTATTGTTAAGAAATTAGACAATGTGCATGATACTCTAAAATAAGTATATCACAACATATGATACTATCAAACGTCAACACACCCCACATCCCATGACAAAAAAATTCTCACATAGTTGATGTCTCCACATGTTTTTCTAGTGTGGATTCATGCATCAGATATGATGCTGGCACAAAAAAAAAAAAAAAAAAAAAAAAAACCTGTATGGGAGATGAGTGGCATCATAGGAATAGGAAAATAGCGTGATTCTAATTAATCTTAAATGCAATCATATAATTCTTATCTATTAGGCTGATATAGTGAGAAATTTCTTACATGCTGGTTTATGAGAATCGGATTCTTAATCTCTGGATATATTCCAACAACTCTTGGTGCATCCAGTGCAATTGATATGAATTCTTCGAAAGTGATAATAGGAAACATTCCTGAGGAACATACAACAAGAGAATGCAGTGAGTTATCTATGGTTATGTCATGTCCTAAGGGTAACACATTTCTGTAACTTTCATTGACAGAGCACACAATGTGACTTAACATAAATTTAAAATATAGCCTGTTACATGTTGCAGATTACTTCCAATAACATAAGCAAAGATCATTAAATTGTTGAGAGGTATGATATGAATTCATTACAGGTTTGGTTCCTCATTCCCTGAGGAACCGTGACATGGTTTAAGAACTGTAACAAACTAACCATTATATTGTTGATCCCGGAAACTATACCTCTGCTTCACACGTAACAACTTCAGTTCTGTCAAAGTGAAATCAACTGCAAGTAATTGCAATAACTTCAGTTTTTTTCCCAATTAAATCCCATCTAAAAACAAGTTGGTAGAGAATTCAACAAGACAGGGAATAAAAGATAACACTTGGGCAAACTTGCTGATTTAATTTCTGCTGGGTGCTGATGCATAAGCTAACACAGTAACAACATATAACCAAAGGCAGAATGGATAAGAGTTACCGGTGAAGAAGCCAGTGGTGTTGACCCCTTGAACGTCATAGGTTCTTTTACGATTTGCAAACTCCTTATGATCTGCAATGTCAGTTGTGTCATCAAGGGTAACATCATGGAAGCATATAAGAACCCCATCTTTGGAGGACAGGATATCGGTTTCTATGAAATCAGCTCCCTCTTCAATGGCTCTCTGTAGAAACAAGTCATAATAAGGAACATAAGCTGGGAAAAACATGCTCGTCAAGCAAAACAAGCAAAAGTTTGGTAAATAAGTGCATCACAGCAAATGATTCATATAATATGGTTGTGCATAAACAACCTTTTTTTTTGTGGCTGAATGAGGCATGCCAAATCAATGCACATAACTGAATGCTTATTAATCTTGAGACAATAGATTTATTCCCAGGTCTCGACATGAAAATAAGTAGGTTCAAAAAAATCGAACGTATGAAAGTAGAAAGTAGATTAACTTGCACGCCTATACACACCATGTATGCAGCAGAAGTTTCTTCAGGAATCTCTCCATTTGATCCTCGATGAGCAATATTATACGGTCGCGAAGTCTGTATAGGCAGTCTATTACCATGGCTTACTTTACTAGGGAGAGGATAGATAGGCCTCGCAGCACATGCAACTACGAGTGATAGAAATAAGATTGGAGCAAAGCCAAAACCAAAGCCCGAGCCTGCCATTTTATTTGTTACAAAATAAACAATTTATGAATTATATCCATGCAAATAAATGATAATTACATACATAAAGCATCAATGAACAATCAGTTCCTGGGTCCCATTAACCAATGAACAAATCTACATCGATCAGTTGGTGTTACTACTCTCAAAACCAAGATCAAGATCCTCGCTCATCATATGCTGCTTCATTTAAGAAACCGAAACCAACCAATATATGAAAAAACAAAACAAACAAACTGAAAAAAGATAACCCAGAAATGAATTGGAGATATAGTCTTGAAACTTACAAGTTGAAGGCATGTTTTTGGCCTCAGCTTCCTTCCAGTCAACTCCTCTCTCCCTCTTTCTTCGCCAATAAAGACACTGTGATTTGATCTGTTCTTTATAACCACAAATAAAAAACACTCGTGTTATTCTTTATAACCACAAATAAAAAACACACGTAACACGAGTGTTTGATTTCGTGGTTAAGTTTATGATTGAAGTTGGGTATAATTTAATTATGATCCAATACACAAACTTCAATTTCAATCACAAAAACAAGCACACTCAGGCATTGCGTTGTGTTTTTTCATGCTATGGGTCCTCGTCCTCTCTTCTTAGGAAGTCAAAATTACGATTCTGGTGATTTTGCCAGATCGATGCCGTGGATCTATACTGGAACCAAGAATATTCCTCGTAGAATTAGGATAAACGATTGACTTCGTGATAAGGGAAGATTTTTTTCGTTTCCGGACACCTACGCAATTCCTTTTAAAAAAGGAAAACAAAAAAAACTCTAATTCTACAAGTTCAAGGGTAGGGGTTTAGATTTCATACCTAATTCAGGAAATATGCTAATCTCTTTTATGGAATATTGATACCATTTTCCTAATTAAATAGTTACTTTTTATTACTTCACTTATAACATTGATTACATTTGATATAATTTCATTATCTATATTTTTTTTAATAAAAATTTAGTCTATTTATTCTAACAATAACATGAAGTAATTTACAGTTTTACAATATGTGTGTGTGTAAATTTAATAATATCACATGTGATAAATATTTATAAAAAAATAAATATATATCAATTTTAAAATAAAACGTGAAAATAAAATCTAAAATAAAAATTGGACTTGAGAAAAAAAATGATTTTATATGTTGATGAATAAAGCGTTTGAGAGTGTTGTTACGTTTGTTTTTTAAAGTGTTTTTGCTTATAAATATATTAAAATAATATATATATATTTTTTAAAAAAATTATTTTTAATATCATTATATTAAAATTATCTAAAAACACTAAAAAAATATATTAATTTAAAATAAAAAAAATTAAAAAATAAATTTTTTTTTAAAATATTTATAAAATCTAATAACAAACAATATCGAAGTAAAATTGAAAGGTAGATAGGGAGATAAAGAAGTTTACTTTCCTATAAAGTAATGTAAATGAAATTACTATTTTACCAACTAAATGTCTTTTTCTGTCATTTTCCGTCAAAGAAATAAGATGGAGACTGGTTATCAAGTTATACAAGGTCCGTGCTTGCCCTCTACCATAAAATTGAAAAACATTGATAGAATATTTCTTTGGAGTTTAGGAAAAAATCATGATGGTATTTTAATTGCTGACTGAGACCTTTAATAGGCGAGATGATTCTTGGGGATTGAATTTTCATCACATATTGATATAATTTTTTAATGGAATGTCATAAATTATTTACGTAAAAAAAATTATATTTTATCATTAATTTTTTTTATCAATAATCCTATTAGAGATTAACTTTAGATGGAGTTTTTAGTTTTTGAGCCTGTTTAAGAGTTTGGTAATAGTTGTTTTTTAAAGTGTTTTTTATTTAGAAATATATCAAAATAATATATTTTTTTAAAAAAAAAATTGATATCAACACATTAAAATGATCTAAAAAACAAAACAAAAATTAATTTGAAGAAAAAAAAATTTTAATTTTTTTTTAAAAATACTTTTAAAATACAAAAATAAACAGGACTTTCTATTCCGCCGCAAATTCTTAAATCTTATATAACTTTTTGATAAAATAAATGTGAAATTGCCTATGAAGGCGTTTTCACTGTTTTTCTATCTTGAAAACCATTGAAGCCTAAATCCATAGGCTATGGTCTTGCCAACTGCTCTCTTTACAATCACTAGAAGAGCAAAACAAATTCACAAGCAATGGCAATCATTCTATAGAAAACACAAAGAGAAAAACAATGTATCAACCTCAGAACAAGCCACACCTCGATCGGCTGAAACATAATGCTCTAAAAGTAAATCGTATTCAATTCTCTAATCTTCCAAGTTCTTTTGCTTGGGAATGGTATTTAAAGATGAATACATGGACAAGGTTAATAACGAAGCAAGATGCATTCTTGGCTTCTAGAAAAGTATTTTCTATCTCTATTATTTCTAAGAATTTTCATTTTCATATTCTTTTTATTTTCTATTATTTTCTTGAATTTTTTACATTTTTCAAAGACTTTATTTTTAGTCTTAATAAGTAAAAATAGATAAAACAAGAACAATCATCAATGAAAATTATAAAATATCTTTTTCCACAACTTGTTAATATGACATTTATTTTACATATATTATAATAAACTAATTCAAGTATTCAGAATTTTTTATTTTTTAAAAAAAGGTTTTTATTGTCGTTTTTGCTTGAATACATACTTCACATTTATTATTATTATTATTATTATTATTATTATTATTATTATTATCTTGCTCATATGAAATATAATCATGCTTACACATATATTTTAAATATCTAAAATTTAGATATTCTAATCTACCATGCCAAATAAATAAAAAAGTAGATTCAACCATATAAATATAAATAATATTGATTTCATCAATACTAAACTTAAACATATCATTACAAGAATAACATTTTCCTACAAACATCTCATTCTTAGTTGTAATAACCTTATCGGGTTCAAAAATAATTTTGAATTTTTTTTTGCTCAAAAGATTAGAAAATACAAGGTTTTTTTTTCTTCTAATCTCACGAACATGAAACATATTGACTAAGATAATTTTTGTCCAAAAAAAAAAATATAACTCAATAGTTCATTTTCCCAAAACTTTGGCAAAATTATGGTTCACCATCAAGGCCTTCTTCGATTCTTTATAAGTTTTGAACCATGTTGTGTTGTTGTAGGTATGATTTATTGAACCAGAATCCATCCATCAATCAGAAGTCTTCATAACACTAGTTGTCATTTTTAATTAAGTAATCATTAGAATTTAAATGTTTGAAACCATGACAATCAACTTCTTCACTTCGGCATTTTCAATCATATTCACTTTGAAAGAACCATTTTTTTTATTGAAAATTTTAAATATGCACTCTTTTATGTAGCGTTCTTTATTTCTATAATGGAAATAAACCTTATTCTTTTTGTTAATATTTTGTTTTTTCTTGAATTTATTTCATTTCTTTTACACTTTCATATTATTTTGAGTCATTGGCATACCAGTTTTAGGAACCAAATTTATTTTAGAATATATTACTTGCAATTCATATATACTAAATTGAACCTTAATTTGCAAGTGTGTTTGAAACTGTTTCAGGGTTATTTGTTGAATGCAACATTTTTTTTCTTTGTTCATTTCAAGATAGAAAAAGTTTTGATAAACAACTCCGCACTTAAAGTGAATTAAAACTTTAATATCCAAATCACAAAGTTTTGATATTAACATTTGAATTTTATGAACTTGATCCATGATTGGCTTGTTGTCAATAATCTCATATTTAAAAAAATTTAAAGCAAGAAAACGATCAAAACCTAATTTGTTTTTTACCTGTAGTCTTGAAGACTGCTTAAATTTCATATGGCGATTTTAATTTTAAAAAAGATGTCATAAAGTTGACTAATCAGAGCATTCAAAGTAAACCCTCAACAAAACACTTCATCTTCCTCATGTTTCAATCTAAACAATCTTCCTCATTTTTTAGTCTTTTAGTCTTAACAACAACAAATTCATCTTCTTGTGGTTCAAATAATTCAGACAGATTTGAGTCAAGAATGTAACAAATCTTTAGTGAAGTAAGTAGAAACACCATCTTGTCCATTCACTTTGTGTAATTCATATCATCAAAACAATCCAATTGAATTTATATTTATCTCCATCAAATTAAACACCTTAAGATTGTTGAAAAATTTATTTACAAATGAAAACAAATAAAAACAAATAAAGAGTTAGCTTCAAGATATGAAAACACTTATCTTTAAAATATTTATTTATCTCATACAAAAACAACATTTTTAAAATACAATTAAGCCCTCTAAATCTATAAAAAAAATAGGAAGAGAAAACAAAGGAAAAATAATCACATTTGTTTTATATATTATACATCTAATCTTTGTATAGCTTGAAACATTATAATGAAACATTTTACACTTATAAAAATATCAAATGTGTTAAATAAACCTATAAAAAAATTTAGTTAGATGAACGAAAATAATTATTGTTGGATGGCCAATTTTATTTTATTTTATTTTTTCCGGAAATCTTGTAAATAAAAAGAGAGCACACGTAGCCAACCCCCATTCAGTTTGCCACTTTCCTAGTTAATGAAAATAACTATTCAGCTTAAAAGACAAAATAATAATAAAAAATTTAAAACCTAGAAATAACTTTTCTTATTCCATGTATCTATTTTGAAAAAAAAAATGAAAAATAAAATATTCGAAGTTAAACTCAGATTTTTAATTCTCTCTCATTTTCTCTCTCGTGCTTATATTTCTCAGCTCATACAGAATACGTATTGATAATCAGGAGTTAAGTGCAAAATCATCGAGGTTATTTGGTCAGCAATTTCAAAATCTTCCAAAGCTCCATATACCTTATTATAACAAGTTATTAGTATGCATTAAGAACACAAGTACTAGCAAAACAAGTCATTTAAGTTAATTAACAGCAGAAACTAGCAGGAATCAATGAGATTGGCAAGTTGTGCAAACAAAGACAAGTCATCTAGAATATATGTTTATTTTCCAGAGGAGATTGAAGAAACAGGTCCATATTCCAAAGTAAGAACACTAAACTACGGAAAATCTGAAAGTATTGCAAGAAAATCTGCCATTCACAGTATCCAAAGAGAGCCATCCAACCTCATGAGCTCACAGTACTAATTTAGCCAGAAATAAGAGACTGCAGTATAG
Organism: Populus alba x Populus glandulosa; assembly: GCA_033617975.1. NCBI lineage: Eukaryota > Viridiplantae > Streptophyta > Magnoliopsida > Malpighiales > Salicaceae > Populus > Populus alba x Populus glandulosa. The sequence goes on from CM066157.1 coordinate 6,808,294, forward strand.
CAGCCCTTCATCAATCCTCATATTGCCATAAGATCACCATAATTCCGCATCAGAAAAATAGATCCAGCAAACAGTCCAACAGCTCGAAGCAGTTTCTGCAACAAGAAAAAAGGAGTTCCTTACTAGACAACAAATGAAATCAGCTACTAGTCGTGCTCATGGAAATTGAACAAACTGTGAAGAAGAATAAAAGATGTGTAACATCAGCAGACAAAAGTTCTAAGAAAATAATGCTAGTGAAGCTAAAGTCTTTACTAGCAAAATCCTTACCAGTTGATGGAGCAAATGGTAACAGGAGCTGCATTATTCATCTAACTAAACAGCGAGAAAGTCAGGCATTTGCTAATTTCCACTATTGATTTTAGTCGATGCCTTGGCTAAGATTCAGCATTAGCAGTGCTAAAAAATTCTAAAAATAAAAATAGCACTTTGAATACCGTTGAGATTCTCTTAGCAAGGATCTGCAACCAGGCTGTGCTTAAACATCTCTTTTAGTTACTTTAGGCAAAAAGACAAGAGCATTCCCCCATGCTTTTCCAAATGGCACAGAGGAGATCTCGCTCTTAAAAACAGCGAGCTTTTTGCATCAAAACCAAAACAAATCCATTTCTTTTAACTAAACCAAAGGCCTTAAACTTCATTCAACTAAATACAGAAAGCATTTTCTAAGGTCTTAAATTCCAGTCAACTGGACATAGGAGGCATTTACAGAAAAACCAAAACAAGGCCATCAACTTCAATCACTCAGGAAAGGAAGAGTCGCAAGGCTCCAGTACCAAGTAACCTATATGGTTTTCACTTGTTCATCTAAAAACCAGTGTTACAAACAGAGCTACTTCGTCAAGCACAAATTCATCAGAGTTTGTTTCTCCTAATGTTGGCTGTTCCTGCGGGTTGCTGTCATCCATTAGAGTTGTTTTTGTCTCTCTGTTAATACATTATGTTCTTCTACCTCTATGTAATTATAACTTCGACTCACAAGTAAACTAGAACAAGTCAAGACAAATTTGGGACCTCTGGGAGTACTTAATAAAGGAATCATAGTACAATTTAAGGACCCAAATCTTAAACTAAATATAGTGAGACAGCATCACAGACTGTTATAATCGAATCTATCTTTCTAGCTCCTCAGAACTTGAGGTAAAGGAGATTAAGTTCTAACATAAGTCCTCCCATAGCATCTCTCTAAATAACAAAATTTGATGCTTCAATTCAATTCACATTCCAAATCAACAAAAAGTTGATTAAAGGGAAGCAAGAACCAAGTCAAAGAATAAATTAGTAAATTTGCGTGTGTTTTAGAGAGAGAGAGAGAGAGAGAGAGAAGTACCATGTTGAGGGCCCATTTTTCCTCATCGTGAACTTGAGAGTGCCAGAAAGCTTTTATCTTGTCAGTAGAAACTGATGAATCTGCCATTGGTGAACTTGTAAGATTGAGAGAGAGTTGTTTAGGGTTTTAGATTTTAGAGAGGCAGAAGAAAACAGGGTTTTTTCCACCGAAATTAGGGTTTTTATTTGATGCGGTGTCATTTAAAATTACAAAGGAAGCCTTGCCTGCCTGCCTCTTGTGGCTTTAATATGCAGGGGCAAACATGTACGAAGATTTCTTTCTTGTTTTCCTTGCAAATTAGTATACTGTTGAGCTATTTAAATTACAATTAACTAGCTTAAATTTAAGATTTTTGTAAGAAATTAAATTAAACTATTTCAAAAAGTCTTTTTTCATTGATAAAAAGTTTTTTTTTTTAATTAATAGAAATAATTTAAACATTACATATGATTTTTTTAATTATTAATTATGGCTTGCCCCCTCAGGATGTGAGTGGGCTGGGCTCATTTAATTTTGGGAGGAAAAATAAGCAACCAATCAATAATATTTAGATGAAAAAAGTAGCCAAGCATATACTGCCAGCTGGACACCCCGAGTGACAAAAACCCAATCCATCGTCTCTCCTTTGTCTATCATTCATTCCATTCAGAGCTTTTCCAAAATCCAGAAGATGGAGGCCACGGCATTGTGTGGCAGCGGAGGACTTCCATTCAGGATGAAAGCAGCTATATCGCATACTAAACCTCTTCTAATCAAATCCATGGCCTCCCAGAAGCCGTCGCCATCAGCTGCCAAGACTGTTAGCTCTAGAAAGGTCAGTTCTTCTCTGCTCTACCTCTCATCATCATCTTGCTATCAACTCTAATTCGTAGCAGCCATCATTTTCTTATTCTGCTACTGCTCTGTGACAATTAATACCAAGCCAGAGCTCAAATGTCTTCCCCCTTGGCGAGCAAGGCCCTAGAAGCCGCCCACTCGCAACCTCACCTCCGATTAAGCTACTGACAAGGGTGGAGCAACTTAAATTACTAACCAAAGCTGAGAAAGCAGGCTTACTTTCAGCGGCGGAGAAGTTTGGCCTCTCCTTGTCAACAATAGAGAAACTAGGGCTACTCTCGAAGGCAGAAGAATTGGGAGTCCTCTCAGCAGCCACAGACCCGGGAACCCCAGGGGCTCTGTTAAGCCTTAGCCTGGCACTGTTGCTTTTAGGACCCTCTTGTGCCTATCTTGTGCCCGAGGATTACCCTTGGGAGGTTGCTCTGCAGGTTGCAGTTGTTCTGCTTTGCGTAGCTGGTGGATCTGCAGCCTTTGCAGCTTCAAATTTTGTATCCAACTTGCAGAAATCAAATTGATTTTCATTTGTCAAATTTATATACCAGTTCAGATAATTTATCACTACTGCTAGCAGTCCATCTATGATGCTTTGATGCCGCTAAAAACCAACATCAGCGTTCAAAATGAGAGACAAGCTCTGTGATAGTGTGTGTGGAAATCACTCAATACGATTAACGATATCAATTTCCCTTCCACATAAGCTGAGAACAGTTTCTTTTAATAAAAGAAAAGGACGGAGCGAGGGAGCTAAGAAATCATCACAACGTTAATCGATGATTGCAGCCACACCATTTCAATCTCATGTAAGCTTTTATGAAATGTCCCCCGAGCAAGGGGGGCATGAAAAAAAAACAAAAGATTCAGTAATGTTCTTACGAGCAGTTGCAAATATAAAAATACACTAAAAAATAAAACCAAAACAAAATCTATTGTCATCATGCCCCTCATTTGTACTGTCAAAAAAATCATCTGTCAACTTTCCTTCCCTGTGCTCATGTAGAAAATGAAGTGCTTTTTGTCCCACCTTGACGCCCTCCCCTTCTGCTTCCACTCTGATTACCTTGCTGATGATCCTCTCCAGCATATCCAGTTGAACCCCTAGGCCGCCCTGAAAACTCACCCTGGTTTTTGAATTCATTCCTGCCATGTCCCCGGCCACCAAAAAAGTTCCCACGGCTCTTAAAACTGTCACTCCGAAACCCACTTCTTCCTGAAGAATACCTCCCCCTCCCACTACTGCTTCCAACTGCAAGCACCAGCAAAATTTTACAATTTTATTTATGCCTGCAGGTGTCGATAGAAGTTAAAAATGAAAAAAACACAAGGCAAATACACAACTGAACTGACAGCTCTCTTTTCCTTTCCCAAACTAAAGAGAGGGAGACTCCTATCCAGGTTCCATAACCTTCCTTTTACTAGCATATCAAAGTTCATTAGCTCATGCTACTCCCTCAAGGCATGGTTCTTTACCTCCACCACCTGCTAAGGGGTGGTATAGATCCTTGCTGCTCTCAAGGCATATCTGGAGATGCCTGTCTTTTATTTTGTATTTGGTTACAATAATGGTCTCCTACAGTAGCTTGAAGCTTGTGGTGACCAGACTCAAAAACTAAACAAAAGTAAATCAGAGGGGAGATCCTTTGATTTGCAAAAAACTTCAACAAAAACTTCTCTTCACTTTAAATTGTTCATCTATGCTACCTTCTCCTAACTAATAATATGATTTTCCAGAGACCTTAGTGACGTGGGCTTGGCACAATGAACTTAGAGAGTGTTTGAAAGTATGATAATAGTTGCTTTTCAAAGTGCTTTTCACTCAAAAATACATCAAATTTTTTTATTTTATTTTAATACGGTCATTGCCCTTCTTAAAACCCACCAAATTAAGCAATACTGGTTTTTACATCTTCCCTAAGATTAAATGTCCATTAATGATCAATAATGGCCTCTATTATAATATCCATTTCCATGGTCTTCTACACAGTGGCATGGCTTTTATTCCCAAAACATACCAAAGTAATGGCTTCTTTGCATGCATTTGCATCTTAACTAACATTTTGAATTTTCATGCTTGTTAATCCAAATTATTATGATAGAAGGTAGTCATTTTCCAACGATATATAAAAACTTGAAGAGGTCATTACTTGTAATACTTGTCACAAAGTCAAATTATTCACCGAGAAGTTGTACCATGCAATTCTGAATTAAGAATAAAATAGTTAAGATTGTTAATTCTATTCAATTCCATAGTATTTTATTCTAAGCACAGGAATTATAACAGGTTATCAATTGAATTCAAATCGCATGTGGAATTGAATTCAATTTCATATGTGATTTGATTCCAAACAGGATGTAATTGTTTTGCGCCTCTCATGAAGGTGGCATGTGCCAAGCAAAGGCTTTATAAAGAAGCGTCTGTAGCCTTTGCACATCCTCTTCTGGAATCTTATAGCCCACAATGGGCTTCGTTTTGAGGTAAAAAAGTGTCTGCAAAATTGTTAGATCGTCTGTCTCTAGAAAAACTATGATGCAACAACCTAGGGATTTAGCTTTGACTTTAGGCAAATATTTAAGCAAGGAACAACCGAAGAAAATATTCAAACCCCAAGAGTTAATTCTGTGGGATGAGGATTCTTTTGGGAGTTGGTTAAAGGTTTTCCAGGTTGTTATTAGTCTCCGCAAAGGTGGCCTTCCATTTAGTAGTCATGCTATTCTGTATTTTATAGATTGCTGGAAGTTTCAGCAGGACATACATTTTTTATTAGTCTTTAAACAATTGACTTGTTTAGGTTTCTTGTTTAGGAATTCTTATATATTTCTCGGTTAAAAGTCCCAAGTTCATTAGAGCAAGAATAAAGTCCAAGCACCGTTTATTTAATATGTTTGTAGTAGTCTTTCAATTTCAATGAGAGAATTTATTAGGAATAAAGTGCTTAACATTTTGAGTGGGATTCTTTCATTAAGGAGTGATTCCTTGATTTTACTAGTGTTAGGCTAGTAGTTTTCTATTTTGTTTTTACATTAATTTATCATATTCTACATATATTTTCAATTTCTAAATCCCCAAAACACAATATTCTACATCCTGGTCCTGAAACCAACCATCTAAAACTTGTCTTTAATAGGACCGAACCATGAACTTCTAGTCTTTTGGACCATTTGAACCCTAGCTAGTTTCCATCTAGGCCTGGATGTAGGTTTTAGCCCTCTTTAAATGCAATCCTATCTGTGATGGTTGGTAAGGATGACAATTTTACCCGAACCCAATAGATACCCACTCTACCCGATCTGAATAGGTAGGAGTTTTTTTTACCCAATCAGGTTTCGAGTTGGGTAAATCCTGAAGGAAAAATTCAGGTTTCGGGTCAGGTTCAGATATTGCTCTACCTACCCGGACCCAACCTGAAATACATTAATAACCTTGAGGTTTGATGAAATTACACTTATACCCAGCTATGTATATATTAATAGAAAATTACGGTTTTTCACTTCTCCTTTCAGCTTCCAGCCGTCTCTTCACTTCCTCTCACTCTCTTCTCCATCCAGTGGCGGCAACAGCGGATCTAGCAGCAGTGGCAGCCTAGTTGTGGCCCTCTATGGAATTGTTTGTTTTTCAACTGATTTCTATGTGTTTTAATATACTGTTGATCTCAAAATTTGTTTTGTAAAAGGGACCAAGCCTTTGATCTCTTTTGATTTGACATTCCTTTGATTTGTTGCAAGAAAAAGAAAGGTCATCATCGTCTCCTTTGCTTAGCAATCTCACAAGGAATGTTTCAAGTTTAGATAAGTTTAATTGTTGCTGGAAAATAAGGTTGAAGATACTGGTTTTCATGTCTTTTCAATTTCTCAGCAGCTAGGCAAAAAGATTTGATTCATTTTTTTTACTCAGCTAAACATGCCCAGCAACCATGAAAGAAAGAGATGCAAAAAATCATTATTTTCTCGGGTATGGATAGCCAAAACCCAGTTGGTTTTGGGTTTGGATATCAAAAATACATACCCATCAGGTTTCGAGTTGGGCATGGATAGTAATTTTGGGCTGGGGTTAGGGTTCGGGTTCAAGTATGTATAGTTTCAAACCCAACCCATAGATACCCATTGCCATCCCCAGTGGTTGGGATTCAAATCACAGCACCAATTCAAGGACATATATAGCTTACCTCGGGTATTTGTTCTCTTTTCCTCGACAATAGCTTGATGATCCCCGATATTGATAGGTGAAGCCTGGAATTTGTTTTAGCAATTGTTAAATTAGTATAAGAGACAAGATACTTGGCATAAGCTTGCACAGTTGGAAAAAGGAGTGAAAGCACTAAACATGTCATTGACACTCGTAGCTCAAATCAATATCACCTTTTAAGAGATAAGAGAAAAGTTAAAATATTATTAAGACTGAGAACAGCTGCTTGTGGCTGTGTGCAAGCATGCAAGTGTGTGTGTGTGTGTGTAGAGAGAGAGAGTTCTGCTCAAGATCAGAAAAACTTGAGTGACCTTTAGCTTTGTTTTTCTTTCATATACATGCAATGTTGGTCACGTAACAGGCACCTCAAGTGCATCTAAGTGAAGGCACCTCGGCTGAGAACCTACAAGCACAATGGCCCAAGGACCCACACCTTCATAAAAACACTCTGATCTCTTGATCCAATTAGTGGAAAAACCTAAGTGCCATCAATCAGTACAAAACATGTATAACCTTTCTCCAAATGTACAGGAACAGAGATTAAGAATTGAAGAGAGAAACAGGAACCAATTCAGGTATGTTGCTGGATGAGCTTAAATTACCATAGGATCATCATTTTTTTTGTACTTCATAATCCACATGGTAAATCAATACAAGAGAAAACTTACAAAAAAATGAAAAAGTAAGGTATTTATTATACATTACCTCGAGAGCACCCTGCATGGAACTCATAGTTTCAAATTCAACAAAGCCAAAACAGAATCCTTGCTGCAGATCATCAGGGATAACCATAAGCATTACACAAATAATTGTTTGGTTGGGATGGAATGCAAAAATGTCATGCAAACCAGACCTTACTACTCCTGACTTGAATGCCACCACGCTTGATTGGCCCAAAATGTTTAAATGCCTCTTCAAGCTGTCCAACCGTTGCGTCAAAAGGTAAATTTTTAACAAATATAGAGTGACCTTCAGCTGCAATAAAGCAAAGTAAACAATATACGATCAGGAAAATAGAACAAAAACCAACAGAACATCCACCAGACTACCACACGAAAGTCAGATATAAAAAATACTGATCCTGCTGCATCCAATATAGATAACATTATGAGGTAGGCTCCTCACCTAACCCATCAATAAAGGTACCTACCCTTCTAAAGTGGGGGATATTGCCATCAGGGTATCCACTTGGCAAAAGAGATTTAATCACTCCACACACCACAAGCATCTTTATTTTAGAATAATACATGTGGATTGATAATTAGAGAATATGTACATACCAAATTCGAGAAAAAATATCAAGGTATGACATTCTATCAACTCAAAAGGCAAACAATACCTTCTTCATGAACATCGCTAGTTTCACCAGCACTGCTACCAGCAGAAGCCAAAGCCTCTGGTGCAGCTGACTTTGCAGAGTTAGCTGACTGTTGTTCAATGCTTATTGGTGCAGCTCTCATTTTAGTCATAGAAACATGGACTGGATGAGGTGTGTTACCTTTCATCACTTTTAACTATACAAGATTAAAGTTAAAAAATTGTCAGAAGGGGTTAAAATAGTTCTAAAATGTACAATAAGATAATTATGAGCATCAACTCACAATTGAAGCATATGTTATCTTTGGAGCATCCTCCAAGGAAGCAGGAGCTGCATTAATAGTTGCAAGAATTTCATTCTGAGTTGAATCAGTTACAGGTTCAACCACCTCTACGTCAATCACTGAACCATCCTCCTTATCAGAATGATCACAAACTTCAGAACCATTATTTAGATCTTCCTCTTCAAAGGAAGTAGCAGGATCCACCGTAAGATGATCAGTAACCTGAGTGGGATCTGGAGAGATTTTTAATTGCAAGTTCAGTATTTGTATTCCTAATGAATATACCGAGGATAATGACAAATATAAAAAAGGGGAGAAAAAAAGAAAAGAAGTGAGAGCCAGAATATTATGCCAACCTGGTTCTACCACATCATCCCAACCTGGTTCTACCACGTCATCCCAACCTGATTCTGCTGTCAAGGCAGGTGGAGCATTTTCAACGATGCCATTAGCCAAAGCAGAAGTGTTTGGCATTGGTTCGTTCTCTCCAACAAACCTAAATACATCATTCAATACAAAGTACCCTTTTTCTTGAGGAGCAAGAAAGAATGTTTGTGTGAATTTCTTTTTCACGTCATCCTTTCCAGTTAAGCACCCAGTTACAAGAACAATCACTCCTTTCGCATGCGACTCTTGAGCATCTGCTGTTTTTATCTCAGCTGTGTAATCTTCATAATTCAATGAAAGGATCTTGTCATTGATTGCCTGCTCCAAGACAAAGAACAATAAAAACCGCCCATCAACCTATGCCAGACTATAATAAGAATTTAAGACTCTCATTCAAGCCAGTTATCAGTACAGAATATCCATGTTTCCTGAACAAATACGAGAGGCAAATCCCATAATGAATACCAGTTTGAAGAAAATTTTCTTGAAAATTTTATTCTGTGTGAGCTATATTGAGGACTAAATGCAAGTCAGAAAATGTGAATTGGCAAACCTTTGGAGTTGAAGTGATTGTGCTGATTCTGAAAGTGCGTCAATTACCATTAAGAAAAATACCCATACGTAATAGTGGGATGACAAGCTTTTCTACCTGAAGTTTTATTGCAGTAATTCTGAGCTATCTAAACTTGATCATAGAGATTCCCAAAGCAATATAAGCAGATTAGACAATGGTGCACAGAACAATTCATTTACATAAAAAGGGTAATGAAAATAGATCATTCAGCAAACTTTTTTATTCCCCTTTTTTAAATTATTAAAAAAAAATTGTCTCATCTAATGCCCTCATCAGCAATTATCACAGCGCATGTCCTAAATCACAGTAATTGAATGAGCTTGTTAGCCTCACATTTATTAACTAGAGAAAGCAAGCAATATGCTTTACTTGGTGAACAGATTAACAAAAATAGTACAATGCACATTTGCTGCAAGAGAAAAGTCACCATATTTCATCATATTAACACACGCAGTGCATTTGCACTGAAAGTCTCCATATAAACATACTTGCATGGTAGTAACTGTTGTCATAAAACCATCGGTATTTGGTCGGCTTAGCGAGCTTGAATCTTGATAAAATCTATGTACCAATTCTGGTGATTCGTGCAGAATGTGATAGTATTGCTCCACGAATGCATTGCCAATAACTTGAGCACTGGGACCAGAAGCAGGAGCTGTTTCCTGCGTTGCCATCTGCACATGAAATTCAATAAGCCAATTCAATGGAGGAAGCATACCAATGAAACCAATTGGATAAGCTAATAAGACAATGACTTTTATCCAAAAAAATAAAGGAACCAATATAGTTAAGCATAACCCTGGAGAGGGGGGAAATGTAAGAAAATAGACAAATGGGGCACTATCTAAACAAGCAGACAAAACCATCAACAAATATGTCCACACAGGATTCAAACCCATGAATAAGCAAAGAATTGACTAACTAAAATAGAATACTCAGCGAGCTGATCCAACCACACAAGACCAAACGCTCAACAGACAGGCATGCTAAAAGCTCGTCCTTGGCATGGTAAAGCTTATTGATGCCCAAATTCCGATTCAACAGCTTGTGAAAAGGGGTGGTCTTTGATGGGAATAAAAGAGAAACAATAATAGCAATACAGCAGTCAGAGCGAATGCAAAAGTAGCAGTAGCAATGACAAGAATGCCAAAGAATCAGCGACAAAGTCCACTCCAATACTAGTCAAATAGCATGGCAAGATCCAGAATTGAAAATCCGAAGCACAAAGCCCAATTTAACTTTAAACCCGAAAAGAAAAGGACAAAAAAGAGAGATGCAGACAGCGATGGAAAGGAGCAAAAAAGAGGGGGGAATTCAAGAAAGTGAAAATAAAATAGAGAAAAATACTCAAAGAAGATAAATAAGATTAAACAAGCATAAATAGATGGATCAACAAGAAATTACAGTACAAAGACGATAACAGATCAAAGGTACCTGATTGGATTGGATTCTGATTTGGGGCTTGGAGAAACAGCGAAAGAGATCTGTAACTAAAGAGCGAAGAGAAGATCAGAAAGGAAGCTAAGGAATCGCAAGAGATTTGTGGAGTGTTTGATAGTGTTGTTGGGAGCTTGAGATCATAAACAAAAACCTGTGAGTGATTATTTTTTTCAAGACAGTAATAAAAGTTAAATACTCCGAGCAAATTATAAATTAGTCTCTCTAATTTTATAAAATAATGAAATAGTCCCTTTATTTTCTTAAAATATTAGTAGTTAGCTCTTTTCATCTATTTATTTATTTATTTATTTTAGAAAATAAAAAAGAAAGAAAAATAACATGAAAAAATTGACAAAAAAGAAGATATTTTATAGAACAAAGTAATTAGACTGAGTTAACACTAATCAAATGACTAATTAATGATTATTTTCAAATTAAATGAATTAAATTCTTTTAATTCATTTTGTAAAACTAAAGAAATATTTTATAATTTATTCCGCTAAAGACTTTTGAATTGTTGTTGTGATAATTGCTTTATGCGTTTCCTTTTTTTAATATTTTATTAAAGATAATCTTTTTAATTTCAAAAATATTTTATTTTTTTTCATTTGAGTACTTTTATAAAAATTGGTTTGACAGTGATTAACATCTCTTTTACGTGGACAATTGATGTTGAGATTGGACATTTTTTATTTATTTATTTATTATTATTATTATTATTAATGTTCGTATCTAGATTTAAAATTATCAATATCTTGTTAGGCTCCTCGTTACAGTGATTTACAAAATTGGTTTATATATCAAATATATTTTTTTTCTATTTTAGTTGAGAGAATTAATTACATAATGTATAGTTTTTTTTTTAAATTTTTTATCCAAGTGTTTATATTCATTTATTTTCTATTAAAATGTTTGTATTGTCAAATTATGATTGATTTAGTATCTTTATTAGGATTTGTTTTCTCACTTATCCTCATTTTTTTTAATAGATTCTATTGTTTATGACAACATTAATAATTAACACAAAAACTAAATGAGCATGCATTTTTGTTGTGTTGGGGCCATTGCTTTTCTCTCAATTGCATAATGGATGGTATTGTTTGTGCAACAATTATTGGTCGACCTTGACATTTTTTTAGCCATGCTCTGGGTTTGTAGGAAGGTTTGTCCTATTTACCCTTTTTTTGTTATTTTTTTTAGCGGTGAGCAAAAAACCAAAAAAATAATTAAACCAGAAAAAAAAATAACAAAAAAAATCGAATCGTGGAAAAAGATCAATTAAAATTTTGAAAAAACCGACCGGTTCAGTTCGGTTTCGATTTATAAGTCTGAAACTAAAAAAACTAAACTGAACCCAAACAAAAAAAAACGAGCTAGACCGGAAAAAAACCGAGTCAAACCGCAAAAATCAAGCCAAACCGGTTTTTGTACTAAAAAACCTAACTGAACTGAACCGAAATCGGTTTCGATTCGGTTTTGGTTTTTTTAAAAAAAAATTCAGTTTTGTTACTTTTTTTTTTATAAAAACCAAACCAAACCAAAAATGACCACCCCTACTTTTTTGTTATGGTGCCATTTGTGGCATAATTATTAAATCCGGTCCGAGATTGACCTGGCCAAAGGGCCGAATCCCAGGTTTTATGGGTCAACCCGGGTTAACTCAGGTTAACACGGATCAACCCGGAAAAATATTAAAAAAAATTAAAATTTTAATATTTTATATGAAAAAATTCATGTAAATATAGGCTATAAATATTGTAAATAATGAAGTTTAAATAAATATTTTAAAAAGTTTTTTGTCCCATATTAAAAAGATATTATGTTAACCTTTTAGGTTGAAGTATTTAAACAAAAAAAAAATTATTCTGCATTGAAAAAACATAACTTTTTTCTTGGGAACATAGAGTATATATACTAATGGGTTTCAAATTCCACATTGAAAAAAGATAGATTTTTTTCTTGGGAATATAGTATATATACTAATAGGTTTTAAATCTCACATTGAAAAAACATAACTTTTTCTTGAGAACATAAAGTATATATACTAATGGGTTTCAAATTCCACATTAAAAAGACAATATGTTATTTTTTTAAGTTGAAGTATTTAAATCAAAAAAATTTTTATCCCACATTGAAAAAACATAACTTTTTCTTGGAAACATAGAGTATATATACCAATGGGTTTCAAATCCCATATTTAGAAAAAAAAAAAAAAAAACACTAGGTCTCGCCCGGATCATGGGTTGACCTGCCAGGTCGACCGGTTTGGCTGGGTGTTGCACCGGCTGGTCTTTTGGCAAACCTGGACTGGTCCAGCCCCGGGCGACTCGCCGGACCTGTCCGGGTTTAATAACTATGATTTGTGGTTATGTTGTATTACATTTTTATCTTTAATTTGTTCATATTATGGGTTTTTAGGGGGTTATTTTTGGTTTTTCGCACTTTCATAAATTAAATTAACACTAACTCATTAAATGTGTATTATCCTAGAGCTCTTTTTTATTATTAACGTGGGTGTTTGGGTCAGCTTGCATGCACCTCAACTAATTACACCGGTCCTAAAGTTAATAATCATGTAAGCCTCTAGTTGCCCTAAGGTTTGTGAGACTTAAACTAGTAATCTCTATGGAGCAAACCTATAACAGTCCGGCCCATCCTGCCATATATTGTCCGCTTTGGGCTTTACTGCCCCTCACAATTTTGTTCCTGGTGACGCGAGCCCATCTCTAAGCTTGACGTTCTAAAACGCATATGACAAGTCAACAACCATCACTACTAATAAAGCCAGAAACCAACTCCTCACCGTCAATGTGGGATATTACAATCCCACCCCCTTAAGGAGCCTGACGACCCCGTCGGCACAGCCGAACAGTCAGTGAGGCCGGCTCTGATACCAAATGTAACAGCTCAACCCAGCCTGCCATATGTTGTCTACTTTAGGCCTTATCACCCTCATGGTTTTGTTCCTGGTGACGTGAGCCCATCTTTGAGCCTAACACCCTAAAACGCTTATGACAAGTCAGCAACCAACACTACTAATAAAGCCAGCAACCAAATCCTCACCCGTCGATATGAGATATTACAAAACCTATGATCTGACTAATTAAGTTATACACTGCGTTATTGGGGTTGGACAAGGCAAAGGGTTTTTCTTCCATTTTGCTTTGATTCATGAATCCTTACTTATCATTAAGACATTATTGTTCGCTTAATTGTTTTATTCTTCAATTAGCCTTTTTTTTTTATTTTTTTAAAAAAAAAATATTTTTCACTTCTTTTTTTAGCTATTATGGTGTTATGTTGCTTATATGACAATTGTTGCGTGCCATGTTGAGTCCTTCTCCTTCTTCTTTTTTTTAGTTTGATTGTTATTTGTTATTAAGGTTTTATTGTGCTTTCTTTCAACTACATGCTTTTGAGCGCTTTGGATTGAGCTTTGCTAGTTCCATCTTTTTTTTTTCCTTACTTTTTCTATTTTATTGATATATATGATTAATTAGTTTTTGTTCTTGCTTTAAATATTTCTTTAAAGTTCTTATCATTTGCCAAAGTTTTGATGCTCTTTTTTTGTTATGTCATCTATTGTAGCTTTTGAACCATATTTTAGACAAGCTCATTCTTGTTAGCTTATAATTGAAAGATGTGAATTTATGGTTTGCAAAGAAAATTATAAAGTTCTTATAATTATGAGATTCCTATTACATTAAAGCATTCTTTCTAAATATTTTTGATCAATGCTCTATTAAAATTAGACATTAATTAGAACTACTGAGAGTAATACATATTATGTTCTTTCCTTTATGAAAGCAAACAATTGTTCTTATAAACTAAGGTATGAGAGATATCTAGAACTAATATGTAAGTTCTTGTGAGATGATATTTATATTGAATTGACCCGCATGAGAATTTCATATATAGAGGTCACATGTGTCTATAGAAAGGCTCATATGATGATTGTGTAAGTAATCCTTAGACTTGATATCACTAAGTTATTTTATATAAGGAGTGTTATATTTTGATCCTATTACACGTTATCCTAATCAAGGATATCAAATGGGTAGATATTGAGTATAACATGAACTATATAAAAGTATTTAAGTAATTAAAAAAGGATTCATCATCCTTAGTGAATTAGAAAAAATATTTTATCCGTTCTCAAATAGTATTAATTGTAAATCTTATCGTAAGGTGGAATGAGAATTCAAAAGAGTTTCAAATCTTATTTGAAGAATCAATGATTATGGTGTTGAGAACAAATATAATTTAACATAGTAGACACACTACATGCTATAATATATAAATCAAAACATTATTGATGAAGGGATGATAATTACATTAAGAAGCTGGTCATGAAAAGGTTAAATCGAATCACTTATAAATTTTCTAATATTTTGGGGATAATGATAGATTACTAGACATTGTACTTGATCTTCAAATATAAATCAATCAATTGTTGAATTGATAATAAATTAATTTGTTTAATCCTATTTTATTTAGGATTGTGATTTATATTTGGGACAAGTAATTAGGGAACCTAATGGGTCATACACATAGAAATCATTGGTTAGAAATTAAATTAGATAATTAATCAAGTATGACTTGATTGTAAATAAACTTTAGAAATTGAGGACTAGAATGTAATTACTATAAATAATCAAGTAAGGACTTGATTGGATAAATTTCTAAAATTAGCCTAAAATAATATATATGATATTATTTAAGGGAAAAATTGATATTTTGTTATTTATAGGGTTTTCAAGTTTATTATATTATGCTTTTTCTTTTCTATGAGTAGTGATGATGTAAGGGTGAGTAGAGTATAGAACAGTTCGTAAACACCTAAAACATAAAAGAAAAGAGCTAGCACTCCAAAGTATAACAATTCCTTTCTCTTAAAAGGTTTTAAGAGATTTCTTACTAGTGGTTTGTGTGGATTACTGTTAGAGGTCAAAAACTAGATAGCTTGTGGTTTAAAACAACTCAGTCTTTAAAGCAAATATTTAAAGTCCTAAACAACATCTAATCTTTAGGTAACATTCACTTAAAACCCTAAAACAACTTTTGGTCTATCTAGTTTAATACTTGAGATTCCTAAAAAATTCTAAATTTACCGTTTTTACTACGTCTATATGTTTTGGGAAACCCAACAGTGGTATCATAGCCATTATTAGACAATTAGGGTTGTTGATTCCATATTTTAATTCTTATTGGCATTAATTTCAAATTAGTTTTATGTGCACAAATTATTTTTCCAGAATTAATTTGTCTCTCATGTATTTTTTCTCCAAAAACAAATTTGAATATCTACTGTTCCAGCCAAATTTGGCTGGATTATTCGAATCTGGCAAAATCTAGTATTCTGGACGAATTTGGAAAAATCCTAAAACAATATGGTGGCTATAATTGGTGCTGCTTACAGCAACACCTCCCCAACTACTGTTAAGGCACACCAGTAGTGCTTGACATCACTAGCCTTCTGCCTTACACTGGCGGCTGTTTAGCGCAAGGGGTTGTCCGTCGTGCTATTGGCTGACAGCGACAGTGATGACTTCTGCTGCAATAGTTGCTGGCAGTGGATAGATAGCCCACTACCGCAGTAAAGAAGAAGAAGAAGGGAGAAAGGTTTTAGAGTATACTTTACTAATTTACCCTTGTCATTATTCTTTTTTTACAATATGGGATATGCGATATAATTACGATTCTACCCCTCTAGATATAAAATGTTGATTTTGTATTTTAAAATTAAGACTCTAAATTAAATTAATTTTCCTAATAAGATTAGATTTGAATTAAAATGTTTAATTAAAATTTTTTGAATTTTATAATATCCTTGTACGATTAGGATTTAATTAAATTGTTTAATTAATTTTTTTTTTAAAATATTTTTTTCTTTATTTAAGAGATTTTTTAAGAAATAAAATTTTATTTATTTGATCGGATGTTAATAAGAATTTTAATATGATTAATTTTCTTATTAAAGTTTGAAAATTATCAAATTAGATTTGATTTAATATTTCTAAATGTTAGAAATATTATTTTAAAAATTGCACAAAAGCCTATAATTAGAATTAAAACATGAAATAATTTTATTATGCATATTAATATGTTATTATGCATGATGGATGATTATAGACATTAAAGACCAATGTCATTGTGTTTTTATTGTTGAATGATTGTAATAATATATAGGGTATGCGTATTTTTGTCTTTTCTCTATTTTTCTTATGTGTTGTAAAATTATTTTTTCATCTAATTCACCTCGAATGTATTTCAATTTTTCTTATACAATTATGTAAATGTTATGTGATTTATAAATGTTGGAATTCAAATAGGAAAATTTATTTTGTAATCTAAGACAAAGAAAGAACAGCAAAAAAGGCTACAACCATTGTGCTCGCAAAAGACTTATGAAGATTTGCAACAACTACCTAGGTTTTGACCATATAATTCCCTTCGATGGCTTGAGGAAATTAGTTTATATATGTCCATAATCATATAATTATAATGGCATGTTAAGAGTGTATGTTTATACATAATTATTATGTATGATATATCATTAATGCTATGGAGTGAGACTTAATTAAAATAATAAATATCTCATTAATATATTAAGTACTTGTTAAGAACATGATTTATTGCCTTTTGATTTTATATGTATAAAACTAGAGTTTTATTCATGGATAATTTGTTGAGTTACTCAAGGTTACAGTTAGTTGAATATGTTTAATGCTATAAAATTGAGTACTACTTAACTAACTTACATGATTTGTATGAGTTTCTCATGATCATATAAGATTAAAGACAATAGTTAGGCAAAATATATATGATATGTTTAAATAAAAAGATGTCACCTAACTGATCTAGAAGTCATATAAAGATGTGATTGATAAGCTATGTTATTTACCTAATTTAATTTATTTTGATTTGTTGAGTTACTTAAGGTCATATAAATTAAATGGGATCCTGCCCACTAGATCTAAGCGAGATTTCCCTAATTAATAGTGAGGGCTATTAATTTTTAGCAAAATAGTGGGAAACCAAATTATGATTAAAGATTTTTATCTAAATCTAGTTATAAATATTTATGCATGAATCCAATTCTCACTATCTTTATATGAATAGGTTGATAGGTTACTATCAATAAAATAAACCAACTTCATTGGTTTCCGAGACTTTGGAAACAATTACAACATTAGCTTTTGCTCATTACGAAAGAAATTCAATATCATTGGTTTTTGAGACTTTGGAAACAATCTCAATATTGGCTTTCGCTCATTGCAAAAGAGACTTTAACATGCATGCATGATTTAGAATAAAAGGGTTCTTCCCCATCACCAATTTTAGGACTGGCTGAAGGCTCTATAGCCTTTTCTTAGTCGTTTTGTTCTTTAATTTTTCTAACACATTATCAAGCCTTTTTCATCCCTTTTTCACGATCTATGTTTACCTTTCATCTTCCCAAAAAATTTCCTCAAGAACCCTTGTCGCACCCGACATCGTGGCGGCCTTAAAAAATTATTAAATCTTTGGAAAGAACGGATTTTTGGCATCCTGTTTTTTGATGGGGAATGGTCTTGTTTAAGGAGTCGCTACCTAGTATTATGGTCACTAGAAACCCTAAATGGTTAATAGAGATTCTATGGTTCAGGACTGGTTACGTAAAAGGGAAGATATTATAACCCCTTAAACATTCTGCCTAAGGCAGGCTGCATTGCTAGTTTTGTCTTAAATTGCTAAATTTTTATTAGTTTACGTTATGATAATTTGCTTATAATATTCCTAACTCTGGTGTCAGTGAATATTCAACTACGGATACTTCCAACTCTGGCGTTGGTAAATATCACGTAGCTATAAAATAAATTAGATCAATATTTTTTTATTCCCGGCTCTAGCACCAATGAATAAATAAATAAAAATAAATTTATTTTTATGCATGCATATATTTTTTTTCTAGCTAAATAAAATAAAATACAACGAATAAAAATAATTTAAATTTAAATCGGTATCTTTATTTCTGACTCTGGCGTTAGTGAATAAAGCAATAAATTTACATTATTTTTATTCGTGCATACACATTTTTTTATTTTTTTCTACCCTTTTTATTTTTCTGTTTTTTTATTTTTTTTATTTTTTGGACTGGGCCCACCCCACCCCGCATGGGCTGGGCTAGACCCAGCCAGCCCACCCCGGCCACTAGGCCAAGCCAGTGGCCTTGGCTGGGCACAACAACACGCGTGAGCTAATTCACGTGTGTTGCTCACTGTTCAAGTGAATTAAAATTCACTTAAACAGTGCAATGTTGCTATTTATTTGGAGAATGAAGCAAAGCGGGAGGAGAAAGATGGCTTACCTGATCTGCTGGAGGCGATGAAGAGGATGGTGAAGTTGATGTTAGTCTATGTGTTTTCTGCTTGCGTTTTTTTCTTTTGCTTTCCTTGTCTTTGAGTTTATTCCTCTGTTTCCTTTCCCCCCCGAATTCTCATCGTTTTTGGTCTCTTTCTCTCTCTGTAAGTTCCCCTTCTCGTCGTCTCCTCTCTTTATACTCACTGTTTTCGTTTTCTTTGCAGCTTTTTATATGATGCAGGAGCTAAAGAGATGATGAATATACCGACTTTCTGTGAATTTTTTTTTGACTGATTCTGGGTCTTTCTTTGTCTGCAGGGACGAAGACAATGGTTGTTCCTCTGCTTTTCTCTCCTCTTCTCTGCTGTTCTTCACTGGTTTTTGCTCTCTTTTTTCTGGGTTTTTGCTCTGTTTTGCTCTGCTTTCTCCCCCCCGGTTCCGTTTTTCTCCTCTGATTTTCAGCCCCTTTTATAGAGACCCAGCTGCTTGCCTTTAACCAGTCCTGCCTTTACAGGACTGTTATCTTCCCCGACGAGATCGTGGGTGAGAGACGTGGTCCACGATTGGATCGACTCCGTTGCAGATTTTCAGCCTGTTGAATCGGGATGGAGAAGACGAACACGGCTGTTCCCAGCAACGGCGACGTTTTGGCCAAAAGACACATTTTCCTTTTGACCCCTACTTCTTTGGAAATTCAGCAATTGAACCTCTAAGCAATTAAAATTTTCTTTTAATTTTGCCCTTTTAGATTAATTTCAATTAAATCCCTAATTATAACACTATTTACAAAACAATCCTTAATTTCCAGATTGTTCAATTTGGCCCTTAATTAAATCTTTAACTTTTAATTCTTTCAAAATTGATCAATTAACTCTCAAATTTTATAATTACATCCCCAAACTTCAAATTTTGTGTTGTCTTAACCCCATTGTCAATTATATTTAATTTTTATTATTTGTTCAAAAATTGGGTTATGACAACCCTAATCTAAGAGCTAATATTTTTGCATAAAACTTACCTAAAGTAATGTAAGTTTGTCTAAGAGGATGTTAGGTTTGTTCAAAAATTGGGTTATGCCTCTTCAAACTCTTTTTCCCTCAAATCTTTTGGTCTCTCCACTCTATTCTGCCACTACCAGCCCCCTTCTTTTTTTCTTTCTAAGTTTGTTTGTGTTTTTTTCTTTCTAAGTTTGTTTGGTTTTTGGGTGTTTAATCTTCACTTAACTCTTTAGTTTCTCTCATGGATATGATGGTATATGTTCCCTCTACTTGTTCTTCTTTTTTTTAGGAGGTGTTTAAAGAGAGAAAAATGACTTATTCCTTCCTTGTCTTCCCTTTAGCTGTTAGCCCCCTTCTCTTCCTTGGGCTGGCGGGTTTTCCTCTCTCTTTTTTTGTTCTTGTCCCTCACTTGTTCACACCTTTTTAATTTAGTCTCCTTATCCTTTTGTCCTTCCCAAATTATGCCCTAATTTCTCCTTACCCACTTATGTGTGTTTTAATACTTTATATTGAAGTCTTTTTATGTTCTACCAAATGGGTTCTTCTCTATTTACTTAATCTCGTGTATTCATGTTTTAGGGATTTACAACGAGAAACAACTATGTGTTCAACAATAACACTCTGGATTGGAACAATGTATGTTTTTTAATCTTGCATTGAGTTGTCTCTTGGACTAGATATATCGTTATATGTTTTTGGCAAGCCAATATGAATCTCGATGAGAAGAGAGAAAAAATAAAAAGAAAAAAAGAAATTGTTGGAGCCTCACCATCACACCTTTATAACTATGTGTCGGGCCATCAAGAAAAGCTCTCACCATCACACCTTTATAATCATATGTTGGGCCATTAAGAAAAGCTTGGCACACTACTTCTAGCTTCATCTTGGAAGGCGGCGTTTGGCTACTAAAGGAAGCCACACGTGTTACTAGAATATGGTGGACTTCCCCTACCAGTTGGTGAGTGCGTCACACGTGCCAACTAACTTTCATTGCTTGTTATCCCCGTCCCTATATTTGTTTTAGTTTTAATCTCTTAACATTTATTTGTTCTAAATTAGTCAAATTTTATTTTATTTTGCAAAGCCAAGCATTAGCAAATACCACAAATTTTTATCGATATTGCGAGATCTTCATATCAAGGGAACCAAAACGAATTACCCAGTAAAATTTTAAATAAAATAAATGTAGAGAGATTAAATTGAAAAAGAAAAAAGTCAAGGGATCAAAATTTAAAAAAAGGACATGAACTTCCTTCATAACCATGCAAATAAATCCCTAATGTTGGCAAAAAAAAAGGAGCAAATATTTATATAGGCTTTAAATTCGGTCTATGAAACTCTAATTATTTTAAATAAAATTAGATTTTTTTTAGATTAACGTGGGTGTCCGGACTAGCTTGCACGTAACTCGACTAATCCCATGACCCTGAAGCTAACGACCATGTAAGCTTTTAGTAGTTATGAGATTTGTGAGATTAGAACTGGTAACATCTGAGGAGTAATCATAGAGTTTAACCAGTTAAGCTATACCTTTCAGGGTTAAATCAAGCATTAACCGAGTAACGTAGCATTTCTTTGACACTTCAAGATCCCCTTATACTAGCATAAAAAACAAATTACTATGACCAATTGCAAATGGAAGCAATGTTAATAGACTAAATAAGAAGAAAAAAAGAGGAACCAAAACATTAAAAATATCAGGAAAAAAAAAAAACATTGTTTGAATGAACAATACTTATCCTTACATGCTAGTGTTTCACTTATACCTTTTTTTTTCTTTAGATATTATCTCATCAGACGTTTGTAGAGATAATATCATTTGAATACTTAACATAAAACTCATCAGACAACGAATTTCAATCCACTTAGTTACATACACACATACATGTTCTTCGAGTGCGCTGTGAGAATCATTAGACATTACGAGGAGTTGCAGTTCACCGAACCTCCCTTCCCTTCCCTTTTGTATTATTGACAGACGCCGCATTTATGCTTGCTTCGATAGAAGATATTTCTACGGTTTGGCACGCGGCGTCGCTTTCAAGACATTATTAAGTGTTTGAGCACAGAAAGGGACATAAAGATGAAGAGAGAATGCGAGAGAGAGAGAGAGAGAGAGAGAGAGAGAGATTTAGAGATTCCTTTAGATTTTTCTTATTATTTTTAATTTTGTTTTTCAAATATGCACGCTGTGATTCTTTCATCATTTCTTACTCCCCTATATGCGGGCATCTACATATATGTCTATATCAATATTCCCTTGACATCAGACAATAAGAATCTCAGTGATCTCCATCTCTATTTCTCGTGGATACAATAAATAGGTGGTGTCTTTATTTATAATTTTGATATTCTAGAAATTTATAATGAAGCTAATATTTGGACCCCTGCCTATGTTAGTGTTGTTAGTTAACTAATCGGTTGGATATAAATGATATTGGTTTTTTTCTTATAAATATATTTAATTTATAAATAAAAATTTATTTATTTTTAATATTCGTCAAATATTTAATTAATAGATCCAATATTTGATTAATAAATATAGAGTACTAAAGATAGAGTTTTTAAGACAAAAATACTTTGCAAAAAAAATTATAAAGTTTTTATAATTATAACATTTCTATTATATCAGAACATTATTCAAAAAAAGATAATAATTACATTGAGAAACTAGTTACTGAAAGGTTAAGTCAAACCACTTATATTTTTTTTCTAATATTTAGGGGGTTATGATAGATTGTTAGACATTGTACTTGATTTTCAAATATAAACCAATCAATTTTTGAATTAATAATAACTTAATTTATTTAATCCTATTTTATTTAGGATTGTGATTTATATTTGAGCCAACTTATTAGGGAATATAATGAGTTGTACACATAAGAACTATTTGTCATAAATTAAAATGGAATGATTAATCAAGTGTGACTTGATTGTAAATAAGTTTTAGAAATGAATTGCAGTTCTAGACCTAAAAATAATCAAGTATTGATTCATTTGACAAGAAAATCAAGATTATGACTAAATCTTATGGGATTCCTATTCATAATTATCATAAATTTGTTTATAAGTTTCTTACAACTTTTAGTCTCAATAGCGCGATTGTGCGTGGGGATTATACTGAAATTCAACGTTTCTTGCGCAAAGAGTCATGTATTGATTCATTTGACATTTCCTTCTATTTTACACATAATAGCACCCAATTTATAAAATTTCCTCCCTCAAATTATTATTTTTACTTGGTCAGCGAATTTTCATGATTTATCATTAACTAATATTTCACATATTATTTTATTACTTTAGCTTTTTTAAATTTTAAATTAATCCCCCGGAGATGTTCATCTCAATTCATAATATTTTCTCCTTAATTTATTCGTTTTCAATTAATAATTACCTTATTTAACCTAATCTTATTTATTTTTGACCGGGGGTTTATAACTATTCAATTCCTTTTTGTCGAATTCTTATTGTTGAATACCAAAATTAAAACAATTATAAATATACATTGTTTTAGATTTATCTTTAGGAGAGTAATAGAACACCTACATGAGATCTAAGCTCAAGTTGTTGAATGGATACTGTGACCTCTCTTGCATCAATGGAAATTCTATATCATATCAAGTCAAGTGTAATGTTATGAATTTTAATTAAATTTTCAATCCAATTTCATGATACATACATACCAATTTTCTTTATATTGAATCATCTTCCATTTAAATACTTTTCAGCACATATCCATATTTAGAATTTTCATGAATTCATCTTAAAAATTATATATATAAAAAAATTTAAATTAATTTAAGCATAACTTTGAAATTGTCTCTCCTTTCCCTATCTTTCTCTTTTATCCGAACCTAGGAATACTAGAAGAAAATATTGTGTTTCTTTAATTATATGTTTAGTCACACCGTCTTTCATTTTATGTACACAACATGCATATCTATCAATTTAACTTATCCAATTTTATCTGGATAAAAATCTTTATTTGTCACATGGTTCATTTATAAGTGACTTATCTCAGTTTCTCATTTCTTTCTCTTTTGTTTTTTCCATCTTATTCACACCATTTATTCATTACTTCTTCCCTAAGTCCTTCCACTAATACTATTATATGTATGATATGAATAAATATTAGGTAAATAATTCTTTTCCCCTTATTTTACCCTTTGATAGATACATTTTAAACAAAAATTCCTAAACTTTCATTCATTAATGAATCATTTATTTTCAAATCCACACACTTCACATAATATTATATTTCCTTTACACTTAAAATCTTAAGACTTTCAAGAGTGGTTGGCCGAGACTTCTATCCAAGGTAAGAGTGGATTTCTTATCAATGGTTCTTACATTCAACTTATTAATACCTTTGAAATACTTCAATGTATGCATTCAAGTATGGAAATAATTCTAACTTCTCTATTAAAACATGGTTAATTCTCATAATGAATAATAGGAGGTCCTTTTTTTTTTTTTAATTCAAATATGACATTGTCTACATTTCATTCTTCTATCAAATACCCTTATCTATTCTATTTCCACAATAACTTCATCAAACAATCCACCTCCCTATATTTTTTTTCCTTTAGCTGAAACTAGTACCTAGTGAGGAATGAGATTTCTTCTTCAATTATTTCTATGTTTTTGTTCCAAAATCATACTAATATATTGTTGTAATTCAATTTTTAATAGGACCTAAGCAAGTCACATTCAAACAATTCATCCCTCATCTAGTAATAGTCTTGGTCGAAGCTTAAGGTATAATTTCCTCCTTAGTTTTCTTCAATTTGATACATGTTTCTAGTATAGTTAACCCATTTTTACTCCTTACACGTCTTCCATAACAATTTCTATAGTATATCCTTTCCCTCAATTTCAAGTATGAACCCTGGAACTAAGAATTTAGGGATTTTTCAATTATTTCTTATAATTACAAGAATAATGAAGAAAAACTAGAGAAAACACCTTACTAGGCAAACTTCAAACTTAATTGAAGATGTTCTTGCAAGTTCCTCATTAATTTTCCCTCCTCCTTCACCTATATCTTTAGTTTCCCAAGCTCGGTTTCCTAAAAAAAAAAAAATTAGCTTAAAAGTTGTTTTTTCTCCATCATAACTCAATCATAAGCACCCAAAACTTACAATTTTATTGTTGGAAGGATTTCCCATGTTCAAGAGGGTCTCTCTCTTTATTTGGTTCTTTTTTTTTCTTTTTTGACAATTATTCGGTATGAACAGCGTCTGAGTTAAATGGTAAGCTAAATTACTATTATACCTTTATCATTTTAATGTTTTATATTTTATCCCTACATTAATGTATTTACCTCAGGAACTTCCCGATCTCTGATCATCATGAAAGTTTAACTTAAAATAAACCAATTTATCTGATAACCCTTCATTAAATTTCAATCCAATCTAACAGTTGAATTAAAAAGACATGCTCAAAACCATAAAACTGTATTGTTAGTGAGTGTTGTTAAAAAAAAAAAAAGAATTTTGTATGTCATTAATTTATTTGGATTGTTGTGATGTTTGACTATATTGGTCATCAACCTTTTTTCCTCAATCTCTATTTTTTTCACAAATAAATATTTTAATTAATGTAAGAAATTCAGGGGTTTACAAGTTAAATAGAAGGAGCTACCCTAGCTAGTCCACACAACAATCAAAGTTTTGGTTTTGGCCTTCGGGCTAGATATTAAATAGATACGAACGATGGAGTTCTTGTTTTGACCACTAATACTAGGCTGAGGTTAGCACACGTCTATTTCCCAAATAATAATAATAAAAAAAAACCACCAGCGGCCGTAAAGAACACGTAGGGTATTAATACGGTTTTTAATTAACCTTTAACTTAATTACTTGTAGTATTGGGTTAGGCAAGCAATTGTAATATACTGGAATTGGAATTTTTTAAATTTATGTTTATGATTTATGGGTTATTTGATGTATAATAACCAATATATGATATTTTAAATTATAAAATCAGTGGCGAATATAGTAAAATCTTTACAGACTACGTGTATGGAAAAGAGGTAGAATAGCCCAACACCCTCAACTTGCACTCCATGTGTTCGACTAAATGACTGTCAGAGAAAGAAACCCTTTCTATCTTTATTCTTTCTGGCCGCCATGGTCTTCCATAAACCACCATAGCTTTCAACCCACAACCAGTTATTGCTTCACCCTTTGAATCCTAGTCTCACAACCACCACACAAACCTTATACTCATCTTTCAACTTTCTAGTTTATCCCATCATCCTCTTCTAAAATAATGCCTAATTAACGCTCTAAATCACCTCACCCCTTAACCTCCAGACTCCAGTATAAGCAACGTCTACAAAACCCACACATAGTTCCCAGATTCTACTTTGAACGATTCCGAACATGGTTGACATATAGAGAATTGAAGAAGGAATCTCATAAACATGGACAAGTAATTACCCTTTTTCTCTCCAGAAGGAAAACAAAGTTTGGAAGACAGTTTGGATTTATTACAATACGATCCTATCAATCATATGATAGTCTCATTGCAAAGCTAAATCAAATCTAGTTTGACACCTTTAAACTTAGGGCTAATGTGGTGTGATTCAGTAAATCTTCTCCAAACGTTCCAAGATTGGCATGAGGAAGGGTCATTTGACAGAACTACCTAAGATGAATCAAACCCTGCTGCAACTCAGGGATGAGCGGACTTCTATAGATATGGTTAGAACGCCAAACTCATGTATGAAACTTAGGATGAAGACGTTGAGTGGTTGTAGAGAAGTATTATGGGTGTTATTTCTTTGATGTTGATTATGCTGCTCTTCAGACAGAATTGGTGCGAAGTGGATTGGGGTTGGTTGGATTTAGATTTTTAGGAGCTACCCAAGCAACTCAAATGGAAGCATTTGAGTCAAATGTCTTTGAATGAGGATTGTTTTTTTACTGAAATCAAGCCATGGATGCGATCGAATATGGCTTTTAATAGATTTACATGGGTTAATGTCTCAGGATTACCTTTGGCGATGTGGAACAAGGATTTCATTTCTAATATTTTAGCAGCACAAGGGAGTACGTGTCTTGCTTGGATATGACTTAAATAATGTTGGTCACAACTACATCTCTGGAGTACGTGTCTTGCTTGCTATATCATCTACTGACTCTTTGCATGATAGACTTCATCTGGCTTTAGACAGGGAGAAATTTTAGATAACAATTATAGAGAATGGACCTTTTTCCGGTCCAAAAGTACTCTCATCAATTCAACACATTGTAGATCACACACCTGAATCAGAATCTGAGGATGAAGATGACATTATGTCACTCCATAACAGTGGTAAGGTTGGCAATGATGAACTTTTAGTTTGCAGGAGACCATAATTGGATGATGTTGATATCATTTATCACCAATGTATAGCAAGGCTGGCAGTGAACAGTACTTTATCTCAAGCTGCCGACATGAATAAATCATTAGATTTGTTTATGTAGATTATACAGTTTAAAGGGAAAGGAGAATCACCTACGGGTTTCACATACATTCAGCGAAAACATTTGATTCAGAACCGAAATTCTCGTATTTGGAGCATGATGTTTCATCAATGAGCCAAATAGAAGTACAAACCAAAACACTACTGGTACTCTGGGTGTTAAGGAAATGAGTCAGGAGTTAGCAACTTCAGCAATCTAGCTCGCTGCTATGAGCCTTTCTCATGGGTGCAAACATCTCATGGTTCTGCAGAGTAGAAAATATAAGATTAACTACATCTCACTCAAAGGTTTATGACAATATACATGGATCAGATTGGTGACTTTATAAACTCATGTATACGTTTAGTAAACTCTAGAATCTAGTCATCTCTGCCTTGCCAGAACACTTTTCAGCTTAATGCCGAGAATGAAATAGAGAGAATTATGCAAGTGGGTAAGTTGACTAAATGCTCTGACTCACTAGTTAGAAGTTTGTGGGATAAGTCGAATATAAAGTGGTCTTACAGAAGTGCTTTGGAAAAATCATGAGGCATTCTAATCATGTGGAATGAAGAAGCTTTCTTAGTTAGTTTAGTAGAATATCCTGATAGATGGATAAGTAATTTTAGGTTTTATACAGAGAATAATTTTGAATATGTAGTTGTGGGTGTATATGGTGATTGATAGAAAGATTATATGGCATGAACTTACTAAGCTGCAATATACTTTTCCTACAATTACATGGTTTGTAGTATGTGACTTTAATGAAATTCTTTGCTTGAATGATAAAAATAATGGTTACTTAGACACAATGGAGGCTTATGGATGACAGCCTTTCAAGGGACTAGGTTGCTAGTTCTCTAAGCCAAAATTCATTTCCATATTAAATGATTTTTGGAAAGAGGTGAGTGATAAGCTACTAGTTAGATTTAAGTTTACTCAAAAGACCAATGCCCTTAAAGCAAAGTTAAAAGTTTGGAACAAGTAATCTCTTAGAAACCAGGGTACGATTTTATTAGACATGGAGACTATATTGGACAGCTAGAAAACCAAGCAGAATTCATGGGGCTTATGGAAGATGATAAAATAGCATGGAGCAAGCTCGTTGTTAAAAGATGGCTTAGAATTTTTTATGTGGTTTTAGAATTTTTTACAAGTGGGAAGCCTTCTAAATGTATAAACAGTTTTTTCATCTTTTGGATTCCAAAGAAGAAAGAAAACTTAGCTTTAGCAATTTCAAACCTATCAACTTGATAAATGGTTTGTATAAGATGATATCGAAGTTCCTTACAAATCATCTAGAGACGTTATTGATAGGGTTATAAGTAGAACTTAGTTAGCCTTTATTAATGGTTAATTTATCTTAAACTCAATAATGATCGCTAATGAGGTGATTGACTTTATAAAGAAAAAAGGCCTTCAAATGTTTCTTTTCAAAATAGATTTTCATAAAGCTTTTGATTCCATTTCATAGGAATATTTGGATAAGATAATGAAAAATATGAGCTTTGAAGTCTTTTGGCTCAAATAAATTTACAAATGCATCTCTATATCCCACTTGTTAGTATTGATTAATGGCTCTCCATCATTAGAGTCTAGAGTTACATGTGGTCCAAGACAAGGTGATCTATTATCTTCATTGCTTTTTGTTAGAGAATAATATAAATAATATATTTGGGCCTCACCTAATAGTTATTATTGGGTTGAGATGATTCTTTGATATGATATTAGAGCTTTGATGACCAAACGATCATGAATTTGAATCTTACCATCCTCATTCTATCTTCTAATTAATATCTAATTAATAGCATACGTAGTATGAGTCTATGCAAACTTCAAGTTTAAAGGACTTCCTCTTGAACGAGTGTGTTTGAGAATAATATAAATCATATATTGAGACATTGCCTTATATTATAGGACGTACATTGCTAAATTATAAGATACAAATATAGGAAGTTATATTTACCTTGTACAAGTTATAGCTCACATCATGTGTAGGGTGTTACATTGTTAATATTTTACACAACCTTAATTGTATAAATAGAGAGGATGAATTATACAATTGTTAAGCCTCCAAACACTTCTTAAATCATAACTTTATATTAGAGACTTCTTCTCTTTAATATTGCTATATATGGATACTAATCAAGATATACAACTACTATTGATCCTGGTTTTGATCCTTTTAAGACTGTTCTTGTTTTTAATCCCTCTGTTGTTGTTGGACATACCATTTCTATTATGTCAGCTTTCTACATTGTTTTGCCACTTGGTTCTTCTTCCTTTCCTCTTACAAAAGGCCTTCATTTAGTGCAACACAACGCTAATGAATTCTTTAGTTGTTCCAATGTTTTATTCCTCTTTTCATTCTGTTGATCAAGCCCCTACTGCTGATGCTGATTTCAATTCCTCCTTATATGCTAGTTTCTCATTGCAATAATATGGTTTCCTTATCTGTCACATAACAAGTGATTTCTTTGAAATTTTCTCATACAAACTACTTATATTAAAGGATACACATGAAGCCTTATCTACTACTAGGCTAGGGGTTTTATTCTTTTAGTTTTTTCCCATGCACTCATTTTCATATTATATCACCAACCATGGCTATTCTAATAACTAATCCAACATTTATGTCATGTAAACAACAAGACCATTTAATTATGAATGCTTTTTTTTCCTCTTTATCTATTAAAATTTTAAACTTGGTTGTTGACTGTCAAACATCATATAATATATGGAAGACTCTTGAACAAGTTCTTGAATCTCCATCGAACTCACAAATTATGTAGCTCTAAAAGTCCTTCCATGAACTAAGATAAGGAGATGATATTGTTAGTGCCTACTTACAGAAATCCAAGTCCTTTTTTGATGAGCATGCTACAGCTAAAAGACCAATTATGTTAGAGGACTTCAATTTTTATGTGTTAAAGGGTTTATGAGGAGAATTTAAAGTCTTGGTCACTAGCCTTTTAACCAAAGTAGAACCACTCAATTACATCAACTTGCATAGTCATTTTCTCACTCATGAATACCTTAATAAAAGTTCTCTTAAGCCTATTGTTGGATGCTACATAACGACACCACTACTGCATATACCATTCAGCTTTTCTTCAGCCATTTTTGTTTAATGCTAGCCACATCAATCTCATAGTCAGTTTGCTCTTATAACATCAATTCTAGGGTTGATTTTATGGTGGATGGAGGATTAACACCTGCAACAGTTACAACAATTGTTGATGTGATCCATCCATCAAAGAATCCATTGGAGGTTCTAGTTGGTCCAGTTACTAGGCTTAGGGCTAAGAAGTTCAAAGAAGCTTTCAATGGACTTCTTCAAGATACATGGGCTAAGGTGGACTTCAAGAGGATTTGTAATAATAAAGAGCAAGCCTTGATTAATTTGATTTATGTTCAAGAGGGGCTTGTTGGTGGAACTAAGACCAATATATTTTGTAATTCTAGGTTAGAAACTACAAATCAATTCTTTTTCTTTGTCTGGTATCTTGGAGTTTATGGAATAAAATAGTTAGCTCGTGAGGCATTTCATGGTGTAAGAAGTTTAAAGAAGCTTTCAATGGACTTCTTCAAGATACATGGGCTAAGGTGGACTTCAAGAGGATTTGTAATTATAAAGAGCAAGCCTTGATTAATCTGATTTATGTTCAAGAGGGGCTTGTTGGTGGAACTAAGACCAATATATAAGGACTGGGAGAAGAAGACTAGATTTGGATAGTTGACCTTTCGTTACTCATTTGGTCGTAACTGACGCTACAAATCAAATTTTTATGTGATTCTAGTTAGGATGGAAACTAGACTTCCATACCTTCCTAACAGTATATGTCACACCTTCTAATTCATTAAGATGAGAGAGAAACATTTTTTTAAAGTTAGGCTTTTGCTGCTGCCAAACAGAATGCGAAAATAACGATCTTGTCTTATTTAATTAGTTGAGCTATCAAAATTTATTTATTTTGAGAGGAGACATTTTATTTGGGTTTTAGACTTGTTTATTTTAATTAGTTTGGATTAGTTTTAGCTTGGGTTGATTATTATTTAAATTAGGCTTATGTGAGAGCCATTAGGAAAACTAGGGTTTTGGCTTGGAGTTTAAATACTCTTTAGGAATAATTTTAGGAGAGACTTTTGATGATATTTTCACCATTGTAGCTGATTTTTTGGTAGCTCAATCTTGGTTCTTGATTGAATTTTCAACTCTTTAAAGAATTGACCATTCTTTGTTGTGAATTTATACTTCTTTTGCTCGTCTTC
This sequence comes from Populus alba x Populus glandulosa, assembly GCA_033617975.1. Taxonomy (NCBI): domain Eukaryota; kingdom Viridiplantae; phylum Streptophyta; class Magnoliopsida; order Malpighiales; family Salicaceae; genus Populus; species Populus alba x Populus glandulosa. The sequence goes on from CM066157.1 coordinate 6,839,707, forward strand.
AAGTGTAGACATTATGATCGAGTTGGTTTATAATCTTATTGTCTTAGAGCAAGTCTTCCATTGTGATAAGCTCATTCAAATCTCAATAAACTTGGATTAAATTGATCTTGGGGTCGCGAATTCCATTAAATTCTGTTAGGTTTCACATCAATTATTTTTGTAGCAATGGTGATACTTTTTGTGGAAAATATGTTCTCAAATAATATTTATTGTGAAATTCTTAGTCAAAGTGGAATGAGTCTTGTCGCACCCCAAAAAAAATAAAAAAAAAGTTTAATTGCGGGTTCGACTGGCGATTTTTTTTTATTTTGATTTGATTTGGTTCTTTGGAGTCGCCACCTAGTATTTTGGTCACTAGGAACCCTAACTGGTCTTAGAGATCGGGTACGGAGACTGGTTGCGTAAAAGGGAAGGTATTAGCACCCTAAATACGCCCTACCTAAGGTAAGCTGCATTGTTTTATTGTCTGATAAAAACTAAGGTGTTATTGTGTTTTCCTAGTTGTTGATCTGTCTATGGTTCAAGAAAAATCCTCCTCGGTAAGAAGGTCTTTTATCTTATCGGGTAAAATCCTAACCGTTCTAACGTCTATACCAAAACTTTATTAATAATATCTAGGAATACGTTTTACGTATAAATTCGTAATCCCAAATACTAAAAGAAAACAAAAAGATTTTTTTAGAATTTTTGAAATATTGGCCTAGTTCTCATGGCTTGAATAAACTGGTTATTAAAGCCAAAATGCATGCTAATACATATATTGTTTTGAAAATTTTCTTTGTTGTGTGAAAATATGATGTTATAATATATATATATATATATATATTGGAGAGACTAGGCCGTATTTTAAAACAAAAACAATTTTTGGAAATATATATATATTTTTTATGCTTTTACGAAAATCGGGTATTTTAATACTGGGTTTGTATCCTTACGATATAAAAATACAGCCCAATATTAATCCACTTAAATAAAAATATGCAGAAAAATCAACAACATTTTTAGGGACTTTTTTTTTGAAAGCAAAAACATTTTTTATTCTGAAAATCTTTGATGTTTTGACGAAAACCAGGTATTTTTAACACTGGTTTTGTATCTTTACGGTATAAAAATACAAACCAACATTAAACCACTTTGACAAAAATATGCAGAAAAATCAACAATATTTTTTTAAGAGTTTTTTCAAAATATATTTTTTAATTATTATATTTTTTACATGTATACATATACACACACATATATTATAACATATTATAATATATAATATATAATATAAAAACAATTCGGGCTGGGCCGGCCCAAATAAACGGGCCGGACTCAGCCCCACAAGGAAAGGTTGGGCCGAACTCGGCCCAACCAAAAATTCTTCTTCATTCTGGGCCAGGACCGGCCCAGACGTGCAGGGGCTGGCCCAGCATTGGCAGCCTAGCGGGGGGAGAATTATTTTTCTCCCCCCCGCCTCCTGCATGTAGCATGCAGGAGGCAAACCTGCAACAAATAAAAGAAATGCAGGGGGAATGAAGTGTGTACCTGGCGTGGAGGAGGCGGTCGCTGGTGGCGCTGCGGTGGCGTGGCTTGTGGACGGCGGCTCCGGGCGGTGCTGTGGCGGTTCGAACGACGGCGTGAAATTTCTTCCTCCTCCCTTTTCTCCTTTTTCGTTCTCAGTGGCTTTCTTCCTCGTTTTTTTTTTTGTTTTCGGTTTTGGTTTCTTTGTTTTCGGTTTGTTCCTGCTCTCCCCTCTCTTTCGTGAGTTATTTCTTTTCTCCCTCTCTCCTCGGGTCTCTCTCTCTATTCCTCTCGGTTTTTTTTTCCTTCGGTTTCTTCTGTATTTATAGGGGAAGAAAAGATGCTGGGACCATTGTTAGTGCGGGAGCAAATCACGCAACGGCTGGTCGGCCAGTGTCTAAAGGTGGTGGGGACGAGGAGAGAGAGGCGGGAAGGTTTGAAAAAAAACGGTTTTTTTCTTCTGTTGCTCTGCTTCGGGGGGAAGGAGGAAGATGAACAGTGTCGTTCAAAACGACACCGTTCTGGTCTTTTTTTTTTATATATATATGAAACGGCGTCGTTTTGGATAAAACGCGTCGTTTCATTTAAATGGGCCAAACTTCAAATCAGCCCTCCAAATTCGGTCTCCGCCCCCATAGTTGGCCGCGTTTTTCACTTTGGTCCTTGACCTCTGATTTATGCAATTAAACCCTAAATTGATCAATAAACTTCCAATTTCTTCAATTAAGCCCCTGAACCGAATAATTGCAGCCCCTCCATTTACGCGCCTCTTTCAATTTGGTCCCTGGTTTCGGATTTTCTTAATTAAGTCCTTAATTGGCCATTAAACTTCAATATTTATGCAATTAAACCCCTGATTTGACCCAATAAATTCCTGAAAAATATATTTTGGCCCCAGAACTTAAATTTCTTCTAATTAAAGCCCAAATTGACTTAAAAATTAATTTTTCTTGCAATCAAATCCTCTATAAATTCAAATAAAAATCCAATTAAGTCCATAAACCTCCAAATTTGGACTTTTCTCCTCAAAAATCAATTTTTCTTATCCAACAAGGCTCTCATCATTCAAGAATATATTATCAAAAATCCATCTTTGTATTTTTTAACCTCCTTGACCGATTTTTCTGACCATTTGCTGATCGCTTCTGCCTCCTGTTATTTTTCTAAACTCCTTTGGCTATTTATTTTATTTCATTTATTTGGGGATCCGAAAATGGGTTACAACAGATGCCCCCTCTTTATAAAGCTTACGGAGCAGAGGTTTTGCGCAGTAAGTTTTATAAAGATAAACCAAAACTGAGCTCCTGAAACTGATCTGGCCGGAGCTCGATTGCTCTGAAACTTTATCTTTACAGCAATCCTCCTCAACCCAAAACTATGATCAAAATTTAGTCATCTCGAGACCCCTTCTGGCGATCTCCTTTAACCTCAAAAACTTGGAATCCTCTCTAGCGATTCTTCTTAACCAAGGCTAAAATATGAAGTCCCTTCTGGCGACCTCCTTTAACCAATATCGAAATGCGAGATCCCTTCTGGCGATCTCAACCAACTTGGAATCTCATCTGGCGATTCCTTTACCCATAACCAAATACAAAAATGCGTGTGTAGTCTCATTATGATGGGTGACCTGCCCGAGTGGAAAAGGGAAAGAGTGGTCTCATTCTTTGGGTGACCTACCCATGGGGGAGAATGGCTTCATTATTATGGGTGACCTACCCAGGTAAAAAAAATGAAGAATGGTCTCATTGTATGGGTGACCTACCCAGAAAAATAATAGTCTCATTGTATGGGTGACCTACCAAGAAAATTAATGGTCTCATTGTATGGGTGACCTACCCAGGGGGAATAATGGTCTCATTGTATGGGTGACCTACCCAGGGGGGAATAATTCTTAGTAAACTCCATGCTTTTCTAAAAAATGGTTTCAATATGAGGTCCTTTTTGGCGACCTTCCTTGATGAATGTCGAAGTACGAGATCCCTTCTGGCGATCTCAAATAACTTGGAATCCCATCTGGCGATTCCTTTCATTCAAAGCTGAAATATTAGGTCCCTTCTGGCGACCTTCATCGAAATATGAGATCCCTTCTGGCGATCTCCTTTAGCCAAACAACTTGGAATCCCATCTGGCGATTCCTTTTATACCAAAGCTGAAATTTGAGGTCCCTTCTGGCGACCTCCATTGATGAATATCGAAAACGAGACCCCTTCTGGCGATCTCAAACAACTTGGAATCCCATCTGGTGATTCCTTTTATTCAAAGCTGAAATATGAGGTCCCTTCTTGCGACCTCCATCGAAATACGAGATCCCTTCTGTCGATCTCAACAACTTGGAATTCCATTTGGCGATTCCTTTTTACCGAATGCTATCGATGTCGTTCTTCCTGCTGGCAGGGTTTGAAAACCATTATCTTCTCTTCTTGTTGTTCTAGAATCAACTCAATGATTCTTTCTTCGTCCACAATCTTGTTGGAATACGCTAAGATCTCCTCCTGTAATGATCCAAAAAAACATATATGCAATGATTTATGATTAGATGCAATGCATGCATTTATATCTGGTTTTGAAACATAGGTCCCAGCCTCTTCTTCTAGTTCATGAGACTCCCTCTTAACATGAACTTGCTTTTGAAGTCGTATGCTGGATTTATCTCTCGTGTTGCCTATCATATTCTTGGAGAAGAAGTCTTTGACTTTCTTCATGTAGTCCTTTTCTCAAAATGTATGACTTGTATTTACCTCTTTGTCATGCTTTAGCTTGGTTTTCAAATCTATAGGCTTTCATCCAATTTTAAACACGTAAAACTTTTCATAAAACATCTCGTCTTGCCCCCAGTATAGGGGTGCGATCCTAGTCTGGGCTTTTATATAGAGAAGTAATTCATTCAGCTAGTGATAAACTTTTTTAGTGAATGAAGAGATAATGATTTTTTTTTCATTTCAAAATGCATATAGACTCTATTCTTTAAAAGACAATTATAAAGTGACCACTTAAACATTTATCCATGCAATTCATTATGCTATCAATGATAGGGTTGTACTTTAGGGTTAACTTTTCTTAAATTTCATATTAAACCATTTTATGATACTTTCTTTGTAACCACTCAAACTTGTTCAAAAAATGCATAAACTCATCATTTATTTAAAGAAAAGGTAGGCTCAAAGACAAACACAAAATCTGGCTGACATCATGAGCCCTGATTGCCCACTAGAGAAAATAAAAGCAATGACAAAAGCAAATGACAAAAACATGCTAAGGCAAATAAAGTTGTTTTACATTTTGAAAACTACAAGAAGTTCTTGGGTCAACCCGTTCTGAAACTTCTTCTAGTGTGTGGAAAGTCAACCGAGGCAATGCTTCATCTTCCTTCCCCACTTGCGTTTCCTTGTCTTCTCCTTCGATCTCGTCTTCTTCATTATTGACGATTCTTGACCAAGGTTTTCCAACCCTTTATCCCCTATCACTTTTGTCATGACCAGGCAATGGATTTGAACTGATATTGGGTGTGTCTTCAAATGACACCCATCCTATCTTGATGAGCTTCAACAACTTGTTCTTGAAACCATAGCACGTTTCAAGACAATGCCCGGGAATACCAGCATGGTACTCGCAAGTCAACTCGGGCTTATACCAGATGGGGAATGGTGGTTGTAGTGGTAATGTAGGGATAGGAGCTATTTGTCCAATGCTCAGTAGTTTGGCATATATGTCCTTCAAAGGCATGGGTAATGGCGGTAGTTGTTCTGAAATGTATCTTGTGTTTGGTCTTTGGTGGGTGTTTTGGGTGTTTGACTGGTCATTTGCTCGATTAAGGGAAAAAGGTTTGTTAAAGTTTATGTGGGTCACATGAGAGGTGGGTATTTGTGGGTTATATGAATCCGCTATCTTATCATTGGACCCACCTTCGAAATTGTTAACGGGACATTTCATTTTTCTTCCGATAAAACCCTTTGTCTCCAATGGCTCAATTATGCGTCCAGCTTTAATCCCTTGCTCTATTCTTTCCGCTATGCGTACAACATCATAGAAATATTGAGATGAGCTACCCATTAAATGCTCATAGTAGGGTGCCTTGAATGTATTGGCGAACAAAGTCACCATCTCTGTTTCTATCAAAGGGGGTTGCACATGCGTGGCCTCGTCCCTCCATCTTTGCGCATAAGCCCTTACTGATTCTTGGCTTCTCTTTTCCATTGACATAAGGCTTGTTCGATCTGGAGCAATTTCCAAATTGAACTTGTATTGCTTAAGGAAAGCCTCCACTAAATCCTTCCATTTCTTAATCCTGGCATTATCCAGCCTCATGTACCAACTTAGCGCCGACCCCGATAGACTGTCTTGGAAAAAGTAGATCAGTAACTTATCGTCATGAATCACCTCAGCCATCTTATTGCAATAAGATCGAAGGTGAGTGTTTGGGCATTCCAACCCAGTGTACCTTATAAACTCCGGTATCCTAAAATCTTTTGGTACCGTGATGTTTGGTACCAAGCATATTTCAGACGCTCGCATGGGGTCAAATCAGTCATTTCCCTTGACTGCTCTTAACCTTTCTTCCAAGGCTGATATCTTGTCATCATTCATAAAACCAGTGGACCTATTATCGGAAGGCCCATCTACAGTGATGTGAGCTTGAGGGGGCTGAATAGGAATGGCAGGTGCAAAGTATTGCCCCATCACTGAATCTGCCCCCAAGTTCTGAGATACCCCCGGGACATGAACTGACGGTGCTCCTATAGGTGGTTGGGTAGACGTTCCCTCCCCGTTCTTGGCTCTTAAAAGTTGCTCAAGCAGATTGGTCAGTCGAGAAACTTTATTTTTCACAGATTCCAACTCGGTCTGGTAGCGGGATTCTGGGATGGCCCTCTCTTCATTCTCCATTCTTGATCTTAAACGGGTTTGATGGACTCTGGGTGTGGGACCTATGTTTCACGATCTGGAATGCATATGATAATTTAAAAAATAAAATGCGTGACGAAAAATGTGATGCATAAGTGATGCACGATGAGTATAATATTGCAAAAAAGATACATAACCTAAGGACAAGCTCTATTTAATAAGTGAGAGTGGGTAGATTTTCTATCTAGTCTTGAAGGTTCTCATATCTGCCTAGTGACGTTCTTCGTAAAGACAGTATGGGGGCGTTGCAAGGAACAGTTAAGACACGTATGCCCACCATTACCAAGCAGGTACTCAGATATGAGTTGGGTGTTTCACGCATTTAAACCCTGACCAATAGTCTTAGGGTAAATCGCTAAATCCCCACTTAACTTAAAGCTTGTGTGTGCTTTTCAAAATAAAAGCAAGTGATGCATGAGACAATTTTATACAATGCATAAATAATACGCGTAAAATAAAAAACAAATATGCAAATAAACGGAAAGGCATATTAACAATAAACACATGAAAACACAAATAAATTAGACAAAAACAAAGTTTAGTCTACAAGGTCCCCAGTGGAGTCGCCATTCTGTCGCACCCCAAAAAAAATAAAAAAAAGTTTAATTGCGGGTTCGACTGGTGAATTTTTTATTATTTTGATTTGATTTGGTTCTTTGGAGTCGCCACCTATTATTTTGGTCACTAGGAACCTTAACTGGTCTCAGAGATCGGGTACGGAGACCGGTTGCGTAAAAGGAAGGTATTAGCACCCCAAATACGCCCTACCTAAGGTAAGCTGCATTGTTTTATTGTCTGATAAAAACTAAGGTGTTATTGTGTTTTCCTAGTTGTTGATCTGTCTATGGTTCAAGAAAAATCCTCCTCGGTAAGAAGGTCTTTTATCTTATCGGGTAAAATCCTAACCGTTCTAACGTCTATACCAAAACTTTATTAATAATATTTAGGAATACGTTTTACGTATAAATTCGTAATCCCAAATACTAAAAGAAAACAAAAAGATTTTTTAGAATTTTTGAAATATTGGCCTAGTTCTCATGGCTTGAATAAACTGGTTATTAAAGCCAAAATGCATGCTAATACATATATTGTTTTGAAAATTTTCTTTGTTGTGTGAAAATATGATGTTATATATATATATAACAAACATAGTGCAAATATCAGAGCTGTTCTAAATCAGCATTTTTATTTGGTGAAGTTGGACACCTCTCCAATATATATATATATATATATATATATATTGGAGAGACTAGGCCGTATTTTAAAACAAAAACAATTTTTGGAAATATTATTTTTTTTTTTTATGCTTTGACGAAAATCAGGTATTTTAATACTGGGTTTGTATCCTTACAATTTAAAAATACAACCCAATATTAATCCACTTAAATAAAAATATGCAGAAAATCAACAACATTTTTAGGGACTTTTTTTTTGAAAGCAAAAACATTTTTTATTCTGAAAGTCTTTGATGTTTTGACGAAAACCGGGTATTTTTAACACTGGTTTTGTATCTTTACGGTATAAAAATACAAACCAACATTAAACCACTTTGACAAAAATATGCAGAAAAATCAAACAATATTTTTTTAAGATTTTTTTCAAAATATATTTTTTAATTATTATATTTTTTACATGTATACATATACACACACATATATTATAACATATTATAATATATAATATAAAAACAATTCGGGCTGGGCCGGCCCAAATGAACGGGCCGTACTCAGCCCCACAAGGAAAGGTTGGGCCGAACTCGGCCCAACCAAAAATTCTTCTTCAGTCTGGGCCAAGACCGGCCCAGACGTGCAGGGGCTGGCCCAACATTGGCAGCCTAGCGGGGGGAGAATTATTTTTCTCCCTCCCCGCCTCCTGCATGTAGCATGCAGGAGGCAAACCTGCAACAAATAAAAGAAATGCAGGGGAATGAAGTGTGTACCTGGCGTGGAGGAGGCGGTCGCTGGGGGCGCTGCGGTGGCGTGGCTCGTGGACGGTGGCTCCGGGCGGTGCTGTGGCGGTTCGAACGACGGCGTGAAATTTCTTCCTCCTCCCTTTTCTCCTTTTTCGTTCTCAGTGGCTTTCTTCCTCGTTTTTTTTTTGTTTTCGTTTTTGGTTTCTTTGTTTTCGGTTTGTTCCTGCTCTCCCCTCTTTTTCGTGTGTTATTTCTCTTCTCCCTCTCTCCTCGGGTCTCTCTCTTTATTCCTCTCGGTTTTTTTTTCCTTCGGTTTCTTCTGTATTTATAGGGGAAGAAAAGACGCTGGGACCATTGTTAGTGCGGGAGCAAATCACGCAACGGCTGGTCGGCCAGTGTCTAAAGGTGGTGGGGACGAGGAGAGAGAGGCGGGAAGGTTTTAAAAAAAACGGTTTTCTTCTTCTGTTGCTCTGCTTCGGGGGGAAGGAGGAAGATGAACAGTGTCGTTCAAAACGACACCGTTCTGGTCCTCTCTCTCTTTTTTTTTATATATATATGAAACGGCGTCGTTTTGGATAAAACGCGCCGTTTCATTTAAATGGGCCAAACTTCAAATTAGCCCTCCAAATTCGGTCCCCGCCCCTATAATTGGCCGCGTTTTTCACTTTGGTCCTTGGCCTCTGATTTATGCAATTAAACCCTCAATTGATCAATAAACTTCCAATTTCTTCAATTAAGCCCCTGAACCGAATAATTGCAGCCCCTCCATTTACGCGCCTCTTCCAATTTGGTCCCTGGTTTCAGATTTTCTTAATTAAGTCCTTAATTGGCCATTAAACTTCAATATTTATGCAATTAAACCCCTGATTTGACCCAATAAATTCCTGAAAAATATATTTTGGCCCCAGAACTTAAATTTCTTCTAATTAAAGCCCAAATTGACTTAAAAATTAATTTTTCTTGCAATCAATTCCTCTATAAATTCAAATAAAAATCCAATTAAGTCCATAAACCTCCAAATTTGGACTTTTCTCCTCAAAAATCAATTTTTCTTATCCAACAGGGCTCTCATCATTGAAGAATATAGTATCAAAAATTCATCTTTGTATTTTTTAACCTCCTTGACCGATTTTTCTGACCATTTGCTCAGCGCTTCTGCCTCCTGTTACTTTTCTAGCCTCCTTTGGCTATTTATTTTATTTCATTTATTTGGGGATCCGAAAATGGGTTACAAGAAGTCTTGAAAAGTGTTTCAAAATCTTATTCAAAGAATTAATGACTATAATGGTGATAACTAAAATGATTTAATAAACAAACTTACTCCATGATATAATATTTAAATTAGAGCATTCATGAAGAAGGGATAGTAATTACATCGAGAAACTAGTCACTAAAAGGTTAAGTTAAACCATTTATGACTTTTCTAATAAAGAGAAGCTAAATACTGGGAAATAAATACATAAATGGTGAACATTGAATGAATAATTATGAATAATAAAAGTGTTTCAAAAGTTAACCTAAGGATGTTAACATTTTAAGCATAAAACAATACAAAAACATAGGGGAATAAACCCAACAGTGCAAATATTAGCCCTATCGAAGCCTGCAATGAACCACAAGTGCCAAGCTATAATTAAGCCTAGCCGAGCCATGTAATCAGATTCTCCAAGCTGTTTAGCCAAGCCTCTAGCTGAGTTGAGTCATGCTACCAGGCAAGCTATTAATCCGTCAATTAGAAAATATTCCTGGAATATTCCCGGTTCAACCCCAACAAACTAGCCTTGTTCCATAATCAATTTTTTTTTACTAATTCAATCCATTTCTGACCCAGCTAGAAAATAACTTTGGTTCAAGTTAGAATGGGTAGTATGATAATTGATTTTCCTCCTTAAATCAATGGTCCAATAATAAACCTATAAAATGTGAGTTATGTTATGAATTGGGTCATTTTGCTCCACAAAGTCTATAATTACAATATCACATAGTGAAAACGAATGCTAACTTAGCATTTAATAATAATCATAATGATATCTAGCTATTTGGTTTTCTAATATGGGTGCTAATCGTTATGTGACACCTGACCTTTTGAATATGAAGAATTTAGAATTGTATTTGGGCAATGATCATCTACATATTGGAAATGGTAAAGGACTTGCGATATCAAGTGTTTCTCACTATACAATCCACACACGTAAACATATTTTTACCTTATTAAATGTCCTACATGTTCCCTATATTAAAAAGCCTTTATTATCTATTCTGAAATTCTGTCTTGAAAATAATATATTTTTTTTAAATTTCACTCGTTTGTGTTTTATGATAAAAAATACTAAGGAAGTGCTTCTTTATGGTCAAAGTAGGGATGATCTTTATATTATCTTTGAGTCTTTTGCAACGTCTTTACCTCAGGCTTTATTATCTATAATTGTGTCTACCTTTTTTGCCATTTGAATGAGTTTATATTGCTTGACATGTTAAATTTCATTAAAATATTTTTCTTTTGAGACTTCTGAATAGATATAATCATCATCTTTTCCATTAGCCAGTATATTTTTACTATTTTTGACATCACTAGACCCTATAACTTTCATTCTGCCATATTCTCATACTCCACACCTGCTAATCTCCAACTCTCCTACACCATATTCGATATGTTATAGTCTTAATATTTTATCTCCACATGTCACCTTTTTTATTGATAATTGTCCATGTATAGTTTCAGTCTCCTTTGGTGAAAATATTTATCCTGTTATTCTAGGCACTACACAATCTATTTTTGTTTTAGACTACTCATCGAAGTCCACTAATGTTCTGGGCACTCCACTGTCTACTCCAGTTTCAGACCACTTATCATAGTCTATTATTGTTGTGTCACCACTTAGATTGAACTTGGTGGTTGATCATTCCAAGTTTTTGCTTCCACTAGTTTTCGTTTGTAATAATCCTTTTCATGTTCATGTATCATGGCAGTACCACATGGTTCTTTGCCCTAGACAATATAAGACAACACATTTTACTGTCTCATGTTCTTCATGTTTGTCTTCTTTCTTTAACCATAAACCCTTTATTTTTCAAGAAGACAACAAATATATCATTTAGCACAATGCCTTGCAAACTAAAATTCATGCTCTTGATTTCAATGGTACATGGTAACTAGTTATTCCTTATCCTTCCATGAATATTGTTGGGTATACAAAATTAAAAGGCAAGTTGATGGTGGTGTTGAGCGTTATAAAACTTGTCTGGTTGCTAGAGGTTTTACTCAGTGAGTATTAATTAGTCAAAAACATTTAGTCATGTGGTTAAACCAACTATAGTTTGGTTAATACTTATAATTATTGTTTCTTGAGGTTGGAAGATCAATCAACTAGATGTTTATAATGTCTTCTTAAATGATATACTTTAATAAGAGGTTTATATAGAGCAACCACTTGACTTTACTCATCTTACTTCCAGCATCTCATGTGTACCACCTGCATAAATTGTTATATTGTTTGAAATAAGTCACTAGGGCTTGGTATAATTGTTTGAATGACTATCTGTTATCCTTTGGATCTTATGCCTCTAAAGTTGACATGTCTTTATTTATCTTTTTTATGGCTTGTGATATTGTCTGTCGACTTGTGTATGTTGATGACACTTACAAGAAGTAACTCGACTTTACTTACCAAATTGATTTTATTACTAAGCTAAAAGTTCAAACTTCAAGACCTTCACTTTGTCTATTATTTATTGGGCATTGAGGTTAAACCTGTATCTATAAGACTTATGCTTACCCAATAGACATATGCTTTTGATATTCTTCATATAGCATGTATGTCTTCCTATAAACCTGTTGATACTCTGATATCTATCTTTTCTTCTAAGTTAGCAATGATATCTGGTGATTTGTATTTTGACTCAATACGGTATATAAAAAATTATTGGTGTTCTTTAATATCTTACCTTCATAAGGTTTGTTTTATGCTATATTATAAATAAAGTGTATCAGTTTATGCATGCCCCCATTAAAGCTCATTAGGCTGCAATTAAGCTTATTCTATGCTATTTAAAGGCCATGGTTTTGTTCTTATGGCCTACACATCACTCATAGTTTATCTATATCCTTTCATGTTTTCACTGATGTTGATTGGTTGGTAGTGTTGATGATCTAAAATCTATAGACGAGTATTTTGTGTTTCTTAGTACCAGCCCTATCTTGTGGAAACCATGGTAACAAAAGACTGTTGCTTGTTCTTCTATTGAAGTGTAATACAAGGCCGTAGCTGATGTTATTGCTAAAATCTTATGGATTCACTCTCTACTTTTATACTTTTGATTTTTTAGTGTTTCTACGACTACGTTATGATGTGATAACTTGGGTGCTACTTATCTATCTATCAATTTATTTTTCATGATCTCTCTAAGCATATCAAGGTATATTATCACTTTGTTTGTGATAGAGTTCCCAAGTAGGAGATTTAATTCGCTTAATTTGTTATAAGGATCAACTTGTTGATGTTTATACCAGGCCTCTCTTTTCTATGATTTGTTTTTGGTCCAAGCTTTATGTGGAAGGTGAACCTTCAGTTTCAGGAGGCGTATTATAGGATACAAGTATAGGAAATTATATTTACTTTCTATAACTTATAGCTCAAATCATGTTTAAGGTGTTATACTGTTAATATTATATACAACCTTAATTATATAAATAAAGAAGATGATTAATACAATTGTTAAGCCTCCAAACACTTCTTATATCTTAACTCTCTTTAACTTGGTAGCTAAAGGCCTTTATATGTTAATTATTAGAGTTACAAAAGGTGGTATGTTTTCAGGTATCAAAATTGGAAGCGATTTTTAGGTAAGTCATTCGCAATCTATTGATGATACCATGATATTTATTCATAATGAAACTAAAAGTCTAATAAATATTATAAAGCCTATAAGGTGGTTTAGTAATTATTTTGGGTTGAGAATAAATTATTATAAAAGCTCCTTGTTATAAATAAATGTTAATGAACTAGATTAAGAGATTAGCAATTTCTGTTAACTTTCTTTACTAGCTTGTCAAATCTCTTATACTGAAACTTTGATTCATTGCTGGTTACAAACTTGATCTCACCTTTAAGTGCTAATCATAATAAATTAAATTTCTACATGGAAACTAATTATTTCAAAGATTAGAATGAGAATTCAATCCTAGAAGGGTAAAGTGCTCTCACTAACAAGTTGAGCTTGTTTGATTAAGAGTATAATCGCCTCTCTCCTTATCTATTATATGCCCTTGTTTCAAATGCCAAAGGGATTAACGAAGCTTATTATTGCTATGAAGTGCAGGTTCTTCAAGTCAAGAAATTTTGATAAGCAAAAAGTTTATAAAATGACATGAAATATGGTTGTGAGAAAAGAAAAAAAAGGGTTAGGAATAGGATTAATTACTGAAAAAAATAAATCCCTCCTATTTAAATGGCTTTGGTGATGCAACCGTATTATTTTATAGTTTTACTCATATTTACCAAGTATTTTGCCTAATTTTTTATATATAAAATGCCTTGATATTCTTTGTTTTATGTTTTGAAGGTACTTTTGGATGTAAGATTAAAAAATAAGTAAATTGGAGATAATTGGCAGATTTGATCTTCGATCGATGTTTTATACAAAACTTGAGCTCTAAAGGTCGAAACAAAGTGATTCTAGTGGCATTAGAAAGTTAACATTGATACCGTTCTATACATATATGACAAGAAAAAATAAAGAGCATGGAAATCACAACTTTCAAAGTCAAATCTCACATTCTGCTAGTGTCGACCTTTGGCCATTCCAACTTGAATACCTTGAGCTACAAAAATCCATTTGATGCTAACTCAATTTTATTGGATTTTTAACTTGAAGATCTATCAACTTACCAAATATCAGCAGAAAACGAGCTTATATAAGAGATATATGATTTTTCTAAGATGACATATGAATTTTATCAGCAGATACGTTTTGTGAAGAAACAAGTCCAAATTACGTTTCAAAGCATCCAAAACGACACCAAAGTCTTTATTTTAACAATTTAGCTCCTCCAAGTCAAAAGTCAAAGCTTGAAGATTTTATGCAAGGCTATTTCTTATTTTTAGGAAAATAGTTATTGAAATACTTAAATGTAAATTGTCTACTTAGAAAATGATTATTTTTGTAGAAAAGGGATTATGGTTTCCTAGGATATAAAAATAAAGAGAGAAAGGAAAGGGTGGCAGCCAACCAATAGAGAAAAAGCACACCTTCCTTTAAGAAACCCAAAACTATACATTTTTCGTTCTTTTTTATTAGTTATTCAATAGATATGCAAGGCTAAACTCTTTTTCTTGGCTGCAAGGACACGTAAACCTTCGGACCTTCGGATTTCAAGAACTATGAGATTTATTTTACCTTTTCTTTTCAGTTTATATGATGAATGAATATGTTTGTTTTCCTATGCTTATTTCTTAGGATTGTTTATTTTAATTGCTAAGCGAACTCTAAGTTATTATTGTGAGCAATCTATTACTAAGTTTGCTATCAAAACTGGAGTTGTGATATATAAAATTCTAAAGCAACTAAGTTTAATAATTATGGCAGATCTATGTTATTAATCTTAAAGGGAACATTTGAAAAAATCAAACATGAACGGCGGACAATTATGTTGTTTAGATTAATCAATTTATCTAGTTCTTAAGGCCACCATTGAATAAAATTATTAGCGCGTACATTGTGGTTGTTTGATGGTTATGATTAGTTATATAGTGGATTTGTTAACTAATTAATGTAAGAAAATATAAATATTCAGAGTATAAATTAACGTTTTGTTTCCATGATGTATTTTGATTTCTATAGTTGAACGTTTACTTACAACTAAGGTCTTTCAGTTTTCTTTGATTTAGCATTGATTGTTTCTTTTTGTTTGCTATAGCACAACATAGATAACTTTACAATCCCCCCAGTTGTATATCATATAGCATAGAAATCTAAACTAAACATTTCTCGTGGGATCAACCTCTTACTTGCTCTATACTATCTTATTTATTTAAGTTAGGGTAATTAATTTATGCAATCTTGACATCGCAATATTTGATAATTAAGGTCAGGAAACAAATTAAGGCTGGGAAGATTTCATCAACAACAAGTATAAGCCACAAGTTTAAAATGGTATGCCTTTGTTTTCAAAACATCTATATATTATTTTGTCAAGTATTTTCTCTACTATTAACTTTAGTAATCAATCTTCTTTTATTTTGAAAGATAGTTTTAGATTTTAAGTAGAGATGAGTAATAGATTTTTGATTTGAGATGATATTTAGGTTGGTGACAAGTCTTTTTCTAACTTTATCCTTAGTTATATCAAATGTCAGCTCAACAACTTAGTACTATCAATAGTATAAGGTTTTGAGATTATGATTGCTGGTATTGGAATCTAAAATAGAATTAATGCATTTGAAACAATAATACATATCAACTTCATAGTATGATGAATACTATTAATGACATTGACCTTCACAAACATAAAAATATAAGGTTAAGTTGTGTTTTATTATCCTTGATATACTTATTTACCTAGGTTTGAAGACATATAATACAATCATTTGGAATGTGTTCTCCTTAAAAAAATTGAGATACTATTATAAGTATCAATGCATAACAAGTTATACACTTGCTTATTTTTTGTTAAAAAAAATTATCATGATGCTGTAAAATATAAGTCCATTTTGTAATTCTACGTTAGAAACTCCAAATTATTCCAAGGAAGAACCATTGCCACATCTTTCTCGAAAACTTTCTATTAATCAATCCTTGCCATTGTTGAAACAAATCATCCAAGGAATGAGGAATCCATGGAATAATTTGGCATATTTGGCATACTAGGAACAATTTCATATATGGAGTTATCATTCTAGATTTGAAAATGTTCTCCTTCTACTCTTTTACAAGGCTGCATAGGATTTGTTTTTATAAATGCTTTATCTCAATTAGTTTCCCGAAATAATCTTGAATATCTCCACACCACCAAATCTTTTTAGTTTCCTATAGTCTTGCTGTGATGTCTTTTCTTGGGTTTTTAAATTTAAGGACCTAGTTCACAATATTCTCCCTAATCAATCTGGATAATTAATTATGTCCTTAACGTTATTTAACATTTTCAATGTCACTCTTCCTCCAGAGTCTGCTACAAACAATTACCAAGATCATCAAATGTATGACGTGACATGCAAATTAGTATTTTATTAAGCAAGGGAAATAGAGGAAAATGTACAATTAATTGTTTGATATTAGGATGAAATTGCATATTTTAGATTGTTTTCCTTTCAATTTGTAGACTTAACAAAACAAGGTGCTGCACATGAGTTATTTGACAGTTTTGTTTACTATTTGTAAGAGAGATGGGGTGGAAGGGCGACAGTGGAAACATCAGGTTACTTTAAGGAAGAATTTGATTGCTGCTCGAATTAATGAAGCGTATTAACTTTAGGGCAATTTTGCAACTAACCTTAAATTTTACGACTCCATAAAACAATGTCATCTTTACCATTAAACTATTAGGTGAAAGCTTGATACACCTATCACACAGAAAATCTTATTAGGGTTAATCACTTGATGAACAAAATAACAACAGTGGCTGTCTTTTTATCTTGCTGGGGACCATAAACTTTGCAGTCTAGGGTGGGAATCCGAACAATGAAACTGTTTCTCGTGATGCCCACATAATTTTCTGCTTGTTCTCAGAGAGTAAGAGACGTATCTCTCTCTCTCTCTTCCTACATGAAATTAACAGAACCCTAAGACATCAATGGCAATAATTCACCACAGCCTTGTTACTGCTTCGTAAAATAAGGAAATATGTTTTCTCCGTACGCTTACCTGCAATTGGGTTCGTATCCATTGAACTTGTAAGTTCATGGATACTTATCATTCTCAATGGCCTAGCTGAAACATAAATGATGAGCTTGTTTTTAATTTGCTTGGTATCAGAAATGAGGTAGCTAGCCTTTTGCTTTATATATTAATTACCGGCTGTTGAGCTGTTCTTGAAAGCAGAAGAAGGCAAGTTTGATTTCAGGGTTATTATTTATTTAGGGTTCATACTGTTAGGGTTTCTTGTTTCGATACGATAATGATATAAAGTAGAGCTCAGCTTTTGACTGGTGCAACAGAAGTAGTCCATTAGAGATCAATAATTTCGGTGAAGGTGACATTTTCTAGATTGTTAAGGTACGCAGCTGATCGGAATGAAGAGAAGATGCAACTCTCTGGTGTCTATATAATATCCATATGCATGTTGATAAGTTTGAGTTTTGATTTTTGGGAGTTATTGTGCAAGCCAAGAAGTATAATTAAGAGAATAACATAAAATTAATTACTCCAACATTTATTATATATCGATTCATCCTACAGATATTTTTTTCTACCAAACCCTAGAACTAATTAAATTAGACTTTTAATTTGAGGCTGTTAATTTAGATAGTTAATGGCTGCTCAATTAACTAAACAGTCTTCCATTTTGGTTGCCCAAGGTGGACATGCCCTTGTTGCTGGTTTCTCTTCATTATTCAGGAATATCCATTAGTATTACAGGATCACACGCGTACATAACAGGCAATCCATGTTGATTTGATTTTTTTAGGTTAAGCTAATTGAAATTAAACTTCTTGAGTACTTACTGTGTAACTTCAACTTGGATCTGCAGTGCATATCTCTCTGCCGTGTGGTCCTTCATTGCTACTGCATGGGTGTAGATGCTTTAAAGAACCTACATTGGTCCCTCCTCTAAGGGCACATAGCTAGCTATGCACCACCTAATCCAGCTGATGAAACTTCAGTAGCACACACCACAACTTTTTAAGCCCCATGACTATGACTTATCTAATAGTAACTCTTATCATAACCTAATTAATTAATAAAAATCACTTTGGATTTAAATCTAATAATGAACTATGGCAGGAGAATAATATGAAATTATAGCGGGAACTTATATCTAACAATTTAAGTTTTATGTTGAAATGGTTACCTTTTCTTTCATGCACCATTGACGGGTGAAGTTGCTTGACAGAGTGTTAAAATTTTAATAATTAAATGGTTAGGAGTTTAAATTTAAATATCTCAATTATTTCTCATTAAAAAAATAGATAAAAAAAGCATAAAATAATAGTAAAACTATATTAGATTCAAATCTAAAAGAGTTTTTATTCTAGAAAGTGATATATAAAGTCATTTTAAAACTTCATTGGACAATTTAAGTTTTTTTATTGAGATATTTCTTTAACGACTTAAGTTTTGTAAATAAAAAATTACTCGATAAATATCATAAAATTACTGATGTTAAATTAAAATTAAGTAATGTTATTTTGCTTAAACATTCACTCTCCGCAAAATTGTTTCTATTTGAATAAAAATATTCAACTTATCATTAAATATATAACCCAAAATTGGAAATATATACTGATTTGTCAAAAAATGATAATAATACAGTAAATTAATGTAAAAAAATAATGGTTCAATAGCGTGCTTTCTTTTTATTCAGCTAGGCATGCATTAAAAAGCTAGCTATTTGTAGTTGTGAATAAAGCATAAGCCCTCTTTTTCTATTTTGTGTTGGATGGTCCCCATGAAAATTAACTCATAAACTTTAATTAATTCTTTTTTCCATATATGACTAATTAAGTCTAATAAAATTGCTATATTAAACTTCAAGGCGTTGGCCTCATGGTTAAGGAAGTTTTTTTTTTTTAATTTAAATTTTGAGGCTAAAATCTATAAAATTTGATTAAATTCTTCTGAATACAACAGGTGGACAAAGCGTTTTTAAGATAATTTGAAGAATAACTTAATCTTCAGTACTGATATGCAAAATAGTTCAAGAACATCCTAACCATTCAACTAAAAAACATTTTGACACTACATGGACATCACATGGCCACAAATGTGCCATATACACCTTTTTATCCCTAATATACATTCCATAAAGTATGGCTTAGTAAAATTCCAGCATCTTTGTAGTTCTTTCTCAAAATTAGGAGTTTATGCAAATAATAAGGTAGATATATATTCCTGACAAATTAATCGCCAAAAATAAATAAATTTGATGCAAGTTTAATAGAACCTCCCCCACACAAGCTAGGTCTTTAAATTAAAGAAAGGACTCTCAAATGGTGCTGTGTTGTCTTCTCTGATTGCCCCTCCTCTTCCTCCCTAGCCAAGGTGAACAGATATATATATGGAAGCCTACAGTTTCCTGCATGATGTAAGTTAAACTCTCGTATATTCCTAAAATAGGCGATATATTCATGGTAAACTTTTCCAAAAATATGTTTGTTATTTCCATATAATTCTTGCTCTCTTTTGCTTGATTTCATCTCCATATATGAAGGACAGTAGATATTGTATAAATATAAAATTTAGATTTCCATCGTCTCCATATTCAACTCAACCCTAGATTCAATTCAGCTACTACTTCAGAGAATCCTTTTACATGATAGTTCTCAAGTTTTTATTGAATTTCAAAATAACATACCCAAAAGGAGAAAAAAGAAAAAGGTTTTCGATGCACTAAATTCTTTCCTGCAATTGCATATAATAGTACTGTTAATGTCTGAGAAACGTCTTTCATCTTTGTATTGATAAAGAAAAATATTTCTTCTTTATGGATTGTGAAAATAATTAGTTTTCCAGAATAACTGATTATGTTAATGTACTACTGATTGATCAGACGTAGATGCAACCTTGCATAAGCACTACATACTCAATAATGTGATCGAGAATCAAGGTAAGATGATTTCAAATTCAAGAGATATGGATTTGCAAGGAAAACAAGCAGGCGGCGGCGGCGGCAGTGAGGCCGGCAAGACTTCCAAGGCAACATCATCCACTTCATCAAGACAATGGTCAGCATTTAGAAATCCAAGGATTGTTCGCGTCTCCCGGTCTTTTGGA
This sequence comes from Populus alba x Populus glandulosa, assembly GCA_033617975.1. Taxonomy (NCBI): domain Eukaryota; kingdom Viridiplantae; phylum Streptophyta; class Magnoliopsida; order Malpighiales; family Salicaceae; genus Populus; species Populus alba x Populus glandulosa. The sequence goes on from CM066157.1 coordinate 6,859,952, forward strand.
GGAAAAGATAGGCATAGCAAGGTTTGCACGGTAAGGGGACTGAGGGACCGGCGAATTAGGCTTTCTGTACCCACAGCCATTCAGCTGTATGATCTTCAAGATAGGCTTGGCCTTAGTCAGCCAAGTAAGGTAATAGATTGGTTGCTTGATGTCACTAAAACTGATATCGACAAGTTGCCTCCACTTCAGATGCCTCCAGGGTTTGGTCAGTTCCACCAGCCAATGCTATTTTCTCATCAATCAAACATTGCATCTCCCTTCTTTGATCCCAATTCTACGTTCATCAAGGACGTTGGATTTCACTCATTAGGGATAAAGATCGGTGCTAGTACTGCTGGTCTTGATGCGCAGGTGCAAAACAGCTGTGCTACTATGCCAAAATCAAGCTATATCAGGGATATAGAAGCTTCAATAAGAGCAAAAAGCAAGCAAGTTGACACCATTGCTGAGAAAGGAAAGTGGATCAGAACAAATGAAGATGGAGAAAATGGAAGTTACAGTACTACTGGACAGGTCCCCGCTCAAAATTTCTTTCCTTTAGCCACTCATTCTTCCTTACCAAGCTTGCTATACAATCCCACTGTGCCCTTCAACTCCTATCATTGGGATGCTTCGAATTTATCTCTATCTACACAATTTGGAAGCCATGGATTTCTCTCCCAAACAGAAAATTCCTTGGACACCCCGTCATCACTGCCTCTCTCTTCTGGTTCGCAATTATTTTTCTGCCCGCCTCCGCCAACGCCACCACTCTTTCCATCCTATCCTCCTTGTGTTACCACTCCCTTAGAGAATGAGTCGAGAGATATGAACCATTTCCAATTATTGAGCTCAAGTTCGTCACAGCATATGTTACCGATTTCTCTGACAATGAGCTCAGCAACAAAACCTTTTTCCTTGAATCTAAATCCGGGGCTTCTTCGTTTGCAAAATAGTAACGAAAGCAATCGTGATGAAGATAATACAGAATCATAAATATCACCCTGCATGGCTGGTTTTTTCTTTACTTGGTTCAAGGATGGATGTTGAAAGCAGACTATATAAACATGTACCGCAGCAGGTGGTCAAGTTATCAGAGTACAGTATGAGAGTTTAAAGTTCATCGAGCTATCACATTGTTATGTTCTCTTGTGTTACCGGCCTCTAAACATCTTGGAGACACATGCAATCAAGCGTTGTAAGATGCTACCTTGCAACATGAATTGTTTCCTATCCGTACGCGGATTCAAGCTATATATGACGATACAAGTAAGACACTAGACTCTAGACACTTCTATCTTTCTGTAGTTTTATATACAAGTATTTATTTTGCAGACAGTACTTTTGTCCATATATATAAACTAAGTTATTTTAAGTTTATGTAAAAGTTACTACTTAAACGAAAACCAAGTATGATGTGCTTTGAGTTACAATTAACCTTTGGATTTTACATATCTGAGTTGCAGAAACATTATAGCATATTGCTCCTGTACTTTCGCTCTTAGGATCAAATTTTACATCTTTTCTTCAAGGCCTCTTTCCTTCAGCTAGACCCAATTTTGCATCATTTATCTTAGGGTGCGACGAGCTACCACTTGGAAGTGCATGGCTGAGTGTTTAACCCTTATATTGATAGTTTGGAGCATTGTTTTGGCTAAATAAGAAGCTATGCCTTCACAATAAGGCATGGTCCAATGGCTAATTAAAGACTTGTTAATTCTGAGGCCCTGAGTTGGAGTACAGCTCATGTTCAAATCATCACCCCACTTCCAAGTATCACACAGAAGGAGTCAAGTCTTCTGATCCAGTAGCCAATGCCGTCAATGGCGAATATTTCTTTTTATTTTTTTGTCTCAATAATCAGCTAAAATAATTAGATTCAGTAAAAGAGGATTACTATTTTAATTATTTGTACGAGCATAAATTGTGTTTGGAAAATAAATTGTGTAAAACATTTTTCTAAGAAAATATACTTCTGTGATGTTTGGTCTAGTATAACCTGTTGGGTTTTTTAAAATATATACATATAGTAGAAATAATAAATTTTAAAATCTTTAGGGAGTTCAAGGATCTTGTTAAACAAATTTAAAGCTATTTAGGGTTTATCAAAGATTACCTGAAAATCAAATGCTCTTTTCAGCTTTGAATACTTGCTTCGAGATTGGTTTGTCACAAATCACAAGTCGTTCTATTATCCATTCTTTAACGATAATCCACATGAATCACTAGTGAAAAATCTCCTAAACCATTTTAGAAAAGAGAGATTGTTATACCTTAAAGTGCTAGCTCTTTTCTTTTGTGTTTTAAGTGTTTCTATATTGTACTCTACCTAATATAGCACCTGTGGAAATAAGAGGCATTCTATTTTATTTATAGGGAAACCTAAAATTTTATAAATGATAAAATATCAATTTGCCTCTTAAATAATATCACATATATTATTTTAGGCTATTTTTAAAAATTTATCCAATCAAATCCTTGATTGTTTCTGAGTTTAGAATTATAATCCTCTATATTAATTATATTTCAATCCTCAATTTTTAAAATTTATTTACAATCAAGTCACACCTCATTAACTATCTCATTTTAATTTCTGACCAAATGTTCTTATATGTGTGACCCATTATGTTCTCTAATAAGTTGACCCAAATATAAATCACAATTCTAAATAAAATAGGATTAAACAAATTAATTTATTATCAATTCAACAAGTGATTGATTTATATTTAAAGATCAAGTACAATGTTTAGCAACCAAGGGTGATGAATCCTTTCTTGATTACTTAAATGCCTTCATATAGTTCATGTTATACCCAATATTTACCCATTTATTACCCTTCATTAGAACAACATGTAGTAGGATCAAAACATAACACTCTCTATATAAGATAATTTAGTGATTTCATGTTTAAAATAATTTATGCAACTGTCATATGAGCCTTTCCATGGAGTAAAGGTGATCCCTCCATATGAAATTCTCATGTGAGTCAATTCAGTGTACATATCATCTGACAAACATCTACATATTAGTTATAGGAATTCCTCATACCTTAGTTTATGAGAACAATTGCTTCCTTTCATAGAAGAAAACACATAATATGTATCAATCTTAATAACTTTAATTAATATCCAGTTTTAATAGAGCATTAACCAAGAACATTTAGGAACAATGCTTTGATGCAATAAAAATCTCATAATTATAACAACTTTATAATTTTCTTTGCAAAGTATTTTTGTCTTATAAACTTTATCGTTACTATAGATTCATTATTTAAATAGTTGATGAATATTAAAGGTAAATAAACCTTTATTAATATAATAAATATATATACATTAATAAAGTTAATGTCATGTGTAACAAATTGATTGACTTAAGTGTATATACACCAACAAAACCTATATATATAAAAAAAAATGTTTGTTATAATGAAAAGGAACTCTTGCTTTTATGATATTAAAAAAATCAACTTGGTGGGGGTAGTTGTACCCCTCACTGTATCCGACCAACTAATCATATGGTTTGCGTTCATAAATTAAAATGAAGTTTTCTAATGAAACAACAATCTGAGCCCCCTTAACAACAATCTGAGCCCCCTTAAGCTAAAGGTCATTTAATAAAATGTTTTAACAATAATTAAGATTTATTTGTCAATTATACTTTATAAAATAAAGATTATCTCCCCTTAACAAAAAAATTTCAAGTACAAAATAAAAAATATCCAAGATTTCATTTGGCGAACAAACATAAAAAATATATAAAAATAAGTTTCATTTATAATTTCATCCAAATCTCACATGAACCTTAAAACCATTCCATGTAGATCAATATATATAGTAGACGAGAAACAGCGCCACTGCATCTTCTCTTGCACGGAACCCTTGAGGAAAAAGGCTACAACAAAAGAGGTGCCCTAAATTTTATTAAATCACTTCTTTTGAGAAACGCAGCAGCTCTTTTTGCCAGTGCATATATTAATTTGGAGCAAAAAGCCAGCTGCCCAGAATGCGTTTCCATATGATCAGCAGGCCTCATTTTACAACTCAGGCATGCATGGAAGCATCGACAACAAGAAAAAGAATAGTAGAATCTGCAATTCTTCTGATTTTTGAAAAGGAAACGAATAATAAACCTGTCGCTGGATCCAAGAAAACATTAAAGGACATGCAATTATGCAGTATAAGTGGTCCAGTAGTTGTGTAGATCGATATGAAGAAAAACTTTTGGCAAGAAGCTACACTGAGAGATTAATGAGTCTGATGCGCGCGTGGGGAGGCTATATGCCTGTCAATATTGTAGCATGCATACGGGTCTCGCTCGCGCTGCAGGCGTGCTTCTAGATCGATTGGTACTGCTGAGATTTGTACAGTAGAATTTTCACTCAGGAGATCAAAAGGCAGAAAAGACCTCAGCTCTTCAAAATAAAAAAAACTTCTTTACGAGAAATGTGAATTGTGATAGTTAGCATGTTTTCTTAGGTTAGCAGCTACTAGTTTATTGTTTTCCTGGAGGGTTTTACCAATAAAAAAATTAATGTAAAAAAATATATTTAACAAGATTATTTGTTTAACCTAAGTTTTAAATTAAATCACATGAATATTACCTCGATATAACCTTATCGGCTGGCCAAGTCCAAAGAACAAAAAAAAAGTCAAGTTAACCCTGGTCAAAATATCAAACTCGCTATCCAGGTTATAGACTCCGCTAGGTCGAATTAATTTTTTATTTAACTATATTATAAAAAATTACAAAAACTAATTTATCTTCAACTCAATATTAAATAAAAATCATGTATTAAAAGCTAAAATTGAAAATACAATTAAAAAAGAGTTCAAAAAACCCAAAGAAAATAAAAACCTCATATTAAAGGATATAATTAAAAAAAAAGCCAAAAAACTTTTATTATACAATAAAAAATACAATAATGATTTACCATCAACTCGATACTGAATGATAAATTAAATAAAAACATTATATTAAATGATAGAATTAAAAACAAAAAAAAAACCCCAAAAGATAGGTCATGTGCACGGTCTTGAGAGAGGCCCATGGGCTTAGGCTAGTTTTTTTTTCTTATTATAAAGAGTGGATGATAGGTCATCCAGTTATTGTTTTTTTTATATATAAAAAAAACAAACAATTTGCAATTTGTCTCCTAAAATTAAATTTTACATCCTCCCACTCCTCATTTCAAACTCGTGACCTTATGTATACTTGGCGCATGTTAACCAACTTAACTATGACACAAACTTAATTGTTATAAAACAATTTAAAAAATATATTAATAGAGTTCATTATTCATATGAACAATTAAACTGACCATACATATTTTAGTTGTATTGATAATATATATTTTATTGTTATATAGGTATGTATGTTTATTGATGTTATATTTATTCAAATCTCAATTGGATACTTATATTTAAGCTATATAAGAACCAAAGAGATCTAATAACTCAATAAATATCCTAGAATTAAACCTACTCAACAAAACCATAATATGAAAAGAGAAAAAAAGGGTGTTAGAGAAGTTCATCTCACATCGAACAGTTAAACAAAATAAAAATAAAATATAAAGAGAAATGACCACCCATTTTAAGACTTAAATCTTTTGGATGAAACCTCATTACAACTATCTAATTTTATATGAAATAAGAGTTTCAAAGAGGTCCAGTGACTCAACAAAGAGCCTAAAGCTCAAGTCATTTGATAACACCAAAAGATGAGTTGCAAATAAGAAAGATTGTTAGATACACTATCACATATAGAATAACTATATATATATATATAAACAATGTCATATATAAAGTAGAGAATGGACTATCCATCCTTTTGAATGGAACCCATACTCAACTATTTAATTTAATATGATAACAAAGCCTTAAAGAGGCTAGCAATCCAGCAAAAATTCTAAAATCCAAGTCATTTAACATATCCCCAAAGATGGGTTACACATGAGGGAGAGTGTTAGAGGACATATTCTACATTGAATAAAAGAAACAATGCAAGAGTAATGTATATAGTTAAAAATGAGTCACCCCCACAATACTTAAATTTTTTAGATGAAACTAAACACTAACTATCAAATTTAATAAAACTATCTAATTTACTATGATATTTATTGAGTTTCATATATAAGTGAGACGTCGATTAATAGTTAGAAGTTGAGATGTTATATATAAAAATAGACTCATAACCTAACAGTCTAGGCTTTTAGATTGAAGTGATATCCACAATGTATGTAAGCCCTCTTGTGCAGGCCTATGACAGGCTTCCAAGTGACTTAATAATGAATATCTCCCAAATAAATGGTATTGAAGTTAATGATTCAACTAGGATGAATGTAGTGTGGTTGATTAAGTTCACATTATAACCGTCCAATTATTGAGAAAGTTTGCACTCTCATATTTTACTCCACAAACACGTTTAAGTAAGAAAGTAATAATACCACACTCATATTGTGAAGATGCTTACAATACAGGGGGAGTGGTGTTTGATATGATTGAGGGACTCACATGTCAGAGCTTTTTTTATATAAAAATAGATGTTTTTTATTTTTATTTTCCATTATTTATTATGATGTTTGTCACACCTAACATTGCAATGATTCCATAAAAAAATTAAAAGAAAAAAAAACTTAATTTATTTTTGGAAAATAGGGTAAAAATAAAAAGAAAGAAAAAAGTTGTTACCTAGTATTATATTCACCCCCACACAAGACTTAAATCTTTTACATGAAACTCAAAACTAACCATCAAATTTAATAAAACTATCTAATTTACTATGGTATTTATTGAGTTTCATATATAAGTGACACGTCGATGAAGAATTAGAAATGGGGAGGTTATATACAAAAATAAACTCTAACCTAATAGTCTAAGCTTTTAGATTGAAGTAATATCCACAACATATATAAGCCCTCTCGTGTAGGCCAATGATGGGCTTCCAAGTGACTTATTAATGAATATCTCCAAAGTGGTATTGATGTTAATGGTTCGACTAGGATGAATATAGTATGGTTAATTAAGTTCTCATTATACCTGTCCATTGATTAAGCAAGTTTGCACTCTCATGTTTTACTCCACCAAATATTTTTAAGTAAGAAAGTAATAATACCACACTTATATCGTGAAGATGTTTACAATGCAAGAGGAGTCGTGTTTGATATGAATTCTATTTTAGTAATCTTTAGGAATCTTTTCTATTTCATCCTTGATCCTATTCAATTAGACCCTTGGACTTCAGCACACATTATGAAATTGACCTTGGTCTCTAGGTTTTATGATTTAACCACTAAGTAACCCTTTAACTTTAACTTCTTTTCTAATTTTTCCTCTCAACTTTCAGCGTCTATTACACTTTAGTCCCTAAACTGTTAAGAAACGTAAACCCAATACAACTCAAGAGTGCCATAAAAATTATAAAAAAAGTTTGTAAGGAAATTAAACAAATAAATTATGAAAATTGAGGATTTGATGTTTCCAATAAGGGAAGGGATATGGACCTTTAAAATCTAGAAAAATTGGTTAGTGAATGAATAATTAAATATAGAAGTGTGAAAATGACCTAAAAATAAAAAAAGGTTTAAAATGTGAACTAAATTTTAATGGAATTAATTTATAAGGAAAGAAAGGTACTGGAGTATAAATTAATGAATTTCAATATCATCCATTGAAAATCGACACTAAAAACATATCGAGACGAAGGAAATAATACCTGATAACTATAAAGTTACTATGTGAAGGGACATAGTGGGAATTTGATAATATTTGCCTATAATAGGCTTAGGTGCAGCCAACCATGGGGTAATTGAGAGGGAAGAGAGGGAAAAACTCCATTTTGTTTTAAAAATCCTTGAGAAACCTGGAGAAAAATCAGGAAAAGAAGAGAATTAGTGATACTAAAGGATTTAGACAATAAAATCAATTAGCTTTAGAGTGTTCTTGAAAGAAGAATTTGGGGATAGAGTGAGAGGGAAGGGGTGGCACCAGCAAACAAGAAAGAAGAGGTGAGAATCCTTGATTTGTTAGCACTTGGAACCTAGATTACTCCTTGGTAAGGTGTCCCAACCTCTATTTAACAGTTTTTTACAATATTTGTTAAGTCTCCATTGATTTTTTTATCAAATTAAGGTGAGGGTTCATGACGCATTTTGAGGGGAAATAAGAAATTGAATTAAATTGATGTTTATTACATATAGGGTTGAAATGGCATGTAATTTTAAAAGGAAATTGGTAGTTCCTTTCTAAGTGTGCTTATTTAGCCGGCCATTAATGTAGGAAGAAAAAGGGTGATTATTTGAATATTTGACTTGATATTGTGTGATTATATGTATTAAAATGATGAGAAATGCATGAAGGAATAGCAATAAAGGTGTTATTAAGGGTTGAGAAGAATGTTGATTGACTAGTTAATGAAAATGGACAAAAAAAATTAAAAGGTGTTTTTTAACATCATTATAGTGTATATAACATGGCAAGGAATTGGTTTAAAAGAGGGTAAGTTAAATTGGTAATGGTTGAATGCTTACAGAATTGTTGATGAAACTGGACAATTTCATCTCTTGGTCTTCCAAAGGGAATTTGAGCATGTAAATGAGGGACTTTGGACTAGGTCTCTTCTTATAAATTATATATTTGGATGTTAGATATCTAAGGGAGTTGACGTTGCTAAGTTGGTGCTATAAAACTCTAGTTATAGGTTAATAACTAAGAGGGGGTCAATACAGACCCTACTTGATAGTTGACCATCTTCTCGACAACGGGTAGTTTTGAGGGCTTTAGGAGCATAACAAGGTTCTTCTCCCTTCAGTAGACTATAGCTTTGTATCTTATCTTTCCAAAGGATTCAGCCCTGCCTTAAACCAAACTATATAATGTTAGTTATGGATAAAACAAAAAATAGTGTTCGAATGAAGAATTATGCCGATTGTAATGTTGATTTGCATTTTTGTTAAAGAACTTAAGGAAAAAAGATTTAATGAGAACATGAGATGTAAATTTAAAGAAATAGGGGTAAAAACGAATGAGATGATTAAAGGAATTGTATAGGTTTTTTTATTTTAAGGAATAAATGCTCGTGAATCACATGGTATGTGTGTTAATGCATGGAGAGCTACAAGACCCAGACAGCAGTCGGGGACTACCAGTCAAGCTTTTATAGCAGTTAGGTGCCCAACACCTAATGATTTCTTTTATTTCCTACCATTTTAAATTTTCTAGATATATAAGTGATTTGAACTTGGTGACACACACACACACAATAGTAGTCTATGTTTATGTGATCGATATAAATAGAATGTTGTGATGACATTGATTACCTATCTTAGAAATTAGGGTAGCTAATGGTATCAATGGGGTTCCATTAGTACCGACATTCCTTAAATTGATTAGTCGATCCCAGGTAATTGGATGACTGATGTTAGTAAAGATTCTAACATCGATATGGTTACTCCTAGTTAAGGAAGAGATAAATTGATTAATTATTCCTATCAGAAATAGTTAATGATATCAATGGGTCATATTGGTATCAGCAACCATTTTCTGTATGATTAGTCATTTTGAATAAAGAGGCTAATGATGTCAAGGGTTCTTAACATCGGCAACTTAGATGGTAAACTATATATGTGTAAGAATTGATTAACTATTCCAGGTTAGGAATAGTTAATGATATTAATCGATTATATTGATATTGGCACTTGAATGGAATTGATTAGTCTAACCCAGTAATGAGAGACTAATGATACTAATGAGATTCATTAGTATTGGCAATTAACTTCCAAAGAATGGGAGGTGAAGTGTTAATTAGTTATTATAAAAGAACAAAATAAGCTAATGATATCAAGAGAAGAATATATTGTACCAAATAAAGTTTGGTCCATAAAGAGATGGCATTAAAATCATTTTAGTTATGTTGTGATTTCTAAGATGAAATTTGTAAACACCCAAAGGAAAAAATATATATATATATATATATATATATATATATATATATATATATTTAGAGAGATAGAGAGAGAGATGATGATGAATGCGATATTCGCTGCCGATGCAGAAATCGGCAGCGACGCAGTTTTCGCTGCCGATGCAGAAATCAGTAGCGACGCAGTTTTCACTGCCGATGCAGAAATCGGTAGCGATGTAGTTTTCGCTGCCGATTCTGGATTTGGTAGCGACACAGCCTTCACTACCGATACAGAAATCGGCAGCGACATAGTTTTTCGCTGCCGATTTCTGGATCGGCAGCGACGCAGTTTTCGCTACCGAGGCAGAAATCGGCAGCGATGCAGTTTTCGCTGCCAATTTCTCAATCAACAGTGACACAGAGCTGGGAGGGAGGGGTAAAAACTGGTTTTAGATAAACCAAACAAGGATAAGGACACACCTAAACCAACCCCCCAAACAACCCATTTCATTTGATGGGTAGTATAAATACAAAGAGGGGAGAGAGAATGACTCATCTTCTTCCCAAACCAGCAGCTGCATGCCATTCTTCCCTTCCCCTTTCACAACAGAAACGTGAATCAAACCAGTAGAGATTTCCTTGTGAGCTTGTGAGGGAGAGATGAGACCTTGAGAGAGGAGTGGGCAGCTGCATAGAGGAGAGGAAAAAAAGAGCTAGAAAACGTGAGAGGAAGAAGAAGGAGGAGAACCAGCAGCTGAAGAGAAAAGAATAGTGTCAAACCTTCCTCAAACTTAGTTAAATTCAGAAGGTATAGGTCATGAAACTCCCTTCCTCTCCCCCTTAAGATCAAAAACAAAAATGAAGAAGAAAAACCCTAAGAAAAATTGATCTAAGACCTAAGCCAGCTATGAAGGAAACTGAAATTAACTAGGAGAACTAGCAAACAGAAGTGAAATAGTTCATCTAACAAATCATGGTAAAGGGCTGGCTTTAACTATGGGGTAGGCCAGCATGCATGTATGTGTGTGTTCTCCTGGGGTATAATGTGTTCTGCTGTGATGTTGTTGCTGTAATTAATGTGTTCTGTTGTGATGTTGTTGTTGAAATTAATGTGTTCTGCTGTGATGTTGTTGTGCTGAAATTAATGTGTTCTGCTGGAATTTATTGAAAGATTATATGCTGTCATTGATGGTTTTCCATGTGTGTATTCTGCTGGAATTTTGTTAAAGAATTATGTGTTGAAATTGATGGTTCCGATTTGTGTGTGGTGCAGCGAAACTCTGTTTCGCTGCCGAAACTGAGCCTTCTGCAGCGAATTAATATTCGTTGCCGATTTATGTATCGTGCAGCGGAATTCTGTTTCGTTGCCGCAACTGAACCTCCTGCAGCGAAATTCTGTTTCGCTGTCGAAACCAAATCTCCTGCAGCGAATTGATATTCGTTGCCGATTTGTGTGTGGTGCAGCGAAACTCTGTTTCGTAGCCGAAACTGAGCCTTCTGCAGCGAATTAATATTCGCTGCTGATTTGTGTATTGTGAAGGAATTCTGTTTCGCTGCCGCAACTGAACCTCCTGCAGCGAAATTCTGTTTCGTTGCCGCAACCGAACCTCCTGCAGCGAATTGATATTCGCTGCCGAATTGTGTGTTGCGCAGCGAAATTCTATTTCACTGCCGAAACCGAACCTCCTGTAGCGAATTGATATTCGCTGCCGATTTGTGTGTTGCGCAACGAAATTATGTTTCGCTGCCGAAACTGAACTTCCTGCAGCGAATTATATTCGCTGCCGAGTTGTGCGTTGTGCAGCGAAACTGTGGCACCATTAGCGATGCAGTTGTCACTGCCAAACTGGCTGCCGGCAGCGAAACAGTTGTTGGTGCCGAACTGGCAGCCTGCGGCGAACCAGTTCTCGCTGCTGATTTCTACAATAAGTCTCCTAGGCATGAATGACTTAAATGCTAGTAACAATTTTATGATATGATGGTGTAAAATATGGAACACTTGAATGTGAACATATGAACTCTTGAAATAAGTGTGATGATGAATATGATTCAAAAATAAAATAAATACAATTGTGCTGATTTGTGACCATTGATGTCTTAGGTGGTGCGGTCGGGATTGGACCATCATCAAGACAGGAACAACCCACAGGTGGAGCAGGTAGGTGACTTGCACCTTTCTTTTTCATACATTGAATCTTGAAATATTTTAACTTGAGTACTACCATATTGTTAGAACCGATATTAAATTGTCGAACGCTTAATTGTTGATTAAAGATTGATTAGCTTCGGCTAATGGCATCCGAATGAATGGCCGGGACAAATGAGTGATTAGCTTCGGCTAATGGCATCCGAATGGATGGCCGGGACAATGAGTGATTAGCTTCGGCTAATGGCATCCGAACGGATGGCCGGGACAAAGACTGATTAGCTTTGGCTAATGGCGTCCGAATGGATGGCCGGGATGAAGGACTGATTAGCTTCGGCTAATGGCATCCAAACGGATGACCGGGACAAAGAATGATTAGCTTTGACTAATGGCGTCCGAATGGATGGCCGGGATAAAGGAATGATTTCGCTGCCGATTCTGGATCGGCAGCGACGCAGTATTCGCTACCGATATAGAAATCGGCAGCGAACCAGTTTCCGCTGCCGATATAGAAATCTGCAACGATGCAGTTTCTGCTGCCGATTATGGATCGGCAGCGACGCAATCTTCGCTGCCGATACAGAAATCGGTAGCAACACAGTTTTCGCTGCCGATTCCTTGATCGGCAACAATGTAGTTTCTGCTGCCGATTTTGGATCGGCAGCGACGCAGCTATCGCTATGAAATCCGGATGGATGGCCGGGTCAAATGAATGATTAGTTTCGGCGAATGGCATCCGAAAACTTGTGTATCTATATGTACTACTAGTTGTTACATCAAATACATGAAGAAATTATAAATGTTAATGCTTTATTTAATTGCCAGACCGTTAGTTACCATTATTATTATTACTAAGTATTTGCATTCTCTTAAATGTTTTGCACTGCTGCAGGGACGTCACACCAACGAGATGTCTAGGATACCCGATACACGAGAACCTACTTTTGCAAGGAATTAAGTAGATGCATTTTAAATCACAATGTATTTTGTATGGATCAATGTACTGAATGTATAACTTTTATTAGATCCTTTTTGTTTAAAATTGTGATGGCTATTAGTAGGATAAGAATGCAAAATCAGGTCTATGTATATATTTTTAATATGAACTTCAAATCATGCAACCTTAATATTATGTGTTTGTGTAAGATTCGCTTTTAAATGAAATGTGGATTGTATGGATTGTATTTTGATGATCTGAGGATTCAAGTTCTTTGATTACCGGCACCATGTGTATTAAATATAAAAAAAATTACTGTTGTTTTGGGCTTGGAAAGCCGGCTTGTTACAAAATTTCTCTCGGTAATTGATTAGGGTATTAGATGGAAAATACATATTGTAAAGAAGTCTATGTTTAAATTTTATGTGTTAGAAGAAATGCCATACAATTATTACCGATTGTTGTTATTATTATTGTTATTACTTTGTTATATTTATATGTACATGTTATTTGTTATTTTCAGGTCCATTAGGTCACGTCAACAATGAACTTAGTTTAGCTATCTTTTGCTATGTAATTTTATTGTAATTTAAGATATTTATCTCCTAAACTTTAAAATGTAGTATTAACTCGTAAATTTGGATGTAATTTTTAAGTACCTATTTAAGCCATGCATGTTTATAACTGTAAGTTGATCCTTCACACTTGAATTTCATTATATGGAATTATTATGCATGATATAGCTTATGTAATGATAATATGTAGCAATTGAATTATGCACTGTTTCCTTTTATAAAATTGGATTTTGTAATATTATTGAATAAGATGTGTTGTATTGATGATGACGAGTTTGGTTGAGATCCATGATGATTAGATCGGGTTATGAATGATATAACAAGTATAAATCCGGTATTGTTGATAACTTGGGACCTTCTAGTATATGGAAGACTCCACCAAAATTTCGGTAGATTTAAAAAAAAAATTCCTGAAATTTCCAATTAATTATTATGTGCTGTCCTAGAAATTGGGACTATTACACATATGGTCTGGAGAAATTGATTCCCCTAGAGGAAAGAAAGAGGGTAATTAAAAGAAACAATCTGTATGATCTTGTAAAGGCAGTTGAGATGTGTTTAATGCCTAATAACGTCATTCCTAAGAAGTTCAGAGTGCCAGAGTTTATCAAATATACTAGAACTCAGTGCTTAATAACTCATCTTAAGGCATATTGAAATAAAATAACTAAGGTAGTTCATGATGAAAAATTATTGATTCACTTCTTTCAAGACAGTTTAAGTGATGCTGCTCTTACTTGGTATATATGTTTGGATAATACCAAGATAAAAGGATGGAATGACTTAGTTGATGGCATTATTAGGCAATATAAGTTCAATATTGACGCGGCCCCAGATAGATCAAGCTTACATGCTATGGAGAAGGACAGCAAAAAGTTCGTAAGGGAATACACCCAAAGGTGGTATGAATTAGCTACACAAGTTAATCCTCCATTGCTGGAAAGTGAGATGAATGGTTCATTTTCCAACACTTTCAAAGCCCTATACTTTGAATACTTGGTAAGAAGCGCTGCATAGAATTTTTCTGACTTGGTTGTTATAGCTGGAGGAATCAAACAGGTCATTCAAATAGGTAGGATCACAAACCCTAGTAAGAGAAAGGGTTTTGCTAGACGAAGAAAGGAAGTTGAAATTCACAATGTTGAAGGAAGAGGTAAAGGAAAGAATAAAACCCACCAAGGTGACTTTAGATTCAAAACATTTGCACCTACTCCTACCATATCAATTATAAATTTCACCTCATCTTTTCTTGGAAACCAAACAAACACATAAACTAACCTAACAAATAACTAGACCAACAACACCTCTCAACCATGAAGAAACTTCTTAGGAAACCGAGAACAACTTCCACCACCACCCATACAACCAAAGGTTGCTTAGTATCGACCAAGTTGCGCCTGTTCCTTTAACACCTTTACAACAATCATTCCCTCATTGGTACAAACCTAACCAAAAATATGAATATCATGTTAGTACCACCAGTCACAATATTAATGGATATGTTGCATTCAAAAGAAAATCCTCTAACTCGTCAAGGCCGGATGGATTTCCTTCGATGAATCTCCAAATATGAATTCGAAACCACTACCAAACTATGCTTCTGGAAGTGGAGGGGTTCATACCTCGGAAATAGGAAGGGAAGGTAGAGTGATTTTGACGGTAACAATGGAGAGATTGCATAGGATGTTGAGACAAGCTGTGTATCTCAAAACACCAGTCAAAACACAAGCTATAAGAGATGCGAATTAATATTATAAGTATCACCAACACTTTGGGCATAATATAGACTCTTGTGAAGAGTTTCATTCTGAGGTGGAAGACATGATGACAATGGGAGTTTTGATATTGGTTGCACCCAAGAAAAATAACCTAGTAGGAATGGTGACTAGTTTTAACAAAAAGATTGAAGTTTGTAGATATTAGCCAACTGAGGGGAGAATCTCAAAAATCATTCTGACTAAGCTTGCAAACACAGTTAGTGAAAGCTATAAGACCCTACCTCATAATTATGGTTATTCTTTTCACAGAATGAGTCTTGCCCCTGTTTTTCATGCTAAAATAAGAGGATTAACTCGGAGTGGGAGATGCTTCACTCCTGAAGAGCTGGAAGATCATAGAAAGGTCAAAGGTAGGGGTGATCATTTTCGGTTCGGTTTGTTTTTTTTATCAAAAAAAGTAACCAAACCGGTTTTAAAAAAAATGTGTTATCGGTTTAAAAGGGCAAAAATCGCCATCGACTTCGCACGAGGGACATGCGACAATAACCATGGATGATGGATGGAAACTTGTAAGAAATATTCCCCTTTTAGGTATGTATGTTCTTTTCTTTTGGTTAATCGTAAGACAAAGTTCGCTGGTGATGCATGCTTTCACTTTTTAAATTTCAATCATGATTTCCTTTATGTGTTATTGGTTGATGATGTGCATGGACCTCCTTGTGTTTTTGTGTAAAGAGAAGGCCATACAGCAGTTCCTATTTCTTCTTGCATGCGTTGCCTCTCTCGGTTTTATTCCCCAGGGTTTTTTTAACAAGAAAATCTGCATGCACCTTCCCTTTGCTTGTGCTTGCTTATTATGGTACCAAACATGCTCGTTGAGATTGTAGAGACAGTACGTATAACAAAGCATGAGAAAGAGGTTGCCCCTTTTTGTTATGGTATGTTCTCACAAAGTCTGCAGCAAAGAAAAAGAAGTGAAGTCTGTTTAGTTTTAGTCTGGGTCATGGCTTTGCTTCGGCTTTGGTTTCTCTTCAAGTCTCGAGGACCCAACAACATTGGTTTCTCTTACATTTTGTGGTTTTTTTTTTTTTGGAATTTTACAAGCATGGGCTTGTTAAGTTTATTTGTGGTTTAATTAGTTAATTTAAGCATGTTGGTTTCTAGCCTAAAAAAATATCAAAAAATTATTATTATTTTTTTTTTCATTTGATCAAGCTTCTCATACATAAAAAAATAAGAAAATATATCATTTCATCCATTTTGAGATTTATACATTCTTGATAATTATTGATGTACTTTTAGATTTTTAATGTTGGCATTCATAAAAAAAAATATTTAAGTATATTTCATATAAAACATGTATCTATTTTTAGGCTTTATAATTAATTTGTAAAGTCTATCGAAGGTTCGGTTCGTATTAAAAAGTCTAAAAAAAATGACATGCTAAAATTTATTTTAAAAAAAAATATCTCTTTTAGAATCACAATAAAAATAAATATTTATTATTCACTCATAATATTTTAGATAAATAAATTTATAACTGACTATTATCCTGAATATTAATGAGAAATAACACTTATGTTTCCTTGGTTTTTGAAAAATATATTCTTTTCAAGCCTTTCTAATTAATATGAACACCTTCTAGTATATACTAAAATCAAATTTGAATGGTTTGCCCTCGCCGCAACTGGAAAACTTGAAACTCTGGTGTATCTAACCTAATGTATTAGATCCCATAAAAACGTCAAAGTTAAACTAGTTCCATTCAAAGTTAAATGTGCTTAGACTAGAGAGGAGAACATTTAAAAGCACAAACCGAAAGTTGGATTTATTTTTTCTTATTGATGTGGTGACATGATCTGAAAAGTTAATTTCTTTACAATCCAGCATATAATTGCAGTGCTTAGCCACAAATTATTTGCTAAAAAACAACGGAAAAAATATAGATATATATGTAACTCACAATGAGAAAAGAAAGGAGAACATTAAAGGGGAGGAAAAACTAAAAGAATAATTAGAAGACTATTTTGCAGATCGCTAGCTAGTTACTTCCCAAACAGCTGCCGACGGCTTCTTCCAGGTTTGGTTCGTATACCAGCTGCCTCACCAATCACAATCTCATCAACTAAATCCTTGAAGACCAAACGCTCAACATCTAACACTACGCCAGAAGTCTCACTATGAAAATCTATCCAACTCTCTGACCGATGCATCACATCATACCACAAAATGCTTTTCAAACCATCCTCCTCCTCTAGGCTGCATTCTGAGTTCTTGACTAGAAGTTGCTCCATCTCTGAACATAATTCTTTCAGAAGCTTTTGAGCACTGAGGGACTTCTTTGCTAGCTTATCAGACTTCAACCATGGCTCAGGAGAGGGCCCCACCAATGCCAACTTTTTGACAAGAATCTCATTAACAGCATCAAATATGAGCTTCCGATGAAACTTCTCTGGGTTTGGCTTTGAATGGAAGGACTTTCCAGGGCTGCATTCTTCCTTTGAAACCAAATTGCTGGCCTTGGTTTGCTCCAATACAAAGAATAACTCAGGGTTAATGGGGTGACCTGATGGGTGGAGTTGAAATGTTGACAGGCCAGAACTAAGGTCTCTAAGTAGAAGGCCGGACGCTAACAAAATCTCTGAAATGTATCTGTGGTCAGGATTTGTGTTCTCACAAAGTGATGCTATGTAATCTGTGCTGGATTCATCGTGAGTGGAGTTCAATTGTCTAAGCTTTTGTACCAAATTCTCAATTTTTTGTAATTTCTTGCGATTGATATCTGAGGAGAGGCCAGAAGCCACACTGTTAGACAACAAGTTATCTGCAGGATTCCACTGATCTTCACTCGGTTGGTAATGGAAATCTTTGGGGAAATCTCCTGCAACGATAAATAGAAAATAAGTAAGTTGTAACAAAAGGTTTCATTGTTTTATGTTCTGTTCTATACCTGTAGCTACCACATACTGCAAACATATTATAACACAAAGTTGGCCCTAGGCCAGGTGTCGAAACCCAGAATCATACTATAACGATGACCCATGGATCAAACATAACTCTCCAGTTACAACTAATATATCCAACCTATTCTAAACAAACAAGATTAAACAGAATATGTAGCAATGGCAAAACATTCTTTTTGTAGAACTTCTCTCAGAGTCTGTTGACCAGTTGTTGGGATAAAGCAGAATGAAAGTAATGACAAGTACAATGACAACTTGAACATGATGATGAGGAAACTGTTTGTCTTTTTTTTTCTTCTTTGGAACATCGTAGTTTCTTTTTTATTAATAACAGGTCCAATGAATACTTTTTAACGACACTGTTCAACTACCTGAAAATCTCATAAACTTCAATCATTGACTGTATAAATATGAGCAGCTATTCCCTCACTGCCTGATAAATTTCCTGAATATGTTGCAAAGAATATAGACACAGATGCTACATGGGTTTTTTAGAAGCCAATAGCGAAACCAAAAAACTTGAGGCCAAATAAAAACATGTAGCAAGTTGAGAATCTATCCCCACAAATACATGGTTTCAACGTTACAAGACCAGATAAATATGTGGTTAAATTTGGGGGGGGGGGGGGGGGGGGGGTTAATTCCTACATAAAGGTTGTTATAGATGAAGTTGTTTAATCTGAGCAATATATGATGGCAAGTCCTCGCGACATCAGTTTATATTATGCCACATCCAGCTATAAGTTTTTTAGGCATAGCAAAATTTTACCTTTGATCATATTTGGCATCTGCTTTACAGGAGACAATGCATCATCTCTATATACAGATGCATCAAGTACAGAGACAGGACTAGGATGCTCAGCGGCAACAAGAGCAAGCTCTGCTGATGTTCCATCCTCTTCAAACATCAAAGTTGATTTCTGAGACAAGGAAAACAAAGTGTCAACTATATGATCAGAATAGTTGAGTGACTAGAGAAGTTCAAAAGGACCTACTTTCTGTAATGAGCCAGAAACTAAGCTCCTGGCAGCATTCAGGGTTGGACTCTGGCCACTGTAGTTGTCAGTAGATCGTTCAGTACTAGTGACTTCCATATCTGTCTTCAAGTCAAAAGTTGTGCCATCAGACTGCAAAGAGGTGTCATCTCCTTGGTGACTCGAAGTTCTTGATTCATTACTTATCTGACTTAATTGGTCATCACTCGGTGGCACTTTGGGATATTTTACCCTGTGTTTTCCACCAGGTGAACCTATTTCTGTTGGCTGCCTGTTGGATTGCGTTCTTGGTTTACTTGTATCAGATGGAGGAGTAGGTGGACAAGATCGCTTCTCTAGCTCAAGTTTCTTCTGTGAAAGTCTTGGGCTCACAGATCCTGAACTCCTTGCTGAACTCAGGTTGCTTTCTTTTGGCACTTGTTGGGATCTTGTCAACGATTGTGTTGATTTTGTATTCTTCTTGACAACAGTTCTCTTATCACTGGAGCTGGCTAAAGAATCTCTCTGGCTGTTTCTTGGAGATTGATCTTTAGCTGTTCGGCTATTATTGGATCCCTTTTTACTATCTGCATGTCCACCAGTTGGAATTCTATGAAGGCTGGAAAGGTCATCGATAGGAATTACCAAGGAAGCAGGAATACCAGATTTCTCAACTAGTTTGGCTGTTTTAATGATCACAATTGGGGATTCACAAGTCCTCAAGGAATCAGAACCCCTGGTTGTGGGAACACCAGCATGATTTTTCTGTTGGTTTTGTTGACCTAGCAACCTTGGCTTTTGACTGGGACTGCTACATTTTGGTTCATGATCTCTCAGGGGTACAGAATTTGAAGCTTGTTCTTCTTTTCTATTCTCCAAGAACCCCTTAGCCTGCATTGCTTCCAGAATCTGTTTAAGAGCTCTAAGATCCTTTCCGGATTGTTTGAACTCGAGATCCTTCAATCTATTCTCAATCTCACTGTAAACTGAAGGGAACAAATTTGGTGTCTTCCCAGGAACTTTTTCAGGCTTGAAAGGTTGTTTCAAAGAACATCGACTTCCATCCAGCTGCTTCCATGGTGCTGGTTCAATTGGCAGCCTTGAAATGGGTTTCATGACCAAATCTGGATTCTTCCACCGGGGTGATATTGGATCTTTCACCGAGTTTCTCTGAGACTTCAGAATATGGTTTGGTCGGTTTGGATCGTTTGTTTTCAATGATCTCAAGAACGAATCATCATGTTCCACCAATGAGTTCTTGATCAAACCTGGCTGACTATGACTGGTGAACGCAGAATCTGGCAATCCTTCCAAGCCCATCAGCTTGGCTACCACACTAGGAGGACGTTTCTGAGTTTTCAGTGATTGCTGCAGAGTAAAGATCTTTTCATTTGAGTTGCTGCTACTTTCTAGATCTTTTGAAAGGTAATTTGATCTAGAATCAATGTTGGATCCACTCACTGAAATTACTCTACTATCCAGTGAAAGTCTTGGAAGCTCTTTTAGTTTTGGGGTGGACTTGATGGTATCTCGAGATTCAAATGACAAATGATTGATCCCCCACCCATCACAGGAAAACCGAGGAGCATCTTTTGGAATTGTATGCCAAGATTCATCTTTCGCTTCATACGATGATCTTGGACGCTCTTTAGTTTCATTATAATACCAAGGTGCTTCATGAAGTTTGGCAAGAACTTTAAAAGACTCCTTGAGATCGACAGGAGGAGCATTTTTCTTTCCTTTGTTACCAACTCTATAAGATCCATCTGCAGATTTGGAGGCCTGTAATGCCCTTGGGGAATCTTTATGCTTCACTATATGTCTCATTGCTTCTTCTTTAGCTGTAGTTTTGACTGATAACCCTCTGGCCTCTCTATACATAGAATCCTTGACAACATCTCGAAGATCAAGAGAATGCCGCCCTAAATGTGCAGAGGTACTTGGCTGAGTTATAACTGGGTTCCTTGAGGGAGTTTCAGGAAAGATAATTCTGTCAAAGGAAGATGCTTCTGGTTGAGCTGTTTTATTGCAGTCCAGAGAGGGGGACATGGAAGATGAGCAAGAGGATGAGAAAGATGCTCTTGATGATTCTGTAGAAATTCTTTGCTTCTCATTCAAATTCTTGTTTAAATCAATGTCCTGCAATCAATAGTTCATATTCACTCTGATATGCAAGGACAGGCTAGAATATAGCACAGAAAAAGTTGAGGTAGAAAAAGCAACAGTGTGAGGACAAAATCAAATTGACAATGACTTTTTTAGGCAAAAAAAAAAAAGTAAGAAGACTTAAGAGCAACACAGAGTACACGTTATTCAACAATCAATCAGATCACAATTCTACACTGGTTCAGGCAAATAGCTTGACTGAATCTTTTCCAATTACTTTGGAGAATTAATGAAATTTCCAGGAACTAAGAATGCTTACAACTGTTGTGTTCTGATTGTATGCATTAAAACATTCCCTTTCTGAGCTGCCACTTTTGAAGTGGGAATCACCTACATTGTCACAGAAACATCAGTGACAGATTGAATGATTAAGTTCACAACCAAAACAAAAAAAAGTAGGGAAATAATAGTCAATTCGTTGTTATCAACCTGGAATTGGAAAAACTACTGAAGGATACGCAAATAGCAGATGTGCAATTAATTTTCTTTGGTTACATACAAAGATGATTTATCAAGTTAGAACTGGTCTATATATAAAAGTTTGGTAAGTTTATGAGAAAGAGTTAGCTCTGCAGATGAAGTGATGATTGCTACAAGAATTTACCAGCAAAAATGAATGCACATCGAAAAAACAGTTGGAAACAACACATTGGCCATGCATTCAAGAAAACATGTACAAATACATATGTCTTTATCTATTCACATTCACCCCAAATAATAATAGGCAATAATTTGAAAATATAGGTTACAATGAAAGATCTCTAAGAAATTTACATCCAAAAGACAAACTTTTATTATCAGAAGCATAAACTATTCAGATACACGAGTCATGTTCTTTTCTATTCTTTTTGTTTCTATTTCTTTTTTTATTTTCTCGATATAGAATATCAATATTAGCTCATTTGATGAGTAGAATTAAGAACATATTTTTTTACCAGGCAATAAAGTAATCCGTTTCGTTTTCTTTTTCCTCATCACATGCCATTAGAGATGATAAAGGATTCAGGATGGGTCAAGCAATAGATATTAACCAAGTAAATGAGGACTCTTGATTAATGAAATGAATGCTACAAAGTTAAGCTACACTTGATAATGAGA
Organism: Populus alba x Populus glandulosa; assembly: GCA_033617975.1. Taxonomy (NCBI): domain Eukaryota; kingdom Viridiplantae; phylum Streptophyta; class Magnoliopsida; order Malpighiales; family Salicaceae; genus Populus; species Populus alba x Populus glandulosa. The sequence continues at coordinate 6,882,408 of CM066157.1, forward strand.
ATTACCTGGAGGAAGCCTCTTCTGGTTGAGGCGCCTACCGGTAAGGACTTGGTGACGATCAAATATTTGAAAAACCCCAGTCATGCATCCTATTTGCTTTTGCAAATCTGGATTATCATCTGCTAAAGAATGTAAAAGTTTTGCAGCCATCTCCTCTTCTTCTCAACTATCCTAGTTCAGTCCTTCCACCTTGTAAATCCGGTCTTCCTCTATCCAAACCACAAAATTACAACATTGCAAGCCTCTATCTCCCCCAGACTCTGAATCTATGGATTGGAACCAGTGCTTGAAAAAGCATATACTTATGAGATATCTGAGCAATTCTATGGTAAACCAATCAATAAAATATGATATCTAGAGTCTCCCTTTATTCAATTTGTTTTCTTCCTCTGTGCAAAATCTAAAACACAAACTACGCTTTTATTAACACTAGAAACCAAAAGAGAATGGAGCACTTTCCATATATATATATATATATGTAAATCCAAATAATGAATTTCCAAAAACAGAAGTTTAGCAACATATCAGATAAAATCCTTCAGCTTATCTGCCATGTACTAGGCACCTTAAAATCTCTAACAAAATCAGTGATTTCCAGCTGGTAACAGCTCAAGAACGAAAAGGCTTGCCATTTATGTGCACCCACAAGATAAAAAGGTGGCCTTTACCACCAGAATCACAACCCCAAATTTTCCTCTTACAACATGATTGCCCATTTTGGATTTTCCATGAAATCCTACAAAGTCTGAAGCTTTTGCGGCAATAAAGGAAAAGTAGAAAGAAAAAGAAAAATCCCAGAAAATCAAAATCAAATCAAATCAAATATTACATGGAATTGAAAGATACCTTATTCAGAGTGAGGACCGACCAGAATGGCTTGTAAATTGAATAGAACCAGAAGAAAAGGGTAAGGTAAGGGACTCAATATGTAGCACTATTACATCCGACAGCACAAGAATGTGCCAATTAGAGTTATGATCAACAACATCACTTCTAATTCCAGTTGCCTGGCTATAAGAAACTAATTCCAATGCAAAAGGAAAAGGAATTAATCTCTCCAGATCCAAGAAGAAAAATAGACATGTAGAAAAGAAAAGTAACTGCTCTTCAGTTCAGAGAACATATGGAAAGACAGCCAGGAGTGATGAGAAGGTTTGTCATATATCATAAATATGATGATTTAACTAATTTGGCCTGGCCTGGCCTGGGAAAATAATACAGATGGCATTTTCTGTTTTTTATTTATTTATTTTTTGAGAGAGAGATAGAATGTGGGGCAGTTGTCTACTAGCTCCATCTCACACATCCATGTGTTGAGTGGGTCTCAAGCTGTCTTCGTGGACATGTGATTTTGTCAGAAATGAGGGCATGTCTGTGACTGTCAGTGCAGCAAAAATTGCTTTTCAATATAGTTTTTATTTTAATAATATTAAAATTATATTTTTATTTTATTTTTTTAATTTATTTTTAATATCACCCTATTAAAATAATTTATAAAATAAAAAAAACAAGAAAGAAAGAAGCATTCCAACCTTCCTTCAAAGCCCAAGTGACCTTTGGCCAACGGCACGTTCGCATAGTAGCAAGGGAGTTGTTTATAAAAGATTTACCTTGTATTAAATTTAATGGACACTTGCCCAAGTGGGGCGTCATCAAGAGTATTTAAAGATAAAAGAAATGAATATAAGTGTATAGCTTAACAAATTAAATTTTAAATTTATTTTAAAAAAAAATATTATTTCAAGTTTTATAAATTTTAGAATTATTAAAGATTTATATAGTTATTAATTTTAAAATTGATGAGGTTAGTTAAAATATATTAATCAAAAAAAAAGTATGAAATATTAAATTTTGTTGATCTCTACTTCATTGTTTTATTATAACTTGTCCGTTTCTCAAATAATACATACATGAGAAATCCGTTTCTCAAATAATACATACATGAGAAATTCTTATTCTCTGCCTGCCAGAACACAGAGTTTTATTATTACAAGTGCAAAAATACTGTGTCAGTGCTGAAATGTTTTCATGATTAGCTAGCTGTGCAGGATAAAGGCTGCCCTTCCCTTTCTAAGTCGTCAATAGCTTCACGTCTTGACATAAAAAGCAACACGCGCTCGCGCGTACTTACTAACACTTTATCCATACCAACTAGCTTTTATACCCGCGCGATGCCGTAGGTCATTTTTTTTGTATAAAAAATATTTTAAAAAGTAAAAATTTAAAAATCTTGGATTTTTTTGCAAAGTTATACCCAAGAATCTTGGGTTTGACTGCAACACCTGACCTAAGAGTAATATTTATAATAAAATTAAACTTGCATGACCCAAGTTTAAGTGAGCCTGACTGTAATACCAGACCCAAAAATATTGGATGTAGATCTGGCTATAAAGTCGTGTCATAAAAGTGTGATAATTAAATAGATTAATTAAAAAAACAAAGAAAAAAAATCAACAGAAAAGAAAAAACTAATGAAGAAAAAGAAAAAGAAATTGAATTAATTGGGTTAACTCTTTAAACCAGGTTATCCCGTAAAACCTGAGATTTGCATCATAAAGTTTGCTAACTAAATAGAAAAAAAAAATGACAGGTTTACCCAGAATTAACCGGGTTAACCCATCAAACCAAGTTAACCCATCAAGCTCAGTACACATGTCATGAAAGCCTGATAATTAAATAGAAAGAAAATTAACTTTAACAAACTAAACTAAATGAAAAAAATACCTCGTCAAATCAGGTTAACCCATCAAACCCAATATTCGTATCGTGAAAATATGATAACTAAATAAAAAAAAAAATTAACATTAACAAACTAAATCAAACTAAAAAAATTAATTAAAAAATTTAAAAAGAAAAAACAGTCATATAATATAATACAATATAATAATAATTATAATGAAAAAACGTGGGGAAAGCTAAAGCTAAAGTTAAATTCTCAACCAACTCAATATTAAAAAAATAAATTTAACAAAGATAATTTAAAAAATAAACATGTGGGGGAAACACTGCAGCCAAACAAAAATCATGTAAAAGAAACACTGTAGTAATCCATAGTATTTTTTTTTTAAAAAAAAAGCTACAAAGTTAAGTTTTCAACCAGCTTAATATATATATAAAAAAATCAAGATCCGTGTAATGAAAGTATGATAACAAAATTAATTTTTTTTTTCATATTAACAAACTAAATTAAACAAAAAAAATTCATTAAAAGAAAAAAAAAACACAAAGAAAAAAGCAAAAAAAAAACCTATGGGCAAAACGGGAAAAAAAAGGAAAACAAAAATGAAAAAAAAGTCAAATGTTTCACTGTGTGCACAATGATACATTATATGTAAAAAACAGAAAAAAAAGCGAGGAAAAAAAAACAAATTTACTACAGTGAAAAACCCACGCGTTAAAAAAAAAAACATGTAAAAAAACAAAAAGAAAAAAAAAGGAAAAACTGCTACAGAAAAAAAACCAAAAACGAAAAAAAAATGGCACAAAAGAAAAAACAAAAAAAAACTAAAAAAAAAAAAACAGCTTTAGCTACAGTGAAAAAGTTACGCGTTTTAGAGTTCTTATTAACCTTTCAAATCAGGATAACCCGTCAAACATTAAATTCACGTCATGAAAGTTTAATAACTAAATAAAAAAAAATGACAGGTTAACCCATAATTAACTGGGTTAATCTGTTAAGCCTGGAATACGTGTCATGAAAGTCTGATAATCAAATAGAAAGAAATTTAACATTAACAAACTAAACTAAATGAAAAAAAATTAATTAAAAAGAAAAAAATAAAATATCTAGTTAATTCGTCAAATCAAGTTAACCCGTTAAACTCGGGATCAATTAACAAACTAAATTAAACAAAAAAAATTAAAAGGAAAAAAAACTAAGAAAGAAACAAAAAAATACAGGCATAAAAAACCAAAATAAATACAAAAAAAAAACAAAAAATAATATATATTATAATATTATAATATAATAATTATTATTATTATTATTATATATAAGTATAATTAAAGACGTGGGGAAGCTACAGTGCTTTCCCCACGCGTTTTAGAGTTCTATAATTATTATTATTTAATCAGTTGCTGAACAAAATGTCAAGCAGAAATTTGTTGAGTGAAAAAAAAAATGGAGGGGCTATGAAAACCTCGAGATGGAATTTCAACGAGTGTGACTAGTTATGAGTTTTACATGGACGTAGCAACAACTTTATACTGCTCATTTCACCTTTAAAATAACAAGAAAATTGACAAGGACAAGTGTGTCTCGTAAAAGTTAAGCAATCATTTTAAGAAAAAATAAAAAAACCTTGGAAAGACTTGTAATTGTTATAAAATATATAATTATAAATATTAAATGCCCTTTAGAATATATTGGATTTCATGATTATTGGGTTTAATTTCTTGGTTCTCCATGATATTTAGGTTTTTTAATATTTTTTAATGTTTTTTATTTTTCACTCATTAAGAGACCACTTTTCTTGTATTCTCAATTCTTAGTATTGAAAAGATATATAATAAAAGGTGTGAAATTTTCTTTTAAGTTTTTATTATGAATATGTATGGCCTTGCTTGTTTTTTTATTTTTTTAACATGTTATCAGCAAAATCAATCTAATATATATCAAAATATTAGCATGCATTGACTTTTATGTTATGTAGCTTATATCAATTTCAATATTTTTTTTTCTTTTCATTATTGTTTATATTTTATGGAATATATTTGGTTCTGTAATTTATTTTGACAATTTTTCTTTCCATTTATTCATCAAAATTTAAATTTCTTGAATAATCAAATAAATTAAATATAGTTCTTGAAGAACTAGTATTTCAAAAAAGAAATACTAAATAAATAGTAGTCTTAAAGACTAATTTTTCCCCTTTATATTCATGATTTTATTTAATAAGTTATTTTTTATATTTTATATAGATAATGTCAAATCTGATGAAAGTCAAATTTACCGCTCTTAATAACTTTGGGAATAATTATTTGTCATGGATTCTTGATGTTGAGATTCATCTAGAGGCTATGAATCTAAGAGAGACACCATCAAAGAAGAAAATAACATGTCCTTACAAGATTGCGCAAAAGCAAAAGTAATGAATTTCATTCGCCACCATCTCCAAGAAGGATTAAAAGTTGAATATCTTACAATAAAAGATCATCTTGTTCTATGAAAACTGTAAATGAAATATATAACCACCAAAAGTTTATCATACTTCCTCAATCTTGTCATGATTGGTTCCACCTCAAGTTGCAAGATTTTAAATCAGTTAATGGATAATTTTTCTTTTTTTAAAATTACCTCATAGTTGAAATTATATAGTAAATATATAAAAGAAAATCAAATGTTAGAGCAAACATTCTCTACTTTTCAATCCTCAAATATTGTCTTGCAGCAACAATATTGAAAACATAATTTCAAAAGGTGCTCAGAACTAATTTTATGTCTTCTTATGACTGAACAAAATAATAAGTTTTTCATGAAAAATTATCAATCATATCCTATAAGTTCTAAATCATTCCCTAAAATGAATGGATCCTTTGTCCAAAAGACAAGAAAGAACAAAGGGTATATATATGAAAAAAATAAACGGAAAAGAAGAAGAAGAGATAATCCTTCAAAAGATAACCTATCATACAACTAGAAGTGTAGACACAATGAACCCAAAATAAAACAAAATAAAAAATGCAAGAAAACCTATAGATAAGTGTCATAGGTGTGGTATGCATGGTTATTGGTCTACCACTTGTCACACGCCAAAACAACTTCTAGATTTATATCAAATCTCTTTGAAATAAAATACATTTGAGACTAATTTTATTCATAAATAGGATTTAAATATCATGATGCTTATCTTGATTAAATGTATTCTTTAAAGAACTTGAAGATTATTTTACCAAGTGAAAATTCATATACTACATGTTCTTAATATAAATTAATTACCAAACCATCTTCATTAAAGGTTGTTATATAATCAACATCTTTTTCTCGAAAGAATTTAAGGAGATATATATGAACCTATTTATCCACCATGTGGACCTGAAAATATGTTATGGTATTGATTGATGCATCATGTAAATGGTCACATGTTTGTTTACTTTCTATTCAAAATGTTGTATTTGCTAGATTAATAACATGAATTATCAAATTATAAGCGTAATTTCCTAATTATCCAATCAAGAAAATTCGATTGGATAATGTGGGTAAGTTTACTTCTCAAATATTTGATAATTTTTGCACTTTTATTAGAATTGATGTTGAATATCATATTGCTCATGTACATGCTCAAAATAATCTAGTAGATTATAAAACAACTTCAATTAATTGCTAGACCATTACTTACTAAATAAAAAATGCTTATATTTGTTTGAGGACATGCTATATTATATGTTGCATCATTAGTTAGAACTAAACCAGATGTTTACCATAAATATCTTCCTTTGCAAATTATTTTTGGTATATCACCAAATTTATCTAATCTATGAACTTTTAATTATGTGGTATATGTACATGTAACACGACAAAGGACTAAAATAGATCTATAATGTAAAATAAAAATTTATATTGGTTTTGATTCTCTATCTATTATTAGATTCTTTAAACCTTTGACTGGTAATGTTTATACGAGGCGTTTTAAAGACTGTCATTTTTATGAGAATATTTTCCTATCATTAGAGAAAGAAAATTTAGTTCCTGAAGCATGAAAATAAATTACTTAGAATAACTCATAGTTATCTCATTTTGATTCAAGACCAAATTAATATGAACTTGAAGTTCAAAAGATGATTCATTTATAAAATATTACAAATCCATCATCAGATGTCTTTACCAATAGTGAAAAGGTGGTTAAATACCACATTTCAATTGCATATGCTCCATTTAGAATTGAAATCCTTGAAGGGTAAAAAAAACAACATATCATTAAATGAATCTATACCACGCCTAAAACGTGGAAGACCTATTAGCGCTAAAAACAAAAATCCTAGAAAATAAAAATGACAACAAATAGATGATGGTACTTCTTAAGAGTCCTCTTATCTACAAAACAGATGATAAATATTGTGTCCAAACCATCCTCAAATATTGATCCTACTGAAGAGAGACCATTTAAAGAGACATCTCCTAAAGAGATCAATGTGCCTGAAAATAATGAGATCTCCATAAACTATGTTCATATAGGAGAGATTTGATTCAAAATAAAATTGTCATAAATAATGTATTTACATTTAAGGTTGATTTTGGCATCACCAGAAGTAATGATGAAACTAAACCATAAATTATCGAAGAATATCGACATAGAAATGATTGGCTAATTTGGAAAGAAGCAATCCAAACAAAGTTAAACTCACTTGCAAAACATGGAGTATTTGGACATGTAGTTCATACACCTAAAGGTGTTATGTTTATTGGATATAAGCAAGTTTCCATTAGAAAATAAGAAAACTTATTCTCCAAGTATGGATGCGATCACTTTCAAATTTTTGATTGGTTTAGTAATCTTATAAACTCTAGATATGCATTTAATGGATGTAGTTACAATATATCTATATGGATCATTAGATAAAGATATACATATGAAAATCCCCAAACGATTCAAAATGCGTGAAGTCGTTTATGATAAACTCGGGAGTGTTTATTCTATTAAATTACAAAAATATTTATAGGGGTTGAAGCAATCTGGTTGAATGTGATATAATTGTCTTATTGAATACCTCCTAGAAAAAGGGTTTGACAATAATGAGATTTTTCCATGTATTTTTATTAAGAAAACCACATCCCAATTTGTTATTGTTATAGTGTATATTGATTATTTAAATCTTGTTGTTACTTTAAAGAGATCATAAAAACTACAACCTATTTGAAAGATTAATTTAAGATAAAGATCTTGAAGAAAGAAAATCTTTTCTTGGTTTATAGATTGAATATCTTTCAAATAGAATAATTGTCCGTCTATTGATGTATACAAAAAGGATCATGAAGCACTTTTACATAGACAATGCCTATTATTTTGAGTACATTTATGGTTATTTGATCATTTGATATGAAGAAAGACCATTTTTTACTGTTATAAAAGGATGAAGAAATTCTTGGTCCAGAAGTACCATATCTTGTGTTAATGGAGCACTCATGTATCTTACAAATTATACAAGATTAGATATAGTTTTGTAGTCAATTTATTGGCAAGATACAATTTCATTCCCACAAAAAAAAAAACACTAGAATAGGGTCAAACATATACTTTACTATTTCTACGGAACAATTAAAATGAGGTTATTTTATAGTGGATCAAAATCACAACTGATTGGATATGGAGATGCATGTTATCTCTCTGATACCTATAAAAAAAAAAGATCACAAACAAGTTATCTATTTACCTATAGAGGTATTGTAATTTCTTGTAGATCTGTCAAAAAAACATTAGGCTACTTCATCAAATCATTCAGAAATTATTGCAATCTATAAAAAAAATTCGAGAATGTATATTGCTAGGGTCAAATATCCAGCACATAAAAAAATATATGGATTGACAACCATTGAAAATAGTCTCACAATATTGTTTGAAGATAACGCTGCTTGCATTAGTTAACTTAAAGGAGACTTTATTAAAAGAGACAAAACAAAGCATATCTCACCAAAGTTCTTCTATACTCACGAGCTTCAATAGACAAGAAAAATTGATATCAAACAAATCAGGTGAAGTGATAAATTAACAGACTTATTTACAAAGTTTATTCAAACCCTAGCTTTTAATAAGTTTGTCCATAATATTGGAATGCGTCATCTTAAATATTTATCATAAAATAGAATAATATAGGATCTCGTTAGACATATCTAGAGTTATTTAGGGATTTATTACCTGAAGATCTGATCTTTTTCGGCTTTGGATAATTCTTTAAAGGTTAGGATATCACAAACTAGAAGTCATCTAATTGTGTAGCTTCCAACGGTAATCCACACAAACTATCTGTGAGAAATCTTTTAAATACTTATTTAGAATACAGAGATACCTATGCCTTGAGTGCTAGCTTTAATTCTATGTTTTCGTAGTTTTTCTATCTAACAAACAATAACTCTCTTAAAAATAAAAAAACATAACTTACTATTTACAACAAATCTAAAAAACCATATAAATTAGCAAAATATCAATTTGCCCCTGGATGATATCTATATATTTATTCAGGATAATTTTAGAAATTAACTTAATAAAGTCCTTACTTGATTTTTTCAAGTCTAGAATTATAATCCATGTATTAATTATATTTTAATTCTTAATTTCTAACATATATTTTAACAAAGTCCTACTTAATTAAATCATCCGGTTTAATTTCTGACTAATGATTCTTAATCGATACCAGAATGCGTAAACTTTCTAGCTCCTCGTATCTCCTACAATAAGGGAAAATAAAGATATAAATGAATCATAAAGATTATAAAAACAAACAATAAAATAGTTTATAGTAATTGTACACATACTGAAACAAAAACATACTTTGATTTTAGATTTCCACCACTCGTCAGTTGCTGAAATTGTTTCAAATTCAGTGCTCCAGCTTACTCTGGTTTCGAAAATCAACTTTTTTATATATTCTCCAATCCTTTTTTTTATTTCATCCCACTTATTCTTTAATTGTGCTTTCATTAATGCATGGCTAGTCTACTCTTTATAGCAATTCAAACATATTTCCATTCAACTTTGTCGAAATGTGTGTTCGGTCGCATACCTTTCTCAATTGGTTTAATACAAATATCACAAAATATGTTCAACATCTCTTTAGTCCAATAAGTCTTATATTGTGATTAAGAATCTTTTATGTTCTCAATTAAAATGTTTTTTCTAACATACAATTAATAGGTAATTTTCTAGAGGCAATGTAACAAAAGATGTTGACAACACAGAAGTTTGTTGTGATAATGAGTAGCAATTTTGGTATGTGAAAGCAGCATGACTAATGGCTACTTAACAACATAAGGTGTTTGATACAGTTGATGAAATAAATTTAACATTAATAACAAATAAAGTGATATTATAGCAATCAATGTAAACAAAAAAAAAACAGACATGGACTGAACAAAGTTTTTTAAAACAATAATTAAAAGAAACCATGTAAGTTAAGAAAAGAGAGTTACAAAATAAGAAAACCAAATCATTAAGCATATAATTAAGTTTAGTTATTCATAAGATGTTGATTGATCCCACATAAAGCAGCACACAATTCATAATATTACAAACAAAAAAATCTAAATCTTAAAACATATAACTTAGAAAATGCAAATATTGACATATACAATGGCAGTGCATGCATAAGGACATGTCTTTAATTGTTTCCCAGTTATATCTAAACCTTAAAACATATAACTTAAAAAAAATAAAACAAAGACTGATATTATAGCACACAATGCAATAAAGATATAACAGACATGCACTAAATCATGTTTCTAAAAACAACAATCAAAAGAAACCCATGCAAGTTTAGAAAAGAGAGTTACAGAATAAGAAAACCAAATCATAAAGCATATAATCAAGTTCATTTATTCATAAGATGTTGATTGATCCTATATAAAGCAGCACACAATTCATAATATTACCAAAAAAAAAAACCTTAAAACATGTAACTTCGAAAATGCAAATATTGACATATATAGTGGCAGTACATTAAGAAATACATAAGGATATGGCTTCAATTTTTTCCCGATTAGATCTAAACATTAAAATATATAACTAAAAAAACAAAGATACTGAGTCTGGTAAAGTAGGATGTACCCAAACAGAGATCGGGTGTTTGTTGTGCTTTCTAGGAGACAGATTTTTAAGCTTTCTGTGGTTCCTTACAGAAAACAAAATGCTAAAAAATTGTAATAGAAAGAAGATGAGAATGATAATTGCAGATATTAGGAATTTGAGTTACATGAAGATGTTGAAATATATTCTCAAGAACATTAACTTGAACATCATCATCAATTTCAGTGTGTCCTGTAATGTTGGATGTACCTCAATACAGATCAAGAATTTGTTGTTCTTTCCAAGAGATAAAGATGTTAATCTTTGGATCCTGAATCAAAACAGAACGAAAAAAAATTAGAAAAAAAGAAAGAAGAAGGTTATGATTATTGTAGATATTGGGAATTTGAGTTTCATGAAGTTTTTTAAATAAATTCTCAAGAAAACAATATCTTGAAAATCATAATAATTTTAGCATGTCTTCAACCATTTCTGGGTTATTAAGAAGCACCATCATTGCGAAAAGGCTTGAAGAAGGCAGTAGATCTAGTGTATGGTTTGAGTTTAGAACAGGGATTTAGGTTAGAAATAGGTAGTTTCTTTTGGCTCGAATGATTTATTGACAAACAATAGTACATTCCTAAAGGTTTTTGGATCTCTAATCGGCTATACAAAAAAAAAAAAAAAGTGAGTGTGTGAGGTATATGAGAGATTGGAATGAGAAGGAAGAACAGTAGAGAGAGCAAAGAAAGAACGATGAGAGGAGAAGACCAAAACAGGGTTATTTTTTAACTGCAATGCCAAAGTCTTGTGTTCAGCTAACCTAAAGCAAGTTTGAGTTGCTTTTGCATAACCTATGATTGGAACACAGGTTATTATGGATCACAACAATTAAAAAATATGGTTTGTAGCTAACCAAATAGCTAAAAATTATGATTTAATTTGAACATGAAAGCTACCATGTAAACAAATACTTTCTTAATTGACTCCCCTATGTCTTGGACAATCCTAGCTAAGTTAGCCAATGTTACCTTTAGTTTTTTTGTTTTTTTTTTTTTTTAGAAATGCTTATAGAAGCGAGTCTCCATTTCTTTCTAATTATTGATGGAGTTAGGTGGCGGTGTAGACAACCAGAGAAAAACTATTTTGTTCAATAAAGAACCAAACAACTTTAGCTTTATAAAGGGTTTTATTGCACCATCATCATATATATTTATGAATTTAAAGATGTGTTATATCATTGATTGGTTGTCTTTACTAGAGAATTATTTAAAATCTGCAATCTTTATTCCTTTAGGAATTAGGAGCAATTTGTCAACCCATTTGGAATATGAAGGATTATATATAGGTTTTGTTGTTCATCTAATTTTTAACTTTATCTCACTTACATAGTAGTTAATTCAACCATATCTATCCTTCTCCTTGCTTGTTGATTGATAGTAAGGACTTGTTGTGCTAGTGGATTGAGGTTTCTTTACTGTAAAATAGCTTGTAAGGGTATCAAACTGCCTAATAAAGGGTTGTCGTGTAGGATAATATGTGGTTATGGGGCTGTATGATTGACATGTGGTTTCTAATATGTCTATAGGGAAATTTATGTATCTGAGGCCATCATGCCCAAGTTAAGCTATTATTGTTGTTTCTGATACGTTGACATATGTAAAACTACATGAATCATAATAGTTTTAAACTCCCTGCTAGAGTATTTGTTGTTGTAAAATTTCATAAGATTTTCTCCTTAGGTGCATATGCCTACAAAATTTTAAACATGGTTTGTTATAGTTAATTTTGTATCTCATTTAACTAATTAGATATGGTGTGTATGATTCTATTAACTTCCGTAAGATTATGGCGGTAAGTTGTGTTTTCTACATTTTTCATCTTAATTTAGATGACCCTCGTATCAACATTAGAAAGGTTTAAAGGCTAATAGAAACATGCTATTTCATGATCATCCATGACTAGCTGGTTGGTACTTGCCATGGATGGTGGTGATCATTATCTTGATTTGAAAAAAAAATGATATTATATGAACTTTATTCTCTAATTTGGCATTAGAAAGTTAGAGAATGAAGTTCATTATCTTGTCATGTGTAGAATTTTTGGTGATGAAGGAATATCATGTTCTTTATATCAAATATAAAAATCACCAATAAAACAAGATGTAATATTAAGAAACTTAGCCAACATCATTCAAACACAAATATCAATCTAATAAAAATTACTCAATCCAAAAAACCTCATAAAAAAATCAAAATCAATAATAAAATAAGATAATTATTTAAAATATATTTAGGGCTTGAAATAGACCTTATAAAAGTGGCTAAGGTGGACCAAAAGTTGTTGGAATAGTGGTTGCAGTGGTATAACAGTAGCGACACATTTCTAACGCGTGCTTGGAGGGGTTATGATGATTTGCACAACATTGCATGTGTCACCAACATCTAATCAGTGGGTGGATAGCTCTTCTTAAAGTGTTGCTCCATGGCCTTCCTTCTAGTATTGATAATTTCATTCACTGCTATTAGTGGAGAAAGATCCAAAGAGTTGAAGGTGATGGTTTTTTCTCTCTCTACTAGTTAATTTTGTAACTTTTATATCTACACACACTAAGGTTATTAGGTTATATGGTTATGTAGTTATCATCAAATGGAGAATAATGATGGTGGTCTCATTTTATTTGGAGGTCGAAAGAGAGAGAAATTAAAGAGAGAAATTTCAGAGGGTTGTTCTCTCTCTCTCTCCTCAATAGACAATGATGCTAGGGTTGTTGTCTTAAATTGATAGAGTGGTCTTGTATATGTTTTTGATATAAAAGAGAATGGTGGTGGTCTTGTTAGAAATGAAGGTTAAATGTGAGAGAAATCAATGAAATAAGTTTCAATTTAGAGGGAGAAAGATAGGTTACAATTTTTATAGAACAAAGGTAAGAGAAGATAAATAGTGTTTTCTAAGGTTTATTTCTCAATATTTCAACTTGTATTCTAAAAATAAAGTTATGGTGACTCTTTTCTATAGAGGTTAGGGTTCTTGGTTAGGGTTTTGGGAAAATGCAGAGGTAAAAGATTATGAATAATTTTGTATCTCTCTCTCTCTCTCTCTCTTTGATGTTAGAAAGAGATAAGGTGAGGCTTTTTACATGACGGCTCCTATATTTTCTCAACAATTCACTCATAAACTTATAGTTATAAATCTTGTCACTTTCTTTTTAGTTATTTGATCCCCAAGTGACTTAGTTTCACTTTGGTCCCTCTTTTTCTTGGTTTGCACTTTATCCCTTAATTCATTTTGCTTTCTATTTTAATTTTTAATTCTCATTCTTTGTATTTTGTTTCTTAAAAAAAACAATAATAATGTCAAGTCGATAAGAAAAGTAAGCAAGAATAATGAAATAGACGCATTAATGGTCAAAATGTATTGAAAGTATATTTATGAATTTAAATTTTTAAAAAGACATTGAAAATAACAAATGGGTATAAATGCGTCGAAAATGTTTTAATTTTTTTTATTTTTTCAAGAAGATACATGAGAAAAATAGTCAAAATTCATTAAAAAAAAAAAGTGAAGGGATGAAGTGCATTGAAAATATATTTTTTGAAAATTTATCTTTTTTTATTTTTTTTAGAAAATGTTTTGAAACCGAGGTGAAAAACTGGGTTATGAAAAAATTATTCTTTTTTTTTCTTTAACCACTTTAATTGTCTTTTTCAGTTTGCTACTAGGTTTAATAGCTTCTCTAGGCTTCTTAAATTTCAAGATCTTAAATTGACTCTCTTCTTTTATATATATGAATCGTAAGAGTTATTGTTAGACTTCTTAAAACTCCTAATCTGATTCTAAATCAATCAAGGAATATGTGTTCACAATATTATTTGAATAACCAACTAGGTATATTCCTATAAGTACTTGGTTTCTCCTATGCTTATTTTTTAACATCTTCTCATAAGTAGCTTCATCTATCAAAGTATAGATATCTATATTTTTAGTTCTTACAAACTGCTCCCTTATGTCCCAGTCTTAATTGATTCCAATAGATCTTGGATGATCCTCACTAAGTCAACCAATGTTACCTTTAGTTTTGTTTTATAGAAGTGCTCATGAAAGCGACGTTCCATTTCTTTCTAATTATTGATGAAGGCTTTATAAAGGGTTTCGCTGCACCATCGTCTTATTCATTTATAAATTTGAAGAAGTGTTCTTATAGAGAGAGATATATTGATTGCTGAGTGTCCATTGATGCTTCTAGATCTCAATTAAACTATATGTTCTTCGTCTCTTCCTTCGGAAAACAAGGAGAGATTACTTCTAGGAATTTATTAATCCTGGATGAAGAGACGTAGCGGCCTCCTAAAAAACCATCCAAATGAATTGCCATAGCCATTGCCAGGTCATGTGGAATCCATCAAACCACATCTATTGCACATGCAAAATGGACGAGTGACCAGCCATTTTCTCTAGTGATTTGGTTTGCTCAACGACCTTCCTTATTTAAGTTGCTTTTCAGAAGTTGTGGACCAGCATTAAGTGCTGGTGGGCCCAAGAGATGCAGACGATCATAACCACTGACCGCCCTCTAGAATAGGTCATCCACCACATGGGACGGGGCATTATTATCTTAGCTGGTGACTCCACTCCTAGGCGTGACGTCAGATCACGAGGAGGCCACACGAGATCTCCACCTCCACCATCAATGCCAGTCATCTGCAGGCCAAGGATTTTATTTTCTTTTTATTCATCGTAGCAGTTATTGCTTTTCAAATAATTTTTTTTTGCAGAAAAACATGATAATAATATTATTTTATTTTTTAAAAATTATTTTTAAAAATAAAAACCACAATCAATTTTAAAAAAAAAATAAAATTTAAAATTTTACAAAAAACTGTTTGGACCACATCGCCAAACAGCCTTACCTATTGGCTTAGCGTGGAGTAATACACACAAAAATATGTCCTTGAAAATACATTGAAGTGTCCTGTTCGTCTCAAGGCAAAAGATATTCTACACCAGTCAGCCTTCAGAAGCAGCTCAGGCACAAGCATTCTGGGTCAAAAATCATCACGGGAAGCTTTTCTTCGTGGTCATGGCTGACAAGTGACGGAGGTGCTGGCAACATTCTGGGATTGACATGAGTCGGCACTTGCAATCCTGCTATAGAAACCCCAGGATGGATCCGATTCTGTAATAGCTCGTTGACCAAATGGATGTTGTGCAACATATTCTTGGACGTTTTCAGCCTCAGCTAATCGCTCCAGATATACCCGAAGATCACCTCCTGGTCCTGTTCAGAACCATGTGGAGAAACAACCATTAGAAAACATGAACAGGAAAGGAACATTACTGCATTAGTTTCATATTTTCTTCAAACAAAATAGGCCTCTCAGAGGGATAATTACACCAAAGAAAGCACAGGATGATCGCAGCTGCATTCAGAATAGGAATTAAAACTGGCGTAATCACGGTTCAGAAACTAAAAGCACGGCAAATAGAGATTAGGAGGTGCTAACTCAAAATAAGATCCAAAAGTGAGGAGTGGTTAATATTGTTTTCATTTTAATGGCACCTAAAATTAATGCATCTCCTGTACAAAAAATATAGATCTTCTTGGTTATAGAGGAGAAAACATGGGATTTGAAACCCTGAATATAAACATGGGTCATGCAAACTTGCGAGGTATATTGATTGCTCAGTGTTCATTCATAGGCTCAAACTTTGGCCTGCCATACCTGGGCAAGAGCATGCAGATGTTTATAGCAAAGTGGCTTCCTGTATACCTTAAATTTTCCAAAAGAGAGAGAAGCCTCCATCTAAATTTCAAGTGTCTTACCTAATGAAGAATCTGCCAAGTCCCTGTACCCATATGAAGGAGGAAATATAGCAGTGTGCACCTAAACAACAAAACATTGACATAAAATTAGATAAAGAATGGTGTCAAGATGTCACCCAATGCAAAACCAGTTACACACCCACAAGGAGAGAAATTAGAGAGAACTATAAAACATACTGGATTGCATAGAGCCTTGTATGGTGAATCATCCAACAATAACGTATTTGATTCATCATATTCTCCTTTATTCAATTGAAGAGTAGACTCAAGATACTCCCATATTTTTTTTAGTTCCTTCAAAAACAGGGGTTTGCTCCTATTCTCGACTGTGGTGAATCCTGTATCAGTGCAGTGAGATTGATCCTGTATGAAAAAAATCATCAGAAGTTAAACATTGTTAAGCTATAAAAAAAAAAAAAAAAAGATAAAGAAAAGCTACAGCAGCAATAACACAACAGCCAAGAGATGTGATCTTTAAGTGGCTGCATCTTTCAACAACACCACACCAATAAAGTCGCCTGAATTGAATTTTTTACAAATTCCTAAGAGATATTGAAGCGATTAACCGAAGCACTTCAGAAGTTCTTCAAACTACAACCATAATACATAGATAACAGAAGTTCAGGTACCATGTATCAGTACATAGTTTTGACACCTAAACTATTATTGAAAGAAAAAAATTATTCTACAGCAATCAAATTGAGTTGTGATCCTGCCAAAAACACCTAGATGTAATTCCGAAAAAGAACTGGTTAAACTTAAAATGATCAAACCTGCAACCAATGCTCAAATCAGGCATTGTTGCCAGTGCCAAGATAACTTTTTCAGTGCAAAGCCATGCTCGTAAAATTTAAAACTTTTTTATTGATGTTACAAGCAGGAAAAAAAATTATCTAATCCAGCAAAGAACAGAAGTAACAAAAGAGACAGTGAGCAAACTCTACGGCACTACTTTCACTAGGAAAAACTCCCCATATGAACCAGTAACATTGAGTCCAATTACCTGCTCAAAAGGATGGAAAGTTGTCCATCAAACACCCTTTTGTTCTGTTCCATTCATGCCCACCAAAATACAGTGAATGGGATGTAACCCAGAGCTCCCTTAGTTATTGACATGCACAAAAGAAGAGAACATTAAATTTGAAAGGCATACTTACCCAACAGAAAAGCAACTTATGCCTTGAATCACCAAAGAGAAAATCAATCAGCGGGTTCACATTTCTCCTGCAATTAACGAGAATACAGTTAAGATAAAATGAGGGCCACCAAAACAAACGCTAATTTGCAAACAGATATAGACAGCATTGATGTTAATGTTAAATAATACGAAAAAACTTTAAGAAATGGAGTATAAGACTATCACGGGTATGAACTAAGAACAATACTTGGTTCTTGATGACCAAACACCAACATCAAATTTCTCAAAGCAAAACCTCAGAAAATCATCACAGAAGGGCCTTTTGAAAACTGAAAAGAGACAAGTGGAGATGAAATTAGAATTTAACAATTAAATGAGAAAGGAGAACATTTGAAAATTCTAGCTATACAAAGACGTTTTACACAGCAATATTCACCTGACTTCCCAGAGACTACTATGTTAGCCTGATATCCAGCAGAAACATATGAAACAATATCAGCTAGAAGTCCATTAACATCAAGGATAAGGAGCTTTTTAGTGACACGTCCAATGTGAGGTCGTTCCAGTGCACAGGCTTGTGGAATCTTCACCTCCTTGACAGAAGCTTCCACATCAACACTGTTCCTTATCTCAGTGATCTTACTTTCCTCACATGCAAAGTCACCCGGTGAACAGTCAGAGGACATCTCAACCAAAACATTTGCCGCAACCTGCACTGGTGCAGCATGCTCAACAACTTGTACTCTTTCTACGTTATTTTCCATGACATGGAAGGAGCGAACTTCATTTGACTGATCCAACGAAGTTTGACCTGCCACCACCATGGGTTCCACACAATGTTGTGAGGAATCATGTGACTCTATCATCTTCCTGTGATATACAAAGGATGAACTTTTCTTTCTCCTATTTCTTGAATATTTCAATAGCACATTACATTTGCGCTTTGTGAGAACCGAATGAAAAGTATTATTTACGATTGATGTATCTTTAAGTAAGGATGAAGTTTTCTTAGCCCTCTTCCTCTTCTTTCTTGAATATTTCAATATGGCCTTTGTGAGAACTGAATGCAAAGCAATGTTCTTAACCGGAAGCGCCCCCTCTTGCTCGGAGAAAACTGCTTCAGAAGCATTGTTGTTGATTGTATCCTCTAAGCATTTATCTCTCTCTACATTCATCAAATGATCTCCCTCAGCAGAATCATGATCGAGCGCCATACTCGAACTATCTCATCCTACCACAAATTTACTTGTGCATTTCACAAAGAACAAAAGAAATCGATCGAATATAAAACCTTGTGTTAATTTTTTTTATTATTTTTTTTTACCTGCGACCAACAATCTAGGCTTAAGAATGTTATGGTTATTATCAGGATTCTATGAATCAATAAAACTTACAAGTAAACAAAACAATATGATCCAATAACACTAACCAATAAAAAAATGACATTATCTTAGAGAGTGAGCTTGTTTTTATCCTTTTCTTTTTAATTTTCCAAATTTGCAAAATGAAAATATTGACTAATTTAAAGAACGCAGCCAATATTTACAAGTAATTGCAAGTTGTAAATAAGCTTATTGTTATTACTAGCATAAACCAATTTTTAAACTGAATCTAAAACAAGGACACCTAATTTTCTCTCTTATCTTATTTTCAAAAAAAAAAAACAGAGAGAGACACGAGGTTTATCAAAGCAATAGAAAAATCAAATGAAACAGATAACAGTTACTTTCAAAGGAAAATAAAATAAAATCAAAGAGAAGAGAGAGAACCTGAGAGAAATTGCCGCGATTTGAAAGTAGAGTGTAAAATTGGTGAAGAATTGTTTAAGAAGGGAGGAGGAGGAAAGATACAAGTAAATCAAAAGAAGGTGAGAACTGAGAAGTCTTTTCGATTTTTATTTTTATTTTTTTTTTTTCTTGCAGGGATACCGTTTAAGATGTCTTAGTGTGTGCGGAAGGACACTGCTCCAGAAGACCGACTGCTGACAGACAAGTTACAATTCCGTCCCTTATTTATACTCTTCTTTATAATCCAGTCCTCAAGCTACCCAGTTATATATATATATATATTGCACGGTTTCCAGAGTATAATAAACTAGATCTGCGACTTCTTGTTTTTTTTATTTATTTTTTTTTTTCTCTAGCAAACTTAGTGCTTGATGGAACAAAACAATTCATGCTAAACGCCTGTGAATCTAACATTTTTTCGGGACTCAACCGCTTCTGAGCCCAAGTCTTTTTTTCGTAAACAAGTGCCTAAGTGTGAATATAGGGTCATTATCTCTCTATTCCTTTAACAGGTCAAAAATATCCTTTAAATGTCGTCCTTGCGTCAAATTAATATTAATGTTATATAAAAAATAGTATATAAAAATATTTTAAAAACTCATTATATTTTTATCCATATTGATATATATATTAGGAATATTTTTTCTCTTTTATATTATCAATGTAATATTATACTTTATTTTTTCATCTCCATAAAAAAACTCATAGGTTATAAATTGATTATAAATCCTTTAAATAAAAGATTCAGAATCTTTATTTTCTACTATATATTTATTTATATAGCATTTTTCCATAATATTATTATATGTTCTCTTAAAAAATCATTGATTTATTTATTGAAAAGTTTTTAAATTCACCTAAAAAATCTTTTTACAGATATCAGACACTAGCCACCAACCATCTTGAGTAGGGAGAATAGAACAAATTTTCAAAACCAAGAGATTAATTAATTATCCAAGATATAAGTTTTGCCCCAAGCTACTTAGATTTTTTGGGACATTATCAATTGGCATTGTTTGAACCTATTTTAGGATGTTCAATCAACTAAATATGATTATCATCACAATATATATATATATATATATATAAGTACATTCCCCTCAATTAATTATATACAAGCTCTCTTGTTAAGCCTATAGTATTTGATTTAGCAATATCTTTCTTTGTGTTTATATAATTAATAAAAATAATTTTATTGGACAATAAGTGTTTATAAATATTATATCTATGAAGTATTATATATCTAGGTTTACCATTATACATCCTATTTCCTTTTAAGTTTTGTCAAAAACAATAAACTGTAATTTCATCATAGATCTTATAATATATATTTATTGAGAGGATTTCTAAGGCATGACTACTCCTCTGAGCAAGAAAATATATCCATTAGTGAATTTTGAATCCTTGATGTCAATCATTAAAGCTGCACCATTAAAATCCCAAATATTGTCAAGTATCCAATATAGTATAGTTCATAAATGTATCTCTCATAATTTTAAGTGTATTTCAAATATTTAAATATTTTATTTATTGATTTTCAATAATCCACACTTGAAATATTGGTAAATCTTATTGGGCTTATTATCTAATTAGGTAACATTTGGTTTTGTACATTTTGTAAAATACGCTAAACTTTCAATTATTTTAGAATTTTCTAATTTATTCCTTAACTTTTATTTTTAAATATTTGTACATGTTTTGTCAATGTTATTGTCATATTTTTAAAATTTATTAAGAATTTTGTTAATATAATGGTTTGCAATAAAATAAAGAGACAATTATTATTATTATTTGGGTAGCCTAAGGGTTTGCTGACTAACATAAAACTATTTTTCTTTTTAGTTTTTTTTTTCCTTTTCTAATAAAAAAATCTGAAAAAAAATGAAGATGGCTTTTTTTTTTGTCAAACAAAATAAAAAAGGCACCAAGTTTACAATTATTTTTCATAAAAAATCAAAATCAAAATTTATTATAATCGTCTTAATATTCTATATTTGTAATAATCTAATTCTAAAATATTGATTTTATTTAACTTAAACTAGAAATTATAATGAAAAAATTATATTGTTAACTCAAAAAACATATTTATTTTATATTTATAATAAATATTAAATTTATGACACTAAATAAATATAAAAAAAATAATTTTAATCTTTATATTGCTAAAACAATTACTTGTATATAAAAAAAGAAAAATTGTATTGTTAATGAATTTTTTTTTCATTTGGAAAACCGTTCAAAACTTTTAAAGAAAAACTATAAAGAAATTCTAAAAAGTGTTTTTCAAATTTAGTATAAATTTTAAAAGTTTTAAAATTATTTTTTAAAATTTTCTGAATAAACAAAATATTGCATTTGAATAGAAGTTCTGCTTTTTTTTTTATCTAACCCTACTTTTTCATAAAATTACAGTATTACTTTTTTTTTTTGAATACCACATCACTTTTATTTTTTACAAAATATAATTGAAAGGATTATATTTTAAAAAAAATTATTAAATTTTTTTTATTAATATGAATGTTTAGATTAATTTATAGGTACTTAAATTAATTTTATAAAAAATTTAAATTTACTGAGAGAATTTATTAGTTATTATTGAATGTACCCTTATAAAAATCCCTTATAAAAATCAAGTGTTTAAAATCATTTAAAAAAAGATTTTAATTTTGATGGAATACCAGCAGACCTAAAAACACCCTTTTTATTGGGGGAAAAAAAATTCACACTATTGTCAAACGCAAATTTGTCTCCTTCCTATTATTCAGCATCGTCAATTTAAAGCAACCCCCTAGGCTTACAGTCCCTCGAGCGAGATAGAGCACTTGAGCCTCAGATCAGATTTAAGAAGAAAAATATCACCGACAGGTAAGTCCTCTCTCTCTCTCTCTCCTTACCAATGCCATTTTCTGATGTCTGTTTGTTTCTCGAGAAAATGCTGGAAAACTAGATCAAACAAACTGTTTTAATTTAAGGTTTTCTCGGCAACCATACAAAGATGGGATCATCATAATCTTGTCCAGTAAGACTTAGATTTCCGTTTCTGATATGTTAACGAACATCTCCTCTCTTGGGTTTCTCATATAACAGTTGGATCGAGATAATGGGACGTGGAGTGAGCAGCGGCGGAGGACAGAGTTCTTTGGGCTACCTTTTTGGAGGTGGAGAGGCTCCTGCTCCTCCAGTTCCAAAGCCCACCAATACCAATGCTGAGACTCCTCAGAGCAGCCGCCTCCCTGTAGCCAATGAGCCTGCAGAGGTCAGCAAGCAGATTCCAGCTGGTGTTCCTGCAAAACCCAACACCACTAATAACTATTTCCGTGCTGATGGGCAGAACTGTGGCAACTTTCTCACGGTATGCTGATAAAATACTCAAACTGGATCTTATCTAGAGTTGATAATTAACAATTTTTAGTTATAAATCTCCGACACTAACCTAACATTCTAGCTAGCATTTTGGATGTGAAATAGAAACCTTGGGATTATCAAGAGATTTATTATTATTATTATTATTATTCACTCGGTGATTCAGTTTATCCTACCTGTGAAGGTTGATTGTTAGTTTTATTACCACATTTGTTATGCAAGTCTGTCATCCTCGTTAAAAAGGGATGTGTTCTGGTTAAGCTTTATAATTGAACACTCGGTTGGAAAATGAATGCGTGTGTCATGGTAAATTATTGCTCCTCCATTTCGAGAATTCCATGGGATTTGATATCATAGTTGCTGCTCCATAGAGATCAAGATTCCTCATTTTCAGGCCTTTAACTTTGCTTATTGACACTATGCATCACATTCGCCCCACAATTTAAAACTCCAGAATATAAGTTATACCATTATGCATGTGATGGACATTATTGTATTTTCTTCTGAAGCGCGGATGGGTGGGATTGGTAAACAGAAATAGGCTTATGTGACCGGCGCCAGAGGTTTAACAGTGCCTCACCAAAAGACATGGATTGAACTAGGGAAGTAACCTCCTCTACTGGCCTTGTAACAGCCTGTAACGCTGTGATTTATGCCTGTAAAAGCCATCTGGCTTTGTGTTCTATCTAGCATTGGATAATACCTGAAGATCTTTCTGTTTCCCTTTGTTTCCAGTGACGTTTCAAAATTTTGAACTCTTTCTTGAAGCTTCATCCTCACAGTAACAAGTGCAAGCTTGTTGATAGTTTATAATTGTTATTTTACGTTTGGCACCAGTATATGGGTTTAGGTGGTGGTGGTTGTAGGCGATTCATGTGACCGAAAAGTGCAGTTTTCTGATAGATTGTTAGTCCTGCTTTAGAGTTTTTGGCATTCGGTATCTTTTATTTGGTGTACTGGTGCGTATACATGCATTTTTTGCTGATATTCCAAGGCAACTAGTCAAAAAAAAAAAAAACATACAATTTCCTCCTTTTTGTACCTCGTTACAAAAGGCAATGTTCTTTCTAAAGTGATTTTCTGGAAATTCTCTGCTCAGGACCGCCCAACAACAAAGGTGCATGCAGCTCCTGGCGGCGGATCTTCACTGGACTTCCTGTTTGGTGGTGCTGGTGCTGGTGCTGGTGCAGGTGCTGGTGCTGGTGGTGCTGGTGGTGGGAAATGAGGCATCATGACATAGATGGTGGAGCCATTGGTCACCGTTGTTCTATGACCTTTTGAATTTCAAGGAAAACAGTATATCTCTATGTATTATGTCTGGAGTAGAAGACTTTACTACTAAATTTCGCACTTGTTTGCATGTATGGTGCATTTCTAGGTGGGCTTCACGGAGCAGACATCCGTGCTTGTCCGCATTTGAATTTGATGAAAAAAAATTGAATTTGTAGGGAGTGATCCTCAAGATTCAATGGCACCAATTAAATGTCCTTTACTCATGCAAGTTCTCTTACCATTTTCTAATGTTGGCCTAGGCTCTGTGGTTCTTCATCTATATATTTTATGACTGGTAAAACCGTGACGGTGGGGGATTGATGCATGTTTTAAAAAGTTGCTGATTTTCTATTACTATATAATAACAGAGAGCCCGTGATAACATGAACTCACTCGTTCACCTTCAAACATAATAGATCTACACTTCATTTGTTAATTTTATTTGTTAGAAGATTTCAAGGTCAAGTCGTGTTTAGGGTTTGATGATTTTGATGGATGAAGGATGGCCAGCGGGAACAATTTGTGGTGCGAGGGTTTTTCATGTGTTTGGAAATGTGATTATAGTTGATTTTTACTCGAAAATATATTAAAATAATATATGTTTTATATTTTAAAAATTTATTTTAACATCATCATATTAAAATTAAAATGATTTAAAATATAAAAAATTATTAATTAAAAACAAAGAAAAAAATAAAATATTTTTAATTTAAAAAAAAATACTTTTAAAGCACCAAAACAAATTAAAAGTTTTGTTTAGGATTGTGATGTAAAAAGGAGTCGGTAAATTTTAAATTTTTTAATATTTTTAAATAATTTTTAAATATTTATTTTAAAAATAATTTTTTAAAAATAAAAAATACATATTATTTTATATATTTTCAAACAAAATATATTAAAAAAAACAATTACTATACTTCTAAATATCCTATTTAAAACAACTTTTAACAAGTTAGGGGTGTTAAAAACGTCATTATTTAACCTGTTGAAGTTATAAGATTGTGGCAAGATCTTGTCCGATAATATCAAACCAAATATCAAAAAAGTCTGCACCCTACAATAATTGTCTCCAATAAAGTAGCTTAGTCATTGATGGTTTCAAAAAGTTCAATTTTCTATATATTTATTTGTTTCTAATGAAGCACGACTTGTTTCACTTTTTTTTTTCTTCTTCTTATAATATAGTTTTTTAAAAAATTTATTCGTAACTCTTTTTCTTTGATATTCAAAACTAATTAGAAAAATTAAAAACCCTCAATCAAAAGGGTAAAATTGAGTTTTCATGTTTTCATGTTTTGATATTTTTAATTTATTATTATTATAAAAAAAAAGTGGAAGAAAATATGATTTTAACTCAGCCGATATAATATGTGACATTCCTTTCAGGAAGGCACCTCAACTTCACCAGTCTTGGGACTTCAATATTAATGAACATAGCATAAACTATATAAATAATAATAAAATAAAAAAAGAAAATCAACTAATTAACAACATGTTCAATGGCAATGGTCTCAGTCTTTGCTAATCCCATCTTATATAAAAAACATTGTGATTTTGAGGCTCATTATTTACTAGAAAAATAAAGGAGAAACCTCGATTTGGTTCTAATATATTACCTTATTATCAATTGAATCTCAAACTTTTTTTTTCATTTTCCCTAAAAATAAGAGATATTAGACATTATCACCCCTAGAGTCATTCATTATTAGTGATTGTTAAATATTTCATCCAATTTCCAAGTATTCATTAAGTGTTTCTTATTAAAAATAAAAAAACAACTCTAATAATTAATTTTCGTGTCAAATCATTGTAAATCTTCCTTTTATTTGATAATAAAATTATCTTTTAAAGCATATTAAGGATTATTCAGATACCTATAATAAAAGTACGTACTTGATGAATTGTTTAAGTGAATAGCTTAAGCAATGTTTGGAAGTGTAGTTATATTACTTTTTAAAATATTTTTTTTGTGTTGAAATATATCAAAATAATGTTTTGTTTTTTTAAAAAATAATTTTTGAGATCAGCACATTAAAACGATTTAAAACATATAAAAAAATTTAAATTTTTAGCCAAAAAATTTTTTTTTTGTGGAATACGGTTTGCACCGCGTTCCTAAACGATTATATCATCTAATATCTTTTATTACATTTTAGATAAAATTAAAAGGTTTGGAACTCAATTAAAATGAAAATAAAAGGATTTTCATTTTCTTTTTATTACATTTGTTTTTATTCTTTAATACCCTTCTCTGTCAATTACAGTTCTGTTTAACCTTGATATGCTTATAAGTGAAGTAACAATTATTGTTGTAGGCAAGAGGGTTGAGAATTAAAGTTGTGTCAATAAATTAAAGTCAATGGATATTTGATTATGATTGTTTTTATTTTGTTATGGAGTTTAAAAACAAGCAATGAATGAGTGTTTGGTTAAACCTATATTAAAAAGTGTTATTGAAAATATAAATGATTTTTTTGGTCTATTGAAGTGAAAATGAAAAAAAACCAAATTGACAAGTAAAATTAAATAAAAAATAATAACTTTTGGTTATTTAATCAAAACATCCCAATTAATAAAAATAAAAAAGAATTACATATATAGTTTTTCAAAAAATGAAATAAAAAACAGCTATGTTTAAATGATTGTTAGTATTTGTGTTAGTGAAACAAATGGATTTTGTGTATATAAAATAATATGAAAGTAAAAAGGTTGAGGGATAGTTTTGTTACATAGGAATAAAAATTAAGAATAGCTAATTCGTCTTGGGAAATCACTATAGCTTCAAATTTATTTATACTGTTTATTGGAATAGTATAATAATGTTTTTTCTCCTTTACTTAAAAAACTTATAACGTTTTTAAAGTTATTAAAGTCTTTTTACATGACTTATTTATACTTGTCATTTCCAAATAAAAAGATAACAAATAAATATTTTCTTATCTTGATTGTGCGATGAAATAATTAGACTATTTTTAAAAGTAAAAAAATTAAACTTAATGTCAAGGGGTATTTTTATTTTTATTTTTCACATTGATTTTTTTGTTATTATAATTTAATACGAGGGACAATTTTATATTTGCATAAATATAAAAATAATTAAAATTAAAATGCATAGTAAAACGATAAAATACCGTTAAAGTAAAAAAAAATAGCCTGAGATCAAGGGGCATTTTTGGTTTTTCATAATGGTTTTTTTTTATATATAATTAAAAAGTCATCTCAAGGGGAATTCTGTATTTGGCTAAATAAAAAAACAAACAAAAAAATGGGTGTATGTGTGGGGCACACCCGGGGACATCTGGGAGGTGTTTGCGGCCTTCAAGCAGTGCTTGCAGCGCCTCCTGACATCCAAAAATATTTTTTTGTTGTTTCGAAAGAGTAGTCATGTTCTTTTTCTATTGGTATAACTTTTGTAACTAGTAGTGATTTGGTTTGGTGTTGACGAGCCTTTCTTTTTTCTTTTTTTTTTATTCTCTCTCTTCTCCTTTAAAAATTACAGCTTGACCCTTTTGGTTGTTGGTATTTCGACTTCAATTTTTATTTTTATTTTTTGTCTTAGCTCTTTTTAGAAGTTATATTTGTTTTCAGTTTCATCCTCCAATCTCAAATTTTTTACCTTGGTCCCTTTGTAAAAGTTGTTATTATTTTCAATTTCATCATTTAATTATAATATTGTTTTTATTTTTTATGTCAATTTTAATCATCATTCTTTTTAATTATTTTTTTGTCTTTTTACTAATTTGATTTTTTTTTCAATTTCATCTTTCAATTAAATATAAATTTTATTTTTTATATTAATTTTGGTTCTCATTATTTTAATTGTTATTTTTTAAAATTCTTTTGTATAATTGAAAAAAAATTTTATTTTCATCATTCAATATTTAATTAATTGAGAATTAAACTTCAAATTTAACCCTAATTATCATCATTAGAAATTTATCATGACTGATTTTTTAAGTTTTTGTTTATCACTTTTCAATACCTAAATATTTTTTTTTACACCAAAAAAATATTGTGCCCCAGGACAAATTGCATAAACATAAACCGAGGCTAGTTAATTGCTTATTGGTAATTGCTAATTGTGACAGCAGATCCCACTTCTTAAAAAAGCAACTAATTCTATTTTGTTAAAATTATTGGTCGTGCACACTACACATGGGGATTTCAATATAAATTAACTAACTCAATAGAAAAATACCTTTCAAGTACAAAACATATAATTGTTTCCTAAAATAGACTTAAAACTTTTAAAGGATATTTTTTTTTAAAAGAATGAGGACCAAATTGAAAAAAAATAATATACCATAAATTTGGATTTAATGATGAAATTGAAAACCAATAAAAATTTAACAAAAATACCAAGAAAAAATTAAAGGCTGAAATTGAAAAGAAAAATAACTTTAACAAAAAGACAAATAACTTCCAAAAAAATGAGGATCAAATTGAAAAAAAAATAATATACTATGAATTTGGATTGAAAGATAAAATTGAAAACCAAAAGTCTTACAAAAAGACCAATGAAAAAAAAAAAGAGCCAAATTTAAAAAAAAATAGTATATGACAAATTGAGATTTAATGATGAAATTGAAAACAAATAAAACTTTCAAAAAGGTTCAAGAACACATAAAAAATTAAAATAATAAGGATTGAAGTTGAATTATCAACAATAAAAAAGATTAACCTATAATTTTTTTTTTAAAAAAAAGAATAATAAAAAAAAGCTCCAC
Source organism: Populus alba x Populus glandulosa (assembly GCA_033617975.1). Lineage (NCBI taxonomy): Eukaryota > Viridiplantae > Streptophyta > Magnoliopsida > Malpighiales > Salicaceae > Populus > Populus alba x Populus glandulosa. Next base: position 6,911,234 of record CM066157.1, read on the forward strand.
GTGATAAACCACTCACCACTATTAACACGCATCACACTTAGAGTGTGTTTGGTATTGCGGTAGCTTTTGTGGTTGTGGTTTGAAAAAAGTTGTTTTATAAAAAGTACTTTTAGTTGAGGTTGGTTTAAAAAAATAGGTGTTTGGTTAAAACTGTGGTTGAAATTGAGGTTGAAGAAAAAGTAGTTTAATGTGTTTGGTTAAAAAAATGCTTTTCAAATTGAGGTTATAAAATAATTAATATATATATATATATATATATATATATATATATATATTAATACTAATGATTTTTAATTTAAATATTGTAAATTTAATTACTTATATTACATCATGAAATAAAAAATATTTTATATAAAATATTTTTTATTATTCCATTAAACTATTTATAATTCCATTATATACAAAATTTATCTGATAAGAATTACAGTTTTCATAATTTTTTTAGCGTAGATAAAATATTATCAGGTATAAAATTGATATTACAGTGCGAGTGAATTTAATTCACTCTATACTAGTTTTTCAGGAAAAAAAATATTGTTCACATCACAGTACGAGTGAATTTAATTCACTTTAAACTAGTGTTTTTTTTTTTTAAATGTTAAAACATTTAATACAATGAAAAAAAAAACGTGAACAGTGCATTAGTGTGCACTGTTTAACTAGGGGTTTTTTTTTTTTGAAAAAAAATAAAAATGTTAAAAAATTTAATACATTAAATAAATAAATAAATAAGTGAACAGTACATTAGTGTGCACTGTTTTACTAGTTTTTTTTGTTTTTGAAAAAAAATAAAAATGTTAAAAAATTTAATACACTAAAAAAACGTGAACAGTGCGTTAGTGTGCACCGTTTAACTAGTGTTTTTTTTACAATGCATTAGTGTGCACTGTTCATGCTAATTGCACTGTTCAGTGAACAGTGCAATTAGCATGCACAATGCGTGAAAAGCATGAATTCATTGCTTTTCATTACCTACGGTCCGAACGCAAAAAACATGTGGGACTCATGAACAGTAACTCGTTTTTTCTCATTTCCAAACAGTTGCCAACTACGTTTTAAATAAAACACAGACGCAACTGCTTACCCAAACATCATCTAAGAAGAAAAAGACGTGGTAGAGCTCCTGAAGACAAAAAGATATTTTCTACCACCAAGAAACATGGCACACGTCTCTCATAGTGTATAGGCACCCTCACATGCCAATAGTCTTTTTAATTAAAATATTAATTAATCTTTATTAAAAAAATTAAATTACTCTCGATAAAAACCTGGTAATAATAATAAAAAAATTTAATGTGAAAGATCAAAAAGACAAACACCCATGTGCTAGTTTTAAAAAACTTTGACGAGGTCATTTTACAATGTTTAGAAAATGGAAAAAGATTCTTCTATCCCTAATTAATTTTTAATGACTAATATATCGTGTAAAAATATTAAAATACCTCAATACAAACACATTTAATTATTATTATTTTTTTTAGAATGACAAAAAGGTAGTAATACTGACATGGTGAAGAGAAAAAAAGTGTCGATAGCCGCAATAAATTTACCATGTAATTTAGCTTTTTGGTGACGTGCACTAGAATTCAAAAGGCAAATAATTTAGCCAGCACGATTCCACTTGGTAGCAAAAATGATGGGCCGCAGTTTAACTTGTTTCTTTGAAACAATTCCATGTGAGAAAACTTTTCCAGAGCATCTTCATACAAAGAGTCCCTCAGTTTCACTTTGTTGTTCAAAGTGAAGACGCGTGGATCGAAAGGGATGAAAAGTGGGCATTAAGCACCTTGGAGAAATGAAATAAGTTGCCACGGAAAAGACAACCTCTTTGAAACTCTATAACTAGTGGTGGGAAATAATATAGCTGTCAACATTCAATCCACAATGTTCTCCCTTTTTTGCTCCTCTCAACTTCTAAATGAAGCCACACAATGCCCTCTCGATCAAGTTACTTTAAAGCTTCTTTTTTTTAGGGGCATTTTCATCTAGGATTGTTTTGTTATTTAAAGTGGGTTTTGGAGCATTTTTATCTTTATGTAATATAAATTATAAAAAAGTATATGCTGCCGGTACGAGAAGAGCATGCACCAATAAATAGAAGTCGTTTACGCTCTTTGTGTGGCAAGTGAGGCGACATACAACATTCAAATATCATTTTTTATTGTGTTCTTTTCTTCGTGGTTTGTCCTTGGTTACCATTTTCTCTTTTTCTTTTTTCTCTCATTTTAAAAAAAATACATATTGATCCTCTTTGTTTTGATTGTTTCAATTTCAATCTTTATTTTTTTGACTTCTAATTTTTTTTCTTAACCCTTTTATAAAAGTTTTGTTTGTTTTCAATTTCATCCTTCAATTACAATCTATCATATATTATTCTTTCTAATTTCATCCTTATTCTTTTAATTTCTAATTTTTCTCTTGGCTATTTTATTAAATTTAATTGATTTTCAATTTCATCTTTCAATCAAAGTTTATGATGTATTATTTTATCTAGTTTGGTCCTTATTTTTTTAGTTTTTTTCTTTTGTTAAAGATTTTTTTTTCAACTTAAAAAGCTATAGTAAGAACTAAGAAGATGGAACTTTAAGTAGCAACTAATCAAGATGTTACTGTAGGTAAATAAAAACCACATGTAACTAGAGTGAATCAGGACAAATAAATAGTACTTGATAAATAAAGGAAAAGGTAAGTACTGGTAGGTGATAGATTACACCGGTCGGAGAGCAGATTCTGTAGATCACCAGTCCAATACATCTACGACCACCTTCAAGTCATAATGTACAGAGGCAGCTGGTCTGTATCAAGTCATTCCAAAGGGTTAACAAGTTGATATCCATGGATCATTTATACTTCAGCACCTGGTGTCTGTCTGGCCACCTGTCAACAGCAATTAGTTCACGTTAAAAACTCCACAAACCACATGACAAAAAAGAGTTCTGCATGGAAGACTCGTCAAGTTAAAAACAATCTTGGCCTAAAACTGAAGTTTCCCTCAAATTTGAGAGATGTGATTTTTACAGCATTTTCTTCACTTGATGCAATCCAAGAGCAGGGATTATGTTCAATATACTTGCAAGACTTGTATTGTTATTTGAAAATAGTCTATCCTCCTTGCATTGCATCATATATATCACGACAAATAGCAATCAGGCAGCAGCTCATGTATATGAGGTATTGATCGTATCAGGATCATACAAGATTGAATTTGGAAGCAATTGTCAATACAGCAAAGGCATTTCATCAAGTGGGTGATTTGAAATGCAATTCCAAGAGAGAAAAAAAATTGCAGATTTAAGGTTGCATACATTGGGATGAGGATAGAGGTACTGTTTTTTCAACAAGGTCTGAATCAACTAACTCATTTATCTTGATAGTTGGTGAATAGAAACCCTAACACAACACTCAACACAAAATGTTTGTAGACTCCTAAGACAACAGACAAGCTGAAGATAATCATAACAAATTTTATTTTATTTTCTCATAAAAGAAAATAAAATTGTAATAATCTAAGTAAATCAGAGCTCATATTTACACAAACCATAGCTTACTATTTTATAGCAAAAAAACTGACAACAGTTACAAAGGCACTAGTAATGGGTTATTTTGAGTGAGATTCTAAACATCTCCATCCTGTCAGATTTCAGTACCAAATAAGAAAGTCATTTTGGTTTCATTTGTTGCATAAATTGCCACCCATGATAAAATTCTTAAAATTTTGAATGAGGTTTTATCTTTATCAAATATATGCACAGTACAGGTCAGAAACAATTATAACTTCATGGTTCCAAGTTCCAACCCCTAAACCCTTAAGCCAACTAAATCACAAATGGTTTTCAATTTTCTAATTGTAACCCAATCTAAAAATATAATGTGATAAGCCAGGGAAGGATTCAGCTTTGCCAACCTCAATAGGCTATAAAATTAAATGCTTCCTAGATTTCATACCTTGGTTTAGCAACCAAGTCGTGGAGTCCTCTCCCAGGGTAGACTTCTCTTTTAAAAATTCTGTATCAGAGTTTGGTGCATCAGAGATCATATCATCATTCAAATTCAGGGTAGGGGCCACTGGTGGTTCTGCATTTTGTGGAGCCTGTAGAAAATCCAGGAAAAAAAGAATTATGGTGAATTCACATTTAGACTAGCAAACATGAAGAACTGGTTATGCACTCGACATTTGAATGAATGTTATGATAATGTATGTCTGGACAATCTCATGATAAAAATTGGTATACAATCAAAAGCTCTTTGAAGCTCCAGAGCACAAGGAGATGCATGATTAAACCAGCCATCCCATGATTTTTAGCTAACAAGCTGGCTATTACAATGCATATGAGAATGGTTTTAAGTAACACCTGTTATTTAACAGTATCGGAGGACACATTACTGTTATTCAGTATTGTGGTGCCATTAACAGTGTTCACAACAATAATGACTATAATGCCATTATATAGCATTATTGGCTGTCATTGAGAATATAAAAGTGCACGCAAACACACAAACACATAGATATGTGTGCTAGTGTATTTACATTAAGCAAATTATCAATAAAACATTTCATTAATGTAAAGAGTCCAACTTTGTTAACCAGTCATATTTAATAAGAAAAACAAGCTACGAAAAAAACAAGCTACGAATATTATTCCACACTTCATTCACAATCGCTCCATCAATCTTGTGCAATGTTTATCACAAAAAAAAAAAAACTCTGCAAATTCAATACAGGGCACCATGCTTGAACCTATGCAATTCTGAGCATAGCATTTGAAGCAGGCAGTAGCCTAAAAAGAACAAAATTCAGAGTACTCAATGAACTAGCAGGATACTGAACAAAGAAAAAAGGCAAACAGGTCTCAACCTCATGGGACTGATGAACATTAGAAGAAGCCAGATTCTTCAAATCAGGGACAGCAGCAGCTTCTGTCTTGGGTTCCTGTGCTGTGGACTCCTTCTCATGAGCATTGTCTGGCTGCATGTTTTCTACTGCATCCTGCTTGAGGGTTTTAGAAGTTTTTGGTTTGCTGTTGTAGTCACTCTTCAATACCACACCAATTTCTGCACTTGCCCTTTTCCTGATATGGGCATGTAGCGAAAATAAACACAAGTTTCGTGGGAAATGCAGTGATAGCAATAACTGCCAATTAAGCAAATACAAAAACACCATATTCTCACCTGCTGTTATTATGGTTAACTATCTGGGGAGAACTTGGCTTGTTGGAAAATAATATTCCACGTAGAGGCTTTCCATCTACAGTGGTCTCGATGGTATATCCATGTGGAAGGCTTTCAGTAACTTTGGCTTGAAATGTCTTCTTCCCTTGATGAAGTTGTCTTTGATTCAATGGGAAATTTTCTCTGCCTGCAAATAAAAGCACGATTTTTGTTAAGTATTCAACTAGCATGCCCTTTTAAAGAACAGTTCATACCATGACCATTAACATCATCATGAAACCTTGGCCACACTGGCCCAAGTGCTAGTCTTATCATGTTACCATCAAGGTAAGTCATAATTGGCTTCTCTTTGTTTTCAGCTGATATAACATCATTATTGAGGTCTTAAACAACATACTGTCACGCTAATAAAAAGAATTAGTAACCAGGAAAAGGTTCACACCTGACTTAATTTGCATGCTTAAAGAAGTTAAATCACGAACAGAATGACTCAAAAAGCATCAGTATACTGATCGCCAGGAAAGTAAATAATAAAGTTGCAATAAAGGGAATCATGCAGAAATATAAATGTTGGAAATTGGAAGCATTTATAAATTTCAATGCACAAAATTCCTTTTTGCCACTGATGGAATATGATGTGGTAATTCCGGAAATCACTATCTAGAACTTTTCAAGATCCAGGAAAGATGCCAAAGCTTTTTTCCATAATTTAACAATGCAGTATTGCGCAGATTATTCTTGAAAGTTTAGCAACTCTGGAAAATTACAGGATATAATTTCTCACCTTTTTCCCTGACCTTTCAATCAAATTAAAATTCATTTCAGATCTACAACTAGTTTGCAAAAGCTCCCCTTTTCTTAAGAAGCATATTAAGTGTACAAATCCCAAACAAATTTCAATCAGTCTGAACATTTTTGTTGATGCCAAAACACTCCAATCTCAGAAAGGAGATTTCAACTCAGGTCATGTAACTGCAGCCTGATTGTTTTGTTGATGCCAAAAGACTATAAGATACCAGAAAACACAATGGCGTTCAGGGACCTTATATGCTTGTAGCTGTCCAAAAATGTCACTAACTTGTTCTGAATAATCCCTGCCATCAAATGCCTTTGACTTGTACACAGTTTAACCCCAATCAATAACATGCCCTTAACCTTTCTTCACTGCAAGAAGACAAAGTCATCAGAATTCCTTGATTAACCAGCCAAGCAACAGTAGACATTCCTTATCTGTACAATACCAAACCTTAGGTTGACTATATCTCAACTACCTTCCAAATCAAGACAAATAAACTTGTTCTTCATTCTCATTTGGCCACAGGGGGTGAGAGCTACCAGTTAGAAATTGTCCTAGCCTCCTAGGGCAATGGCATTATAGCTGATTTCACTTTCATAAAACTCTTCCTTGCCAATACCGTGAATCTTAAAGCATTATAACCCCTCTTAAGTGCTTAAAGTTTAGCCCACCATGAACATACTACTTAAACGGTCAGTGCAGCCCAATACATAATGATAAGAAAAAATGTATCACGTCTTATTACAGAACAGCAGTCTCTGAGTAACTGGGCATGCTTAAATACTAGGCGATGGATACGAGAAATGGTTACAATGAGCCCTTCGTCCTGGTCCATCCCCAAATTGATAAGAGCATATTTCATAACTTACATTTCCTGCAGGAAGATTATTTCATCTTATCCCCAACCACTTTCACGTAAAAAGAAACAGAATCTTGTTATCCCCAATTGTGCTTTTGAGCTTGTCCCCACTCCATTTCACAAAAGAAAAGGAAACATATCATCCATTTGCATGGTGAATAAATCCTCAATTGTGCTTTTGGACGTTATGCCAGTAGTAAATATGGATAGAAGAAATTGCACATTCTGACCCAACAAAGAACATCCACTGAGCTTATTGGACATTAAGACATTGCATTCCAAGGAACAATATAGAATATTTTCCGCATACGCAGATAGATGCCTAGAAGACCACTAATTCCAGATAGAGAATTTACCATTTGCCCGAAAAAAAAAAAAGCCTAGGCCAGTAGTAAATTCGGATAAAAGAAATTGTACATTCTGACCCAACAAAGAACATCCACTGAACTTATAGGGCATTAAGACATTGCATTACAAGGACCAAAACAGAATATTTTCCGCGTACGCAGATAGATGCCTAGAAGACCACTAATTCCAGATAGAGAATTTACCATTTTCCTGAAGAAAAAACTGCCACTGAAAGATGTTTTGACGAGCCTCCAAACCAAAAGATACTCGTACAAAAACTCATTGTAGACTGATATAAACTCATTGTAGATTGATAAAAACAAATCTATTTGTGATATGAAATAATTGTCAAATTAGTGACACTACCAAGGCAATCTCAAGTCAATATTTAGAGATATTGCATAAGGCAACCTCAATTCTCCCTGGTTCAGACATGAAAAACTACCAGATTGATTTCATGAAAGGAAACTGTGATGAATAATCCACTTCTTACCTGGTTGGGCATAACTTGGCAAGGTGTGGTGAATGTCAGCATTTGTGTCAATTTGGACTAAAACTTTATCACGCACAGAAGAATTAAGATTTTGTTCTTGGCATTTTAGTTTCAATTGCTTCTTCAGAGATAACTTTTCTAGACGCCATTCATCTTGCACTCTTGTATGTCCTGCAATGAAAAAAATGGATGAGATTACCAAAACAAGCAGTGATCTAGACAAATATAAGGGTTTACAGAGTAAGAAAATTGCAACTCAAAAGCATGCAAGAAATTTTAGTTAAGAAAACATTTAAAACTGTACCAAACCTGTGTGTAAGTAGTACATGTCTTCCAGCGCCTCAAGACTCTTATTGCAGCCACCAATGAAGACAAGCACACCACCCTTCAGTGGATCCAAGCAGTCCCCAGCCACAGAGAATCTTGCAGAAGGTCCATCTCCAGTTGTCATCACCTTAGTCCAAACACCAGTTTCTGCCCCGATAACAAATGTGGATGTTCAGAACTACAAATAAAGATAACTATAACAGGTTTATGTATAATCTGCTCACACTTTCAAAGCCACATGACAGACAAGTAAATTATTGAAAATTGGCTGGATTTACAGGGAGAGGGGAGTACATTTTCCTATGCAACTAAAATTTTATCAAAAATAGCATGATACTTACCTACATCAAGCATATAAAAATCATCACATAGATTTTGAGCATCTGTAAATCCACCAAAACAAATAAATTCTTGCCAAAAGCAACAATGGAATGACCAGCTCGAGGTGGCAACTGCCCCGATAACAAATGTGGATGTTTAGAACTACAAGTAACGATAAGCATAACAAGTTGATGTATAATACACTAGGACTTTCAAAGCTACAGAAAAGACAAGAAAATTATTGAAATTTGGTGGATTTACAGGGAGAGGGGAGTGTATTTTTCTATGCAACTAAAATTTTATCAACAATAGCATGATACTTACCAACATCAAGCATATAAAAATCATCATATAGATTTTGGGCATCTGTAAATCCACCAAAAACAAATAAATTCTTGCCAAAAGCAACAGTGGAATGACCAGCTCGAGGTGGCAACTTCTGACCCAATGTGTTCAGCTCCTTCCAAACAAGAGTTTCTAACAAAACACAAGAAAGCTAAATATTAGGCAACACATTCTTGCATGAACTAACAATTCAAATTATAATTGAAATTAATCATATGCATGTGTTTGAAAGCAAATACATGACAAATACACACACACAGGCACATGTGGTGTAAGTGCATGCAAATGTATAATATGTAAAATAATGAGCAAAACCTGTATCTAGGATGTGGACATCTGACAAATAATAATCATGCCCATCTTCACCACCAATCACAATGATTTTGTCCCTCCAAGATGAGCAAGTATGGCTATCGCGGGCAGAAGGTGGAGTGCCTGTTGTTATTGCTTGTTTCCATACAAAAGTCTCTACAAAAGTAGAACATGAATGACATAATGTCTTCAACATGCCGCAGCGCATAACAAATTGCAAGAAAATGATAATTGACTAAAATACTGGAAGACTTGTCCACTTTCAAAGGCCACCCCCAAAGAGTCTATGAAAAGCTAACACATTAGAAAAATTGATTCAGCCCCCCTTAACCCTGCATCCACAACCCCCACCACGCGCGCGCACACACAAAAAATACTTTAGCCTTGTTAACCTAGGGTGGTACTGCAGAGCATAACAAATTGCAAGAAATTGATAATCGACTAGAATAATGGAAAACTTGTCCACTTTCAAAGACCATCCCAACGAGTCTATGAAAAGTTAGCACATATTAGAAAAACCAATTCAGCCCCCCTTAACCCCACATCCACAACCCCCACCACGCACACACACAAAAAAACCCTTTAGCCCAGTTAGCCCAGGGTGGTAGTCCTATCTAGCATAGGAAATTGATATATGCATAAATTGTAAACTAAACTAGAGCATGATCATAACCATTACTTGCTGATGGAGAAAGTTACCTGTATTCAAGATGTAAAGATCCTCATAATAGACTTCGTGATAATTATCTGAAGATTTCCCACATCCACCATATATAAAAAGTCGTTTGCCAACTAGGGCAGCACCATGACCCTCCCGTGCCTCTGGCCCATCACCTCTCACATTTGGAGTTATCCATGTATGAGATGCTATAATATGATAACCAATGAAGGAAGTGTAAGTCATATGATTCAATACAAACCAACATAAACATACATGTTAAATCTCATTTCTTAGATACTCTTTCATGATCAGCATAAAAAATATTGCTTTCTGACACTTAAGCTATGCAAATCAATGGCCACGTAAAAGACTAGGGCATGACATACAAGGAAAATCAAATGGAAAAGAAATTAAGGACAGGATCACTCACAAGTATCTAAGATATGCAGATCATTGAGAGGGTTCTTCCCATCAGTACCTCCAAACACATACAGATTGTCACCAACAGTTGTACAAGTGTGGCTATCTCTCGGAACTGGGGGCGTGCCATTTAACACTGGCTGGCTCCAGGTCTGGTTAACTACAAGTCAGCAACCCAAAATGAGAGCATAAAAACATTTAGAGGAAACGAAACTGCAGGTGAAAATTCAATAACTCAGAAGGCAACCCATAAATGAATCTCAAGTGAAGAAAACATTGAAAAAATTATCCTAAAAGAAACCACGAGAACCACAGCAAGAGAAGATGAAATCTCACAAGTAGCAAAAGCAACTTGCACTATAGAGTACGATATGATCAAATCCCATTAGGTGGGATAGAAACTTTCATGGTCCCATATAGTACATTGACTCTAAAATAGGACATTAATCAACTTTCAAGTTATTTCAAATACCAAACAAGTCTAACAACACTCCAATAAAAAAGCAAATCAACAAGATACAGGAAAAAAAAGAGAGTGAAATAACTCCAATAATCACACTTCCTCTAAGCACCAAACATTAACTGACATAATTAATGCCAAAAAACACAAAAAAAAACATCCACAAAATCCCCAAAAAACAATTTTAATGACTTCCCATTATAACAAAAATAAAAAGAAAAGGAAAAAAAATCGAACTTTGTATAAGCACCAAACAAAACCACCCAAAATTGCAAAAGATTATAAAAGAAAGAGGCCCAACAACTAAAGACAACAGAAGAAGAAGAAGAAGTGAAGACCCACCAGTATCAAAGACATGAACTTGGTTGGTCTGGCAGTTATCTTTGCCATAGCCACCAAAAACATATAGAAATCTTCCTCCTTTAATTGAATTACAAGTGTGTCCCCACCTCTTCCCTGGCCCATTTAACTCTTCTATTTGAACTCCTTGCTGCTGCAGCAGCACCCTTTCCCATCTCATTTTTCTTTTCGTTTTTTTTCCTGGGAAAATTTTCCCTTCGTGAGGAAAGCGTAGGAAATTAAAATATAAAGATGAGGTTATTATGTCTCACACCAGAGAGAATGGAAATCAAAATGTATAAAAATAAAAGGAGCAGGGATAATTAGTACTGTAGATTATATCAGAGTTTGTTGTTGTTTTATTTTTAGTTTTCATGCAGGACACAAGGAAAAGCCTAGGGGTGTCTCTATTTTTCCAAGAAAAATATAAAAATGCATTATTTTTACAAATTAGAGAAAAGAAAAAGACTTTTTCATTTTCCCTTATAAAGCTTGGTTTGGAAAACATCTAAAAGATGTTCCCCAAATTTTTCCACCCACTGTAAGCATAATGGAAAAGGTGCTTCTCCATCTATTTTCCAGGTAAATGATTGTTGTTTACAACGATAACCTTGTTATTTTCTTATAATGACATTTGTATTTTACGCGCACACACACGTCTTATCCCTTCCCTAAATCCCTCGTAATCTTGTCATTATCATGAGGATGGTTAGGAGTGTATAATTATTGTTTTTAAAATATTTTTTATTTAAAAATATATTAAAATATTTAAAAAAATTTAAAAATTATTTTTTACATTAGTATATTAAAATAATTTGAAATAAAAAAAATAAAAATTTATTTTATTTTAAATATGCTTTTAAATAACAAAAACAAATAAGTTTCAAAACCTCTTTTATGCTTTTACAGCTCCATGAATTTCTCACACTTTATGAGTAAAGTTTCAATCTTTTTTTACAGCTCAACCTTTTTGTATTAGCTTATGTTAATCTTTGGGTTTTTTTATCCAGGTTTTGATTTGTTTTGGGTTCTATGCTGGATTTGTTATATCTTCACCATCTCTGACTTTAATTAAAGTAAAAGTAATCGATTTATTTTTAAGTCTCGATTTGTTATATCTTCTCCATCTCAAACTTCAATCTTTTCTCGAAGTAAAGTGTTCACATGATTTGCAGATTATAAGTTAAATAAATATCAAACAACAACAAGTTGGTTTAATTAATTATTTTATTTAACAAATAATTTAAAAAAATACATGAATAACATGTCGTCTATCAAACTTGCTCCGATAAGATGCAAACACATGTGCTTGATTATTTTCAAAAACTCGTCCAACAACACCACTTAGCATTAAAAACATATTAGTTTAATTGTATTTTTTAAACTTTCAAGAACACAACATAAATGTATATAATTGTAAAAATAACATTAAAATACATGCATTCTAGTGGGAGATGAAGTGTAACCTTCATAGTTTGGATTGTCATATCTAGCAATCTCGGTATCTAGAGCCTACCCATAAGAAGATGTTCTCACGACCATAATTGTTATAAATAAAAATGTTTTGTTAATCTCATTATGCATGAAACATTCAAATTTAAATAGTTATATATAATTTTTTGATTTATAGTTATAGAAGTAGCAAACATCCTTCAATATGTTTGACCCTCTTCATGTATGCAAGACTAGATGATTATACAAGAATGTCAATACAGCAAATCCCTTGCTATATGTGGGGATGACATTGAAATTCCTTAGAAGCGTCAGATAAAGCAAATGAACATATCTCTCTCTATGAGGTTAGTAAATAATACACTACTAAACAAATAAAGTGTATATGCTCTGACATGTCTATAAATAAATTAAAATCATCATAATAATTAACATAATTATAACAAATAATCAACATATTTAAATAATAATTAATTTTGTACCTCCATAAAACCTTCTCGTCACCATAATTTGGTAGTGTCGAAAATATCTCCTCAATCAACTTAAAACGTATGCTACCCCCTTTAATTCAGAAGAAAGGGGTACTAATCCAAATGTTAGCTCGTATAACACAATTCTATTATGAACACTAATAAATGTGATTGTCATTCCATCAATAGGCAATCCAAGCAAAATCGTCATGTCCTGTAATGTTGGTGTCATCTCTCCATGTCTAAGATGGAACATGTGTGTCTCACGTCTTCATCGTTCAATCAATGCATGGATGAAGCCATGATCAAGCTTGATGTGATAAAAACAAATGACATATAAAAAACCAGCCTGGACCACATATGGTTGGACTCACGTAGTCAAGTTCGCTTATGTGTATGCCAACAAATAGTGGTCTCATCATGCATAATAGTTTAAATTATAATTATTGAAAATATAACATTTAATGATAATTAAATTAAACATAAATTGAATATATATTGAAGTTAAATATTTTTACAATGCCATCAAATATGTCCTTCAATCGTTTCGATCCTATAATCGCATGGCATAAGTGTCGACGGGTCCAGTATGCAGTGATCATCATCTAAATAATTGACACTCAACATGAACAGACAATCTACTACCTTGAGTGCATGACATCCTATGTAATAATACATGTGATTGATGTAAAATTATATAAGTTTAATATGCTTAAAAAATATTGTAATATATCATAACATGACCTAACAAATTGCTATACATACGTTGTTGATTACGATAAATTTTTCTATTATGCCATGTGTCATTGCACATGCTACACCTATAATGTGTATGGCCTTCTTATGCATCCATCTTGTTGTGGTAGCTAGGTCTTTGAATTTACAACTGAAGCTGTTAACAAAATGTTTGGCACAATACTAATGGCATCGTAAAGGTTAATGTCAAATTTTTGCTACTTCATTTTTTATGCTTGCATATCTATTTGATATTATACATATACTGATTCTACCATCAGTAGCATATTTTTGTAAGTAAAGCAAAAACCATCTCCAATTATCAATATTTTTTCATCAACAATTGCAAGAGCTAACGATAATATCTCATTATTTACATAAAAAGCAACCACAATTAATAATTTCCCATCATATTACCCATATAAATGTGTCCCATCAACATTGATAAATGGTCTACAGTACTTGAAACCTTCAATACAAGATCTAAATGACCAAAAAACTCTTTAAAAAACCACTTAACTATCATCAAGATATCCTTTTTGTGTCCAATCAACAACTATTCCAGGATTTGATTCTTTTATTGCCAACAACAAAAAAGACTCCTTATATGAACCAAAAAGATGCTCAACACCTTATGTTTTGCAACTCATGCTTTGTCATATGATATTTTATACTTGTAATTCAATTTTATTTCATCTCGTATGCTTGCAATCGTCATTGAAAGAATTTTCATTACAAGGGTTGATATAACACTAACAATAAAATTTGCATTAAGTTGATGGTGGTCTTTTGGATAAATATCAAAATATATATGTGTGACTCTTTTAACTTTGTTATCTCAGATGATTTCGACCTTTTATGATATTTCCCACATAAATAAAAATTATATTCCAGTGCTTGCATATATTGTAATTAAATAAATATTAGTTCGATTGTTGGACTCGATACTCAACTGAGTATGCAATGTGCCACCGCTTAGCAATATTAACCAGTTTATTTTTACTGCTAAATATTTGACCAACCTCCTAATTAGACCCTCTTAGCATATGTCTATGACTAAGTGCCCAATCATGTGAAACAACAAAACTAGACCCCAAAGTATCTCTAAATTCATGAACATGATGAATAATCTCATCATCAACATCATCTTCATTGTCACTAGGTTCAAAATAGTCAAATCTATGTTGATCAGTAAAAGGATTATCATACATAATATCCTTTACCTTTGCAGCAAATTAACCAATAATAAGCTATATATTTTTTTATCTCTACCAACTGAATTTCAAGGACCAGGAGAAATTGGGACACACATAAATTTTGGTCGACTACTCACATACAATATCATCATGTTCAAACCACTTTGAATGAAAGAATTAATCATTGTCTTATAATTACCATCAAACATAATCGGTACAAAATGATATTGTTGCTCATTAATTTGACACCTCCAAATTATTTTAAAATCAATATCATTATAGTTCCATACAAGTTCATGACAAATGGTTTCTTTCATTTCTATATATAACATGTCTAAATTACCAATTAACAATAAACTACTCTTGTCATTATTCATAGCAAAATCAATCAGATTCTCAAAATTTAACGTTAAAACAAACTTAATAAAAAAACTAAACATAATTCATGATACATTATCAATTGATATATTTTTCATGATCAATTTCATTAAATCAAACACAAATTCATAGAAAATCAATAGAATACAAATAAAATAAGAAATCCATCAACTTATCAACAATTCAATGAAACATGTAATTCATTATAATTCAACCGGATTTATGTTCTACTGCATGAATGTGTGTGTTTACTTAACTACATATTAGCTGATTTCAACAATATACATAAACTTCCTAATTCGATAACTGAACCTAAATTACACGCAACACATAATTAGTTAAAATAATTAATTCATAATTAACAACTTATTTTTATGTTAAACTATGTCTACTAAACTTTAATTGATTGTATTCTTGACTAATTTATCTTTAACTCAACAAACTCAAGATTCACTATAAACCCTAAATTCAACCTAAACAATTATTTGATATCAACCATATCAAATGCAAATTAATAACAATGTAATATGTTTACCTTACTTATAGGATTATAAAAAAGGCTGGGGCAGTGGCGTCAATAACCAAGTCAACAAAAGGAACAATGGATTTTTAACACAAAACATCAAAAAAATACTTGAAACTAAGACGAGTTTGATTTTTAGTTGTTTTAAGAGCAAAATCAAAGTGAATAATGAGTTTTTTAAGAGATAAATACCTGTGCTGGTGGTTTATTTTTTTATGAGAGAGACAACATCTGTTTGTTTTGCTGGTGTTTGATTTTTTTAAAATTTTAATTAATATCGTGTTTGCCTATGTCAATGGTTTTTTATAAGAGAGACAATATCTATGTATTTTACTGATATTTAATTTATTTAAATTTTAATTAATATCATACTTATAAAATACAAGATTTTAAATTATCACGCTTGAAAAGAGCTATAAATAATTTCCCTTGAGAATTGCGATATACACTAAATGTCCCCGTCATATGTTTTAGTTTATTGTCCTAATTTTTTTTACTGCAATGATGGAAATTCTTATGCACAGAGACAGATACCTCACAAGTTTATCTCTCCAGCAACGCTTAATAAAACTACTTTACCCTTCATAAAGGACAGAAATTCCAAGCAACAAGCTTAATTTCACTTTTGTCGGCAATGCATAGTTAAAGAGCTTTTGTGAGCAGTGAAAACAGCTCTGTGTAAAAGAGGAACCTGTTGTGCTGTTGTCTAATCAATAGTTGACACGTACACTACTTCTGAGCCAGAGCTCCTGATAGTGCCTTCCCTCTCTCACAAGTTACATCAAACAAGAATCTGCTATGAACACAACCCACTTTACAAGTAATCCAAAACGATTAAGTCCACAAGTGACAACAGATTCTTACATTCATATGATAGAATGTTAAGAAATCAAGCTTTCTCTCGAGTTCCTTACGTTTTCTCAAAAACCAAACAGAAGCAACATCAAAGAATTAACAAACTACCAGCCAAGGCTACCTCTCTCAAACCGACGTATAAAGAAGCCATCTTTGCATTCTGTGAGGCTTTTGGTTGAAACCCTGAAATGGGTGTTTGATAAAATGGACAAAAACTGCTTCGAGAGAAACCCATGAATAATTTTGGGTGAAAAATTCTATAATTTTATCCTATAATTTTTGGAATTTTAGATTTAATTTTAAAGTTTATTTAATTTATTTTTCAGTAAGGAATATGAGAGAGAAAAAAGAAAGAGAAATGGATAATGGTGAAAGAAAAATAATATGATTGGTGGACACATCCTATGTTTTGACCGACCAAAATACCAAAACCTGTTTGGTAATTTTTTTGACATGTGGTTTTTTGGCAATGAACCCCCAACAAAAATAGAGTTCAAAACTGTACTTTTTGCTGAGTTTTAAAAGTAGCAAATTATAGTTTTAGAAGTAGCAAATTATAGCTTTTCCAAGATGAGAAATCTGTTTCTCATTACCGTTATAACCCACTCAAAAATTTGACAAAAATGCTTTTTATTGTAAATAATAAAGTTTGAGTAATTATTTTAAAAAGATTTTTATTTTATATTGAAAAAATATTATTATTATTTTTTTAAATTGAGTTATTTAAAGTAAATTTTTTTTTATTCCATATTAAAAAAATACAATTTTCTTCCTGTGTACGAATAGCCTTTGTCACACGGGTGCAAAAGACGGGTAAGGGATCAAAGGAGTCGCAACCTAGTTATTTAGTTTAGAGTCGTTAGGGATCCCAGGTGTACTGGTTTTATCAAAGATTCAAGGTAAAAGACTGATTGTGGTTAGAGAAGATATTAGCATGAGGTAAGCTGTTTTGTGTGGTTTGATGTGGTTTGGAGGTTTATGATTGAGATTTACTTGTATGAATAAATCTAGTATTTAAAAATTAATTATAGACTCGTGTACCCGAATAAATTCTTAGGGAAAAAAATTCTTTATAATTTGTGTATTATGATGAAAAATACTCATAACTAAAATTGATGAATATTTAGGATAACTCTGAGAATTTTCTGGTCAACTCTTGATATTTCAAATACTAGCCTTAGTTGTAGGTCCAATGTTCTATACAAGAATTTTTAATCATTAATTCTCATAAATTAAAAAAAAATGATTTATTGAAATGTTGGTCAAATTCTCATGGATTTAATAAATTGATTATTAAATCCTAAAATGCATGCCAAAACACATTTTTTTTTTGTTTTCATATGAAAATATTGAACGATATATTTTTTTATATTTTTGAGAGATTTGGCCGTATGCAACACACACAAAAATAATTTATTTGTAGTTTTCTTGAGAATAAAAAAAATCATGAGAGGTTTAAAATGAATTTTCCTAAACACATCTTAAAACCCAAAAAAACTAAACAAAACAAAAGCAAAAGTTGATTTTATGATTTTTATTAATATTATTTTATTTTTATTTTTATTTTATTTTAACCTGGTAAACCGAAATGGGTTGACCCGGTCAAGCAAACTCGATCGGGTTGAAATTGTTGGGTTGACCTGATCGAGTCAACTCAAAAACAAACTAAAAAGAAAAAACAGAATCGAAACATATCAAAAATGACAAAATCACAAAAACTTTTCAATCAAAACGGATCAAAATCTATATATGAAAAACTCAATCAGCTCTAGAATAACTAAAGAAAACAGAGCAAACAAATATTGGAAGGAAGGTAAAAAAATGTATTGTTTATTGTTGTATAACATCTCTTTTCAATCCCTTTTTATATTGATTTTTGAAACCAAAATTGAAGCAAAATTAATTATGGTAATTACTAAAATTAAGTCTCATTGTTTAGCTTTAATTACTTGTATAAAAAAGAAAACCTTAATTTTTTTTTTGCCTTAAAAACTATCATTTTTTCTTTGAAAGAAAATTATTCAAAAAGTGAAACGTTACTGTTAAAAATATTTATTCGTGGGCTAGCTAAACAAACTAGGTTGACGAAATATAATTTTGTATGGGCCAAAAAAATATCTTACACCAAACCTAAGCCAAACCCATTATTTATAAACCAAAAAATTATTTTACAATGAAACCGGGTCTGACATCGGAGCCAATGCCCTAGCCGAGCTGAGTGTGGATTATCCTCCAAGCCTAGTTCGCATATATCCTCTTATCTTTAAAATTTTTAGTGTCCCAAGAGTTAATTTTTAACTTTTTATTGTATATGATTTAAAAAAATATTGTATTTTTTCAATACAAAATAAAGAGTTTTAGGGTTTATAAAAACAGAATAACCAATGATTCTTTAATATCATATTTTGATTAACTTGTAATTTGTTTTAATTATGTTAATATTTTATATTAGAGAACTTTTGTTGTTGGAGAATAATTTCAATAAAGTTTTAATTTTAAAAATAAATATACCCTACTTTTAATTTAACAAAAAATATGCGTAATTAACCATTTTTTTTTAAAATAATTTTGTGTCAGCTAGAAGCTGTGAAGGAAGGAAATTCAAGTTATTTTAGAAGTTGATTTTTAGGTGATCATGGCAGACTCGTGCATGCAACTATCCTCTTGCAGTTATCAACCAACATGTACTCGGAGTTTCATATTGAGTTTGGATTATTAGGATTTTGACATCTCAACATAGCAGGCAATGATCACTATGGTAAGTGAAGAACAACAGCTACAACAAGGTAAATTTCAAGTAATGGGATTATGGTATGAAAACTAGCCTGTTTTTTTACCTATATAGTCTCAATTCTCAAACAGGTTCAAGTTTCATTGCTTTACTTTTTTTGAAAGAGATGTGGATCTGCATGGCTTGGTTTTGAGCTTTCACTCTGCAAATATGGAGATATAATGTCAATACCTCAACTGTGGAAGCCTAACATTTGTTGATGTCTTGTTTTAACCATAAAGACTATGATTACTATAGAAAAACAATTCCAAGATGTCCACATTTAGATGAGGACACATGATTTTCTCTAATAATTTTGATGAATCAGCATGCTAATCCAAATGCCCGAATAGGCAAAAATGAAATGCCAGCCATGGATTATCTTGGCAAATCAACTCCTCTAAGTTTTCCCTACTCAATATTATAGGAAACGATAATGACTTGGTCATAAGATGTTAGAAAGATTTCCTCTTCTAATTGTGTAACTGAAGATCAGAGAGAAATTTTCTTTTCTCAATCAAAACTGATTGAGGTTCGAAGATTAGTTTTGATTCTTAATAATTATAGTCTTTACTGTTACTTATAATTCATGTAACAGTCAAACGAATCTTCCATTGTAAACAGAAGTAATAAGGAAAATAATTTTCTACATGGTATCAACCTAAACCTACGATCCTCACCTGTCTCTCTTACTTTAGCATCTTTTTCCCCCCCTTTGCTTTTCCATGACCACCATCCCTTCTTCCACTGCTCTATCTCAAAATACTTTTCAATTCACCATACTTACTAAAACCAGTTACCTTACCTGGCTTCGACAAATCAAACCTTACCATTCTAATTACTGCCACTTACACTCAACCAACATGATCCATTCCTAATCCTGACCATGGTGCCTAGTTCATCGTTGACCAACAAATCATTAGCATTTTCACCATCATTTTAACAGAAAACATCACACAGCTTACCATTGGTTTCGATACATCAAAGGCAATTTGGGATTGCTTTGAATGTCACTTTTTCCATGAGTTTGTAGCTAGTGCAACCAATCTCAAAATGCATCATCTCAATAAAGGCACTCAATCTGTTGATGCCTATCTTCATCATACTAAATCAATTGTTGATGCTTTGATCTCTATTAACAAGCCTGTTTCTGACGAGTACTTAGTCATCACCACTCTTCATGGTCTTGGCCCTGATTACCTTATGCTCCGTACTGTCCTCACTCAAAATCCTCTACTCCTTGATTCATTAAACTTTGGGCTCAAATTCTCTCCTTTGATGCCTAACAATCTCGTCTAGTTGATTCCCCTACAGTCATCGTCCTTTTCAATCATAGCCAAACTCCTTCTACCCGTCGTGAGAACCACCCTAATACAGGCCACCAATTTCGCACCAGTGGTTGTCCCAGCAATGGCCGCTTCAGACGTGATCGTTAGAGAGAGGGTGTTAGAGAGATTTCCTCATCTGATTGTGTAACTGAAGATCAAAGAGATATTTTCTTTTCTCGATCAAAACTGATTGAGTAACCGAACAATTTTGATTCTTAATAATAATAGTCTTTAATGCTACTTATAATTCATGTAACAATCAAACAAATATTCCCATACATAGCTGTACATTATAAACAGAAATAATAAGAAAAATTATTTTCTACATAAGATATCCTCGTTTTGATTCGATCTTATATTTTAACATGTTCTTCTGATATATCAACTATAGAGATTCGTAGCTTCACTTTCACCACCACGTTCGTTCATGGTTCGTATTTTAGGGTTTCGAACTACACTTCTGTTTTGGGTCCTTGTAGTTGTCTCTTCACTAGTGCAGTGTAGACCCCATCCTTGCTAAGGAGCTCTTCATGATTGCCCCTCTCCACTATCTGACCATCAGAAACAACTGCCACAATGTCCGCACTTTGGACAGTTGATAACCTGTGGGCTATAACTAGAACAGTCCTTCCCTTCATTAGAAAATCCATGGCACCCCGCAAAATTTCCACCATGAGATCATAACTAGTAAAAAATTTGTGGGAAATAAATGGCATCACGATTTTGGAAAACAAAATCTAGGAAACTAAAACGAAGACTGTTTAGGTTGTCATGCAAACTAACCTGCACTAGATATTCACTTTCAGCATCCAAAGCACTAGTCGCTTCATCAAGGAGGAGGATCCTTGGGTTCATCAGTATGGCTCTAGCAATTGCTACTCTCTGTTTTTGACCACCTGAAAGTCTTAGCCCACGTTCTCCTACGAAAGTTTGATATTTATCTGGGAATTTTGATATGAAATCATGTGCATTGGCCATTTTCTGCAATATTGACGTTACGTTAGCTAAAGTTGAAAGTTAAAGTTAGAGGAAATGTGTGGCAAGTTAGAAGAGGTAGAAAACTTACCGCTGCATTTTCTATATCCATGCTACTGACTTTACCCTCACACCCATAGGCTATATTCTGCTCTATAGAGCAGTTGAAAAGAACGGGCTCCTGGCTCACTATACTGATCTGTACAAATACAATAAAGGACTGTGTCTATTATGGATAGAAAATCTCTAGATCATAAAAGAACCAAGTTATGAAACAAAAAACTAATCAAGCATATCTCATGTCAGGGAGAAACAAAGTATATCACTTTTGTTTTTCCTATCTGACATGAAAGGGAAAATGAAAATTACCTTGCTGTGTAGATGTTCGTGTGATATTTCGACTAGAGGAACTCCATTTAAGAGAACCTTTCCCTTGATTGGGTCATAAAACCTTTCAATCAAGTTTGCTATTGTGGTCTGAAACAGGCAAAATAATATAAGCATAAGAGGGATGTGACATTAAACTTTATGTTTCAAACCTCAAACTTGGTCTATAAGCACTCCAATTGGAATTTTCTGTATAAATGCTGAAGCAGCTTAAGAACTCAGTTTATTTCTTAAAAGAATAGAAAAAAAAGGAAAGGAATGGTACTTTTCCTCCACCACTCGGGCCAACAAGAGCAACTTTTGAGCCAGGCTGCAGTTTCAATGTTATTCCCTGTAATTGAAAGAATGTATCCAATTTTATCATCAGGATATGGCATGAACACATAGTAACATCTAAGAGGTAGTTAAGGGAAGCTAATTTACCTGGAGAACCATATCGTTTGGACGGGATGGATAGGCAAACCATACATCATCTAATTCCACATCACCAATTTGTTCACTATAATAGAAGGAAAACCAATTATCACTTGAGAAATTCCTTCTCGTTTTCAAGTCACAACATGCACGGATTTTATAATTTTTGTTTTCTTCATGTGATATTTGTTTTTTTCACACAAACCAGCAAGATGAGGAGGATCTTGATTGAGAAACTATAGCCATGATCCGGAATAAAGAGTTAAAAAAGAATATACTTGATTAGATGATGATTAAGCAATTTCATGGTAACTCCTGAAATTCATAATTTCATATTCTTCCCAAAAAGCAAGAATGATTGATGGGCAAAATGATTGGCACTCTCAAAACAGGATTGCTGTTCAGCGTAGTTGTACACCAATATCACCTATTTTATATCTTATTCTCAATTGTTAACTCATGGAATATTCATTCACGGGCATATCAGAGGAACGAGAATCTCATGACTAACCTTAAAGGGCACTTATTTCCTGACTTCGGCATGTAAGAAACACGATCTAGAAGCTGGAAAACCCTCCTGCTGGCTCCCGCAGCTTTCATTGTTATGGTGTATAATCCTGACAAGCCGGATATAGAGCCACCAACTGCAAGTAAAATTAGACCATTAAACTGGAGCTCAGAGATTTCGATATTGATAATGTGAAACCATAAAAACCATTTGCCCAAATTAGGTAATAGTTACCTGTGAGGCTGTAGAGAATGAAGGATGTAAGAGCACCAGTGGTCATATATCCTGTGATTGTCAAGTTAGCTCCATATATCACTACTATGATCACTGAGAGGGTTGATGCTGCATTTAGACCTCCAAAGAAGAGCCCAACCAGTTTCTGTACCAGTAAGCAGGTAGATCAGAAGCTCCGTGGAAACAAGGACATGATGATCTATTTATTATTATTATTATTTTGTTTGTTGGATGGGGGTGTGTAGAGTGTAAAGGAGCTTACAGCTTGCTTAAGTCCAAGCTTCAATGTCTCATCAACTTTCTCAGAATAGCGTGAACTCTCATAACCTTCTTGTGCAAAAGATCTGACTGTTCGTATAGCGCCGAAAGATTCCTAAGAACCAATGATACAGTTCACATGTGATTTCCAACAGGATGCCAAATATAATATGTAACTTATAGCACAAAAACCACATACTGAGAGGATATATCATCCTTGCTCAAGATTTCACAGTAGACAGTTTCTAGTAGCATTATGTGACCTAATCGTCCTTCAAGATCTTAGCATTCACTCCCACTATGAATGAATTTTTAGCCTAATTTTACATCAATTTACATGTTCAACATTTGCATGGAAAAGCATTTAACTGGTCATTGCACAGCATTGCATCGGGATCACAGTATCAGATTTGCAGAGTACTTACACATGTAGGTGCCACTAATGTAAAAAATTTATAAGAAAAGGTACTTCAGCAGTGAAAAAGACTGTCACCATGTTCATACCATCTCACTCATCATTTTGCAATTCTTAAATCTTATGAAAATCCAGACTATCGCTTGAAGAAATATTGATCTATGGATTACGTAATCCCTCATCAATTTCAATGTTCAACAGGTGATAATCACAATTTTAATTGAAAAAATATACCTCAGCAATTGAAGCAGAGGCAGCAGCTGCAGCTTGAGTCTTGTGAGAAATTTCACGAAGGAAGCGGCCAAATTGACTCACAGCAACAGAAATAGGCGGCACAACCACCAAAGCCAACACTAGGAGTAAATGAATAAAAAAGCACGTGATGAGCACCATGGAATCTTTAAAAGTGACGTTCGCATACTACCAGGCCAATAATTAAATGCTTACAAGTCAACTTCCACGATGTCGCAAGCATGAAGCCAAGACCAATTAGTGCAGTTGATACATTTCTTAGGGCCTCAGAAAGATTTGAGGTTGCAGCATTTTTTATGATCTGTGTATCTTCAGATAACCTGCTCAGTAGCTCTCCTGTTCTCGTCACATCAAAGAAGGCTATCTCCTGCAAAACTCACCGACCATTAATTGTAGCCAGTAGAGCATGGTGAGTTAGAGAGAACACTGTAAAGAACTCCCACCGTAGTAATCTCTTACCTGGTTAATAAGGTGATTAAATAAATTCTTTCTCAACCGAGCAACAACCCTTTCACTAGTGGAAGAAATCAACCATGTTCTGAGTGCTGTGCAAACCGAACTAGATGAAGAAACAGTCGATTGAGATTAATAAACCCCTTGAAAATCCACAAAAATCATCATGAATTCTATCACTTAACAGATGAAACAATTAGAGCCAGACCACCAATGCATTAAGACAATATCTGTCTATAATATGACAAGGAAGCAGAATTAAGCAGGTTGTCTATCTGGGAAGCAACCGGATGAGGTAAGCCTTTTACTATTATAAAGCAAAAGAATAAAAAAGCCAAGGATAACACCACCAGCCATACCCAACTATGACAACGAGAAAGATTTCTAGTATGGTGCTGTTGACAGCACGTAAACCTTCAGCTTTCTGTTCAGGTGTTTCTGTATCTCCTGACACAATGTCTATTATCTTCCCACTAAATTTAGGCTGCATAATTAACAATCCAAAGGTTAGCATAACCCAACAAACAATTACGCCTGAATATCAGAGAAATTCATTGTAAACTCAATAAAGAATCGCAGAAGATACGCACAATCAGTATATTTGATGTGGATGCAATCAGGAGAGCTAGCGTAGCAATTATCAGCTTTCCTGCATCAGGCTTTGCCTATATGACAAGACAAGCTTATCAAGATCAACAACATTTGTATAGCCATAATATTATTCGTCCAGTCAGAAACACCACGTTAACACTTACAAGTGAAAATACCCGACCAAATCCCACGTTTGCAGCCTGAAGATTTCATAAATAGAGTTGGCAGCTTGTTAGCAATCAACCACTAGGACATGAATTCAAAGAAGCTAACAGGAAATGCACTTACTGGCACTGCATCCCCATGCTCAAGGTCTGGGAACTGATTGTTTTCAGATGCACTATTATTCCCCTTTCTTCCTCCCTTCAATTATAAAGCATAAGAATTCAAGTGGAAAAAAAAAAAAACACAGCTACGAAATGCGAGTAAGCTATGGAAATATTTAAATTCTGAACAATTTCTTGGAAACAAACAGCTAAAGAGGGCAAGTGATGAAAACTGAAACAAAAAATAACAAACACTTGTTGTTAAGCAGAAGAAATGACCCAGATACAGTTTTTGTTAGGTTATATGGAAACATGATCAAAACAATGAGCAGAAATGGTATCATGTACTCCGTAGCTGAAGATTGCATACAAAAACAAAACACAAAATAAAGGAAGCCTACTCCTTGACCAAGAAGAGGTGTTCTTTCACCACCACCACCATTCACTCCTCCAAACCTGTCCATCAAGGGTGACTCAAAGACTGTTATATATGTATGATATGATACAAAAAAAAGAAGAAGTCTCTTCTGCAATCAGTATAATTTTTTTTCTCTTGATTTATAAGCTCAGCATCAGCTAGGACTAGGAGGAGTTGGGATCATGGGACACGTTCTTAAGGAAAGGTCTTGGTCTTTCTCATAAATTTATAAACCAATCACCATCATTCAAAGTTTTGTTAATTTCCCTTGCTTAACAAGTTCGTCCCTTCTATTGGTCCTGTTAGGAAGTGGCAGTTAAAATATATTCCAAATTGACAAAAAAATAAATAAATTATCTAAAGACAAAACCATTTTGAACTTGTATAGTTAGGCAAGTATCACTAACGTATTTTTTCTAATAAAAAATAATTATTACTAAGACTCTTCTGCAATCAGTATACATTTTTTTCTTGAATTAGAAGCTTAGCATCAGGAGGAGTTGGGTTCATCGGACAAGTTCTAAAGGAAAGGTCTTGGTCTTTCTTATAAAATAAACTTTGTGAATGGCTCAAGAATTCAACTCAAGCTCGGGAATGTGTTTGGATTTGCTGTCGTAATTTTATATGTATTTACCCTACTTTTTTTATTTTAAAAATATTTTTTTAAAAAATTATTTTTGTTTTGTTTTAAATTAATATTTTTTTAGGGTTTTCAATAAAAAAACTATGCACATCTACTGTTTCATTGAGTAATTCTCCACGCATTATTGATAAATACTGTGTACAATATATACAGCAGTGTGCAATTTAGTTTAGAAAACATATAAATGATAATGCTAAAACTATGCTATTACAATATAAAACTACAGAATTCAAGTTTGGAATCAGCTCCAAATATAGCGTTAATGGTAGAGTCTTTGCCGTGATTTTCGACTGTTCCTTCTCTGTGTTGATTTGAGTAGATTCTCTACAAGTTTCCCTGATACGCCCCTGCAAGATTGAGCTTCCATCGGCAAAACCAATCTAGTTACGTAACACAGTCGTTCGTTGTTTGGATAGTGGCTTGGTTAACAGATTAATGAGTTGGTCTTGTGTGTGTACATGTCTGACCTGAAGACTTCCTTGTTGCACTAAATCTCGTACAAAGTGAAGATCAATTTGAATATGTTTCATGCACGAGTGGTTCATTAGATTGAAGTTGAGGTGCATGGCTCCAAGATTGTCACATAGCAGCAGAAGAGAGTCTAGGATTGGAAATGCGAGTTCTTTGAAAAGAGTGGACAACTACATTGTTTTTGAGGCCGCATTGGCTAATGCCCGGTATTCAGCCTCAGTTGAGAATCGTGCAACTACTCTCTGTTTGTTGGATGTCCATGAAATGGGATTGGGTCCCAAAAAACTGATGTATGCAAACGTCGACGTGCGGTCATCCACATTCCCAGCCCAATTGGCATCAGAGTGTGTTTATAACACTGAAGGTCTAGCTCTGTGAATCTGAACACCATAGAAAATTGTTTGTTTTAAGTATCGTAGAAGCTGTTTGGTTGTTGTCCAATGAGTTGTAGTAGGCTTGTGCATAAATTGAGAGAGTTTGTTGACCGCGAATGAGATATCTGGTTACGTCAAAGAGAAGTATTGAAGGCTGCCTATAATTTGATGAAATTCTGTGCTATCCATAACAGTGGTGCCATTAACCAGTTGAAGTGACTGTGATGTGGACAGAGGCGTGGAGATGTCTTTTGCACCACTCATGTTGCTATTAGTTAGAAGCTCACGAACATATTTATGTTGTGTGAGGAATAAGCCTACCTTAGTGGGAATGATCTCAACACCCAAGAAGAAGTGAAGAGAGCCCATGTCCTTGAGAGAAAACATGTCTCCTAGCTGCTAAATGAAAGTGGTCATAAGAGTTGGATTGTTCCCTGTTATGACAAGATCATCAACATAAACCAGTAAGTAGCAGAGATTGGAGTTGTTGCTATAAATGAATAGAGAAGAGTCTGCCTTGGAGTTGTGGAATCCCATCTAAAGAATAACAGTTTTGTGTGTTGTATACCAAGCTCTAGGTGCTTGTTTAAGGCCATAGATGGCCTTGTTTAACCTGCAAACATGGTTAGGTTTGGACAAATCTCTGAACCCCGGAGGCTGCACCATGAAGATAATTTCAGTTAATGCACCATTAAGAAACACATTGTTGACATCCATTTGATGTGATTCCCAGCCACTCATGATTGCAACAAATAATACAGCTCTTGTAGTTGCTGGTTTTACTACAGGGCTGAATGTTTCCTTATAATCAACCCTTAGATGTTGATGGAAACCCTTAGCAACTAGGCGGGCTTTAAATCTATCGACAAAGCCATTTGCATTCCTTTTTACCTGAAAGATCCACTTGCAACCCACAGGTGCACAATTGGAAGGTAATGACACTAGATCCCATGTTCCATGTTTCATTAGGGAAATAAGTTCATTTGACATAGCCTCACACCAGTGAGGTTGAGTAATGGCTTGGCTCACACAAGTTGGTTCTGTGGTCTAGGGAAGAGGGTGTTTGGTTACTATGTAAATTTGTTTGGGTCCGAAGATTTGGTTCATGGAGCGTGTGGTCATGGTGTGTGTGCGAGGAGGAGGATTGGTGGGTGGGATAGACTGGAAACAACAGAATATGGGAGAGGGGAAGCTGAACTACGATGAAGATCAATAGGGTGAAGAGGAGGATGTGGTTCCAAATTTAAAGAGGACTCAGGGGTGTTGAAATTATCTGGAGAGGATGCAACAATGGTAGGGGTGTCTTTCGGAGACAATGATGAGGCTGGTGTTGTGGAGATCATTGGTGGTGGCACAACGATTTACGGGGGACCAAAATCAAGGGGAGTGACTTAGTGATTGGCTTGACTGACTGGTTTGGACAAGATTTGTGAGGAGGTGCAGTGATGTCGATTTTCATCAAACAACACATGGCAAGAGATAAATGTTTTTTTTTTTTTTTTATAAATGAGGATAAAAACATTTGTAGGCATTATGAGTGGATCAATAGCCAAGAAAAATACATGCTTTGGATTTTGGTTGCATTTTATTTGAATTATAGGGTCGTGTGAGGGGATAACAAATGCAGTCAAATTTTTTAAATTTTAAATAACTTGGGTTTTGGTCAAAAAGAGCTTCAAAAGGTGATTTGTGTTGTAGGAGTGGTGTGGTATGTTAGTTTATAAGGTAAGATGCTGTCTGAAAAGCATAGGGCTAGTACAAGAAGTCAAGATTTGCATCTTGAAGTAGTGTAAGGCCCGTTTCCACAATGTAACGATGACGACGTTCAGAAGCGCCATTTTGTTGGGGGGTGTATGGAGTAGTGGTATAGTTGGTTATGTCATGACGTAAGAAATAAGATTTTAATGCAATAAACTCACCTCCATTGTCGAAGTAGAGTGTTTTGATTGGTTTTTGAAAACGGGATTCAACAAACTTTTTGAACTGTGAAAAAATATTAGAAACACCAGATTTAGTTAGCATTGGATAGAACCAAATGTATTTTGTATAGTGATCCATAAAAATAAGGTAGTATCATGAACCATCAATTCCAGTATAGCTAGCTGAACCCCACACATCCATGTAAATAAGTTCAAGGGGTGCATGGCTTTGAAGACTGGGGCCACGAAAGGGTTGTTGATATGTTTATTAATGGAACATGAATGATATAAAGATGAAAAATGTTTTTGCGATGAAATAGGAAGAGAAAAATTCTTAATAAGATGATGGACAATTTTAAGGGAAGGATGCCCAACACGCTTGTTGACACGACCAAAAGCTTGATGTCTTTTCCCAAGTGCAGGAGTGTCGAAGTAATAAATAACCCGGCAAGACCGGGGTCGAACCACAGAGAGGTTAATTGTATAAATTATAAATAACAACACAACAACAATAATAACAACAATAATAACAATAATAATACTCAGTACGTGGCGTTGTTATACCTGAGAATGATCTA
This sequence comes from Populus alba x Populus glandulosa, assembly GCA_033617975.1. Classification (NCBI taxonomy): domain Eukaryota; kingdom Viridiplantae; phylum Streptophyta; class Magnoliopsida; order Malpighiales; family Salicaceae; genus Populus; species Populus alba x Populus glandulosa. The sequence goes on from CM066157.1 coordinate 6,940,947, forward strand.
AAAGATCGGGTCACAGGTTTCCAGCCTATATACTGAGTTTATGAAAAGATCAAAGATATATATTATATAATATAAACAGAATGTAAGTAATAATAATAATAATAACAATAATAAAAGCAGAAGATGAAGAAATTAATGAGAACTTTGAGATGAAAGATTAACGTAAGGATTAAACAATGATAAAGACAAATGTCAAGGTTAGAGGATCCACTAATGGTACTTCAAACAAGTATAATATAAACTCTTATTACTCAATTGGAAACCACACATAAAGGAGGTTCCAATCAGATTATAAATTGTTAACATGATTACATTAATTATCTTATTCGAATAAAGCTAATACTTGTAAATGTTGGCAGGCATTCATGATTACAACTTATGTTAACAACAAATCAAGTACCTTTCATAGCTCAGGTGTCGGTTAAACCATACAGTATGGGCTATGAAAGTGCCAAGTATTTGTTGTACCAAGTGTTACACAACATAAATCTAGATTAACCATTTAACAAGCAAAGTATTAAAGTGAACAAGATAACAAATATAAAACATGTTAGTATCCAACGTTAAGTTCCATGTTAAGTTTATATTATACTTGTTCTTACACCATTAGTGTACCCTTTTCACCTTGGCATAATTAACTTAGCTGGACATAATAAAAGAAAGAAACATAAATGAGAAAGACAAGAACATAAATGAGAAAGAAGTTAACTAGACAAAGGAAAGGAAATGAAGTGCATAAACTTGATATTAATGAAAGCAAGACATAAGCAATACAAAGAGAGAAAGCAAGAGCATGATCTTGATCTGAACACCAAGATGCCTCAATACATGGTAAGTGCCTCCTTTTATAGGCCAAAATTTGGAACTATTGATTTGTTGACTAATTGATGAGTGGGTGGCCACATCTTGACTAGATAACAATCCTTATCTTCTTGTCTGGTCAAGACGTCATTGCTAACATCATAATTTGCCCAGAATCCTCAGGAATGTTCTAGGAAATTGTCTCAGCTTTCCAACAAAAAAAAGATGAGGTCATTTGGACTTCTAGAACTCAAGATATGGGCTGAACACTAAATAGTGTTTGGGCTGCAGGACAGCTTCGGACTTCTTCGTTGTTCCTTTAATTTGGACTTCAAAACGACCTTTTTAAATCTTGGGCTCCTCATGAAAGTTGTAGGCCTTTGTCTTACCTTTCCATCCATATAAAGTGGACCTAAATCCGAAATCTAGAGCTCTAGATATGATCCAATTACCGAGCAATGTTCCGGTTTGGACTGCACCGACATCTCTTTTCTAAGTTTGGCCATCTCTTTGTCCTTTAACTTTCAATGCTTAAACTCATCAATCAATCCTTTTATTTATGTGATAGTCCTGCATTTAAAATGAGCATTTACCATAAATTAAGGTATCTTATAATATCAAACTTGTTATTATAAAACATGCTTTAGTTAAGGAGTTATTGATACTTCAAGTGCAAAATGATGATATAAAACCTTGATAAACATGCACTTTTAAGTACTAATCACACCCCCCAACCAGCTTATTACTAGTCCCTAGTAATCTAAAGCGTTAAAATAGAGAAACAATTTGCAAGTTCCACAAAGCAAGGCATTTATCATTCAACTTCCATTAATCTATCCAGATAAACAAACTCTCATTAAATTTATATTCCTGCTTCATACTTCGTAAACAAGATATTAATAAACCTTCTTTTTGTGTGCTCAATGAAAACATAGATGATGGGGCTTTTGTTGGAAGAAAACAATATTATGTTCAAATGTTTAAGGTGAACTTCCTTGAGTTGGGATTATTATTATTATTATTATTTTTCTTTTTTTTTTCTTTTTATTTATATACACATACAACTTAAAACACAATGTATCTTTAACCCATGTAACGAGTTTTAGGCTAATGACTCCCAGACCAGTTGATCTTAGGGCATTAGGTGTTGAGACACCCCTACGAGCTTAACAACTCGGGTTGCAGATACTGATACGTAGATAGTGCAATGTTTGATTCCCTTAAGCTTTTCTCCTTAACCCATGTAACAAGCTTTGGGCCAATAGCTCCCAAGTCAGTTGACTTTAGGGTATTAGGTGTTAAAACACCCCTTCGGGCTTAATTGCTTAGGTTAGGGAGGCTACGAAACCAAACTTATCCACGTTTTATTATCATCAATACTATTTTTTTTTTCTTTTTTTCTTCTTTTTTTCTTTTTTTTTTTTTTTTTGCAAATTATATACTATCCTTTTCCCTTAGTTGTTACCTTCAACAAAAGAACATAATTAATGTAATAATCCAATGTGCAACCCACAATCATATGTTAAAGTGTGTGTGTGAAAATGAAGGTTTAATAATACTTGTTAAATGAGTATAGGAGCAGAATCAAGTGATAACAATGTGAGAGTTTGTAAACCTGAATATTTCAAGAAGTATTATGATAGACCTTGGTAATGAAACTTACTAAGATGCGTCTCTAGAGTCAATAAAATTGATTCCATACTCTGCCATCCTAATAACAATTTTGTCAAATGGTTTTAATAATAGCAAAAACAGTTAGCAAGTTAGTATTTTTTTTTTTTTTTTTTTTTTAAACTACTACCCTCTCCCCCCAACCAAAACGAGACATTGTCCTCAATGTTCGAAGGTAGAAAGATAGAGTATAGAAGACATCACCTGAAACAACGAACAATGACAAACCTGAAACACACTTAAACAAACATAAGAAGTAACAAAACAAAATAATATGCTATTAATAAAACCAAAAGACACAAGGTTTCACAGATGAAGGCTCAAATCTAATCTAAGCTTTTTACGGCTTTCCTTAGTTGACCAATCTAGACGACTCATGCAGGGATCAATGACAGGGATGAAAGATTGTAGTTGGTCAATCAATTGTTCAGCAGTAGCAGCAGAGATTATGATTTGTCGTGCCGAAGATGTTAGAAATTCCTGTTCCACAGCTTGATCAAGGAAAGACAGCAACTTATCATAAAAACCATTAACATTTAACAAACCTATGGGTTTATGGTGAATGTGCAGTTGGGCCCAAGATGAAATATGAAAGATCTCTTCCAATGTGCCCAGACCACCTGGTAAGGCAATGAAGGCATCAACATGGCTAAACATGGTATTCAGTCGGTCAGACATTGTTGGGACCTGTAGTTCCTCTCCAATTGTTTTTCCAATGATGTCCCCAGTTGCTAAAGCTTTGGGGACAACCCCCAAAACTTGACTGCCTCCTAAAAATGCAGCCATTGACACACCTCCCATTAACCCAAGGCTACCTCCCCCATACACTAAATGAATCTTTCTCTCAGCTAGTACCCGACCAAGATGATTCGCTGATTCTAAAAACTCTTTTTCTTTCCCAGAACTGGATCCACCGAAAACACAAATATTTCTTATCTGATGACTTGAGGAACCTGCCATTTCTACACACTTCTATATTTGATGAATGTATGGGATGAGTAGAAATGAAGGGAAGGAAGAGAAGAATTTATAGATGAAAAAGTGAAAATGCAATCATACCACCTATATGTAGCCCAGCTGTCGTCTCACACACTCTCTCTTTATTTATTTATTTTGACAAAGCATGTATGTACAGGTAGTTGTGATTGTGGCTCACATCTTCCCTTGGTTTTACGTCCAAGAACGGCTTAAACGCCCTCTATGGGTCGGGGATAGGCTTCCCATCCAGTTTTCTTAAAAACTGGCAAACAGGGTCTTTTTTAGTCAGATTCCCAAGACTAAGACGATCATGTTCTTTATGGAATTGTGGCCATAAATCATGAATTACACGATGCACATCTCCACTAGGATGCGTCTCAAGGGTCAACAAAAGATTATCTAAAGACCCCTTACTCAGGCCATCCTTAATGAATTGTATCTTATCTTCACGGTTTACAGATACCATTCCTAAAGAATGACATGTCGCATTACAAGTCCATCTGGCACATTTGTGACAGACTTTCAATCGTTTTGCACGACGTTTCTTTGCAAAAGTGCTTTTACCTGTTCCAGGCATGTGTGAAATGAAAGAATTGGATGACTCACCTGATAATCGAACCTTTGCTTCAATTAACCAACGAATATCTTCAGGAATTCCATGATTCATTAACAACCTTAATCTTGCACACCTAGCACGGTAAATTTTATTAATCGCATTTGGAGGCAAAGCGGGAAAATACCTTTTCAACTTTTCAAGAGTGGTGTCCATTTTCAAAAGAGAATTAGAGAAGAGATTCAAAGAAGGGAGAAAGAGCTAAGAATTGTACAAATATATACAGATATCAGTTATTTGGGAAACTGAAAGAACCGACTTAAGTCACGGAGTACCGTTATCCGCCATTTGACCGGGGTGAAAGAGAGACTAGCAAAACAATAGATACAACAAAACACAAAACAATGTGAGAAAAAGAATCAATCTTTATATACAGGATCACTCAATTCAATAGAGTCATTGTCAACCGAAAAATTGTCAAAATAAACTTTCAAATGATGCCCATTTACCTTGAAAACATTGCCATTCTTTGGATTCTCAATATCACAGGCCCCATATGGATACATATGTTTCACAATAAAAGGGCCGCTCCATCTTGATCTTAGTTTTCCAGGAAATAAATGGAGTCGAGAATTATAAAGCAAGACTTTTTGACCAACATTGAATGTTTTTCTCAGTATTTTCTTGTCATGAAACTCTTTAATTCTTGCTTTATGAATTTTCGAATTGTCATATGCATCATTTCTTATTTCCTCAAGCTCATTTATTTGCAATTTTCGCAGCTGACTAGCATCATCAAGGCTTGAATTGAAAGCTTTAATAGCCCAATAAGCTTTATGTTCAATTTCCACAGGCAAGTGACAAGGTTTTCCATAGACTAGTCTATAAGGTGACATACCTAATGATGTTTTATAAGCAGTTCGATAAGCCCAAAGTGCATCATTAAGTCTTAAAGACCAGTCTTTCCTATTAGGGTTCACTGTTTTCTCCAAGATTTGTTTGATCTCCCTATTAGCAAGCTCTACTTGTCCACTTGTCTGAGGATGATAAGGGGTGGCAACTTTGTGTGTGATTCCATATTTCTTCATTAAAGACTCAAATGGCTTGTTGCAAAAGTGTGTTCCACCATCACTTATCATGGCTCGAGGGATTCCAAATCGACTTAAAATGTTTTCTTTCAAAAACTTTATCACTGTTTTGTGATCATTGGTTCGACTTGGAATTGCCTCTATCCATTTTGAAACATAATCTACTGCGACCAATATGTACAAGAAACCAAATGATGGAGGAAATGGACCCATGAAATCTATACCCCAACAGTCAAAGATCTCAATGACAAGAATAGGATTTAAAGGCATCATGTGACGTTTCGAAATAGATCCCAACTTTTGACAATTTTCACAAATCTTACAGAATGCATGTGAGTCTTTGAACATGGTGGGTCAGTAAAATCCACTTTGTAAGATTTTTGCAGCTGTCTTTCTTGATGAGAAATGACCCCCACATGCCTCAGAATGACAAAATTTAATGACACTACTTACCTCATTGTCAGGAATGCATCTTCGAAATATTTGATCAGGACAATATTTGAATAAATAAGGGTCATCCCAATAAAAGTTCTTCACTTCGTTCAAGAACTTTTTTTTGTCTTGGGTACTCCAATGAGCTGGCAATTGTCCTGAAACAAGAAAATTAACAATATTAGCAAACCAAGGCATCGTAGAGACAGAAAATAAAGATTCGTCAGGAAAGTAGTCATCAATTGGTGTAATGTCAGATCTCGAATCGGTTGTCAATCTTGACAAATGATCCGCGACAACATTTTCGGTGCCTTTCTTGTCTTTGATTGTGATATCAAATTCTTGAAGTAACAAAATCCACCGCACCAATCTAGCTTTAGAATCTTTCTTAGAGAGAAGATATTTCAATGCTGCATGATCACTAAAAACAACAACATGTGAGCCAACAAGATAAGATCTGAACTTGTCACATGCAAATACTACTGCAAGTAATTCTTTTTCAGTGGTAGTGTAATTCATTTGAGCACTATTTAAAGTTTTACTTGCATAGTAAATCACATAAGGTTTCTTATCTTTCCTTTGTCCCAAGACAGCACCCACGGCATAATCACTAGCGTCACACATTATTTCAAAAGGTAATGACCAATCAGGAGGTTGAATGACAGGAGCAGAAGTAAGCAAGTTTTTAAGTTTAACAAAGGCTTCCTCACAATGTTCAGTCCATTCAAAAATATTATCCTTTGTTAGAAGGTTACTCAAGGGCTTAGATATTACACTAAAATCTTTGATGAACCTTCTGTAAAAACCAGCATGTCCTAAGAATGATCTAACATCTTTAACAGATTTTGGTGTTGGTAAGTTGGCAATTAACTCGATTTTAGATTTATCAACCTCAATGCCTTTCGATGAAACTATGTGACCAAGTACAATGCCGTTTGTTACCATAAAGTGACATTTTTCCCAATTCAGTACAAGATTCTTCTCTTCACACCTGCTCAAAACCTTTTCTAAGTTAGTCAAACAATCATCAAATGAATCACCAAAAACAGAAAAATCATCCATAAAAATTTCAAGAAAACGTTCAACCATATCACTGAATATGCTAAGCATGCATCTTTGAAACGTGGCTGGTGCATTACATAATCCAAAAGGCATCCTTCGATATGCAAAAGTACCAAATGGACATGTGAAAGTAGTCTTCTCTTGATCTTCCAATGCAATTTCAATTTGATTGTAACCTGAATAACCATCTAGGAAACAATAAAATTCATGACCTGCAACTCTTTCTAGGATTTGGTCCATGAAAGGTAAAGGGAAATGATCTTTTCTAGTCATTGAATTAAGTTTCCTATAGTCAATGCACATGCGCCAACCCGTAACAGTCCTAGTTGGAATTAACTCATTTTTCTCATTTGTTATCACAGTGACTCCAGACTTTTTGGGTACAACTTGGGTAGGACTTACCCATTTGCTGTCAGAAATAGGATAAATGATTCCATTATCTAGAAGCTTAATGACTTCATTTTTCACTACTTCTTTCATATTAGGATTAAGCCTTCGTTGCATTTCTCTAGAGGGTTTAGCATTTTCCTCCAAATAAATCCTGTGTGTGCAAATCAAAGGGCTAATTCCTTTTATGTCAGCTATGGTCCATCCTAATGCATTTTTGTGCATTTTTAGAGTTTGTAATAACTTACCTTCTTGATGCGCATTAAGTTTGGAAGAGATTATTACCGGAAAAGTTTCATTTTCTCCCAAAAATGAGTATTTGAGATTAAATGGTAACAGCTTCAATTCAGGTTTTGGTGGTTGAACACTTGAAGGTATGGGCTCAATTGATCGTGGTGGCAATTCTTCAATTTGTGGTCTCCAATTGCATGCCTTTGATTCCTGAAAGTAGACCATTTGCAAATCATCAGATTCATCAATCTCAATTTCACTAGAAGTGGTTTGAAATTGATCATGAACTAATTTTTCAATAAAGTCCACTTCCTGTAAATCATTATCATCTCCAGGTTGCTTGTAAATGTTGAAAATATTCATCTCCAATGTCATGTTTCCAAATGATAGCTTCATGAGTCCATTCCTACAATTAATCAATGCATTAGAAGTGGCAAGAAATGGACGTCCTAAAATGACAGGAATTGAATTACATGCTTCAACAGGTTGCGTGTCCAAGACAACAAAATCCACAGGATAAATGAATTTATCAACTTGTACCAACACATCTTCAATTATTCCTTTAGGCACTTTTACAGATCTATCGGCGAGTAAAAGAGTTACAGAGGTTGGTTTTAACTCACCTAGATTGAGACTCTGAAAAACTGAATATGGAAGTAAATTCACACTAGCTCCAAGATCAAGTAAGGCTCTTTCAATTTTATGTTCTCCAATAAAGCAAGAAATTGTAGGACAACCAGGGTCTTTATATTTCAAAGCATTATTGTTCTGAAGAATGGCACTTACTTGTTCGGCTAAAAATGCTTTCTTTTTCACATTCAATTTTCTCTTCACAGTGCACAGATCTTTCAAAAATTTAGCATAGGAAGGAACCTGTTTAATAGCATCCAACAAAGGTATATTGATCCTTACCTGTTTAAAAATTTCAAAGATTTCAGAGTTGTGACTAACTTTCCTTTGTTTGATCATGGCATGAGGAAATGGAAGTGCTGGCGGGGAATCAACCTTTTCTTTGCAATGTTCAGGTTCAACCCCTTCCTTACCCTCAGAGATAGACTCGTCATCTTTCTCACAAGGTTCAAGAATAGGTTTTTCAATAACCTTACCACTACGAAGAGTGATGACTGATTTGACTTGATCCATGTGTTGGCTTCCAGAACTACTTGCATTTGCATTGTATTGCCCCTTTGGATTTTGCTGTGGTTGAGAAGGAAACTTACCTTTCTCTTGGAAACTAAGAGCAGATGTTAATTTTGCAAGAGCATCTTTAAAATCGGTCATGCTTTGAGCAAGTTGAGTGTTGATTGTCTCCTGCTTTTCAATGAATGCATGCAATGTTTCCTCAAAATTTCTTCTAGGAGGTGGAGCATAAGGAGGTGCATATCCATGAGAATTTTGGAAATTATGGTGTGCTTGAAACGGTGGATGTGAAGTTTGTGCATTGTTGCTATCACTCTTCCAACTGAAATTTGGGTGATTTCTCCAACCAGGGTTATACGTTTGTGAGTATGGGTTATGGTTGGGCCTTTGGAAACTGTTTAGAGCATGGGCTTGTTCATGGAGGCATTCCTTAAAAGAAGGTAAAGTTGGACAATCATTGGTTGCATGCTCATTTGTTTCACAGATTTGACACACAATGTCTTGAATCGATTTTAATTGACCACTCTTTTTCAATTCTAGTGCCTCGACTTTTCTAGCTAAAGATGCAAACTTGGCTTGGAGATCATGATCTTCCCTAAGGTTGTGCATACCTCCACTAGATGTATGAGGTTGAGTTTTACCTGGTGCCTCATAAGTACCTGTGGTGTCCCAATTTTGAGCATTTTCGGCTAGCAAGTCTAGGTACTCCATTGCTTCATTAGGGTCTTTATCTTCAAAGGTTCCATTGCACATCAATTCAACCATTTGCCTATCTCTAGGTGTTAAACCTTCATAAAAATGTGAAACCAATCTTCATGTTTCAAAACCATGATGTGGGCAAGTATTAAGCAAATCTCGATACCTATCCCAACATTGGTAAAATGTTTCTCCTGGCTTTTGAGTGAAAGTGATGATTTGTCTTTTGAAAGAGTTTGTTCTGTGAGATGGAAAGAACTTCTTTAAAAATTGTTGTTGCATATCATCCCAAGCACAAATGGATCCTGGTCTCAAATTTTGTAGCCATGTTTTAGCTTTATCTTTTAATGAAAAAGGAAAAAGCTTTAATCGAATGGTGTTCATGCTACAATTTGAGTCATTATAGGTATTACAGACCTCCTCAAATTCCCTTAAATGCAAGTATGGATTTTCTAAGTCTAAGCCATGAAAAGATGGTAAAAGTTGAATAATGCCTGGCTTAAAATTAAAATGAGATGCATCAGGAGGGAAAACTATGCATGAGGGTGCACTTGTTCTTGTGGGATTCATGTGGTCTCTAAGTGTTCTCATACGGTTATTCTCATTATTCTCATTATGAAGCGATTGATTATCTTCTTCGGCCATATTTTTTGAAAATGATGAGGATACCCTACAAAGTCTACCACTTAATGTACGTGACCAAACTCTCATGCACGTGTAAGAAGAGAATTAAAAGGAAGAAAATAAAAGAGAAGAAAAAGAAACAAAAGTTAAATAAAATGAAAAATGAAAAGAGAAGATAAAATAAATATTATAATTTATACAAGAATTTACCTCCCCGGCAACGGCGCCAAAAAACTTGACACGACCAAAAGCTTGATGTCTTTTCCCAAGTGCAGGAGTGTCGAAGTAATAAATAACCCGGCAAGACCGGGGTCGAACCACAGAGAGGTTAATTGTATAAATTATAAATAACAACACAACAACAACAATAACAACAATAATAACAATAATAATACTCAGTACGTGGCGTTGTTATACCTGAGAATGATCTAAAAGATCGGGTCACAGGTTTCCAGCCTATATACTGAGTTTATGAAAAGATCAAAGATATATATTATATAATATAAACAGAATGTAAGTAATAATAATAATAATAACAATAATAAAAGCAGAAGATGAAGAAATTAATGAGAACTTTGAGATGAAAGATTAACGTAAGGATTAAACAATGATAAAGACAAATGTCAAGGTTAGAGGATCCACTAATGGTACTTCAAACAAGTATAATATAAACTCTTATTACTCAATTGGAAACCACACATAAAGGAGGTTCCAATCAGATTATAAATTGTTAACATGATTACATTAATTATCTTATTCGAATAAAGCTAATACTTGTAAATGTTGGCAGGCATTCATGATTACAACTTATGTTAACAACAAATCAAGTACCTTTCATAGCTCAGGTGTCGGTTAAACCATACAGTATGGGCTATGAAAGTGCCAAGTATTTGTTGTACCAAGTGTTACACAACATAAATCTAGATTAACCATTTAACAAGCAAAGTATTAAAGTGAACAAGATAACAAATATAAAACATGTTAGTATCCAACGTTAAGTTCCATGTTAAGTTTATATTATACTTGTTCTTACACCATTAGTGTACCCTTTTCACCTTGACATAATTAACTTAGCTGGACATAATAAAAGAAAGAAACATAAATGAGAAAGACAAGAACATAAATGAGAAAGAAGTTAACTAGACAAAGGAAAGGAAATGAAGTGCATAAACTTGATATTAATGAAAGCAAGACATAAGCAATACAAAGAGAGAAAGCAAGAGCATGATCTTGATCTGAACACCAAGATGCCTCAATACATGGTAAGTGCCTCCTTTTATAGGCCAAAATTTGGAACTATTGATTTGTTGACTAATTGATGAGTGGGTGGCCACATCTTGACTAGATAACAATCCTTATCTTCTTGTCTGGTCAAGACGTCATTGCTAACATCATAATTTGCCTAGAATCCTCAGGAATGTTCTAGGAAATTGTCTCAGCTTTCCAACAAAAAAAAGATGAGGTCATTTGGACTTCTAGAACTCAAGATATGGGCTGAACACTAAATAGTGTTTGGGCTGCAGGACAGCTTCGGACTTCTTCGTTGTTCCTTTAATTTGGACTTCAAAACGACCTTTTCAAATCTTGGGCTCCTCATGAAAGTTGTAGGCCTTTGTCTTACCTTTCCATCCATATAAAGTGGACCTAAATCCGAAATCTAGAGCTCTAGATATGATCCAATTACCGAGCAATGTTCCGGTTTGGACTGCACCGACATCTCTTTTCTAAGTTTGGCCATCTCTTTGTCCTTTAACTTTCAATGCTTAAACTCATCAATCAATCCTTTTATTTATGTGATAGTCCTGCATTTAAAATGAGCATTTACCATAAATTAAGGTATCTTATAATATCAAACTTATTATTATAAAACATGCTTTAGTTAAGGAGTTATTGATACTTCAAGTGCAAAATGATGATATAAAACCTTGATAAACATGCACTTTTAAGTACTAATCACTTGTGCCATCCATCAATGGAAGTCCGTTCATGCACATTAGCTACTTTTTGGGGCGTCACCATTGAATCTGGAAAGATGTAGATGGCATTGTTACACGCTCGTTTTAGTAGAATCGCCCCCGTGGTCTCGTCATTCATAAAAAAATGAAAAGGATGAAGTTTAATAAAACATTATTTTGTTTGGTGAAGTGATGAACAAAAATTAAATCTTAATGAAGATTTGGAACATAGAGGGTATCATGGAGTGTAAAGTTTCAGTGGGGAGATTGTAAATTCAAAGAGCCAATATGTGAGACTATCAAACTTGAACTATCAACGAGTATTACTTCATCAGTTCCATGATATTCAGAATGAACAGATAAATTGAAAAGATCACTCGTGATATTATATGAAGAATGCTTCGTCTTTGTATAGTTGGCGAAAGCTAGCAAGTGTTGTGTTGCTGTTTCCAAGCGCCTCAGATATACCTCATGTCCCACCAGCAGATCATGCAACTCCTCAAATGTCAGTGGTGATTCTCGGGCTCGAATAGGTGTTACAATCTCCCAAAATTCTTAACCTAAACCATTCAATACATAAAACATTAGGTCATCATCTAATTGAGTGATCAATAATGGATATTTCATCAGCCAAGGTCTTCACAGCGTGGAGGTATTTTGTAATTGACCGATGTTCATGCTGGATTAAGGTGAGTTCCTCCTTTAACCGTATAGCACAAGTTCTTGACCGACTAGCATATAGATTTTTTAGCTTTTTCCAAGCTTATGAGATGTTTTTGCTGTAACATTGAGAGGTGTGATTCAAGGTGATGTGGAGGCTAGAATAGCACTCAGAATAAGTTTCTCCACCCGGACCCAGTAGAGTTTGCAGAGCTCATTAGTGGTGGTGCCAGAGGAAGAGGGATAGAAAAGTGTGCCTTCGACATAGTCGAGTAGATCGTAACCAATAAGGAGTGCTTCAAATTAAGCACGCCATTGAGGAAAGGTGAAGGTGGTTAATTTTTCATTGATTTGTGCTGTGATATTGAAAGTAATGAGTGGTTCATCTGCTGTGGAAGAGGGTTGGGCATCGAGGGTGAAGCTTGGGTTTTGATCGGAGGATGATGACATTGTGGTGTTTTGGATCAGTGATTCGTTAGAATTTGAGTGCTCTGATACCATAAAGAGGCTATGCACAACTGCTGTTTCAATGAGTAATTCTCCACACATTATTGATAAATACTGTGTACATTATATACAGCAACCTGGAATTCAGTTTAGGAAACATATAAATGGTAATGCTAATACTATGCTATTACAATATACAGCTGCATAATTCAAGTTTGGAATCAGCTCCAAATATAGTGTTAATGCCAAAGTCTTTGCCATGATTTTTGGCTATTCCTTCTCTATGTTGATTTGAGTAGATTCTCTGCAAGTTTCCTTGATATTCAGATTATTTTATTATAATGATGTTAAAAATGATTTTTAAAAAATTAAAAATATTATTTTAATATATTTTGTTTTTTAAAATATTAAAAAAAACAAATGCTATTATACTCTCAATCACTCCTAAAATCTATTCCTTACATAACCACAAATTAGTCCCAACCTCTAAATTTATGAATCAGTCACTAGCATTCAAAATTTTGTTAATTTCCCTTGCTTAACAAGTTTCCCTCCTATTGCTTTTGTTGGGAAGACGTGATTGAAATATTTTTAAAATTGACAAAAATAAATAAATAAATTATCTAAAGATGAAACCAACGTTCTATATCTATTTTGAAATAGTGTACTTAGATCAATTGTCTAAGTGGCAAGTAGGTTTAATTTTTTTAACATAAAAAAATAATCTAATTATTACTAATATGTTTTCTAATACAAAATAATTATAAACTCAAAATATGATATATATATATATATATATATTAAATATTGATACAATAATATATTGGATAATATTTTTTTTTAAATAAGTATTGAGATTGTGACATATAGAACCGACCTGGGTTAACATGTCAATTTTACAATTCGGTTCATGAGATTATGATAATTTTATAAAAAATACATCAAAAAAATTTATAAATATTAGTTTCTAATAAAAAATTAAATAAATGAAGGATGAATTGCGTGTGCACTAAATAATAAAAGCTGAAAATAGTTAGTACCTATTTAGATCTTACATATTCCAGACAGGGAGGAAAAAGGGTTTGATATGTTTAAGCAATATTTATTTCTTTTTACTTCTTAAAAAAATGGAAAGTCTAGGAAGATTAAGCAATCTTTTTTTCTTTTTATTTCTAATAAATAGCAAGTCTGGGAAGAAATGAAACGTAGGTAAATTTGTTAAAAATAGACAATATTTGTTTCACTTATGAAAAAAATAGAGCAAAACTCTATTTATGTGAGTACATGTATTAGTAGAAATAATTTGAAAATTGTTTGTTTAATTATGAGTTGAAGTATAAATTTACAATTGTTTTTTATATATGATACCACATTAACTTGCTTCTAAAATATAATTCATTACTTTCATTGTATTACTTATAATTTTTATTCATGGTTTGTTAATTTTGTTATTTACACTTTTTATAATTTTCGCTCATGGTATGTCATTTTTACTGTTTTTGCTTAGTTTCATTTTAAGTTGATCAATATATATAGGCTAAGAAATCATATAATAACGACCGTCTAACCATGGGTTTTCTAAACATGTTAAAACCAAGATTTGGTATACTCAAATACAATGCTAGCCAATTCACAGATTGTGTTAATTTCAATAGCTAGAATAAGATTTTTATATAATTTTCTGATTTGGTTTGGTTAGGATGTAACTATTTAATTTGAATTTGAATATGAGGTATAATAACTGATTTATTATATTTTCTAGAATAATTAAGTTATAAGTTCTACCATGCTGCTACTTTTTGTTACACATTTTTTATAAGTTTTATTACAGGATCCATAAGTAAATTGATATGTGCATTTTTTCATGTAGAGTGAAATGACTTTTTTATCTTTAAAAAGAAATAAATATATAGCTTTTGTCAAAGAGTGTTTTTGTCTTTTGAATCTTGTTTTCATACTAAAATAATGTGAATGCCTTTAAAAGTAAGAAAATATTAAACTTGCAAAGAGGGGTTTTTTCATTTTTTTTCTAATACATTAAAAAGATATATTTGACATAATAATAATAATAATAATAAACTAAGATTGGTGTGAAAGGGTATTTTCATCTTTTCATTATGATTTTTATGTATTTTTGAATTTCAATTAGGATTTGCTTCGTAATTTATCAAATACTTGAAGCAATGAAGAAAATTGTTGCATGTATGTGCGCGTGAATGCCCCCAACGCCTTTTTAGGAGCGTGTGAGAGGTTTTCCATTGCCAATACCCTGATGTTTTAATCCTTTCATGTGGCCAGCAGCTAGTGATCATTTCTTTTTCTTTTTTTCCTTCTCTCTTCACCTCGAATTTCATGCCTGACCTTTCAAAATTTCATGGCAGCCCTTTTATTGTTTTCTCATTCCGACTTGGTCTCTATTTTTTTGATTCTTATTTGTTTTATTTTAAATGATCTATTAAATCATATATCTTTTTAATTTCACCCTCTTTTTGTTTTTTTATGTGTTAGATCTGGTCTCTATTCTTTTGATTGTTATATATTTTTGTTAAGGATGGTTTTAAATTGAATTTATTTTGCAATTTCATCCTTCTATAGTTGTTTTCCTATCATATTTAATTCTTATTTTTTTTATTGGTATTTTTTTAACTTTGAAATTTTTTTAAATTTGATATTTTTCTAACTTTTATCCTTCAATATTAAATTGGTTGGGAATTGAACTTCCAGGTTTGAGATTTAATGGATTGCGAGTTTGAAGAAATAACCTAGGTTTAAGAGATTCACTCGGGTTTGGTTTTTTTTTTTCCTTGTTTTTAAGCTCACGCATTTTCAGTTTAGCATTGAACATTTATTTGATTTTAGATTAGGCTACCACACACATGATCAATATTAGGTAGAATTGAGCCTAATCTTATACTAAAAATACAATAAAAGGACTTTGACAGAAAGAGTGTGAAAGATATTAATATAAACATCATTTTCATCCACTTAGAAGGTTGTTTTAGATTCCAAACAACTCAAGAGGAAGATTTATAAGGAAATTTATAGGAAAGTGGAAAATGACACTGTAAAGATTATAAGGAATTTTAAATGAAATTACCACCCATGATATGAAAAAGAAAAGGCAAGGGACAAAGACATAACAATAAGCGGTATATCAATAAAGTTGTCCAATAAAATAGGCTAACAATTAAAGAATTAAAATGAAGAAAATGAGTAATACAATAATAGCTTAAAGACATAGCATGCAAGCAATAATAAAGAAACAAACTTGATTATTTAAAAGGAATAGAAAAGGGATATTTCTTTTAAAAAAATCAAGAAAGTCACTCTAACTAAGAAAAAAAATTAACCTATTGCAAACATGTTAATAGTTGAAAAAGGAAACAAACCAAAGGACAACATTACCATCTTGTTAACAAAACAAACTATCATTTTAGAGCATAAATTGGATTAATTTGATATCTTCATGGAATTAAATGCATAACTTAAAAAAGGAAATGACCCTATGAACGATGCCTTACTAGATGAAGATATAGTGGAAGAAGGAAAAAACATCCTTCCTAGTTGAATAAAGATGATGATGATGCATAATTAAAGAAAGGAATGGATGATACTGATGAAGTTGCCCTATTAAAACATTTAAAATAGCTTTATAATTTTAAAGGTAAAAAACCACAAGTTTATGAACAAAGCATGTATAGAAAAACAATATACAAACTACTTTAAGCATATAGTTTAATATACTTATTTGTTGAATAACTTAGAATATAAAGAAATGTAGATTAATTTGCTATTAAAGATTGTATCGTTTGTTTTTAGTTACTCAATACAAGTAAATTGATTACAATTAGTTGGAAATGCAGATTTCAATAACACTACCTTGATTGATTAATTGCATTACTAATAAAAGCCCATAAATGATGAAAACAAACTCAAAATATCTATACAAAAAACTGAATCTAAGTTTTAGAATAACTAAAGAAAACAAAGCAAACAAATGTTGGAAAGAAGGTAGAAGATGTATTGTTTAGTATCGTAGAGTATCTCCATTTCAACCCTTTATTATACTCTTATTTTTTAAACCAAAACTAATGCAAAATTAATTCTAGTAATTACTAAGAATAAGTCTCATTGTTTTGCTTTAATTATATGGTAAAACAAGAAAACCTTACTTTTTTTTCCCCTTAAAACCCATCATTTTTTCTTTGAAAAAAACAAATTATTCAAGAAGTGAAAGGTTACGATTCAAAATATTTATTTATGGGCTAGCTAAACAAACTAGGTTGGCAAAAGATAATTTTGTGTGGGCTATAAAAATATCTTACATCAAATCCAAGTCTAAGCCCAAAATAAATAGGGAAATAATTCTTTATAAACCAAAAAACTATTTTACAATGAAACTAGGTTTGACCTCGGAGCCAATGCCCTAGCCGAGCTGAGTGTGGATTAAGCTTAAAGCCTAGTTCACCTATGTCATCGTCTCTTTAAAAGCTTGAGTGCTCTAAGAGCTAATTTTTAACTTTTTAACTTTTCACTATATAAGATACAAGAAAATATTATATATCAACTAATGATTCTTTGATATCAATTTTTGATTAACTAACAATTTGTTTTAGTTATGTTAATATTTCATGTTAGAAAATTCTTGTTGGAGAATATTTTCAATAAAGTTTTCACTCTAAAAATAAATAGACCCTACTTTTAATTTGACAAAAAAAAAAATGTGTATTAACCAGTTTTAATTTTTTTTTACAACTAGAAGCTGTGAAGCAAGGAAATTCAATTTATTCTAGAAGTTGATTTTTAACTGATCATGATAGATTCATGCATGCAATTGTCCTTAATAGTTCTCAACCAACATGTTCTCGAAGAGTTGAGAAGAAGTGGAAGGCTTAACCAATTAGTTAGCCAATCCTTTTTTATTTATATGTGCAGGGCAATATACAATAGTAAAGGTAGAGATTATAACACTAGAACAATGCTTATAATATTTCCTATATATACACTCTATAATATGCCATCTCAAGACGAGGGTGGAGAAACGACCCGAAACTTGAAGCGAAAAATAGTAAAAGAAGCAGTAGAAAGTGACTTAGTGAAGACATACTACAAGTTGATCCTGGGAGGAGATAAAACAAATTTGAATCTCTTTCTTCACAACCGTATCTCGTATAAAATGATAATCAACCTCAACATGTTTTGTACAAGCATAAAAGATAGGATTCACAGATAAAAAAAAAAGCATTAAGATTATTACACCAAATGATATGAATAGAAATAAAAGGAATATGTAGATCTATCAATATATAATGAAGCAAGATAACCTCAGTAGTGCTATTTGCTAAAGCTTTATACTCAGCTTCAGTAGAGGAGCGAGCAACTATACGTTGCATACCTGATTTCCATGAAATCAGCGTCTAACAAAAAAAAAAACAAGGTAACCACCCATATATTTATGATCATCAATACTACCTGCCCAATCTACATCTTTAAAGCCATGTAATGCAAAAGATAAAATGCGAGTGATATGTAAGCCATAGGTTGCTGTACACTGAAGATAATGTAGAATGCATTTCACTGCAGCCTAATGAGAATCTGTAGGAGCATGCATAAACTTATAAATTCTGTTAACAGCAAAGCAAATATCTAATCTCATGAAATTGAGATATTGAAGAGCACCCATGGTTTGACAAAACCGTATAGGATAAAAAAAAACAAGAGATTTAACAGTATGGTAACTTTAGAGGTAGATATAAGAGTATCAACAGGTTTGCAAGAAGTCATACTAGCCCAAGTGAGAATGTTACGAATATACTTATGCTATCATAACATCAAACCCATATTGGTGGATTGAACCTCAATACATAAAAAATAATGAACAAGGCCTAAGTCACGAAGCTTGAACTCTGAGTTCAACAACTGTATTAGGCGGTCAAGCATAGTAAAGTTGCTACCTGTAAGTAAGTATCATCAACATAAACCAAAAGATATAAGATATCAGCATCAACAGACAAGATAAATAATGAGGTGTCAACGTTGGAGGTATGAAAGCCAGTAGAGAGCAGAAAATCACTTAGATGAGTGTACCAAGCCCGCAGAGCCTGTTTTAAACCATATAACAACTTATGCAATCTACATACATGATAAGGAAGGGTAGAGTTAACAAAACCTAGGGGTTGTTTCATGTAGACCTTTTCATTAATAACACTATTGAGGAAAGCATTATGGATATCAAGCTGATTTATCTTCTAATTATATGAAACCATGATGAAAAAGACTAATTTGACGGTCAACTGTTTGATAACAGGATTAAAAGTTTTAGAGTAATTAATGCCTTCTTGCTTAGTAAAACCTCTAGCAATTAGACGTGCCTTATACCTTTCAATACTGCCATCAACATGACGTTTTATCCTGTACACCCATTGATTACCAATAATATTCATTAAGGATGAAAATGAATTAAGGACCATGTGTTGTTAGAACACAAGGCCTGAATTTTCTCGTGCATAGCACCATGCCAAGTCTCATACCTATCAGCATCATAAAAAACAATGGGTTTATAAAAAATAGGAGACACCACCCGACATATTGGAATAATAGAGGTAAATACAAATGTCGTTAGTAAGATGATTTTCAGCAACCGAGGATAGAGGATCATAGGATGCTGATGGATGACAGGTTAAGGGGGAGAAGAACCTGAACCCATGAGCTGCTGGAGAGGATATGAGGAGAGATTGGTATAGAGTTGCAGGTCACCAGGAGAGTCTATTGAAGGACTGAGTTGCACAATAATAATGACCATCATTACTCTAACTCGAAAGGAGCACTTTTTTTTTTTATGATGATATCCTTTACATAAAAACACAAATACTAAAATTTAAAATAAACATTATCATCACGATAAAATTTCTCAATAAAAAGAAGTGGTTTGGTAATATGAGGCACATGAAGAATGATAGATAATTTAAAAATATATTTTAAAGAATGTAACGTTGAATGTCTAATATAGGATAATGCAAGGCCCTTACCGTCACCAACATGTAAATGATCATTACCAAGATAGGATGTAGAATTAGTTAGAGTTGCAAGATTAGATGTGATGTATTGGTTTGTGCCGTTGTCCGTGAACCAAGTGCTGCTATAAATGTTACCAATAGCAAGGTGGTCAGAGGGTTGCTGACCACTGCCCCAAAGCTATGCACAATATGAACCTGTGTTCCCAACAGCAACTCGTGCATAATTGACACTTTACATTCTACTTAAAAAACTGGTGAAAGGACCACTGTCTAGACCTAGAGGAGTGCCTGTTCTACTGACAGTTTCTTTGCCTCCAGTCAGCAAGAGTAGAGGAATGAAAGCTAAGGTAGTCAAACTTGTTTTGGTGGTTGTTGTAGTTGTTGTTGGGATGCTAGTTGCCACGAGAATGACCGATGTTACGACTAAAATTGGGACTGTGTTGAGATATGACAAGGTGAGTAGAAGGCACTGGCAGTAGCAGTGACTGAGGTAGCAAAGGTGAGCTTGTATCCATGGATTGAAGGGAGATTTTGTATAGAAATTCATGGGTAAGGAGATGACTATGAAGGTTGGCAAATGACAACAGTTCTACCTTGATCATGAGGTTGGCTAATAAGTTTTTAAACTCACCACGAAAACCACACAACATATATAGATTGAAGTTTTTAAGAGTGATATGCTGACCAACAACAATCAATTTATCAAATAACAATTTTGCTTGTTGCATATACATAGTAATCGAAGCATTACCTTGTCGAAGATTTTGAAAGGACCTATAGAGTTGTATAATGTGAGAATTAGACATAGATATGAGAACTTTTTTAAGGGTACACCAAACACAATGCGAGGTATGACAATCGACCATAAGGTGCAACACATCCATAGTGAGAGAGAAGAGTAATGCGCTAAAAATAAGTTGATTCTATTGCTTCCAATAAAGAAAAGAGGGGTTGATTGTCGAAGAGAAACCAATAGAACTATCATAAATATGAGAGGGGGGACATAACCTTGAGCCATTAAAAAGTGAAAAATACCCTGACCAAGAAGGTATGACCTCATTTGCATTCGCTAATAAAGATAATTTATGTTTGTAAGTTTCAATGAAACAACTTGTTGAGTGTTGGACAAAACAACTATAGTTGGAGTTGATGTCTCTATAATGTGAAGAGGAACAACAAAAACATGAGAAGAAGAGTCATCATTTTGTTCTGCAAGTGGAGGAGGCTGCTACTGTGTGAGGGCACCACTAGCAGCAACCTGTGAGTGGCCGACTGGGATGCAATGCCGGTTTGGTGGAGGGAGAAGTCGACAACAACATCAAAGTTCATTTGGGAGAGGAAGAGAGGAGTTATGATGGTAAAAGGCTCTAATACCAAGTTCAGAAGAAATAATAAGCTTAACCTATTAGTTAGTCAATTCTTTTCTATTTATATGTGTAAGGTAATATAAAATAATAAAGGTAGAAATTATAACACTATAATAGTGCCTATAATATTTCCAATATATACATTCTATAATACTATAATACGAAGCTTCATATTTAGGTTTGGATTATTAGGAATTTAACATAATATAGCAGGCAATGATCACTATAGTAAGTGAAGTACAACAACTACAACAAGGTAAATTTCAGGAAATGGGATTATGGCATGCAAACTAGCCCATTTTTTACCCATATAGTCTCAATTCTCAAGCATGTTCAAGTTTCATTGCTCTACTTTTTTTGAAATAGCTGCGGATCTGCATGGCTTGGTTTTGAGCTCTCTCTGCAAATATGGGGATATTATGTTATTATCTCAACTGTGGAAGCCTAACATTTGTTGATGTCTTGTATTAACCATAAAGATTGTGATTACTGTAGAAGAGCAATTCGAAGATGTTCATTGTTAAACAAGAGCACATGATTATCTCTAATAATTTTGATGAGTCAGTATGATAATCCAAATGACCGAATATGCATAAATGAAATGCCAGCCATGGATTATCTTGGCAAATCAGCTCCTCTTAGTTTTCCCTACTCAATAATATCTTAAACGAGAAGGACTTGATCATAAGATATCCTTATTTTGATTCGATTTGATAAATTAACATGTTCTTCTGATACATTAAATATAGAGCTTCGTAGGTTCACTTTCACCACCACGTCCATGGTTCATATTTTAGGGTTTCGAACTACACTTCTGTTTTGGGTCCTTGTAGTTGTCTCTTCACTAGTGCAGTGTAAACCCCATCCTTACTAAGGAGCTCTTCATGAGTGCCCCTCTCCACTATCTGACCATCAGAAACAACTGCCACAATGTCCGCACTTTGAACAGTTGATAACCTGTGGGCTATAACTAGAACAGTCCTTCCCTTCATTAGAGAATCCATTGCATCCTGCAAAATTTCCACCATGAGATCATAACTTGTAAAACAATTTGTGGGAAATAAATGGCATCAAGATTTTGGAAAAAAAATCTAGGAAACTAAAACGAAGACTGTTTAGGTTGTCATGCAAACTGACCTGCACTAGATATTCACTTTCAGCATCCAAAGCACTAGTCGCTTCATCAAGGAGGAGGATCCTTGGGTTCATCAGTATGGCTCTAGCAATTGCTACCCTCTGTTTCTGACCACCTGAAAGTCTTAGCCCACGTTCTCCTACGAAAGTTTGATATTTATCTGGGAATTTTGATATGAAATCATGTGCATTGGCCATTTTCTGCAATATCGACGTTACGTTAGCTAAAGCTGAAAGTTAAAGTTAGAAGAATTGTGTGGCAACATAGAAAAGGTAGAAAACCTACCGCTGCATTTTCTATATCCATGCTACTGACTTTACCCTCACACCCATAGGCTATATTCTGCTCTATAGAGCAGTTGAAAAGAACAGGCTCCTGGCTCACTATACTGATCTGTACAAATACAATAAAGGGCTATGTCTATTATGGATAGAAAATCTCTAGACCATAAAAGAACCAAGTTATGAAACAAAAAACTAATCAAGCATATCGAAAATTTATACGAGTATCTCATGTCAGGGAGAAACGAAGTATATCACTTTGGTTTTTCTTATCTGACAAGAAAAGGGAAAATGAAAATTACCTTGCTGTGTAGATGTTCGTGTGATATTTCGACTAGAGGAACTCCATTTAAGAGAACCTTTCCCTTGATTGGGTCATAAAACCTTTCAATCAAGTTTGCTATTGTTGTCTGCAACAGGCAAAATAATATATGAACAAGAGGCATGTGACGTTCAACTTCATGTTTCAAACCTCAAACTTAGTCTATAAGTACTCCAATTGGAATTTGTGTATAAATACTGAAGCAGCATAAGAACTCAGTTTATTTCTTAAAAGAATAGAAAAAAAGGGAAAGGAATGGTACTTTTCCTCCACCACTCGGGCCAACAAGAGCAACTTTTGAGCCAGGCTGCAGTTTCAATGTTATTCCCTGTAATTGAAAGAATGTATCCAGTTTTATCGTCAGGTTATGGCATGAACACATAGTAACATCTAACAGGTAGTCAAGGGAAGCTAATTTACCTGGAGAACCATATCCTTTGGACGGGATGGATAGGCAAACCAGACATCATCTAATTCCACATCACCAACTTGTTCACTATAATAGAAGGAAAACCAATTATCACTTGTTGACTATATTTTTTGTTTTTTTTTCATGTGATATATATTTTTTTTTCACACAAACCAGCAAGATGAGGAGGATCTTGACTGTGAAACTATAGCCATGATCCGGAATAAAGAGTTAAAAAGAATATACTTGATTAGATGATGATTAAGCAATTTCATGCATGGTAACTCCTGAAATTCATAATTTCATATTCTTCCCTAAAAGCAAGAATGATGGATGGGCAAAATGATTGGCACTCTCAAAACAGGATTGCTGTTCAGCGTAGTTGTACACCAATATCACCTATTTTATATCTTATTCTCAATTGTTAACTCATGGAATCATTCACGGGCATATCAGAGGAACGAGAATCTCATGACTAACCTTAAAGGACACTTATTTCCTGACTTCGGCATGTAAGAAACACGATCTAGAAGCTGGAAAACCCTCCTGCTGGCTCCCGCAGCTTTCATTGCTATGGTGTATAATCCTGACAAGCCGGATATAGAGCCACCAACTGCAAGTACAATTAGACCATTAAACTGGAGCTCAGAGATTTCGATATTGATAATGTGAAACCATCAAAACCAATTGCCCAAATTAGGTAATAATTACCTGTGAGGCTGTAGAGAATGAAGGATGTAAGAGCACCAGTGGTCATAGATCCTGTGATTGTCAAGTTGGCTCCATATATCACTACTATGATCACTGAGAGGGTTGATGCTGCATTTAGACCTCCAAAGAAGAGCCCAACCAGTTTCTGTACCAGTAAGCAGGTAGATCAGAAGCTCCATGTAAACAACAAGGACATGATGATCTATTTATTATTATTATTTTGTTGTTGGATGGGGGTGTGTAGAGTGTATGCTCAGGTGAGTTTGAAGAGAAAGGAGCTTACAGCTTGCTTAAGTCCAAGCTTCAATGTCTCATCAACTTTCTCAGAATAGCGTGAACTCTCATAACCTTCTTGTGCAAAAGATCTGACTGTTCGTATAGCGCCGAAAGTTTCCTAAGCACCAACGATACAGTTCACATGTGATTTCCAACAGGATGCCAGATATAATATGTAACTTATAGCACAAAAACTACATATTGAGAGGATATCATCCTTGCTCAAGATTTCACAGTAGACAGTTTCTAGTAGCATTATGTGACCTAATCTTCCTTCAAGATCTTAGCATTTACTCCCACTATAAATGACTTCTTAGCGTAATTTTACATCAATTTACATGTTCAACATTTGCAGGGAAATGCATTTAACTGGTCATTGCAGGGCATTCCATCGGGATCACAGTATCAGATTTGCAGAGTACTTACACATGTAGGTGCCGCTAATGAAAAAAATTTATAAGAAAAGGTACATCAGCAGTGAAAAAGACTATATCACCATGTTCATACCATCTCAATTAAAATCCAGACTATCGCTTGAAGAAATATTGATCAATGGATTACGTAATCCCTCATCAATTTTCAATGCTCAACAGGTGAAAATCACAATTTTAATTGAAAAAATATACCTCAGCAATTGAAGCAGAAGCAGCAGCTGCAGCTTGAGTCTTGTGAGAAATTTCACGAAGGAAGCGGCCAAATTGACTCACAGCAACAGAAATAACCGGCACAACCACCAAAGCCAACACTAGGAGTAAATGAATAAAAAAGCCCGTGATGAGCACCATGGACTCTTGAAAAGTGACGTTCGCATACTACCAGTCCAATAATTAAATGCTTACAAGTCAACTTCCACGATGTCGCAAGCATGAAGCCAAGACCAATAAGTGCAGTTGATACATTTCTTAGGGCCTCAGAAAGATTTGAGGTTGCAGCATTTTTTATGATCTGTGTATCTTCAGATAACCTGCTCAGTAGCTCTCCTGTTCTCGTCACATCAAAGAAGGCTATCTCCTGCAAAATTCACCGACCATTAATTGTAGCCAGTAGAGCATGGCGAGTTAGAGAGAACACTGTAAAGAACTCCTACCGCAGTAATCTTTTACCTGGTTAATAAGGTGATTAAACAAATTCTTTCTCAACCGAGCAACAACCCTTTCACTAGTGGAAGAAAACAACCATGCTCTGAGTGCTGCGCAAACCGAACTAGATGAAGAAACAGTCGATTGAGATTAATAAACCCTTGAAAATCCACAAAAATCATCATGAATTCTATCACTTAACAGATGAAACAATTAGAGCCAGACCACCAATGCACTAAGACAATATCTGTCTATAGTATGACAAGGAAGCAGAATTAAGCAGGTTGTCTATCTGGGAAGCAACCGGATGAGGGAAGCCTTTTACTATTATAAAACAAAGGATTAAAAAAGCCAAGGATAACACCACCAGCCATACCCAACTATGACAACGAGAAAGATTTCTAGTATGGTGCTGTTGACAGCACGTAAACCTTCAGCTTTCTGTTCAGGTGTTTCTATATCTCCTGACACAATGTCTATTATCTTCCCACCAAATTTAGGCTGCATAAATAACAACCCAAAGGTTACCATAACCCAACAAACACTAACGCCTGAATATCAGAGAAATTCATTGTAAACTCCATAAAGAATCGCAAATTAAAGATACGCACAATCAGTATATTTGATGTGGATGCAATCAGGAGAGCTAGCGTAGCAATTATCAGCTTTCCTGCATCAGGCTTTGCCTATAAGACAAGACAAGCTTATCAAGATCAACAACATTTGTATAGCCATAATATTATTCTTCCAGCCAGAAACACCACGTTAGCACTTACAAGTGAAAATACTCGACCAAATCCCACATTTGCAGCCTGAAGATTTCATAAATAGAGTTGGCAGCTTGTTAGCAATCAACCACTAGGGCATGAATTCAAAGAAGCTAACAGGAAATGCACTTACTGGCACTGCATCTCCATGCTCAAGGTCTGTGAACTGATTGTTTTCAGATGCATTATTATTCCCCTTTCTTCCTCCCTTCAATTATAAAGCATAAGAATTCAAGGGGGGGGAAAACAGAGCTACGAAATGCGAGTAGCTATGGAAATATTTAAATTCTGAACAATTTCTTGGAAACAAACAGCTAAAGAGGGCAAGTGATGAAAACTGAAACCAAAATTAACAAACAATTGTTGTTAAGCAGAAGAAATTGACCCAGATACAGTTTTTGTTATATTATATAGATGGAAACATGATCAAGAGGCTTTTAAGTATAGAAAGGTTCAAAGCGAAGTCAATTCTTGAACATTATAAGTAGAACTACAATGAGCAGAAATGGTATCATGTACTCCGTAGCTGAAGAATGCATAGAAAAAGAAAACACAAAACAAAGGAAACCTACTCCTTGACCAAGAAGAGGTGTTCTTTCACCACCACCACCACCACCACCATTCACTCCTCCAAACCTGTCCATCAAGGATGAGTCAAAGACTGTTATATATGTATGATATGATACAAAAAAAAGAGGCTCTTCTGCAATCAGTATAATTTTTTAGCATCAGCCAGGACTAGAGGAGTTGGGTTTATGGGACAAGTTCTTAAGGAAAGGTCTTGGTCTTTCTTATAAAGTAAACTTTATGAATGGCTAAAAAATTATAGTCAAGCTCGGGAATGTGTTTGGATTTGCTGTCGTAATCCTATATGCAGTGATCGTATTTTAAAAGTGTTTATAAATTCTTTTTTAATTAATATATTTTTTAGTATTTTTATATTATTTTGTTGCATGTTAAAAATAATATTTTAAAACAATAAATGCTATCAAACTCAAATTAAACACTATGAAGTTGGGAATGTGTTTGGATTTACATGTAATATTTTTTAAAAATATTGATACAATGATATATTGGATGGTATTTTTAAAAAATATGTTGAAACTGTAACATATAGGATCGACCTGGTTTAACATGTCAATTCTACCATTCAATTCACGAGACTAAATAGTAAGAGCTGAAAATACATTAAAATAAATTATAATAATTAAACTGGGAAAGCAATGTAGGATGAATTACATGTGCCCTAAATGATGAAAGCTGAAAATAGTAATCACCTATTCAGATCTTACATATCAACCTGTATAGTATTTTCATGCATGGACAAGAAGAATGGCAGAAGGAGCCATAGCAGAGGAAAAACAGAGTTGATAAAGGGAGAGAGCCAGGGCCACATAAATTTTGATACCAAACTGTTCATACACATTGCCCTTTGGACTTCTTTTTATTTTTCTGTTGACAAAGAATAATATAAATTATATTCTAGAATTTCATTTAATAATTTAAATTTTTAGGTTGAGATGGTTTTTTGATATCGTATCAGAGTCTTAATGACCAAGCGATCACGAGTTCAAATCTCACCATCCCCATTTATTTGATAAAAATTAAGCATAAGGTAACGTGGGTCTATACAAGTTTTAAGCCAAAAGGACTTTCATTTGAGAGGGTGTGTTATATAACAATATAAATCATATCATGAAATTTCACTTAATAATTTAAGCTATTAAGTTGAGATAATTCTTTAACATCTGTATTATATCCTTAATCTTGGACAAAGATGTAAATGGGCACAATGATGTGCTTCGTAAAATGAAGTGAATATTTTTAAGCAATTTTTCATGAACCATTAGACTAGCCCTCGGAGAAAAAAGGGTCTGATATGTTTAAGCAATCTTTTTTTTATTTTTATTTCTAAAAAATGGCAAGTCCAGGAAGAAATGAAACGTAAGCAAAAAATCTTTTGTTATTTATTTATTTTTTTTCTCAAAAGAAAACGTGGAAGGCTAAAAGCAGCTTGCTGCATGCGGAGAGCAAAGTCTGAAAAAGAAACGGAAAAAAAGGCACACATAAGACAAGGTGCGTCAGAGTAAAGAAAGGGCACACATAAAAAGCCAAGAAAAGAGAAAGCGAATTCCAACTAAGGCCTTGTTTGTTTCCCGGAAAGTAGTTTTCGGGAAACCATTTTCCAAACTTTCCTGTGTTTGTTTGTCATTAGGAAAGTTGGTCAACGGAAAACAATTTCCGGTCAGCGGAAAACACTTTCTAGTCAACGGAAAACACTTTCCGGTCAACGGAAAACACTTTCCAGTCAATTTTAGTCAAAAAAAAAAATTGACTTGGTTTTCAGGAAAGTGTTTTCCTTTTAGCTGTGTTTGTTTTCCGGAAAGTGGTTTCCGGGAAAGCACTTTCCAAACTTTCTTGTGTTTGTTTGCCAGTAGGAAAGTTGGTCAATGGAAAACACTTTCCAGTAAAAGGAAAATTTGGCTTGGTTTTCAGGAAAGTGTTTTCCTGAAAAATTTGAGGGGAAAACACTTTCCGGAAGCTGTGAATATTTTAGAAATGTCATTATTTGCTGATTATATCAAATTTGATCCTCAAACTTTTGATTGCTATATATATTTTGTTTTGAATATTTATTTTTCAATTTCATCTCTTAAAATTTTATTTTTATATTAACTTTGGTCCTTATTTTTATAATTGCTATTTGCTTTTTTCTTATCATTTTTTTATTGAAATTTTTTATTTATCAAATTTGATCCTCATTCTTTTTATTGTTACTTATTTTATTTGAAATAATTTATGAAATGTTGATTATTATTATTTTAATTTCTTCATTTTTCATTTTTTTAAAATTTTTTAGATTTGATCCCTATTATTTTGATTATTATTTGTTTTATTTTAGATAATTTATGAAATTATATATTTTTTTCAATTTCATTCTCATTCAACTTTTAAATTTGTAAGATTTGTTCCTCATTATTTTAATAAACTTGAGAAAAATAAAATATTAATAAGTTATTTTCCAGCTCATTTTCCATGACATAACCAAACACTGGAAAGTGTTTTCCAGTTCATTTTCCATAACACTACCAAACATCGGAAAATACTTTCCCGGAATTCACTTTCCAGGAATTCACTTTCCCCGGAATTCACTTTCCAAAAGGAATTCACTTTCCTGCAAACAAACGGAGCCTAAAAGCCTCCAAAATCAAACCAAGTTGCAGTCGAGAGAGAATCGGCTGTGCAATTCCACGGTGCATTTGACACAGCAATTTTCCCACCCTTTTTAGAGTTTTTGTTAATGTTAATAATATCTTTTATCTGCAAGATTAGGAGTCTATTTTTAATCAATATATATTAGTTTCACTTTTGAAAAAAATAGAGCAAAACTCTATTTATGTGAGTACATGTATTGCTAGAAATAATTTGAATATTGTTTGTTTAATTATGAGTTGAAGTATAAATTTACAACTTATATATATATATATATATATATATATATATATATATATGTTATTACATTAACTTGCTTCTAAAATATAATTCATAGATTGTGTTAATTTCAATAGCTAGAATAAGATTTTTTTATACAATTTTTTGATTTGGTTGGGTTAGGATTTAACTATTCAATTTGAATTTGAATAAGAGGTATAATAACTACTTTATTATATTTTCTAGAATACTTAAGTTATAAGTTCTATCATGCCGCTACTCCTTTTGTGACATATTTTTATAAGTTCTATCACAGAATTTATTGGTTATTACCAAAGTAATGGAGTATAAATTAATCTATACACTTCTTTATGCACACAGAAATGACTTTGTTACCTTTATAAATACATAAATATGTAGCTTTTGTTAAGGAATGTTTTTGTCTTTTGATTTTTTTTTCCCATAGCAAAATGATGTGAATGCCTTTAAAAGCAAGAAAATATTAAACTTGCAAAGAGAGGTTTTTTCATCTTTTTTAAATAGAGTAAAAAGATATATTTGACATTATAATAATAATAATAATAATAAAAACTAAGGTTGGTATGAAAAGGTATTTCATCTTTCCATTATGGTTTTTATGTATTTTTGAATTTCAATTAAGAGTTGCTTCGTAATTTAGAAAATATTTAAATTAATAAAAAAAATTGTCACATGTACATGCACGTTGATGCTCACAACGCCTTTTTGGGGGCGGAGAGGTCGTCAATTACCAATACATTGACTTTCATAATGACGTTTTAATCCTTTCATGTTATTAGCATGTCTAAAGTTTTGTGCTGGTGGCCATTTTTTATTTTCTTCTCTCCACCTCGAATTTCATGCCTAACCTTATATAATTTCATGGCAACCCTTCAATTGTTTTTTCATTCCGACTTGATCTTTATTTTTTTTATTCATATTTGTTTTATTTTAAGTGATTTTTTTTTCAATTTTATTCTTTTTTTTTTGTATTAGATTTGGTTTCTATTCTTTTGATTATTACTTATTTTATCATGGATGATTTTAAAAATCAAATTTATTTTACAATTTCATCCTTTATCGGATTTAAATCTCTTCTGCAATCAATATAAATTTTTTTCTTGATTTAGAAGCTTAGCATCAGCCAAGACTAGGAGGAGTTAGGTTCATGGGACAAGTTTTTTAGGAAAGGTCTTGGTCTTTCTTATAAAGAGAAGTTTATGAATGGTTCAAAAATTCAACTCAAGCTTCGGAATGTGTTTGGATTTGTTGTTGTCATCTCATATGAAATTTGTTCCTTGGAGATAACAACAAATTAGTCCCAAGACCTCTAAATTTATGAATCAGTCACCAACATTCAAAAATTTCTTAATTTCTCTTGCTTAACAAGTATGTCCCTCTTGTTTGTTCTGTTGGGAAGGCGTGATTAAAATATGTTTGAAATTGATAAAAATAAATAAATAAATTATCTAAAGACAAAACCAACATTTTACACCTCTTTTGAAATAGTAATAGGTGGCATGCTCGCGCGTTGCTGCAGGTTTATAGACCAAATGTTGTTATCTTCACCCTTTAATTTCTCTTAGGTCCTGCGTTATGACCCAAGCCTATCGAATCAAGCCGCCAGACCCAAATCTATGGGGTCCATCGGCCGGACCTAAATCTGTTGGGTTCGGCCGACAAATCCAATTATGTGAGATCCGGACATAGGATCCAAGAGAGTTGGGTTTGGACACTTAACCCAAGAGATTTGGGTCTGGATATATGACCCAAGAGATTGAGTCCAGACGCATGACCTAATAGAAGTGGGTCCGGACGCAGGATCCAACAGAAATGGGTATGGCGCATGACCCAAGAGACTTGGGTCCGGACGCATGACCCACTCGGCTAATGGGTACGTGGGACTTGGGTCTGGACCCAAGAGAATTGGGTCCATGTCCGAGCCCAAAAGACTTGGTCCTCGTTCGGATCCATGAGACTTTGGTCTAGACGCACAACCCAAGAGAGTTAAGTACGGATGATTGACTAAAAAGAATTGGGTCCGGACGACTGACTCAAGAGAATTGGTTTCGAATGCATGATCCAAGAGTGGCGGGTATGGACGCAGGACCCAAGAAACCTAGGTCCTCCTCCGGACCCAGGGGACTCGGTCCTCCTCCGGACCCAATAGTGTTGGGTCCGGACATATGATCCAAGAGAATTGATTCCTTGTCCGGACCCAAAAGAGTTGGGTCTGGACGCATGACCCAACAGAAGGGGGTCCGACGTTTTACCCATTATTAATAATATTTTAAAAATAAAAATATTTCTAAGACAAATAATAAGATTTTTAACATTACTAATATGAATAAAAACAAAATTATTTATAAGATAAATCATAATATTAATAATTAAAATATAATTAATATCCTTGTTATGGCCGAACAATCTTTTTTTAATAATTTTGTTTAAACAATTTACAAATGATAATAACAACAATAATAATACTAATATTAATTATTAAGTTCACCCTTCAAATCAATATCTATAATATTTTCTACAAATTATTTAATTATTATATGAATAATATTAATTATAAGAAAAATCATAATATTTATATCACAATAGTAATAATCTTGATACTAATACTTTTAATTTTAATAAAGATAATAATAATTATCATATTAATAATAATATTAATTTGCTTGTCCAAAGTTTTTACAATAATAATTTTTTTAAACAATCATTAATGATAATAACAACAATAATAATAATAACTATTTTTTTTTTTTCATTTTTGTTCTCTGTAGGGCCCATGTTAGTACCTAATAGAAGTTGGTCTGGACTTATGATCCAAAAGTGTTGGGTCCTGACGCATGACCCAAGAGAGTTGAGTCCTCGTCCAGACCACATAGAATTGAGTCCGAACGACTGACCCAAGAGAATTTGTCCGGAGGAGGACCCAAGTGACTGCAGACCCCAGGGGTGTTCGTCTGCAGAGCCGGCGCACTAGTCTATTAACCCCAGGCACGCGATTGTGCATACCTATTTGTGTGGGTTTGTAGACCTTTGGCACATGGGTCTTGCCCTTGCTCCCAAGCAAGACAGCTCTAGCGCCAAGTGTCTGTGTATGGGAACAACCCCTCCCCTTTGTAGCCGTTGGAACTTTTTGTGGCAAGTATGTCTGCCTAGAGCCAGGTGTCTATGCCTGGGGCTGCAACCCACCATACCTCCACCAAAATCTGCATCCACAGTGCAATGAGTCTTGATAAACAATACCCATTTTTAGCACTGTTTTAATCCACAGTGCAATGAGTCTTGATGAATAGAACTTTTCCCACATGATTTAGCTTTTACACAGTGCCAAGTGTCTATGCCTAGGGCTGCTACCTATTATGCTCCCACTAAAATCTGCAATCTATAGTGCAATGAGTCTTGATGAATAATACCCACTTTTAGCATTGTTCCAATCTACATTGCAATAAGTCTTGATGAACAAGACTTTTCGCACATGATTTAGCTTTATGTATAATAATACTTAGTTCAATTGCATGCACTGCATGCTCCGTTACTATGTATTTTCTAATAAAAAATAATTATAAGATACATAATTATACCCTCAATTGACAAGAATAGAAGTTCTATTAGTGAAATTATAAACAAACACAAGTACTCCTATTTTAAACCCAACCCCAAACACTCATTTTTGCACCACAATTCTTGTGAGATCAATTTTCATTTATGCCCATAATTAATCATGTTTACACCATTTCCTTTTCACATTAGATCTAATCATGTGAAAAACAATAACTAGCTAAATAATTTTACAATTAAAAAATAATAATAGGATTAATATAACCACACAAGCAAAAGCAAAAAATATCAAATTAAATTTTTAATTATGCCCATAATTAATCATGTTTATATTATTTAATTTTCATATCATATCAAATCATGAAAAGAATAATTATTAATTCATTAATTTTACATAAAAATAATAATAAAAGGAAGCAAGTATCATAATCACAAAAGAAAAAGAAAAGGTATCAAATTAAAGTTCTTACAAATAACAAATGAGTAGCATGTTTTCCATTAAAGAAAGGATTTAAGATATATATCTTCTCCTTAGCTTGTGGAACCAATTCTCCTAGACATGGATTCATCAAATCTACATTAGTATAATATCAAAGATAAACTAGTTTATCATGATTTTCTTTACTTTTCTTTTCTTTTCTTTTCGTGTTTTACATTCAAGGTTAATTGGGCGTTACTTATGTTAAAAAGAATCCATGTATATAATAGGTCAAGCATGCAATAGTTTATGTTAACTATAAAATTATTGGTGTTTTATAGAGTTATGAACATTTCCTTATTCTTGATCACTCAAATCAATCTCTCTTTCTTTCCGGGAGTATTTTGAGATTTATAGAGTTATAAATAGATTGCTCTACAAACCTATAGGTGTGGAAGCAAATTAAAACAATTCTTACAAATTTAAAAGAACAACCCTTGTTTGACAAATTCTATTCTCATAATAATTTTTATAAATTTAAAAGAACAACACTTGAATGACAGATTTTGTTCCCATGACAGCAGCAATATTTGCAAGCAAAATAGAGTAATTCTGATAACTTGTAAGTCATAAATGACTATTAAAAGGTGTAACAAACCCATCAGATGTTTTTTTATTTATTTATTAATATGGGTATCCGGCCAACTTACGTGTACCTCGACTAATCCCACGAGCCTTGAAGTTAACGACCATGTAAGTTTCCAGTGGCCATCATATTAGTAACCAAAAGGCTTAAACTTGAGATCACAGGAGGAGCAAACATCTTAGTTCCAAACTCTTGGAGTCTCAAGCATCACATGTAGGGGATATTATCTACTCTCGACAAAAAATGTCAGTTTTGGGTAATTAATATGCATAATTGAATGTTTCCTTAACCCCATTTGGAACAAAAGGTACGTGAAAAGAAAGTTTGAATTTTTTATTAATATTAAGATGTACATCACCATAACCCACTGCTAAAACCACTACTATAGAAATTCTATTAGCTAGTTGAAAATAAACATTCCTTCCTGCTTAAAGAACCTTAAGTGGGTTTAATCTAAACTCCATATGAATGGCTATTTTCTTATAGCAAAGTTTCATTCCAATGTAATGTTTGATGATTTATAAGTAAATTATTGTTTAGCCCCTAATTTATAAATGTGATTATAACTTAGTCTTTCATGTTCAAAAATCTACCACTAAGTATGTGTTTGATAACGAAGTGTAGAGTATTTTTTAAAAAATATTCTTCAATTGAAAATGCATCAAAATAACATTTTTGTTATATATAAAAAAAATTAACATCAACATATTAAAAATATTGAAAACTATATAAAAAACATCAATTTGATACTTTTATAGTTACCACTAGATGAGTTAAAAAGGAAGTTCTAATTAGTATTATAGGCCTCATGTTGGGCTATAAGGTTTTATTTGTTTATTTTTATTATTTTAATATAAAAATATATAGTATTGTGCAAATGATATTTGTCTCTAGCTGCATAGGAGTCTTCCTAAATAATTGGTACAATCTCATGTTTGATAAATTTCAAAAATTGATAATTTAGATTTGAAAAATCAACTTTTTGATGTCAATATCTTGTTCAATATGTGGGATTAATTCATTACTTTCAAGTAACATCTTCTTATATCCCTAAGAGTATAAAAATATTCTAAAAACTTACCATATTTTCATCACCATTAATATTCTGTAACAAATATTTACCCCCCAATAATATTGTACAAGAGATAATTGTTCTTCGCTTAATATTGTGTAAAAGACATTTATCATTTATTATTACTATAAGAAGGAAATGACTCTTCAAGCACTCTACTCTAGAAAAATGACAAGATTCAGGGACTATAAATATTCCCTGAACCTCCCACATAAAGGGTTTACAATCTCTTCTCTTTACTGCATATATATTTTTTAATTATTTGTTTACATAATCTCATAGTTAAATTATTTTTTATTTAAAATAGAAAAAGAAAAAATCGAAGTACATCAATTGAAAGATTGATAAGAAAAAAATGTAATTTTTTAAAAAAACAATATTACTAAAATAAGCATGATCAAAATTTGTCAAATAACTATTTAATTACTTTTAATAGTATTGGTTAATTTAAGAAAAATTAGCAACCCCTTAAACACTATTTAATCAGTTTAGAAAATCAATATTGTCGTGTTTCTATTCTTAAAACATGCTAGTATGGTGGATGTTGCTTTCCAAAATACTTTTTCATTTAGAAATATATTAAAACAATGTTTTAGTGTTTTTTTATTTTTTTAAAATTTATTTTTTACAAGAGATCAATATTGTTGTATTTCTAATTTATTTTTATATCGTTTTGATATGTTAATATCAAACATGTCCAATTGCCATCAATCGGACTGAAGTTCTAATCAGAGCATGAAGTGTATCTTTTAGTCAATTTTGAAAATTAGTACTGCCTTGATTCCAACGCTCACTCTTGTGTGGAAATATTTGCAACTGAGCCTTCATTTCCGAAGACTTGGAGGTCAAGGACAGATCAAATGAAGATTAATTCTCCCTTGTTGATGCTGAAAGAGAGAGACCTTTTAGGATGACCAATCCCACAGCATCGTGAGTGCAAGGCTATTGCCAGAACGTGTTGACTGGTGTAATCTTGCTGTACAGCTGCGGAGTGGACACAAGAAGGTGAAGATGACTTTGTTTATCAGTTTTTTTTATTTCAATTATGTATACATAATCCCATAGTTCAAATTATTTTTTATTTAAAATAGAAAAAAGGAAAAATCAAAGGATGTCAATTGAAGGAATTATGAAAAGACTTTTGGAGCATGAGAAACGTTATATTAGTGCGAGGTCATTGCTTTGCGTAATTATTAATTACTTTGCCAAGAAACAACAATTCAGTTTATAATTGCTTGCAATTCAAGAAGTCTTCCTTTGCCAAGAACTTGCCTCTTGATCCATGATAGACTCCAGTGTTCTTCTCTGTCAATGACATTCTTAGTGAGGTGTTTTCTAAACCAATTAAAACCAAAAGCAAGCATTATGTGTTTTAAAGCATAACAATAAAGGTTAGTTTATAATTATTTTTTTATAGTAAATAAAAAAAATATCATTGATTCATTAATGGGTAAATGTTAACATCTTGTAGTTTGTTTGATGGGGGTAACACTTGATATCTTAACTTTTCAATTATTACAGTTAGCAATATTCTCATAACATGAATTTTATGTTTTTGTTAGTATGGAAGCGAAAGGATACAAAACTACCTCTATTTAAATATAACCCCTCGCATGCCAGTCATATGAAAACTAAACATTTGACCCTACTCTCTCCACCCATCCATTTATCTATCTTCGTATTAAAAGAAAACGTAAGTGTAAATTCAATATCAGAAATTCAACAAATACAAAGTTACTAACAGTTATTTTTCATCAGTATTTTGCAATAATATTTATTAATAAAAAAAATTTTATCGCTAAAATTATCGGTATATACTGACAGAAACAATCCATTGATATATATCGAGGGAATTCCAGTCAAAATATATATATAAAAAAAAAACAAGTTATGTATGTGTAAGTTTTTATTATGTAAGGAATAAATGGAAGTTGCACACCGAGGCGCATAATGGATCTTGTTTTATAAGATATCTATCATAAGTTGGAGGAAAGTTTGGGTGAGGTCAGCACCTTACCTTACTTTTATGGCCATCGTCTTTGGGTCCCTTCAATCAGAGTCAATAATATGTTCTAAGAATCACTAGTTTGGCTCAATTTTATGGTAGCTTCAAGGATACAGCTTTGTTGGCTACACTAGAGCAAATAAGACAGGACTGGATCATGACTCAGGGGTTGGTTGAACAAGCAGTGGCTGAGTGAGAACCTACAGTTTCAGAGTTGTACATCTAATGGTGTCATAACAACATAAACAACTACTTGCACCGGGTCATTGTAGGGTTAGGAATACCAAAACCTATTGAAGAAGACACAGGTACTAGACAACTGAAAAGGCTAGATGTGGTAAACATTGAAAAAGACTTGGAAATATAAAGTAAAAAAGAAAGAAAGTTATAAGATGATGATGAAGGGGAAATGTACAACGATTGATACAAAGCTTAAAATTGTCATAGAAGCAAAAAGACAAGCTCGGAGGTGGGTCATAAAAGAATCGGAAAAAGGCGAAGAAAGAGGTGAAGAGTTTGGAAAATGAACGTGAGATGGTATAAGACTCCACCAAAGAGTTACCGAAAGATCATCAATTTTCCATAAGAAAAGAAAAAAAGCTCGCCTCATAACACTGTAGTAACACTATGAAAATATGGTGATGAGAAAGAGGCTAGGTTAAAGAGGAACTCCAGAAAAGTCTAACGCCTATACCAAAATAATTAGATCACTTTATGAATGTCAACGACACCTTGATTCATGTCAATGAAGGACATGACATAGCTCTGGCTCACTTAAGGGCCCAAACAGACGAGGCATTTGTTGTGGCTAATAGATTACAAAGCTTTATCTCATCAGTTGGCTAAGCAGGAGCGAGGCTGGACGTGAAGAGTTTGAGATATTTTTCAAGGACTGCCATGTTTTTCTAGACGTGGCGTTGTAATGATTTTTTGTGTGTCATTTTCCCATTGAGATAGGTTAAAGAACTACTTTGAATGATTTTTTTTTTTTCATTTTTGGTTCAATCAAATTTTGTTTTTTTCTTAAACTATATGGAAAGTCTCCCCACTCCTAAATCCCAAATGAATAATATTTCCCATTTTTTGTTCTAAAAAAGAACGAATTAATACACTTCAATGCTATCCAGATCTACTAAAGAAGAATCCACATCCTAGATTTTAATTTTTTACACAAGTTATGGCAAAATTAGACAAGAGCCCTCTTAAAAGTTATAAAGTATCTCAATTTAGGGATGCCAAGTGGAATATCAAACTCTTGATTATCATCAAACACTGAGCCATCTTGTCACCTGTCATGAAAGGCAACCCTACATCTAATATAATCGAGTCTTTTATTTTAACAAGCATATTTATATTTACATTCATTAATTGGGACACATAAAACATAGCTCATGCTTAAAAAGTTGGAGTTTATTCATACTTATAACCCTACCCTAGACTTAGAACAAGAATGAAAAACAAAGAAAGAGATTTTCTCAAGTAGAACTACCAGAAACACATAAAATAAACGAGAAACAAGATAGTTAGGCTCACTAGAACAAAGAGAATGTTTTGGAAATGTGCACTCTATAGAACGCTCTCATGGCTCGTGGGATGCCATATATACCACTAGGTTTTTACCCATAACTAGTGGGGAGTACTAAGCTAGAGGTCGCTCTCAACGCGGGATTCCCATGAATGTCACTTGAGATTCGCGAGGTTCTTAAAAGCTCTCAATCATCTATTAGTCTTTCCATATTATCAACAAGCAACATCGACCGGGAAATTATCTGCCAATAAAGAATACATGAAAGCTATTGAAAAAATGGACTCGTATGATTCCATGAAAGCCTCTAAAATGAGTCGGGTATAAGATATATTTGTCCTATAAAAGTTCAAAATGCTCGAATTCACCAAGTATACTGATGTTAAATGTCTTAATACCCATCCGAGGATCACTTCCTGAATTCTCATATTTATCGAGATAATTTCCTGTCACTATTTATACTATTATTTCATTGGAAATTAATTTATCGATAAAATCACAAACAAAAATGCTCTATTAATGAATTATTTGTTTGTAATTTTTTGTTCGTTGGTAATAAAAAAATATTATTATTGATGGATTTATTACTAGAAAAAACATGCAAAAACAAAAATTTCTCGCTTCATTCCGTCGGTATTTCCCTTGAGAAGATTGTCATATAACCAAAAAAAAATATAGTATGCAATTCCGTCAGTGATTATTTAAAAATATTTTTAAAAAATCTATTTAACAAAACTAGAAAATAATTAAATTAATATAAATCAATACTTCATAATACTCAAAATTGAGTTGCTTGGAAAAAAGAAGAAAATCAACTCAAACAAATTTGCAACAAATAAAAACACCAAAAAATTAAACAAGAACAACATTGATCTCATATGAAAAAAAAAATCCTACAACAACATTCATACAATTATTAAGAATAGAAAAATTTAAAAATAAATTTAAAAAACAAATATAATGAAAATGAACATAAAAAAGAAGAAAAACAATTCTTATCTTAATGTACGTGCGATTGAAGCTAAGAAGAGAAAACAAAATTCATAAAGTATGTTAATTTAAAAAAACCTGAGAAGAGAAACGAAAAAAAGAGAAGAACACATACCTAAAAGTGGAGGAGAAGCAGAGTTGAGGAGAGAAGAGAAGAGAAAGAAAGAAATGAATGTTGATGTCTTTTACAAAAGTGGAAATGAGGGAAGAAGAACAAAAAAAAGAAGAGAAGAACAAAAAAAAGAAGAAGAAGAGGCTCGTCTGTTGTAAAATGAGGGATTCTATTTATTGGGGCATTTTACCAATGGTTTTACCAACGGATAATTAAATATTATTATTTATAATTATTTCCTTGGTTATTTCATCTGTAATATTTAATTTAAATTTTTAATTTAATTAAAAAGTTTCAAAAACCGTCAAATATCACCTATGGCTTTTTAATTCGTTGGTGATTTTGTTTGTAATATTTAGTTTAAATTTTCAATTTAATAAAAAATTTTCAAAAACCGTCAAATATCACTTACGACTTTTTAATCCGTCAGTGATTCTGTCTGTAATATTTAATTTAAATTTTTAATTTGCTAGAAAATTTTCAGAAACTCATCAAATAACACCGATAACTTTTCAATCTGTCAGTAAAGAACAATAATTATAGTGCAATTGAAAAGTGAACAGTTCTAAAGCTCTCTAGAAAATACCGACGGAATGTTCTTTCGGTAATTTCCTTTATAATTGATATGATGAATAGTATCAGGGAGAAGTGAATAATTTACCAACAGATTTTATCGATAGAATTAATTACGTCGGTAATTCCGTTGGTATAAATGACATGTCATTATATTTTATTTTTTTATTTTTTTCCACTATAATTCCCTCAGTATATACCGAGGGAATATTTTCGTTGTTAAATTTCACTATAATTTATCAACGAAAATATTTCGTCAATATTTCTATTTGTATTTTTGAATTTTCTGGTAGTGGATCTATTATAGCAAAATGGTGAAAGTAATCCAAGATAATAAACTACTTATCGATTTCTTCCATGAAAGTTTAAGTAGTGAAGCACTTTCCTTAAATATAAGCCAAGATAAGAGTAAGATAAAAAAAAAATGAAAGGATATGATTCGTGCGTTCATATATCAGTACAAGTT
The DNA here is from genome assembly GCA_033617975.1 of Populus alba x Populus glandulosa. Taxonomy (NCBI): domain Eukaryota; kingdom Viridiplantae; phylum Streptophyta; class Magnoliopsida; order Malpighiales; family Salicaceae; genus Populus; species Populus alba x Populus glandulosa. The sequence continues at coordinate 6,981,865 of CM066157.1, forward strand.
CAATATGAAAATGGTCTTTAACAGAGCGAACTTGTAAGCAATGGAGAAAAAGGCTAAAGAATTAGTGAAAGAAAATACTTAATATTGGTAAAAATTTGTAATTCGAATCCAACCCCCTCTCCTAGAAAAAAAGTTGGTCACTCTCATTATCAACACTTTTAAAAGCTCATTATATAAGTACATATTAGGAAATAAGTTTTCAAGTTTTATAGACATTGTACTTGTGGTTGAACGAGTATAAGAGGCCATTAAGATTGAAAGAGTACATGAAGCAACTGAATCTAAAACGAGATAGATCTTTGCCAAGAAAAAAGATGCTAAGGTGCATTAGGTGGATGATTACACTTATTATCCAAGTAATTATAAAAATAATTAAAATAGGCCTTTTCACCCCTAGTTTGCCTAAAATGAAACAAACAATAATATCTAGCCATTGTATCTACCATCATATCCCATATATTATTTAATCACCATAAAAAACAAAAACCAATTGCACATATGTTTGACACATTCTCTTAAACCTTACAATTCCTATAATACCAAAACACCCAACCTTTTGATCATTACCAATAACGACCTTACCACCAAAATACTTAATCTTACTATAATAACTAGCTATGTAATCAATACATAACCAAAGACAAAGAGTAGTTACCACCCTTTTTTCATACCCTAAAATAGCTATATTGGCTCGTAATCAATCTAAGATAAATTTTCCATATGCCTTATAGTTCGGTACAATCACATTACCCATACTAATACAAGTTAGAGAATAAATATGATTACCATTTCGGGGGCAATGAAACATAGCATTAAGATGTAATGCATTCAAGAAACATGTTGGTTTACCTATCAAACATAGGTGGATAGCTTTTAAAAGGGACTTAAATTCACGTAATATAAACATTAACCCTCTTTAAAATCATATAGGCTAAACTAATGAGTGTGTGAATATATTAGTATTAGAAGATATAGGGATTGATCAAGACAAAACAATTATGAAAATGTTGATGACAACTTTGTTTGATATGTTGAAAGTCACCAACTATATGAATAGCCTAAAAGCAATACAATATGCATTTTATATAGGATATTTATACAAGTTTCACCAAAGTTCGGGCACGATATTAATGACTGTGAAGAGTTCCACTAAGATGTTGAGACCTTAATAATTCCTAGCATCCTCAAAGTTTTAAAATGATAAAGAAGCATGAGAGATCAATATGTAGCTACTGAAAAGGTTGAGTTTGCTTTTTATTAATACCAATTTTTGTGAGGATAGGTCACCCAAGTTGATTTTAAAAAAGTTAATATCTCATAATTTTGACATTTATCAAGCACTCCTTCATAATTATAGGTATCATTTTCACACAAGACAGCCTCATATGATCATGTAAACTTACATGGTCAAAATAAAAGATGCCATAATCCAATTTTTTAGGAATAATTTAACAAAGAGAAGAAAAACATATAGTTGGGGATTTAATCAGACAAATAAATGAATTTGACTACCTCAAGACTAAGTGCAAGAAAGAAAAAAAATAGGAATAATTTTAGGTGTGATTAGGGACTCAATTGGAAAGTAATTAAGAAAAAAGGTTGATTTGGATTTAATTATAAGATTTAAAGGACCTAGGACTAAACCGGAGAAGAAAGGCAAATTAAAGGGTTAACTTAATTAAATCAAGTGTAAACTTTAAGAGAAAACGTGAAAATTGGGTCAAAATTGCATAATTTTAGAAATTAAGAACTAAATTGAAAAAATAGTCAAATTAAAAAGTTCTATTAATTCAATCTGTGATGAAATTGAAAAGGAAATCAATAATAAAAAAATTGACCAACAATGCATAATTTTGGAAACTAATGATTAAATTGAAAAAAAAAAGACAAAACTAAAAGGTTCAATTAATTCATTTAATGGTGAAATTGAAAAGAAAATCCAATATTAAAACCCTAATTAAATGAAAATTGAAATATCAAAAAGAGAAGTACTACAATTAAAAAAAAAGGATCAATTTTGATTTTCAACCTTTTCCCCAAAACAATGTTTTTTTATAAAGTAAAAATAATAATAAAACAAGAAATAAAATGTTGTTGTTTTTCCAATTGATATCCTAGAATTTGAACCTGAATAATCCATCCGACTTTGATTATTTCTCATAATTAAATCCAAGAATTAATTCCTATAGTTCTAGTCCAAAAAATACAGCAATCTTATATTGATTCTTAGAATTAAATCCAATAATTTTAGCCTAGAAAGTTCAGCAATTTGTTATTGATTCTAATAATTAAATCCTAAAAATTAATCCGATGATTCCAACCATTCATACACCTATAAATAATAGAGATTAGGAGACAAAAGAAAAAAGAAAAGAAAGGAAAGAGCATAAAACACAGAAAACTTTAATTTTTTCATATTATATGATAAAAAATAAACATAATGGTAACAACCTTAATTTTGGTTGTTTTACATCCTACAACATTAATTTGCTAAAGTTAGACGATTATGTGAATCTTGTGGATATAAAGATTCAAAAATCCATAATCAAATTTATTCTTCCCAGAAAAGCTAAATTCAAGCTTATAATTAAGTTTGACATAATTATGATCTATACCGAGACACCAAGATTATAAAAATTGAACTCCCACCCAACATCTATGAAGAGATGCAAACAAGAAGTATGAAAGACAATATGAAACTTGATTAATTTTTTAATAAGTTAAAGTATTTCAATGAAGAACCGAATTAAGAGAATTTTTTCTCTCACATAATAGATTGTGACAATAATGTATTCAACTTCATAAAAAAAAAAAATAGTGTCTTACAAAATAATATTTATACTTTAAAGAAAATAAACTTTAGTTGACCTAAAGAGTTAACATTAATCCAAATTAAAATAAGACTCAAAACATAAAAAATAATAATTCGAAAAAATTATGCCAAGTTGCCGCACTTGATAGATTAAAAAGAAACAATTATTGAATAAAATTCTTGCTTAACAAGACCTTTTAGCCAAAAAAGTGTTATTGTCGCCCCTTGCAATCCAAAACAAACAAGTAATTTTTTTCATTAGCCTTTTATGTTCTCACATATAATAAGGAATCCTCTCATTGTTGAAAATTCATAAAATACATGGAAACAAATAAACTCTTAGTTGCCAAAATTAATTAGTCCATGAAATAGATGGATCAAACCCCTCTTATACATGGATTAAGATTTGATCATCACTTGTTGAAGATGTAGACTATAAACAATTAATGTATAGAACAATTAGGTACACATAGTTTTTTTTTTAAAAAAAACGAATAACCATTAAACCTATAACATTTATTGAATATTGAATTCTCACATGCTTAATAAACTTGGCTGAAATCAACATTTTTATCATATATATCGTTTACATATTCAACTCCTAATAATTTAATATTTAAAATTAAAAGAAGTACATATTTTTATGATAGTGCATCAACAACTATATTCTCCTTACCTTACATATATTTTATTATATATGGGAACATTTTATGAACTTGACCCACTTGGCATGCCCACAATTCAACTTTCTTTGGCTTTTTAAATGTTTCAATGATTCATGATATGAATGGATCATAAATTATTTTGGCCATAAATAATGTTGCCAAGTCTCAAAATCCTTCTACAAAACATAAAAAACCTTGTCATAAGTAGGATAATTCATTGATGCACCATTTAAGTTTTAAAATATATTTTTTAAATATTATATATACATATATTATTTTTAACAACAATACAATAAAATAATAAAACAATATTGAAAATACATCCATTTAAGTGGTGCAAGATATTTTTTTAAAATATATTAAAATATATATTTTTAATATCAATACATTAAAATTATAAAACAAAAAAAACACACCAAGTACATCCAAGTTCCAAACGAAACGATGCCAGAATCTCCTTAGTTTACTGTTCCTTATTTCATACGAGATAATGACCTGATTGTAGATTTTTGTAGGCATCAATTCTTCTTCCCTGGAGTGCAATACAGCTCATTTCAGCTGTACATAAGTGAAGGCCACTACAATACGTTTAATTAAGAAAATTATTGTCGGCACAGATTTATTTCATCACATTGTCATAAAGAAAATTCATTATTGTTAAATAGCAATTAAAATCTTGCACGAAGAAGACCAATTAATTAATTAAGGCTAAAAATAAAATAATACGGTGGTTAGAGAAAAGATCGAGAAAATCAACCAAGGCACAGAAACTTCGTTTTCCCAGCTCAACAAGCCATCGATCTCTCTGTCCACCGACAGAGAGGGAGTAGGAGAGTATGCGCGCACACATGGGCCACAGGCCCACAGCCATCGCTGTCGGTGACTATTATTCTCAGTCTTTTTTTATGGCTCCATATATAAACTTTTATTTTGTTTTTATTATCTGTCGATTTAATGAGAGGAAAAAGATTGTTTTGAAATTTATTTATTTTAAATTAATATTTTTATATTTTTAGATTATTTTAATGTGTTAATATCAAAAATAATTTTTTTAAATAAAAAAAATATTATTTTAATATATTTTCAAATAAAAAATATTTACAATAATATTTTCAGGAGTCTTCTACCACCGAGGCTTTTAATGTAAGAATATATTTTCAAATTAGGTGGTATTTTTTATATAGTTTATATGTTAATTAAAATTAATTTCTTAAAAACACTTTCTTTATAATATGAAATGGGTATACCAAACTTGAAAAACAAGCAATGCGGATCCATCTTACTTTCTTAGCTAACCTTTAATTTTACCCAAATTAAGAAAGTGACTTTCTTAATTAATAGCTCGGAGAAAGGGAAAAATGCTTGTTAATTAAGTGCTTTGAGGATCGTATAATTAGTCCATTAATTGAACTTATCTTTCTTTAATATGGTAATTTTCGTTAATGGTAATTCAAGCTTGGAATTCTTTAACGAACTACAGTTAGTCCCCTCCCTTCGGCTTCCATTGACAGCCAATACTTAAGTGTTTAACCTCTCTCGGATTTTTTATACTCCTACTTGGAGCTTGCTTGAACTCTCTCTTCCTTTCCCTTGTGAAAAAAAAAAGGTTACACCCTCTTCCACAGTTGTCTACTTCTCTCTCCCTCTCTCTGCTTTCATGCAGATCTTGAGCTAAGCATCCCATTTTCAACGCATCGAGAAATGGAGCCTTCTTCCTCATTAGTCACTGTATCCGTTACCAAGATCACCGCTCTTACCATTCTGCTTCTTTTCTTGATTTCGTGCTCAACTCTCCCTTCTACAGGTCAATTTTCTTCTTTTGCTTCACTTTCTTGTTTCTTGAATTGGAAATGATCGCTTTTCGTTCCTTTTTATTGTTTGGGTTTTGCTTATCTTGCTCGGAATTATTGGTAAAATTTGAAAGACTGCAATCTTATGTCTAAGAAGCACGAATCTGTGGTTCAATTCATACATTGAACTTAAAGATCTTGGAGTTTCCTTATGTCTTTAACACATAAGATATGGTTGCTGGTGACGTAGTTCGTTAAATATTAGTCTTTGGTTTGTTGTAATTCCAATTTCTAAAAGATGCACAAGAAACTAAAATAATCTTTGTCTTGGACCTGGATGTCTTTTAGATTGCTCTCTTGCCATCATTTTTCTCTCTTCCGCTGCAATTCAGACTTTGATCTACTTTTTATACAGTATCTGTCTGAGTTAATGAGAATCTTAAGGGCTAAAGTTTTCATCTTTGCTTGATGTACTTGCAGAAGCTTATGACGCTCTTGATCCAAATGGGAATATCACTATCAAATGGGACGTAATACAGTGGAGTCCAGATGGCTATGTTGTAAGTGCTAGCTAGTACATGATGCAATATCACATTTAGTGGATTTTTGGATAACAGAATCAAGCACTCCAATGATTTACCTTTTCCAGTCTCTTGAAGTTTCTCATGTCTGTTGTTCTCATTTGCAGGCAGTTGTTACGATGTATAACTTCCAGCAATATCGCCACATTCAGGCGCCGGGTTGGACTTTGGGGTGGACATGGGCAAAGAAGGAAGTGATCTGGAGCATGATGGGAGCCCAAACCACCGATCAAGGCGATTGTTCAAAATTCAAGGGAAACATACCGCATTGCTGTAGGAAGGATCCATCTGTTGTGGATTTGTTGCCAGGAACACCTTACAACCAGCAGATTGCCAATTGCTGTAAAGGGGGAGTGATAAACTCGTGGGCACAGGACCCAGCCAATGCGGTGAGTTCCTTTCAAATTAGTGTTGGTGCAGCTGGAACCACTAACAAAACTGTTAGGGTGCCAAAGAACATCACCTTGAGAGCACCGGGGCCTGGATATACTTGTGGGCCGGCAAAGATTGTGAGACCAACTAAATTTATATCGGCTGACAAAAGGAGAATCACTCAAGCTTTAAGTAAGTTATTGTCTCAATTCTTCTAGAGTGATTTAGGGGTTCATTACTTTGAATGCATTTTCTGGTGTGGACAACTGATCTATTACCAAGATAATGCCTGTTTTTAGCGTGTGATATTAATATGGTGACCCGTGATTATCAAAAACGTTCCCACAAATCTCTAGTTTTGGATTTTCTTAGCTTCGAAACGTCATGTGATACTAGCATAGTATCTGTTTGCCAAAACTTTTCTTGATTGTAGTTGTTCCCCAGAAATAAGCCTGCGTTGTTATAGTGATAAATAAGCTTGACATGGACTCGAAGTTGAAGTATGGTGTCACTACTATGAACCATCACACTCATATAATTAATATAATTCTCATTGTGGAAGAATAACAACCTAAGTTTATCTAACATTGTATGTTATTGCAGTGACCTGGAACATTACTTGCACTTATTCACAATTCCTTGCTCAAAAGACACCTACCTGTTGTGTTTCTCTCTCCTCCTTTTATAATGACACAATAGTAAGCTGCCCAACTTGTGCTTGTGGCTGTCAAAATAGTACTGCTCGAGCTGGGAGTGGAACCTGTGTGAAGTAAGTTTCCTCATTTGCCAGTTTATTGAAAACTTGAATTCCTGTTTTCTCTGCCAAATTTTTCAACCTAGTTCTGCTCTGCACATTCTTCTTCCCCTGATATTTTTCTCTTCATGTGTTTTTTCAGCCCGGACACTCCACACTTAGCCTCAGTTATTTCACCTCCTGGAAAATCTGACAATACACCTTTGGTCCAGTGCACCAGCCATATGTGTCCAGTACGAGTCCACTGGCATGTTAAGCTCAACTACAAGGAGTATTGGCGGGTGAAGGTTACAATCACCAATTTCAATTACCGAATGAACTACTCACTGTGGAATATGGTTGTGCAACACCCCAACTTTGATAACCTCACAAAGATTTTTAGCTTTCAGTACAAGTCACTAACTCCTTACGAAGGGCTAAGTAAGTCACCAAACTTCCTCCGCCTTTGTGTAAGCTTGTATGGTTCTCTTTTTTCTTGTGTCTGAGATGTATCTATATGATTTTATTTTGCAGATGATACAGCCATGTTATGGGGTGTCAAGTTCTACAATGATTTTCTCTCACAAGCTGGTCCTCTCGGGAATGTTCAGTCAGAACTACTGTTCCGAAAGGACACATCAACTTTCACTTTTGAAAAGGGATGGGCTTTCCCTAGGAGGATTTACTTCAATGGTGATAATTGTGTCATGCCACCCCCAGATGCCTACCCATGGTTACCAAATGATAGTTCTCGCTCAGTTATCTCTCTACTTCTTCCAGTCATGACATTGTTTTTGTCTATGGCATTCCTATTTGCTCATGTGTGATGAATCATGTCTATGCCAGTCTTTAAACTATCTGTTGTTCTAGCAATCAAGAAATCCCATCTTGTTTGAGTTACAGTGCTGGGATTTAAGGGAATCCAGTGAAAGGCTTGAACGTGTAAGATCAGCAAGTTATGGCAATGCAAGTGGATTTGGAGCACCATAACCATGTTACCACCAATATGTTAATTGGCAATTAGAAATCTTTTGTCACGTTCTCTTTTTTATATTGGGAATTAGTGGTTCGTCTACATGTTTATTTATGTTGTACACTTGATCATTTTGTTTGTGGAATATCGACATATTATTTGTTCGTATCCTTGTAATAAGGAACTCCACTAAGAATTTACTGCTGATAAATGGATTTTTATTCGTAGTTATTTTTTGAAGTCCTCGTGCATGTTTATTGTCATTGCTGTATGCCAAACACGAATGATATGCTAAAAGTTTGAGTGGTAATAAACATGTTCAGACAGAAAAGTAAGAAAGGAAACGATTTGTTTTGAACACACCAAAAATCTTTATGTTTTGAGTGAAATATAGCTCTAGTTTGTTCATCACAAGTTCAATCACTCGTACAAAAGAATAGTACAGCTGAATGTTCCCACACCTGATTATAACTTCTAGTTCACAGGTGAGGGTTAATGATGATAAATGTACCTGTTACAAAAAAGTTGTCTGGCTATCAAAACCACCATGTATATGATCTGCTGCAAGAACATCTGAAAGTCGTAATTTTCCTCTGCTGGTCACCCCATTGACAGCAATATGAAGAGCAATGAAGCTGCCATTGACAGAATTGAAGTTGGGTTTGCATATGCGGAATTAGGCAGATATGGATATGTGTCAGGTGGGGGAAGCCTGCATTCATCACCATTGAAGTAGACCTTCCTTGGAAATGCCCATCCCTGCTTCAGGCTAAAAGTGTTCTTGTCCTTCTGAAGAAGCACCTCAGATTGAACATTTCCAAAAGGGCCAGCTTCCATTAGAAGGTCATTGTAGAACTTCATGCCATAGAACATACCAGTATCATCTGCACAAAATCAGTTTAACTTTATTCTGGAGTTTCAAAATCAGAAGAACTTCATAAGCTTTTTATCTGAAACTTTAACTTTATGCACCTACTTATGGATTCATAAGGTACGAGAGGCTTGTAATCAAAGCTGAAGACTTTAGTGACATTGTTGAGATTTGGATGCTGAACAACAAGAGTCCACTCTGTGTAGTTCATCCGGTAGTTGAAATTAGTTACCGCAACCTTTGCGCGCCAATAGTCTCTGTAATTGACCTTCACATGCCAGTGCACTCGAATAGGGCACATATGATGTGTGCATTGTAGCAATGGTGTGTTGTCCTTCTTTGGCGTGTTTATCCCCTTTTTGTGGGATTCCTTCGAGTTACTCCTGCATTTTTTTATATCCAGCAGCATATTTAGATTTCAAATAATGAACACATACCAGCCTTCATAAGTAGCTCTATTAGCATGCAGCTATACTTGTATTTACACACAAGTATATCAGTTAACGTCATTGTGTAACTAGAGACGAGAGTGACGCGGAGAAACAAAATCTGTAAGCCTTACTTGACACAGCTGTTCTTGTTCTGGCAACCGCAGGCACAGGTTGGGCAAGGAGTGATTGTTTCATTGTAGAAAGATGAGAATGAAACGCAGCAGGTTGGATTTTTGGAGGCTAGAAACTGTGAGTAGGTGCAGGTGACATTCCATGTCACTGCATAAAGAAAAATTACACTCGTAATGCGGAAATTGCAGCAAACTAAAACATAAGATGTTCAGAACAAGCTTGGAGGAAATAGACTTACTGAGAGCCTGGGTTTTTCTTCTACGGTCAGGTGTTAGGAAGACCGTAGATGGCACTATCTTTGCAGGTCCACAAGTATACCCGGGTCCTGGACCAAGCAAAGTGAAGTTCTTGGGCAGTTTCACCGTTTTATTTGATGTTCCGGCAAGTCCAACGCTCACCTGAAAGGCTGAGACTGACGCTGTAGGATCTTGGCCCCATGCCGCCATCACACCGCCCTTACAACAATTGGAGAATTGCTGGTTGTAAGGGACTCCAGGTAGCAGGTCGACAACCGTGGGGGTCTTTTTACAGCAATGCGGTATGTTTCCCTTGAACTTAGAACAGTCTCCTTGCTCTGTAGTTTGAGCCCCCACCATTGACCATAACACTTCTTTCTTAGCCCATGACCATGATAGAGTCCAGCCAGGGCTTATAATGTGCCGGTACATTTGGAAGTTGCTCATGGTTACTGTAGCCTGTGAAAGAAAACATGATTGTGAGTTATTTTCATTTAGTTTTTGTCACATCTTTATCTAAGAAAGAGTGAGCTTGCATCTGGATCTCCGAAAGAGTGAGGAAAATAAATGTCGACAGATACTCAAGCAACGTCCTTTCATTTTTTCTGTGATCAACGAAAGCAAGGAAATAGGGAAAGGGAATGAGATCCTGAAGGTGGTGCATGCTCTCGTTTGATTTCTATTGTTGATGGCTGAAGAGCAGAGGAGACAAAATCAAACCTTGAAACCTAATTCAGGCTAGGTTTAAAAACTTCAGCAAGGCTGGCTTATTATTATTCTGGATTTGTTCTGTTTCCTCGATCAAGTCTTTTTGAGATATTTGCGTAACATGGTTTGTGAAATATGAGAAATTGAAGCAGAGGCGAATTTAGTGCTACTGCCACTTGACCAGTCAAAAACATGCATATGCAGAGTGTTCTGTGTAAGAAAAACAGAGAGAGAGAGAGAGAGAGAGATGATACTCACCACATAACCGTCTGGTGTCCAGGACATTACATCCCATTTGATTGTTATGTTTCCATTTGGATCCAATGGGTCGTATGCAGCTGCAATCGTGACAACAAGGCGAGACAGAAAATGAATATAGATCAGGACTTGATGTCATGAAAAACAGCGAAGAAAATCCATCTTTCAAGTTTATTATCCTGAGAAAGAAGCCTTGAGTCTATACCTGCACGAGAAACCATCATGAAAACTAGAGCAATCAAGAATATGAACTTCATTTCAGCCAACAAGGAGCGTTGCAGGGATTGATAACAATCTTTGGCAGACTCATCGAATTCCATGGTGTCAAGGTCACCTGACCAGTCGTAGCTCTTCACCAATGATTTAACAGCCACGAGAACAAGATGAACTTCGTAACAGCACTATGTTTGAAAGGAAAATTGTAGGCTTTTAAAAATGAAAATTAATGCTTTGCTTCTTGATGTCTCACCTACTGGTTGTTAGGCCATTCAGCAGATACACACACACCACCTTTTCTACACTAGGTTTCCTGAATCTTGAAGCAAAGCTCTGGCGAGAAAATGATGGAAAAGCTGGAGCGAGAGATTTTATGAGGTTCGAACACAACAGCTCAACTGTCCTTCCCTTTCAAAGTACTACTGTTGGTCGCATACTTGCATGTTTGGGCTGCTTTGAAAACAAGTCTTCTCTTCCAGTGACTTCTTACCATTTCTCTCCCGGGTTCTTCTTCACATGGTGACTTTCTTACCGCCTTCACAACTCTGGATCTTTTGGGTCTCCGATTTTGTTGTTTGAGTAACCTCTACTACACGCAGGCAAGGTCTACCCACCCATGCCATTGAAATTAATAGGACCAAGCTGGTTGCTTGTTACCATCCAATACCAAGGAGTCATACATATATATATATTGCCACCGCATTAAGATTTTTGTGGAAATAAGATGCACCAGAACTTGTAATCGGATCTATCATACATACGTATATCTGCTAGGGTTCATCACGCATGGTGTCAGGTTGGCCTAGTAGCATTAGCTTCTTTATTATTATTGAAACGTGCCTTGCTCTCTGATTGAGTTCTACTCTTCATTATATTTCATTACTGTTTCTCCGTTGTAACACGCTGCAGTTTATATGTCTGTCTGTCAAAACCTCATCCTAAATGCACAGCACTTGCTATATATAGAGAGACTTAACCAATACAAAAAGAATATGAGGGTCCGATCAAAATAATTCAAGGAGTACAAGGACCAGATAAATGGCAAAACCCCTCTTGAAATGCATGCAATAACACCAAACTGCAATATGGGATCAATTTAGGCCATCTAATCAAAGACTAGAGGGGAAAACTGCAAGAAATTAACTTCTAAGCAACCTAAATTATGCTAGCATATGCAAGGGATTTTCCATTCCATGAATTTGAATCTTTCAGCTGCCAATTACGAAATCTCAACTTTGCAGAGGAATTTGGAATGCAGAACATCTTTTTCAAGCGAATTGGATTTCTGAATATTGATGTGTACTTGTACGTTCCCATTTTGGAAGGTAGAATGATTGTTTCCAGAGAACAGTGGATTCCATTGTAGAAAAGGAAAAAACGAGTCTTAAATTCTCTATACAAGGTGCATTTTACAAACTTGTTAACAACTAGTTGCATCCTCAAGTTCCCACCTCCCCGAAGAGCACAGCACAGCACATATCTGTTGGTGAAATAGCCTCGAACATTCAACCTGTTAACTCGAATTAATTGTTACGGTTCAATGATCACCAAAAGGCTAGCAACTCTAGAAGGAAAAATGCAGAAATAACAAATGATAACCCAATCACATTTTTGGGGGCAGAATTAGGCAAGTATGGGTAATCGTCAGGAAGGGGCATCATGCATTCATCCCCATTGAAGTAGACTTTTCTCGGGAAAGCCCATCCCTTGTTCAGTGTAAATGTGTTCTTATCCTTCTGCAGAATCAACTCTGTCTGGATATTTCCATCTGGTCCGGCTTCCATTAGGATATCATTGAAAAACTTTACACCATAAAACATTCCAGAGTCATCTGCATAAATATCATCATACAGCAACACTCAGCCTAACTTCAACAAATACCAAGTAAATAAGGAAAATTACAAGTCAGAAGAAGCACTACAAGTAAGATGGTTAGACATTTACACTGTGAGTAGATACCAAGTATTTCCTAGTTTATGCATGGTGTCAGAAGCATAATAATTCTAGTAGTGAAAAAGCTTTTCAAAGCCTTGTTCATGTGTTACTATATATGGACTTACTTGTTGATATATATGGCAAGAGTGGCTTGTAGGCAAAGCTAAAAACTTGAGTGATATTGTTAAGATTCGGATGCTGTGCGACAAGTGTCCACTGTGTGTAGTTCAGGCGGTAGTTGAAATTGGTGACGGAAATTTTCACTCGCCAATACTCCATGTAGTTCAACTTCACATGCCAGTGCACACGGATAGGGCAATTGTGTTGCGTGCATTGCACTAATGGGGTATTATCTTTCGTTGGTGTGTTTAGTCCTACAACGCTTTGAATCGTCGAATCACTCCTGCATTATGTGAAGATATCCTAAAATATCAATGCAAATGTTCATGAGTCTTCAGGAAATTAATAACATCGAATTGCCAATATCTTCTTCACATTAACTAGTGGTTGCAGACATGCAATTTGCTGTGTAGAGTCAGAACACTGCAAAGCCATGTAGCAGATTCCGAGGAACGAGCATATATATGGACAAAGATGCAGTGTACATGTGCACAAATATAGTATTTAGTAGATGAAATGTAAATGTGACTCTGTAATGCAGCTTGTTGTGTACTTGATGGTTTGAAAGAGTCTTACGGAACACAAGTGCTGTTGTTCTGGCAGCCACAAGCACAAGTTCGACAGGGAGTGATGGTAGAGTTGTAAAAAGATGACATCGATACGCAACAGGTTGGATTCCTAGACGCCAACATTTGCGAGTATGTGCATGTCACGTTCCATGTCACTGCAAATAACAAACAAAGGATTAAAATGATGGTAATTGTGAAAGCTACTGCAACTGCTTAATTTGGTGTTTAGGCAATTGAAATGTTTTGATTCCAAGGTTTTTCATTAAAAAAGTGTAACTCCACACAGTAGCTGATTGAGTTTCCCAACTTGAATTGATCATCAACCAACACTTTCATCATTATCAACAATGAATCTTCTGGTTTGTAATGAAAATAGATTAGTGTTTTTGGTTGTCAATAAAACTTCTTTTCCCGAGAAGCAGACTTACTCATTGCTTGAGTTGTTCGACGGCCATCGGAAGTCAGGAAGACGGTGCGTGGAACAATTTTTGCTTGGCTGCAAGAGTAGCCTAGTCCAGGACCGAGCAAAGTGAAGTTCTTCGGCAATCTTACTGTTTTATTAGTACTACCAGAACGTCCAACACTCACCTGAAAAGAAGAAACTGCGGCTGAAGGGTCCTGTCCCCACGACGATACCACACCACCTTTGCAGCAATTGGCAATCTGTTGGTTGTAAGCCACCCCTGGAAGCAAGTCAACGACAGTAGGATTCTTCTCACAACTGTGCGGGATGTTCCCTCTGAACTTGGAACAGTCTCCTTGCTCAGTGGCTTGAGCTCCCACCATTGACCAGATAACTTCTTTCTTAGCCCATGTCCATCCTAGGGTCCAGCCAGGACTCATGATGTGACGATACATTTGGAAGTTGGTCATTGTCACCACTGCCTGAAAAGTCACACAGGTAATTTTAAATCTTCTTAAGCATTTATATCACTGCAATCTGTCGAACAATTCTGTTCATTAATTGCCTAATCTGCAGCTATTTTAATAAGCATTAAGAAATGTAAATGAAAGAAGGTTACTTACCACATAACCATCTGGAGTCCATGAGATAACGTCCCATTTGAGCGTTATGTTCCCAGTTGGGTCCAGATAGTCATATGCCTCTGAAATTGCAAATAAATTACAGTTCAAAAGATACAAAAAATTAGTAGTGCATCAGAGCATGAATAGAGCTGAAAACCCTGAGTAGAGGCTATAGTACCTGCACGAGAGAATACCAGAAAAAAGAAAACAGCAAAGAAAAATGGGGATGAAAATCTATCAAAATCCATGCCTCAAGCTCTCTAGTATCAGACACCTTTACGCAGAAGATACAAGGGAGGGGGAAGTAGCATCAAGCTGATGAAGGCTTGAACCAGTTCATTCTCATGGACTCCCTATATAAAACCCTCACCAACCAGCCTTGTTGCAAGTTCATGTCATTATCTTGACAAGTTTACTTTTGTACATTATGTGCGTGTCCATCCAGGTCTGTTACAGAGATTCTTTGTTTAGGATTGACCAAACCTCATCTGATGTAACCCTCCAATGGCCATTGCATAGCTGAAATTACATGGATACCAGTTCATAGCTCAGACGGCAAGCTAGCAAGGCTGGATGTAGGGGAGGGACGTTGTTGTCAATGAATGATCAGGAGAAGCATTCAAAACTACAAGATTAATTTTAAAAATGATTTCCACCATCTATTTATTTAAACTCCTGTTTCTTTAGTTTTGTCTGTAAGAGGGTGCTAAAGATCTTGGTAGGAGCTGGAACAAGCAGTCAACTCCCCTCGTGAGAATGACTTGTCAACAGCTCTCTCAGGCCACATGGGTTAAACTTTTTGCAAATTCATGGTCAATTGGATGATTTTATCAAGTTATGTAAAACATACTGTTGTTTTTAGATTGATTTTAATTCAAAATTATTTATGGTAAATAACTTCTTGTAAAAATAATTATGTTAAACTAAAAAAATGACTCGAAGTAACTACTTTTAAGAGAATGGGAGCTGACATTTTGTGAATGAATTTATTGATATTGTTGTTAAGAATAGAATAGCTTTCTCAAGGAAAAAAACTTCTAATTAAATATAAATGTTATTCGGTAGTTGATCAATTAATTAAGTAACATCGAATGATACTTCCTATCTAACTCAGTTGAAAACTAAGAGATTGATAATGAATAGAATCAATCAACAATAATTAATTATTCTTGTTCTTTCGGAGGTGGAAAACGTGCCCATGGTTGCAATTAAGTTTGTTGTCCTTTTCCACCTCCTGTATTAATTGAGACGTTTTGTATGGATTAAAAGAAAGTTCGGAAATAGTGTGCAAATTGCGTTCTATATATATATATATATATATATATATATATAATTATTTATGACATTTAAAATAATTTATATATATATATATTATTTTAATGAATTTTTAAATAAAAAAATATTTTAAAAAGTAACCACTACTATACTTTTAAACGCATCCTAATTATTGATAGATACATCCCACTTAGCCCAATGTTTGATGCTTTTGATCTTGTATTTTGTAATGACATGCACATCATTGAATAAAGAGTTCCTTGCTCAAAGGAGATTTTAAATGTGTTAGGATTAATTACAATATTATAATTTGAATGAATCGTGAAATAGTATTATGATTATTAAAAAATATTTTGATTTATAAAAGTTTGAATAAAAAAACTAGTTATGTATGGAAAAAACATATCGCTCTCAATACACTCTACCTAGAATAAGTTGTATTATTAATTAATTTTTTTTTAAATCATATTTATATTCGTTAGTTCATCCAAGGTTTAAGAAAAATTCTCCTCAATAAAAAGGTCTATATCTTATCAAGTTAAAATCTAACAATTCTAAAATCTAAAATTTAACAGTGTATTTATTTTATTTTGTATCTTTAATATCTAGAAATTTACTTTATAATATAATTTTATACTATTAAATAATAAAGTCTATAATTAATTATTAACATTTTATTTTTGTTAATTCATGTTTTAGTTGAGGTATGAGGTTGTTAACACTGAGAAGGAGATCTTGTGAGAGGGTGCTTGACTTCTTGAATGGAAGAGAGAAGCAACACTGATTTGAGATTATGGAAAGTGAGGGTTGAGAAGAAAGCTATGGGTTAAGAGGGGCGACGCTTCAATGGTCGATGGATGGTTTGGGAAGTGAAGTTGGCTAGTGGCAGTACCACTCACGGTGGTGGGTGATGGCTGCTGGTTTTGGCAATCAAAATTAAAGCTTGTGGGAAATGCTTTTCTTCTGCTTTAAGAGAGTTTGCTGGGTTGTGGCTTTAGTCACTACTGAAGAAGAATGAGAGGCTAGTACATGAGGGAGACTGGTTTTTAATTGCTGTGAAGAAGGCATGCTGAGAAATGAGGCTCTTTCTTTTGTATTTTTTTTGTTTATAAATGGATGTGTTAAAGATTATAATCGTGGTAATGTTTTTTTTATGAGAATCTTTATTTTTTATATATATATATACACGAGGGAGAGTATTTTTTTTCTAACTAATTTCTCCCCTAATTGTCTCTCCATTTTTAGTGTGAAATAGCTTTTATTGTAACTAATTCTCCCCTCTTTTTTTTAATGTGGCACAACCGTTTATTTATAGGTAAAATAAATTTATCATTTTCCTTCTAATTGCTTCGTCACCGAGTAAACTGGTGACCAAGCAATCCAAAATCACTTTGAACCTTTTTTTTTTCTTTCCACTTTGGTCTTTTTATCCAAATATTTTTTGTATTTTGAATTTTTTTTATAATTTTAAAATGAGTGCATTCAAAAACTAAATGCATTAAAAGTAAATTTTAGAATTTTTAATTCTTTTGAAAAGACACTAAAAATGCTAATGTCAACACAAATACATTAAAAATATATATTTTGAAATTTTTAGTACAATTTAAAACAAAGGACTAGAAGGAGCACATTGAGATAAGTTATTAGAGTTAAGAAATGAAAATCTAAATTTCATTAGGAATCAAACTTAAACAAAGAACTCTAAAGGAATTAGGATTGGTAAAAGCAAACTTGATAGACTGGATCCCCATGTACTTTTTGGACCATATTTAAAGATACAAATGGAATATTTCTACAAATCAAGTTAAATGAAGAATTGGACATCTTAAGCTTTTTATCCATATATGGTAGGCTTACAAAATTGTCCAGATGAGAGACAACGACATGTTTAAAGTCATGTCTAAAATTTGCCAACAAACTAGCACAAGTCTAGCCCATCTTTCCATATTGGGATGTTAATATGAAAACTTATTAATAATATGATAAGGGTCTCACATGACTAAGAAACCTCTCTATAAGATTAAACTCAATGCACGATTCATTAAATTAGATCAATATAAAAAAAACATTAAAGTAGTCCAATTAGAAATTAGTTGTTAACTAGAAAATTTATCCACCTCCTCACACATATATAACCAATCATAACCTCTAAAAAATAAGGGAAATCATGTTTAAAGAATCAAAGAAGAGAGAGAGGGGCTATATTGTTTTTAGAATTATGATTTTTTTTTATCTTTTTTTTTAATTTGCAACAAGCGTAATTTTTAATATTAAGAGGTTAGTACTCTTGAATTTTAAATTTTCATAAACATTAGTCCACTTCACTGTTCATAAACATTAGTCCATCGCATTAACATATATGGCTTTCAATTCCATAATAAGTTGGACAAAGAAACCAACAAGTGACACTAACAATAGGAAGATTTTAAAATTCTTATCATTTTATTTGATAACATAAGGAATTTTTTTATTAATTTAAACATCAAAAAAATTAATTGAAAACCCCACAAGGATGATGTTCTTTTCAAATATGATGATTGGACTAAAAGGTTAAAAATGGATTGCTAGACTCGAAAATAATGAAATAAAACAATTCTAGGGTTGGATTTAAAAAAAAAACAAATTCAATGCATATGTTAGAGGAAAGAAGTCTTAAAGGCTACATTGTGTATGTATTTACAAAGTTTAAAAAATATATGATTATTGGTTTAAGAAGACAAGAATGGAAGACATTGAAACCTTTTATTTAATAGGTCTTTGAAGTTTATATAGTCATGAACCTCACTCACTAGCTTGCATGGAAGCAATGATGGAGAAGGAAAACTATTGTGGCACCTATCTATGAACAATATTTTTAAAAATTAGTATGTAATGGTCTATGGTTCATCATTAATTGGGAAAAAATGATATCAATGGGCCATTCATTAGGTATAAGCATATCTTAACACCGTTTTATGGGTTTAATTATGATACGAGAATGTGTAAGCATTTAATATTTGATATCAATTGTAGGGAGGGTTGGTGAAGTAGTTCAAGTGCTACTTCAAGGTGAACTATTAGTGTTGTGGTGTATTTGTATGTGATTTAGCTGTTAGAGTGTTGTCTTGTTAGGCTATGTAAACATATGAGCCCAATCTAGAGACTAACTTGTTGTGTATAAGCTTGTTAGGTTGACAAGGCTTCTTGAAAGTTGAGGTATAATTTCTAGATTTAGTGTGTATTTAATATTGTGGTATAGAGTGCATTTTAAAAATATTTTTTATTTAAAAATATTTAAAAATTATTTTTTTATATATCAATACATTTAAACTATCAAAAAATACTAAAAAATTACATCAATTTAATGTTTTTAAAACCAAATATAATTTTAAAATACATCAAAATAAAATTCACAACACAAAAACAAACTTCGGTAGAGCAATGAACCACTAATTTGCAATGAGACCTTAGATGCTCGGAGAGGATTCACGACCTATTATGCTTCGGATTAGAAGGTAGTGTGGGTCTTGCCTTATGTTGTACGTCATGGATTAGGTGATTAAAGATGCAAATTTGAAACTCATTAAGAGGTGCAAATCCCGAGTCTGTTACAAATCATTTGAGACCAAGTCCATTCTTCAAAAGATACTGAAAATACACCTCTAAATCAATCTAGTTAAGAAATTCTCTTCAATGTTGTATTCAAAATATTAAATTATTCTACTAGTACTGACAAGGAGATAGAATTAACAGGCATCTGATAAATTAATTAATCGCCGGGAGCCGGCTTTCCAGGTGGAAAAAGTAGATGTACAAAAGAAAAGATACAAATTTTATAATCTTACACGGTGGAGTAGAGAGGAACAGGTAACATGCACGGAGCAAGCCGTGGCTGACCTTTTTGTATTCCACTCCTTTGGCTTTGAGTACTTGAAATCACATCACGTCAAAAATAAAAAAAGTTTGTATTCAAAACGACAGCAAGCAAGACATCCCTCTAAAATCCAAATCGGATTACATTCATCTCGCCGACGAGGCCGATGTCCCACCATCATCAATTGGGTTTTTGCCACCTCCCATGTCTCTGCTCATTATTTGTTTCTGTTCAAGAAAGATACGTTTACTAGGCATAGAAACATGATAGAATACAGCCAAAACTTAATCAACCATTTATGAAATCCAGCTAAGTTTAAGACGTTGTGTATCTGCGCGGTACATGTTTTCCATAAAAAAAAATTAAAAATTTAATTTAATTATTTTAATGTTTTTAGATAATTATGATATGTTAATATTAAAAATTAAAAATATATATTTTAATATATTTTTAAATGTAATTTTTTTTTGTTTCGTTATAATAATCTCTTTAGATTATGTTAAAAGTATGTTATTAAAATTTTGTATTTTATTGTCTCTTTGTTATCAAGGAAATCAATAAAATCATATTACTTCTTATAGTTTCAACTTCAGAGTCAAAGTATAGGCGACAACTAACCATATGTGGGGAAAAAAATTCTCTTAGACTCATTTAAGTATAGCATATAGAAATAAATATTAAATGCTAAGAAAGTAACTGATAAACTAATTATTTTCTAAGCATCATAAAATTCATTTTGGTTTTGATGGTTTTTATATTTTGCTTAAATTAAAAGTGCAAGATTAAAATAATAAATAAATATCAAGATTAGTGAATAAATAAAACATTGTTAGTAACAAAATATTTTTTAAAATATATAATGATGTGTTTGGAAAATAATAAGAATGTAAATTATATATAATCAATATGCATCTTAAAAGAAAGTTTTCTGTATGAAATTTGATTTTAATAGAAATTATTAACAACAAAAACACTACAAAAATTTGCATCTAAATTGAAGATTAAAAGTTTGTCTTGTTTCTTTAGATAATAATATGTGTTGTATTTTAATTAATTAATTAATTAGAGTGAATAGAGTTTTTATTTTGAATATGAATTGTCTTTGTATTTGCATTTAAATCAGCACATGCTTAACCTTGCTCGAACCTATTGAGTTTGAGCAAGTTCAAATATACTTGGAGGTGTTGGAGATTTTTTTTTATTACATAAAAAAAACTTCAAATATTATTATAAATAAAAATATACATATATGTATGAATTATAAAAATCTCATACAATTATTATAATTATCAAAATTATATATATATATATATATATATATATATATATATATTACCCATGGCTTAAAGTGAGATGCGAATGAATTAACCTTTTTGTATAATAATTTTTCCATCTTGATTTTCTAAAAAATAATAATATAAATTCTAAAAAACAAAACACAACGTACAATAGCTATTTTTTAAAAGGCATTGAACTTTCTCACATAGAATAAACACATTATGCATGCATTTTCATTGTTATATAAAAACTATCTCTTGAAATGAAATAAAGTTAAGTTAGGAATTTGTTTTTGGATCATCCAAATATATTATTATTAATAAATAAAATGACAATGCCATCTTTATATTTATAAATTAAAATAAATTCTATTAAAAATATATATATCCTTAAATAAACCACCAACACAAACAAAGCATAATGAGCAAATGTAAGAATAGCTTGATTGGTATAAAACAACAACATAAGAAGTAACTGCAAACCTTATTGGATATAGATTAAAGAATATGACTTTTACTTTCTTGCAAGATGAGTAGAAAATGAGAAAAAAGAAATTTGAATTGTTTGTTTTTTCATTTTTACCATTAAGAATTGACATGAGAAGAAAACATTAAAAGATTTAAAGTGACATTTTTATTTATTTATTAAGTTAGTAAACTTAGGGTTTGTAAATTAAAGTTAACATAATGGTTTGCCCTCAAATTATCAACGGATCGAGTTGATTCAATCCAAAAACTTTAGGTTATTTTAGAATTTAAGACATGTTGGGTTTCAAGTTAAAATTATAGATCCATTATCTTATTTTTATAAATGGATTTGAATTGGATCAGCAAGTATGTTCATATCTGACATCACTAATGATGAAGTAAGATTAGTAGGAAGTTGGGGTTGTAGCGTTGTTTGGAACGGCTTTACAAATGATGTTTCATGAAAATAAAAAATATTTTTCATAATTATTTTATGTTTTTTGGATTATTTTGATAATCAATGTTAAAAATAATTTTTTTTAAAAAAAACAAATATATATATATATATATATATTTGTATATATTATTTGGATGTATTTTTGAATAAAAAACAATCATTACTACACTCTCGAACACCTTATAAAAATGACAATGGTGATCAAAATTGATGGTTAATCATAAAAAAACAAATAAAAAAAATTTTTAATTTTTAAAATAGTTATGTTTAACAACCAATGATTTGGTTTGGTTATGGTTAGGATTATGATTATGATTTTCATAATTAGTATCAAACTAAAAGAACATTTATTTCTATATATGTTTGTTATAAATATTGAAATATTACAATTATATCATAAATAATTAACAATTCATTTCATGCTTTAAGAATACTTATTTTTAAACTTTTACCATGATATTAAGACTTGACTTATGTTTATTTTTCATAATGGTTATTATTATAAACATATATTTTGTATAATAAGTTGTTTTTATATACAAACCTATTTGATTATTGTTATTATTATATTTTTAATTATTAATGTTTTTGTTGATATGTTATTATTTGAATTTTTTAAATTCATTTATCCGCTTAGGTTTCTTTGAAAGTATAAATATAAATGGTTAATTGTTAATTGAATGGATAATCAAAAGTTATGATTATTAGTTTTTATTTCAATTATGATTATAGTTAGTTTTAAAGTTGTAAGCATGGATAATCATTGTCATCTTTACATTAATACTTTTGGGTTAGTGATGAACAATCTAAACATGGTGATCGGGTAAAATGATCGAGTCACGGGTTAGATGGGTCAACTTGAATTAAGAATTAGAAAACACATTTATATGGTTGTTTTTTACATAAATTTTAGCTAGCATAGAAGACAATATCACATTAATATATATGTTAGGATAATTATTTAGCATTAACATATTAGAAGGTGTATTTATCTTCAAACAAATAAATATTTAATTTAATTGTTTTAAAATAAATAAAATATTAAAGACAAGGATAATAAAATAACAAGTTATTCTAGAGATAAATAATTTAAAATAAAAGATATAAGATAATAACATTCAAACTTCACCTTGTATTAAAATTCATAAATCAATATCCTCAAGCGTATAAAAAAACAAAATATTTAGAACACATTAAACATTTAACACACTTTTTCTAAAGTAATTTAAAAAAAAAAACAAAAAAACAAAATTAAAATTGAGCCTTGTTTAAATCTAAAGACAATTGAATTTTCGATTTTTAAAAGGCAAAAGCTATTTAATGCTCTTAAAACACTTGTTAAGCCCGATCAAAATGTATATCTAGGATACCATTTATTGTTGGATTATGAAAAAACATAAAAAATAATATCTAAATAAAAATAAATGATATTTATTATAAATATTCAGGTATTAATATTATAGTTATATATTTAAGTGTTGACAATAAATTATATATAAAATAAAAATGAAAATTAATTTGAAACATTAATTATTGAAAAATCCTTGGTGAAATACATAGACACCATGATTCTTGATTAATGTTTGTTTGGAAATGTGTTTTTTATTGTATTTGGATATATTTTAAAAATATATTTTTCTTAAAAAAACATAATATTTTTTTTAATATTTTCTAATGATTTTAATGTAATAATTAAAAAAACTAAAAAAATTTATTTTAATATATTTTTAAATAAAAAATATTTTAAAAATAACATCCTACACTATTATTCGAAACTCGCACTATATCAACGCTGTTCGCGCTCTCTCTGTCTGCAAGTACAAGGTCATCAGCATAAGAAAAACCCCAAATCTGTCCACTCTTCCTCTCTCACTATTGTGCAACAATGGCTGAGACCAGTGCCTCTCCGAGTCTTATTTTGAAAGATGAGCTTGGCATTGTAATCCCAACAATCAGAAACCTTGATTTCTTGGAGATGTGGAGGCCATTCTTTCAATCATACCATCTTATCATAGTCCAAGATGGTGACCCTTGAAAAATCATCAAAGTCCCTGGAGGCTTTGATTATGAGCTTTATAATAGGAATGATATTAATAGGATTTTGGGTCCTAAAGCCTCTTGCATTTCCTTCAAGGATTCTGCCTGTAGGTGCTTTGGTTACTTGGTTTCTAAGAAGAAGTACATCTTCACTATTGATGATGATTGCTTTGTAAGTCTTATACCATGATTCTTCTTTCTTCTTCTTTTCTTCTTCTTGAATGCATTTGTATTTTTGCGTACAATTTCGGATCTTTATGCATGTTCAAATTGGACTTGGGATCTGTTTTCTTGTTTATAGCTAGTAGCAATCTTCTCATGGAATAATTAACAGATCGGCTTTTGATTAGTATATTGATCTTTTTCAATGCTGACAGACCAACCCATCAGAATGCAACCCAACCTTAAATCATTTCATGTTTCTCTTACATTTAACATGTCTTATCTCGTCATCTAGATCTGTTGCTTGCACAAGCTGAGAATTCTTTATGGTTTTAGGTTCAGCATTAACTATTGACATTCTAGCTTTGCTACCAGCTCATTATTTTCGACCTTTAGTTTGTGCATCAAATAAGAAGCTTAAAACTTCGCAATAGAAGACACTCTTGCTATATATATGACTTTAAACAATTTTATTTTGTATTTATTCATGCCTATTAACCCTGCACCAATATGCTTTCTCACAAATATTTATCCATATCTTTTAAGTTTTCAAATCTTAGAAGGATGCATTATGCATAGAGAGATCTGCATACTGAGGATATGTGCTTTAAAATTTGAAATTGGAAGTAAGATCCAAATTTGAACATCCTTTATGCGATTGCAGGTGGCTAAAGATCCATCTGGCAAAGAAATTAATGCTCTTCAGCAGCACATAAAGAACCTTCTGGCTGATAAATATTGAATGAAAAACACACTATGTTTTTGAAGATGGATATATTATTTTCCACACACATTACAAGTAATTGAGAGCTGTATATATATACATAGAATCGAACAGTTATTTTAGGAAGGCTAGCTGCAGTGAAGATTGTAACCATAATTGCTGCAGTGAAGATTGTAACCGTTGGTAGCCTTGATTTTTGGCTAGTCTTCTGGGATTTGAATTGAGGCAGAGTCGTTGGAGTGATCTGATGCAGGATCAGTGGGATAATCCTTGATACGCCCCCGCAAGATAGGGCTGCCATTAGCAAGGCCAATCTTGGTTCTAAGATACTCAGTCCGCTGAGCAGACAAGGGCTTGGTGAGGAGATCAACCAACTGATCGTGGCTGTGTACATGATGAACTTTTAGCATGCCTTGCTGAGCCATGTCCCGAACGAAGTGCAGGTCAATTTGAATATGCTTCATCCGAGAGTGTTGCACAGGATTGAGACTGAGTTGAGTAGCACCCAAGTTGTCACACAACAGTGTTGGCGGGGAAGGAAGAGGTAGTCCGAGTTCTTTAAAGAGAGACAATAACCAGATGGTTTCAGACGCAGCATTGGCAAGAGCTCTATATTCTGCTTCCGTGGAGGATCTGGCAACAACCCGCTGTTTTTTGGAGCTCCAGGAAATCGGATTTGAGCCAAGGAAACAAATATAGGCAGAGGTTGAGCTGCGATCATCTAAATTGCCGGCCCAATCAGCATCGGTGTAGGTCATAAGGTCCAAGCGAGAACGTTTTTTGATGTGGATGCCATGATGAATGGTATGTTTCAAATAGCGGAGAAGTCGCTTGGCCGCTGTCCAGTGTGTAGTAGTGGGTTTATGCATGAATTGGGACAATTTGTTGATTGCAAATGATATGTCAGGCCTCGTGAGTGAGAGGTACTGAAGGCCACCAATAACACGCCTGAAGTCGGTGCTGTCCACAGAGGAGGTGCCCTCATGAAGTTGAAGAGCAACGGTGG
The DNA here is from genome assembly GCA_033617975.1 of Populus alba x Populus glandulosa. Classification (NCBI taxonomy): domain Eukaryota; kingdom Viridiplantae; phylum Streptophyta; class Magnoliopsida; order Malpighiales; family Salicaceae; genus Populus; species Populus alba x Populus glandulosa. The sequence goes on from CM066157.1 coordinate 7,007,552, forward strand.
TGGACAGGGGAGTGGACACCTCCTTGGCACCAAGCATGTTGGTATTGCTGAGCATGTCATGGATGTATTTGTGCTGAGACAGAAAGAGGCCATCTGTGGTTGAAATTACTTCCATGCCGAGGAAAAAATGAAGAGATCCCATATCTTTGATAGAGAAGGCAACTCCAAGCTGATCGATGATGGAATTCACAAACAAACCGTCACTGCCAGTGATGATCAGATCATCGACATAAACCAATAAAAAACACAAGACAGAGGCATTATTGTATATGAAAAGAGAACAATCAGCCTTTGAATTTGTAAACCCAAGTGCAACAATTTTTGTCTTAAGAGCAGAATACCATTCTCGTGGCGCCTGCTTCAGACCATAGATTGTCTTATGTAACCTGCAAACATGATTCGGTTTTGACAAATCTTTAAAGCCAGGAGGTTGAACCATAAACACAACTTCACTCAATTTCCCATGTAAAAATGCATTGTTCACATCCAATTGACGCAAGGACCACCCTTGCATTACAGAGATGGTAAGAACAGTACGGATGGTGGCCGGTTTTACAACCGGACTGAAGGTCTCCTTGTAATCTAACCCAGGGCGTTGATGAAAGCCCTTAGCAACGAGACGTGCTTTGAATCGATCCACCGACCCATCAGAATTTCGTTTAACCCTAAACACCCATTTACAACCCACGGGGTTGCAGTGAGGAGGTGGGAGAACTAAATCCCACGTGTGGTGGCGCATGAGAGTTGTTAGCTCATCAGACATAGCACTGCGCCATTTCGGGTCACGAATTGCTTAACTCACACAAGTAGGTTCAATGGCAGAGGGAATAGGGTGCTTGGAAACGGAATGGAATTGCTTGGGGTTATAAATGTTGTTCATTGATCGTGTGATCATTGAGTGAGTGTGAGAGGGGTGTTCGGTGGATGGGTTAGCTGTGGAGGCAGGGGGAGAAGGGGATGGGCCGTGTGAAGGTTGTGAGAGAACAGGGGACGGGACAGGGGAACAAGGCTCAACAGATGAAATCTGAAAATTAGGTAAACTGGAGGATGAGAAATTAGGGGAAATACCTGAAGGTGATGATGAAGCAGGGGCACCGTCCATTCTCACTGGTGGTGGCAGCGGCACGAGAGGCGATGCGATGGGCAGCAAAGGCGATGAAGGACCAGGTGTGGCTGTAGGAAAGGAAGAGATGGCCGTTTGGTTTTCATGAAATAGAACATGCCGTGAAACATAAAGCCTCTTGGTTTGTAAGTCCATACACCGGTAAGCATTCTGAGTTTGGGAGTAGCCTAAGAAAACACAAGGACAGGCTTTGGGTTGGAGCTTATGAGTGTTGTATGGTCGGGTGAGAGGAAAACACAGGCAACCGAATTTTTTTAATTTGAGATAATTGGGTGATTGGTTAAACAAACTTTTAAAAGGTGATTTATTATGTAAAATAGTGGTGGGTTGACGATTGATGAGATACACAGAGGTTTGAAATGCGTAAGGCCAATATGAAAGTGGCAAGTCAGCATCTTTGAGTAGTGTGAGACCGGTTTCAACTAGGTGACGATGATGTCGCTCGACAACCCCGTTTTGTTGGGGGGTGTGAGGAGCGGTGGTTGGTAATGACTTATTCCATGGATGGAAAAATAATTTTTAAGGGCCACAAACTCACCACCATTGTCCGAGTAAACAGACTTTATTTTACCTTGGAATTTTGTTTCAACCAGATGTTTAAATTGAGGAAAGATACTACTAACGCTGGACTTGGCAACCATGGGGTAAAACCACATATATTTGGTAAAATGATCAACTAGAAGTAAGTAGTAGCGGGACCCATCAAGACCAGTAACATGAGAAGGGCCCCAAACATCGGTGTAAATAAGATCAAGAGGGGCATGACTTTGAAGACTTGTGGAATGGAATGGTTGTTGATGGGCTTTATTGATAGAACAGGAACTACAAAGTGTTGCCTCGTGAGTGTCTTTTTTTATTGGAAGAGAAAAAGAACGAACAAGAGCCGTAACAATTTTAGAAGAGGGATGTCCAAGTCGCTTGTGCCACCCATCAAGTGTCGTCCGCTCATGCACATTTGCCAAAAATTTGGATGAAGAGTCCACCAATGAGTCCGGAAATGGATACACACTGTTTTCACATGCACCTTTGAGAAGTATCGCCCCTGTGACCTGATCCTTGACAAGAAAGTAAAGAGGGTGAAATTCAACAAACACATTATTTTGGGTAGTGAAATGATGGACAGAAATTAAATTTTTCTGAATACTTGGGATACAAAGCGTGTCTTTTAAATGAAAGGCACGAGTGGGGGAATGAAAAAACAAGGAACCTATATGTGAGACACGCAAACCTGAACCATCACCAATAATAACTTCATCAGTGTCGTCATACTCTGAGTGGACTGATAAGTTTTTCAAATCACTTGTAATGTTATGAGAAGCAGCGGAATCGATTAACCATTTCGTGTCCTGCTGGTGAGAGGTGGATACACAATTGGCAGTGGGCTTCGAAAAATTAATTTTTGGGCATTGCTTGGCAACATGACCAAGTTGGTCACACAGCTGGCATTTTGGCTGATACCGACGTGGACCCATAGACTTCCAGGCATTAAGGGGTGGTTTTCTGTTTTGTGAAGCATTTGGAAGCCGATTGCCATTAAATCTATTAAATCCCCGTGAGCCCTGGGATTTATGTGAAGAAGTCATATTCTGCCGATGCCCACCAGAGCGACTAGAGAAATTAGCCGTGGCCACCAGGTGTTGAGTGGCAGTTTCAAGGCGGCGGAGATACGCCTCATGACTGATAAGCAGATCGTGAAGCTCCTCAAAAGTGAGAGATTTCTCACGAGCACGGATCGGGGCAGCAATCTCACGAAAATCAGATCCCAAGCCATTGAGAATGTAGAGAGTGAGATCATCAGCAAAAATGGGATGATCAATGAGAGCAATCTCATCTGCAAGGAGCTTAACAACATGAAGATACTCCTGAACTGTTTTATTTTCCCGTTTAATCAGGGTAAGCTCCTCTTTGAGTTGAAGGGCCCTGGTACGCGATTTGCTGGCATACATAGTATGCAATTTGTGCCATGCTTCCTGGGATGTTTTGGCAGTTGAGATGAAGGGAGTTATTGTGGTGGTGGTGGAGGCTAAAATGACGCTGAGGATAAGTTTATCCTGCGACCCAATGAGATTTGTGAGAGGAGAATGTAGAGGTGTTGTTGGCAGAGGGACATGGATGATCACCAGTAACGTAATCAAGGAGATCGTAGCCAATAAAGAGAGCCTCAAATTGAGCACGCCATTGGGGAAAGGTGGATGGAGTGAGCTTTTCATTAATCTGGGCAGAGATATTGAAAGCGATCAAGGGAGTCTCAGTTGGAGATGTTGGTGTGGAAATGGGTGGTGGGTATTAAGGATCGGGTTCTCGTTAGAGGGTGACGCTCCTGATACCATGATAAATATTGAATGAAAAACACACTACGTTTTTTAAGATGGATATATTATTTTCCACACACATTACAAGTAATTGAGAGCTGTATATATATACATAGAATCGGACAGTTATTTTAGGAAGGCTAGCTGCAGTGAAGATTGTAACCGTAATTGCTGCAGTGAAGATTGTAACCGTTGATAGCCTTGATTTTTAGCTAGTCTTCTGGGATTTGAATTGAGGCAGAGTCGTTGGAGTGATCTGATGCAGGATCAGTGGGATAATCCTTGATATTGGCTCCATCCACTCCATTTTTCTTCAACACCCTATATGATCCATACCGAGAGGGTACAGATTTTGTTCTTGGGTATCCATTCAGCCTTCGCGAGGGTGTCCCCACTGCTGTATCCCATGGCCTTTGGCTCAACATCCCAGATTACGATGCTCCCACCCAGCTTGTCAAGCCTCTTGAGAAGAACACTCGGTAGGAAGATCCTTATAATGCACCTCTAGGTCATTTTTGTAAGTTCATTTAACAGAAATATTAACTTTCCATATGTTTGTGGATGCTGTATGACAATACCAAAAGGAACCCTCTTCCCAATGTGTGGCATGAATCTGGCCTTTAACCGCGAGTTGATTGGTCCTGCAATGTAGTTTGGTCTCATGGGTGATGGTCAGCCAATTGGACGCTATGATGATATGTGGGCTGGCTGGTGCACCAAGGTTTCTACCCATCTTACCGAGCACCTTTCCTTCTCTGTACTGTGTGTTTATGTTCACTGTCCATTGATGTTTATTCTTTAGGCTTTAAATTAGCTTGCTCTATGGCCACCAAATTTCATATCAGTTGCAGATCAAATAAGAGATGTTTTACTGACCTTGTAGGTTATCTGCGACCACATGGACTGGGGAGTCAAGACAGGATTGCCTTACATCTGGCACAGTAAAGCAAGCAACCCATTTGTGAACCTTAAGAAAGAATACAAAGGAATCTATTGGCAAGAAGAACTGATCCCATTTTTCCAGTCTGCTATCCTTCCGAAGGACTGCACCACTGTTCAGAAGTGCTATATTGAGCTCTCCAAGCAAGTTAGGGCAAAACTTGGTCAAGTGGATGAATACTTTATCAAGCTAGCAGATGCAATGGTCACATGGGTTGAGGCATGGGATGAGCTGAACCAAACCGGAAAGTCCAGTGAAGTACCCGACGGTGCTGCAAAATAGACTTCATGGATAATGCAAGGAGGTGATAGCAGTTATCAGGTCATGGATGTTATCTTCTCATCCATAGTTGTAGCCTGGTGTTTTGAGCAGCTCTTCTCTTCTTGTCCAAGCATTTCCTCTGAAGCTTGGATTATTTATTTTGCAGGCAGGGAATATGACCCTTTTTATCTTAATATTATTATTGAGTTTAGAACAATATTATGCTTTCTGTAACCAATTAGATTGAATGGTTAAATTATCTAAATTTACAATGATTGAGTAGAGTTAATGCCTTCTGGAAATTAATCCGTATCAAATTATCAATTATTCTTGTCAAAATGTTAGGTTTCAATCTTTTTGTCTGTTGATAGCTATTCCAAACGTCTTGCTCGTTATTTCTCGTGAAAAAAAGGGTCGTGGTCGTTGATTTTTGGAGTGAGAGAGACCCTGAGCCTAACTTCTGACAAGTGAGTCAACAATGTGAAGTGGGAGATTTCTACCGAACATCCTGCCATCTTTTTAAAGCAAAATGCTTCAAGCTTTGCAATACTGAGATGCAATTATGTATGTTTTTATATTTTAAAAATATTTTTTTAAAAATTTAATTTTTTTTAATTAATAATTCTTTGAAAGATTTTAAATCATTTTTATATGCTGATGTTAAAAATAATTTTTTTAAAATAATTTTAATATATTTTCAATAAAAAAAAACACTTTAAAAAATAATCACTGTTATATTCTGGACCACAACATTTAAGCAATTTGAATTTAAGTTTTAAAGAGAATTTTTTTTTAAATGATTTTTTAAAAAAAAATTAATGTTTTATGTTTTTTAAATTATTTTAATATATTGATATTAAAAATAAAATTTTAAAAAATAAAAAATATTTTATTTTAATATATTTTTAAATAAATATATTTTAAAAAATAATTATCTCATAAAACAGCCATGACAATTTGACCATATCTCATTAACATTTGTGTAACACGCGCTAGTATGTGGATAGTTTTTCTTGCACTGTTCAGTGGCATGTATGGGGTTATCCGATTAAACATACACTGCTTTCTTGAACGTGCTTGGAAGATCTTGACACCTTGATGTAGTAAGATGGCACATACACTTAATGCACCTCAGGAGGTTATGTACTTAAGACTTTTTTTTGTTTTTTTAAAGTTTGGCTATTCAATATTAGATTTTTTTAATAAACAGAATAGTTTTAGGTCTTCTTCCTTTTACATTTTTCTGTTGTTATTTTCTCATATTTTTTAAATTATGAATTAAACTAATCATTTGAGTCTCGGATTTTTTATCCTTGCGTCAAAAAAATAATTGTCCGGCCCTTGGCGAGACCGTAAGCGACAAAACTAGTACTTTCTATGTATATATCTTTGTAACTGATGGGTAGGCGTGTGGCATCTTACTTGAAAAAATATCAATCGGCAAATAAAAGGGTCTGATTTATCCTCCAGTCCCAAAAACCCTCTATTTTTTCTAGTTACTCCTTTTTTTTTTTTTTATTTACATGAATGTTTGGGTAGTTTGCGGCACCATGACTAATTTCACAGCTCACTGAACATTCTACAAATTCAATAAGCATATAAGACACCACGAAAATGACAAAAATACAAAATAATATTTAAACCTTCATACAAAAAAAAATATCAAGCACTTTTTACTAGTAGACCAAGACTTCAAGTGATTCTAACTACTCCTCTTGATACTTAGCATGCCACCACTTGAGATAGCCCAACATCAACGCTTTGCCATCTCTTTGAAATGTTTTTTTTATATAATTTTATGGATTTAGGTGAGTGAATAAAACTTCAGCTGTCTCAGGTTTTTATAAAAAATACATGTTCTGACTTAAACTCGAGACCTGTCAAACTTTTTACTAGCTATGTCCCTTGATAACTTTTTTTTTTTCTTTTCCCTACAATTGCATAGGCGTTAAAACCAATTTGATCTCTTTCCAACCTCTGCTGTAAACCTGACCAGCCCTCTCCAGGAAATGATTATCAAGGAACTTACCACGCAAAAGCCTACAACTTTCCGACAAAGGGGCTTTGCTGCAGGCCAAATATATACATTTTTCTCTGTAAAAAAATGATATTCATTCAACGCAAGATGAGGTTTAGAATGCACTGTTAGTACCTTTACACGATAACGAAAAAGAAAGATGGATTCATCATTCTTGCATGAACACTGATATCCAACAAGTCCTCTCAATGATTTTTTTATGGCCAAACAGAAGGTTTAATTGATTATAGAAGTGCAAAGGGCCTTTTTGTAGGCCTTTCATTATTATTATTATTATTATTATTATTATTATTTTATTTTATATTTATATTCGAATCAACTTATATATATATATTTTAACTTTATTTTTATTTTATATTCATTAATTAAATATTAGACTCACTAATTAAATATAAATAAATATTAAATACAAACAAAGTTGATGTCATGTGTTAATTAATTAACTACATCTCATATACATTTGTTAGAACTTAAGAGGATGAATTGCAATTAAAACATTTCAATGACTAATTAAAAAAAAGAAGATTGATATGGATAGCAACCAGCCTATATCTTTATATATCTTTATATGAACAATATTAATCGACCCTAGATCTTCTAGTGTATATAGTAATAGTAATTCATTAGATAATTAGTTCACACTACATAATGAATTAAATTATTTTTTTAATGTAAAAAAATATCTAGATATTATTAATGTATTTTTTAGCAGCATCAAAAATCTTAATTATTAACTCAAAATCTGAGATATATGTTTAATGAAATAGATCAAGAATTATATGCACCAGTAAATTTTAAAATAGATCTTAACACTAACTAACAACTAAGTTGCAATGTTAAAAAATAAATACAAATAAATATATCATATCATATGTTATAGAGAGACCTTTATTTTTATTAACTTTATTATATGACACTAATATTTTTTTTATAAAAAAAAATAATTTAAATTCTATTTAAATAAAATAATATTATAGTAAAAATCTTTCTTTTCCGATTAATATCTCTAACATAAACAAAAAAAAAACCTAACATGTTTTTCTATCATTTATTTAATAAAACCTAAAACCATTAACATGGTATCTCATTTTTCAAGAGATGATTTAAAATAAAAAGAAGAAGATACCTGTCAAACTAAAAGCATGTATCTTATTTTTCATGAGAATATTTATTTTCTAGACAACATTATATTTATTTCAAAAACAATTTTATTCATAAGAAATGAAACCTAATAATTTTAAAGTGTGTTAAAAAAACATAAAAGTAATACAATATTTGTATGTTATTATGAAAATATAATAAAATAATTTTTTAAAAAATATATATTTTTTATACTAGACATTAAAATAAACTGAAGACATTAAAATAAACCGAAAAGATTAAAATATTTTTATTTAGACTATACTATCAAAGAATCTTAATAAGGTTGAACCGCCCATACCCAGGAAAACAAATGAGGCCTAATAAAATAGGTTTTGAAGTCAATATTACCTCCTACACGTTTAAATTAGTGAAAGAAAAAAAAAATCTACTTAGTTCCTGTAAATATTTGTTATTTGTGAGATGAGTGTTGCCTCAAATTCTATTTGTTTTTGTTTTAAAAATATTTTTTAAATAAAAAATTATTTCAAATTAATTTATTTTTAATATTATCAGGTCATTTTAATATGCTAATTTGAAAAATATTTTTTTAAAAAAAATTATTTAAATATATTTTTAAATAAAAAATATTTTAAAAAACAATCAATTCAACAATATTAAAAAACAAATCTCAAAAAGACTTGTTATTACTGGCAAAAGTTTCCAATAATTTCATAGATACAAGCATGGAGCAGAATGCCTCATTCAAGGTTGCCTTCTTGATGATTCTCTTTAGTCAATGCATCTGGTGAGGAATTAGGTATATATATAGCAGGTCAGTTGAAGTCGGTGGAAAGTGAAGGTCGGTCTCGAGCTCCGAATATGTTGATTGCATTTTTCATGCCCATAAAAAACCGGAATGTATATGGAAACACTTATTACAATATAAATTAAAATAAAATAAAATAAAAAAACACTAAAACAGAACCATCTTTCACTTTCATTTGCATTCTATTTCATGCGAGAAGTGTCTCGGAATGTTCCATCTATCAATTGAAATTAAAATTTATGAAAGATTTTTAATTTATTTCCGGGGAAAATTTTGAAAGAAAAGGAACCAGAATTATAGAAAAAACATGCATTTTATTTTTATTTTTCAAGAGCCATGAAAAACTATATTTTGAACTTGTATATTTTGATCTCTAAAATTTTAAACTTGTATATTTATTTGGTCCTATTGTATATTTAAATCCTAAATTTTACTTTGTTTACTTTTTTATTCCTAAATTGATGTAGGAAAGAGAAAAACATCAAAAACAAAAAATGTTCGATCGTCATTATTATAGCAATGAAAAGGGTTGATTTTGATGGTTTGGAACTTTCAACTTGCTGGGGAAAAATAAGATTCAAGCTAAGAAATGATTTTAAAATTAGTAATTGTTTTTTACTGATTTTATGCTATTTTGGGGTGAAAAAAAATAAAATCATTAATAAATAATTTTTTTTTATGGAATAATCAAATATTAAAAAATATTTTTCAATTTGTTTTTCATCACACTATCAAATATATAAAATATATATATACACACTTTATACGAATCCAATTACTAAAATAAATGATAAACGAGTCATTATGCTGTGTAAAATAATAATATATAACTTCAAAGCAAAGATGGTTAAGCATATTAATAAAATATTGGTATTAAGGTATTATTATATTATTATATTCCTGTAAAGATAAAAATAAAAATTTTATCCCCAAGAAATATATTTATTAAAAAGAATAACTACGAATTTTGAATAGGATTAGTCTCATTCTTTAAAATGGAATTAATCTCACCCTTTGAAACGGTGTGAGAATACCCAACCGAAAAATAAAAAAGATGGCTAAGGATCCTTTCCTTCTGATGATGTCAAACACCACTAGAGAAAGCAAATGAATGGAACTAAATGTCAATAAACAAAGCGTTGAGAATAGAAGAGAAGATTCTCATTCAAGAGGAGGAGAGTTTGCAAGACAAGACAATCGTGTCCAAGAGTTCCAAATCAAAAGAAAACAAGTCAATTTTAGGGAAATTTATTGCCTCTTGAGCCATTATAATTGTCAGTTTCCGTGTTGCACTGTCATTCTGGTGACAAGAGCGTACAATATTTCAAGAGGCAAGATGGAGATTGACCGTCTTTATTCCATCCATCAAAGAAATTTACTGGCCTTGTTGATTGATGCCGGTGCAGCTGAAAGGATCATTTCCTGTTTCTCTTGCATCGATTGCTTTTGATGTTCCACTCGCTGAAGCTGTGACGACAGTTGAAGCAAGTCAATAGTCGTGTCATCTCCACTGCCAAGGTGATCTTTGGCATTAAATCCATGGTATACCCCATCTGTTATATCAAAGTTGACGACATTACTATTTTCAGGTACCGGAACTGGACCTAAATGACTCCCCTTGACGGAACTCGTCGCCCATGAAGGGAACTTATTTGGCACCCCAGTGCTTGAAGAAACCTGAGAGCTAACTCCTATGATTTGATCCATGCTGTAACATGTATTTCTGCATGCAACTAGCATCTGCTGGGCCATAGGGATTCCTGATGAATGGCTTGAAGAATTTTGCGATTGAGATGACAGAAGAGAGCGAGCACAGCCAGACGCGGTGATCCCCGATAACTCTTGAATGGTTGATGCTGCATCGAAAGCAGCGAATTCATCATTTCCCAAAGACGTATCCTGGAGAAAAGAATGTGAACTAGAAGTTCTGCCTCCCATAAAATCTGGATATCTATCAGTGCTCTCACTGAAAATGCTTCCTGATGCAGTGCTAGCTCCATCTTCATGGAATGTTGGAAACATTTTCTCAGAATTGTTAGAAGGGAAGAGGGGCTTTGAGTGCAGATATGCATTTGTAATGGGAATTGCTGATGGTGGACTAAAACCAGTCACATCTTCAATTTTTACACGCTTGAACCAATCATTTGCTCCATATTTATCAGGATGCGATAGGCCACTCTGGAGTATGTCTTGGCAGATAAAAGATGTTGTCGGTGGTAACGCAGTTCCATGAAACCTACTGCTGGAAAAGCCTGCACCATGTTGGGGAAAAGATTTCAGGTTTCCAAAATAATATGTCTAACAAATCAGCAAAGGATATAAAACAAGAAATTGTTGCACTAGGATGTTCTGATTCTAGAAGAAAATTTGGCACAGAAACAGTAAGTTATCTTTTATCTACAAAGAGGCAAGCCATACTGCATCCATTGTTTCATCATGTCCCTGGGAAACAGAAACGATCCAAAACCTTACAATAGATGTGTCTTGCTGAAGTTATCCAATAGTCATATTTTTCTTTTCTTGATTTTGGTTAGAACCATCAAGAATGTTATTGAAAAATGATATATTACATTAATAATGCGTAAAATATAGGCGTATGCCTTGATCTGCAGGTCACGTAAGGCTATTACTACCACGGAATTACCAGGTGCTAGCACAACCTAACTAAGGTCTAGGAAGGATGTTCCGCATATGATCCTAAATTAGATGCTCTAAAGATCAAAACCATGCAGTTCAAAAGGCTCAGTTCCTCTTTATCTTCCCATCAATTATGGGGTTGCTACTTGCGTGGTTCCATTGGGATACTTAAAACAAGTCTGTACACAAAACAATCAAGTATTGAGTCAGCATGGCTATGATAAACAAATGAGCCTTTCATGACTGATGAGCGTAACCTTGGAGCGACATTTCAAGGAAGAACAATCCCTGCTGTCGCTTATCTGGATGATATCTGAAGAAATGCAGCATCTGAAGGTGACTATAACAATTTCCAACATGGTAAAAACTCTGTACTTAATTTTAGCAATCAGAAACAAGTTTTCAGAAGAAATGGTTACTGATTTCATTTTCATTAAAATTGGGTATCCAAAAGGTTGGATCGGATGTTACGTCTGCAGAGTGAAGCATAGGCTGGCAGTTTAAGTTCTTCCAGGAAGTGAAACAAAATATTGATGTTAATTCTGTGAACATGCTTCTAAAGGCATACATTTGTACACAGGTTCCCAAAAACAGACTAAAATATTCCAGCATAAACTAGGATGAAATCAGAGAAAGCTGCATTATTTATCTACTAGCAAACAAGACATCAGAAAAAAAAAATTGATACACAAAAGCGAGTCAATTTTGATAAAGAAAATGTAGGAGAAAAAAAAACAAAAACAGCAAGTTCAGTTAAGATCAACATGTTACAAACTCTTTTGTACACATTAAAACGAGAATAACAAAACCAAGAATTCTTGGAATGGATAGATATGACAGGGAGTTCCTCCAATACCACAGCCCGACTACCATGATTCAAGCTGAGAAAGAAACATAATTTCACCCTCACTTCCTTGAACAAAGTCTAGCTACCTAAGAAATTATCAAGCAGTGCATATATCAACTTCTGATATTAACTTTATAGAAGCAACTGAACATCTAGGAAGTAAAACACAAGGGCTAACATATCAAAAAATTTCTACAGCTTGATAAGAAGTTAAGGTGAAGATGACCTTAACGAGACATCCAGACCACGACCAAATATAGCATTCTCTAAACTGACAGCTAAAGCAGTAAGCTGCTGCTATAAACTTAAGCAGAGAAAATACAGTAAAGATAGTAATAGATATTATGCATGTTTTACCACTGTAAGGGTGAAGTAGCCTTCCAGTTCGTCCAGATTGAAGACCAACTTGAGGCTTTCTCCTTCGCTCATTGTGGCCTGCAAGGCGTTTGCGACAGCTGCGCTTACCATCATCAAATGCAGCGAGCAAATGAAACCTAGGAAAGTCAAAAACTAGTGCACATTATAGTGGGAATAATCGACTAGTATAGAGCCATTGTGAAAATATTTAACAGGAATTAAGAATTTACGTTTTTACTTCAATGATGATATCTGAAACAAAGACCCCTAACAGGCAAAAGCTAAAACATAAATCTGAACTTATTGAGATGTTTGAATTGGGAAAACGCATAGACCTTTATGGAAGAGGAAATGCAAGAATTTAAAGAGAGAAAAAAATGCAGACGAAGAACATTCGAGGAGAGAGGGACACAAGAAAACAAGTACAGCTTCAACCCTTCTACCAGTGAAAAAAAAAGCACAATGTAAGCATGACAAACCTGCTGCATTGCTGACAGAACCTCTGTTCTATTCCATTGACAATGACTTTGGCAGTCCTGGAGTGAGCTTCACATACTTTATGTCTCTTGTGATACTCTTTTGAGGAGCTGAGATCCTTGTTACAGTCATAAACTTGGCAATAGGCAGTATGGGAATTCATCCCTGCTCGATGCCTTCTTGGAGGTGCAGATGACTTGGATGGGGACACGATAGATGTGCTTTTGGGAATTCCTCTGCAATTCTGTGCATCTCTAGGATCACCAAACCTCCCAAGATTCAAATCAATGAATGCAGAAACCCTGCAATTAGAGTCCATCGCAGTGCTTGAAAGCCTGGAAGTGGACTCATCTTCTACGGAGAATGAATTTGGGGTTACCACAAAGGGATTGATGTTTTTTCTACCAGACACCTCACTCATTAAGGCATTCCTGATTGAGGTGTCAGGTACATGTTTCTCTATCAATTGCTGATAACCTAGCTCCCCTCGAGCTCCATTCTCATTAGCTTGTGAACCTGAGGCTAAGAAGTTATATTCAAAATTACATTGATTTTTCAAATCAAAACTCATCAAAACATTTTTGCTTCTTGAAAACGTATCAGAAGATGATGTTGGCTCATTGGATACATGACCCTTCCCTCCAAGAACATAGCTCCCAGACTCCATTACAGATGACAAAACCACAGTTTATTGAAATCCACTTTCAAAATTAAGCAAGAAAATCATCCCCTTAACACTTTATCACTAAAAAAAGGCAAAAACCAAGTTAAATTGTATCTCCTAAACCACAACAAGGGGCTTCAAACAAAAACCAAACCACGTGTGACTGATTGTTCAAGAATCTCGCCGAGCTCTGCGCACTCTAACTAAAAAAAGCCCAACTCTTTCCAGACTCCGATTTATGGAACAAATCAGTTCCCGAGACATCAAATGCATCACATAAGAAAACCCATCAAAGACGCCTCAAATTCCAGAGATTTGAACAGCAGAAAAATGACACTGAACCAAAGACGAGGGGTTTGAAAAAGAAGAATTACTGTGCAGAACTAGACTAAAATTTTAAGACTGGCGAAAATCTTTAACATGGAGGAAATGAAAAGTTGCAGATAGCAGGGCTGCTGAAGAAAGCAATTTTAGTTGAAAACATGTCTGTGCTTTAATAGTTTGGAGTGGAGAAGTGGAATGGCGAAATGAGGTGGTTGGTTACCTTTAGGCAGACCCAATTCACTGAAAATGATTTTTCATAGTTGTGTTCCCCGAGACTCCATGAAACAGAGCCAGTAGTAGTTGCTCATTTTGGAGAGAGAAAACAGACATTGACTCAATTGACAAATGATTCTCAAACTTCTTTTTACTTTGTTTAGTAATTAAGTTAGTTACTATATGGTTACCAAATCAAGAATATAAATTAAATATTATAAAAGTTGGTTACTAGATGCCATTTCTTACACTGTAACGCGATATGTTTGAATTTCTAAAGGAAAAAAATCCCTTCCTTAGTCTAATAAATTTCTAATTTTCTTTTTTCTTTAAGGTAGTTTATTCCATTTACCGACCTTCGCTGCTGCAAGTTATACTATTTTCTTTTGAAATTTTGTTTTTGTAACATCATTAAACTCGAAAACTATTCAATAAATAATAATGTGGTTTGCATTTGAAAAAGATTAGGTTATAAAAAATAAATCAAAACTAATTATTCTTATAGAAACCAAAACAAAAAATAAAAGACTAATTCAAACTAAACCAAATGCTTAAAAAAAACTTAGTATTTTATTTTAAAAAAAAACAATTACATAATAATATATTTCATCGATTCAATCTTTGCAATCTAAAATGTCAAATTCATGATTTGAGCTATGAAATTCAATGAGATTAATTTCCTTTTCTTTTTAATATATGTTTTTCTTAATTATAGGATAAAAAAGTTATTTAAAAAGAACCAAATGATGAAATTCAAAGAAAATAAAATAAAAAAATAAAAAAAATCTACAAAAATAACTCTTTGTTCTAAAAAAATATTAACATTATGACATATTGAAGTGGCTTAGGTCAATTCATGTCAAATTATTACACCTGCAACTTAAATCATTAGACCATAAAAACTATATAAAAATTAGATTTGAATAAATTGATCACACACAAAAAAAAAATACATCACGAGAAAAAATAAAAAAAATACTTAAAAAAATATATCAATCTAAATTTTTTTTATAAAAAAATATTATAACAAAAAAATATTAGATCGAGATGAATTTTGTAAATTAATCTATCAAACCTATGATCGAAATAAGTTTAATGATTTTTTAAATAAATTTAATCTTTATCAAAATATAAAATAATAATAATAATAATAATAATAAATAAAAAAAGAAGCCCCTGTGCCTTTTAAAAAAAGCGCAAAACTGTGTCCCTATTAGCCTAACTTGTGTTTCTAGACCTGGTTTTATATATGCTTTAATTTTTTCAATGGTCAAACAACATATCACTTACTCCTATCTTTTTCTTTTTTTTTAAAAAAAAAAAAAAAGGATAGGACTCGTCATCTTATCTTTGTAGAATCCAACAACTAGAAAGTGGCTGGAAAATAGGTCTTGAATTTTGTTTTACTAAAAAAACCTCATTTTCAATATATTTTTTGAATTAAAACATGAAAAACTCTATAAATATCTTGATAAAATTATTTATAATCTCAATAAACCTAAAAAGACGACTCAAAAGCTGAAATCAAAGGTCATATTATTTTTGTTGAAAAATTCCCTTCCTTAATCTAATGAATTTCTACTCTCTCTTTTTTAGGGTAATTTAGTTCATTTACAAATACTTCGCTGCCGGTTATACTATTTTTCTTTTAAATAATAAAAGAATATAAAGATTGTTTAAATTAAATATTGTTTTTATTTATATTATTAAATTTTAATAACGATAATAACACTTATCCAACATTTTGTGTATGCTAATTTGATTATTTTAAGAAAGATACTGACAACTTATATCGTGCAACTTATAGTTAATGGGGAAGAAGCTACACCTTTTTTACTATAACCAACAACTAAAAATATTTCTTCACCCTATCAAAATGTAAATTTAGGAAGATGAAGGATTAGCTCTAGACCCTTCGACCTTCAGTTGTTAACTAGATCATGTAGGCACTGCGCTATTATTGGGATTAATTTTTTTAATGAAAAAAATAAAATTATCCAAATAATAAGTTTTTTAATAAAATAAATTTTAATCATAAACTTAAAATATGTTACATATTAAATGATATTTTTTAAAAAATATTAATATAGGGACATATTGGATGATATTTAAAAAAAAATATTGAGATTATAATATATTAGATTGATTAAAGTTAATTTTTTGAATCCATAACCCGAGTCATGACATAGTGATAACCCTGTAAAAATCAAATTAAAATAAATTATGAAAGTTAATTTATACTCAATTCAATGTTGAAAGATAAAATTAAAAAATAATAATTAAAAATTGATAAAAAAACTAGTCTAATAAACCAGGTTAACATGTCAAATCCGCAGATCAGGTTATGAGCTCGAAATAATCTTATAAAAACACAAATAAAAAAATTATAAAACTCAATTTTTAACGAACTCAATATTAAAGGATGAAATAAAAAAATAATTAAAAACAACCTAAAAAAACCTGAATCAACTCGGGTTAACATATTAAATCTACAACCTAAATCGAAGATCAAAATAAATTTATAAAAAGCAAATTATATATAAAAAAAAAATTATAAGGCTCCATTTCCAATAGATCTAATATGAAAGTTTGAATTCGATGAAAAAAAAAACATTAAATTCAGGAAATTGTTATATAACAAACAGAAAAAAAATAAAAAAATAAAATTTATAAATATAATCTAATATAAATAATAAAATTAAAAAAAAATTGTTGAAAGGTTAAATTAAAAAAGATATAAAAAAAAAAGTGGGTGTAACTAAAGAAATATAACCGCACTTTTAAATGTTTTTTTTTTCAATAATAATAATAATAATAAAGGTCTAAATTGTACGAACTGCAAACACGTTAAGTAACTTACTTTGGGGAAGCAAGCATTTTCCAAGACATTTTCCAGATACCTTTAAGAAGACCCACTGGGACCAACTATTTCTACATTATTGATACTTCCTGCGATATCGGTAACCTGTCTTGTAGTGCCATTGTTTCTTTCTTTCTTTTTCTTTTTCTTTTTCTTTTTATTTTTTATTGACTCTGCATTTTTCTACTCGTTTAAAGGAGAAGAGACGATGACTAGATAGTTAACATTCTGACTTGAGCCTCAATTTCTGGAAAAGTGTTCTCGCAGGTGATCTACCCAGATGGCAGTGTGGAGCCTAGAGCTTCTCTCATTCTATCAACTAGTTCAACTCCTTTTCTTATAATATAAAAATTCAAGAGGTTGTACCATATTTTTTATTGACTCATAAGTTTATTTTTTTTTTTTGGGTTAAAAAAACTATAGTTTTTGAATTTTTTCATGAAGTAATTCAATTTCTTTTCCACAATTTAAAAGGCATTTGCATATGAAACAAATATTTGTTGGTACTTGATTTCACGATGATTAGAGAAAAGAAAGAATATATTTTGGTGTATTCTTTCTAGAAATGGTTAAACTTGTGAAAATGAATCGCCATTTAATATTATGATCACTAAAATTCCTAATTGATTTTCAGAAATCTATGATAAGAGACATGTTATACTTAAGAAAAGATGATATCAATAGTAGAATGCATACTCTTATTATAAGCAAATTCAAAAGATAATAGATAGTCTTTCTAATTTTTTAAATTCTTTTGGATGATAGTTCTTAATAATATAGTTAAATTTCTATTAACTATTTCAGTTTGACTTTCTATTTGTGGATGATAAATAGTAGAAAATAGCAATTTAATTTTCAATTTTCCTCACAAAACTTTTCAAAAGGAACTAAGAAATTTAATATCATGGTCAGACACAATGTTCCTAGGTACCTCATCGAGCCAAATCATCTCTCTAAAAATAAATTTGCTATGTTAGTTGTATCATCAATATTATGACAATATATGAAATATTATATCTTAGAAAACTTATCCATAACTATAAAAATAGGATTTCTACCTTTCTTTAACCTTGGCAAACCTAACATAAAATCCATAGATATATCAACTAAAGGTTCCCTAAACACTAGCAAAGGAGTATATAAAATATTGAGGTAAAACTTTAGAATTAGCTTATCTACATGTTGTGTAGCTATCACAAATATTTGCACATCTCATTTCATCTTAGGTCAATAAAAGTATTAATGCAAAACATCTAAAGTCTCAGTAACCCTAAAGTGTCTCATTAATCTACCTAAATAAGCTTCACAAACTAGCAATTCATGCATAAAATAATTAGGCACACACAATCTCTTTTCTTTAAATATTTATCCATCAATCCTATAAAACTTATCAAAGGCCAAATGTTCACATAAAACATATACTTGATTGAAATCAAGATCCTCAATAAATAAATCTTTCACAAACTCAAATCCTAATAATTTAGTGTTTAGAGTTGAAAGAAGTACATACCTTCGCAATAGTGCACTAACCACTATGTGTTTCCTTACCTTGCTTGTAGCAAATCACATATAGGAATGTGTGAATGAATTTATCCATTTAAGATGCTGATGGTTCAACTTCCTTTGCCCTTAAAATATTTTAATGATTCATGATTAGTATAAATCATGAACTCTTTAGGCCACAAGTAATATTACCAACTTTCTAAAGTTTTTACCAAAGTGTAAAGCTCTTTATCATAAGTAGGATAATTCAATGTTGAACTATTGTGCTTTTTACTAAAATAAGCTATGTAAGATCCCACATCGGCGGGTGAGGGTTGTGTTGCTGGCCTTATTAGTAGTGCTGGTGCTAACATGTTGAACGCGTTTTGGGGCGTCAGGCTCAGTAGTGGGCTCGCATCACCAAGAACAAAACCGTGAGGGCAGTAAGGCCCAAAGCGGACAATATTCAGCATGTTGGGGCGGGCTGTTACAAGCTATCATAATCTAATTTTGACCACCTGTAACTCTAAATATTTTTAAAATAAAAAAAATAAAAATAAATATATTCTTGATGTATTTGCATTATTTTAAGCATTTTTCAACATCTTTTCAAAATAATTTAAAATTCAAAAATTTGTTTACAACATGTTCAACTATTAATGCACATATTTCAAAATCATTGATTACTTCTTCTCATTGAGTCAATGTTGTTGTTGTCTTTTTCAAAAAAAAAAAACAAAATGAAATACAAAAAAAAAAAAAAAACAAATATGGATAAGGGGACCAAAAGTGCAAGGAAAAAAAATGAAGGATTAAAGTGAGAACACCTCACCATACATAAACCACCACAGTCCCAACTCCTTTTACTGCAGCGCTACCTCCTTCATACAACAACAACATACTTCTTAGTAGTCGTCTCTTTCAAAACCCAATACCAACCATACACAAATTGAAAATAAAAGGCCATCATGAGTAGTTCACATTTAGCTCCTCCCTCACGACTAGCCATTGAAACAACCAAAATATCATTGGAAGCAAAACAATTTAAATTGGCATCAAGGAGTATTTTTGTATTTTTTAAAATAATTTTTTTGTTATTATCAAGTTATCTAAAATGAAACTTGGTGTTTAACTAAATATAAAAATATATAAAAAAAAACTTAGTGAAATGATCAAAATACCCTTACAGGAAAAAAAATTTAAATTGATGTTAAAGGTTTTTTTTTCTTTTTATAATGATTTTTGTTATCATTATCATCTCAACTTATGAGCTATTTGATATTTGACTAAATATAAAAAAATAATAAGAAAATAAAAAGGTATACATATTTTCTATCGGGTTATACCAATTTCAAGACTTGGGACGAAGGTTTGGTGGGAGAACTCGAGTTGCTCGACCCTGATTATCGGCATTATAAGTTTTTCATGCTAATCAGGTTGATTTTTGTTGATTTTTTAAGTCTTTTTTTTTTACCTAAATTTACTTTTATATATATATTTAATGGGTTAAAAATTAAATAATATTATTTTACATCATTTTTCATGAAAATAATAATAACCATGCTCACGGATGAGCACTTGTCCATAACTAGTGATTATCTTAAAATGCAACGTGTGTCACAGCTTTTTTTGTTTGTTTGTTAGATTTTGTTTGTTTGTTAGAAGATGGTCATAACTCATAAGGGTAACATGATAAAAGCATAGTATCATTTTATTTATCATTAAATATTAAAGAAAAAGGTTTTTATTGAATTCAATTACATGAGATTTTTTCAAAAAGAGGTAGTATTTAGTTTTACTTCAAGAAATAAAATTAATTTTATTGTTAACTTGTTTCCAAAGATGTTAGGTCTCTTCTGATATTGTGATGATACATATGCTTTATACAGGTTCATTTTTTTTAAAAAAAACAATCTAATAAATGCTTTTTGATGATTTCTTTATCTTTTTATCATAACCTTCTATAAAATTAAAAAAACAAAACATGAATTTTATATATATTTATTTAAAAGTCACTTCAAAACACAATTTTAAAAACAATATAACCACAGCATCAAAGGGTACTTACAAACATGTTTGATAAAAATTATACTTAAGGTTTATGTACAACAAAAAATATGTATAAAATATTTGGTAGTTGTGGTTATTTTTTAAAATGTTTTTTACTTGGAAATATATTAAAATAATGTATTTTTATTTTTTAAATTATTTTTGATATCAGTGCATTAAAATGATATAAAAATATCAAAAAATATTTAATTTTTTAAAAAAAATTATCAATTTTTTTAAAAGCGTTTTTGAAACATAAAAAAATTAGTATTTTATAAAATTCAGTCATAAAAACTAAGTTTCAAACTTAATTTTTTAGTAATTCTTACCGAATAAAATATAATTTTTACAATGATAAATACCTTTCTATATTTTTTACACCCCAAACAAAATATTAAATGAAAAGCAAACGAACCTAAACTCGAAAAGTTAGAAGCAAAAACATACAGAGCTGGGAAGAAGATCAAATTTACTAGCTTTGCTTGTTGAGTAAGAAAGCCAAAATGTGCGGTTTGATGGGTGAAGAGGGGGCAAGAAACGTGGATGCCACCAATCAGGGAGCTCGGGGACACAGATAAGAAAGCTGCCAATCCCCACTATCTTCCATTGAGTGAAAGCGATGGACTATTCCCCCATTGTTACGTATCTCAATGATAAAAAGGATAAGGTTTTGAGAGCGTGTAATAATATTTTTTAAAGTGTTTTTTTTTAAAAAAAGATATTAAAATAATATATATTTTTTATTTTTAAATTTATTTTTTACATTAACCCATCAAAACAATAAAAAAAACAAATTTAAATTAAAAAAAAACTCTATTATTGAAAAAAGAAAAGGGAAGGATAAGCATTGAGTGGACAGGGAAGAATTCCATTGATTAAAAATGGACCCACGACAGTATTGTCTCATGATGGATGGGTCTATGGAGAAGCCAAATTTGTTTAAGTAATCTCTTTGAATATTACGAGCTTGGGAACAATTATTTTCTGAAGAGACGTGGACAGCTTTGAGTCACATAACAATAACAAAGCGCAATAATTAGGAAACCTCATCTGATAAGAAATATTGGAATTATTTGATCCATTTTGGTTGTACTTTTTGTCCCAAATGTGTGAAAACTATCGAAATTAAAGCATGCAAAAAGGATTGTCCTTTTCTCTTTTAGGTTTGTTTATTTGTTTATTGGGTAAAATATTTTTTTTCTCCATATTTGACTCATCTAAAGAAAACTTGGTCTATTCAATATTTTTTACAATTAAAAGAAAAATAAATTTAAAATAAAAAAGCAACCTATATTCTCAATAAATAAAAATACTTTGCAAAACTGTCATTGAGATAAAATAATCTTTATCCTTGACAATTTGTAGAATATTATATTTTTATATTTATATGAAATTCTATATTTGTAACAAATACAAATAGATCTTTTAAAAGCTTCGAATAATGATCAACCTCACATACACAATTTATTCTTTAATTTGTCCATAAGCTTTTTATTATTTATCACTTTTTTTTATTACAATTTACACATCTTTTTATAATTTTTTAGTATCTTTATTTTACTTTGCGTTTTTTCCTGGTTTATAATCTTGACCGTACCCTTCTTTTCTTTTAAACTTGTTAGGTTCAACTTTATAACTTCACATTATGTTTAATTAGTGAGGTTGTTATTTGCTTTCACTAAAAATTAAGTTTCTAAGTATAGTTTCTTTTCATTAGATTGAAAAATTGAAGAAAAAATAGATATTGTTCGAGAAATCAATAATTGAGTAGGTTGATGATAACCAATTATAAGATTATATGTCAAATAAATAAATAAATAGATTGACATACCTTGTGGTTCAAGTTTGGTAACATCATTAATAAACTTGTAATCATCCCAAAAAGATTAACTAGAAAGAGTGTCGTTATAAAAATAATGATTAGTAAGTACATAAAACTAATAGAGACCATTCAACATACATTCCACATGATAGCTTTTCATTGACTAATTTCCCATAATAATAAAAGACTGTATTTGGGAAAAAAACTAGTGTCTCTATATAGTCATTCATGCTCCCACTTTTTCAAATATCATTACCTTTACTAACTTCTAATTGATATATTAGTGCTTCTGTGTCTCCAATATAACCCTATACTTATCTTTGGACCTGGTACCATGATTAATTGATCATAATTTATTTTCCAATTAACTAGTAGTGGCTCCTTCTACAGGAAAAAAGTCATTTTATGATAATCCAAACCCATCTAATGTGATTTAATAGATATCCTATTGAGAATGAAAAATGCAACCATCATAATTTACCACAATAATAATATGCCAGTAAATAAGATCATGTAAGACAAAACTGATCAATTCAATCAAATCCAGAATGAGTTTTGACAAAGCATATCTAGAACTTTTTTTTATCTAGAAACCTAGGGGAAAATCCCACTAAATTTTGTAAAAAAACCAAACACTCTGATAGGAATGTTTAGAGCTTCTTAACTTTATTTAAAATATTACATATTTATAAAGCAAGCATCATAACATGTTCAATCCAATCTAGGAATGAGCACAAATAAGGTACCACCAATCCTATTTATATGTTACATGACTCAACAACCTTATATATAACTAGGATAACTTATAATTAGGTAGTTCAATAGCCTATAAGTTGACAATCTCAATATTTTATATCTTAAACACCTATATGTTGCATCCAATTTTGAAAGAATAAAACTATTTGACTTTAAACTTCTTTTTTAAAAAATAACCACTCAATAAGGGAATACATGGCCAATTTTACTAATTAATTGTAAATCCTTTCTTGAAACTCATGTTATTTTATTCATCATTGGCCAAAATTATCTCAGGAAAAGATGAAAGTTTACATGAGCTCTTCTATAAAATAAATGTAGAAGTGACATTGGCTGACTTGACCAAGAAAGTCCAAGGCCCAGGAGTTTCCATAAAAATATATGCTCTTAGTTTTAAAACTTTAATAACTATGTGCACTATAATGAGTAAGAATGCATTATGTTAATTCTAGATGGGATATAGTAGAAACTAAAAACAACAGGTTTGTGGGAACAAATATTTTAATATCTATACCTTTATATTTGATGTTGCTCGATATGAAAACAAGTTGTCAAAGCAAGCAAACAGTAAGCTATTTAGGGGAATATACCTTTTTAGCTTTTTGAATGAGATCGTATTGGCCCATTCACGGTAGATTTGGGCTCTGATTAGGAATTTGAAAAATTTATACTATAATTTATATAAGACGATAAACTTAAGGATAAAAAACCATTTGAGGTTACTGCATTAAAAAAAAAAGCTAAAAAAAAGCTAACAAATCTATTGGTAAAGAAGCAACAACGACTGAAATGACTCGTAAAAATAAATAGCACTCATTTGAAATCAAGAGAGTAGAAGATATATTCAATCAATTGGTACAAAAAGATAACTCAAACTCCCAGGAAGTCATACAATTCAATTCATGGTTGATATTATTGCATGAGTTATCAATTAAGAAATCATGCAAAGTTTGGTCTTTAACTATTTTTTTTATGGTATATAAACTAGATTAAATTTAGATTATGTTAACATTTATTTTCCAATATAATCTCTTAAAAAATGTTTTGACATCATATATTTAATTAAGTATGTTTTACTGATTATGTAAACATTAAATGTTAATATATAACAACATAATTTAAAACTAACAAAATACAAGGATATATATATATATATATATTGTAGCCTATGTGAGTACATGACTCAGGTAATACATAGTATGTTCATGCATAATGTCATTTTCTTGTACTAATATCCTACTTATTGATCCTTATATTACTAAAATATACAACTTACAGGCTTCTTAAGTCTTTGTAGGGCCAATACTAGAGGTTTAGCTAGAAAAATCAACATATATTCAAAGGTAACTCGTTGCTTTTTAGTCCATTAAAACTCATCAAAGCTCTTTCCTTCCAATAGCTTGATGAATGGTCTAATCTTCCTCATGATATTTCAAATGAATCTTCTTAGTAAATTAATCTTGCCAATAAGTCTTTGTAATTCCTTTTTATTCTGAGAAGGTTATGCTTTCATGATTGAGTGTGCTTTATTGTTGTCCACCTTTATGCTTCGTTGATAAACTAAGAATCCTAAAAAATTACCTAGTCGCACACCAAATGTATATTTTAGGTTGTGCATCGCCATCCATTCAAAGGCAACACATAGTTTATCTAGATGGATGTATTTTGATTTTGACTTTACCATAATATTATCAATATAAACTTCTATATTGTGATTGATCATATCATTAAAGATCAAGTTCATTACCTTTTGGTATATTTCATAACTATTTCTCAACCCATATAGCATTATTACTCATTCATATATCATATAAGAACCAGGATATTAGAATACAGTCTTGGAAATATCTTTTTCAATACTGAAAATCTAGTTATAACTAGAATGATCATTTATAAAGCTAATTATTTTATTTATAAATATTTTATCGATTAACATATTAACCATTGGCATATGTATTCATCTTTTAGAGTTGCAAGATTTAGATTTTTAAAATACTGACACTAAATTAGATATCCACTATGCAAATCGTATTCACTTTCTAGATTTAACTTATAAAAGTCATTCAATTTCCTCATTTACCTGATCAATCATGGTTAGAGCCATTTTTTATGGAGGTTATTCGTATGACTGAAACCCAAGCTTAATTTGTGAATGATATTTGACCAAACTTCTATCTAATCCAAGCGTTTCATGATAATCATAGGAAAATAATCTTGATATTTAAATTTATAAAGGTCAGTCTAGGCTTATCTTTAGTTTCCAAGCTATCTTCAATTAACATGTGTTGAACTTCAACATATTTCTCATCTATTTTTTGTGGTTGTAAAAGAAGATTTTTTATACATGCAAGATCAATTAATAATCTTGTTCTAATTCTATTGAACAAATTCTATTTTAGAGACCAATATCTCTACGGGCTTCATCAAAAGCATAAAAAATGCTATTAAGTTATAATGATTTATTTAATCTCATGTCTTAATTTTTTAGCCATTTTCCTCTTTGCAAGTTATTTGACCTAGAAAAATATACTATAAATCACTTTATATGTGTTATCTTCTTACTTTTTGAGAAGCCAATGTGCTTGCCCATGTTATTCATAACCATAAATTTGATTGAACTGACTTTATCTTTATATGATCATATGTTGGTATCTCTTAAATTAATTATGAATGATTTATCATCTACTTTAACTAGTTTAGTTGATCCATCTAGTAATTAAAACATTAGAACATGATGTAAGGATGGTGGCAAACACATAGTATGATATTTGCGAATTATCATCATTTTATTTTATTTTAAATCTCTTATATATAGTTTACCGAGTTGTCTCTGCGACACGAATAATAATTGACATAAGTATCTGGTGAACACAAACTTTATAATGAGATTCAATAAACTCATCTTTTCCTTATGTCTCAAATTCTCAACTCCATGCTTGACCCAAAAGGCTTGTAAAGAAATGACACAATGCCATACAACTGTGTTTCCTGTTAACTTGTTTCTTTATGCTGTTTAGTATAGTAAAGGCAATCATATTTATTCTATAGCTTATTTATGCATAAACTCAAGACATTCATTTTAAAACTAAAATTTGCTAAACACTCTCAGTTATTGTTGTAAGCAATAGTTATATATGCCGTAGAGGCCAAGTGATAGCTTGCAGGAACCCGATTTTTTGTTTAATTAATCAATCTTTAATAGTTCCATCTTTGGTTGTGTGCTCAAACAATATCTGCATATGATCTTTGAATTGTTTAACTCTAATGATTAAACCACGACAATCTTCACCCCTACTTGCTTGGTGCACAAATAAAGACGACATCCTACAAATTAAACAAATCTCCAGTGATAAATTAATGTCTAACATTAGTAGGTGATTTGAGGCTTTTACGCAGATGGTGACCATAGACTTCATGAAAAACCACAAAGAAAGAAGAAGAAAAGAACCACAAATAGGCAACCACATGCCTCTCCGCTGTGCTTTTTATCTAGAGAAATTAAAGATCAATATTAGCAGGTGATTTGAGGTCTAAGTTATAAATTTTGCAGTTTTATTAGAATCTTTTGTTTAGATGTTGTGTTAATCTCTTTTATTGCTGTGATATGTGGCTTTTTGTGTGGCTGATTGATGCAAATCTTGATTAGTTTATCAGAGGATGAATACTCAAAGAGAGGAATCTTAGGAAAAATGGTCCCTCGTAGATTTTCAAGTCGAAGGAATGGCCTTCCCTAGTCATCTTGAAGAGACATGAATTTACCAGTATAGTGCCTTTCCTTTGGTTTTTTTAGCTACAGTAATCGACGAGCCCTCATTTTACACACCATCCTTCGCCAGACCAGCCCATACCCATTATGACCATAAGACTTAACGCCAAAACCCTAGAAACAAAACATGTGAAACCCTAATTTCAAAATAAAGAAACAAAAAGGCCCAGTATTAGTTTAGTTTCCTGAGGATTTTGCATAAACTGAAACAAAATCGCGGAATAATAATTTCCAAATTTTATTTGAATTAAATATCATAGAAAAAACTAAAACAAATAAGAAAACCATGAAATTACTTGATAAGTTCTCTGTTGACAGAATCAAAATAACACTTCATCCACTGCATAAACTTCAAGTTATTGATCGGCCTGCCATTCACCAGCTTAGTAACCTCTACATCCTAGCTAAAAATAATCTGTAAATAAATCAAATCAACGAGACATTAAAGAAATTTGTAAAGTCAAATTGCATACACAAACCCTAGAAATTCTAAACTTGTTAAACACAAAATTCATCACTAACATCTAATAAAGACTAAAAAAAAAAAAGCAAAGAAGATGTAGAAAAAGAGAGACTGTGTTGTTCGTGTTGAAAGGGAAGGCAGGCATGAAGGAAAAAAAGAAAAAAATCCCTTCTAATAATTTAAAATCCTTTTAATTTCGTAGTTCTTGAACGTTATTTTATAGAGGTAAATTTATTTTCTAATATTTTCTTTTCTTTTTAATATTTGGCTATTTTCTCTTTAAAACATGAAAATTAGATCAAATTAAGGACAATGAAATTAATATCTGCAAAAATATTTAGAAGCCATTGTTGAAGGCCGAGAAAGGTCCCTGGTCCAAGATGAAAGACCTTTCAGGCTATAACAGCAGAACAGAGCTATCTCCATGTTCCATGTGGCAGGACAGGTGTAAGACTGTAAGTGCTTAGCCTTCAACACCAAAGTAGCTGTCCTTACATACACGACATATTCGCCGCTTTGCATGAACAACGACGTCTCTCATCTCTCCAGCAGGTCCAATACGTGTCAGTCACCTAATAAACCAATTCTCTACTCGTCATCTTCACATAAGATGTTACTGTTATGAGCCACGAATATATATATCGGAGCAACTCTAAGACCTAATCTAAACTAGCGAGCAAGAGTTATAAGAGAAGTTAAAAAGAGAAAAAGTTCACCTAGTTCTGTATAACCTTTTGTTTTCAGTGATTGAGTCATGGCATCCAGGCACGAGAAGGAGGAGAGGGCTGAGGCAGCAGCATGGCAAGCAGCATCTGATCTCAGGGACGTTAATAGAGAAAGAGAATTCTGTGAAGAACGAGAAGCCAAAATGGCCACTGATCAACCACAACAAGAAAGACCAGGGGTTATTGGATCGGTGTTAAGATCAGTTGCTGACACTTTGGGGCATGCTAAAGATGCTGTTGTTGGTAAGAGCTTTGAGGCTGCAGAGCAAACAAGGGAAACTGCTGATGCAGCAGAAGAGAAGGCTAGAGAGAATAAGGATTCTGTTGCAGAGAAGGCAAAGGGGTATAAGAATTATACGACTCAGAAGGCGAAAGAGACTACAGATTCTGCTGCATGTAAGATAGATGAAACTAAGGAATCAGCTAAGCAAAAGATTGGAGAGTGTGAAGATAAGGCGAAAGAGTACAAAGATTATGCCGCTCAGAAAGCCAAGGACACTAAGGATTCGGTGATGGGAAAGGTAGATGAGTACAAAGATTATGCAGCAGCGAAAGCTAAGGAAACAAAGAATTCTGCTTTAGAGAAGACAGGTGAGTACAAGGATTACGCTGCAGAGAAGTCAAAGGAAACAAAGGATTATACAGCAGAGAAAGCAAAAGAAGGAAAGGATGTTACTGTTAATAAGCTCGGCGGGCTCACTGAGTCGGCTAAAGATGCTGCAACAAAAGCAATAGACTTCTTATCTGGTAAAAAAGAGGAAGTGAAAGAGAATGCAGCAGAGAAAGCTAAGGAAACAAAGAATTCTGCTTTAGAGAAGACAGGTGAGTGTAAGGATTACGCTGCAGAGAAAGCTAAGGAAACAAAGAATTCTGCTTTAGAGAAGACAGGTGAGTATAAGGATTACGCTGCAGACAAAGCTAAGGAAACAAAGGATTATACAGCAGAGAAAGCAAAAGAAGGAAAGGATGTTACTGTTAGTAAGCTCGGCGGGCTCACAGAGTCGGCTAAAGATGCTGCAACAAAAGCAATGGACTTCTTATCTGGTAAAAAAGAGGAAGTGAAAGAGAATGCAGCAGAGACTACAGAGGCAACCAAGGTTTGTCAATCATGTGGATAATTTCAACAACGATTCTCGTTTGACGACATATTACTATATTAATCAAATCCTGTTGATTTTTGGTACTTCATCAGGAGAAATTGAGTGAAACCGAGGAGGCGGCAAGGAGGAAAACGGAGGGGATGAAGCTGAGAGGTGAAGAACATAGAGAGGAAGCTGCCCAAAAAGAAGCTAAAGACATTGAAGCTAAAGACATTGAAGCTAAAAGGTACAAGCGATCGAGCTAGCCGAGCTCAAGCATTTTTTTTTCCTTAATGAATCTAATTGCTCTTGCGTTTTTTTGCTAGAGGAACTACAACAAGAGAGACAATCTTTGACAGTCTTGGGTTTGGGTCCATTAAGGACAGCATAAGAGGGAAGTTGACAACGCCAGAGGACATTGTTGAAGAAACAAAGGCTGCTCGTGAGCGCGGAGTTACCGGAAGAAAGTGTTTAAATAAAGATACTGAGAAGGAGATGGTGATCCCCCTTGAAGAGAATGCCACGGGAGCTGTGGCATCCATCCTAAAAGCGTCCGATCAGATGAGTGGTCAAACTTTCAATGATGTTGGACGAATGGATGATGAGGGAGTCATTCGAGTGGAAATGGAATGCACTCCAAAATTGAGCAAAGATCGCTGAGAGTTGAGGCAGATATATATATATATTATGCAGTATAACATCCAATAATGTTGATGATCTTTTTCTGTGTTCTTGGATTTGTGTATTTAGTTTTCAGTTGGCTGCTGGGCAATGGATCAGATGTGGGAACTCGGCTCTCATGTTATCTAATGGAAAAGGCATGTGTTTTTCTCTTTTAATCTCTTCACACCCTATTTGAACCCCTTTTGAATCACTTGTGTTTGGAACAAATTCAAAGTAGAACTGAGTTGAATTAAGACTATATATTTAAATCTTTTAAAAATGAAAGGTTATATATATATATATATATATTTACAAATCAAATTCCTCTTACAATATTTACAATATGAATCCTAAGCTCACATACATTCACACTCTCTTATGTTGCATTAATTATTGAAGAAATATTAAATCCATCACATTACAACCGATTAATCAAGAAAAGAAATACCACCACTACACTCTTCACATTTTAAAAAAAAAATCCCTTATAAGATGACCATGCAAATCTTAATACATGGAATAACCCATTTCCAATCCAGCTAATTAAGCACCTCTCGTGCAGATTACAAGAGATGGGTAGGCAGGGTGCAACAAAGATTTGGTGAACAATGAAAGCATCAAATGATTTATTTTGGGCACTCTTTCTTTATTTTTGGTAAAAATCCAATAATGTGTTCTTTTTTTTAGTTATGGAATGAAAACTATCACTTTGCATGACATGGCCTTAATAAGAGCCTTTAAAGACTTGCTGCTATACATTCTTGAATTTGATGTGTTGATAACAAATAAATTGTATCAATTTGTTGGTGTAATTTATCAAGATAATTTTGGATCAATTATGGTATCTATTCTTTATTTTTTCATTTTAATTGGGAGAAACTATAATTAGAAATTAAATATGTGACAATGTAGATAGTAGCCTTGTAAATTAAACAAAGTGTAAGAATCTCTTCTAGACTTTATCATATTAGAAATAACATGGATAACTTAAAAAGGCAAAAACATTAAAAAAAAATGATAAAAGAAAGAGAGATAAAAGTTATAAATAAAAGAAAAGAAAAGAAAATAATAAATAAAGGGTAAATTACAAATAGAAAGGCAACTTGTAGAAATAAATTATTTATATGGTGCTGATCATCTTTCAATAACTTGATAGCCTTTTTATATTGTTATACATGTTAAATCCTATCTGAATTATAATTCACAACCCTATACAAACTACTTATAATATATAAGAAACTTATAAAATGAATTCTAATACAATTTGAATATCTAATATGAACACTACCAGAAACTCGCTAAATACCAACGGAATCCCCGACATAATATTTATGTCGGTATTTTTCGGTCGAAATTACCGATGGAATATTTCCGTCCGTAATTCGGTCGGTAATTACTGACGGAATCAAACCGTCGCTAATTACCGACCAAATTACGGACGGAAAGTTCAGAATTAATGAAAAAAGGGCGAGTACCTGAGGCGGAGGGTTTGGCGGGTGATTTTTCCGACAGAATCACCGACGGATTCAAAACCTGGGACCCGTACGGGTGACGTGACCAGTTCACCGTCAAAAATACCAACGGAATCACTGACGGATTTGAATGCCAGATCCGTATGGGTGACGTGACCGGTGCACCGTCAAAAAATATCGACAGAATCACCGAGGGATTTGAAAAGTAGGTTCATGCGGTGACGTGTCGATTCCCTGTCACAATTACCGACAGAGTCACCGACGTAGTCACTGACGGTGTTATTCCGTCGGGGAGTCCGTTGGAAAAAGTGAATATATAGCCACCCTGCTGACACTCTCCTCCCCCATTTCTCCTTCTTTTTCCTAATCCTAAGTCTCCCCATCTGCAAATAACCAGCCCCCCCTTACACCCAAACAAAAATCTTTCTCATCTCAGCAGTTGTATTTCTTGAAGTTTTATGGTCACAGCATCCGTATTTTGATTTACCGATGGATTTTATCAATTTTTATAAGTAATTCTATCTTTTAAAATTTTAACATTTAATGTCAATTTTATTGTTTTTTTAGTATATGTATTTTTGTTAGTAGATGTACATGTTTTATTGTTATTTCTCAAACAAACTTGTAGTTTATGAATGTATAATTTTATACCTGTTATGGTTTGTTTTAGATTTTGTAAAATTGTATTTGTTTGTAAATTGTTAAAACTATGTGGAATTACCGAATTAGATGTTATGTTTTGAAATAATTAATAGCTTGCTTAATGGGTCCTTTTTAAGTTTTATCAATGGTATTGCAGAGTGGTAATTTATGTTAATATATATATATATATATATATATATATATATATGATAAATGATAATGAATATTTAATATTTATGAGAAGTTGTGATTGGTTTGTTGGATAATCTCGAGGTAAAGTAATATATTTACAAGTTTATTTACCTAACCTAGTTAATTAATATATACATGATGTCATCATAATTTTATAGAGATTCGATAGAAGTCATGGATGATCGTTCATAGATGTATCTAGATTCACCCCAAGAATTGCGGATGATGGATTATTGTAACGGGGTTTAAGGTTTTATTAATTTCGCAACATCTATTCCAAGAAATCTTACTGGAGGCGGTATTAGGTGTCCATGCAGGAAGTGTCAAAATAAAAAGTATATGCATCCAGATGTTGTAATGATGCATCTTCTACACAAAGGGTTTGTGGAGGAATAGAACAATGTTGTGAGGAGGGTGTGGGAAAATCACGCGGCAACTAGGTAACATTGAAAACAATATAACTTTTTTTTACAAAAAAATTTATATTTCGAAATGTAATTTTTACTTGCGTTAAGTAGGTTGCGTGATTTTTTGTACGAAGCCCAAAAAAAGGCAAAAAAAACTGCGAGGGATAGGGGGTTCCAAGGCTGGAACGATGTTGCGGTTTGGAGAGATTTCAAACCGATATACATCCCGGAGGATATATGGCCGCACTATCTTGAGCACGTGACGTCTGAGCAGTTCACACGACGCTCACAGTCCGGTGCTGGCAACCGAAATCGGCCAATTCATGGCTCGATGACAACGCACACCGGCAGCTCCGTTCTATTTGCTGCACATGCGAAACGGATGGTAAGATTAATTTAAATGAAATATATCGTTCAATTAATTTGTTGTTAATAAAATTTTTTTTATTATAGGCTACGTCTCTTGGAAGTGAGCCGAGCCCTATGGAGCTGTTTGTGGAGACGCACGTGCGGAGTCAAGACCGCTAAAAAGGGGTGCAACAGTTCGTTGACAGCCGCGCTCAACATTTGTGGTATGTTTGTTCAACCATTTTATTTTGTAAGTTATTATTATGTTTATTGAATTGAATATGATGATTACTTTTTTATTTTCAGGAGACCTATAATAATCGGTTGAGGGAGACATACGGGGATAATCCTTCGACGCATCTGGAATTCGATCCGAATTTGTGGATGGAGGCTGGATCGTCAGGTGGACCCGATAAGAATCGGGTTTACGGGCTCTCCAACACTAGGGCTGACAACTTGCGGACGACCCGTACTGCTTCAAACGTCGGGAGCTCCCAATCAGTATCGAGCTCCCAATCTAAGGAGTACGTGACCTTGCAGCAAAGGTGCGACCACCTATCAGAGGCGTACACACAACTCAAAGAACAATACACAACATAATCTACACAACAAAGAGCGGCCTATGAAGAGCTTCGTCAAATGGTCATAAACATGGCACAAAGTGGAACATGTGCACCCAATCCAAGCTGGTCGTATAACAGCCAGCCTCCTCCTCCTCCTTCTCCTCCTCATCCTCCTTTATATTAATTTTTAATAAACATTATTTACATTTAAAATTTCATTTAATGTTTTTTTGAAACATTTCATTTTGTAATGAATATTATTTATCTTTCATTTTTTTGTTTTTGATGCTTAATATAAATTTTATTTGCATAATTGGTTTTTATTACCATTAATTTATATCATTTTATATTATGTATTCTAAATAATTATAAAAAAAAAATCAAAAAAAAATTACAAAGGGATTTACTGACGGAATAAATCCGTCGGCATTAGACAGTAGCCGGGACCATCACCGATAAATTTCCAGACGGATAAATTCGGTCGGTGTTTTCATGACTCACCAACAGATTTACCAACGAAATTACTCCATCGGTATTATAACTTACCCATAAATTTACATATGGTATATTCTATCGGTATTTCAACAATTCACCGACTAAGTTACCGACGGAAAGTAATCGTCGGTGAATTGTGATATCACCGACCAAAGAACAATCCGTCGGTATTTTTGAAGCTGGAAAATTTATTTTTTTTGCACGCAAATTCCGTCTGTAAAACTGTTGGTAAATGATTTTTTTTTTACCAATCGATATAGCGACAGAATGTGGAATCACCGACGAAAGGTAAGTCAACGGACGTATTCTGTCGGTAATTTAGTCGGTAAATAATTTACCGACGTACTATCAATCACAGACCGACAGAATATTTCCATCGGTATAACTGTGAATTCTTGTTGTGGAGTGTCTTGTTCCTAGAAGCAATATGATCCTTAACTAATATATATTATTTGTCAATTTAATATGTTGAAAATTATTTTGAATAAGACTTGATCCTCTATCTAATCATATGAACTCTTATCTCTATAGTCAATTGTTATTTCCTGATCAATCATGCATGTTTTTATTCTCTACTAATCAATCATGACTTTTAACCATTTAGTCGATCACTTTGTAACTTTTGTAATTGATTTGGGCTCTTCCAAGACTACATTAATTCTATTATTAGTTGGTGATAGATTTTAACCTTATTTTCTGTGGTTTTTTACAAATGAACAACTATTGTTCTTATCTATTGAACTTATTTATAAGGTGTTGGCC
The DNA here is from genome assembly GCA_033617975.1 of Populus alba x Populus glandulosa. NCBI lineage: Eukaryota > Viridiplantae > Streptophyta > Magnoliopsida > Malpighiales > Salicaceae > Populus > Populus alba x Populus glandulosa. The sequence continues at coordinate 7,042,200 of CM066157.1, forward strand.
GCTTTCGTATAACTAGATAAATTCTAGATAAATTTTAATTCACAACCCTATACAAATTATTTACAACATATAAAAAGATTACATAATTAATTCGAATATAATTTGAATTTCTTATTATGAATGTTCTTTCTAAAAGCGATATAAACCCGAACTAATTTATAATATTTATCTATTTAATATGTTGACAACAATTATGAATAAGATTTGATTTTCTAGCTAATCATGTGAACTCTTATCTCTATCGTTAGTTGTTATTTCCTGATCAGTCACGTCTTCTAGCTCTCATAATCCAACATGACTTTAACCCTTTAGTCCATCACTACCTAACTTTTCTAATTGATTTGGGCTCTTCCAAAGCAAGGTTGATTTTACTATTGATTGATGGTTGATTTTAACCTTATTTTATTTATTTAGTGGTAAATAACTATTGTTCTTACTTAATATATATATATATATATATATGTGTGTGTGTGTGTGTGTGTGTGTGTGTGTGTGTGTGTGTGTGTGTGTGTGTATTATGTAAATACAAGCTCATCATCGTTAAAAGGTAATCAAACTTTTTAAAAGAAGATTTGGATGATAATTATTAGACTCTTGGTTTAAAAGAAGATTTTTTATGGATACATAGCTTTATTTCTTTATTATCTATATTTATACTTCATCATGTGATTCTTGGCCTTATGATTTATCCTACAAGCTGATGAATTTCAAGCAAGCTATTTATAGGGTTTCTATTTTCTATTTTTTTCCTTAACAAACTTGATTTTGTTCATTAGTTTTTTGGACTACCATGAATAAAACCAAGTAATGATTTCATGTTCCTCTAAACACCTTGTTTTGGTAGTTGGTCTTCAAAATAGTTGTGTTCTTTTTATGTTCATAAGTGGATTTGAATGTCCACTATATAAAATCTAGTTTAAGCATCTAGTGAATTGTTCTTGTGTAATTAGACAAAAAAAAATCATCAATGTGTTAAATTAGGATCTGAAGTATTAGTTTTCTTTATTGCGCTTCTATGTTAGAAAAAAAATAAACTTATTTTTCTTAGATTCATTTTAATTTACCCCTGTTTGAGGTTAAATTAGTTTTTCTCTCTTATGTTTCAATTATATCAATGTTTATTTTGAAGTTTCAATATCGAATCAACTAATAATTTTTTTCAGTCCCTAACTTTTTAAATTTTGATCAAATAGACCATTTTACAAATAACTCATGATATTCTATCTTTGACTTTTAATTCCAAATGATAACTCGTGCATCATCATAGAGAATAGTACAAAATGTATCAAGAATTATATGTAAAGAGAAAGTTTAAACTATCATATGACTTGCTAATAACTCATCAAATAGAAGATAAATTTTAATTTTATATCATATATTTTTAAAAATAAATAATGTACATGGTATCATGTGAATCTTGGAATATAGGATTAATTTGATCTCAACAATTATTTTAAGAGTTTTATTTGATTAAATTTTAAAAGTTTAGGGACTTAAAAAGACTTTTTTTTTAATTAATTTGAACAACGTGAAAATGAATATTAATATATGTTTGAAACTTGAAGAAAAAACATTGATACAGTGGAATAACTCAATTCCAATCCATGCTGATTACAAGAGATGGTTAGGCAGGGTTTGGTGTACGATGAAAGCATCAAAAGATTTATAGCGTTGATTTGGTCAAAATTACGACAAAACCTAATAGGATGTCAAAGAACCAATTCAATCCAATAGTTTAAGTTGTTAGGTGAGGTCCCAAGATATAATTTATGTTATTTTCTAACACATCCCCTCAGGTGAAAACCTAAATATCTATTATAAAAATAGTCATATTCATGAGAGAGAGAGAGAGAGAGAAGCATAAAAAAAATTATTAGTTGGTATCCTTCATTATATACATATTCCTTCATTAAAAAATTATATAATAGAGATTTTTGGTAACACATGCCTAGAGGCTACTTAGATCACGATGTTATGATTGTTCAATTCGATATATAATAGAGATCTTTATTGTATAGATCTTTATATAGTAGATATCTATGAAAGAATTTGGTGTTCTTGGGTTTAGTTGCAGATACATGGTAGTTTTTTTTATGGATGGTAACCCTATGTATAGGTTTACCAATAGACTTGGACTGCTAAAGCCTAAGTTAAAATCTTTGTACCACCAACACATTAGCCACATAACTAGTCATGTAATTGAGGCAAATACTAGATGGACTGTAGCATAGATTGTACTTGATAGTTCTTTTTAGATTGATGATTATTAATGGGTAAAGAGAGAGCTTACAAAAGAGATTTTTTAATTAAGTAAGGATGAGGAAGCATTTTACAAACAGAGGTCTCAGATTTAGTTGTTAAATTTAAGAGTCAAGAACACCAAAATTTTTCATAGATCTCTATTATATAGACAAGTGAGGAACGAGATCTATTTGTTGACTGATGCGATAGGATCTCAGGTTCAAGATTAGCAAGGTTTGGGTCAGTTAGCAATCCAATATTTCTAGGGGCTACTTTTTTAACGCTCGATAATCATTGTAGATGATGCCTTCCTAAGTATACTACCACTTAGCTAGTTTTTATGTCTAGATGTGCTTTGAAAATTGACATCAAGAAAGCTTTTGATATGGTTTGTTAGGGTTTTATCCTTACGGGGTTAAGAGCTATTGGAGTACCTGGTGCCATGGTTAGATGGATTGAGGTTTGCATGTTTATGGTTTATTTATTTGTGGCTATGAATGGAGAGAGTCATGGTTTCTTCCCATGTTGGTGTTCCCAGTTTTTTGTGCTTTTAGTTTCTCCTATAATATAAATTATATCATTATATTTTTTATGTTTTATCATGGTAGCGAGGCCACCTCCTATAGCCTAATATATATATAATTTAGCAACCTTTTGTGTTTTCATTTGAAATATTTTATCTAGCTATCTACACCGGCTAAGTTGGTGTCGTTTTTTTAATCCTAAAGTTGTATCTTTATTTTTTCACACTTCCCAAACCAATGGATTTCTCAATGTCCATGTTTCATTTTTGTAGAAGTTCCACGTGTCCTCACTCTCCACTGGAATCTTTTGCAGTACCGCCCACTATCAGGAGAGAGTTATCCACGTTGTTCTATCAAACTAGTTTCTAGAGTTTCTTCGGTGTTTTATTTTCATTGTTTGCCTTAGTTTTTGTAGATTCCACCTCTATAGTGCTAGCAGTGGGTTTCTTTTGGGTCTTCCCATTATTTATGCCGTAATTTCTTGTCCATTCTATACTTCAACAATACTCTTTCGGCTTTGAATTATTTTTTTGTCATAAATTGGTCATAATTATGTGATTGGCTTGAGGCTCAATTTAAGATATTGTTATTATCCTTTTTTATTTAGGAATTATGATTTTATTTGATACATAGCTTTTGTTTAAATAAACAAGTTATTCAAGATGCAATCTCTTAGGTTAATTTCATGTTCTCGTACTGTCTCTCTCAGACAATAACCCTTTTTTTGTTGCAAAGTGGAATGCCATTTGTAGTTCAGTCGAGGAGAGGTCTGTGTCGACAGAGATATTTCGGTATGATGATAGTGGGGGCCGGCTGGCGATGAGTCCATTAATTCTTCCCGAACAATAAAGACAATTTGGCATTCAGTGATCATAAAGCTAAGAAACTTGAATGCGAATCTGTAAAATAACAACGGTCCCGAAATGTATATCACTTTTGTTATGTTCATATTCCACTTTGACTTGTGTGAATTTCTCTGTTCCCCTGATGGAACATCCTATGCCTTGAACTTTTTGTATTTTTTTCCTGTTGTTGAAGATTTTTGTTTTGATACAAGAGATATTTTATTAGTCTTAAATACATTTTAAGACTTGGAATTTTAAGAAAAAGGAAATAGTCCATGATGTCGATCATGACACACGTAGTTATCATCATATTCTAACAATTTCTTCGATTGTTATAATAATAATAATAATAATAATACGTGTCCTGCATAACAGGCATACTTTGGATACCAATAACTATAGAATTCTTGCATCGTGATCGATCCGCTATCTTTCCATGGCCGTATAATTGTTGTCGGAAGTATAATGAAATTTTGTGCTGACCTTCACACGTTTTTTATTATGTACCGAAGACCGTGAGCTTTGAGAGGAGAAGAGAAAGAAACTGGTTCGAGAGAGAAAGGAGAAGATTTGATGTATTTTTCTCTATTAAATTTTCTGTACACGTGTGTTTGATAAACTAATTTGTACATTAAATTCTAACTATGTTGGATCAAATTGCTTCATGGGAGATACATTTATATTAAGTTCATGTTATGCTAAAAAAACTCAATCTCAACGACGGGGGGGAATTCGATATGATTAATGAAACAAAACATGTTTTAATAGATATATTTATACGTTTTGTTACTTGAACCGCTTAGTGATTGCAAGAGGGAAGTACTAGATATCTCCTGGTGCATCTCCACCCAACTTTTATTTAATTTTTTCTCCTGGTGCATCTCCACCAATCCCGCTTAGTGATTGCAAGAGGGAAGTACTGCATAGAATATGCATCTCTTCCTAACCTCAATGATTGGATTAATTGTGTTACAAAGTGTGGAACCGCTTAAGATGTCATCCTATAATTCAACAAGTAACTTATGGTGATGGAGCCCATGTCCATGTGCTAGCCTGGTAATGGTTAGCACGTAGAAGACGAGGCCACCTCACTTGGAAAAGAAAAGAAACAGACAAGAAATTTGATTAATGAAGAAGAAGTTGTATGTCAAAACTATCGACGCCCCGAGGAAAAAGACATGCTTGCAAGTAGGTAGGCTAGCTAGCACTGCTCCTCTCAATATATATTGCTCAGTTTCCCACCCAAAATTCTGCTCAGCGCAACATGGCTCCGTCACGTCGGAGACTAACAAAGTTTAGTGTTGGTCGATCCATAGCTCGTGTTGGGAACCGTTCTCCCTCCCTTGGGTCCAAACCCACCTCTAGTTCCAGTGAAGGTGATTCAAAAATGGAGTTTTTGAGCAGTGGCAAGGAGAGTTTGTGTGGTGATGGTTTCGGAAATGGCAACAAGGTTATGGTGGTAGTCGATACAAGCCGTGAAGCCATGGGTGCTCTTGAATGGGCGCTGTCTCACACGGTTCAGAACCAAGATACCATTGTTCTTCTCTATGTTTCTAAGTCATCCAAACAAGGTCAGATTACTCTAGTAATTAATTATAGCTACGTACTGAATTGATGAGACTAATCAAACGGACTACCGTAGCAATCATACTGATGATTAGGTAATTTATGAGTTAATTCAGGCCCTGAATCTAGCTTGAAGCTTAATCTGAGGGCTCAAGAGACGCTTCACTCCATGAAAAATATGTGTCAAAGGAGAAGGCCAGGGGTAAGTGACAATGACATTCAATTAATTTTAAGCTTAAGTTCTTAAGTCCACAAAAGACAGCATGTCTTTAAAGTCAATGAAGCCCTTCCAAGGGGCACCATCGTTAGTGCCAACTGCCAACCATAATAACTTTTTTATACCAAATATTAGAATATATATTTAGTTTGTGCTAATATGGGAAAAGTGATTAAAATTATTGAAAAATATATAAAAAAAGAGTGTCTTGCTGCCTTAACAACATTAAATAGAAATTCATAAAGTTTGCTGATTTCAATTATTTTGTATGAATGCAGGTGCAGGTGGAGGTGGCTATGCATGAGGGTAAAGAAAGGGGTCCGATAATAGTGGAAGAAGCAAAACAACGAAGCGTATCACTGCTTGTGATGGGGCAAAGAAAACGATCGATATTGTGGCGCCTTATTAAGAGATGGGCAGGGAAGGGGAACCGCGGCGGCGGCGGCGGCTCTGGGGCGGTGGGGTATTGCATCCAAAATGCTTCCTGCATGACAATTGCAGTGAGGAGGAAGGGCAAAAAACTTGGAGGTTATTTGATCACCACCAAGCGTCATAAAAACTTTTGGCTTTTGGCTTAGATTTCTTTCACTTCCTTTCCTACTTTTGTATGATTCTGGGTAGCCGGTTCGATGAATTCAGGGGGCATTTATATAGGTTGTGTTGTTTGCGACTGCACAGTCTAAAAGTTAAAAAAAAAAAAAAAATTTGGTTGAATTGTTGAGAACATCACAATCTTCTTCTTAAATGTTCAAATAGTAGACATTCTTTTAAACAGTTGAATATACAATTTACATTGTTATCAGCACTTAAAAAAAAAAATTGAAGTTGTAATACAATATATAGAATACGTCGTTTCCAATAACGCAACACATGAACATATGTTATTTTTCTTCTTCTTTTTTAACTCGTGCTAGTTACCAAAATAATAAAGCATGCCATAACAATAATAAAGCATAGTATTACACTAGATCCTTTGCTTTGGGTCGGGTTAAATTTTTCTTAGCATAAAAAAAATGTTAAACATTCTTAAAGAGTATTTGAAAGCGTGGTTGTTGTTGCTTTTCAAATAATTTTTTGTGCTAAAATGTATCAACATGATGTTTTTTTTTATTTTTTAAAAAATTATTTTTGAGATAATCACGTCAAAACGATCCAAAACATGTATAAAATTAATTTCTTGCAAAAAAAATTACATTTTTTAGGAGCGCGGTTTCCACCACGTTCCCAAACGAACACTAAAAGGAGTAAGAAAAAATTGAGATTTGAGTCATCGATTCAAATAAGTTCAATTTGATTAATTTAACAATATAGTTGTAAAATAAAAAGTCAACAACAATGATCAATAAAAAAAAAAGTGTTTTTCAATGTAATGAAAAGACACTTATAAATATTTTAAAAAAATCTCAATGATCTTATTTGATAACAACATAAAAATTAAATGAGAACGAAGCAACATTATAAAGAGAAAATAAAAAATAAAACTTAAAACTCAATCACCAACAAAGCAAGCAGTTAAGGATGAACGGAAAGAAAAATTAAAAGGATAAAAAAAATAACTCAAGTCAGCATGTCAAACATGCTGCCAATTTATAAGGGTAAGATAACTCCATACAAAAAAATTAAATAAAAAAATGGAGGTCAACTCCTAGGGAAAAAAATAATTAAAAAAAAACTCTAACTTAACTCGGGTTAACTCAATCAACCTATGATTGGGGATATGAGATTGGAATAACATCATAGACAGGAAAGTGAAAAAAATTATGAAGTTGAAGGCCTAACTAATTAGTACTTAAAAGTATATTTGTATCAAGGTTTTATATCATCATTTTGCACTTGAAGTATTAATAACTCCTTAACTAAAACATGTTTTATAATAACAAGTCTGATAATACAAAATAGCTTTAATTTATGGTAAATGTTCATTTTAAATGCATGTATATCTCACAATTCAAAGAATTAATTAATGTGATTAACTATCGAAAGTGAAAAGACAAAGAAAAGGCAAAGTTTAAAAAAGAGATGTTGACTCAATTCAAATTGGAATATTATTCAGTCATTAGGTCATATCTAGAGCTGAAGATCTTGGATTTCAATTTGGTTTATATGGCTAGAAAGCTAAGATATAATTCTAAAACATTCATGAAGAGTCCAAGACTCAATTCTTCCGTTTAGAAGTCCAAATATTAGCATCAAAAGAGAAGTCTGAATTTGTCCTCCAACCCAGACACTGTTAAGTGTTCAGCCTATATCTTGAGTTCTAGAATTTCAAATGACCTTATTCTTGTTTTGTTGGAAAGATGAGACAATTTCCTAGAACTTTCATGAAGACTATTTGTTCCAATTCTGATGTTAGAAATGATGTTTTTTGCAGACAAAAGATAAGGATTGTTACCGAGTTAAAAGGTGACTACCCACTCAACAATTAGTCATCAAATCAATAATTCTGAATTTCGGCCTATAAAAGAAGGCATTTGGCATGCATTTAGACATCGTGATTTTCATATCAAGATCATGTTCTTGCTCTCTTTCTTTGTATTTTTGTAATGTTTAAGTTTTGCTTTATTTAATCTCTTATGTGTGCTTTTTATCATAAATGTGTTCTTATCTAGTTGATTTATGTTTTTCTTCTTCATAATGTTTAACTAAATTTATTATGTCAATGTGAAAATGGTACATTAATGGTGTTAGAATAGGTATAATATAAACTCAACATGGACTTCAATGTTTATATCCAAGAAAGTTTGTTATTAACATGTTTTATCTTTTTATTTTATTAATTCTTAATACCTTATTTATTAAATGGTTAATCTAGATTTGTGTTGTATAACACTTGGTACAACAAATGCTTGGAAGTTCATAGCCAACTGTATGGTTTAATCTACATATGTGCTATAAAAAGAACTTGATTTGTTGTTAACATAAGTTAGCATCATGAATTCTTAACAATATTTAAAAGTATGGTGTTACTAAAATAAGATAATTAATATGATCATGTTAAAATTTTATAATGAACTGTTAAAGATAAATCATTTGATTGGAACCTTCTTTGTGTGTGGTTTTCAGTTGATTAATAAAAATAGTTTATATTATACTTATTTCTAATACTTTTAGTGGATCCTCTAAACTTGACAATTGTTTTTATATTTGATTAATACTCACATCAATATCACATCTCAAAAGTTCTCTTCAACTCCTTTTCATTTGTTGTTTATAATTTTATATAGTTCACCTCCATATGGTTCGACCCTAGTCTTGTCGGGTTATTTATTACTTCGACACTCTTGCACTTGAGATAAGACATCAATCTTTTGATCGTGTCACCAGCAATAAGATATCGAATGATAAAATTGAAAAAAAATGTAAATAAACATAATAAAAAAATGTAAATAAACATAATAAAAAACCCATGTCCCGGCTCAATAGGAATAACTTTATAGAAAAGAAAGAAAAAAAAAACTTCATGAAGTTGAAGGCCTAACAATATGATATTGAATGATGAAAAAAAAAGAACCAAATAAAAAATCAAAGTTAAATTAGGTTAATCTTCGAAACTCGTCTCTCAACTCATGAGACTAGATTACTCCATTAAAGGCAAGCCTAAAAATTCATGATACAAAATTCCCAACCATCCATAATTAAAAAAAAAAAAATAATAAATAGCAATAAAAAAACATAAGGATCAAATCTGATACAGAAATTAAATAAAATAAAACAATAAGGGATTAAATAAAATAAAATAAAAAACTAAAAAATAGTAATTAAAAGAATAGGGACCAAGTTTGATAGATGAAAAATTTTAAATAAGGATGAAATTAAAAAAGTATTTTAATTCTCAAAATTAATTAAAAAAAACAAACATTAATAATTAAAAAAAAACATAGACTAAATTCGAAGAAAAACTAAGTTGAAAGGCATGGGAATCAAGGGATAGAGAGAGGAAAAGAAAAATAAAAGAAGAAAAGGTCATTGGTGACAAACTAATGTTATGTTGTTCACACATGTCACTCAAGCATGGAGGTGAAGCCGGGCACTTTCTAATGCTGCCTTTAAATCTGGTGTTTGGCCAATCAACAAAGCTATACACGCCACTCGGAAAACCATGAACACACCCACATGCTAATGTGTATAATGCATGCGACAACCATTTTTTTTTAATAATATTTAAATTTTCTAAATTACCAAATCACCGCTTAGCCTACGTAATAATTACAAAAAAAAAAACCATAATGAAAATATAGAGAAGATCATAACAATAACTTTAGGATTTTTTTTTTCTATTAGAGGTGATTTAGTCATTTTACTATTAAAAACTGAAAGACAAAGAAGCCCCTCGATGTCAGGCAATTTTTTCTTTTTAATGATAATTTATTCTTTTTATTGTGCTAGAAAAAGTAAGATGATTGATTTAATCCTGATCAATTTGACAAAACCAAATAAATCTCATGAAAAGAACATTTCTCTCTCTATTTCATGCATCATTGGCTTATACTATGGAGGGAAAAAACATCATTACATTATAAAAAATCATAGTGCAATGAATCTTGCTCCACGATAAATCATTTATGCCTCCTAGTTTTTTTCATAATTTAAAGGTTTAGAAGTAGTCCACACTCAATATCTTAATTGTGTGCTAATTTGGAAGGTAGCAATCATGAAGAATATTAGATAAACTTGTTAGAGCATTCACACCCTTGCTAGTTAAACCAAATCGTTAGCTATATTAGCTAGTAAGCATGGTTTTTCCATAGCTTTCATGTGCTCTAAAAGGATTCCCACTCTAGCTTTGTGAATAGTGTTCATTACATATAGCAAGCACTATTAAAGTTATCAAATTGTTAATCTTGGTAGCAGAAAAAAAGAAAAAAAAAAAAAAAAAGAAGTTGCGTGCGAGGAAAGGCTATTCTTCATCTTTGACACTAAAATTCAAGTAGGCACACACTTTTATCTTCTGTCCAATCAAAAGCATCAAATTTAATGGTAAGCATAAGGCCTGAATATAAGCATAAAGAAGCTAATTGAGCCTTTGTTTTTTTGGGTTTTGTTAAATTTGAAGTGAAGAAGATGGTAACAAATAATTTTGATCTATAATAGGAATGCAACAAAGCACATAAATGAACACAACACCCTAGTCAATTATTTAGAACAACATAAACAATACAAATCATACAAACAATCATATAAACATAAAAGCATAAACTAGAAATGATGTTGATGACATGCATGCATGACTTAACTTAAAAATTATCCTTCTTAGTGGAGTAGGTATCTTGTCATTGAAGCAACTTAACTTCATTTCACATTGCGATGTGGGATAGGGGTCTCTCTATAAAACAAGTTGAGAAAAATGATCAAATATCATCTATAAAGTTAAGGTGTCTCCACCTAAAGCTAATGATCTTAAGAACCTGGTAATTGATCTATCAAAGTTTGGGTAAAAAGTTGGTTACATAGAAGGAAGATTAACTCAATTAACAATACCTCTCCAGCATTTAGCCTAGGGCCGATTGCATTATACATATTAATAATAGAAAAAAATCTCTAGAAATAATGCATATAAAGAAAAAAAAGAAAAGGTAAAATAAAAAGAAATGAATACATAGGAATCCTTTCCTTGGAAAAAGGTGTAATCATGACTTGACAACAAATATAAAAAAATAAACACATGAGCATATAAAATTCTAATTATCAGATGCTCTTGACTTTTACCACCTTTTTAATGCAAGGTAAAAAAAATAAAACATAATGGAATCTATCACAGACTACAAATAAAATATCATTATAATCAGCCAACCATCACTCCAAGTTATATATATATATATATATATATATATATATATATATATAGCATGCCATGTGTCATCGCACGTTATTGCATAAAAAAAAAGATATATTTATGAAAATACAATTAAAAAAAAGTGTTTTCAAGTGGTCATTAAGGATGAATCAACACAAGATTTAAAAAAAAATAGTTAAACAAACTACTTATAAGTGAGCCAATTAGAAAACAAAAGTTTTGAAAGGATCGATTAAAAACAAACTACTCATGGGTGAGTCAATCAGAAAATGAGGTTTGGAAATCAATTGGTTAAAATAAACTACTAAAAAACAAATCAATTTGAAATTAAGATTTTGAAAATAATCGGCTAAAATGAATTATTTATAGGTAAACCAATAAAAAACACTTGGGTTTTGAAATTATCTTGTCAGGACAAGCTGCTTATAGGCGGACTGATTGAACAAAAGATTTTTAAAAAGAATCAATTAAAAACAAACCCCTCATGGGTGAGTCAATAAAAAAAAAATGTAAGTTTCGAAATCAATTGGTCAAAATAAACCACTCGTGATTGAACTAATTAAAATTAGATTTTGAAAAAAAAAATCAGTTGAAAATAAACTGCTTCTAGGTGAATTAATAAGAAAACACAAGATTTTGAAATCAATTCAATAATCCTCAAAATTCATCTCATATTTATGGTTAGGACGCCATAATAATCAAGCAATCCATTTTTATTGAGTCATCTCATCTTTGAAAATTAAGCCACATAATCAAAATTAGAATACAGAGTTTGAGATTTCATTTGACAAAGCACTTCATGAAAATGTATGGAGTGCAATCAATTAAGAAATCAACATGTAATCATGCATGACAATAATTAATCAAATAATTAGTCATACAAATCAATGGTCGCTCAATCTTTCATGCATCGATTCAATAAATACCAGGATCTGCACTAATCTTAGATAGTCCTCAAAAATCAAATTATAATCCCATAATCTTAGTTACATCACAGAACATTGATGACATCCAAACCAACCTCAAAATTACTCGAGGGTCTTAGATCTCTCATGTTTGGCGCACTACAGTGTACCGTATAAGACTCATTCATTCAAGATTTCGATGAGATTTTAGCGTTCTAATAGCTTAACAACAAGCTCTCATATGTCTACTAATATTAACCGTGTATCTCATAGTCAACTAGGGAGGGATGTTAACCATAACAAAGTTTGATTTTCTATTTAGTTTTTTTTTGTTTTGTTTTTTCCACTATTAATAACAACATTATCGTCGAGGACTCCTCGAGGGCTGGTCAAGGAGAGAAGACACATCTTTTTATGGTAGTCTTGAGGTGTATGGTGGTTGGACAAAGGAAAAATGACGACTAGTTTCACCATCGACAGGGAGAGAGAATGCAGGTTGGGCTGAGGTATGACCTGATTTATGATGAATCTATAAGCTAGCTTGGCTGGATGGTTCAAGTTGCATCTGATTTGATCCAACAATTTGGATCTAAATAATTTTAGATTAAATTTATGATTGTGATTTATTTGGGGTTTAATTAGGTGTGGGGGAGGTTAGATTAGATTCTTAATCACAACTCACATTCATTTGGGTGATTGAATTTGACATTCAAATTTCCTCTTTTAGTTTTTGATTAGTACTTAAAAGTGCATGTTTATCAAGGTTTTATATCATCATTTTGCACTTGAAGTATCAATAACTCCTTAACTAAAGCATGTTTTATAATAACAAGTTTGATACTATAAGATACCTTAATTTATGGTAAATGCTCATCTTATATGCAGGTCTATCACATAAATAAAAGAATTGATTGATGAGTTTAAGTATTAAAAGTGAAAGGACAAAGAGATGGCCAAACTTAGAAAAGAGATGTCGGTGTAATCCAAACCGGAACATTGCTCAGTAATTGGATCATATCTGGAGCTCTAGATTTCGGATTTAGGTCCACTTTATATGAATGGAAAGGTAAGACAAAGGCCTACAACTTTCATGAGGAGCCCAAGATTTGAAAAGGTCGTTTTGAAGTCCAAATTGAAGGAACAACGAAGAAGTCCGAAGCTGTCCTGCAGCCCAAACACTATTTAGTGTTCAGCCCATATCTTGAGTTCTAGAAGTCCAAATGACCTCATCTTTTTTTTGTTGGAAAGCTGAGACAATTTCCTAGAACATTCCTGAGGATTCTGGGCAAATTATGATGTTAGCAATGACGTCTTGACCAGACAAGAAGATAAGGATTGTTATCAAGTCAAGATGTGGCCACCCACTCATCAATTAGTCAACAAATCAATAGTTCCAAATTTTGGCCTATAAAAGGAGGCACTTACCATGTATTGAGGCATCTTGGTGTTCAGATCAAGATCATGCTCTTGCTTTCTCTCTTTGTATTGCTTATGTCTTGCTTTCATTAATATCAAGTTTATGCACTTCATTTCCTTTCCTTTGTCTAGTTAACTTCTTTCTCATTTATGTTCTTGTCTTGCTCATTTATGTTTCTTTCTTTTATTATGTCCAGCTAAGTTAATTATGTCAAGGTGAAAAGGGTACACTAATGGTGTAAGAACAAGTATAATATAAACTTAACATGGACCTTAACGTTGGATACTAACATGTTTTATATTTGTTATCTTGTTCACTTTAATACTTTGCTTGTTAAATGGTTAATCTAGATTTATGTTGTATAACACTTGGTACAACAAATACTTGGCACTTTCATAGCCCATACTGTATGGTTTAACCGACACCTGAGCTATGAAAGGAACTTGATTTGTTGTTAACATAAGTTATAATCATGAATGCCTGCCAACATTTACAAGTATTAGCTTTATTCGAATAAGATAATTAATGTAATCATGTTAACAATTTATAATCTGATTGGAACCTCCTTTATGTGTGGTTTCCAATTGAGTAATAAGAGTTTATATTATACTTGTTTGAAGTACCATTAGTGGATCCTCTAACCTTGACATTTGTTTTTATCATTGTTTAATCCTTACGTTATCTTTCATCTCAAAGTTCTCATTAATTTCTTCATCTTCTGCTTTTATTATTATTATTATTGTTATTATTATTATTATTTACATTCTGTTTATATTATATAATATATATCTTTGATCTTTTTATAAACTCAGTATATAGGCTGGAAACCTGTGACCCGATCTTTTAGATCATTCTCAGGTATAACAACGCCACGTACTGAGTATTATTATTGTTGTTATTATTGTTATTATTGTTGTTATTGTTGTGTTGTTATTTATAATTTATACAATTAACCTCTCTGTGGTTCGACCCCGGTCTTGCCGGGTTATTTATTACTTCGACACTCCTGCACTTGGGAAAAGACATCAAGCTTTTGGTCGTGTCAAGTTTTTGGCGCCGTTGCCGGGGAGGTAAATTCTTGTATAAATTATAATATTTATTTTATCTTCTCTTTTCATTTTTCATTTTATTTAACTTTTGTTTCTTTTTCTTCTCTTTTATTTTCTTCCTTTTAATTCTCTTCTTACACGTGCATGAGAGTTTGGTCACGTACATTAAGTGGTAGACTTTGTAGGGTATCCTCATCATTTTCAGAAAATATGGCCGAAGAAGATAATCAATCACTTCATAATGAGAATAATGAGAATAACCGTATGAGAACACTTAGAGACCACATGAATCCCACAAGAACAAGTGCACCCTCATGCATAGTTTTCCCTCCTGATGCATTTCATTTTAATTTTAAGCCAGGCATTATTCAACTTTTACCATCTTTTCATGGCTTAGACTTAGAAAATCCATACTTGCATTTAAGGGAATTTGAGGAGGTCTGTAATACCTATAATGACTCAAATTGTAGCATGAACACCATTCGATTAAAGCTTTTTCCTTTTTCATTAAAAGATAAAGCTAAAACATGGCTACAAAATTTGAGACCAGGATCCATTCGTGCTTGGGATGATATGCAACAACAATTTTTAAAGAAGTTTTTTCCATCTCACAGAACAAACTCTTTCAAAAGACAAATCATCACTTTCACTCAAAAACCAAGAGAAACATTTTACCAATGTTGGGATAGGTATCGAGATTTGCTTAATACTTGCCCACATCATGGTTTTGAAACATGGAGATTGGTTTCACATTTTTATGAAGGTTTAACACCTAGAGATAGGCAAATGGTTGAATTGATGTGCAATGGAACCTTTGAAGATAAAGACCCTAATGAAGCAATGGAGTACCTAGACTTGCTAGCCGAAAATGCTCAAAATTGGGACACCACAGGTACTTATGAGGCACCATGTAAAACTCAACCTCATACATCCAGTGGAGGTATGCACAACCTTAGGGAAGATCATGATCTCCAAGCCAAGTTTGCATCTTTAGCTAGGAAAGTCGAGGCACTAGAATTAAAAAAGAGTGGTCAATTAAAATCTGTTCAAGACATTGTGTGTCAAATCTGTGAAACAAATGAGCATGCAACCAATGATTGTCCAACTTTGCCTTCTTTTAAGGAATGCCTCCATGAACAAGCCCATGCTTTAAACAGTTTCCAAAGACCCAACCATAACCCATACTCACAAACGTATAACCCTGGTTGGAGAAATCACCCAAATTTCAGTTGGAAGAGTGATAGCAACAATGCACAAACTTCACATCCACCGTTTCAAGCACACCATAATTCTCATGGATATGCACCTCCTTATGCTCCACCTCCTAGAAGAAATTTTGAGGAAACATTGCATGCATTCATTGAAAAGCAGGAGACAATCAACACTCAACTTGCTCAAAGCATGACCGATTTTAAAGATGCTCTTGCAAAATTAACATCTGCTCTCAGTTTTCAAGAGAAAGGTAAGTTTCCTTCTCAACCACAGCAAAATCCAAAGGGGCAATACAATGCAAATGCAAGTAGTTCTGGAAGCCAACACATGGATCAAGTCAAATCAGTCATCACTCTTCGTAGTGGTAAGGTTATTGAAAAACCTATTCTTGAACCTTGTGAGAAAGATGATGAGTCTATCTCTGAGGGTAAGGAAGGGGTTGAACCTGAACATTGCAAAGAAAAGACTGATTCCCCGCCACCACTTCCATTTCCTCATGCCATGACCAAACAAAGGAAAGTCAATCACAACTCTGAAATCTTTGAAATTTTCAAACAGGTAAGGATCAATATACCTTTGTTGGATGCTATTAAACAGGTTCCTTCCTATGCTAAATTTTTGAAAGATCTATGCACTGTGAAGAGAAAACTGAATGTGAAAAAGAAAGCCTTTTTAGCCGAACAAGTAAGTGCCATTCTTCAGAACAATAATGCTTTGAAATATAAAGACCCTGGTTGTCCTACAATTTCTTGCTTTATTGGAGAACATAAAATTGAAAGAGCCTTACTTGATCTTGGAGCTAGTGTGAATTTACTTCCATATTCAGTTTTTCAAAGTCTCAATCTAGGTGAGTTAAAACCAACTTCTGTAACTCTTTTACTCGCCGATAGATCTGTAAAAGTGCCTAGAGGAATAATTGAGGATGTGTTAGTACAAGTTGATAAATTCATTTATCCTGTGGATTTTATTGTCTTGGACACGCAACCTGTTGAAGCATGTAATTCATTTCCTGTTATTTTAGGACGTCCATTTCTTGCCACTTCTAATGCATTGATTAATTGTAGGAATGGACTGATGAAGCTATCATTTGGAAACATGACATTGGAGATGAATATTTTCAACATTTGCAAGCAACCTGGAGATGATAATGATTTACAAGAAGTAGATCTTATTGAAGAATTAGTTCATGATCAACTTGAATCTACTTTGAGTAAAATTGAGTTGGATGAATCTGAAGAAATCACGGATGAAAAGGGCACTAAAAATGTTGATGTCAATCTTTTGTCAAGAGTGACAACAGATTTGACATCTGACATCCCACCAATCGATGGAGATTTGTCAGCTCACTTGAGTACCGAAGACAAAGGAAAGTTTTTGAACGAAGTGAAGAACTTTTACTTAGATGACCCTTACTTATTCAAAAATTGTCCTGATCAAATATTTCAAAAATGCATTTCTGACAATGAGGTAAGTAATGTCATTAAACTTTGTCATTCTAAAGCATGTGGGAGTCAATTCTCATCAAGAGAGACGACTGCAAAAATCTTACAAAATGGATTTTATTGGCCCACCATGTTCAAGGACACACATGTATTCTGCAAAACATGTGAAAATTGTCAAAAAGTTGATACTGGTAAAAAAGTTTTGCTTTATAATTCTCGAGTCCATTTATTTCCTGAAAAACTAAAATCAAGATGGAGCGGTCCATTTATTTTAAAACATGTGTATCCTTATGGGACCCTTGATATTGAGAATCCAAAGAATGACAATGTTTTGAAGGTAAATGGACATCGTTTGAAAGCTTACTTTGATGAGTTTCCTAGTGAAAATGAATCCATTGGTTGGAATGATCTTGTAGATAAAGGTTAATTATTTTGTTTTTCTCACATTTTTTTTGTGTTTCTTTTTTATGTATCTTTTGTTTTGCTAGTTTCTCTCTCACCCCGGTCAAATGGCGGATAACGGTACTCCGTGACTTAAGTCGGTTCTTTCAGTTTCCCAAATAACTGATATTTGTATATATTTGTACAATTCTTAGCTCTTTCTCCCTTCTTTGAATCTCTTCTCTAATTCTCTTTTGAAAATGGACACCACTCTTGAAAAGTTGAAAAGGTATTTTCCCGCTTTGCCTCCAAATGCGATTAATAAAATTTACCGTGCTAGGTGTGCAAGATTGAGGTTATTAATGAATCATGAAATTCCTGAAGATATTCGCTGGCTAATTGAAGCAAAGGTCCGCTTATCAGGTGAGTCCTCCAATTCTTTCATTTCACACATGCCTGGAACAGGTAAAAGCACTTTTGCAAAGAAACGTCGTGCAAAACGACTGAAAGTCTGTCACAAATGTGCCAGATGGACTTGTAATGCGACATGTCGTTCTTTAGGAATGGTATCTGTAAACCGTGAAGATAAGATACAATTCATTAAGGATGGCCTGAGTAAGGGGTCTTTAGATAATCTTTTGTTGACCCTTGAGACGCATCCTAGTGGAGATGTGCATCGTGTAATTCATGATTTATGGCCACAATTCCATAAAGAACATGATCATCTTAGTCTTGGGAATCTGACTAAAAAAGACCCTGTTTGCCAGTTTTTAAGAAAACTGGATGGGAAGCCTATCCCCGACCCATAGAGGGCGTTTAAGCCGTTCTTGGACGTAAAACCAAGGGAAGATGTGAGCCACAATCACAACTACCTGTACATACATGCTTTTTCAAAATAAATAATTAATAAAGAGAGAGAGAGAGAGTTTGTGAGACTACAGCTGGCCTACATATAGGTGGTATGATTGCATTTTCACTTTTTCATCTATAAATTCTTCTCTTCCTTCCCTTCATTTCTACTCATCCCATATATTCATCAAATATAGAAGTGTGTAGAAATGGCAGGTTCCTCAAGTCATCAGATAAGAAATATTTGTGTTTTCGGTGGATCCAGTTCTGGGAAAGAAAAAGAGTTTTTAGAATCAGCAAATCATCTTGGTCGGGTACTAGCTGAGAGAAAGATTCATTTAGTGTATGGGGGAGGTAGCCTTGGGTTAATGGGAGGTGTGTCAATGGCTGCATTTTTAGGAGGCAGTCAAGTTTTGGGGGTTGTCCCCAAAGCTTTAGCAACTGCGGACATCATTGGAAAAACAATTGGAGAGAAACTACAGGTCCCAACAATGTCTGACCGACTGAATACCATGTTTAGCCATGCTGATGCCTTCATTGCCTTACCAGGTGGTCTGGGCACATTGGAAGAAATCTTTCATATTTCATCTTGGGCCCAACTGCACATTCACCATAAACCTATAGGTTTGTTAAATGTTAATGGTTTTTATGATAAGTTGCTGTCTTTCCTTGATCAAGCTGTGGAACATGAATTTCTAACATCTTCGGCACGACAAATCATAATCTCTGCTGCCACTGCTGAACAATTGATTGACCAACTACAATCTTTCATCCCTGTCATTGATCCCTGCATGAGTCGCCTAGATTGGTCAACTAAGGACAGCCGTAAAAAGCTTAGATTAGATTTGAGCCTTCATCTGTGAAACCTTGTGTCTTTTGGTTTTATTAATAGCATATTATTTTGTTTTGTTACTTCTTATGTTTGTTTAAGTGTGTTTCAGGTTTGTCATTGTTCGATGTTTCAGGTGATGTCTTCTATACTCTATCTTTCTACCTTCGAACATTGAGGACAATGTCTCGTTTTGGTTGGGGGGAGAGGGTAGTAGTTTAAAAAAAAAAGAAAAAAAAATACTAGCTAACTGTTTTTGCTATTATTAAAACCATTTGACAAAATTGTTATTAGGATGGCAGAGTATGGAATCAATTTTATTGACTCTAGAGACGCATCTTAGTAAGTTTCATTACCAAGGTCTATCATAATACTTCTTGAAATACTCAGGTTTACAAACTCTCACATTGTTATCACTTGATTCTGCTCCTATACTCATTTAACAAGTATTATTAAACCTTCATTTTCACACACACACTTTAACATATGATTGTGGGTTGCACATTGGATTATTACATTAATTATGTTCTTTTGTTGAAGGTAACAACTAAGGGAAAAGGATAGTATATAATTTGCAAAAAAAAAATAAAAAAAAAAATAAATAAATAAATAGTATTGATGATAATAAAACGTGGATAAGTTTGGTTTCGTAGCCTCCCTAACCTAAGCAATTAAGCCCGAAGGGGTGTTTTAACACCTAATACCCTAAAGTCAACTGACTTGGGAGCTATTGGCCCAAAGCTTGTTACATGGGTTAAGGAGAAAAGCTTAAGGGAATCAAACATTGCACTATCTACGTATCAGTATCTGCAACCCGAGTTGTTAAGCTCGTAGGGGTGTCTCAACACCTAATGCCCTAAGATCAACTGGTCTGGGAGTCATTAGCCTAAAACTCGTTACATGGGTTAAAGATACATTGTGTTTTAAGTTGTATGTGTATATAAAAAAAAAAAAATAATAATAATAATCCCAACCCAAGGAAGTTCACCTTAAACATTTGAACATAATATTGTTTTCTTCCAACAAAAGCCCCATCATCTATGTTTTCATTGAGCACACAAAAAGAAGGTTTATTAATATCTTGTTTACGAAGTATGAAGCAGGAATATAAATTTAATGAGAGTTTGTTTATCTGGATAGATTAATGGAAGTTGAATGATGAATGCCTTGCTTTGTGGAACTTGCAAATTGTTTCTCTATTTTAACGCTTTAGATTACTAGGGACTAGTAATAAGCTGGTTGGGGGGTGTGATTAGTACTTAAAAGTGCATGTTTATCAAGGTTTTATATCATCATTTTGCACTTGAAGTATCAATAACTCCTTAACTAAAGCATGTTTTATAATAACAAGTTTGATACTATAAGATACCTTAATTTATGGTAAATGCTCATCTTATATGCAGGTCTATCACATAAATAAAAGAATTGATTGATGAGTTTAAGTATTAAAAGTGAAAGGACAAAGAGATGGCCAAACTTAGAAAAGAGATGTCGGTGTAATCCAAACCGGAACATTGCTCAGTAATTGGATCATATCTGGAGCTCTAGATTTCGGATTTAGGTCCACTTTATATGAATGGAAAGGTAAGACAAAGGCCTACAACTTTCATGAGGAGCCCAAGATTTGAAAAGGTCGTTTTGAAGTCCAAATTGAAGGAACAACGAAGAAGTCCGAAGCTGTCCTGCAGCCCAAACACTATTTAGTGTTCAGCCCATATCTTGAGTTCTAGAAGTCCAAATGACCTCATCTTTTTTTTGTTGGAAAGCTGAGACAATTTCCTAGAACATTCCTGAGGATTCTGGGCAAATTATGATGTTAGCAATGACGTCTTGACCAGACAAGAAGATAAGGATTGTTATCAAGTCAAGATGTGGCCACCCACTCATCAATTAGTCAACAAATCAATAGTTCCAAATTTTGGCCTATAAAAGGAGGCACTTACCATGTATTGAGGCATCTTGGTGTTCAGATCAAGATCATGCTCTTGCTTTCTCTCTTTGTATTGCTTATGTCTTGCTTTCATTAATATCAAGTTTATGCACTTCATTTCCTTTCCTTTGTCTAGTTAACTTCTTTCTCATTTATGTTCTTGTCTTGCTCATTTATGTTTCTTTCTTTTATTATGTCCAGCTAAGTTAATTATGTCAAGGTGAAAAGGGTACACTAATGGTGTAAGAACAAGTATAATATAAACTTAACATGGACCTTAACGTTGGATACTAACATGTTTTATATTTGTTATCTTGTTCACTTTAATACTTTGCTTGTTAAATGGTTAATCTAGATTTATGTTGTATAACACTTGGTACAACAAATACTTGGCACTTTCATAGCCCATACTGTATGGTTTAACCGACACCTGAGCTATGAAAGGAACTTGATTTGTTGTTAACATAAGTTATAATCATGAATGCCTGCCAACATTTACAAGTATTAGCTTTATTCGAATAAGATAATTAATGTAATCATGTTAACAATTTATAATCTGATTGGAACCTCCTTTATGTGTGGTTTCCAATTGAGTAATAAGAGTTTATATTATACTTGTTTGAAGTACCATTAGTGGATCCTCTAACCTTGACATTTGTTTTTATCATTGTTTAATCCTTACGTTATCTTTCATCTCAAAGTTCTCATTAATTTCTTCATCTTCTGCTTTTATTATTATTATTATTGTTATTATTATTATTATTTACATTCTGTTTATATTATATAATATATATCTTTGATCTTTTTATAAACTCAGTATATAGGCTGGAAACCTGTGACCCGATCTTTTAGATCATTCTCAGGTATAACAACGCCACGTACTGAGTATTATTATTGTTGTTATTATTGTTATTATTGTTGTTATTGTTGTGTTGTTATTTATAATTTATACAATTAACCTCTCTGTGGTTCGACCCCGGTCTTGCCGGGTTATTTATTACTTCGACACTCCTGCACTTGGGAAAAGACATCAAGCTTTTGGTCGTGTCAGTTTTCAATTATCTTTGTTTTTTATGAGAGAGAGGTAAAAAAAAAGAATTAGAAAGGATCAAGAAATTCCTAAATTCCTAAATTTTATTTTTGATTTTACTCATTTGACTAACTTTGACAAGGCAAACTCAACCTTGAT
The DNA here is from genome assembly GCA_033617975.1 of Populus alba x Populus glandulosa. Taxonomy (NCBI): domain Eukaryota; kingdom Viridiplantae; phylum Streptophyta; class Magnoliopsida; order Malpighiales; family Salicaceae; genus Populus; species Populus alba x Populus glandulosa. The sequence continues at coordinate 7,064,590 of CM066157.1, forward strand.
TGTAAAATGATGGTTTTTTTGGTCAATTTTGACAAGAAAGTAAACTTTTAATATGATAACTCAATTTTTCCTGTAAAATTGTTTTTTTTTTCTAAAAAATCATTTTTGGTCTGAAAACATATTTTTCAATTTCTTTTATATTTTTTATGATTCAAAAATAGATTATTACAACCGTACTTTATAATTTTACTGAATATTTTTTTTTCAAGTAGTATGTCACTTTAAGAGTTTTTAAATCTTTTTAAATAAACCTAAAAACCAATCTAAACACTCAATAAAATCTGAAAATAATGGAAAAGAAATAAAATCCCTAAACAAACTAGTAAAAATAAAATTATTAAGCATATTATTTAATTTTCTAAACTAAATAGAAAAAAAATAATTAAATAAATATGTTAAAAAAAAACCTTTTGCACCATTCTTCTTATGTTGAAAAATACTCATCATTGAGTTTAAATTATTCTTTGTATCAATCTTGTAGTTGTGCATTTAAAACTCAGTTATTTCATCTTAAAACTTAAATAACAAAAAATAATTAACAAATTATTTGACTTTGCATTGGCTTTTTCTAGAAAAATAAATTGCAAAACTTAAACTTAGAAACGCAATGCATCTTCAAGGCATAACAATAAACTTGTGTTAGTTACACTTGAGGGCTTAGCTGCTGTGGTAAACTGCAATTTTATTCTTGCGAACGTCCCGGGTTCGAACCTCAAAGTGTATCCCTGTCATCCTCACGGTGCCTTACATGCTCACTGGGCTTGCAGGATGTTCAGTGAGACTGGGGATTAGTTGTGGTGCGCGCAAGTTGGCCCGGACACCTCGGTTATCAAAAAAAATAAATAAATAAATAAAAATAAATAAACTTGTGTTAGCTTATACATGTTTTTTTTAACGATCAAAGTTATCCTAGAAAGTGTAACTAACATTAAATCTGTCTTTCAGACTTGTCCTAAAATCTCACTCTACTTTGGTACGGTAAATTTCGTTGAGTGCCGATGCAAGGTGGGAAGTCCCTGCAGTGCTATCTATGGTCGATAGGTTGTTTTACACTTGCTGCATTAGGTGATAAAATGGAAAAAAAGATTCAAGAATCGAGCATGGTAAGTTTCATACTCTTGCTGGCTGTTTCCTTTTTGCTAGTTTCTTTTCACTCCATAGACAGGCACAACCAGGCATGCAGCCCCACTTTTAGTTTCTTATATATAAATATAAAAGGACCAGAACAGACGACTTTGGTTGGAAATTTCTACTCTATCTCTCATTTCTTTTTCTAGTAATTACACTCTCGATAAAACCCAGATCACAATCATTCTCTTCTTGCTCTTTCCATTTGAAGCCCTCCACATTCAACTCGATACACCGTTCTTTCCCATTTCTTGATTATTATTTATGTCTCTGTCTCACCCTTTTCAATTCTTGGTAGTGTTGTGACTGTTTCTTGCTGGTATTTTAAATCTTGGGGGTGATGGTGGATTTGGAAAATCTTGAATTTTTTTTCCTTGGTGGTGAATTGTGAAGAAATATGAGGAGGCGACCGGCAGAGTACCGGCGTCCAGTTAGAAGGAGGTTATCGCAGTGGATCTGGGCGCTTATTGGGATGTTCTTGATTGCAGGATTGGTTTTGTTTGTGTTTCTCCACAATCATCATGAAGATCAGGTTAACCAGCCAATAATGGTAAGGTTTGCTTACATATTAAGAACCCATTTCCTGTTTTCTTTTCTCTGCCCCTCTATTGTCTATTTGATCTCGTGTGTTTCTACGAATTTGATTTTTAACTGTTTAGTTTGATATATTCAGTGGTTTTTGACGATGCCTTATTGATCCAGAAGCTTTAATAAGTGTATCTGATTGATAAATATTTTGTTTCAATCATATCAACGTTTGTATAATTTGATTCGGTGTGAGTTTTATCGACTAAGTGGATTCAATTTAATTATCTTTTTGTGTTAAATGACTTCTGTATGGATAAAATGAGGTCTAGTTGTTCCTATTATTAATCAGTATAAAAAACTAGGATTTGAATGAATTACAGAACTCATCTGTTGGCTACCCTGAGCTACATAATGGTGATTAAATTGTATGCCAGTTCTGCTCAAAATAATGATGTTTCTTTTAGGCATAGATGTGTTTAAACATAGATTATACATTACTTGGTTTACCTGCTTTTTTCCGAGAGATGTTACCAAATCCATTCATCTATCATTGTTTCCGTAGTTTCCTGTTGTCAGGGTTGTTGTTGGGAATGATGAAACAACTAAAGTTCATTTATATATTTGATGAATTCAGACATGCCATCTTCCCATAACTACAACTGTGATAGCCATTGTTTCACTAAAAGTGGTTCTGTATGCTCTCTTGTTTGAGAACGCGTGCTTATAGGATACATGACCTTCTAGGTGTCTGTTTGATGCTGCTATGTAGTTCAACAGAACAATTAAGTATTTGATAACACAGGGCTTTTTTGGGGAAACAACATTGTAATCTCACATAGCGAGCTAAAATCTGTTGTTGGGAAAGCAGGGATATGGGGTGCTTTCTCCAATGGTAGTTTTTCAACCACTATGTAGCAGTCAACATGAAAGGCTATCAGATGCTTAGTTACAAGATATATAATTTTCTTATAAACCCAGCTCACTAAGGACTGGAGTCTTACCATGGAAAATCCCATTTTTTTAATCTCATCTTGTGGATTAATAAATTACATGACTGGGTCAAGTATGCTGAGAGTTTTAATATGACATGTGGCATTGGTTCTTCATCCCTTGTCTTTTGTCCTCTCAGATCTAAGCACTTCTGCTACACTATGTTGCACAACCAAAGTTACTGTTACTTTTTTCCCTACAGGCTTTATGATTATGATGGGATGGAAGTAATCTATTCCGATCTTTTCATTTCTATTTTGTCACAAGACTGAAGAATACTTAAAATGGTGGAAATGCATTCACAGACTTTAAATGTTGGAAATAAATTTGAAACGTGTGCCAGATGCATGTAATCTTTGAACTATATGACCAAGGACTTAGATTTCCATGGTTAAATGCTTCAATCCATGGTTTTTACCCTTTTTCCCGAGATTTTGCACTCTACAGTTTACTGAGTAAAGGTATTTCTACTTTTTTCTCTGTCATGCCTCATGTGGACCAGAGGTTATGAGAAGAGTCATCAGGTCGATTGAATATTAAAATCTTGCACTTTATACTTTACTGAGTAAAGGTATTTCTATTTTTTTCTCTGCCATGCCTCATGTGGACCAGAGGTTATGAGAAGAGTCATCAGTCCATTGAATATTAAAATCTTACAACACATCAATAGGGTTCTATGATACTGTGGTGTTCTTTTGAGAATGCCGGGCATACATTTTAGTAGTGTAGTTTTGGTAATAATGAATTGCCTGAAATCAAAAGAGGCTGCAAATGTTATGTTTCTTAACTGGGTCACACAATTGCCTTAATTTTCATTTTTTCGCACCATCTTAGTGTGAGGTTAAGCTTGGACAAAACAGCCAATCCTGTAGTTTTGAGAATATTGCTAAGACATCTAGTGAATCTGCAGGTATTACCTTCTGACCAGAATTTACTTTTTCTATGTTACTCTAGGCAATCAAGTAAGATCAGAAACAAAATTTGTTTTTCATGCATAGTTGTGTTTTTTTTTTGGATTGCTAACATACCCCACAACATTAGTATCTAAATGATCAATTTATAGAGATATAAACAGAAGTTTGTATTACAAAATATGAGTTGCACACTTTTTCACAATACACAGAGACTTCAAGTCATATGCAGTAATTTCAGGCATTGTTCTATTTAAGATTTATCGACTTACTGAACAGTGATGCTTCTTTGCCAGGGTGAACATGCAATAAAACGCGGGGGTTTTAATTTCACCAAGGAAATATTAAATGCCAGCTCATTTTCACGGCAGTTGGCAGAGCAAATGACACTTGCCAAGGCTTATGTCATAATAGCTAAGGAGCACCACAACCTTCATCTTGCTTGGGAACTGAGTAAAAAGATAAGAAGTTGCCAACTATTGCTTTCAAATTCTGCCATGAGAGGGGAGCCCATAACAGTAGAAGAAGCAGAGCCAATAATCAGTAGCTTATCATATCTAATTTTCAAGGCACAAGATGCTCATTATGATATTGCAACCACCATGATGACAATGAAATCTCATATCCAAGCCCTAGAAGAGCGAACAAATGCAGCAACAGTTCAGAGTACACTCTTTGGTCAGCTAGTGGCTGAAGTTTTGCCCAAGAGTCTTCACTGCCTGAAAGTAAAGCTCATAAATGACTGGCTTAAGCAGCTGCCCCTCCAAAATCATGCAGAGGAGAAGAGAAACTCCCCTCGAGTCGTGGACAACAATCTCTATCATTTCTGCATATTTTCAGACAATATTCTGGCCACCTCTGTGGTGGTCAACTCCACAGTCTGCAATGCTGACCATCCAAAACAACTTGTTTTCCACATAGTAACAAATGGAATCAGCTATGGATCCATGCAGGCTTGGTTTCTAACTAATGACTTCAAAGGGGCCACTGTAGAAGTGCAGAATATAGAAGAGTTCTCCTGGTTGAATGCTTCTTATGTTCCTGTTATCAAACAGATCCTTCATCAAGATTCAAGGGCCTACTACTTTGGGGCAGATCAAGATATGAAGGTTGAGCCAAAACTGCGGAGCCCTGAGTACCTGTCTTTGCTCAATCATCTCCGCTTTTACATCCCTGAGATCTATCCGCTTCTCGAAAAGATTGTCTTCCTTGATGATGATGTTGTTGTCCAGAAGGATCTGACAAGACTGTTTTCATTGGATTTGCATGGGAATGTTAATGGAGCTGTGGAAACTTGTCTTGAAACATTCCATAGATATTATAAGTATATCAATTTTTCAAACCCAATCATCAGCTCTAAATTTGACCCGCAGGCATGTGGTTGGGCGTTTGGAATGAATATTTTTGATTTGATTGCATGGAGGAAGGAAAATGTGACTGCACAATATCATTACTGGCAGGAACAGAATGCTGATCAGACACTGTGGAAGCTGGGAACACTCCCCCCAGCCCTTCTAGCATTTTATGGACTGACTGAGCCGCTTGATCGGAGATGGCATGTGTTAGGATTGGGATATGATATGAACATTGATGACCGTCTGATAGACAGTGCTGCGGTTATTCACTTTAATGGGAACATGAAACCATGGCTTAAATTGGCCATTAGCAGGTACAAGCCTCTTTGGGAAAGGTATGTAAATCAGAGTCACCCGTATTACCAAGATTGTGTCATTAGTTGAAATGTGCTACTTCTTGATTCTTGATATGTATGCGATCTTCAACGTTTTTAAACAGTTGACCCAGGATCGCATTGTTGTAGAGCCAGAAATAGAAAATTTTGGCTTTGTTAGGATCTTTACTTTTTAATTTATTTCTTTTTATATTATAGTTTCTAAAAGGAACTAAAAGGAAAAGGAACGAGTTTTATACTACAGAGGATTTAAATTCACCAGGGAAGAACTGTTGGGGATTCAATTTTGGCTGATGGGGTTTCCTTTCCCCTTCTGCTAGCTGTAGAATCATTTGTTTCTTAGCAATTCTTGTAATAAATTTTCAGCGTTTATGAATTATATTGAAATTGGACAGACGTTTGTTATGCTGGCCTGTCTCTGTTAATTTACACAACCAGATATTCAGTCCCTGTCTTGGTGCTTTCATATCAGCATTCAACTATGTTACATGGTTTTATAAATTAATTGCCAACATCAAAGGACTTCAATTCAAGCTTGGATTATTTTCTTTTCAAGGCAAATTAACTTCTCCCTTTTACTTATCTCCATAGGTTTCAACAAAGTTCTAACAAGTAGATTCTTAGGGATTTTTGTATCTTCCAACAATTAGCTAGAAACAAACCTCAATCTCTGGAAATCTTGAGGATTGAAGAGATGATTTCAAAAATTGGTTGATTTTTTTTTAATCTCCCATAAAATAAGATTCCTGATTATAATTGGTCCTAGTAGTGGGGGAAAACCATTTGCCTAATTCCTGAAGACAGGTGGACTGGCTGCTATGATGCCAAAATCAGGTTGATTCATAATCTTTTTTTATTTTCATGTGATTGTTCATCTAACGTTGATTCTTTCCTCCAGTGGGATTTGTGCACTGCTAAATTCTCATTTGGTTCAGTATTCGACTTATGATTTCAATGCTTTTGCTTCATGCAATTCAAAATAAACCATCCATAAGGATAAAGAGTATAGGATATTTCCTTTAGGCTTGATATATAGAGGTTGAAAAGTTGCTGGACAGAAATTTAATTAGAATATCGATTTCTAATTCCACAGGCCCACATAAGCTTTGCCTCCTTAAAGATAATCTCGGCATAAATTTCATGCAATTTTTGTCATATGGCTCCTGCTAAAAAGAACAGGCTAGCTTAGTCTAGGAGCAATTTGGCAATTGGCATCGAATTTGATGTGTTACTAATGACCCTTCATTGTTGTTACACAACCTTCTTGTATGACCCTTCATGGCATCCGGATGTTTTGATTTCAAGCTGAACGGTGATTAAGACATGAGAACTAATTTATTTATTTAGAAAAAATAAAAAAATCATAGCATAGTAAACCAACTCTAGTGCCTAATATTTAATCAATGGTTAAGCATCCTTAACTCGCTTGAGATTGCGAAGAAACTACATTGATTATTGAGTAATCTCTAACTAGAATTGTAAGAAATGAATAGGAAAATATTGATATTGATCATTTAATTTGAGATCCAAGTAGTTATCCTTAAATTTAGGAATACCTAGTTAATAAACAAGTTGAAATTCAAAGGGCGTACAATAATCTAGAGTCATATCAACATTTGATGTATGAATATATGTTGATTGGTAAAAACATCCTTGTCGATTTCAGTTTTATTGATTCAAAAGTTTTTGCTAGCTTAAAAATTCAAAGAAAAATGCTGCATTTTGTTTTACTTGTTATCTATTTGCTAGTAAACCAACAAGAAAGTTAAGATAAAGCACATTTACTATTAATAGATTCAATTATTGGAAGAAAGTTAATAACAATGTACTTTTTATACTTATATTAGAAAACGTCCAAATTTAGCTCATAGAGTTGTTGTCCTATGCTTGGAGAATTTAAAAATTAGTATGAGAAGGTGGTTGAGAGATAAACATCTCAAGAAATTCTAAATAATTGATTTCATCCATTGACTCACATTTCAAGCATGTGCTTTTAGAGGACATGATGAATAGTTAGAATAATAAAAAAAAAACTAAGGTAATTTTCTTGAAATGGTGGAACTTTTAGCATCATACAATGAACAAATAGGTGTTCTTATTTTCGGTAATGGTAAAAATCAATAACAGATATGATAATCAATTATTTCTATTTCATGAAAGAACGATGAACACAATTAAAATAAATATGTAAGAATCTTTCTTTATTAATTTTTTTTTATTTTACTTTATTTGAAAAAATTTACCAAAAATAAACAATGCTTAGGTTTAGCTAATGTTTCTTATAAATTTTGTATGTTTATATATGATAGGTATGAAGGCCATAAAATTAAAGTGGTGGATGCATTATGAAGATGAAATTAATTTCATAGCATTGATTTAATTTAGTAATACTTTTAGCCTCTTGTCTTATACAAAGGTTAGTTTATATATTTTTTGTTTAATTTCATAGCATTGATTCAATTTGTGTATACAACTCATGTATGGTAGACTACAAAAAAAAAATATATCTTATTATATTGAAGATTAATTAATCAAATATTTGATAATATTAAAGATAAATAAGTTTTTATTTATAAATTAAATATATTTACATGAACAAAGTCAATAATACATGTAACAAACTGATTGATTACAAGACATATACACTAACATTTTGAACATCAGATAATGGGATCTAAGTTTTTCCATATTTCTTTCTCTCAACATATGGAAAAAAAAAAAAAAAACTCTTTAGCTTTTTCCTAATGATTCCTCTAATATTACAAAGAAAAGTCTATTAAGGATGCCATTTAGTACACTTGTTCAAAATCATGTGCGCAACTTTCAAAGAATAAAAACTAAACAATAGATTTGTAAGTCATATGTCTTGGCTATTTAATGGTCATAAGTTTCATTATCATGTTTAAAGAAAAACCTATATGGAGGGATTATATAGAGGGAGTTGAAAAATATGAGTTGTAGATAGTTTTAATAATGATTATACAAAGGGAGTAAAAAAATATGAGTTTTAGATAGTTCCATAAGTTGGAGCAGCTTGTCCTTAAAAGTATAACAGTTGTCAATATTGTGCCCAGTTACATAAAAATAATTACTCATATGTTTGGTCAAGCTTGTACTACTTCGGTTATGATGGTTGTAATGGTTTTTGAGGAACATGAATGATTTGTATGATATTGACCAATCACTAGAATATTTTGTTCAAAGGTAAGGGAAGGGGTGGTAATATTTACTAGTTATTTTATGGGTTTCCATATGGTTGCATAGCGGTTTAGGTATGGTTATTGGTTTGACCAAAAAAATATTGGTTTTAAGGGAACTTGTTAGGGAAAATTAGGTTGGAAACTATTGGGGCACTGATTGGGGAAGTGATGAATGTTTAAAACTTGACGTGGTGGATATCCTCTTGTTGGTTCAACTTTCACATGTTGTTCTATTATTTTCTTTGTTGATCATGGTTAGATTCTAGGTAATGAACCTTACCGTTTTTCATGTAACTTTTTTTTTTTTTGTTATGCATTTAAAGTATAGAGATCTTTCCTTTTTTTATGGCATATTATTCTTTCATCCACCACTACCGAATCTATAAAATGTTAGGCTAAACTGCCAACTAGGTACTCAAAATAAATGCATTGGAGAATAGAGTGATCATTTCCCTCTCAAACAACAGATGGAGATTTGCGCTACTACCTTGTGCCTTCTCTATTTGTATACTCGGATGAATTCTTTAAGATTTTTTTCCATGATCTATAAGCTCATACGATCCTCTACAAACATGTTGAATTTGTATTGCTTAATAAAAATATTCATCGAGTATCTCTATTTCTTTATCTTAGAGTTGTTGAGTCTCATGCACCAACTAAGAGCGACACCACTTAAAATCTCATAAAAGAAATAAATCATTGGTCTCTTATCATGTATAAATTCAATCATATTGCAATACACTTAAAGGTGAGTCATTAGTCACTGATGTCGTTATACTTATCAAACTCGAGTACCTTAAGTTTTCTAGGGATGATGATATCAAGAAATAAACATATATTATTCAATTTTATCTAATCATATAAATCTACTCGTTCAATAGCTTTAAACCTCTCTTTAATTGTTGATAATTTCTTAAAATATTTCTTTTATGCTACTTTGGTTCTTTGAGTTTCCTCGGTCCTTAAGCCAATCATCAAGGTTTTTTAGACTGTTGTCTCTGGCTATACATTGATACTGAATAAAGATTCTAATGAAGCACTACGTGCCCCCAAGCTCTTAGTGGTGAAGGTGAAGGTGAGTGGCCTAGTCGGTGCTTAAGAAATTGATTGAGTGTTGAGCATGAATTACGTTTCAATAGAAGCTTGATTGTGGCCAAATATTCCATCTCTTTGAAGGACAATCTATAATGCTTGATTGAGCAAGCTTAGCGATCTCTATTTTTAGAATGATAATCTCTTTTTATTGGTTAATCTCTAGTTGCGTTCTCTCCTCATTACACATCCATCTTTCTTTTTTTTAGTCTAGTATTATAGATCTTAAAAGGAAGCTGGATTTTCAAGGAAACCTATATTTCACTTGTAAACTGAGTTTGACATATATACATAAAATATTTAATGATGCATGCTAGATATTGATATGAAGTTGTGGTAACATAGGGAAACACCCTAAAAGAAAGTTTTAGTTATTACATGCACTGTGGTAAATTTACTTATTTAGTAAAAAAAAAAAAGGATTTATCATTGCTCAGTGATGTCCTCTAAAGCTCGATATAAGGTCTATAAGATATGTGAAAGCATAGACCATGCTCGTGTTAGATTGGCATACTAACCACATCCAAGTTGATAATAAAACATGAGTTGATGGTTTCACGAGTCTTACCTAGGCTAATAGCTAATGGGGTACAACTACTCCCTCAACTAATCTAAAACAAAGATGTGTGATCTCAAAAGATGTTGTATGAAGATATGAATCCATATCCAAAATAAAGTATGAATGTTAGGATGAGAAATAACATGCAAATCGAAGCAAATTACACAACATGCACAACAAACACATTAATGATAAAAGACTTTAATTATCAAAACATATATAGTTTTGTAATTGAAACATTGACTTTTGCATGCACATGTTTCGAGGCAAATTGAACTAATTCGATAACAAAGTAGCCAAACAAACATGTAAAAATAAAAATTGTTGTCGCAAGGAACATATTGGTGAACTACACGTCAAAAGAGGTAAAAAAAAAATCATCATCTCATTCTATAATAACTAAAAACTATAAATAGTCTTTTAGATATTTCAAGTAAGAAATTGGTTATACAATATAGAAGGTAATAATCACCATTTACATTCAATATAAGATAAGCTCCATTATTATTTGCTAAAAACCAAAAAGGTATTTATTGTGTGTTTTTATTTTTAATTTAAATTTAATAGTTGTTTTGGATTTGAGGCAAAGACAACCCAACTAACTAAATTTGTAATACATATATGTTTTTTAATTATTAAACTTGTAATCTTTAATGATTGATATGGTAAGCAAACATATAGCTCCGTTTCTTGAATTCCAAAGGTCTAAAAATAAAATAACGTCGCTAAAGTGTCGTTGTTTCATTAAGACGAACCCTTTTCAGTTAGAAGGTCATCAATTATGTTCTTATGACCCTTTACCTTATAGGAAAGCAACATCTTTTATTTTACTTATAATGCTTCCAATTTCAACAACTGCAGAATATTTAATAAAAAAATTGCAAAATGCCACGTCATATCACGAGAACTCGTAATAAACCTATCAGCAGCCACCAGGTCAAAACACTGCGCACCAACCGCGCCATCACCCGGTTGTCATCTTCCGTCATCCTCGAGCAGTGGCCAGTGCACTTCGCTGTCGTTTCTATTTCTATATTCTCTTGGCTTGGTTTTAGCTAATTCAATTTTTTTTTGTGGTCTCAATTTGTTGATGATTGCATTATTATTTCAGTCGCAAATTGTTAATTGTATGCCTATTATTAGCCTCATGTGTATGTTTTCTTTTCAATATATATACATATATGATTGAAAGTAGGCCATTAATATCGTTTATTTAAACTTGGTATAATGAAGAAATTTTTTCTTAGCCTAAATTTTATTTTAATTTATGTCAAAGTTATCCCAACGTGACCTTGTTAACTTGTAGGTCAAAAAAAAAAACAAGTTAGATTAACTCTAATTAATTCGTTAAACTCGTAACCTGAGTTATAGACTTCCTAGAATTGAATTCATTTTATATTTTATTATAGGATAAAAATATAAAAATCAATTTACAATTAACTCAATATTAAAAAATAAAATTCAATAAAAAAAACTCAACATTAAAGAATGACATTGAAAAAAAAACTAAAGATAAAATAAAAAGAAAACAAGGGACCAATTAAAAAAAAAAAACACAAGAGTCGGAATGCATGGGGCTTGAGTGGCCTAGCATGACTAGGCCTGGTACAAAAAAAGCCCATGCACATGACCCTAAGAAATATATATATATTATTTTTTTTTGTTGGAGGGCGGATAGCAGATTATCTACTCTTTTGCTTTTCTTTTTTTAAAAAAAAGTAACAAACAACACGTCCTCTACCGTGACAGGCGATGCACCGTTTACTCGGTCATAGCTTAGAGTTTGACCACTTTTGTGGTTCCTAGAAAGATGAAGGGATGGGTTTTTGGGATTTAAAATTCTATATTTCAATTGTTTTTCATTTAAAAACACCTTAAACACATACCCAAACCATCTAATAACCCCAAAATAAAAAATTAAAAAGAAAAAGAAGATAAAATTAACCGAATGAAAATATCTAAACAAAGCCCAATCTCTTACCTCGAGGATGTTTAAAGGAAACAACCTTCATCATTAAACTCTTCTCTTCAAATAAAATCCATTAATAATATTAACGGTGAGTTTCTTCATTGAAAAATAACTCAACTAATGATTTTTTTTCTTTCCTCATATTTTTTATACAACGTTATCTTTTATTTTTCAAAGCTTAGGATTGAAAAACAAATGAAATGAACATTTTTCTAGTTTTACTTTCACTAAAAAGTGGCTCAACTAATCAATGAAAAATAAGAATTGTCATGAATTTGGTGTGAAGCATGAAATTTCTTCTGGTTTTACTTTCCCGTCTCTTTCTTCTAATTTTGTATTTTTATGATGATTTGAAACCTAATTAGTTGGCTTACTATTCATATGGACAACAGTGAAATCAACCCCCAATATCATTTAGTTGTTTTGTTAATTAAATCACTAGAGCTCCTCATCTTTTACTCTATAAATTGTCGTGCTCGGATTGAAGTTTTCATATCCGACCACTCGATTAACGAAAAGAAGAAAGAAGTCGGATCCATAGCTACCCTTTCAAAACACAAAAGGGTTCATAGGACGGACCTAGCTTCAATCCATGTTTTGTCCAATTTAATGTCATGGGATTTGCAAATGATTAAACCAGTGGATGCCATAAAAAAATAAAAAAATAATAAAAAAAAAAAAGAGAAAAGAAGAAGAGTAGTGGATGTTAATTAGAGGGCCTCCCACCTGTGTTCTGCTTCATTTGTAATTCAAGTATTAGTCCCATTTCCTCAAGTTAATTATTAAAGTTCTCTTGAAAGCTAAGAATTCAGTCACGTGCCACGTGAAACATAACCAAAAACAGTGGACACTCAACTAGCCCCTCGGGAGCTTCTTACCGAGCAAATTCTCTGGCACATACCCTGCAAATTTAATTTCCTTACATGGAAGATCTTCTTGCACCTCCTTCCTTAAGGGGCCTTTTTTTTGTTCGAATTCGGAGCCATTTCTGATTCGTTTTCCGATTCCCAAATTCCTCCGGGCAAGTTGAGCTCATATGTATGATGTTCGAGAGCTTGGAAGGATACTTCAGTTGGAAGCCTAATCGAGTAAAATCTTATACTATGATTGAGCTCATACATGTAGCTTGTGTTTCAAGCATATCGAAAGCACTGATTGGATTAGCAAGCCAAGCTGCTATTGAACTTAAACCTAGACTAGTGATGGTTAAATTAGCCACTCCAAGCTCCTTTTGGCCGGCCAAAGTGGGAGTTGGAGATAACAAAGACAGACCCCAAAAAAATCCAAAAATACATTTGTCATAAACAATGTCCGAACCAACTCCACATCTGCAATTCTCTATTTTGCTTAAATTCTAGTTGACCTATCTTTTCAATCCAAAGTCCTATAACAACCCTCTTCTATCTAACCCATCTCATCGTAAAGAAGAAAGGAGAGAGAGAGAGAGAGATAAAGAGGAGACTTGCCATAGAAATAAATAAAGAGGAGGAAACATCAATCTTGCCTTGCACATCTCTAGCCTATTGGTGAGAAACACATTTCATGCCCATTTCCCTCCCATCAATGGATCAAGATGATGTTCCAATGGAAGAAACAGGCAGCAAGATTTTGCGAAAATCAATCTTTACTTTCCTTCAAAACTATCAATACTTCACCTCTACCGCAGCCGTTCTCGCCTTCCCTTTCTCGGCCTCAATCCTCCTCGCACACCTGCTTCTTGACTCCTCCTCGTCTCTCCTTCCAGTCATTTACCACAGGTTGAGCAGTCTGTTCCAGGCGGCGGGACTCCCTCCCTCATCGGAGTTGCTCAACCTTGTCAATCTCAAGCTCTCTCAAACAATCTCCCTTTCAATTCTTACGCTTCCCTTTGCCCTTACTTTCTTGCTCATCATGAAAGCATCTGTTATTCAAGCTCTCAATAATAATCACAAAAAACCACCTTCTTTCTATTGTGTTTTTTCCATTTTCAATCCTCTCCTCCTCACCTACATATGCAATTCATTATTGATCCTCTCAGCGAATGCAACAGCTTTTTCTCTCCTATTCTTTACTTCCAATCTTTTCCTTGAGAATATTGGGTTTGGCTTTCATCTCTTCCTCTCAGCTGCTGGAGCTGTTGTTTACTCCATCATCCTCTCCCATACAATCATAATATGCAACTTGGCGTTGGTCTTATCGGGCGTGGAAAGAATCGGAGGATACTTGGCCATTCTAAAAGCCTGCGTTATGATCAGGGGAAGGGCTTCGACGGCGTTATCACTTGCACTTGCTGTCAATATAGCCCTGGCAGGGGTTGAAGCATTGTTCCGATACCGGATTGTGAGAGCTTATCGTCATATCCGTGAAGCACCAAGCACTTTGTCGATAATTTCAGAGGGGACGCTTATCATCTACTTGTATTCAATTCTTGTTGTTCTTGAAACCATTGTCAGTTGCATCTTCTTCAAGAGCTGCAAGGCAACCTACTCTTGCATTGATCAACAAGGTAAATACGCTTACAGGATCAATGAAATTGAAGAGGAATTAGAAAATGGTGGTTATATTATTAGCTTAAAGGTGTAGCAACAACTTTTCTCCTCTTGTCACAAGGGCAATCCATACTCAAGAAAGATTCACAAGGATCGTTTCAGAGGAACCATACTTCACTTGAAGCCCCGACAAGAACTGTATGTAACACACGTTCAAGCTGTTACATTCTTTCTTCAATTCTTTCTTCCTTTTCTCGTTTACATTTTCTGGTTTAATTATTTACTTGTACATTGGAATTTCTGAAAGAGAGAACAAAAGACAAAAATGGCGTTGTAGATGTATCAATCACTGGTCATCAAGAAAATTGAAATTTCAGCTACTCTGTAGATCCCAACCTCCACTGTAAAGCAATTTTTTTCTTTTTTCTTTGTTACGCCACTGATACACTCATGTACTCTTATCATGTGTGATTAGTCAGTCTCAAAAATTAAACCACGACGGAGAATTCATCACCTTGAAATTTATTAGCGATTATTGCACAATCATTTTAAAAAAATCATCTATTCTAATACTGTTGTAGCTTAAACACATTGAATTTTGAAATCCGGTAAACCGTGATAGAAAATAAAAACTAAAACAAATTATATAATTTATGAACTAAGCATCCCTTAGTTTCTTTTTCTTTTTCCTTTTTGAGGCGAGGGAGTCAATTTAATTGGGCTACCCACTTGAAGGAAATTAAATGAGTATTTTAAAAGAGTTTGTGGGATTTAGACCTGTTTTTTTATTTTTAAAAGTGTTTTTAAAAAATATTTATTTTAATACATTTCTAAATAAAAAATAACTTTAACAACATTCCCAAACAGACTTATATCTAAAAGATTAGCCCGGTAATTAAGAGGATATGTTCGCTTCTTTGATCTTTGTAGGTTCAAATTTTGAACCATCACTAAGAAGGATTTAATTCCTCTAAATGCACTTGTAGGTTAATTTAATTGGGGCTTCTTAAAGTAGTTAAGACAGGAAATTTTTTAATCTTAGTTGATATGTAAACTGGTCCTGAAATAACACTTATGGTCGAATAAAAAAAATAGTCATTTGCGTGTAAGAATGTGATAAGTAGCTTTTACAGAGAGATATCATAGAAATATAAAATGATAAGATTGTAGTATGTGGTCATGTAGGAATGATAATTTTACATGATTCATCGAGAATATTCTAACATCACCTAACTCGATTGGATTGGGTTTTTGCTCAGTTTGACAGAGATATTCAATCTAGTCAGATGAAAACCAGACCCGTCCTAATATTTTAACTATTTTTAATTTTGTTAATTTAATTTAAAAAGTAGAATTTAGTTGAAAACCAGACCCGTCTTAAAATATTACACATGTAAATCAAAACATATATATGTAGTTCTTGTGTTGAACTATATCTGGCCTTTATGGTGTTCAAGGAAAAGTTTAGCAAGAAGGACAAGAGAAAAGAAAACCGACCCAATATCTTAGGAGTACTTGCTATGCATAGCATAGAGCATATGTATATTTCTGCAAGTGATAACGATATATAACTAGGAATTAATATATATATTAAAGAATAAGATAAAAAAATATTATTTTTACAAATATTCAAATATTTTTATTCTTCTTCAAATAAAAATTTAAAAGAAGGGAAATATATATATTTACTCAAGGCGGTAGAAAACTCAGTAGAAGAGGGTTGTAGCTCAAGAAGATATGGTCGGAGCACCGCGCCCTTGAACTATCAAATCCAGGTAAGCACGCAACATCAAAGAAAATACACTAATAATATCATCATAGGTCAACCATCTCGCAAGGTTTTATTATATATGCAACACGCAAAGCATCAAGAAAAATGTTTTTTTATTATTTTTGAATTTATACATTGAATATGGAATAAAATAAAATCAAACTAGTATGGGAAATATGATTTGAAAGAGACCACAAAGCTAATTGAAAACATGCTCACAACGGAAAAGAATGGATTTTAAAAGTCATTTTAAAACAGGGTAGGATTGGCTTTGGAAATGAATTAAAAACATGTGAGAAAATTGATTTTTAGAAATAAACCTATAATGGGTTGGCTTGGCTGCTTTTGGAAACACGGTTAACCCGTGTTTCCAATAAATTCAAATTGTTTTTAGGTTTGTAAAAAATTAATTTTATTTTATATATTTTGGATCGTTCTGATACGTTGATTTTAAAAATAATTTTTAAAAAATAAAATAATATTATTTTAATACATTTCAGTATAAAAAATATTTTAAAAAATAATCACAACCACACTCTCAAACATTCTGTATACTAACTAGGGTTAATGTCACCAATTAAATACAAAAACAGACGAAATTGGAAAGCAAACACGCCCATTTACAATATTATCCTTAGTTAACCATCCATCATGTATATTTATTTATTTATTTATTTTATATTTATTGAATATAGAATAATATGAAATCAAATTGATAAATAATATAATTTGAAGGAACCACAGTGAAATTAAGTTTACAACGGATAAAAATGAATTTCAAATTTACTTTAAAGCAAGGTACTGGGACTGGTTTTGAAAATGAATATAAGACAAAAGAGAAACTAATTCTTGAAAATAAATGAGTAAGTAATAATTCGCAATGAATTAAAGATTATTTGAGAAGAAATTCAAACACAATGAGCGAGAAATAATCCACAATAGATTAAAAAATATTTTTAAAAATTAAGTGGAATGAAATGCATCAACTCACAAGCAACGAGTGAGAGATAGTTCCAACGGATTAAAAATTATTTAAAAAAGATATCCACATTACATAAGTGGAATAAACAATAAATGCTTGAGCTTTGAGATTTTTGGGTTTCTCTCCTTCTTTATTGTAGACGTCGTTGTCAATGGCGTCTTTGGTTGTTGCTGCTATCAAGAGGAGTTGCTACCGTCATGCGTGGTGGAGGAACAACCAGTATGCGTGAGAGGAAGGTATTTGCTCACAGAAAAAAACATGGGAGAAAGGGGTTGTGTTCCGGTGGCTCTAACTCCGAGAGTCGGAGACGGTGGCTCTAAACCTCATATAACAAAATAAACAAACACTAGAAAAACAAAATTCCATAACTTGAAAAAATTATAAGTGTGTTTTTAAAATTTTTCTTTCTTATTTGAATTTATTTATTTTTATAAAATAATTATCATTAAATAATTAATAGAATATCACTAGTTACAATTTGAATATCATAAAATTTCTTATGGTTTGATTATTTTATATATATATATATATATATATATATATATATATATTTAAATTTATTTATGTATGTGTGAAAGATGTATATCTAGACATAAATAAATAAGAGGATAAGATATTCAACCTTGTTTTTTTATCTTTTAATTTTTCTATTTCTCAATTCTTCTCTCCTTTTCTTTTCTTATTTTTTCTTGATCTGTTTTTTTTTTTTTTTGCTGAATTGTATCTCTCATATATTTTTTAATTTACACAATTTTTTCTTTCTCTTTTCATACTTGCTAAAAATATTAAAAAAAAACCTAAAAATCATGAAAAACTTCTCAAATGACTAATATTTTGGAAAATAATGAATTTTTATGAAAAATGATTTTTTACGTGAATCTCTGGATTTTTATGAAAAAAAAAAATTGGGTTATAAATACATAAAAATACTTTTATATATATATAAAAGTTACAACATTATATTGGAAATCCTATAAAAATAAATATTAGTTACTAACTTTACTTTATAATTATAGAAGTTTAATTTATAATCATGAATATATGATAATAATGATAATTAATTACTATTTATTCAAAATATATTAAATTAGCATGTTAATAACCCTTAGTATCACATAATTAGTTGAAGAACCATTCGTCGTGGGTGGTTTCTCAAATATAATTAATCCTCAAAAACATATTCAATACTATATTATATAGGTTTGTGGAGAAGTTATATGGAAGATTTTATTCAATTAATCGATTCCATCAATGGAATGAATAAAAAAAAAGAAATTAAAAGGGAATTTTTTAAGAATATAAGAAAGAAGTCTTGTCGAGTCCAGAGGTAGATCTTTCATCCAATCCGACCCGTGATGATCCCTGTTGTAGATGGAAGAAGTTGAGAGGAGAGGAGTAGAGAGACGTGTAGTCGCCCAGCTCCACCTGTTTGTCCGTGCGGCCAACCGTGATTCAAACTGCAGTTCGCCGCAAAAAAAGCATAAAATATTATGCTTCCAGTGGCCATCCGCAGTTTGAAACGCCGTTGGCCATCGTTCAGAGTTTCTTCAGTCAATTTCGAGTGACATCATCTACATTAATCGTTAATAAAAAAACTAGAAGATGACAGTTTCACATTCGTAAGTCAAATTATATTTTAATTAATCGTTAAAATTACCTCTAGAATTACCAAGTTAATTGGTTTAGTAATGAATTAATTTTAAATTTAAATCAGATAAGAAATCAGGTAAAAAAGTTTTAAGGTTTACATACTAGCTTCAATTTAATCCAATTTAATAACAATGCTAGGTAATTTTATTTTTTAAAATAAAATTTTCATCTTTTGATTTTTATTTTTTTTATTGAATCCTCTTTTACTTTTTTTTAATAAATTTAATTGAATTTGAATTGATTTTGATAATTTGTTTTAATTTATTTTTATGATATTATCGAAATCTCAAACAAATATCTTGGTATTTGGTTAATGTGATACTCAATTCTACATGTATCTATTTTTATTATCATATTATAAAGTATAATCTAGTTTAAAAATACAATTGTTAAACTCATTAAAGTCCATGATTTATGTTATGAGTTTAGTAGGTTAAATCACAAAACCCGAATTGATCTAACATGTTATTATTTTAACATTAAAAAAATATATATCATTTTTTATCTATAATGAAGATTGTCTTTGGATCCACAAGGTTAATTTTAAATTAGAGATAAGCAATGAATTATGCTAGAAAAATTAACATTTTTTAAAATTAAAAAAAAAATTGATAGAAATACAAACTAGTTAGTGGAGGATTTGTTATCTTTAATCATATATATTTTTCATTTTTCGATTTGAAGTGAAGCCCTCTAAGCATATAATGAGCATGAAATGTAAATGGAGACCAGGATAATTCATGAATGTCGCATGTTTAATAATTAAATTATGAAACAAACATTGAAAACTGTTCTGCAAGCTATAATTTTTTTTTTTGGTTTTGCTGTTATGTTACAATTACACCAAGAGCAACCCGTCTTCAGACAACTATATCTGAACCTGAAAACCTATACATCTTTTGCGACGTGACGAGTCAAAATCTCTAATAGAAAAAATTAAGAAGAGAAGGGGAAGGTTGCTCCCTATGTTACAAGAAACAAATTAAATTCTAGTGTTAGTGTTGGGTTAGAGCTTTGTACATGGTTTCATGGTACACTGTCACTTGGCGGCTTTTACATCCGCTCTGGTGCAGAAAAAATCATGCCAAACAAATGACGAAGCAGGAAACCGAATCAGCTACTGTATAATGAGGATTCACCAAAACTACAAAATTTCTTCTCGAGGCCGCTTCCAGCATCTCTTATATCATGCACGGAACCACCGCTGGTCAGTGTTCTTGGCCACCCAGCATGCTCTAGCAAAATGAACACATTCTTCACTGAATATAGCTTAAGGTAGGTTCTGCAGGCCTCGTGGAATGGCGCACTTGCCTTGTCAATATCACTTGTAAGGGTGTGTTCGCACCGTACTGGCGAATATTGGAGCAGAGAATCGGATTTTTGACACCAATACTCGGCAGCATGCGCCACCGTTCAATCTGAAAAACTATGGCAGATGGTTGTTGTAGCAGGGGACCTCAAATTGCCAGGCAAGAAAAAGAAGAAAGCAATTCACAGCTATTTCATGTTCTTCTTTG
This sequence comes from Populus alba x Populus glandulosa, assembly GCA_033617975.1. NCBI lineage: Eukaryota > Viridiplantae > Streptophyta > Magnoliopsida > Malpighiales > Salicaceae > Populus > Populus alba x Populus glandulosa. Next base: position 7,085,045 of record CM066157.1, read on the forward strand.
TAAGATTTATTCCCTTCGCTCTCTCCATTTCAGCCTCTTTCTCAGCTTTCTTCTTCTCCAATTCAGCCTGTTTCAAATTTTCTTCATGCGCTTTACGAAACAATCTCACAAAATTTAAGAGAGTAGTGGTAACTGCATCAGTGAAGAAGTCATTTTAGATTCTCTCCATTGTTAATCCTTAACATATAGACAGACTTGACTTGTATTTTAGGACTAAAAAAGTTTGATTCCTCCATAGTCCCCAGAGCTTGTCCTTGTTTTTTTTTTATTATTATTTTATCCTTTTCCACCATTCCATATTTATATCACAATTCGTCCAATATATAACTACTGAACTATTTCTCAAGGAAACAATATAGTATTCATGAAAATTCAATTTGTATCACAGGCCTCGTTTAGTCTGGGATAATTTTCTAGAAGTTTCCTCCTTTCCCCCCTCTGAATATTATTCTATGCCCCATTGTTTTTACCCAGTTCCAAATCAACAAAACTGACCCAAGCATCATCAAGTACAATCCCGACGAACCTTTATGTTATTTATAAACATCAAACCCAGTTGAGATACTGAACTTAGTAAAGTCCACTAACAAATAACCTGTGGGTATCCACATCGTATTACTACCAAATGCAATGATCTATAAAATCGTAACTTCACAGATCAATTAAATAAGAAGAGTGTCCTATGCATAACTTGCCTTGCTCAAATGGGCAACGGGCTGGATCCTCACCGAAGTACAGTGCAAGTGCATCCGCATTTCTACCCTGTCAATCCAAGACAATGATTGATGACTGTGATAATAAAACCTATTCACTCTGGTAGATAATAGCAGATGCATATGAATAGTCAAAAAATTACCACCACAGCATAGAAATTTGTCACGGACACCACCTCCGTCTCAGCAACACCAATGAATTGTTTTAGTGTCTAAGAAGTCGCATAAGAGAATGTTAGTGCATAAAGAACATATTAACATGCATAAGAAACAAAATGTGCATTACATTGATCCTCTACTAAACATATAAAATTGGAATTAGATAGTGGCACATTCTCACAAGGATAAACTGCTAAGATACTTATAAAGATTTTTTATAGTGAGGACCAAAGTTGAGCCCAATCATGGAACTATATTTGAATCTGATGTTACATTAAATACAGATGCCAGCTAATGCATCTAACCACTACTGATATTTCATTAGTGATCAATGTCAATATCTTATCAAAGTTAAGGAAATAATTTTATATAAGATCTACCCCCGAAGGAAAAAGAAATAGCAATGAATCATATCGGTACTTTAACAAGCTCACTAAGCCAAGAACTCCTATTCTTACAAAGGAAAATGATGCAGTATCAAGTGACCAAAGGCAAAAAAGAAAAAAGAAATGAAGGGCCAAATCCCCGAAGTATAGCAAACCATTTCAGATTCCTACAAAGTTAAAGCAATAAACGATGGAGCAAAATAATAATAATAATAGTAGTAGTAATAGAGGAAATTTCTGTAAGCAGTTTTAAAGAGGCAAGATGAAATAAAAACCATGAAAACAGTTTTTACACAGAATAGAAACAAAACAATGGGCTAACCTTTCGAAAAACTTCAGATACAAGACCATCATTTTCTGATGCTGCCAGCTCCTGCTTAACCTTCTCTAATCCCTTGATGATAGCCTGCATTTCTTCTGCTAAAGACTTCAATTGTATCTGCAAGATATGACGACTCCATATAAACATAATCTTACTACTGTAATTAAGTGTCGTTGACAATTAAAACAAGGCATGTACCTTAGATGCAGTTTCAAGGCTAACAAGGTCCAGGTGAAAATCTAGAAGCATTGGTGACTTAGCAGCAAGGACCTAGGAGACAAGAAAACAAAGTGTGAGTCTGAACATAAAATTGGCAATTGCCACTGGAGTTCATTTCTTTGATAAGAGGTAAAAAATAATATCGATTAGCAAACATTACAGAACCAGTAGATAAATGAACACAATCAGTAGAACAATGAACATAATCTAAAACAACGCAAAGACAATATATAGTTTCCATTTTATAAAACTTTGATTCAAATAAAAAATCTCAAGTGTGGAGATTCTAAAATGGAATATTTTATGACTATCTATTGTTTGTAAGGATTCGTCATTTCATGTTTTCATTAAATGAATCATTTTCTGAAAACAAAAGGAGAAGAAATTAACTATTATAAGTCTCACTGCAGATGACATTACAATTGCAACAAGGATAGAATCTTAGAGCAATTCAAGTTCAAAATTTTACGTTTCTGAATCACATCCTTTTCAACTTAATGATATAACTAAGTGCACCCAAATATGTTCTCCAATATTAATCTATGCGAATGCCAAATTAACAGTCTCCAGATTACATATTCCCAAAAATCTCAAACTCAAAAAATCCAAACTTCACCAAGTTTTTAAATGCACTTAGACTGCCAAAAAATAGAGTTCAGTTCCTTCTTAATTCATTATGGATCTGCTTGAGCACCCATTCCACAACCAGCATTGTGCACCTAAAAGACATGGTTTGGGAAAACTTATTGTTGCATTGTTCAATTCATTACAAAATGCAGGCCTTAATATTGCTAATCAAATAGCTAGTTACATAACCATCACATCCCAGGAAGCAACAGAGCAATCACAAATAGGCTCCACAATCACCAAATTTAGAATAGAAAATCTAAAATTGTCAGTACACATGATTTTGATTCCACTAGGAAAGTTCAAAAAAAAAAAAACATAATACTAATCATACCTTGCAAAGATAATGCATAAGTGTCATCTTGTTGTTGGAAGCGCGCGTATCAGTGAGTTTTAAGAGACTGTCCAACTTGAATCCAATTGCAGAACCTGTACAAATAGGAATGTATTTGATATCTTATATTTATGGAAAAAAATAAAAGCTCCAAACATTAAAAAGTGCTCATTGAGGTAGGAGACTATCAGCTGGTAAGATGATGGAAAATAAATAACAAACAAGTGAGAGAAACCAATATTGATCATATGAGTACCAGATAATATGGACATGCATGCTTGAATTCTTCCAAAAGAAAACCAATATTTGATATCTTACATGTTCTATTCATGTTTACCATGTTGTTTATAGTAGTTTCTTTTCCAAAACGCATTGAGCCTCACTCCTAAAATGATCATTACTTGGCAGGAAAGTGTTCAGAGATCACTAGTTGGGGGAGTGATTAGGTAATAAGAGAATGGGGAAGAAGAGGAAAGGAGACTATATGAGAGAAGAATAGGGACAGGAAAGACAAATAATTAGAGTTGAGCGGAAACACTTTCATAGTTTAAGAACTAAAAACTCGAATCCTTGGAAAATAATGGTAGATAAAATAAATAAATAAATAAAAATGCCAAACAGAAAATAGAATGGAACTAAATCAACTATTGGACAGGAAATAAAATATAAAATCCCTAAAACAACTAGAAACATCATGTGTTTAAATTACAGCTCCATGATTCTCAGTCAGTTCCCATCACATAAAACCTTCAAATTATACTTTGCTAGATTTATAATATCTCAAAAATATAAATCCTTGTCACTACAACAGACATCAAAAGATGGGAAGAGGAACTGTTTCCTTTAAAGTTGAAGCTGCATGGAGTGTTGGTAAAGGCACTAGTTGAGTTTAAGCCATGAGTTGTGATATACTGAAAATAGAGCTCAAAGCTGAAGACTAATTGTACAGATAGTGGCAATTGGCACATCTTATAAATACTGTGATCTTGTTGCTCTAAGACAGCATATGGTTCTTCCGATTCTCTAAGTTGCAATAAAGGCTATGCCCCTCAAGAAGGTTTTAAACAAAGACACGGTTAATTATGGAAAGAGCAAGCAACCGTCACAGGCAATTAAGTTGTGCTTCTTCTTTAATTGTCTCATGAAAACATACAGATAATCATGTCAGGTGCCATTGCGAAAGTTCCTAGTAAACCTTTACTGGGAATAAAACATTTATAATTTCCTTGGTTCAGTATTCCCCAGATAAAGAATTTTCTCAAGAATTTCAACTAGAGAGAATTCCAGAACTCGATAAGAATTTAGAACCTGAACTACTTACCCCGTGCAGTTCCTTGATTCAGTGTATTCCCCAGATAAAGAATTTTCTTCAAAATATCTTTCAATTTGAGGGAATTCCGGACCTATTAAGCAGAGATATTCATGCCCCTTATGTAAAAAAATGAATGTGTAAACTAACAGAAGGCTTCATTATCATTTGCAGAGCATACCTCATCACATGCAGAATTTACAGTGTTTAAGCTCTTTTTAAACTCTGAAATCTGTGGAGAAAACCATAGTTCAGGAGATTTGTAAATTTATGAAAACCACACTAACAATGCACATCAGCCCAAACCTGAGAGCCAAATTGAATCTTGAAAGAAAATACCCTCAACTTGGACTCAACACGTGGCACTTTCATCAGCTCCAAAAAGTACTGGAGGAACACATAATAAAGTTGAATAATTCAAATTATCAAAATAAATAAAAAATGCATTCAAGTTATCCAGCATAACCAATAGGTAAAATCAGTTGTCATAAATAATGTGATCTACATGCATGCCAAAGATTCAAATGAATGGGCTTAGCATGATAAACTATAGTCAACATGCACTGTAATATCCTCAAAGACAAAAATTCATAATGACCTCAATTATAGCAATTGAAACTATCAAGACATTTGCAGTCAGCTTTCACCAATTCATACACCCACAAATTAATAATTGCCCTATTATAGCAATTGAAGCTATCAAGACATGCAGTCAACTATCACCAATTTCATGCATCCTAGTTCAGCTCTGCCAAGCACACAGACCATTTCTCAATTTGTGCATGATATTCTTGAGCAGGGCCAAGCTAATTTTTCCTGCATGGTTCCAATAATATCAGATGTCTTCAAAGAGCCTTCCAGCTTTCCCCTTGTACTGCCCTGGGCCCCTAGCTCTTATATAGCTTCTAACAGCTTTTAAGTCTACCATCCAAGTCCTGCCATAGGATCCTTTCTCTTTTTGGGCATAAATAACCATGTCCTTAATATGAAAGACAACAGTAACTAACATTTGCTCATCTAATTGAAAAATTGTGTTAAAGTTATTCATTCTACTTCCAAGTAGAGTTTGCAGTTCTGCTGCTCATGAAGAGATTTCCATAATATAGCATTCTTTTTTAGAGTGATGGAGAAAAGTTACTGCTTATATTCCATTTATCAATAACAACTACGACATTATCAGGCTTCCACCAATATCACTCTAGAACAGAATACTTGAAGTCTCCAAAGGAACAGGGCAATTTAGACTTAGGATTTCCACTTGGAGGTTTTGGTTTCCATGGGTGGAGGGGTGAAAAGAGTTACCCACCATTGTGTAGGACAAGACCCATTGAAGCCTCCCAACAAAACAATAATATAATTTAAAATTAAACACGTAACAAAAACAGAATTTGGAGATATCCATCAGAAAGTGGGGCTTGCCTATCACGTTCATCACTTCTCATGCAGTTTATGATACTTCATGCAGACATGTTCAAACTACTTGTACCCTGCTTTGGTATAATAACCTTCTTTTAAAAACAAAATCAAAACCAAAACAAGAGCAAAGGAAAGGAAAAGGGCAACCAGGAAAGAAAGAGCAAAATGACTAGAAAGGCACTGATATTCTTATCCTACATCTTTTTATTAGATATAAGAAGAAAATCTATTAGAAATATTGGGTATTTCTTTCTACCCCTAGACAACCAAACTTTGTTGATGAATCTCCCAATACTTGTCACAAGACAGTTTCTATTCTTTTCCTCTTTTTTCTCTTATATAGGAGAAGAAATTTCTCAATGCTTTCTTATCATCTAGTATTAGAGATTCAGATTATTTTAACTTCAAAACTTCTAGTAATCTTGAAGAACAAAATCCAATTCTTTCCCGGTGCTTACAATCACCACAGTACTTTCCACGTGCCATTTTTAGAGGGCCAAGCCAAATTTCTCATACCATGAGTTAGTGTCTTCTTATGCAGCACTTTCCAATTAAAAAATTGATACTTTTGAGTTCATAATTTCAAATGGAAATTATCAGGGTATCATAAGTTTGTCTTCTTATGCAGCACTTTTCAATTAAAAAATTGATAGTTTGGAGTTCATAATTTCAAATGGAAATTGTAAGGGTATCATATACCAGTGATACTATACGCTAACTTTTAGGGTTAAATGGATCTGCAAACCTATCTACTTTATTGTCAAAATGAAAACTAAAATGGGCAAGCACAATTATTCTTTAACTAGCCATAATCCATCATTTCAGATAATGAAAGAGATGCTATAAAGATTTTAAGAAGTCACATAAGCCAGGCTACAGGTATGGAGTCACATGCCAATCTTCTAGAGTTCAACTGACCCATGTGTGACACCTGACAAAGTACTCAAGAATGCATTCCAGTAAAAGATGAGGAATTTCTGGTTGATAAATAAATTTTGCAGACCTGTTCACACTTTCCCAGTTTCTCCTTGTCACCAGTGTAGCCCTGTTATTTTACAATTAATCATGGTTAAATGTCTAATATTGACATTGAGTTTCAAGGGTCACAGAATGTCAAAGTACTCTTGAATATGAAATGGAATGTAAATGAGATCATAATTATTTGAAGTTTCACCTTGAGAAGTTCCATCTCCTCTTTAGTGGGACAGAACTTTATAAGATTTTCCACTTGATCAACATCTAATATTGAGTCATCCATTGCTAGTACTGCAGCCTAAAAATATGCAGGCAGGTGTCATATTGGTGTCATATTAGTTAATGAATAACAAAAACAACCTAAATTTCACAAAAAGAAAGACAAAAAAAAGTTGCAGCTCCACTTGCACCAAAGGTAGTAGATTCCAGAATAAATAAATTTTTAGTATCAATGCATAAAAGCATGATAAGCATGTTGTCTTTGCTTAAATCAACCACTGAGCTGGATCTTTTAAGAAGGAAACCTGCTATAACTGGGGCAAAATTGCATGCATGCACAGAAGTAACATATAACCTGTCATGGATGAAAATGATAGCTCGGGAAAGTAAATTCCACCACAAGGTTAAAATGATATTAAGACCCCTAAATAATACACTTTTTATTCACAAAACCCTGCCCCAAGATTACCAGCTCTGCTCATCTCCCAGTCACAGCTGTCTGCAAAAGCCCTAAAGCAACGCAACCTAATATTGGTTCCATTTCCACATCAAAAAACAAAACTTAAATACAATATTACAGGGAAATCCAAGTTGCAGGAGAGTATGCTCCAAGGTCAACAAACAGAGGTGAAGGCTGGCCAAATCAGGGAAATCAAAGTCACAGGAGAATGTGCTCCTAGGTCAACAGACAGGATAGCTTCTGAACATTACATTACACCCAACCTTTTACACTTCAAAAAACATGCATTTCTATAAATGGCTCATGACTAGCACAAATTGCTTGAAAAGTAGAAGTCAACTCTCTTTTAAATATACACAACCACAATATCAACACAAACCACATGATGCTATCCCATTTAAACTTGCAAATCTCAAGCATTGCCTATCTAGTCTAAGTGCACAATATCACATCTTCATCCACTAATCAAGAAAAATAGTTTTGATAAATAAAACAGATATTCTTATCACTGCAAGCACTTCCAAGATGTCTGATCTTACCATCATGTCAGAAAGTGGCATCTTAACTTTTGTAAGCATGATTTCAGTGTTATTTGCCCTCCGCAGATCAACCTACAGTTGACAACAAGATGCTTCATTTGAGAGACATTAAGTTGTAAGAAAAGGATATAGATTCTATCATACTAATATTTTCTTCAACAAGAAACAGCAAAAATTGCAATCAAATTGATATATATTCAGAAAGATACACAAAAACACACATGGCAATCACACAGAAATAAATAACTACTAGAATTTGAACACAGATAAATGAAATCACTAATGCATGATGAGACTGCACGAGGAGCATATATTTCTTCAATGGTGTTTCTTTTTTATTACATGCACCACACCTGCTTAGCATCCAACTCAACTGAACCTTAATATCAAATTCCTTAGGGTCAAATACGTTTCCCTCATCCCATTATATGTAGAGCGAGTTTGACTTTTCCATGAAAAATTGAAAATTACATCCTTACAATTTCAATCCAAGTCAACTTCAGCATGGTTTGACCCTTAACAGTAAACAGCCTAGTATTTAAGACATATGTTACTCTATCTGCACTTAAAAGGTATAACATTGATAAATAACTTATCCGGGGGAGATATTGTAAGCTCAACTATCAACCAACTATTATGCAATGGCCCATAAAATGAAGATTTAGCTATATCACACAGGGATTTCTCCATATGTCACAAAACAAAGGCCACTGACATTGGTTATTCAGCTATTCACCTGAAATCCAAATAATAATTACAGTTGCTACCAACATCAAACGTTTAGACTTGCATTTTAGCTTAGTGTTTGTATGGTCAATGCATGGCTGTGCTTGGTTGTTGGAAATCCAAGGATTGGTATTTGTAGGTAGTTGGGTAGCGCTCCCGGTGCAGTTGATCAAGGATAACAAATCAATGTAAACTCTAGTAAAAACTGATAAGAAGTAAAACTGGAAGGTAGTCTTGTTTTTATCCCAAGTGTAAAAATTTCATAAATACATACTAAGCAACATGTTCATTGTCTGAATAACTGATGCAAATACATTCAAAGTAACTTTTCTCATCAAATTATCACAGAAACTACAAAAATAAACCCCAGTTCTAGAATCATTCATCACGATATCTTCCCTAGAAAACGAAGGCTTATGGGCTGATGAGAAAAGTGGTGCAATTCCTACCACAATCAAATTAACCACTGAAAATAAATTAAGAAGTGAGAGAAGATAAAATATAACCCCAGCAACAAGAATAAAATATCCAAATATCCATCACACACATCTGAGGTCTTTTTACAGACATATTTCAAGGCAGGGAAATGAGTTTTAGATTACCAGGTTAACTTTGTCAGTTTTTGATCCAACAGACTTGCGTCTTCCTCCAGCTTTACCCAAATCAGCAGGTTTGGGGACTGTTGCAGAGAAAAGGCTTTCTAGCTCTGATACATCAAATTCTGGTGCACTGTGGCACAAGGATGCAACACCATATAAAAAAAAAAAACAGAGAAAATGATGCATAACCGTAAATAGTGAGGCATGTATAGATTCAGGAAAGTATGGCTGAATAGTGTGTTAGTAATTCTAAGAGAAAATTCAATTGGTAAAAGAAGTTGCAGTACATTTGGGGCTCTCCATGCCTTTGCAGCTCTTCCCATAAGCTTCCTTGTATTGCTCTTGTTACCTTGCTCCAATGCAAAGGCTTTAAGGAAGATCGTCTGGGTGCTGTAGCAGATGTCCCCATCCCTGAAAGACGTGAAAGCCCACGCCCTCTTCCTAAAGGTAGACCTCTGGCACTGCCTGGAGGTGGAGGAGGAACACTGCCCGGAGGTCCTGGTGGTGCTGGAGGGCCAGGAACACGAGCACCTGGTGGAGCTGGAGGAGGCGGGCCGGCTCCACGACCCATAGGAGGCGGGGGAGGTGGGGCTCCACGACCCATAGGAGGAGGCGGGGGAGGCGGGGCTCCACGACCCGGAGGTGGTGGGGGAGGCGGAGCTCCACGCCCCGGAGGCGGCGGGGGAGGCGGGGGTCTCCCCGGAGGAGGTGGTGGTGGAGGAGGAGCTCCACGCCCTGGAGGAGGAGGAGGTGGTGGTGGAGGAACACATCCTGGAGGAGAAGCAACTCCACGCCCTGGAGGAGGAGGTGGTGGTGGAGGAGCTCTATGCCCTGAAGGTGGTGGTGGAGGAGGAGCTACACGTCCTGGAGGAGGAGGTGGTGGTGGTGGAGGAGCTACATTTCTTGGAGGATGTGATCGTGACGGAGGAGCCTGACTCATAAATGTAGGTGATGGAGGAGTTCCAAGTAAAGGAGGTGGAGGTGGGGGCGGTGGAGCTCCATGTGCTGGTTGCAAGGGAGGGGGTGGGGGTGCTCTATGTGAAGCATGTGTAAGAGGTGGAGGTGGAGGTGGATTGGGAACTCCAACTCTGCCATGATATGAAGTAGTAGAAGCACTCAAAGGGGGAGGAGGTGGTGAAGAATAAGTTGGAGTAAGAGCAGCTGGAGTATACTTAGAATTCCAAGGGGGTGGGGGGGGTGGGGGAGGCAAAACCTTCCTGATATTCTGTCCACTGGACAGAGGGGGAAAGGGAGGGGGTGGTGGTGGAGATACATGCTGTGGAACTATCTGAATATTCTGCCTGCTAAATGGTGAGGATGGCGGAGGAGGAGGCGGCGGAGGAGGAGGAGGAGGAGGAGGCGGCGGCGGAGGTGCTTCACCTACTGGACTGGCCTGAAAATCATACAAAGAAGATTTGTTGAAATAAGGCGGAGGAGGAGGCGGCGGCGGAGGCGGAGGTGGAGGTGGAGGTGGAGGCGAAGGGTGCACAACTTGTTGCCAGTCAAGAGAAGGATGTGATTCAGTTGTAGTAGGAAACCCACTTGAAATTAAATCTCCAGGGGCAGCGTCAACAGAAGTCATCTTTACATGGCCACCGGCACTAGAGTCCTTTGGTGAAGCACAAAATCCAAGAGCTGGTGGTGCACTATTATATCTTGATGGTGGATATGCTACATGCATTGAATTGGTAAAAGGGCCTTTATTAGGGGGAACCCACCGAGGAACAGTATTTGGCTTGCTTTGTTTTCCATTAGTTCCCTGTGGTTCATGTTGTTTAGTCTTTTGTTTGGTTACAATTGAATCTGCAGCCGGTTTTGCATTTGATGTAGGATGTCTCCTTGGTGAAGGTAACACTAATTTCTCAAGTTTTTGTCTGCCAACATCACCACTCAACTTTACTGGCGGAATGATGGATTCTAACTTCTTTGTAGCAGTATTTTCTCCATCACCTTGATCTTCCATCTTTTTAAGTTCCCCATCCACATCTTCAATCACTTCTGTTGTTTCTTTACTCAGTGTATCAGTAGCAACAACCACAGAATCTGCCTTGAGATCTCCATCATCCACAGCAATGTCTTTCACTGCCAAAAAATCAGAATCCACCTTCTCATCTACCTTGTACTTGACATCATCCACAGCAATATCCTTCACTGCATCAACAATAGAATCTAGCTTCCCCTCCTGTTTGCGACTCCCATCATCAGAAGCACAGTCTTCAAATGAGTGAAGATCCGAATCCTCCTTCCAGACTTCTTTGCTGTCTACATTAACTGGCATGTTGTCATGAACTATACGAGAAGCCTCATCCACCTTTGCTTCATGCCCATCCACTACATTACTGAAAATTTCTTCCACCTCAAAAAATTCCTCAGGTGAAGCACTTTCTGTCTCATTCCCATCTTCATTCGCCATGACTGTGGTGACATTAGGCACAACAGCATCAGCATCCGCAAAAAGTACCTGATACAGATATGAGTATGCATTCAACTCCTACAGCTTCAGAAAAGAGGGTCAACAAAAGAATTAGGATAACCTACCTCTGCTCTGAAGTCCTTTGGAAATTGGTCCTTGGCATCCCAGAGAGTGTCAATCTCATCACGAACGAGCATCAAAATATTAGCCCGCACAAATGCTGTGTGGAACATCACTCTGAACATCATCTCCTCACGTACCAAATCTTCATCCAAATGGATGCACTCAAGAACAACATCCCCTTGAATACGGCACCTTATATCTATTTTCACTAGCATGCACTCTTCCTGCAATTGATGAAATTCATAAGAAACACCTTAAAGTGGAGGCGTTTCATGTACCATTTTCAATTACAGGACTAAGGGCATTACCTGCTGGTACAGGCGAGCATGTTTTTTAGTCTTTGACGTAGAAAACAGAAGCTTGGAAGTTCTATTGGCTGGTTTTGAAGGATCCTGGCCATAAACACGAACAACTGGCCGGCAACCTTTGCCCCCCTCAAATAATGGAAGGGCTCTAAGCATCAGACAATCCAACAGTAAAGGAGTATCTGATGGAGGCCAATCTGAACCAAAATTTCTTCTAGAAATGTACTGAAGATATCTAAGTTGGGAAGGCTGTGGATTTAAAGGAGACAAAAGATGAAGAAGTTCCCTAGGAGCTTGCTTGTAGACCATTTCAAGAGTCTTGTTCTCCCCAGTATACTGTTTCCGATATAACAAAAGACCTGCAAGCATGAAAGCAAGTACAGGCCAACCTCCTCTTTCACAATGCATTAACAGCACATTTTGTTGCCCTTCCAAGGACAGCCAGCTTTCACTTGATCGAAGGAAGTGGTGGATCATCTCCAGTGGCAGCATAGGACAGCCCTCATACTGACGAGGGTAATCCATAACTGTCATGTCATACTGAGACAATATGTCCGAAATTTGGCTCCGCCTCTCTCCTTCTCTAAAGTTAAACACCATGAAGGACGCATCAGGAAAGTGGTCTTGTAGCTGCGCTACAATGCCACCCAAGTACACCTTGAACTCATCTTCTTCCAACACATCCGTGGAGAAGCAACAATCAAACACTGCAAAACAACGAAAATGATAAAACGAATGAGCTAAAAAGTGCTCATACGTCAAAATTTCTAAAGCTCCATCAAACTCCTCAACATTTCAGCCACTTAACAAGTCTGTCTAAGCTCTCAAAACCTAGGAAATACTAACAAAAACAATTGCTGCAAAATTCTTTAAGCATTGCTCAATTGCAGATTCTCAGTGCATTGCCAAGATTAAATACCGGACTTCGAATAATTCACAACTAAATTATAAGAAACCTAATCATCAGGTTTGAATTGTTCAAAACTAGCAAGCAATTAAGCAGAAATTTGAAGATGCATTCAATAGCGAAGTTAAGAAGGAAAAAAAAAAGTACCGTAAACTCTCTCGGAGATCTCAAGAAGCCGATCCGGCGGCTTCCGGTAGAAGAAGCGTCTGAACAGCGCCATCTGATGGCGCTGTTTCTCCGGCGATCGGATCCAAACCGTTGATTTACAATAGCACCGGAAAGATCAGAATTGAGCAACTCAAAATCATAGCAGATCCCGATATTCTCCAACACAATTAATTACACAGGTATATAAAATAAAAATTGAAAAAAAAAAAACCAAAATGGACAACGTTTCTGAAGAGACAGTCGATTACGTAATTGGATCAAATCAACCACAAGGAGCATAACATTTCACAATTTAGCTCGCTATAATAATATTATTCAATTTAGCTCTATATAATAACATTATTATTAATTAAAATAATAATAATCAACAGAGGAAAGTGTCTATGTGTGTGTGGCAAGTGACAGTCGAGAAAAGAGATCAAGGTGAAAATGTGGAGATAAGGTCTTTGGAAGAGGAATTATTTTGGATTCAAATGTTGATCGGTGTTGTATTTTTTATTATTATTAACTATTATTGTTTTTTTTTCCTTTTCGTTAGAAAATCACATGGAGAGAAAAGGAGAGAGAAGCATGGTGGGGACTGTTAAGGAGAATAGTTTCGATTCAGAGACCCCTCTCATTTGATAAATTGGCCAATTAGGAAACAAAATACAAATAAAATGTAAATTAACATGGAGAACAAAGATAAAGTAAAATGGTATAATTAAATTTAAAGATATCATGATTCTTAATATTTCATTAACATCGCGTTTATAAATATAATATTTAATTAAAAATCATGATAAAATTATAATTAATATTACAATTCTGAATATAATTCAGAAAAACAACATTCAATTACGTAGTTATGAATTACAACATTAATTAGTTCAAGGAGATTAATTTAAGAAAACTATTGGATTATAAACAGTTAAATTGTTTTGGCTATTATCTAAATATAGAAATTTTTTGTGTTATAAGCCTACACAGTTCATAAATTTATAGTCTTTGTTAATCTAAAATTTATTTTATTTTATGATTTTAAAAAGTTATAAATATTACAATCTTAACAAAAATTGAACAAAGTCTCCCCTACAAAGAAATTATACTCAAAATTTTATCTCACTTGAAAAAACTTGCAAAAAACCACAATAACTCCAATCAAAAAATTCTAACTAAACGCACATGAGGTCTTGGCCCAGCGGTTGAAGGGACTTGTTCCCTTCCTCTGCATCCTGGGTTCAAACCTCACCTGCACGTCTGTCATCCCCGTAGTGCCTTACATGCTCACCGGGTTTGCAGGATGTTCAGTGAGCCGTGGGATTAGTCGTGGTGCACGCAAACTGGCCTGGATACCCACGTAAATCAAAAAAAAAATCTAACTAAACTCAACAAATTCACACATTTTATAATCACAAGTAGCCCTAGAAATGCCAAGAAAAAAAACATATATACATACAAAATGAATAAAAAAATAATTCAATAATACAATATTCAAGTAATTAAAATCTCAAAATATATAAACATAATTCATTTATCTATCTACGTTTACTAAATGATCCAAACTCGTCAGTTGCACGACTAGATCTAGCTAGAGCACATACTTGAATAGTCTCGTCCTCTGCCACAATATCATCAAAAATTAACCTCTCTCCAAAGGTTTGATGTCCAATGAAGCAAACATTTAACCATAAGAACGCAATGGTGTAAAGTTTTGTTTCTTTGTCAGTATTATAAAGATAAGATGTGGTCTCTTGACCTTCCGGTAGCATGAAACCAACCTAATATTAATAAAATATAAATGTTAAATTAAAAAATCAATACATAATACTCAACGTTTAACATATATTAATTAAGAAAATATTTGGTTACCTATGACATTTTGAATCCATTAGATATGTTACTCATTTTGTATGTATCTAAATGGAGGAACCTACTTAGGATCCATAGTAATTAGCCGACATGTGATACTCATATACAAAGTCATATACTCTTCATCTGTAATCACATGATGCATCTCTGTATATATCTCATTCTTTGTTTATCTTATTGTCATACATAAATTCTATGTCGGGTTAACTAGTTGTAATCATTACTTTTACCCTAACGAGTCATGGTGTGCAATGCATCACTTGTATCGACGTTGACTGGAATATGTTATTTGTAGTTGAATTGCAGCATTATCCAATTTGGACAATTTCGCTCAACCATCTAGAAAAAAATATCAAATGAGACCACTGATATTCATATGTAAATCCCGCAAGTGCAAACAACTGAAGCGACCGTCAATCTTTCATTAAAATAAAGTGTCCACATGACTTGTAGGATATAAGTTTTTTAAATATTAAAAAACAATAATTCAGTGCAATGTAATGATTTTTATTAAACAAATGATTCAAAAAAGACTCCGATAACATGTTTTATATCTAGCTTACTCTGATAAAACATCAACACATGTGTTAGATTATTTTTCAAATACTCTACCAACACATCACCTAGCATTAAAAATACATAAGTTTCATTTTATTTTTTAAAGGTACAATTACAAAATATGTATAATTGCAAAATAACGTCACAATACATGCATCCAAGTGGGAGATGAAATAATAGTGTTACCATAAAGATATAACATAAATATATTATAAGACATTCTATAATAATAACAATAATAATAATAATAATTTTTAAAAAACGCATCATATCTTGGTCAATTTGACTTAATTATAACTAAATTACATTATTATAACACTAATTAGCAAAATTCAGATTCAATGCAATCAAAATTCTAAAATTTAACGTTAAATCAAATTCATCTTAAATTAAACATAATTCATGATACAAAATCTAATTTATCTTTCATGCTCAATTGCATTAAATTAAATCAAAATTAATATAATTAAAAGAAAATATCAAATTCATTAACTTGTCAGTAATTCAATGAAACATATATATTGTCATAATTTTACCTCATTCATGCTCTCACCCATAAACAAGCTCGAAATCATCAAGCGTAATTAATTACATTATTAGTTGATTCCAACAATACACATAAAATTCATAATTTGACAACTTAACATCAATTAAATGCAACACACAATTAATTTAGCTTATTTTCATGTTTAATTATATCAAATTAACCCTAATTGATGATATTCTTAACTAATTCATATTAATTCAACAAACTCTAAATTCACTATAAACCCTAAATTCAACCCAACATAATTATTTCATTTCATCCAAACAAAACGTAAATTTATATCAATGCAATATGTTTACCTTGCTTATAAGACTAACAAAAAAGCTAAGGTGGTGGCAACAACAGGGACAACCAAAGAAACAATCAATTTGACATATAAAAACATCCAATGATGTTAAAGTCTAGGATGGGTTTGTTTTTCATTGTTTTTAGGGTAAAATGAAGGTTTTTAGTGGGTTTTTTACAAAGATAATGAGTGTAATAAGGGCATTGATCAAGCGAGAAGAGGTTGTGTCTATAACTGTTTTTTTTTGTTCTTCGATCTAGGTTTAAATTTCAATCTTAAATTGTTATATTTTTAAAGCACGACATTAGCTTCTTACTTTTTAAAAGGATAAAACATTTAACTTATCGTACTTTTTAATAGCAACATTAAATTCTTAATTTTTTGAAATGTGATATTTATTTGTTGTAATTTTTAATAATAATATTTACTAAATATTATGCTTTCTGAACATAATAATATTAAAATGTATCATTTCATTAAATTTTTTTCAAACAATGTTATTCCGTAAAAACTTTAAATTTACTGTAATATTTATTCTAAAAAAAACCCTCTCCCTTTTGGCTTTTGCTTTGCCAGGAAAAAAAAAAAGAATCATTTTCCTGCCTTCCATCCAAAGATCATTGATTATGTGGTTTGACACGTGGAAATATTACTCGCATATTATAAAGACAAGACAAGACACGACACGACACGCACATACGAGATAAGAGAGAAAACTTGGTCCCGTTCATATATGGATGGACAAGTAGGCATGCGAAATGGACATGTTCTTTTTAACGTCCACTTCGCTTTTCTTTTATCTTCACAGGAGTTAATTATATATTAGTCCTTTTAGTTTTATCAAACAGATTAAATAGTCTTTCTAGTTTTAAAAACTAATCAATTAATTTCTTCACATGCGTTAATTACATAAATTTTATAGTACTTGGAAAATAATTAGTGCATTCTATTATTTATTTTCTAATATCACTTTTAATAAATAAATAAATATATATATGAGAGAAAAAATATTCTTATTACTTTGGTGAGTCATAGATTTTATTTTCTCACCTACTTATATCATGTTATTTTTTCCAAAGTGGATTATAAAAATAACTACTAAGATGTCACTAGTTATTTTATGTGTATTATAAAAGTCTTATTAATCATGCTTAATTTAAAATATATAAATACAAGTATAAGAAAAAAAATCATATGTGGAATATTTTTATCATTTTTTATGGGTCATATATTTTATTTTCTTTCATCTGGTTATATTTATTTATTCAAAGTGAGTTTCAAGGTGTTATTTTTTTCAAAATAAATCTCGAGAAATAACTGACAAAATATCACTAATTACTTCATATGTATCATAAATTTTTCATGGTAATCATGTTTAATTTAAAATATCTTCTCTTTTGGTTGAACTTATCATATTATCTACTTTTTTTTAATTTTAAAACAGGAAAAAACAAAATAAATTGTAAAACAACATGAAATAATAGTTACTTTTTAAAACTAGAAAGGTTAGTTAATTCCTTTCTTAAAACTAAAAGGATAATCTTGTTTTTTTTAACATAAGAGAGGGAAGTGTAAAAGAAAAAAATAAATTCCCAAACTAGAGAGGGGCCGGGGAGACACTAAGGGAGAAACGATAACGTAACTCCAAGCTGACAAAGGAATGTTGGGTGAATTTCATGATTTCAGTCTGGATGCTTATGGTTCTATTAAACAGTTTTTTTTAGGAATTAATTAACTATCTAATCTACCTTAGAACACTGCTTCCATTTTATCTGCAAAAAAATGAGAGGTTAAACCTTGCCAAGGCGATTCCCACTCCCAAAAGGTAACATTAAAGCTTCAACCAAAGCTATTTAAACGGCCAATGTTGGAATAGTTTGTTGAATTAATGGAACAACGAATGAAAATAAATGGTCCACGAGGTATCTTAATATTAAAGCTAAACTGACCTTATTTATATATTAAAGCCTCAATATTAATTATGATAGCTAAATGACTCGAATACAAGTAATTGCGACCATCATTATCTTGAACTGGAATCTTTGTAATGATATGTGAAAAAAATAAAAAATTCTTGATTTTTACCAATAAAACAAATGATGGAGTTATCTCTTAATATTTTGATCATTAGAACCATAACTAGTTTTAAAGTCTAGATAAAGAGATTAATTGTGTATAAAAAGGACGTATAACCCTTGGTACACCTTACCTAAAATAAACTGCATTGTTTATTTGTTTGATACAAATTAAAATATTGTTTTATTTTCTAATCGTTAGCCTGTCTAATAGTTAAAGTCGATCCACCTTAGTAAAGTGGACCATAGCTTTAAGGGTCAAGTCTAGCCATTTTAGAGTTATATCATAAAAAAAACTATTTTTTTATTCAATATCCGGGATACATTTTAAGAATAAGTTCATAATATATTAACAGAAACAAAATATTTTTTTTGTTGTTTTTTATATAAAATGTCAAGTTCTCATGACTTTAATAAATTAGTTATGAAATCAAATATGCATGCAAAATAAAATAAAAAACTATTTTTGTGATTTTTTCTTAGTATGCTTAAATTGTACAAATATAATTTATTTTTGAGAAACTTGGCCACATGCGAATCAAAATATTTAAATGTATTTTTGAAAAAAAAGATTTTTTTGTTGTTTTTCTAAAAAAAAAAAACAGTTTATTTAGTATAAAAAAGCCTCCCTTGTAAACATAATCCGGAACATTCATAAATATATAAAGGTAAAAAATATGAGGAAAACAAATTAGAAATTAAATTAAAGAAAAAGCTTTGTTTGGAAAAACAAGAAGAAATTAGTAAATTAAATTGTTGAACATTCAACCAAACCGAAAGAGAGGAGAAGAATAAAAAAATGACAATCAGACCGAAAAAAGAGAAAAGAAGAAAATCAACCACCCTCATGACAACAATTCCTCCAACACCGACGACAACCACTATTGCCAAAACCATCCCACCACTTGTAGCCTCCACTTAAGGGGTATTTGAGAGTGTAGTTGTGGTTGCTTTTCAAAGTGTTTTTAACTCAGAAATGCATCAAAATAATATTTTAAATATTTTTTAAAAAATCATTTTCGATATCAGCACATTAAAATGATCTAAAAACACAAAAAAAAAATTAATTTGAAGTAAAGAAAAAAAAATAAAAGTTTTTCATTTTTTTTCAAAAACTCTTTTGAAATGCAATAACAAACAAGACATTAGACACCATCAAAACTAATAGCAACAACATCTCCCTATGCTTTTCTCACCCACACGGCAATAACTCCTCTTTCTTCATCATTTTTAAGGAACTCGTCACTAACAAATCTAATCACCATGATCACCTCTCATTGAATATAAACCAAATAGCTTTAACACCCATCTTCATGCCACCAGCCACTTGAAGAAAGAAAAAAAAAAGGGAGAGAGAAGGTCGTCGAACCAATAAAGAAAGGAAGAAATGGTTGAAACTTGAAGTAGGTTGTTCTCTTGCCTTAGGTGTCACTGTGGCACACCACTATCATAGGAAGAAATAGGAGGGGGGATAAGCTTCTGATTTTCCAAGAAACATACCTAATAGATGTGGAGCATAGGCCCACGTGTCAGTAGCAGTGACGGTGAGTGAACCCACATATCACCACTATCAAATCTACCACCGTTACAAACCCTATTATGACAACTTCCTTACGACCCTAGTATTTTTCAAGGTCGATTTCAAAGCTTAGGTGAATATTTAAGGTGAAGAAAAAAAAAAAATTAATGTTCTTTTGGAAAAATATAGAATAACACACCTACTAAGACTCACCTTTGACGTAGGTGGCAACCTGAAATAAGATCTCATATTGACATTTGGATACACTAATTTACCATAATAATAAATAGAGTCAATGGTGACTCAGTCGTGGAAAGAGTCGTTTCCTTCCATTCACCAGCGACTAAAAACAATTTTAACATTGAATATTGCATATTTTATTTCTAATGCTTTGATTTTTAATTGATTGTTAATTTATTGTGGATGATTGTTAAGAAACATTTGAAGTATTAGGGTTTATATTCTTGTGGAGCAACTCCAAGGGCATTATACTGGCAATGATTTATTTTTAAGGTGGAATAAGGTTGGAAACAATATCTTGCAGTAAGGTTGGAAAAATGAATTGTAAGAGGTTTATTCGAGGTGTTATGGTTTGGTTTCAGTGTAAAATTTGATGCGAGTTGATATTTTTTTTTATTAATGAGATTTGTGTATTAATGTTGTTTTTAAATTGTTAAGCTATCTATGAATATTGTGACGGGGTTGGAAAGATGAGTTGTAAGAGGTTTATTCAGACCTAATGTTTTGGTCTTGGTGTGAAATTTGGTGTGTTGATTCTGTTTTTTTTTTTTTGAAATTTATGTAATGAAGTTGTTTTTAAATCGTTAGAGTTGTTTATGAATTGTTGTTCTTGAATTGTTATGTTAGGTGTATATGTTGTTTTTTATTTGTTATGTTAGGAGTTGATGTTATTTTTATTATGTTATATTACGTGTTGATGGCTTTAATACAAAATTTTTATTTTAAATATATTTTTTAATAATAAAAGTTATATTGATGAGTTTCTATCAAATTATTGATGTTTTGATTAAAATTAATTTTAACAGTTAGATCAACATGTCTTCTAATTTTAGTGATCAATTTAGACCAAACATGATGCTTTTAATCCCAAAACAAGTTTGATAATAAATCAACAAGTTTTCTTCAAGTTTGCAATTTTGATTTAAGTTTTTTTTTTTAACAGCTAAATCGACAAATCTCCTAGTTTTAAGGACTAACATAAGCGTAACATGATATTTTAATCTTAAATTGGATTTCAAAATGCATCAATGAGTCTTTATCAAGTTTGCAATGTTTTGAATGTAGCTTGGATTTTAACATCGAGGTCGATGAGTTTTCTAGTTCTAGAGACCAATGTAGGTCCAGTGCGATGCTTTTAATTAAAAATTAAAAAAAAAGTGTCAAGTTATGAAACTCCTAATTCAAAACTAGATGTTAACTCATATGAATGTTGATCAATAAAAAATAACCTATGAATAAGTTCAAAAAATAAATTTAGACAATTAATGACACATGTAAAATAAATTTAAGAAAAACATATAGTCAAGATAATATTTTGTTTCAAAAAATAAAATAAGAGTAATAACTATCTCTCTTTAAACATAATCAATCCTTTATTTAGACATATCATAAATCTTAGTTTTTTAAAAAAATTAGGTGGCATCTTTATTTTCCATGTTTTCCTTTGATTTTTAGAAATTTCTTCATTTATGTCAATAGCGATATGTTCTACAAAGTTTATTTTCCAAGTATCCCTTTCTTAGATTTTATTTCAAAAGCAAGTATTTGTCTCTTTAATTAGAAATAAGCATGAGTTAATGACATGTTTATACATTTAATTTGCCATGATTTCGCCCATTTTGCCTAGGAATTCTACTATTATTTTACAAGTTGTGTTAGGGGTTGTTTTGTTTTTTTTTTTTTTAAAAAAAAACCTTTGGTATAAGTACATGACATTTAATGCTACGTGTCAATGTACGAAGGATAATAAAATAATACGTGAAAATTTAACATAGAAACAAGAATAGAAAATCCAAACTTCAATTTCTAGAAATCAAATGAAATAGATAGAAAAAAAAATCTTACACTTAATGCTATAATTTTAATTTAATTTCTTTCATGTTGATTTTAATATATCTAATATTAATTTAATTTATAAGTTAAGAATTTTTTTTTCCTTCAATTAGATGAAAAGGGTTTTCATTATACCAATGAAATTCAAAAACTTTCAAAATTACATTAAAAAGCTATAAAATAACATAAATTAATTTTTTATTATTCAATGAATTTGAATTCAATTTTGATATTTGATACTTTATTTGGATTACTATGTAATTTTTAACATAATTTTGTGGTTTTTATTAACAATGATTTATATTATTATATTCTAAAAATATTTAGGAATGAAAAGAAGAAGTAATTAATTAAGAATAAAAGATTAAATACATAAATGGGGAGTCACAAGACTTATGGAAAATAAAATGAGAATTTTTACTTTTTATATAATTTATAAAATATCAATAAATTATAGTTGTAAAAACAAAATAAAAACTAATAAAAAATATCAATAAATAAACAAACCAAATGGCACTAGGCTAGTGGGTCATACAATGTCAAAGAACTATTTCAAATTAAAAGTTTAAGTTATCATATAAGGTCTCAATATATATTTTATCACACATCCCTTTAAATGAAATCTTGCACAAGTTCGTGCGAAGAGATCAGTGTCTTGTGCTAATAATTAGTTTTAATTAGAAGAGATGATAAAAATGATATGATTTGAACTTGTGACCGTTTAATTAACAAAAAACTGATACTATTTTAAAGAATTATCTCAACCTAAAAACAAAAACTATCATGTAAGACTCCAATATATGATTTATATTATTCTTTAACATGCAACTATGCCTGAGTGCATTAGCATGCCTAGGGCCATGGATACCAAGAAAAAAAAACAGAAAACATTTAAGATAAAACAAAAATAATGTAGGAAATTAATTATTTTCTACTACAATTTTCTTCAACCTTTCCTCCCTTCTTCTTCGTTATTCATTGTCTTTCTTGTTTTATATTCAACCATCTAAACCATAATTTTAAAAATATATTATTATATATCATCGTTCTCAACAATATTTTTAACCTTAACAAGTCAAGCTTCAAACATATAAATACACTAAAAATCAAATATAATTTCAAACTTTTAGATAGAATTTAATTTTGTTTGAAAATCACCATAAAAGAAAAAGTAGATTAATATGGGTGGGAAAGAGTTCATGAAGGTGTAAGCTTTAAAACCGATGCTTCACATAATGGTTATAATAGTCGTGGTTATTGTTGAAAACAATTTATGAAGATGTATTTATTTTATTTTATCATGTAAGATGACAAGTTAGAATTGAAATATATATTACTTCATAAAATGATATGAAGGATTTGTACAAAGTGTACCTTTTTTTTAATCGTCGAAATATAAAATATTTTAGTCTTTCATTTTTTTTTCCCTATTGATTTTCTTTGCACCAAAACCTTTTTTCTATTAGCTTATATGTCATGTAATCAATCAATTGATTATACATAACATTGGGTTAGTTCATATAAAGTTATAAACTTATTTAATTTTAATAAAAACTTTATTTACTTTTAATATTAATCAAATAATTGAAACATATATTACTCTATGAAATGATCTAAAAGATTTTGTCATGTAATCAATCAATTGATTATAAATGACATTGAGTTAGTTCATATACACTTATTTAATTTTAATAAAGACTTTATTTACTTTAATAATTAAAACATATATTACTTTATGAAATGATTTAAAGGATTTGTACAAAATATGCTCCTTTTTTTAATATAAGTACAAAATATTTTTGTCCATCATTTTCTTTCTATCGGTTTGCATTACACCAAGTCCTTTTTTTTATTAGCATATATGTCTCGTAGCCAATCAGTTAATTATACATGACATTAACTTTGTTAATGTAAACTTATTTAATTTTAATAAAAGCTTTATTTATCTTTAATATTCATCTTTAATATTCATCAAATATTTGATTAATGAATCTAAAGTAAAGATAAAAAATTTGAGACAAAAAAAGCTTTGTAAACAAAATTATAAAATTATTATAATTACGAGATTTCTATTGTATTAAAGCAATGTTTCTAAATGTTCTTGGTCAATGTTTTATTAAAACCATACATTAATTAGAGTCGCTCGCACTAATACATATTATGTTTTTTCCTTTATGAAAAACAATATTTTTTTTTATCATAAACTAAGGTATAAAAGATATCTAGAATTACTATGTAGATACTTGTCAAATGATATGTACACTGAATTGACCCGCATGAGAATTCTATATGGAGAGATCACTTGTGTTTATAGAAAAACTCACGTGACAATTGTATAAGTGATTCTTAAACTTAAGATAACTAAGTTATTGTAATCAAGGATAATAAACAAGTAGATATTGAATATAACATGAACTACATAAAAGTATTTAAGTAATCAAGAAAAGATTCATCACTCTAGGTGAATTAAAAAGTATATTTCATGCACTCTTAAAGAGTATTGATTATAAATCTATAAGCGAGATGAAATGAAATTTAAAAAGAATTTCAAATCTTATTCAAATAATCAATGAATATGGTGTTGAGAACAAACATGATTTGACAATGTATAAACACTTCATGCTATAATATCCAAATCATAACATTGTTGATTAATGAATAATGATTATACTAAGAAACTAGTCACTGAAAAGTTAAATCAAATTACTTGTGACTTTTCTAATATTTAAATAATCATGACAAATTATTAAAAATTATACTTAATCTTTAAATATAAATCAATTAATTATTGAATTGATAATAAATTAATTTATTTAATCATATTTTATTTAGGATTGTAATTTATACTTAAGTCAACTTATTAAGGAGCCTAATAAAAACTATTTATATATATAAAAAAAATTGATTAATTAAATGTAATTAGATTGTAAGTAAATTTTGAAAATTAAGGATTGGAGTGTAATTTATATTGAAAATTACAATTCTGAATTTTAAAAAATCAAGTAAGGACTTGATTGAATAAATTTTTAAATTTTTTCTAAAATAATATAGGTAATATTATTCAAGAGAGAATTTATATTTTATCATTTATATAATTTTTAGGTTTCCCTTTAAATAGAATATTATGCCTTTTATTTTCTATACAACACAAAATACAATTTTAAAACCAGGTGAGTTACATAATTCTTGAAAAATAAAAAATAAAAAAGTTAGTACTTAAAAACATAACAATTTCTCTCCTAAAAGTATTTAAAAGATTTTTTATCGGTAGTTCTTATAGATTATTGTAAAAAACCGAACATTTAAATAATTTATAGTTTATAACAACTCAATGTTGAAGCAATTATTTAAAGTTAAAAAAAATATCTAATCTTTAAATAATATTTATATAAACCTTACACAACCCAACCCTAGATTTATTTAACTATCCTTAAAACTCTCAAAAAAAAAAAAATTTACCATTTTCTCCGCATATCTATCTTTCAAAAAAAGCCAACACTTTCAACATTCTTTCCTCCCCGTGTAAGCCGCTCATTCAAAAACAAATTCTCCCCATTTCTACTCGACATGGCATCACATCAACATCCACATCCATGCTCCACATGGTATCATAGCAATCATCCACATCCACGTCAGTATTGTCTGTGTACAATGTCATCTAACCATTTTTGATGGTTTAAAGATACAATTGATAATTTAAGTGTAAAGTTGAAACCATCTCACTGGTTCGAGAATATATTTGATGTTAAACCTTTTTATACCCACCTTTTTTTTTCTGAAAATATGAAATACCCGGGCAATTTCTTGCATGACTTGAAGTAGCCGTTACCTAGGCCATATATTTATTTTATCTTATGTAACAGAATTACATCAATATAAATATTTTAGTTATTTTTCCGTAATAAAAAAAGTTAACTCACCATAACTTAGGAAGTCACCGCAGCAGTCACCGAAGGTTTCTTCTGCTCAGTTATGTCATGACTTGGATGGCATCAAAACCCACTTGTTGCTGTGACTTGTCAACTGAACTACATCGTGGCTCCCTGCTAATGTCTTAAAGGCAAATTAGACCTGCTCATGTTTGCTCTAATTGCCAAATCTCCAGAATCAGATAGGAAAAAGAAAGAAAGAAAAGGAAACAGATGCTGCAAACCCTGAAACTCTGATCATTTTCATAAATAATCTCAGGTCACTAACCATTATTCCACTTCTTACATGGAGCAGGATAGGTCAAATCAGAATAAAAGCAAAAAAAAAAAAAAAGGCTTGGCAAAACAGTGAATAAATGAAAAAAGAAAAAGAAAGAGGTGATAATTAACACAAAAGGAATAAGAAAAAAAAAGAAGACTAGATGCTCAAATGCAGGAAAAAAGAGAGCAAACCATCAATATGGACCTCTCTTCAATCCAATTTCCTCCTCAGTTTTGGATACATAGGCTCGCAATCAACTTGTAGTTTCTAGATTTTCATTCGGCTTTCTATCCAGCTGATGGTTCAATAGCGCCGTTGTTGGGTGCGGCAGGTCAGTTTAAACATTTTCCTTGATGGAGGTTATGGAACCTGTTTTCTTGATTATTACTTCCAGGAGAGAAACCTGTCCATCGTGTAGGAAAGGACTTTGGAAGCTGAGCATATATAATGATGATCACTTTCCATGCTTCTTGCCTGGAACTCAAATAAAGTTTTAGTCAAATTGAGCATCATGGAACTTCATGAAGATGCATGTACGGTGGCAAGTGGAAACTATCATGATTTGATAAAACTAATGAGTAATGGAAGCCCCCCTCTTCCAGAGTTCAAGTTTCCTCTATAATTTCATTTCCAACTTGAGAGGAGTGTTTCATAAATGGCAGCATCAGTTATGACCGTCATGATGGGAAATGATGAATTAGCCACATGTTGTCCCCAATCAATGGTCTGAGATCCAGTTTACGTACATTTCTTTAGGTATAAATCAAAGCCTTCCAGCAATTAATCAAAGTTCTGAGGTAAAACCGTAGGGTTAAGAAAGGAACGGAACCAGGGTCTCTTAGATGATTTAATGCAATGAAGAAAGCAATGATGGCATGGCCCAAGTTGGTATGATTGATGATGCAAAACCTTTAGAAAATATTAAAAACAAAAACGAGGGGATTAATATTATCATTTCCGTACCACTTTGAAACCATGATTTTCGGACTGCCTGGCGAATGTGGCGCTCATGTCTTTCTAAGAGTTCATCCACTCTGTGCGTCTGAGATAACAAGGGTCCAGAGAAGTCGACCTTGTCCACTTGGTCTTGAAAAACCTATTCAAGTTAAACCTTAAGTTAGATAATCAGTAGACAGTTGCAAACTATAATCTGCACCCCTCTAGTTTTTTTTCCATTCACAAACACGAACAGAAATGGTTAAAGTTAATTTCACATCTCAAATTCTGTGCAGTTCAAAAAATCTACAATTAATTAGAGCTACGGTCTGAGCAAATCATCCCAGTGTGGTTTAATGGTGTCAGTTTGCCGACTCTTGGCTTAAATCATGATGATGTGAAAATTATCTTTTGTAAGCCTTATTTTAGCTTTTTGTTTCAACATGTAGTGATCAATAAACAAACAAAAAAGTTACAAAAGACAACTATTAACGCTCCTTTCCTCTCTGAATTTTTTTTTCTGGATAAATAAGAATTTTAAAGTTTCAAAATTCTCTCCAGAGTAAAAGAAACAAAAATCTTGAGAAATTGTTGCCCTTGTTGTTCTCTTTGCTAAAGCACACCATCACTTACTAGTGACTTGAACCCTGCTGCTAACTCTGTATTCACCACCACCTCCAACCTTTACCAATCTAGGAATTTCATTCGGTTTTAAACTATGACAAGCAACATGTGCCTTCAGACAAATTGAAAGCAAACATCAAGACATATTTCATTTCATCTTTAACAAAGACTGTAATTAAAGATAGATGCAATATTTACAAACGTACCAAATTACTTCCCCTGGCTTCCATTCCCTCTCTTTGATAAAGTGCCAAAGATAGCTCTTGCGAATGGTACTCTTCAGAAGCATCAAAAGAATCTGGCCGTTCAAACTGCCTCCATTGTTTTCGCAAAGCAAGCTTAGAAATTTCATATGAATCATGGCCTCTAGAATTGGTACGGATTCCATGGGTGAGATCCCCATTATCATGTCCTTTTGTGTCAGAATTAGTCTTCTGTTGCAATGCAGAAGAGGGTTCTAATATATTATTAGAATGACCTCTCGAAGTAGACCTACTGTGGGATCTTATGGATGCATCATCTTTTCTCCGTTTTGCCCAAGCAAAACCACTTGAACTTGGAACTTTTAAAGGACCAGAAAAAGGAATGTCTCCTTGGGATGCATTCTTTATATGGAAAATCTCTTCCAATTTATCAAGTGATGGCTTCCGTGCCTCTCCACTTGACTTTCCATCTCCTCCCTTTGGAACACGCATGTTACTGATATTGATTTGACCACATTGCTTTTGAGCTGATAGATCCTGGAGACAGAAAGTAACTCATCACTATCAGTGTGAATCAGCTTCCACAAACACCTGTGCGCGCACGCGTGTGTGCATGTGTGAGAGAGAGACCTCTGCTGCCAATTTACTGATTCCACATAGTTTTCTTGTACACTTTCTTGTTTCAGTTCCACGGCCTCTCCCACCAATCTTTTTCCTAAAAGTTCAGAGCCAATATAATTGGATGTCAGTATAAGTGTAAAACCTATGATCCTGGAGATTTGAGTTTTTTAATAATAAGCCTGTAGTCAGTATAGTTTCTAGTCATAAATTTCCAATTGCTGTCCACATAAGGTTTGTAAACTGACAGGCTTTTAATGAGATTTTAACAAGAGGCATCTGTTTCATTTCTTGGTAATAGCTGTGGTCACATGACAGTAACAAATGCTGTTCAATGCAATTTTAAAGCATAATGGACTAATTTTATCATCATTGGACCCCATATCCATAAGTTGCTCAACTCAATTGCATATTTAGAAAATCCAGCTAATTATATGTCTCAGTTGTGACAGCAGACGTGGAATGACTTCATTGCAAGTGCTCTTTTTAAAAAAGTAAACAGCCAAACCAATGTTTAATTCAGAAGAGAAACAAAATGCTTTTAGAGAAAACTGGATGAGTAAAATGAGAATCCTCACCTCCTTGCCTCCTCACGGTTTTTTGCATCTATCTCTTTGCTAGGTGGGTATTTTGGCAAGCTTGATGGATCACATGGATAAGGTTTTGTGCTGAAATACTGAAAAATTGAAGGTAAGAAGCTTGTGTTAAAATAAGCTTACCGACGCATAAACCTATGGCACCTAGTCACACAATTTCCATAAAAAGACACCCCTTCTATTTTTTGGTCTAAAAAAAACAATAATTTCCATAAATGAAGGATAAACATGAACACTGTTTTTTGGTTAGAACAGAATGTACGGCTAAAATGTGATCCACCAGTGTATGATGATTCAAATAGAACTTCATAAATTATATTTAATCTCCATGGCTATATAAATCAAGGTCACCTCTTGAAACCGGCATATCAAATGCTATAGGAGGTAATAATCACCTCAGATGCAAGAGCAGAAGAAGCAGTCCCACGCTTGTAAGGCTCGACAGAGAGAAGAGTTTTGATCAGGTTCACGGCAGTTGTTGGCAAATCTTTAAGGGTCTCACGAAGACAACTATCATAAGGTTGCTGTGGTTTGAATAAAGTTGCATGAGGAAGCTTGGACTTTTTCCAGTATTCGTCAGGTGGCGACCCACAAAGCTTGAAAATTTTGTGTAATTGTTCAACCTGAAAGAAACAAAAAAGAGCATTCATACAAAATCTTGAAGAACAAGCAAATCAACAGAAATTACAAGAACAGCTAACTTTTATAAAATATAATTCTTTAGGTCTACAACAACAAAACTGGTAAACAGGTATAACTGATCATCCAAACATGGTGATGCCTCTGATTTGCCACCCTCTACTGTTAAATGAGGAACAGAATCACAACAAAATCAACTGGAACAAGTAATTGCCTTCATGTGATAAATACAAAAATGGTTCTCCTCAAAGCCATCTCACATTGAAATGAGGATAAAATAAAAGCATATCTGGTATCATAACATCCTTTAAGGGATTTTACTTGTACAATCCATTCGTGAATTGGAGAGTTGTATATGATGATTTCAGGAATCTGTCTCTGAAGTGGGCTTCACAAAATTCTACCATTGATGCCGCTATAATGAAAGGAGGAGATAATAGTGATATGTAGCTTTAAAAGAGATAACAACAAAAAGGAGAGAGAGAGAAATGAACAAATCTACTTTACTTGTATTAATTCTAACCTAGGAAAGATATGAGAAAAGTAGTACTCAACAGAAACTACAAATTCCCCCCATATAAATCTTTAGCACCTTATTTTTAGTATATTTCACCAATCATACAAAAATCATAATAATGCACAACCATGTACAGGAAAAAGATGCTTACCTCTGTTCTCCCTTGAAGGATTGGTTTTCCAAGAAGAAGTTCTGCAAATACACAGCCTACACTCCAAAGATCAACAGATGCTCCATAATCAGTAGAACCCAACAAAAGTTCAGGAGGACGGTACCACAAAGTCACAACACGACTGGTTAAAGGCTGCCTGTGCCCGTAAGTGCAGAAGTTTGCCAATCCAAAATCTCCTATCTTCAGTATACCATCATTGTTTACGAGAAGATTTGATCCTTTGATGTCCCGATGCATTACACCCTTTGAGTGACAGTGATCAAGTCCTGATATTAACTGCTTCATATAGCACTTAATCTGCAAATTAGAGTAATTAATAAACTTCAGTGCGCAGAAATAAATTGCAATTAACTCACAGAGGTGGCACCTTAAACATGAAACGAATGTGAACAAATCTCTTACATGATTACATTTCTTTGTATTCAAGAATGATTGAGCTTTGTTTTATACAGTAAACTCTAAATTTGATGCTACAGATTAAGAGAAACTTTTTATTTCCATGATGTCTTGAAACACCCAAAAACAAATTCTAGAAAGCAACAGAGACAAAGGCAGAGTTAAAACCTGTGCCTCACTGAACCTGACATCAGCGCAAGACAAGAGTCCAGTGATGTCATGCTCCATGTACTCAAAGACAAGGTATATGCTACATGACAATCGCGAAGTGATTAATCCATCCAATTTCATGATGTTGGGATGATCAAGCCTACGAAGAATCAATATCTCTCTTGCCATAAATCGAACACTCTCAGGCTCAAAATTGTCGAACCGAACTTTCTTCAGAGCAACTATCCTCCCAGTTTCAGTCTCACGTGCTCGGAACACACTGCTATATGTACCCTGTCCTATCTACCAAAGCAATTGTACAGAAAATAAGTTGACTATCCAATTGAAGAGGAGAGAATATAAACTAAAATGAAATAGCAGCAGTCATCTAGGCAAGGCTTAAGTTCAGGTGAGTAAGAGAACAAGATGCCTTCACACTTGACATTATAGATTCTAGTCCACACATGAAAATTGCATAAAAGAAGCAACCGACAACCGGGAAAAAAAAGAGGAAAGAAATTCCTCCACAAAGTTCTAGTTACAGTGAAATAATAAGAGTAATAAGTGCAATTATCAGAATCATGAAGATTCACATAGTATGATGTGAGCAGCCTTCCAAGACCTGGCATTGTTTCGGAACCAAGTTGTCCAGAGATGATGGTAGCTGACCACTGTATAGACTTTTAGCATTATATAAAGATTAAAAGAAGAGTTGTTATGCCAATCACCCAACCCCCAACTGGATTGTTCATTCTAAAACTTCCTTGCTTGTATATTATTTAAAAAAATAAGTAAAATTGAAGGGATTATAATGCACAAACAACATTTTATTTTCTCCAAAAGAAAAGAAAGAAAGAAGTAGATTTTTGATAAATGAAGAACACATACAGCAAGAAGCGCTAATTAGTAGCAAAGGCATTAAAGATGAAATCTTTTTAAACAAACTAACAAAAAAGAATAAAAACAAAAACCAACACCACATTGTCTATGATGACAGAAAAAACACAACACATCTCCTCCTCTCCTTTTTTTTTTTTAAATTTGAAAAAAAATAAACAAGTAAAACTTAATAATTAGTTAACAACCTTTTCCAATTTCTCAAAAGCATCAGCCTTGAGAGGGACCCAACCGTGAATGGCTTCTCCAGCTACGGCACTTAGCCAGGCGGGCCAACCTGCAGCCACCTGCTCACCTTCAATGTACTTGTGTAAACTCCTCAATCTAAAGCTCACCGACTCGCCATTTGAACTCGGAGCTCTTCCTGACTCGCCCAACTCGCTCCCTCCGCAACTTACCACCACCTGATGATGGTGGTGATCCCCATTCTTCTTGAAACTGGGGTGCTGGTCCATTCCGACACGAGCCCGGCCCGACCCGGACAAGACAGAATGGTCCAGGGCTGGTGTGACGGACACCGCCTGCTTCGAGCTCACGCAACCCATTTTGGTATGGTGAGAGTCGGGCCCGAGTTGTACTGAGTCGGGTCGGTGAACTCTGATCCAGAAAGACGAGCTTAAAGAATGGAAGGGTTTTTGTGGGTTTGCAAATGCATGCCCAGGCAGGCAGCTTCCTTGAAAACAAACAAACAAAAAAAAGTTGTTTTGCTACTTATAACAACCAAAAAAAGGAAGGGAAGGGAAAAGAAAAGCTTGGAAATGTTTGTTCTGAATCGTCCCCATGCAGCTAGCTATCTACCCCCCTTCCTTTCCCTTACTACAACCCTGCGACAATCGCGGAAGATAGATAGGATGGAGACACCGTAATCCACGGAAGGAAAGAAACATCAAACAATAATGACGATGATGATGGGCATCATTACACACCACCCTTGACTTTAATACATGAACGCACTTCGCATGAAGTCCTCCTACTTTACTACATGTGTCTCAGTATAGGACATAGATTTTAGGGTTACTGTGTGTGTGTGTGTATAAAATTGATGTTTTCTCTCGTGTATCATTTTATTATTTTTTTTAACAAAAATACATCTTAAATCATAACAAAAAAACAAAATCACAAGCTTAACAAGACTTGAAAAACTCATAAGAAATTTCTGTAGACATATTTGTACTGTATTTATGAGGTTTAATGACACGATTTTTTCATATTTCATATTTTATAAGTTATTACTTTTTTAGGTTTTTCATTTTTTTTGTATATTTTTTAATATTTTTGTTTTCTAAGGGTTTTCCTAGGGTTTTTCATTTTTTAAAAAAGCTTATTTAAAAAAAAACAAAAATCAAGTTTTCCTTTAATGGTTGTAGGGCATTTTAGTTTAAAAATTGATAATATATATATATATATATGAATGTATTTCCAAATATGTACTGAATAATTAATAATAATATTAAAATAATATTTTTCTACATTTGTCCGCGCATGCACCACAATATATAGTGGGAATGGAAATAATTAAAAGAAGAAAAGTGCACGCGTGACGCGAGACGACCTTTTATTTTATTTTATGTTTTTGTTTGTTGTTTGTTGTTTTCACTGCTGTCTTTTTTTTATTAAATTAAAATTAAAAGTAAAAGAAACTTTAAACTGATGGGAAAAACACTGTGGATGTCGATGGTGAATCCCACTTTACCATCCCAACACAAAAATAAAGGCTTACAATCTTGACTTTTTACAAAGACACATTTGTTTTTTAAAAAGTAATCGGAGCCACAGAGATCTTTTTCATTTTATTTTTAAAATATAATTACTAAAATATTTTTTTAGGCAAAAACAAAAAGCTTTCGTTCAAGTGTGATTTTTTTTTTTATATATAAATGAGCAGTAAAAAGGACTTGAATGTTGTTGGGATCAGATAATTTTTAAGCATTGGGACATGTTTGTTTTTAGCCTTTATATAAAAATCTTGTTGGTGTTAATTTAGTTCTATAATTATAATTTGTTGTTTTTTATTATTTTAAATTTAATTTTTATTTTTATAATTATAATTTTCTATCAGGGTTATCTCAGTTTATATTTTTGTTGTTTATAATTATAGTCTATCAAGGTTTTCATTTAGTTCTATAATTATAATATTGTTGTTTATAATTTTTTATTAGGTTATTTCAGTTTCATAAACTATCATTATCTTTTTTTTATTTTTTGATTCTAATTTGTTTTATTTTAATTGATATGATTTTTTGATGTATTTTCTTTAAATAATTTTTTAATTTATGTTTAAATTAAAATCTCTCCTCTATGATTTTTTATTTTGCTTATTTTGCCTTTTTTGAATTTTGTTTTTTTTAGTTATTTTATACGCATTTAATTTTTGAAGATATTATTTTGATTCATTTATATTTTTTATGTTTTATATAGATAAAATTTATTTTAACAAATAAAAAATATTTATTTTTAAATAATATTTCTAATATGTGCAACCTTACATAATATTTTTTTTATTCAATTAGTGTCTATCTCTATTATTATTTAATTAAAAAAAAATTAATTTTAATAAACAAACAAAAATCATATCTGAAATATTTGAGGTTTGTTAATGTTAAATGCATATCATGGATATCTTCTCTTCTTCTTTAAAAAGTGCTGCCACTTTTATTTTTCCAAGGGCTATTGAGTGTTTGGGAACGCGGTGGTGTAAATCACGTTTCAAAAAATTTTAATTTTTTTAGCTAAAAATAATTTTTTTATGTTTTTAGATTTTTTTGATGTGCTGATATTAAAAATAATTTTTCTAAAATAAAAATATTTTATTTTAATGTATTTTTAAATGAAAAGGCACTTTAAACCACAACCATTACCACAATCTCAAATATATTATAAAGTGTTGTGTTGTTGTTTTAACTAAGAGTATGGCAGAGATTATGTGCTTGAAAAAGTAAGAGTTAGCTTTTCTAGGAGTTGTGTGAGATGGCCTTTTAAAACTACAATTTAAAGTGCAATCTACACTGAAGTGAAGTGAAGTAAAATGATGTTATCTTTTAGTTATAGATTTTTCTTTCTTTTTAATTTAATTTGTTAATATTAATTTTTTTTTCTATTTAGTAATCGTACTTTTATGATACGGATCTCAAGTTTAACAGATTAATTTAGTTAATTCATATTTTTTTTTCTAATTAGTTTTGTTCTTTTAATTTCATCTTTTAATATCGATTTGATTGGGAATTAAACTTTATAATTTGTTTTGTTTACTTTTTATTAGATTATCGTGATCTCATGAGAAGATTTTACTATATCCCTCCTCACAAAGCACTATTCATTGGAATAGTGCTTTGCTTTGTTTTTTTCTTTTCAATTAATCTTTTTTTTTGTTTAATTTAATTTTTAATATTATTTTTTTTTCAATTTAGTTATCACACTTTCATGACACGGCCTTGCAACTAGACCCACATCCAAGGCTCTTGGGTTTGCTGTTGCAGCCAGACCCAGGGCTCTTGGGCTTGGCATTGCAATCAAACTCACTTAAACTTGGTTTATACAAATTTAATATTATCATTAATATTAAAAATATTATTATTTGTATTATAAATATTATTATTTTTATTATAATGAATATTGTTGATATAATAATTAATAAATTTTTAAAAAATATTATTAATATTGAAAAACAACCATAGATTTGATTTGAAGGGTAAAACTAAAAACTATAAGAATTTGGGTCAAGCATGTTTAATAATATTATTAATATTATTATTTTCATTATTATTACTATAATTATTAATAGATTTGAAAAAAATATTACTATTAAAAAAACTATTGATTTGATTTGAAGGATAAAATTAAAAATTGTCGTCATTGTTATTCTAATTATTATTATGATTATGAGTGGTATTTTTATTCTTAATATTGTTATTATTATTAAATTTGGAAAAAAATATATATATTATTATTGTTGAAGAAAAACTATAAATTTGATTTGAAAAGATTAAAAATTATAAGAAATTGGATCAGACAAATTTAATATTATTACTAATATTATAAATATTATTATTTTTATTATTATTAGAAGAACTAGACTTTAGAAACTTCGGTCTGGTTGGGGCGCCAGACTCAAGTTTATAATCATCAGTATTATTTTTATTGCTATTCTTATTGTTATAATTATCATTATCATTAATAAATGTTTTAAAAATATTATTACTATCGAAGAAAAATCATAAATTTGATTTCAAGGGATAAAAAACTATAAAAACTTAATATTATTATTAATATTAACAATATTATTATTTGTATTATAAATATTACTATTGGTATTATAATTAATATTATAAATATTACTCTTTGTTCAGGAGTTGCAGCCAGACTCAAAGTTCGTGGATCTAGTTTTACAAATAGACCTAACGCTCTTAGATCTTAGCTTTTTATAATATTTTGTATGCTAAAAAAATTAACCCAAGACATAGCACGGACTACCTAACTAATTTGGTGCTAAGGAACTCAAGTTGGCGAAGATTTCATTATTTTTTTGACAGGACACAAATTTAAATTCTCTTTCTTCGGCATTATATTCTATTAATCGTGTTGAGTACTAAGGTCACTTAATATTTTTTGAAGATGAATAATTTCCCTCAATTTCAATTTTAAGGTTTGGAATATTTAAAATCGAGATCACACTAATTTTCATAAAGTTACTAGTTAGGTGGCCCGCGCTATGCCATGGACTCACCTTTTATTTTTTTTTCAAAAGTTGGACCTGATGCTGGTAGGATCTTAGGTTATTTGGGTCGTGCAAAGGCAGGACCTAAGTCTATTTTGGGTTTTGTACAATCAATGACCTAAGGTTATTTTGAGTTTTGCAAAGTACGAGGCCAAGGATAGTTGGGTCTTGGCATGCCCAAGCACCACGTGTGCACTGAGGTGTGCCCAATACAGAGGCAAGAGCCAAGCACCATGTGTGCACCTCAGGAAGGAGCGCAAGCGGCACATGCCCCCACGTGGTTTTTCTTCGACAGTAATAACTATTTTTTAAAAATTTATTAACGATGATAATAACAATAATAATAGTAGTAGTTTTTAGTTTTACCTTTCAATTAAAATCTATGGGTGTTTTTCAATATTAAGAATAATTTTTTTCTAATTTAGTAAATATTTTATTAATGATATTAATTATTATAAAAATAATAATATTTATAACACAAAAGTTAATATTTTTAATATTAATAATTTTTATTACAATAAAAATAATAATATTCAGAACACATGTAATACTATTTTTAATTCCAATAATATTTAGAATGCAAATAATAGTATTTTTTAAATTAAAAAAATGAATTTTTTAAATAATAATATTATAACACAAATAATAATATCTTTCATATGGATATGTTAAATTATAAGAAAAATATTAATATTTTGAGATGAATTCTTTGAATAATATGAAAAATAATAATATCTTTTAGATGAAAAATTTGTATTCTAAGAAGAATAATAATATTTACAACGCAAATTATAATATTTTTTATATTAATACCTTGAATTGTTGAATATTTTTAATAATACTACACTGCGGGCTCACTTTTTTATTTATTTATAAAAAACACATTAAAAAATTATAATATAAATAATAATATGTTTTCAATATTAATAGTAATATTTTCTTTGAAATTTATTAATTATAATAAAAATAATAATATTTTTAAAACAAATAATAATATTTAGAATTAGGTCCTTACACATGACCTATTGATCTTGGTGCCTCACACCGGACCTATTCCCCCTTGGTTCAGTGGCATGACCCAAGCGCCAAGTGTCCCAAAGTGGGGCGCGAGGATGGACATGCCCAGTGCAGCCCAAGTGCCACGTATCCTCAAGTGGGGCGCGAGCATGGACATACCCGGTGTAGCCCAAGAGCCACGTGGGCGCAGGGTGTGTCTAGCATTGAGGCATGACCTAAGTGCCATGTGTGCACCCCAAGCAGCAGCTCAAGCGCCACGTGTCCCCACATGGTTTTTCATTTATGGTACATCAGTTTTTAAAAATTTATTAATGATGAAAATAACAATAACAATAATAATAATTTTTAGTTTTAACTTTCAAATCAAATTTATGGTTGTTTTTCAATATTAAGAATATTTTTTTTTCTAATTTAGTAATTATTTTATTAATAATATAATTATTATAAAAATAATAATATTTATAACACAAAATATAATATTTTTAATATTAATACTTTTGATTAGAGTAAAAATAATAACATTCATAAGACAAATAATACTATTTTTAATTTCAAGAATATTTATAACATAAATAATAATATTTTTTTATGTTAAAACTTTGAATTATTATAAAAATAATAATATTATAACAAAAATAATAATATCTTTGAGATGAATACTTTGTATTTTGAGAAAAAATATTGACAATGTAAATTATAATATTCTTATATAGAATTGTTGAATTTTTTTTATAATATTACATCATGGGGTTACCTTTTATTTTTATAAAAAATGTCATAAAAAATCTAGAGTTGCCACATGGGCGCTAGGGCGTGCCCAGCCCCCAGGCAGTCAGCCGAAGGGCCACGTGTGGCCAGCACTGAGGCAGGATTCGAAGCGCTATGTGTATGCTTGGTGTGCCCAGCACACAAGCAGGCAACAGAAGCGCCCAAGGTTGGGCAGACTAAGCACTAGGGCGCTACAGCCTGGGGTGAGGCCAGTGGGTGTGACTTGCCCAGTGCCTAGTGACACGATCAAATAATTGATGTCTTATTCTAAATGCACGAGTGTCGAAGTAATGGCAGTCAGCCGAAATGCCACGTGTGGCCAGCACTGAGGCAGGATTCGAAGCGCTATGTGTATGCTTGGTGTGCCCAGCACACAAGCAGGCAACAGAAGCGCCCAAGGTTGGGCAGACTAAGCACTAGGGCGCTACAGCCTGGGGTGAGGCCAGTGGGTGTGACTTGCCCAGTGCCTAGTGACACGATCAAATAATTGATGTCTTATTCTAAATGCACGAGTGTCGAAGTAATAAATAACCCAATAAGACTAGGGTTGAACCACATGGAAGTGAGCTATATAAAATTATAAGCAACAAATGAAAAGGAGTTGAAGAGAACTTTTGAGATGTGATATTGATGTGAGTATTAATCAAAGATAAAAACAATTGTCAAGGTTAGAGGATCCACTAATAGTATTAGAAATAAGTATAGTATAAACTCTTTTTTATTAATCAATTGGAAACCACACACAAAAGAGTTTCCAATCAAATGATTTATAATTAATAATTCATTATAAATTTTTAACATGATCATATTAATTATCTTATTTTAGTAACACCATATTTTTAAATATTGTCAGGAATTCATAATGTTAACTTATGTTAACAACAAATTAAGTTCTTTTCATAGCACTAGTCTAGGTTATACCATACGATTGGCTATAAAGGTGCCAATCATTTGTTGTACCACGTATTATACAATACAAATCTATATTAACCATTTAACAAGCAAGGTATTAAGAATTAATAAGATAAAAATATAATACATATTAATAACAAACTTTCTTGGATATAAACATTGAAGTCCATGTTGATTTTTATATTATACCTATTCTAACACCATTAGTGAAACATTTTCACCTTGACAAAATAAACTTACCTAAACATAATGAAAGAGAGAAATATAAATAAACAAGATAAGAACATATTTATGATGAAAAGCATAAATAAGATATTAATGAAAGCAAAACTTAAACAGTATAAAAATATAAAATAAAGAAAGCAAGAATATGATCTTGATCTGAAAACCAAGATGCTCAAATACATGATAAATGCCTTTTTTTATAGGCCAAAATTTAGAATTATTGATTTGATGACTATTTATTGAGTGAGTGACTACATCTTGATTTGGTGACAATCCTTATCTTCTTGTCTGAACAAAACGTCATTGATAACATCAGTATTTAAACAGATAGTCTACATGAAAATTTTGAGAAATTGTCTCAGCTTTTCAACAAAAAAAGAATCGGTGCATTTGGACTTCTAGAACTCGAGACATGGGTTGAACACTGAACAATGTCTGGGCTGCATTACAGATTCCGACTTCTCTATTATTGCTACAATTTGAACTTGAAAACGGTCTTTTTGAATCTTTGACTCTTCATGAAAGTTTTAGGTCTATGTCTTCGCTTTCCATCCATATAAAACCATACCTAAATCCAAGTTCCACAACTCCAGTTATGATCTAATAACCGAATATTGTTTCAGTTTGGACTAAACCAACATTTTTTTTCCAAGCTTAGCCCTCTCTTTGTCTTCTCAATTTCAGTAGTTAAACTCATCAATCAATCCTTTGATATATGTGATAGGCATGCATTTAAGATGAACATTTACCATAAATTAAAGATATCTTATATTATTAGACTTGTTTATTATAAAACATACTCTAGTTAATGAGTTATTGATACGTCAAGTGCAAAATGATGATATAAAACCTTGATAAAAATACAATTTTAAGTACTAGTCATTAAGCAAATTTGAGTACAATGTTTATAGTACTAGGAGAGGGATGAAAAGGATTCTCTCAACTATATTTGTGCCTTTTAAAAAGCTTAATCTCTTGAATATTAATCACCCAAACAAGCTTGATAGTCTTAGTGACACTTTTACTAACACTTCAACTAGAATAATGTTTTTTACATTTGATTCCTTCCACTTATATCCTTCAACTATGTTGTTAATGTCGTATTTTTCTCTTGACATTAATTTTGCTATACTAATATTACTATTCTTGTTTACCTTTTTCATGATCACTAGAATGATATTATATGTGTGTTTGAAATTGTGGTAGAGATGGTGGTTTAAAGTACTTTTTATTTAGAAATGTATCATAATAAAAAAAAATTAAATTTTTTTTTTTACATCGGACATCAAAACAATCTAAAAATAAAAAAAAAATTCATTTTAAGTAAAAAAAAAAAACTATGGATCCTTCCACACACACTCTGTTTTAATTTGGGTCTTGAGTCCATTTATTTGAAGTTTATGTTTGGCTTTGTGGTAATTTTTGTTTTTTAAAATATTTTTTAAATTATTCTTCATATAAAAATGATCAAACTAATATTTTTTTAAATATTTTTTGATAATTTTGATAAGTTAATATAAAAAATAAAAAATATTATTTTAATATATTTTTAATTAAAAAACATTTTAAAAATACTTTATGCTCTTCTACAGCAAATACATATTTAAGCATGAAAAACATCTGCATGCTGCCATTTTTCTTCCCCATTCGATTATATAGTTACTGTTGGTGCAACTCCAATGTGGATTTACGTATAAATTATAATGACTAGCCTTGAAAGTTTAAACCCCTTTTAAGTTTTAACCTTTTTAATGTCACTCTGCATCTCATTTTTCTACTCTCAAGAGCATACTTTTGGATGTTGGGGGATTATTAGATGCCGGGGTGGAATTATAAATTGATGTCATCATGAAAACTACAAGAACACCTCGAAAATAAGTAAAAAAGAAAAAAAAATAAAAAATTGAATTAGAAGATTTTACAACCTGAGGATGCTATCCACCCAGCACACACATAGTTTCACATTGAGAGGAAAGAGTTTACAGGTTTTATTATTAACGAGATACTCATGTAAAAAAATAATTTGATTTAACTTCAATTAATTTATTAAATTTTTTAAGACTTGAGATAATTTTATAAAAAATAAATGAAAACAAGTATCAGACCCAATATTGAACGATAATATTTATAAAAATTTTAAATAAAAAATAACATATAAAATAAGTGAAGTTAATATGATTTAATTT
Source organism: Populus alba x Populus glandulosa (assembly GCA_033617975.1). Taxonomy (NCBI): domain Eukaryota; kingdom Viridiplantae; phylum Streptophyta; class Magnoliopsida; order Malpighiales; family Salicaceae; genus Populus; species Populus alba x Populus glandulosa. Next base: position 7,126,634 of record CM066157.1, read on the forward strand.
GTTAAACACTGTTGTAACTCATTTTTGGGTCTTCACCTAAAACTACAAAAAAAATTCAAAAAAAATACATTTATAAAAAAAAATATAACAGAAAGAAAAAATGCCAGAGCGCCTTAAAAATGTTTAAAAATTGATTGAGGATGTGCAAAAAAATAAAAATAAAAATTTGACAGTATATCATTGACTGATGCGAGCCCTAATGATAAAGAAAATTCAATTTGAGGAAGAAAAATGCAAAATTAGAAGTTTATGGACTCAATTAAATTTTATTGAAGGTTTAATTGAATTTATAGAGGTTTTACTTGCAAAAACAATTGATTTTGGAGTTATTTTGGGCTTTAATTGGAAGAAATTAATTTTCTGGGGTCAAATTATAATTTTTGGAAGTTAATTTGGTCAAATCAGGGGCTTAATTGCATAAAAAATGAAGTTTAATGGCCAATTAGGGACTAAATTGAAGAAATCCGAGACCAAGGACGAAATTGTAAAACGCGCGCAATTTGAGGGCCTTCTTTGAAATCTGACGCATTTTGGCGCCTTTTTCTTTTAAATGAAACGGCGCGTTTTGACCAAAACGGCGTCGTTTCATTCACTGTTGCAAAAAAAAAAAAAAAAAAAAAAAAAAAAAAAAACACAGAAGCCCAAAACGGCGCCGTTTTGACGGCACTGTAGGTCTTCTTCTTCCCCTGGACGCGCGAGGCAGGGGAAGAAGAAGATTTTTCTTCTCCCTTTCCGCCTAACTTCTTTCCCCATTTCTACGCAATAAGACGCCCACCATTCGACGCCCACTTGCCTCCTTTTTATCCGTTGAACGGCTAGTGGAGGGGCGGCCAACAGTGGCCGCCCCACCACCATTGTCCCCCCTGTTTTTGCCTATAAAAACAGGGGAGGACCGAAAAAAAAAAAAAAAAAAAAAAAAAGAGAGAGAAGGGAGAGGGAAGAGAGAAGAGAAGAGAAGAGAAAGAAGAGAGGAAAAGAAAAGAAAAGAAAAAAACAGAAACAGAAGAAGAAAGAAAGAAGCAGGGGAGAAGAGAGAAGAAATCGTCGCCTCTGCCACCCTTCGATCACCAGCAGCACCGCCGGCCACCGCTCCAGTTGGAAGCTCCACCGCGTCAGGTAACCTCCTGCTCCCTCGCCATCACTTTTTTTTTTTTTTTTTTTTTTTTTTTTTTTTTTTTCTTCTCGCCCTCGCTGTCCCTGCCTGCACTTGCATGCAGAACGTGAATAATTCACGTTCTGCTGCAAAATGCAGCGTGGGCTGGTTACTGTGCTGATGCACAGTAACCAGCCCATTTGGGCCTGGGCTGGGCCGTTCAGCCCAGCCCCTGTAAACGGGCTTGGTTGGCCCAGCCCATGCATTTGGGCTGGGTCCGGCCCATGTTTTTATTTATTTATTTATTTATTTATTTTTTATTATTATTGTTATTATTATTATTATTATTTTGTTTGTTATTATTTATATTTTTATTTTTTTAAAAAGACACATTTTCTTCTATCATTTTACCACCGTTTTCGTCCCGTGTACTGTTCATCCGGCCCATAAAAAAAGGAAAAAATCAAAAATACTTGTTTTATTTATAATTTTTCCCCGTATTTTTTATGTCATTTTTATGTAATATGGGACAATATTCCTATGTCGTAAAATACAAATCCGGTACTGAAATACCCGGTTTTCGACTTTCAAGAATACAAAAACAAATAAAAAAAAATGTTTTTTTGTGCATACGGCCAAATGTCTCAAAAAAAAAAAATCATTTTGTATTTTTCATACAAAAAAAAAAATCAATGTTTTAGCATGCATTTTGGCTTTAATAACCAGTTTATTAAAGTCAAGAGAATATTGGCCAAAATTTCAAAAAAACAACAAAAATTTTATTTTGTTTATCTTTTAATATCCGGGGTATGACATTATACGTAATACATATTCCGGATATTTATTTAATTTTTATATATATTTTTTTTATATAGAACTTGGGATATGACATTACATGTAATGCGTATTCCGAACAATAAAACACGACCTTAGATGTTATCAGACATTAAAACAATGCAGCCTACCTTAGGTAGGGCGTAGTTGGGGTGCTAATACCTTCCCTTTACGCAACTAGTCTCCGTACCCGATCTCTAAAGACCAGTTAAGGTTCCTAGTAACCAGAATACTAGGTGGCGACTTCCAGTCCATATTTTCACTTATAGAGACAAGAATTCCTTGTCTCTCCTTTTTTTGTTGGGAATAAATATTTCCGATTTTTTTTTTTCCTTGAGGGTGGACGATCGCCGCGCCGCCGCACACGTGCGACTAACACTATTCTCATGTTATAAGGCCATGATAATCTCTTAAAAATCAAATTAAAATAAATTATGAAGCATAATTCTCAATCAAACACAATATTAAATAATAAAATTAAAAAAAATCAATTACAAAAAATAAGTCAACTAAAACTTGCCAAACTCACAACCCGAATCATGAAATAAGGACAACCCAATAAAAACAAATATAATGTTGAAGGACATGAGACCGAAATAACCTCTTAAAAAAAAGGGTTTGATTTAATCGGGATTAAAATATCAAAACTCAAGACCCTGATTATGAGACTAAAATATCCCCATAAAAAGCAAATTAAAACAGATTATGAAACTCAATTCTCCACCGACCTAATATTAAATGATAAAATCAAAAAAGATTTCAATTAAAAAAACATAAAAAATAACTTGAGTCAACTCAGATTAATCCGTTAAATTCTTAGATCATGAGACCAAATTAACCTAATAAAAAGTAAATGAAAAAAAACTATAAAGTCTAATTCTCAATTAATTTAATATTAAATAAAAAAAATAAAAAAAACTAAATAATAAAAAATAATATAACAAACTAAATTAACCTCATAAATCTATATTAAATGTTATAAGAATAAGACAGCACAGCATATGAGGAATGTGAATTAATTAAAAAAAACAAAGAAGAAAACAAAAGATAAATGTTAGATTAGATGACATCAAAACAAGTGGAGAAAACTCTATTTATTGTTATAGTAATTAATTGAAAAAAAAACAAAGAAAAAAAAAGAAAAGGCAATGTTTTTTCTAGGGCATATCAAATCATGTTTGGTAGGGAAAATACTATTTATTGTTATAGTAATTAATTGAAAAAAAAACAAAAAATACAAGAAAAAGCAATGTTTTTTCTAGGGTTTATCAAATCATGTTTGGCGGGGAAAATATTATTTATTGTTCTAGTAATTAATTGAAAAAAAACAAAAAATACAAGAAAAAGCAATGTTTTTTTTAGAGCTTATCAAATCATGTTAGGCGGGGAAAATACTATTTATTGTTATAGTAATTAATTACAAAAAAACAAAAAATACAAGAAAAAGCAATGTTTTTTCTAGGACTTATCAAATCATGTTTGGCGGGGAAAATACTATTTATTGTTATAGTAATTAATTGAAAAAAACAAAGAAAAAAAAAGGCAATGTTTTTTTAGAGCATATCAAATCATGTTTGGTGGGGAAATTACTATTCATTTCTATAGTAATTTCCCCCGCATGTTTTATTTTAAGTGTATTGTTAATTATCTTTTCTATGGGAAAAACACATTTACATTAATGATGGGACTGGGCATTGAAACAAGGTGTGGGGACCATCCATGTCCACTGAGTGGTAGTGATTAGCTATCACTGACATGAGACGTCCTTACCTTTCTCTTATTTTAAGGTTTTCTCAATTTTGTATTCTTTTCCCTTTATATGAGCGATCCATATTCTTTTTCGGTCCCCCCCCCCCCCCCCCAGCATTTCATCAGAATTGTCTAAGCAGATAGAAATAGTTCATACTATATTATTTAACATTTCTATACTATAATCTGATCAAAATTTTCTTGAACTTAGAATAAATATTTAGATATTATTAATATTTTTTTAATAAAAAACTTTAAATTGTACAAGGATTGACTTGATATAACTTGGTTGAATATACAAATCCAAAAACAATCAATACAACTCGTAAAAACTTGGTTGGACTTTAAAATAATAATATATTAGATGGACTTGCATCAATCCAAGTTAACATATCAAATTTACGACTCGGGTTATGAGACTATGGTAATCTCATAAAAAACAAATAAAAATAAATTATGAAGTCTAGATCTTAATCAAACTAATGTTGAATGATGAAATTAAAAAAAAATCAATTAAAAAACTCAAAAAGCAAATCAAGTTAACTAGTCAAACTCACAATCCAAGTTATAAGATCGATATAACCTCATGGAAAACAAATTGATTAAAAAATAAATCAATTAAAAAAACACATAAAAAATGACCTAAGTCAATTTACTAAACCCATGACTTGAGTCATCAAACCAAGATAACATCATAGAATGAAAACTAAAAAAATAATATGATTTAACCTGGGTTAACCTATCAAATTCATAACTTTGGTCATGAGATTAAGATAACTCTATAGAGAGCAAATCAAAATAAATTATGAAACTTAGTTTCCAATCACTCCTGTCGGATCCAATGTTGAATGATAAAGTTTTTAAAAGTCTTAATTAAAAAATGAATAAAAAATGAGCCAACTAAACTCGGGTTAGCCCATTAAGAATTATTCCTATTTTATAAGATCGATATAACCTAATAAAAAGAAAATCAAAACAAATTATCAAACTTAATTCTTAATCAAACATAATATTAACTGATGAAATTAAAAAAAAAAAACGAAGTCAATTGGGTTATCTAGCCAAACTCGCAACCTAGGTCATGAGACGAGAACAATCCAATAAAAATAAAATCCAATGTTGCAGGACCCATGACTCGAATTTTAAGATTGAGATAACTTTTTTTTTTAAAAAAAAACCAACCCAATTTAATCATGGTTAAAATACCAAAACTGACAATATTGATCATGAGACTAAGATATCCTTATAGAAAAAATATATTATGTAGCTCAATCTCAACTGACCTAGTGTTCAATAATCAAATTGGAAAAAAATTCAATTAAAAATAAGACACAAAAAACAATCTGAATCTACTTGGGTTAATTCTTTACGCATCATTCCCGAGTTATGAGGCTAAATAACATAATAGAAAGTAAACAAATCAAATCATAAAGTCTAATCCTCAATCAACTCAATATTAAATGATGGAATTAAAAAAAAATCAATTAAAAAAAACCCTGAGTCAACCAGGTTAACTTGCGATCCGTGTCATAAGTGTGATAACTCAATAAAAAACAAATCTAATATTAAAAAATAAAATTAAAAGAAAACATTGATTGAAAAAAAAAATAAAAAAAGAAAAGAAAAGAAAAGGCAAAGCACTATTCTAATGAATAATGTTTTGCGAGGAGAGGTATAGTAAAACCCCTTCCTATTTTAGTTTATAGTTAACTATTTTAGTTACATGGTCGTGCTTCTCTGTGGGTCAAAGTAATTTTTCATTTTCAACACAAAAACAATAATCAAAAAACTGTTTAACACTATAAAAAAAGTTATGAATTAATATATTTTATTTTAATGAAAAATATTACTTTTCAATAATTTTTTTCCTAATCATATAAAAAAATTGTAAGCAATTATAATTAATAAAAAAAACTAAAAGTAAGAGTAAGATTAAAAGAGGTTTATTTTTAGTTAAAATTTTGTTACCTAATTAAACAACTTTTTTTTTTCACATTTTACTTGAAGATAATAATAATTTTTTAATCAATTTACCATAACCAAAAATTAACATTCTAATAAAAATATAGCAAAAATATATCTTAATATCCTTGATGTCAAGGGCAAGCTCGAGGTCGGATTAGTTTTTTTTTATTTTATTTTTTATAAAAATACAGCCAATACCAATGTATTTTGTAACAACAACAATTTTTTTTTTTATTGTGGGTTAAAAATTGTCTTTGTCCATCTAACAAACACAAAAAGATGATTAAAAACATGAATAAATATTAAAAATATTTATTAATAATAACTAAAGACCAAGTTGAAAAGTTGAGACCCTTTGACGTGAGCCCTTATCTGGCTTAGGTTTTAAATTGAATCGGGTCGAATCTAACCCCATATAACTTGGAAATTATTTTTTTAGTGTCGTTTTAACCTTTATTTTTTACATATTGATTTAATAATATATTTAAGCGACTTGAGTTAATTTGAGTTAACCCATCAAGAATGTGAATCAGACAATGAAACCAAATGGATTTAATAACTTATTTTTTGGAAACAAAAGTTTAACCAAAGAGATGACAAAAACAAATAATGAGGAAAATAAAAAAAAATGAGGAGAAGAACTCTTTAAAATGTCCCTAATTGAATATAAAATTTCAAATAACAAAATATGAAAAAACTTGAAGAATTAAGGATGTAGTGAGATCAATTGCTAAAATGTTAAAATCAAGACGGCAAACCTAAATGATCTCTACATGAAATAAGTAATTTTATGTTTTGACATCTTTAAACACCATTAGAGTCTTACACACACCCTTTTTCTTCATAATTATGAACCATAACTTGCGTTACATGTCTTTAAAAGCCATTTTCTGATAAAAAAAAATGTTTATATTGATAACTTTTAACCTTTAAAAGGAGAATAAAAGTTATTTAAAAAAAAAAGACTCATTTGTGTGCTCGATATTGTTCTCTATGACATTGAATCATCGACATGATACAAAGCAAGATTGCTCTTTTTGAAAGCCAAAACTTTTATTAAAATCCAATCTTTTCTTTCCAAAAGAATCCTTCATTGTTGGAAAATCCATTCATACTTTCTAAAATTAAAGAGCCAAGATCATGAGATGACTATTCTTTGTTGATACCTTGTCATTTGTCAATAAAATACCCAAAAATTTCATCCTTGCATTGAATGACATATTTTAAACTCTCAATAAAAAAAGTCTAATTTTCATGAAAATAATTTCAAAACTTCATCTCAATTATTTCATTTTAATTATTGAACTTGAATAAATACAATTATTAAAATTTATGGTATGATCCCAAAACTAAAAGAATTATTTTCAAATAAAAAAATCATTGATTGTATTTGCATAGTTCTTGGCAAGAATGATGATGACATGTTTGAGCCTTATGATGGTGATAGAAAGATAAACAATAAAACTAGTTAGAACAACTCTATTTGAAAGAATCTATCATGAAGATGATGTACTTGATTTTTATACTAGTTTTGCCTACTCTTATTTTTAATTTTATGCTAGTTTATCTTAAATATTTTTATTTCTTTATATATAGGTAGAAAAAAATTTATGGAAGCCTATTTAGAAGCTAATTAAATGAGGAAATTTACCTTGAAGAGGTTGTGTACATATCTTAGGAAAGAAGAGAAGGAGGAAAGTGAAATTTTCTATACTAAGAATACGAAATTTGTAGACCAGAAATTTTAGGAACACATATTTGTAAATTAGGAACATTGTTCTTTAGAGATATCCATGTTAGAAATATTTCACCGGAGAAAAAAAATTATTTGTTAACATAAATTTACCGTAAAAATCAGCTATGGATTAGAAAAGTGCAGCATTAAGGATAGATAAAAGATCAGGACAATATGATTAATCCCGAGGAAATTCCGAAAAACACAACCATCTTTGATTTAGAATCGATTACTTCAACGCATAACATTGTAGTCTTCAGTTGTGACAAAACCTAAACACCTCGTATTCTACAACAAACAAACAATGCAGATCTTCCTTTTGTTTCTCAATCTTTAATTTTCATTTTCCACTCTACTTTCCTTGGAATTCATTCCACTGCAATTACCGGTACCTTTTAAATTTCTTTCGAAGTATTATTGAAGTAGAATAAGGTTTTATGATTATAAATGAAGTAATTTCTCATATACGTATATGTTTTGATGCATGGCATGGTCTTGATGCCGAAATCGATCTGTTAGGCATCATTTTTACTTTGGTTTCCTGGGTTAGATTCTTGATGTGTATAAAAACTAGCTTCCACATTGACTACAAATCGTTTAAGCTACGAAGTAACACAGATCGGTTACGATTTTTGTCGCAGGTTATTGGCTCATGTTGAAATAGTTTCTTGGGAGATATGCATACTGTTGGTGAGATTGACACCAAACGTATCGAACCAGTGCATGAAAGTTGCCCTAACTTTGTTCGGAGAGAAAGGTGATCACAAGAAATTAACCCTGGTCTAGCGGTGTCAGTGGTGATGTAAGCTCTCTTTATATATCATATTGTTTGTAACTCATTCCTTTTCATTTCTACTCGGCTTGGTTAAAATTCAATAATTTTTTTTAATATTTGAAATATTGTTAATGTAATAAAGATTATTTGCTATTACACAAGCCAACTCCCCAGCTGATCACTTGGCTAAGCAACTGCAGATTTAATTTGTTGCTTGGTTGTGGGTGGTTTAAATTATATCTTCCTGGCTTTGGCTTCTCAAGATTTTGTATGGGTTCATTCGTATATTGTATTTAGTGTTTTACGAAGTATAGAATATGACTTCTTTGCTATTTTGTTGTTCCCTCTAGCTTTTTTTTAATCGGAGGAGATGGAAAAAGAGAAGGATGTTGAAACCCTGCTAAAAGATTTGGCCAATTACAAGGTGCAAATGGCAGCGAAGGATTCCGCCTCCTGGCAGCTACTACTTGAGCAAGATCATTATCAGAAATCTTCTGAGGAACTCTCCATACTGTTGAAGAAATCTGAGGTTGAGAGAGAAGTATGCTGTGAAGATTGTAGAGAAGCTAGGACACGGATACATGAACTTGAGGCCAAGGTAAAGGAGATGACCGATGAACTTTTAGAAACTGGAAAAATACGGGAGAAGCTTACTCATGTTTTGAGTGAATTGAAGGCTACAGAGGAAGAGATACTTAGCATGGAAACACAACTTGCTACTGCAAGGGAAGTGAATCTCAAGGCACTGGCAGAAGCAGAGCTGATGGCAACTGCAGCAAACATGGAAAAGAAAAGATCTGAAGAACTGGTAAAGCATGTCGCTGAGCTCAATGAAGCTATTCTTGTGTTAAAGCTTGCTTCCATTGAAGCTGAAAAGGAGAAGTGCATGGTTTTATCTGATAAAGATGCTCCGTTAGAGTCAGCAATGGAAATGGCTGCTCAAGCACAAGAGCAGGTGGAAGACATGAAAAAGCGATTGGAAATAATTCAAGAATTGGAAAATCAGCTGCTAGCCAAATCTAATAAAACTGTTTCGGATGCTGTAAAAGATTTGAATCAGCTAAAAGCGGATTTGATAGTCAAGGAAAGAGATAATTCCGATCCAACATTTTACTTTGGGGCATTGGAAACTGAATTGAATCAGTTAAAAGCAGAACTAAAGAATGAAAATGAAGAGGCAAGCCATTTGAGTCGTAGCGTGGAAATCCTCATGGATGAGCTACAGGAAGTAATTAAGAACCAAAATATATGAAATTAAAGAAAGAGAGAAAGAAGCACAGATTGAGATTGCAGTGCTAAAATCTGAGCTTCATAAAGGAAGGTCTGAACTTTCAGCAGCTGAAGCAAGGACTGGGAGTGTAAAATCCGGATTATATCTTGCCGTTCAGCAGCTAGCAGTGGAAGCTGAAGCAGCAGAAAGGAAAAATCAAAGATTAAAAGGATTATATAAGGTAACTGAGGAATCCGAAGACTTTGGGCTCATGCACACTGATCAATATCAAAAGTACTCATGTCAAGACGTAGAAGCTTTTCAGAAAAATGAGTCAAACGCAGAATCTGTGAAGAGAAGAAATGAAAATGATGGAAATATAACAATTTCACTAGAAGAATACGAGTTCTTGATCAGGAAAGCTGAGAAGGCCAGTGAATTCTTAAGAAGAGAATCTTCCAATATGTCCATCACATCTGAAAATAAGTACGAATCACAACTTCTAAAGAAAGAGTTGGAGATTGCAATTGTGAAAAATAGGGAGTTGAGACTAGGTTAGAACAGGCTGTTACAAGGGCTGAAGCCGCTGAAAAAGCTAAAATAATACTCGAAGATCAACAGAAGAGGCGTCAAGAACAAAAGCAGAGGATAAAGGCAGCTATGGTGGGGCTTCACGAGGAATCTACATCAAGAGAGTTCAGTTCTTCGACATATGAGAGCGCACCCAAAGAACACTAGCCACTGGGTAAGGTTCTTAACATGAAATTCTATTCCTGGTAAGACATTTTGTGCAAGTAAATTTCAGAACGTATCATTGAACGTTAAACACTGTTTCCAGAATGTACAGAGTAAGCGATTGATCGATCCTCTTACATTATGTCTTGCTATAGCAGCATCTATTGTTATTTTAACTAATTTGTTTCATTACATTCTTAAACGCAAGCCACTATAGATTGTATATATCATCTGTCCTCCATGTTAAATTGATCGTCAATAGGTGCAGATGTTCTCAACGCAGCTTGTCTCCCACAATTTCAACAACAATACCTTGAAATCATGACACTTCCAATCAATGCTTATAAGTATTTTTCTCTTTATAACAACAACCTAAATCTAGAGTAAAGAGAGCACGAGGGCAAACAAGAGAGAGCAAAAATTTGAATGAAGTCCCTTCAGTTTTCAACAATGAAGCCCCTTCAAGGCTAGGGATGCAAAATTAGAGAGGAGGCTGTTTTAATGTCATTTCCCCTCTTCATTTTAGATTTTTCTTTGTTTTTTTTTCTCCTTTCTCTTTCCTCTTTTCTTCCCTCCATACACAAAAATTCTCCTTTTCTGTTATTCACTCTATTTTTTTTCCTCTTTCTCTTTGGATTTTCTCACTTTTTATATTTTTTTTCTCTCTCTCTCTCCTTTTCTTTCTTCCTACACACTATCTTTTTTTCCTTAAAAAAATTATCTTCTCTCTTTCTTTTTTTCTCCCCCTCGCCACTTGGTTTTTTTTTTTTTTTTTTTTTTTTTTCCCTTAGTTACACTACCTAATATTTTCTCTCTTATTCCTTAATTTCTCTTATCTGACAACGTTCAAAAATCTTCTACTCATTACTCATCTTATCACCTTATTTTATTTTATTTTTCCACCTTACTCTTGGTTGTTTAGGGAAGGGATTAGAAATGTTCATGTTAATCCCCCATCCTTTCCTCAATTATCACTATACTCACTGTAATTAATTTCTCGTTGATGTTTTTATGATTTTTTTAGATTTTTTTTATTTTGAAAATTCAACAACATACATATAATAACCATAAAGGTTGAAACTTATGAAATAGCCGAAAATTGGCTAAGTTATATCAAAAATGCATTTTTGAAACTTTTTAAAAAACTTTGATCGAACAGGGTCAAAATCGACACACCCCACATGAATAGATTTTTATTTATTTACTTGAGTAAACAAAAATATTTAAATATTTATGAAAAATTATCTTATTGTTGGTAATTATTCAAATAAAAGTGAAGGTATTAATTAAAGATATTAAATTACTCCTATTTTTGGTAATTACAGTTTTGATGATAAATGACTTTATTAGTTAAATTTATATGATTCCCCTCCTTCCTTTTTGGTGGGTTTTCTCGAGAATCGCCTTGTAAGCAGTAGTGTTTTCCACGTCTTGAGTTGATGAAGGAGTCATTAATTCTATACCCAGACTTTGGCTAATCCAGCTGGGCATCGTGCACACAAGAGTCGATGAGCCCCTCTATGCTTCGGAGAAGAAATAATATTTTAGTGAATAAGTGTGTGAATAACGTGTGCCCTTTTTATGAAAACATTTTCCATGAATATTTTACCGTAAAACAAACGAAATCTAATTTTATTCCTTTCATAACTGTCCTTGCAAAAATGCTATCCTCCTTTACGAAATCTAATTCTTCAGTCCGTGGCACTTCCTTTTGAAAGATGTTTTTTATTCAATTCTTTAAACACGGCGATGATGCAAATAACTTGTAAAAGAAACACAGTGATGTAACCGAAAACCCTTGTTTATTTGGATTGATTTCGTCATGTATAAATATATCAAGGCTCGCAAAAATTTGATGACACAAAGGTTGACAATTAGAGCCCTCATTCTGACTTTGCTGTTCTTGAGGGAAGATGACAGGAACTTCAGAGACAGACAATCCCACGGGTGATGGATTAGTAGTTTCCCTTGCCGTAAAGCTTGATCCTAAGACATGATGGATTGATGACATTTGTTGTTGTTATATATATGCCTCTATGTTGCTCGACATTTGAGCTCATGATAGGGATTCTCTTTGTAGAAGGAGACTAAAAAAAAAAACATCGTTTTCAAAGATAGCTACAACCCTGGGGTAAAATCCTTAACGTCCTCTTTTAGGTGGCATTTGGTGTTATTTGTCGGGAGTTTCCTCGAAGACCCTGCTGAAAAAACATGAAGAACACTTCATTGGAATGATTTTTTTAATATGGAATCCAAAGAGAGGATTATTGTTTGTGTATTTTTAATTTTTTTTATTAATGTTTATGATTGATGTATTCTAATTATGGATACGAATTATGAAGTGTCTAATAAAAAATTATTTAAATCATTATCAACTAAATGGATATCTCTATCAATATGATTGATAAATGTTCATTTACACAAAAAGTAATAAACAATTTCTTATTTTTACAATATGCATATTTGCCTGGCCTGCCAATTAGTGCTTCACATGGTGATGCTTGTTTTTTTTTTTTTTTTAAAAAAACCACAATGATAGATGCATTGTTTGATGAAACAGGTTGGAGAGACATTTATAAAAAGAACAAAAAACTCACATACTCTACTCTTTTATGATGTTTTTTTGCTAATATTAGAATAATAATTGTGCTATGTTAGCAAATATTTTGGGTATTAGCAATCAAGGGGCTGATATCATTGAAATGAAGATTATCCCTATTATATATTGAGGGATTTGTGCATGATTATATTGTGATAATGCATACTTATAAACATGATTTTGCATCGGGTGCAAAAATTAAAAGTCAAGTTTTAATGCTAAAATCTAGATTGTTATTTAGAATCATAGCAAATAATATATTTTCCAAAAAATGCATTTCGATAAGGTTAAACTAGTGCTGTATTGATTGTATGATTAGGAGAAAGTCTTTTTAAGTTACCTTACATAATGATAAAAAACTTAATTATGTAAAACAATAAAAAAACAAAAGTCTTTTTCTTATGGTTAATGTCTATCTATAATCTTTGAATATTTTAAAAACCAAGTTTACAATTTTCTTGTGTCACTAAAAAATAATAGAGAGAAAGAGAGAGAGAGGAGAGAGGGAATCACAAAAAATAAAAAAAGAAAAAGATAGAAACTCACTGATTGACTACATTCCAGTGATAAATAAATAAAAAATCATTCTTCGTGTCATTGAGTTCCATTTCATTAAAGAAGTTCCATTGAAATGTTTTTTACCCCTTATTTTACTAGAAAAAATAGATATGGGTTAAAAAAGAAAAAACAATTCAATTTTATTTTGTATTTTTGAATACTTTAGGGATGTTTTGGGATGAGAAATTTTGTTCATTGAAGTTTTAAGATTATTGCTTCAATATTTTAGGTGTTTTATGTTAAAATAAGTTAGAAAATGGTTTTTTAGGTTTACAAAATCACTAATTGATTTTCCTATTAACTCTCAGGTGGTTGGAATTTAGAAATTCAAATGACATATAATACTGTTAAAAAAAAGTAGAGAAAATAATATGTTATCCATCCATTAACATAAAAAATGATATTTGACGAGCATTAATCTCCTCTTTAACATAAAAAAAAATATAGGCCTAGCACATGATCCTAACATCCTTTTTTATGAGCGAAGCGAGCTTGGCTTGTTTTTATTCTTTTTTGTCTTTTCTTTGAATTTTTATTTAAGTTATTATAATAGATTTATTCTAGATTTTTTTATTGAATTTTTTTTTATAATTAGAACAAAGCCCTTTTTTATTATATTAAAAAATAATCTTTTGTACAATCTTTTATATATATATATATATATATATATATATATTTTTTTTTTAAATTATTTAATCTCATTTATGCACATGTTTATATTTAATTTAATTATCGTCCAATTAAATAAAAAATAATTTTAAAAAATAAAATTGTTGGATCTTATTGAGTAATATGTTTGGTAGATTATCCCTAACCTAGTTTAGTGATTTTAATGATCTTGACACCCAAAATCGGTCTAAATGTCCAAGATTGATGCCCATAATTAAATGTGATGACTATTTTTTAGTGGTTGAATCAATTAAAGTTTTTTTTCCAGTCTTATTCGTCTGATTTTCATTAAGATAACTTGAAATATATACGAGGCATATTAATCGGTAGCAGCTTGATTTGTCTAGAACTCCAAGGATTGATTTTTTTTTTTTTTATCTGGGGATTTTATTTTTAAAATTTCTTTGACTTCATCAAATCACTGTAAGAACATATAAATTTATTTGCGATTAACATATAAAAGTAACCCAAAATTATCAATAATAAAAAAAAAAACTGAATTGCCGGAGGAAGTACGTTTCTAGAATCACCAACCGGGAACCGTGGCTTACCAAACCCGTACGTGTGTATATGCGCGCGCGCGTGTGTGTTATATTCTAAAGCCATATATGATCACACATATAGACGTATCATGGTTCTCACGGACCCATCAATCATTTTCAATGTCAATTTTTCCTTGTTCAAACCTCAAACTTCAAACTTGTACTGAAAGGAGAAAAACTTTGGTTTTATTTTTATTTTTAACATGACAAGTATAATTTCTTTGAGCAAGTCTGAGTCAAACTGCGGCCAAAGCGCATGAACGGGTCAACACGGGCGGCTAACCGGCCCTTACTTGCTTCAAGCCTTTTCCACCCACCATACAAAACACACACGTAAAGTCTGTAAGAGAATATTATTAATCAAATTTGTCCGAGGCTAGTGCTAAACTGTCAATCTCCCTGTTAATTCCTCTTTTTACATGTTTCTTGAGGGATATGACCATCCTCAAATCAGTTTTCTTATGAACCAATGCTAATTTTTTTTTAGAATAATATGACATTTACAATAACCTGAGAAAATTTAATATATTTTTCTTTCAGATGTTGAGCCATAGTCAATGAAGGGAGCAAATTTCTTTCATAGTCACTGGGTCAACTTGCTATATTCTATAGTGCAATGGCTATTTTCATTATTATAGGTTACAAAACATTATACATAAAACTATGCGAAGCATTTCTTCCATGTTTGGTTTGGTCTACCTGCAGTCTGCAGGCCCTGCGATTCAACCATTTTCTTACAAGCAGTGTTTTTCTTATATGGGGTTGTGAGGAGGCTGAAGATATAAAGAAGAAAAGGAAGAAGACAGTAGCAAGTCTGATCATGAAAGAAGACGAAACTGATCATTTATGGCGGGTTGTATTATTCATGTTCTTAATCTTGATTACAGGTACGTACTAATCTTTTTTGGCTTAGATTCTTCCTTTTCTTGTTCTAATTCCTAGGATTAGATGATCATGGTATTGCTTTATGCTTGTATAGTTGCTTTGATCGATAGTATAAGCCTTGAGCATGGCACGAGAACAATCACAACTCCCTAACTTCATTAATTACAAATAATTTACCTGTTCATGTTTATTATCCTTCCATGGTGTCCAAAAATATTTTCTGAATCCTATATTCAAGGAATTGAGATGCTGATGACCTGACTAGAATGCTCTGTTTCTGCTAATTAATTGCAGGTTCAGTAGTAGTTTCTGGAGATTCGCTTGACACGGACAGACAAGTCCTTCTTAACTTGAAATCATTCCTCGAAGAACGAAACCACGTAAACAGAGGACGGTACTCTCAGTGGAACCAGCAGAGCTCAAATCCCTGCAACTGGTCTGGAATCCTATGCACACTTGATGGCTCAAGAGTTAGAGGCATTAACTTAGCTGCCAATAACATCTCTGGAGATTTGTATGGCAACTTCTCGTCCCTGACGGCCCTCACATACCTCGATCTTTCTCGAAACACTTTCAGCGGTGCTGTTCCTGGTGACTTGAGCAACTGTCAGAATCTTGTTTATCTTAACCTCTCACATAACATCCTTGAGGGTGAGCTCAACCTGACTGGATTGACCAAATTGGAGACTCTTGATTTGTCTATGAATAGGATTTTTGGTGGAATTCAGTTCACCTTTCCGGGAATTTGTAACAACTTGATTGTGGCAAATGTCTCAGCGAATAATTTCAGTGGTGGGATTGATAATTTCTTTGATGGCTGCTTGAAGTTGCAGTATCTTGATTTAAGCTCCAACTTTTTCAGTGGGGCAATATGGAAAGGTTTTTCAAGGCTGAAGGAGTTTTCTGTGTCTGAGAATTATCTCAGCGGAGAAGTTTCGGGGTCATTCTTTGCTGAGAATAATTGTAGCCTACAAGTGTTGGACTTATCAGGAAACAATTTCACTGGTGAGGTACCAGGGGAGGTATCAAATTGCAGGAATTTGGCTATTTTGAATCTGTGGGGAAACCATTTCACTGGACAAATTCCATCTGAGATAGGTTTGATTTCAAGTCTTGAAAGTTTGTTCTTGGGGAACAACACATTTTCTCCGACAATACCAGAGTCTCTTTTGAACTTGGGTAACTTGGCCTTTTTGGATTTGAGCAGAAATCATTTTGGGGGTGACATACAGCAGATATTTGGGAGATTCACACGGCTGAAGTTTCTGGTGTTACACGGGAATTCATATATCGACGGCATAAATTCTTCAGGCATTCTCAAACTACCTAATCTAGTTGGATTAGATCTGAGCAACAACAGCTTCACGGGTCCATTACCTGTTGAAATCTCTGAAATGCACAACTTGAAGTTCTTGATCCTAGCGTATAATCAATTTAACAGCAATATACCACAAGAATATGGAAATTTTCAAGGCTTGCAAGCTCTTGATCTCTCCTTCAACAACCTAATTGGAAAAATACCTTCTTCTCTTGGAAAGTTGAGGTCACTCTTGTGGTTAATGCTTGCAAACAACACGTTGTCAGGTGAAATTCCGGCTGAATTGGGAAGCTGCACTAGTTTGCTGTGGTTGAACCTTGCTAACAACCAGCTCTCCGGGAGTATCCCGCGTGAATTGATGAAGGTAGGAATGGACCCCTCGCAAACATTTGAATCAAACCGGCAGGATGGAGGCATCATCGCTGGCTCACGTGAGTGTTTGACAATGAAGAGGTGGATTCCTGCAGATTATCCACCATTCAGTTTTGTATATACAATTCTAAATCGGAAGACCTGCATGAGCATATGGGATAGGTTGCTTAAAGGGGTTGGCCTTTTCCCGGTATGTGCAGCAGGATCAACTGTCCGTACACTTCAAATCTCAGGTTATCTTCAACTGAGCGGCAACCAGCTTTCCGGAGAGGTCCCTGGAGATATTGGTAAGATGCATAGTTTCAGTATGATACATTTGGGTTTCAATAACTTGAGCGGTACGCTCCCCCCACAGATTGGACAGTTGCCACTGGTAGTCTTAAACCTCACCAAAAATACCTTCTCCGGTGAAATTCCAAATGAAATTGGGAACGCCAAATGCATAAAGAATCTTGATTTATCTTATAACAACTTCTCTGGCACGTTTCCTGTAAGCTTGAACAACTTGAACGAGCTTAGCGAGTTTAACATCTCTTACAATCCTTCAATTTCTGGTACAATCCCAACACCTGGGCAGTTGGCAACATTTGAGAAAGATTCCTACCTTGGCGATCCACTCCTGAAACTTCCAAGCTTTATCATCAATTCCACGGGTTCCCCGCCAAATCAATATCCAAAAATCAAGAAGAAAGAGCACAAAAAGTGGGTTGCAGTTCTGGTGCTGTTAACAATGACTATGGCATTCTTAATTTGCGGACTTGCTTCACTTATAGTTTGCATGCTGGTGAAAAGTCCAGCAGAGTCACCAGGATACCTCTTAGAAGATACCAAACACCTCCGGCGTGACTTTGCATCAAGTTCAGGCAGTTCATCTCCATGGTCGTCAGATACAATTAAGGTCATACGTTTGGACAGAACAGCATTCACTCATGCTGACATCTTGAAGGCAACACGCAATTTTTCAGAAAGCAGAATCCTTGGGAAGGGAGGTTTTGGAACAGTGTACAGAGGATTATTGCCTGATGGAAGAGAAGTGGCAGTTAAGAAGCTACAGAGAGAAGGAATAGAAGGTGAAAAGGAATTCCGAGCTGAAATGGAAGTTTTAACTGGAAATGGCTTCGGATGGCCTCATCCAAACCTAGTAACACTTTATGGGTGGTGCCTTGATGGTACAGAGAGAATATTGGTGTACGAGTACATGGAGGGTGGAAGCTTGGAGGATCTTATATCAGATAGGACGAGGCTAACATGGAGGAGGCGTATTGACATAGCAATTGATGTGGCACGCGCCTTGGTATTTCTTCACCATGAGTGCTACCCTGCGATTGTGCACCGTGATGTCAAGGCTAGCAATGTCCTGCTAGATAAAGATGGCAAGGCAAGTGTCACTGACTTCGGTCTTGCTAGATTTGTTGATGTCGGGGATAGCCATGTGAGCACAATGGTGGCCGGCACCGTTGGGTATGTTGCGCCGGAATACGGACAAACTTTCCACGCGACTACCAAAGGCGATGTGTACAGTTTTGGGGTACTGTCAATGGAACTGGCAACAGGGAGGCGAGCTGTGGATGGAGGAGAAGAGTGCCTTTTGGAATGGGCTAGAAGGGTGATGGGATACGGCAGACATGGATTAAGTAGAGCTAGGATACCAGTGGTGCTTCTGGGCTCAGGGTTGGCTGAGGGAGCGGAGGAGATGTGTGAGCTCCTAAGGATTGGGATAGGATGCACGGCGGAGGCACCACAAAGTAGACCAAACATGAAGGAGGTGCTAGCTATGCTAATAAAACTATAATGCCGCAGGCCTGGCCGTGGGGGGATTTCTTTCCTTCCTCGTGATGATTTTCAAGATTAGATGACGATCATGAGTGGTTTAGTTGCCCTTATAAGATGTCCATATACAAGTCTAGCTACGCTACTCTAACAACATCACAGGAAAACACACTGCACAGATTCTTATTGTACACCAAAACATTCTTCATTTTGTTAAGAGTTGAAAATTCACTCATGAGCAATGCTCTGAACCACAACTTCTACTTTCGGGATATTTTCCAATGCTCTTCGTATATTTGGAACAGCTGCTGTTCAAACATTGTAAGAAAAACTTAAAATCAAACCAAACCAATGACTTTTCCTCTGTGTCGAAGAATATATATATATATATATATATATATATAGTTAGTTAGAGGGTGTTCGGTGGAGGAGATTTCAAATTCCACCCATCTAGATATCTTGAATGCCTTTTTTTCTATATAAAAAAATGTTAAATATAAAAATATTAATTTTCTTACATCACATTACCCCCAACCCACGAATGTTATTTCAAATAGACAAACAATATCTTTACTTTTACCAATATTAATAAAATTGGTGTAGACTTGTAACTTATTTGAACAACTAATATATACTTTAATGATTTTATTATATGTGTGAAGTAATTTGAAAGCTGATTTATTATCTTATGGTGTAATTTTATTTCTTTTATAACTTATATTTATTATTAGATTCTATAGATTCAATTTATAAAGGTATAATAATATATTTGTATAAAACTTCCTTATAAACCAAACCCAATAAAAATATATTATTTAGATTTTTTATTTTAAATTAAACACAAATACTATATACATTCTCACCAATTATATTCCTAGCAATCATATCCCAAGAGAACTATGAGAATCCAAAAGACCTAAATTAATGCTGGTTTGGTATTGTATTTTTAATTATATTTGAGTGCGTTTTAAAATTACATTTAATTTAAAAAAATATTAAATTAATATTTCTTTGATGATTATTCCGATAATTTTAATGTATTAATATTAAAAATTAAAAAAAATTCATATTGTATTTTTTTTAATTAAAAGTAAAAACTATAAAAATATTAAAAGTAAAGAATGATTTATAAGAGTTGATTCAAAATCACATTAAGATTTAACTTGTTATTTTATAAAATAATTATCTTTGAGTGATTTTCAAATTAGTTATTTTATAAAGTGATGAAAATAATTTAATAAAAGTTCCTTAAGACTCAATCGTGGAAGCTTTGTATCAACAAAGTTTAACTTAACTTTATAAGAGTCGTCTAGGACTCAAACACAAAAAATAAAAAATAAAAAATAAAAAAAATAATAAAAAAAAACTATTTGTGAGAATTCTCTAAAACTCAAACACAAAAGAAAATAAAGAGTCCTTTAAAACTTAAAAATTAAAAATTATATATTTATAAGAGCCCTCTAAGCCTCATTCACAAAAGAAAATATGAGAATTCTCAAAACTTAAAAATTAAAAAAAAAAAAAGCAATTTACCAAAAGGAATAAAGGTTTATAATAGTTTTACTAGGCTCAAAATAAAATAGGAATTTTATTGGGTTTAAATTTGCCAAAGTTTTATTCGACTCAAATTCCAATAAAAAAGAAGTTTGCAACAGCCTTGCTAGGCTTAAAATAGAAAAACATTTGCTGATTTTAAATTCGCTAAAATCTTTGGTAGACTGAGATTTGCTGGAGCATTGCGAGGCTAGAAATGAAAAATGTTTGTAGGAGCTTTCCAGAAACAGAGTCTTTAGATAGCTTCTTAATGCTCCATAATGGAAAACAAAATTGTTGAACTTTGATGTTTCAAATTATTCAACATAATTTTGTCATTCTATACTACTAGACTAGGCAAGCATCTTTCCTAAATTCATAATGGGAAACGAGTTCACGACTCTGAAGGTAACTGAATAGCACTTGGAACTTTTAATTGGACAATTCATGGCTGTAGAATCCACACATCTGAAGAAGAAAAAAATAAAATGGAAATGAGAATCCACTGCTAATGGGTCTCGTTCGATCTTAAATTGTGCATTCCTGTTTGCATTATGTCTAGTTGTAGCTCCTGTCACCTTACGCTTTATGATATATCTGGCTGTTTCATAAAGCATAATTTCATCCAGGTTGAGAGTCGCCGAAGATTTAGCATCCTTCAATCTTGGGATCAAGATGGGTTCGCTTGATCTTCTTTTGAGTACTGTATCATCTATTTACCATGATTATGTTGGCGCCAATACTAAACTGTGCTATTGTGCCTTGTAAACGAAGTTTATGTCCTTCTATTCTTTTTATGTAGGTATCGTGTTGCAGAGATAGCATGGGTACAGGATAATCCACCAGAAGGATTAGAACAAAGAACCGAAGTGTTCTTATTTTTCTGGCATGTTATGTGTATCTTCATCTTATCTCTGTTTGTGTGTGCGAGAGTGCATGTATATTATTTTCTTCTTTTTCTGGTATCTAAGTGACAATTGGTGGATTAACACCATATCTTACAGGATAATCCACTAGAAGGGGAACAATGAATATCTAATCTGTGTGTATGTTTTCTCCTCTCCTTTTCTTTTCTGGTTTTCAAGTGATAATGAGAATGCAAAGACTGAGACTTAAAGTACACTTTCTTTAGGTGCTAAAAGAGGTACAAAAGAGGATATAACGCGGACTGGTATATCTAAGAACATCAGAACAGGGCTGCAGGATGCAGTGAAAATGTGTAATTTTCATAAATCGGATACTATGGAAATATCCATTTTTTATAACCAATATTCCTGCATCTCATGATCGTGGATCTCATTCTTTTTGTACAATATTTTCAACTGAAATCCATCTAAATAGGAAAACTCATTTCTCATCTGTAGCAAGTCAAGTTCTTTGTGTCCCGAAGAGAAATAATAAGGAAATTGAGCTCGTAAGCCTTTACCTTGTTATTGTTAGTCAGCAGAACCAACACTTGTCCCGTTTTATTTATCCACGTTTCTATTTTCAGCTGTCTCAAAATGTTTTGTCAAAACATGCTATGAAGTGTTTAGTTTTTCATTATACTTGTTAAAACCATATGAATTTGATGCAGACAGAAGCGAGATTCGGTACAAGTTAAAACCTCTAAAGATCAAGAACATCATAACTACAAAAAGATTCTCAAAATATTTAATTTTATATCAAAAGATGATTACGAGAGAATGACAATAATGAAAGGTTGGAGTAATTTTGGATGGTGTGGTATTATATTTATTGCTTTTCTTTAATCTTTATAAAAACGGGGCAAACAAATCTCGGATGAAGGGAATATTTAGTGTTTTGATCCAAATTTCAAGAGTTCAAATCCAAACGTAAAAGGGCATTAGCAGTAAGCAGAAACATGGCTAAGCAGTAAGCAGAAGTCGTGGTGTGGGTGATTAATTGAATATGAATATAAAACATTGGTTTGCAGGCATTTATGATTGTTTTTTCTGCTGCTGTTGTTGGTAGTAGTAGTGGCATACAAGGTTCAACGCGTAGCTCGCTATTAAGCTTTAAGGATAATTTTTCTTACAAAGTCTTCTCTCTTACCGCCCATCCAATCCAATTATTATAACATAACAACCCTGCACGTCCTTCCCTTGCCTACTCCCAACTATCTTCTCTTTATTTGTTCAACTTCGCAGCCATTTTATTACGTGCAAAGCTAAACCACCCTTCAAACACCATCCAATGTCACCACCACTGCTGCTGCGGCCACCGTTTTGTTAACAAACAACATTACCCTTTCCTACACCACCTCGAGAGAATGGAAGGCCGACAGAACTGGCCGATCTCCTCCCTTTCTCTGCTTTTACTTTTCAATCTTCTTTTCATCCTTGTAAACTCCACTTCCGCAATAGACTCTTCTTCTGTGGCTGCTTACACACCTCCGGATAACTATCTAATTGATTGTGGATCACCGCAGGATACCAAGCTTGATGATGGCCGGACCTTCAAATCTGATTCTGCCTCGCGGAGTTACCTTGAAACCAATGAAGATGTACAAACTTCTGTCGATTCCATTTCCGTTAAAGGGTTTTCTGTCTCTTCTTCTGCGCTCCCTTTATTTCGCAGTGCAAGGATTTTGACGGCTGTTTCAAAATATACATTTTACATCACTCGTCCAGGGTGGCATTGGGTTCGTTTTTACTTTCACCCGCTTCCTCACCCTGTATACGATCTAACCGGTGCTGTTTTCAGTATCACCACAGATGAGGTTGTCCTCTTACATGACTTCTTTGTCAAAGATAACTCCACACTGGTTTTCAAGGAATATCTCTTTAATGTTTCCGGTGATAGATTCTCCCTCCTTTTCAAGCCCAAGGAGAGATCTTCTGCATTCATCAATGCCATCGAAGTTGTGTCTGCCCCGGACGGTCTTATCTCTGATTCTGCATCCACAGTTCCCCAAGGTGGAACTTTAAATGGTTTGTTTCAGCATGCTTTTGAAGTGTGTTATCGGTTGAATGTTGGAGGACCGACCATAACTCCAATGAATGATACCTTGTCAAGGACATGGCTGCCTGATACCCCATACAACGTCTTTCCCCAAGGAGCGCAGAATGCGTCCATTATTCCCAGTGCTGTCAAATACCAGCAAAGTGGAGCTACTCCATATATCGCACCGAGCTGGGTTTATGCAACTGCAGATGAAATGGCAGAGTCTGAGACGCTGCAACCAAACTTCAATCTGACATGGCAGATGAATGTTGATCCTGGATTTTCCTACTTGATCAGAATGCACTTCTGTGACATTGTCAGCCAGGCCCTTAATGATCTGTACTTCAACGTGTATATAAACAGCATGATGAGCGTGTCAGGTCTTGACCTTTCTTCCATCAACAATGCCCTTTCAACAGCATATTATACAGATTTTGTGCTCAATGCCTCGTCCATCAGGAATGGTTCCGTCAGGGTTCAGGTTGGCCCTGCTTCCGGCATGCAGTCAGGCATCCCTAATGCTATTCTTAATGGATTGGAGGTCATAAAGATTAGCAACTCAGTGAGGAGCTTGGATGGTTTATTTGGCGTTGATGGATCATCAGGTGGAGGACGTACAATGAAGATTGTTGCGGGTGTTGGGCTTGCAATGGGGGTGACAGCAATGCTGTTGCTTGCAATTGTGTGCATCCGGTGGCAACAGAGGCCTGGAGATTGGGAGAAGCGAAACAGCTTCTCGTCATGGCTCCTCCCTCTCCACACCAGCCAATCTTTTTTCTCGACCAGCAGGAGCAGCTCGAGGAGATCAAGCATGTTCGGTTCCCGGACAAGCAAAAGTGGTTATTCTATCAACTTTTCTAATCAAGGTCTTGGCCGGTACTTCAGTTTTAGTGAATTGCAGAATGCCACACAAAATTTTGATGAGAAGGCAGTGATTGGAGTCGGTGGGTTTGGAAAAGTTTATCTTGGAGTGTTTGAAGATGGAACAAAGATGGCAATAAAACGAGGGAACCCAGGATCAGAGCAGGGCATAAACGAGTTCCAGACAGAAATACAAATGCTTTCCATGCTAAGGCACCGCCACCTTGTATCACTTGTTGGCTTCTCAGATGAACAATCAGAGATGATTCTTGTTTATGAGTACATGGCTAATGGCCCCCTTCGTGACCACATCTATGGCTCAAAAAAAGCCCCTTTGTCATGGAAACAACGGCTTGAGGTTTGCATTGGTGCAGCTCGAGGTTTGCATTATCTGCACACCGGCGCAGCACAGGGCATCATCCACCGCGATGTAAAAACCACAAATATACTTGTCGATGAGAATTTGGTTGCAAAAGTATCAGACTTTGGGCTTTCCAAAGCTGCACCAATGGAACAACAGTATGTGAGCACTGCCGTGAAGGGTAGCTTCGGGTATCTTGATCCTGAGTACTTCAGGAGACAGCAGCTTACTGAGAAATCTGATGTTTATTCGTTTGGAGTGGTTTTGTTTGAGGTTTTATGTGCAAGGCCTGTACTAAACCCGGCATTACCAAGAGAGCAGGTGAATTTGGCTGAGTGGGCAATGCAGTGTCACAGGAAGGGAGTGCTTAACAAGATAATTGATCCACATATCGCCGGAAGTATCAACGAAGAATCACTGAAAACATACGTGGAAGCTGCGGAGAAGTGTTTAGCAGAACATGGTGTTGACAGGCCTGGCATGGGAGATGTATTGTGGAACCTAGAATATGCCTTGCAGCTTCAGGAGACTTCCTCTCAAACTCAGACAGATCTTCCAGAGGATAAATGCGCCGGTCACATTACTGCCTTAGAAAAGCCAAATGGAAAAGTTTGTGGAGGAGACTCTGGTGTTTCTGTCAGTGATGATTCTCAAGTAACTGTTACTTCTCCTTTATTCTCTCAGATTGAGAATTTTCAGGGAAGGTAAGAAACTGATCACGAATTAAACAACTAAATAAATGGTAGCAGCATGCACTTGTTGGTGGTATATCTACGTCTCTATCCATGAGCGTGACCGTAGCTACTCTCAGAAAAATCCTAAACGTCGGCCAACATAGATGCGGTGGGGATTTTTCCAACAACAAAAAATCCCTTTATTTCTTTCTCTTTTTTTTTTTTTTCCAGTATACTAAACTGGGTTGTTTGTAGATGATTCTGCTGGGCAGACCTGATTGCTTCTTATTTATCATTTTTTTTAATTTTTTTCCCCTTTAAATTGCCGTGTTTGGTTGCTTAATTAGTTGTAGGGCATCATCATGTATAATAAATAGCACTCGACCAATGATCCAATGCTCCCATGATTATTATCCATTAATCAAGTATTAAAAAAAAATAAAAAGAAAAAAGATGGAACTCAGATGACTTTGTGAGTTTAAGAACAGCGGTCTATCCAAGCAAAAGAGTCTAATTTTTCAGATTTATTATTAGAAGCAACCAGCAAGTTGCTCGCACGTTGTATCAAATCTGCTTTTAAGATGCTTAAACTTATAAGCAATTAAAGCTTCAATTGGATTGTGGAAAGTTTTGGGAGAAATAATGTGAAAGCAGGAAAACCTCTTTTGTGTTTTTTTTGTCTAATTTGAATTTTTGAAAAAATTTATTTTCATTTTAATTTTTTAGATCATTTTGATGTGATAATGTAAAAAAATTTTTTTAAAAAAATAATTTATTTAAAAAAAGACATTTTAAAAAATAATTGTTATCACATTTCAATTAAGGCTTTGATTTTACAAATTAATATTTTTATTTAAAATATTGCAGGTTTTTTTATTTGAATATTAATATTATTTTCTTAATTTTAAGATTGTGTGAGATAATTTTACTCTTTACTTAGACTTTAACATCATAAAATATTTTTTTCCCTTAATTATATAAATTTCATAATAAAAATTTAAGTTTCTTAATTTTAAGATAATATTTCATTTAAAAAGATATTTTTTTGTTTTATTTTCATTTTTTTAATATTTTGTTACCAAAATGATTTTCAAGATTATATAAAAAAAATATTGAGTGTTTATCAAAATAACAAATAAATAAAAAATAAAAGTTGATTGATTCATATATCTTATATATTAAATATATTCTCTCATATACCCTTTTAAGAATTTTCACTCTCATATGCCCTTATATATTCATCTTATATGCTCTTTTATCATTTTTAGATGAAAAATTGTTCCTACTACCCGCACAATAAAAAATTAAAAAACCTAAAGAAAAAAAAAACTAACTTGTAAAATCTTAAAAATGAAAAAAATCCATTTTTGAAAAACCTAAAAAGATAAAACTAACTTGTAAAATCTTAAAAAATATGTTTATGACAACGAAACAATTTTTTGCAAGACATGGGTTCTTAAAACGTTCCATTAGCTTCCAATTATTTTTATAAATTATTTCAATATTTAGGGATGTTCTAAGTTTTATATTCCAGGTTTTATAATTTCTAATTTTTTTATATAAATTTACTTTTTGAGCTTTTCAAGTTTAGGTTCTTAAAAATTAATTTCATTTTTTTATTTTTTTATGTTTTAATTTTTTTTCTTACTGGGTATTTTATCGCCATGTAAACACTATTCTATAAACGATGTAAAACTGAGTTACCGATTGAAATACATCGTTAGTCAAAGTTTTGTCGGGAATTTAGTGTCCGATTTAGTGTCCATTGGTAGTTATGATGTTTTGTCAGGGATTTAGGTTGGGCCAATCCATTGATAAATATTACCGATAGAATATTACATCACTATACCTCAAAAAATTATCGACGAAAGGTGATAAAATTGGCGACAGAACTTAGTCACTAAATCCATCATGAAATCCGTCAAAGAGTCCATGACTTCTTAACCATTTTGTAAACTTATGATGAAATAGCTTTTCTTTTGTTGACAGATTCTTCTCGTACATAGGTATTTCATAAAAAAAAAATTGTAATTATTTTGTTTTTTGTTTTTAGTTATGTAGGTATTAAATCAAAAAATCATAATTAAACCAAACCAAATGAAACACTAACATTAAAATCTTATTATTTCAATATTCATTACAATATTTATTTTACAACAATAAATACATTCATCACAAACCACAAGAACTCTTGGTGAAAGGGGGGAATCCCAAACCAAAAGAACTGGAATGAGGAGGACAATGTGAGGATATATATTCAATCATTTTCTCCCAATTTCATTTGCTTTCTTCTTCTAATTTGGCTTTCATCTCCTCTTCTAATTTGGCTACCCTCAACCTATTCTAAGACTGTTAACTCAAATTCCAGTGTTGATTTGCTTAGGCTCGATTGTTGTGTTCCTATAGTTAAAGTAGTTTGGCCTAGCCTTATTTCTCTGGCTAATGTCATATACATCCCATAAACCCAAACCATGTCGAATTCATCATTTGCTCTAACCTCCACCCACAATTGAGGATCGTGAGGATGATGGGTGAAAGTGTTTGTACCATGGTTTTTAAACATTGCAGCATCATATGGTTCCTACAAAACAAAACCAAAAGTCAATTATAATTTTAAGAATTATATAAATTACAAGATTTAAAAATTAAAAAAAAAAACTTACAATGAATGCCTTAGCTTTACTATCTATAAGTTTCTTCATCCACCTTCCTTACATGAGTTTCATCATGTAACTCTATCGATATAGGCTCGCGCCCTAACTATTATTTCTACAAAATAAATATATTGTAAAAAGATATAAAACATAAACATCATAATGAAAATAGGACAAAATAATTCCAGATTTTACTAGGCATTTTGCATGGTTGACAAATGGGAGAGATCCACCAGTATGCATGCTCATCGACTAGTGTGTATGCTTATCAAAACGTGTATTTCTTTGTTTTGATTTTGTGACCCGAATCAAAAACTCTTGAAACTTTTCCAAGTTATTCTACGTGACGTAACTCAGTTTATACTTCTTTTATACCTCAATATCATTAGACCTAGCTTAGTTTTTTGCATATTTATGGGCATCATACCACAAATCTCGCAACTTGGTACAAAAATATTTGTTAAATATAAATGAGAATTTGAGAATTTTAGATTATAAGTTCTAATATAAAAATTTGTTTGATAATTACCTAGTTGTGTTGTGGTTTTCCCACACTTTTATTTTCTCTTTTTCAGTAATTGTTTTCTTGCATTGTTAATTCATACAATATTATTACAACATTTCACATTATGCATCATAACACACATAATAGTTTTCATTCGTAAGTACACAAATATGAATGCAAAATTCAACATGAATGATTTTATATAATTTTAATAAAATTTATGTAGAATTTTCCTTATACAAGGCCTTATCTAAAATTACATTCCGCTAACTTCTTGCATATAATCAACACCGCACAACATATTCATCACAACACAAGTAGCTTCAAGTATACCACCAGCAATTTAATTTTTATCCATTCAGTGATTATACAACATAGTATTTAACCATTTATAACAATTCCACAACAATATCAAAATTTTCTAATTAATTTCATACATGACATAAAATAAGTTACAAATGTTGTTGGTTGAACTAGTAGTAGCTTTCTTTGAAAATTTTCTCAACATCTCCAAATATTATACAAGTTAATTCTCAATTTCAATGTAAGAAATCTATATTCTACATGTCCTAAAACATTCTACATTTCAAAAATGCATTTTTAAAGTCTAACAAGCTATTTAAATTATTCAATACTTTACTTTATAGTACTAATACTATTACTATTATTGTCTATGGGCTTAAAACACTTTGTATAACAATTTTCATAATCATTTATCTATTTTAAATGTTGTTGAACATCATTATTTTGTTTTACAATTATGTTTCTGTAATTTAGCATATTTATTGGAAAAACAAATATATTCTCTTGGCAATCTACACTTTATTTAAATGGTTATGTAATTTTAAGGTAACGCATAACACACTTGTAAACAACAATAATAAATTTTAAAATTTGTCAGAAAAATACACTCAACAACAACAATAACAACAATAAATAATTACAAATAATAAAATGCACAATACAACATTAAAATCATTCACACATGTGCAATAATAATATCATATTGTCAACTACAAACATTTTAGAGGAGATTAATAAAGAAAGGGACTTACCTTAAAGATACTAAGAGAGAAAGGGACTGGGCAGCGGAGAAGGAGAGAGATTGCTAATGGAGAGAGAGAAAGATTGGCAATGAAAGAGAGGGGGGGCAAGTGGTGGGGGTATAGAGAAAAAGAGGAGGTGGTTTCTAACAATAATTTTGCAATATAGATGAAAATGAAAGAAAGAGGGGTCGGGTTATAGCCGAAAATCACCAATGAAATTTTTATTAGTGATTCTATCAATATATTATCACATCAACATGTTCTAACAGAATCGCTAATGGATAATTAATTTTTTTTAATATTTTTATTTCTATTTGCAATTTTATCAACATTACTAATGACATATAGCTCATCGGTAATTCCATTACCATTTTTAAAACCTATTGGAATTTTTTGCATGTTCGTTGGTCACTTTGTCGCCATTTCTGAAACCTACTGAATTTTCCAATGAAAATACATTTTAATCAGTGATTATATCTCAATGTTTTTTTTTTATTTTTACTTTTTCGTTCTTTATATGATCCCCTATCCAATCTAAATACACAACCTCGACAACACTAAGTATTTTAAAGCCAACAATTGTCAACATTAGACCCAGTACTACAACAAATATATTAAAAAAAAAACATAATGCGTTATAAAATTACATTACACACACACAATGATTATTATACATCTAAATCAATACAGCACCTTTTAATTGGAATCCTCCACTTTATTTACATTATTTTCTTCATCAAACTCAAGCTAGTTGATCTTTTCATCTTCATCTACTTTAGTATGTCTGTTGATATTTAATATATCATTTAACTTGTCAACATCAACTTAAGTATTCTCAATGACACAGAAATTTGTATTTTCTAACTTGGTAGATGGTGCAACTCAATATTGATCAACTAGCTCATCCATTTGAAATACATCGTCTCTCTCAAATGCTTTATTGTTATCATCTTTAACTTCAACTTCAACATGCTTCTAGGTTGGTTTTCACAATAAATAGCTAATCAACTTTATTATGATCATTTCTACAAGAATAAGTGTTTGTGTATTGTACTTGCTGGCATTGTTTGAAAAAAAAAACAAAAACAAAGTAACTTGTCATAATAATCAACTTCAAACTCATTAGTAATTGAACCCATTGCACAAACCCCTTTATTATATGTCTTTATACTCTCATCATACTCTTCTGTATGAAAAACATATTCATCAACAAATTATTCATCAAAACATTGGTAATATAATCAAAGCTTTAAAAAAAATTCAATTATTGATGTTGACATTACTAATAGATGTAGATATGGGTTAAAGTAGTTGGATTTGTGATAAATGAAAGGGTGATAAATAGGGAGTGCTAGTATATATCTCATAGGAGGAGGAAGAAAACTAAGGGGAGGAATTGCCCGTTTTAACATATTAACAAGTTTTGATGAAAATTTTTGTTGGCAATTCTATCCGTAAATCCTGACATGTAAATTTACCAACAGAATAGTTGATAGATTTTTAAAATATTTTTTTAGTTTTTTAATTTATCATCTATACAATCGATAAATATTGATTAAACATAATTTATCGTAATTTTTACTGGAAAATGTTAATGGAAATTCTCCATTGCAATTTCCGTTGGCAATTACCGATGGAAAAGTTTTTGTCAACATTTTTATTGCTATTTACCAATTTTCTAATAGTGTAATAAAAACTATGCAATTTATTTAATATTTTTATAGGGTAAACAGGGATAAGAATGTTTAGAAAATTAGTTTATTATGTTAATTAACAATAAATAATAATAAAAGGGCTTCTTTTCTCTTTCTTTTTTTTATAATTTTTTTTGGAAGAACCTTAATTAAGATTTTATAATTTATTCTATAATGATTGTTTGAATGAGATTTTTTTAAAAAAAATAAAATTTCATTCCACCTTAGATAAGGATTTCACAATCAATACTATTTGAGAACATATGAAAACATTTTTTCTAATTCATCTATGATGATGAATTCTCTCTTAATCACTTAAATATCTTCATAACATTCTTATATCCAATATTTATCCATTTGTTACCCTTGATTAGAACATTGTGTTGTCAATCAAAGCATAACATTTTCTATATAAGATAACATTGTGATCTCAAGTCTAAGAATTATTTACACAACTTGAGTCTTTTCATATACACAAGTGATCTTTCTATATGAAATCCTCATGTTGGTCGATTTCGTGTATATATCATATGACAAGTACCTATATATTAGTTTCAAGTATTCTTCATATATCAGTTTATGAGAACAGTTGCTTTCTTTTATAAAGGAAAGAACATAATATGTAAAGTCTTAATGGTTCTAATTAATGTACAATCTTAATAAAGCATCGATTAGAAACATTTAGGAACAATGCTTTAATAAAATATAAATCTCATAATTATAATAAGTTCATAATTATTTTTGTAAAGTATTTTTGTCTCAATAACTTTATTTTTACTCTAGATTCATTAATCAAACATTAAATTTATTAATCAGATATAAATTAATATTTTAAAAAAAATTATTAATAATAAATATATTTTAACATGAATAAAGTTAATGTCACGTATAATCAATTAATTGCTATAATCTTTTCATTGGAAAGAAATAAAACCAGTATTTTGGGGACTGTTTGGTGTTTGATATTGCAGTTATGGGGTGGTTCGACTGTTTTGTGATGGAGTCTTTCTTGATCTTGTGTTGGCCAGATTCTAGTTATAGTGGTTCGGTTTGATCTATTGTTGGCTAGATTCTAGCTATGGTGGTTTGGTTTGTTCGGTTTGCTAGGAGTTGGCAAGTGGCTGATCGCTAATGCATGGTGCTTTCGAGCTATAGGTTTCAAGTGTGGTGGTTCGTGGTCGGTTGCGGTGATTCTAATGTTTGGCCGTAGTTGTTTGTAATAGCCGGGACAGGGAGGCTTTGGGTTAATCGGTTCATAGATCTCATCAATTTTTTAAGCACAGATTGCCTTAGCTGGCTGGTTTCACATAATTGGTTGGGCCAGTTTGAACTGGCTAGCCAACTCATAAGCTCATGGAAGACTGGAGAAAGAGGAGGACGATCTTTTTGTTTTCAGTTTCTGGGTCAAAAGTCTTGTATTAAAATTCTTTGGACGATTTTATTTTTTTTCGTTTTTGTCTCTTCTTGACGACGAATTAAGTTTTTCTTTTTAGTGGATCCCTTGGCAGATAGTTGGATTGTGGTATTTATTTTCTATGTTCAAAGTGGAAGAAAAGGAGAAGGAAAAGGAAATAAAATCATTCAGCATTGATGTGGATGGGTTCTAAACATCCCGTCAAATCTCCTTTAATCCTTCCCGTGAATGAAGCCACAATTAAAGGAAAGAAAACCACAAGCAACATTAACATTTTGATACATGGAATTAGCTAGCCTTTTTTTTTTTTTTCTTTCATGATGTTTTTTTAAAAAAATTTATTTGGTGGATTTTTTTTACATGTCTATTTTTATTATTATATAATTAAATAAAAAATAGATTTTAAAAAATAAAATCATTAAATCGGATTTATGTAACAGGTTTGACATGTTAGCTTGAGTTAACTCATATCAATCCAAAACGTTTTCTTAATATGTTTTTTTTTAAAAAAAAAGTTAAAGTAATGTCTTCTTTAAATTATTTTAACAATTAAACTGGGTTTTACTCGAGTCAATTAGGTTATGTTTAGACCCACTAAATCGATCGGGTCACATCGTGAAAACTCACATCTAGTTTAAGTTCAAACTCAAACCATAAAAGGTTGGGTTAGAGATCTCTAGATTAACCTACCCAGTTATGCCAAGTTTAATAACATTATCAAGAAATTTCTCATAACAATAAATAAATAATGTGTTTTTTTTTTTAGTATGTTTGCATCAAAATTATCATGATATTATTTTTAATAATGAAGACCTACTTTTATAATTATAATAAGATGTCTCAAAAACAAATATTCTGGCAAAAGCATTGCCAAAAAAACAGTTGGAACATGTTTACAAGATAAAAAGGATTTTAATTGGATAGATACATTTCTATCCTTATTCCAATTCCAAATTCGTTCAGATTTTTTTAATATATGTTTTGACTGTTTTTTATTTTAATTAAATAAAAAAATAGATAATAAAAAAATATTATTTCAATAATGATAATGGGGAAATTGCATTGAGAGAGAGAGAGAGACTATAGGGATCAAATAACTTTATAGATGAGAAGTCAATTAAATTGAGGGGGCACCAGCTAGCATGTACATTTCCAATATTATTTTTGGATGGAAACACAATCAAACTAACAAAAGATCTTATTTCAAGTCATACATAATTGAGGAAAGTCCAACCCATAATAGGAAATTGAAACACGTTTCATCAAAAGAGTGAACTGTGAAGTAACCTTTTCTTTAAAGAGTGAATTAACCATTCCTTGAAAGCACTGTACCATCACCAGGCTTTCTGGCCTGCATTCCTAACTCAACTACAAGCCAGAGATCTTTTTATATTTATTTTCCCAGTAATATTATTGTATTTTATCTTAAAAAAATCACTTGTATAATCATTAAAGAGTCTTTAAATTTACTTAAAGGGATTTTTTATAAGTATTAGGCACCAGCTTCTCAGAATCAAAAAATTAACCAGTTATTCAAAATATAAATCTTGTCTCCAAGCTATTTGGATTTTTAGAACATCATTACAAAGATTTCAACATTTGTTTCGAAAACCTGTATAATTATTCCAAGAATATTTAAGAAATTGTTTTAGATAATTCTAGGTTACAAAGAGAAAACACATTTTAGAATCTGAAGAATAATTTACCCCTTGATGATATGGCAAACAACAAAATAGGTGGTCTGCGTCAAGCAAATGTTTTTCAAGATTAAAAAAATGTTGAGTCGTGTTTTAAAAGAAGCAAGAAAAAATTGAAAATCAAGTCATTAACTATACTTGGTACAATAAGCACAATTAATTTAATAATATGATTTAAAAATAGGCAATGATAGTAAATAAACTAAACTAAAAAATATATATACAATGATCAACTCAAAAATAAATGCTTGCCAAAATCACATAAATATATCCTTTCAATATTTGATTACAAAGAAAAAATTAAATGAAAATATGATAACTCATATAAAGCAAAATGAAAAACTTCAAAACTCAATTCCTAGCAAATCAAGTGCTAAAAAACAAAATTGAAAGAAAAAAAATTAAATAAAAAATGACAAAAAAACAACTTGAAACCATCCAAGTTAGCCTATCAAACACGTGACTTGGTCGTAAGACCAGGATAACTCTGTAGAGATCAAATTGAATAAAACAATGAAGCTCTAATCTCAAATAACACAATGTTAAATGGTGAAACTGAAAAAAAAATCCAAAAAAACAATAATAAAAAAAAACACGAGTCAACTTGAGTTAACCTGTTAAAATCATAACCCGAGATAGAAGATCAAGATAATTCCATGAAAAGAAAAGTGAAAAAATCACAAAGCATAGACCCCAACTAACCTAATATTAAAGGATAAAATTAAAAAAAAAATCAATTCAAAAAAAGACCATCAAATTCAACTTGGACACCAAAGTCAACTCGGGTTGATCTTCAAAACACGTGACTCGAATTATAAGGTCGGGACCAACCTTATAAAAGGTCAACCAGAAAATAAATCATGAAAATAAATCCTCAATCAATAAAATATTGAGTGATGAAATTGAAAAAAAAATCAAAAAATAATTAAAAAAAAAAAACAAAAAGCAATCAAAAGAAAAGAGACCAAGTTAAAAAAAGAAGTAAAATGAAACAAAAATCTTGAGGATAAATTGAAAAAAAATCAATTAAAAAAAGAATAAATAGACATCAAAAGAATGAAGATTCAATTTGATATAAAAAATGAATGAAAACAAATATTGAGAGATGAAATTGAATAAAAAAAATCATTAAAAGGATCCACAACAAAATAGATAACAATTAAAAAAAAAGACCAAATTTTATACAAAAAACAAACGACAGGACAACTCTCATTTTTGACATGGTAGCGTTGTTCCCGATGAGAGGATAAAGAAAATAAGGAGGAAAAGGAAAGTTCACCAAAGCCCAACCGTGACGCTACCACTTACACGTTTTATATCAACAGAAAGAGTGTACTATTAGGCTTCAAACCATAGTTTTAAAACCCGAACCGGCCCGGCGGGTTGACCCGGGACCCGGCCGACCCGGGCATGGGACCGGTCCGGGTGAAGGCCAAAACCCGCTTGGGAATTGGCTCGGCCAGACCCGGTTGACCCAGCCAGACCCGGTTAAGACCCGGCCACAAGCCCGTTGACTTTTGTTTTTTTTGTTTTTTTTTTTGCTAAAACGACGTCGTTTTGATTTTTAAAAAAAAATTAAAAAATAAATTTTGACCCAGCCGATCCGGCGACTTGGTCGAGACCCAGTGACCCGGTCAAAACCCGGAACCCGGGGCTTGGACCGGGCCGACCACCGGGCCGGGTCTTAAAACTATGCTTCAAACAGCATCTTAGAAGCTATCTTTTAGTGCTTCAAATATATAACTAAAAATATTAAATTGTCCTTTAGTTAATTTGATTATAAATAAAAAACAGAATGAAAGTACCAAAAAGCCTTTGGATGCTATTTAAACAAAAATATGCTTTTAAAAGTAATTTAGTCATTTCATTGTGCTTTTAAAATGCAAAAAATCTTATTTGTCCCCAATCAATCTAATAATGATAAATGGACCTTACAGAAAAACCAGATTAACATTAATAGCTAGTTCATCAATATTTTAAAAAAGAACAAAATGGTCAATACATTGTTACAAAGAACAATGAATCCTTTTATAGTGTATAGTGTTTTTCCCTCCCCAATCATTTTTTGTTAATAAGTTATATTGCAGATACAAACTTTACAAAATACCAACTTTACAAAATACCACCCATAAGATTTTCACTTAGTTGCGTTAAGTAGTTATAATCTTATTCATCAAACAATAACCCGTAGAACCTTAAGGCTTTCAAAAAGATTTGTATACAAAGTGCAAATCAAAAGAAAATTGTACTCTAGTTCGGTAACAATGGTTTCGTCTAATCCTACTTAAGCATGCATATTTTGTTAATGGAAAGTTGGTATGAAGCTAGATTCATGTGTTTAAGAGTATGGTAATTTATATTTTTAGATGCATTTTAAAAGTGTGTTTCGCTTGAAAAAACATCAAATTTATGTTTTTTTACTATTTTTCAATGATTTTGATGAGTTCATATCAAAAATAAAAAGATAATTATTTTAATACATTTTCAAGCGAAAAAAACTTTTAAAAAACATTATGCATCACAATACCAAACACATCAAAAAAATACATCTCATTAAATGATACTACATTAACAGCATCATGTATCCAATCATATCTAACTACATTATATATGCATGTGCAAGTATTACAATCAAAAGATATTCCCTCGAAAATCCATTCTAACACTAAAAGGTAAAGCATAATAAAAATAAGGGCACTTAATGGTAAGACATGACAATATTTGGTTCCTTTTATTCACCAAATACTTTAATACTTGCCAAAACCTTCATATCGCATGCCTAAAAAAATAAATGTGCAGCAAGAAATATAAGTCGAGCAAAATAGTAAGATAGTAAACTCTATGATGAATCACGTAAAATCTCAAACGAAAAATAATAAATTAAATGAAGAAATTTTGTGAATTGTGGTGAAAAATCCCAAATTATTAATATAAAACTTCAAATGAAATAAAGAATATATCTATCTAAAAAAAATATTAACAATAAGAGATTTAACTGGAATAACTTATGAGATGTTAAATGAGAGGCATTATTGTAGATTAAAAAAAGTTTTCTTCCGCTTTTATGGTTAAGGTTAACAGCTTGGGAGAGAAAATGGAGCTTGAAAATTTATTCAATTCTTCTCTTTTCCACTTCTTTTCATGAATATCAATTGCCATGGAGGTTCATTAGCGAGATTATCACCAAAATCAAACCAACTTAGTTAGTTTTATTGAGAGATTAAAAGTAGAGAAGCTAGAGAGAAAGCTATTGATTGAAGAGAGAAGAAATTACTGGGATTAATTGCAAAATGTGCATTAAATTGGGTCAATTGATTGTGGTAAGGCATTTTTTCCCATTGAAATTACATTTTTACATGTTTTAGTGGGGAATCGAAAAATGAGTGGCATTATTGTAAATAAATAAAAAATTTCTTCCCCTTTTATGGTTAAGGTCAATAGCTTGGGAGAGAAAATGGAAATTGGAAGTAGTTATGTGATGATGAAATGTTAGTAAATATATAGTATTTAAAAGAAAGGGGAGAAGAAGATATGGAATGAAATGCAAGATAATAGAGTTGTATTGTAATATGTACAAGAGTGAAGCATGCATGCGTATGATAAGAATCTATATTTATTTATTGTGTACGTTATTATGTTTTCACATCCATCTCATCCACCACCACGGCAGTGATTTTCTTTCAGGAGTTACATAGCTTTATTTAGGCTAAAACTTTTGTATATGCTATTTGTATTTTGTAGATCAACTTTATATATGCAAATATAATTAAATTTAAATCTTTTGAGATGTTTTGCTAATTATCTTGTATTGTGACTATATATATTTCCTGCAATATAGCATGTGTGTTTGGTATTGCGATAGCTTTTATGGTTATTGTTTGAAAAAAATTGTTTTATAAAAAGTACTTTTAGTTGAAGTTGGTTTGAAAAAATAGATATTTTGTTAAAACTATGGTTGAAATTGAGGTTGAAGAAAAAGTAGTTTAATGTGTTTGGTTAAAAAAATATTTTTTAAATTGAGGTTATAAAATAATTTTAAAAAATATATATTAATATTAATGATTTTAAATTTAAATATTGTAGAATTAATTAGTCCTATTATATCATGAAATAAATAATACTTTATATAAAATATTATTTATTATTCCATTAAACTATTTATAATTTCATTACGTACAAAATTCATCCGATAAGAACTATAGGTTCCATGGTTTTTTGAACGTGCAACAAAATCAGGTAAAATATCATCAGAAACAAAATTAGAATTGTGATCAAATTCTACAAATACTACGTCATCATGCAATATTCTTTTAATTTATGTAGTGTTATTAAATAATATTAAATATTATTTTTTTGAGTAAAATATAATTTTAAAAATATTAAAAAAAATTTACCGGTCCAATGAATTATGCTTGCGTTAATAGTGAAAAAAAATCAATAATGACAGGTTAATGGTTCTCGCATTACAGGTGAATTTAATTCACCTGTCATTATCTGCAATAGGCACTGTTACAAACAATGCACAGGTAAATAAAGAGAAGCAGCGGGAGAGAAGCAGCTCCAAGCTACTTTTGCAAAACCCTGGTTTGATGGAAAAAATTATGGGACCCACCAAATAAAAAACAGCTTTTCTTACATTACCAAATGCTTGGTTTACGCGGTTAGCTTTAAAAGCAGAAGCTACC
Organism: Populus alba x Populus glandulosa; assembly: GCA_033617975.1. Classification (NCBI taxonomy): domain Eukaryota; kingdom Viridiplantae; phylum Streptophyta; class Magnoliopsida; order Malpighiales; family Salicaceae; genus Populus; species Populus alba x Populus glandulosa. The sequence continues at coordinate 7,165,513 of CM066157.1, forward strand.
GCGTAAACAAACACCCACTTAGCATGAAAATTTGTGCTACATAGGTTCATACGACCCAGTTTTTCGCACAATCATGAGGGCACGCAAACTAGAGGAATCTAACAAAAACTGTATGCATGTTTTATAGTCTCAAAGAAGAAAAATAACATCAACCATTTCATTGCTAGATGTTTCCGTATGTATAGCAGCAATACAAGGGATATCAGTGGGGGGGAAAGTAGCTGTGTTTTTTGTTGGAAAGCTTTCTGGAAGAGGTATTGATGACCCGCACCACTAAAAGCACCTTGATGTTAAGATGAAGAAAATATACATAATTTAATTGAGAAAATATTAATGTTACTGTAATACAAGGTTCAAATGATAATCTCTTAACCAAAAGGAATTTCAAAAGCATAAAATCATGCTTTTCCAAAATACATCGAACCAACTTTTGTCAAAAAATATAAAAAGGCACCCCTACAAAGGTATGATGATAACTGAGCACTTTTGCAATTATGGTGAGTTTTCCATTTTGGCTAACCACAATGCCGAACACCCACCAAATTCAGTCCATGGATCATATGCCAGTTTGCAATGAACTTCACGAGAAAAAAAAAAAAAAAAGGGGATGAATTTGTTAACATTTCAGTTCAACCAAAGGTAACTGGAGAAATGAAGAATGGAAAGGAAAATAAATAGATCATGCATTATATAAACTAACAATAAAAAATAAACGGGAGGGAACCATCAGGCATCAGGGAGAAAAAACACAGGACAGCAGTTTCGATTATAAATTTGCTTCATTGGTTACTCATACATGGCTGGAAAAAAAATTGAGTTAATAAAAGAATTTTACCCTGTAGTTCTCAGAAGCAGGAAGAGAACAGTATCACAAGCAAAACTCACTTAAACTGAAAGAGTTATCAAATTTAAATCTGCCTTTGACTGAGGAATTGCATTACCTACAATGATGACTTATGGAACGCCTTTCGATTGCTAGCTCCTTGATCCACTGTTGCCATGCACTGGACGCCGAATATCAAACTGGTCTACATACTCCAATGGAGTCACAGTTTCATTCCTAATTCTCTTGATCTTGGGGCTCAACAATCCCCTATGACCAAATCCATACAGCTTAAGAACCTGGTTGTCAGCAAAATTGAAAGCTCTCTCCATGCTTCTCATGCACTGCTCGACTGGATAATCCCCATAGCTACCACAAGGTTTGCAACCAACGAAATGGGTGACAAATGGCCACCTCTCATCACCCAATCCCGGATGATACTTCTCCATCATCTCCTCATACCGATCCACCAAGCCCGCCCAATACCCATGCAAATAATACTGATTCTCAATATAAACCTTATCCATCCACTGATCCTTCTGCGAAAGCAACAAGTAGATCAAAGCTGACTGATCATCTGCCTCAAATGCCGGCCTTCCCTTCAAATTGGCTGTCAAAATCTTGCCAGCCTCCTCTCTAATGGCACCTTTAGGACCCATCGGAGCCCACGCATCAAGCAAATCCAAGCTCCACTGACAATTCCTAAACAAAAAACTACCTGTATTCAAGGCAATCCACGACTTCTGCTCAAACAACAAATCGGGATAGCCATGAATCACCAAATTATGCTTATCATACTTGGACAAGGGGATCTCAAACACCATATCAGTAAACATCGCATCACTATCCATCCACCAAATCCACTCGATTTCTGGGTGGGACAACATCAACCTCCTAATCATTGGTAATTTCGCCCAATACCCAGCAAGTTCCTTATCCAAATGAGCCATATTATAAACGATCTCAATCCCATGAATCCTACAATAATCAATCTTATTCTTTATAGCCTTCAACAAATAATGATCTCCAATCGGGTTATCACAGGGACTAGGAGGAGACCCGGTTAATAGCAAAATACGAGGCTTCCCATTAACAAAGTTGGGGAATTCAGGGTTTTGACTCAGCCATACCTGGCGTTCCTGGTTCCAATTGGATATTTTGGGACCTAAACTGTAGGTGACATTAGGGTTGATCTCCGATTCTGCAGGATCATCCGGTTCGCTGTCGGATCGGATCTCTTTAAGGATCCGGTTAGTCTCTTCGATTAGATTCTGGTTGACGGCGTCAGCGTCGGAGCTACTGAGGTTTCCAATGCCGACAGTGCCACGAAGGACGAGGATTGTAACGAAGCCACAGAGGATTGTGATTTTGATGTTGTTGAATGTCTTGTTGATCTGCCTGCCACGTGGGAGCATTGTACGAGCTCTGCCGTTGGCGGTGGTTGTTGTGGGCAGTCCTCCAGCTCCTCCACCGCCGCTAGCTCTCTTCTGAGCTACGAAGTTGTCTTGTCCCATATTTTTATCTTACTGTCTCTCTAAATTCTAGGAGAAGGTCTTGTTAGATGTAATAAATAATGGTTTTAGTAGCTGTCTCTGTATGTGTAAGAAAAGAAACAGACAGAAAGAGAGAGATCCCAATTTCTCTATCTTCTATGTGGACAGATTAAGGTACTGAAGTAATAGTAGTTTATTTATAGATCTGGAGAACATTTGATATTTTGAGCATATATTTTATTCTCTACCAGAGAGATGTAAAACCCTAGCTAAAAGGACTTGGTGGAGTGGTGGTGGGGTGGCGGTGTCGGTGGCGGTGTCGGTGGCGGTGGCGGCGGTGGTGGTGGTGGTGGTGGTGGGCCAGAGGGTAGGAAGGAGAGGAGATTTACATGAAACGGCTGGTTTCCAATAATCGGCGGTTATAGGGGTTCTTAAATTAAATAAATAAACATATGTATTGGAAGACAGACAGGTTATCTGCATTTGTCGGATTTGGGGATCACGTTGATTATATTTTGTTACTTGATTTGGATGTTTATTACTATGATTTATTTATTGGAATTAAAATGAATGTATTGTATGGTTGATTTTTCTTCAGGGAGGATTCATATATTTGTATATATACTATATTTGTAGCTCGTGCTCTCTCGCTGGCACGGCAAAATTTCTTTCAATGTAAAAAAATTATTGCTAACAAAAAATATTATGATACCGAGTTATTAGTTTAATTAGTAATTTAAATAATATAATTAAAAAATATCACAAAATAAATAAACAAAGAATAAAAAGTAAAAAAAAACTTGATTCGAATCAACTCGGATTATAAAACAATTTAATGATGAAGTGAAATTAAAAACAAAAACAAAAAAAATCCAATTAAATTGTGTTAGCTCGCAAACTTTACTACCATGGAAATAGAATTGAGATAATCTCATAAAAAAAAAAAACAAGAACAAAAGTTTGAATACTAATTTCTAATAAATCAAATGACAACTCTAACAAAAAAAACACAAAGCTCAATCTTTAAAAAAAAAGGTAAAAAGAAAAGTTTAGCTTTTAAAACAAGGGGGAAAAAAAGCAAGTCAACCCGTGCAAACTTTTAAACCCAGTCTAATATCTAAAACTTACAAGCCGTGAAATCTTTGAACCTGGTTCAATCAAGAAGTTTAATTATTAACAAATTTAATTTTGAATGATCAAATTGTGAAAAAAAATCAATTTAAAAAAAAACTTGTCAAAGAAAAAAATATAACAATAAAAAAAATAAGGATCGAATTTGAATAAAAAAATCATAGAGAATGAAATTGTAAAAAAAAAAACCTAAAAAAAAGATCTCAAATAAAATAAATAGCAATTAAAAGAATGAGGATCAAATTTGAAAGATAAAAAAAAATAAAAGGGGGTGAAATTAAAAAACAACTATAGTTTTATAACTTATTAAAAATAAAAATAAAAAAGTAATCAAAAGAAGGGGACCAAATCTAAAAGATTAAAAATTAAAAAGGGATGAAATTGAAAAACATTTGTAATTTCATGGGCTATTCAAAATAAATAAAAAAGTAATCAAAAGCACAGGCACCAAATGTGAAGAGGAAATAAATTACAGGGGCTAATTTAATTTTTTGATGGAGCTGGCATGGAATTCAAGAGTAGGGAGAGAAAAAAATAGAGAAAGCAAAGGCCACCGATGCCAAACTTGGTGCATATTTCGGGCACATGTGTCATTGTGTCGGTGGCACTGAGATCTTTCAAACGTCACTCTGGAAGGTGACGTTTCGTGGTCAAACATTCCCTTACGCACCTTAGAGCAATGTGGGGTTTGTACACACGTGTCAACATGTTTTTAAATTATATTTAATAAATATAATTTATAACATTGTCCTTGAGTATCCTTGGAATTTACAATAAAAGCGATGTAAAATGACAAAAAAGCCCTTAGGTGAGAGTTTTATTGGTTTTGTCTTTAAGGGCATCAAAATAATTATATTATTCTAAAAAAAATTTAAAAATACAAAATATCCTTGAATAGTAGGTATTATATTAGTTTATTCTAGAGTTAAATAAGCAATTTTACTATACAAAAAATTATCAATCTAACCCCATACAATTTATAAAAGACAATTTTCTCATGTTGAAAAGATCACAAAATTCCCAGTTCACATTTTTTTTTTATTTTCTTTTTTCACTAAAAAGAAGGTTCTTGTTTCTAACTCATTATTGCTCAACTAGCTCTTTGTGGCGGCCTACTAAATTCTTAGTATCTGTTTGAGGGTGTGATAAAAAATGTGTTTTAAAATACTTTTCACTTGAAAATATATTACAATAATATTTCACATTAGCATATCAAAATGATCCATATACAAATAAAAATATATTAATTTAAAGTAAAAAAAATAAAATAATAGTTCAACCACAACATCAAAAAAGCTTTTTAATTGTATCCCTTCAATGCACATTTCCCTCATAATTTATCCAAAGATATCAGTTTCTTGCATTACAAATTTTATTAGTTTTTTATGCAGACTAGCTATTGCTTGATGTTTAGTAAATTATTATTTAGTTATAAGTATTAGTATTGGTTATTATTTGATTAGTGACAGTAAATTAGTTATTTGTTTTTTATTGGCTGTTATTCTTTCAATCATTATAATTATTACAATTACAATTATAAAAAGTTAAATTCCATGGCAAAAATAGTGGAATCCTTCACAGAACACTACTTAGAATTGTTTTTCCTTTGGGAATTTTTATTTCATTATCAATTTATTTTTAAAAAATTAATCCTTGAAAATTGTGTTATATGAATTCTCGAGTGCATAATTTATTTTATTTGGTTTTTTATAGGGTTCTTAAAAAAACATACCAATATTTAATTGGTGTTAAAGTTTGAAAAAAAAAAGCAATTGATTTATTTTATTTGAAAAAAAAAGGAATTAATTGACCCAATTTAACCTTGGCTAAAATAAATTATTCTTCTTTTTACCTCATTGTTCAAAACAAGATGTTTCACTTTTGTCCCTTTAGATTTTATCAAATTGCTTTTTTCATTCCTTTTATTTTTCAATTTAGCATTTTGATTCAAAACTTTATTTGTTTATTATTTAGTCCTTGGATTTGAAAAATGACAGAGTCATTTGAAATGGCAAATAAGAAAGAAAGTTGATGAATGACTAATTTTTTGTGATGAAACTAGTTGTTCTTGATGTTAGCGGATTTTTTTTTACAAAAAAAGTTCTTTTAGAATTTCTTTTCCCTTTATCTTACCACTAAAAGGTAGATCAAAGCTAAATAATGTTTTTTTTATTTAAGTTTAGTTTTTTTGTTTTTAAACCTTTTAAATGATAGTTTAATATTAAAAATTGATTTATTAAGATCTATGTTTCTTAGGTATTTTCAATTCAAAGAATAACTGAAAATGGTTTTTTTTTTAAGACCTAGAAGTCAGAAGCCTGATGTTTTGGCCACCTGAAGCGGCATGATTTCAACCAATGGATGATGGTTGTATGATATTTTTTACAAACAAAAAAAAACAAAACAAGAAGGTGGATGATACATCATTTGTCCCTTTAGCTAAGTAAAAAAAAAAGTTAGGCATGCGGACCCGACTTTGCAAACTCACACGTTCTCTTTTTGTTTTTATAGGCTTGACATGCTAGCTATCCAAGCTTACATGCCTAGCCTCTTTGTTGTTGTTGTTTTAAATGCTTTCACAACAATTTATATTTAATTTCTTGAAAAAAATAATTAAACTATAATAGATATATTACAATTTAAATTTAATTTCTTAAAATAAATTAATTAAACTATAATAGATATATTATTTTATTAAAATTTTAAGTTAATTACAAAAGGCATTTTAGATATTTTTATTAAATATCACTTTTTTAAAATAAGATTATAGATATATTTTTATAATATCACCTAACATTATTTTTATACAACTAATCATAATCAATATTTTTTAAAAATAATTTTTTAATAGCTTTACAGATAACATATTTTTTTTTATTTCCGGTGTAGACCAAGTCACCTAGGAGTAATTAGGGATCCTCATTAGTAATTAGTAGAACACTATATAGGTAGTCCACGCTCCATCGCGGACCAGATCAAATTTTTTCTAATGTGAAAAAAGAAAATTTAGACAACAACAATTCAAAAAAACTGAGTTAACTTTACTATCGTGTGACCTGATATATGAAATCAAAATAACCTGCAAAAAGAAAAGTGAAAAAAAATTGCAAAGCTCAAGGCCTAATAACCATATGTCAAATGATGAAACAAAAAAGATTTCAAAAAATATAATGTCAAAGAAGAAGATTCGAGTTAACTCAAACTACTTGACTTACCCACACCTCACTATACTGTCCTCAATGCTATGCCCCAATACTTCCATGGTATTGGGATAAAAAAATTATATTAGAATTTTAAAAGAATGGCCTAGTAAGAAAAACTAAGTTCAATAAAAAACATTAAAAAAAATCGAGCTAAGCTAGGTTAATTTTATTTATCCACTCTCGTAATAACCTAATAGAAAGAAAAACTAAAAATGACAAAGGTCAAGAGCCAATAATTTAATGCCAAATGGTAAAATTGAAAAAAAAATCAATGTCATAAAAATTTTTTGAGGGAAAAGGACCTGAGTCAACCCGAGTCAACTTAACTAACCTATCACCCATGACATGAGATCGAGATAAAAACAATAGACTTCCAAAAGAAGGACCTGATAAAAAAAACTTAATTTAAATAAAACATTGAAAAAGAAACCCGAGCTAACTTGACTAACTCACACTCAAGATAACCCAACAGAAACCAAAATAATTACAAAGCTCAAAGGTCAATAATTTAATGCTAAATGATGAAATTTAAAAAACATAACCTCATAAAAAATAAAGAATATGAGTTAATTTGTGTTAATTCGACTAAACTATTGCTCAGAATATAAGATCAAGATAACTTAACAAAAGTGAAATGGAGTAAACAATGAAGCTAAGGGCCCAATAACCAAATATCAAATCATGAATTTGAAAAAAATAATATTTTTTAATAAACAACCCAAAAATAAAAAAGATAAACTTAATTGACCCAAGTTATAAGACAAAGATTACCCTATAGGAAAGTAGTCATGAAAATAATAAAAAACTACAATTTCCAACTGTTAAACAATTTAAAACTCAAACAATATAAACCAAATATGGTATAAAAATAAAATAATAAAAAATAATTATGGGCTAAAATGGAAAGCAAAATAAATTAAGAAAAGGATAAAAAAAATCATAATTGAAAGAATGAAGATTAAAATTGGATAAAAAACAAAATAAAATAAAATGCGAAGGGATAACAAAAAAAGATAAATCAAGAAAATGATAAGAAAATAGAAATCAAAAGAATGAGGATTAAAATAAGATTAAAAAAACAAACGCAATTAAATTATAAGAGATAGACTTTAGAAAAAAAATAATCAAGAAAAGTATATAAAATATAGAAAAATGGCAATCAAAAGTGAGAGGATGAAATTGGATATAAACACTATATAGAATAAAATACTCAATGACAAAATTGTAAAAAACACTAAACTTAAAAAAGAATAAAAAGCAAAATAAATATTAATTAAAAGAATGAGAGTCAAAATTGATAAATTTACAAACTTGAGGACACAATTGTTTTTTAGAAAGGCTAGCGCGAATGTCAAAGACATGAGATAGAAAATAGTGAAGAAAGAAAGAAAACTCCTCCATCGTGAGCGCACACCACATTACAGGAAGAGGATGATTGGCCACTTTGAATGCCACTACAGATGAAGGATTTTAGCAACTGTATATCCCCGCAGGTGCCACCCAAAAGGTATGAAGGCTATTACGATTGCAAGTGTCAGCAACTTTTTTAAATAATATTTAATTACTTAAAATTACCAAACAATACCTAACTAAATCTTAAAAATAAGAAAAAATCAGAATGAAAAAACTAAAATGTGTTTGAAACCAACTTTATTTAAAAAAAAAAATCAAGGGTAATTCTATAATTTAACTGTTTAAAAAAAATAAAAAGGACGAAGAAGCCCTCATGCATGTTAACTTTTTTTTCTCTAAAGGACATGATTGTAACTTTATTGTGCAATTTTTAAAAAAAGACAAAAGAGCCCATGATCGATAGTTTAACATCTTTTTGCTTTTAAGGGGAAAATAGTCATTTTAATGTGATAAAAAATATATCATGACCAATTTGTCCCAAATGAATTCTTCAATGACTATTGTATCCCCTAGAAAAGACGATTCCACCTCCAATTGCAAGCTTATTAAGTTTTTGTTCAAGGATATAAGTGTCATTTCTATGTTATAATGAACAGCGAAATGTGTTTATGGCTACAATGTTTTACTTATGGCTTTTAATTTTTTTTTTAATGGGAGTTATATTATTACCATAGGGGCTGAATTGGACACTATTACAAAAAAATAAAGGGCTAATATGACCTCATCTTATAATATTCTAGAGGAAATATTTCAATCAAAAACCTATTGGTAAATACTAGATTAGTTGTTCATGCTTTTCTGCAAACTGGGTAGTTTTTTTTCGATGTAAAAAAAAATGGTAGGGTAAAACAATCTTAGAATTGAGTCATTGGTTCAATTGGTAATTTAAATAAGATGAACAAAAAAACACATAGATATATTGCAAAAATGACAATAAAAAAGGTAAAAAAAGTAAACCTAAGCCCGTCTAAATTAACAAACAACCCAATATCGAAGGGTGAAAATATATAAAGAAATAATTTTTAAAAAACAACAAAAAAACCCTGTTAAATTGGGTAAACTTGCAAACTCCACGTTTATAGGCATAATACTAGGATAATCCATAGAAAGAAAATCAAGAAAAATATCTTAAATGATAAAATTGAAATAAATCAATTTTAAAAAAGGACACAAAAAAATCAACTTGTTTTAACATTTGAAACCAAAGATTCTAGTCATGAACCTAGGGCTAACCCCAAAGAAGACAAATCGTGAAAAAAAAAATAACAAAGAAAAACTAAGAAAAAATGATAAAAAAATAATAAAACATCAGCTTAAAAAAGAAAAAGAAAAAGAATCAAGCGAACCTCCTAAACGTATTATAATTTATAAAACTTGCAATTTGTGAAATTCTAGATTCGAATTCAAACAAGAAGCTTAATTCAAGACCAATTTAATTTTGAAGGATAAAATCTTGAAAATAATATTAATAAAAAGCTTCCAAATGCAAAAAAGATAGCGACATAAAGAATAAGAATAAAATTTGATAGAAAAAAAATCTAAGGAGGTTGAGATTATATATATATAAAAAGATATTAAAAATAATTTCAAATAAAACAAATAGCAATCAAAAGTATATAGATAAAATTTAAAAGATTAAAAAAATCAAAGAGGATTAAATTGAAAAACAATTATAATTTGATAGATTATGTGTAAATTAAAAAGTGTTATGGGGTGAAATTGAAAAACAATTGTAATTTTATAGATGAATCAAAAAATTTTAAAAATAGCAATAAAAGGTTAGGAACCAAATATGAAGGAAAAATAAATTCTAGGGGCTAGTCTAAATTTTTGAAATGGTTAGCACAGGATTTGAGATGGAGAGAAAGAATGAAAAAAAAGAGTCAATGGTGCCAAACCCAAGGCACTTTCTGGGTACACTCCACCCCATCGTGTTAGGAGTGTCAAGACCTTTTAAACACAGGCGCAGAATGAAGGGTTTGATGGTTAGGCAACCCAACATACATCGCTCAAATGACACAGGACTTATCCATTCGCTAGCACGAGCCAAGATGATGTTTTTATTAAAGGGTTAAATAAGTAATTTTATTATGCAAAACAATTAAAATGATTAACTTACTACTTCATAAATCGCTAAAGATAATTGTATCATATTGAAAATATTATCTTGCCTCCAATGCATGGATTAAAGGTTATTTTAGTCCAAGGACAATTTCATTACTTTACTATTCTAATAAATAATATTTTATTCCTTGGGGTATAGTATCTTTTCGTCTCACTTTAGGTTTTTTTTAATGTACATCATCCATGCCACAAATTCTTCGTGAAACAAAAAACAATGAAAACAACTACTAAAATTAGAAAATAAAAAGAATGGAAAATAAAAACCCAAATATTAAAGAAAAAAACAACAAGAAAAACTTCAAGAAGATTATAAATCATTGGATCATGAACTCAAAATGGAACCCAATTGTTACTTTTATTTAGAGTTTGTTTACGAGTGTAGTGAAAATTGTTTTTTAAAGTATTTTTTATTTAAAAATACATCAAAATAATTTTTTAAAAAATATTATCTTTTATATCAATACATAAAAACAATCCAAAAACACACAAAAATTAATTTAAAGCTAAAGAAAATTAAAAACATGATTGAACTGCAATACCAAATTAAATCTTATTTAACTATTCGATGTAATAAAAAAAAAATTGTCTCGATCTCTTTATATTATAAATATAAATCTTTTATTTTTAGCTATATCTACTTGTACATAACTGTATAAAATGAGCTCTGCTTTGAAAAAGAAAACAAAAATACTTGTCAATTCTAGCCATTACTTTGAATCTAAATATTGGCCAACTCATCTTTCATAATAGATCACATATAATGATATCAATATTTATTTCCTACTAGAATAGCATATGATTTTCTTGTTATAAGTGAGAAAATAAGAGTAAATTATAAAATTAGTCCCTTTAGTTTTTAGAAAAAAAAATTAAATCCCTTTTTTCAAAAACTATTTTTTAGTCTATTTTTTGTGTTTTTTCAATTAATTTATTTTAAAAAATAAAAAATAACTAGATATTATGGAAATATTGACAAGGAAAGAAAATATTTAATGTTTTGATGCGTCTTAGTCTTAGAATTTTTTAAATAACATTGTGTTAAAACAATTGTATTTATTTTATATAACATATTCTCTTAGCTTCAAGCCACAAATGTACATATCATTTTTATAATAAAAAATAATATTTTGTTAATATTAAAAGAAGAATAAATACATATTTTTTTTTAAAATTACAAAAATGTCCATAATAATGAAAATGAATCTTGTTATTTGAAAAATATATTGAGAGTAGCAACAATGGAAAATAGCCTTCTATATTTCTTTATTTTTTAAATTTTATTTATTGTTTTTGAAACATAATCATGTAAAAATACAGATAAATAATTTGAATTTTTTTTTAAATAAAGTTTTGAGTTCGAGTCTTAAAAATAAAACATATTATTATTTTAATTTTTTTTGTAAACCAACCTAACTTCACTGGATTAATCAAGATTTGATAAATTTCTAATACCTAAAATTAAGATATCTGAATTTATTATGCTCATCTTATACAAGGATTGCGACTGCATCGAAGTGGCAATTGATTATAATTTTTACTATTCTCTTTTATTGGTTAACAATGATCGTGCAATCACATGTAATAGCAAAGTCAAACATACATTCATTTCATACAATGATATACAATTGATTTATTTGTTTCCATTTTTAATTTGATTTTTATATAATCTATTTTTGAAAAAAAATATTGGTGAGCATGTCAGACTTGACTATTTTGATATCATATAGATTATAAGGGAAGTTTTGAAAGGAAAAGGAAGCACCATGGATCCAGTTAACATTTAAGTACAAAAGGAAAAGAATACTTTTTTATACATGGAAAAGAAGACTCTGAAGCATCTCAATTTGTTTTTCATTTTTAAACTTTTTTTTTCTCTTGTAATTAAGTATTTTTATAGTCTAATTAGATAGAATTGGGCTTTAAATTATATATAAAAAATATAAAATTAAAAGATAAAGGAACAAAACATAAACAATTCAAAAAATTTTAAAAAGCCTAATCCCACATTATCATTTTGATCCAAAATTTTACTTTATTTATTTTTCAGCCAATGATATTGAGAGATTAGTGAGAAAGTCTCATAAAAATAGCAATGAAAAAGAAAATTAACTATTGAACTACTTTAGAACAACAAAACCTGTTATTTTTTGTGTCAACAAATTTTATTTAATGAAAAAAGTTTGATGGTAATTATTTTAAATCTTCACATTGCTTATAAAAACAAATCAAGGTAGAGAAAAAGAAATAATTATCTATTTGATTTTGTATTTTTGAGCTATTTTATATGGTTTTTGGCTTGATAAATTAGTTTTTCTAATATTTTAAGGATATTTATTAAATGTTTTTGGGATATAATAAGTGAAAAAAAGATTTTTCATACTAAAAAATTTTAGCTCTGATTTTCCAACTACTACAATGATGGTCGAACTCTTTGCATTGTATGGGGAGGACAATCTATAATACCCTTTATAAAAGAACAAAAAAAATGTTAGCCAGGATGATAATTGTTTTCAGAATATATTTTTTTATAGTTAATTGTTTTTTGAGATAATTTAGTCTCATAAAAAATAAAAAGAAATATGAGTTTTTATTTATAAATACTATTGGTTTGTTAGTTCAATATTTTTCCTCTTCTTTGTTTTTGTTATTACATTATATCTTTTTAATTTATATTTTTTTTTACATATTTTTAACATTTATAAATTAAATTCTCACTTTATTATTTTTTAACTGAATGATAATTTTTTATTGGTTTGAATTTATTTTTTTTATTCTTATTTTTATATATATCTTTCCAATCTTTTATAGCTTTAATTATAAGCTCTGATGCTATATTTAAAACACTTTAAAATTGTCCGATACATAAAAATCTCAAATCTAACATGTAATTCTTAAGTATTTAAAGTAGAAAAAAAAAACTAAATTCATTTTGTGTTGAAGAAAAACCTTTGATGGCTTAGCAACCAAGATATCGAGCGATCTTCATGTTGCTTTTCATTTAAAGACATAATAATATTATTCTAACTCCTCCTATGGCACCTTCATCATTTTCATTTGATATTGAAGTTAATTATAAAATTAAAAGATCAAATGATTTGATTGTATATTTTTTTAGTTAAAGGACCAAATAAGAACTTGTTTGCGTAATTATAAAATCTTTAAATGTACATGAAAATTAGAGAGGGTATCATTTTCCATCTCCAAAATCAAGAGAAAGTCAATCATAATAAAAAAAAAGGCCAGCCACTTTATCTTTCCAGTCAAATGGACTTTCAGGCGTCCAAGGGCGTGTCTCTTGCTGATCACAGCTAGCTTTAACGCGTTCAGTCAAGCCCATCGGATGGTTCCCAGAAAGAGGAGGCTAGAAAGGTAGGTAAGCTGCTTCTGGCAAGTTAGTTCCAGATGGAGCTTCGAAGTTAAACCGAACACGGACCACGCGCACTGCAAGGACGTGACCCAAACACTTAACCATTGACATGTGCATTTCCCACATCACATGGGTGGTTTACACATGTCCGTAACAGATCGCCACCAATCTTCATGATCTGTGACTTGTACCCACGTGCCAATGTGTCCCCGCTTCCCATCTCAACTTTTTTTTTTATTTACGTGGGTGTCCGGGCCAGCTTGCGCGCACCACGACTAATCCCACGGCTCACTGAACATCCTGCAAACCCAATGAACATGTAAGGCACCGCGGAGATGACAGGCGTACACGCTGAGGCTTGAACCTAGGATGCAGAGGCAAAGAAAACCCTTTGCCACCGCTGGGCTACAAGCCTCGGTGTATTCCCATCTCAACTCTTGTTCATATTCTAGCTAGTTGTGTCTCTTATTTAATTTCTACAAAAAAAAAAAAACAAAAAAAAACTCCAAACATTTTCTCAAAATGTCTAGCTTTAATTGATTCTCCATTTGACCCATGTTAAGCATGGTAATTTCTTTCAAGATGTCAATTGTATTCCAGTTAAAATTTTATTTTTTCAATTAAATAAATAATATTTTAGTCTTAGAGCATTTCAACGTGTTATTTCAGGGTTATATTGTTTTTTTATATAATATATATATATATATAATTCAAAATATTAATTCAACAAACATAATTTCAATTCAAATCCAAAGATAAATTAAATTAAAATTATATGATTCAAATTTGAAATACAAGTAAAGATGTGGGAGTTGACTAGATGTGACCAATCGACTCGACGGGTCCAAAGACAACTTAGATAACTGGTAAAAATATAGTTTGACTAAAAAAATTCAAGATGATTTTTTTTTTAATGTTGAGACGACTACATATTGAATTGAATTGAATCATCAGACCATAAAACAACTTAAGTCTACTTAAGTTAACTCACAAAATTCATTACCCGAATCATGAGATTGAGATAATTTCATAAAAAAAACAAACTAAAACAAATGATAAATCCTAATTTATAATTAACCAAATGCTGAATGATAAAACAAAAAAAAAATCAATTAAAAAAATAGACAAGAAAAATTTAAGTCAACTGAGCTAACATGTCAAATCCATGATATGGATTATGAGATTGAGATAACAAAAAAAAAAAAAAACAAACCATAATAAATTATAAAGTCCAATCTCCAATAAACTAAGTATTGAAGGATGAGATTAGAGAAACATATATTTGTCTTCAAAAAAACATTATTTGGCGAGAACATAATCAAAATGTTCCAATCATAATTTTTGAAAAAGGGCGAGATTCTAAGAAAGATGAAATTTGTTTTGATTTATTTATTTTTTTAACTAAAATAAGATACATCAACCTTTTTGGATGGAATATAATGAAATTGACAACCTTAATTTCACACATGGCTTTAAATTAATTTTATTATTATTATTATAGCAGTGAAATAGTTCGTCATGGATGTTTTGTCTTAATTACAATTATATCAAATATAAAACATGTTAAAACTTAATACCTACAAATATATATTAGCTTAAATAGTTTAAACCTCTTTTGAATTTTAAGTCACAAGAAAATTGATCTCCCAGCTTTTGTTTCTTTTATGAAATACAATGATCTCTTAGCTTTTAATTTTGGATTTGACGAAATTGTTTTCTCCCTCCTAAACACTAGTTGAAAGAAACAATTTTTACAAGAAAAAGCAAAGTAATCATAAGTTTCAGGAATCTTTTAGTTATGAAAAAAGTTAGAAAACAAATCATCCACAAATTTAGAGTTCTAGAAACTATCACAACTATTAAAGGAACAATATTAACTAGAGAAAAGGTAAAGCAATTTATAAAAAATATGGGTTTAAAATAATTCATTCTACTCTCTATTATATCTAGGCCAACTGGCAAGCAAGATGAACTAATAAAACTTTATTCCTTAATATTCATGAATTAGTAAGAAACTTTAATTCTTATCATTCAAAAATTGCAATCACAAGCAAAAATATTAATGAATTCAATTACATTCATGAGATTACAAAGAAAACAAATTTGTTTAAAACATATTGGAGTCTAAGATAAACTATTCTCTAACTAAGCCCTAAGACTTTTAAAAGGAGAAGTCATGGCTTGGAGCTCCTTCACAGCCTTCTTCATCGATATGTTAGTATATAAGCTTTATCGTCAATCGATTGGTTACATGTGACACTAACTTTGTTCATGAAAAATATATTTGTTATTAATAAATGTTTTTTTATCTTTAATATTTATTTATATTTGATCGATGAATCTAATATTTTATTAATGAGTCTAAAGTAAAAATAAAGTCATTGTGATAAAAATACTTTGTAAAGAAAATTATAAAGTTATTATAATTATGAGATTCGTATTACATCAAAGTATTATTTCTAAGTATTCATGGTCAAGGCTATATTAAGACTAGACATTAATTGTAGTCATTGAGACTAATACATATCATGTTAATTCTTTTATGAAATGAAGCAGTTGTTCTCATAAGTTGATGTATGGGGGTATTTAAAACTAATATGTAGGTGCTTGATACATGAAATGTACTCTGAACTGACCAACATGAGGATTTCATATGGAAAGATCAATTGTATTTATAGAAAGGTTCACGTGACATTTATGTAAGGATTCTTAGACTTGAGATCACTAAGTTATCTTAAATAGGTATTGTTATACTTTGATCTCAGCTACATATTATCCTAGTCAAAGATAACAAATTGATAAATATTAGGTAGAACATGAACTATATATAAAGGTATTTGAGTGATTAAGAAAAGATTTATCATCCTCTCAAATAGTATTAATTGTGAAACTTTTTCACAAGGATGGAATAATATTTTAAAAAAGTTTTAAATCTTATTCAAAGAATCAATGACCATATTGTTAAGAAAAAAATGATGTGATAGAGTAGATACATTGGAACACCTGGTTATTTCTATAACCTTTTGAGCTTTGAAACTTAGGAAAAACATGGTAATTTTTTTTTATTTCACATTATCAAATAATCATATAAACACTACCAAAATTTCATCTCAAATTATCGACAAACACATGTTCATTTCTATAACTTTCTAACTCTTTAATCCAATCATCCTGGATCAAATCTCATTATTATTTCAATAACAATTTCACATTATCTTTCAAGTATGATATCCCCTTTTACATTAAAGGAAATTATAATCGGAATAAATGAAACAACATTTGAACCATAATAAAATCATAAACATTAACAACTTCATTATCCTTTTTTTTTTCCAATTTGTCTTCAATTAAACCATTAATTGCGACCCTGCATTATTTTTTGACTACCTATAAATTAAATTTTGTATTATTTTTAAATTAGATGTAAATTAAATTCTTGCTTGATTGTAACCCAAATTGTATTTTACTTATGAAACCTTTTTTTCTTCGAAGATTCTTTAAATGATTGTTTTTTCTAGAAATGTTTTCTTTGAAAATGATTTTTTTTCTAAAAACAACATTATTTTTGGAAATTCTTGGAAACTTTTAAGGGGGTAAAAATCTTGTTATAACAGTTGTCATAATCCAATTTGACCTCTATTTATATATATATATATCAAAAACATAAAATAAATTCTAAAAAATATGATTTTTCAATAAATCTAATTAATTTTAATCATTTTGTTTTTTTTCATCACTTTTGTTTATTTATGTGTGTAAAGATATATTTGAAATAATCAAACAAATCAAAATAATAATAGTAAAATAAATAAAAATGATGAAAATAAAATAAAAATAAAAATAATTACTACTACTACTACTACTATACAGAGAGGAACATAAAATATGCAGTTGTAGGTAACATTGGACAAATAATTGAGTTTAACTAGTCAATGATTGAGTTGAACAAGGTAAAGAAAGTTGAAGATTGATTTAGATTATAATTGGAGGCTTCATTCAAAAGTAAAAGTTTATTGTGGCTTTAATTAAAAGAATTGAAGGGCCAAAGACTAAACTATAAAAGGAAGCAAAAAGGGTTTAATTATTCAATCAGAGGTGAAATTAAAGAGAAAAGGTGAGAAATAGGGAAAATTAGTCAAAATTGTATAATTTTAGAAACCAATGACTAATTTGGAAAAGATGGACAAATTAAAGGGTTCATTTAATACACTTAGGGATGAAATTAAAAGGAAGGTAAAAAACTAAAAACTTAATTGAATGGAAATTTAAAATTTAAAAGATTAATGACTAGATTAAAAAAAATAGAGAAATGTGAGGCCTTAATTGCAAAAATTTTAAATGACGTTGTTTTACATCTTTTCATTGTCTTCTCATGAGAATGAAGAATATGCTGGAAAAATGTAGATTTCCTTAGCAAGCCATTATTGGCATTAATATTTTGCTTTGATTAATCCTCATTCAAGAAAAATCACGAGATGATTGTTCTTCTATATACCAAATATTATTATAATGTAAAAAGTCACATTTTAATGCCATGATCCATTCCCTAAATCACAACAAAGTACCATAGTCACCAACAACTAAATGAAAGAATATCTTATGATTTTAGGACCATATTTATGGAGATTTTAAGCCTGATTTATTGTCTAAATAATAATGGACATTGAAGACCACTATAACTAATATTTTCACCTATAAAATAAGATATGATATCCTTACAAAATGGAAGAAAATTCAGTTAACAATACTTGAATATGTTAGTAGGTTTGTGAAAAAGAAAAAACAAAAGACAAAAAGGAAAAATTAGAGATGAAAATGTTGAAAAAATAATAGGTGTGCTATAAGATCAAAACAGTAATGCAAAGTAAAAACTCAAGAACAAGAAAAATATTGAGAGAAAGGTATACTTTTATTCAAGTGTTTCTCTTTAAGCTCTCTTATACCCTCTCTTTTTTATGCTACTTTTTAATAATAAATTACAAGCTTTTTTATAGGTATAAAGTCCTAGATAATTAAGGATTAAACTAATATAAGAAAATCATAATCTAAACAAGAATTGTATTCTACCATCTGAATTGGTCGACTGCTTCAACTTATTCCTCCCAGTTGCTTAGTCTCAACCAGTCGACTAGTTCAACTAATTTCTAGAAATTAGTTTACTTTCAACACCCCCCCTTAAACTTGATTTTTTTATAACCCCCAATGTATTTTTCATCTTGGTAAAATATAATTTTTCAATGGCTTTGTGAAGATATTCACGACTTGGTCTTGTGTCTTCACATACTTGACTTCAACTTCTTTATTTGCAATGCAATCTCGCAAGTAATGGAATATTGTGTCAATATGCTTACTTCTATCATAAAATATTAGATTTTTTGCTATTGTAATGTCTGATGAGTTATCCATATAAATTTCAGTAAGTTTCTCTTATGACATTCACAATTCTTTCAACAATCTCTTTAGCCATATAGAATGACAAACACATGATGTGACAACTATAAATTCAACTTCACATGTTGACAAAGTGGCTATAAATTGCTTCTTTGAACTCTATGTAAATGTTGTGTCTTTTATGTAGGAAACAAAATCCGTAACGTTTTTTCTATAATTCATATCTCCAGCCAAATCATTATCACTATAACCCACAAGTTTAAAACTATTAGAATAACCATTGAACAAATAAAAATCAATAGTACCTTTGATATACCAAAGAACTCGCTTCAATGCTTTAAAATGTGTCATGGTTGGTGTCTCTATAAATTTATTCATAAATCCTATTCCAAAAAAAATAAAATTGGATGATTGCATGTCAAATCTCTCAAACTCCCAACTAAGTTTTTGAATGTTATAAAGTTTATCTTTTATACTTCATTATTTTTTGACATCTTTACTCCATACTCAACTGGAGTATTTACTCTTGAACAATCCTCCATCTTGAACTTCTTAAAAACCTCATTTACAAACATCTCTTGATTCACAAAGATTCCATCTTCTCCTTGTTTGATCTATATCCCTAAGTAGTAGAACATAAGACTACTATTTATTATCTCAAACTCCTTGATCATTATTTGCTTGACGTCTTTAAACATCTTTGGATTATTTCTTGTAAGGATCAAATCATCCATAAACAAACATACAGTATCACCACTCTCTTTGATCTTTATATAGATATCATATTCATCGGAGTATTTAACTAATTTATTCTTTAAGAAATAATCATCAATGCGACTATACCAAGCTAGCCCTTGGGGCTTGGTTCAATCCATACAAGGTTTTGTTCAACTTTAATACCTTGTCTTCATGTCCATTCACTTCATATCTCATAGGTTGCTCAATATAGACATTCTCTTCAAGAAAACCATTAAGAAAGGCTGATTTGACATCTATTTGATAAATTCTCCATCTATGTTGGGTAACGGAGGCAATAATTAATCGAATGATCTCCAATATAGCAACTAGAGAAAAAACTTCATTATAGTAAATCCAATGTTTTTGACTATAACATTTTGCCACAAACCTTGCTTTGTACTTTTCTACTTCTCCTTTGGTATTCTTCTTTTCTTTATAGATCCACTTGACACCTATTGACTTCTTTCCTCCTAGTCTAGAAAGCAATTTCTATGTGTCATTTTTCTCAATTGAAGCAATCTTCTTATCCATATCAATTCTTCATTTTGCGTCTTTTATTGCTTCTTTAAACTCTATAGGATCACACGTAGCAAGGTGATAATATAGTGCTACATCATCAATAGGATTAGTTACCTTATATAAGTCATCAAGGCTTCTAATCTTTCTTGGTAAACTTGGTAAAGTAAAAAATAGACAAGACGACCAAAAGCTCAAAGGAAGAAAATAAAGGACCAAAGTTGAAACAACCTCAATTTTTGCATGCAAAACCCCATGTCTATCCTATAGATTAACTAAAACCATGTAATTTTTTTTTTATTCATATGTCATAAGCTACATATAAACTATCCAAAGTTTTACCGAAAATTTGGTAGAGCTTTCTCTATATTAGAACCATCCTAAGTTATCGACACGCTTCTATACATCCTAAAATAATACAACAATCATGGTCCAACTATCTTTGACGTTTCCTCAAATTCATTCACAACCACATCATTCAAAACAACAATTCTACATTGCACAAATATAACATACTTTACATAAAAATTAACCATGATATATACCCATCCATCATTAAATACACTGATATTTGGTTCATTAAGATAATTTAATGCATTACAAGTCATTAGTTTCATAAACATCTATATTATACTTAGTTCCATAATTCAAAATAAAGTTAACATTCGATACTGTTAATGCTATTATTTGTTTCATTAATATAAGATGCATATTCAAATGAAATCAATGAGGATTATGATTGAGAGTATGTTTGGGACAACCTGTGAATTAGAATATGGGTAGATTGTTATACATTCGATATTGTTAATGCTATTCTAGGCAACTTAGAACACGAAGAAATCTTGGGTAAAGTTCAAGAATAAAAACATCTATGCTGAAATTTCATTAAATTGGGTAACTTTATTCAATTCAAAATGATAAATCCATTGTAAATAGTAGAACACATAAAATTTGCTATGAATGTTGTTCATGATGGGGAAATTCACTTAGGTTAAGATTTGGTAATTTGTTTAGATGGATAAGGAGTGTACTAAGTGTCAAAATTAAGAATATAATAAAACAACTTAAAATGGAAACCCATATGCACGTGTGTGTGTGTGTGTGTAATGGAAAGCTTGCATCATAAGAATGAGAATATTTTTAATAGGAAAGGATATATAGAAAAAATTATCCTATTTTTCACGCACATGAATATAGAAAATCCTAAAAAACTATATGAAGAATTTCGAGTCATTACACAACTCATCATAAGTAAGGTCGGATTCATCAGCCGAAGATTGTAACTTATTTTGACTTTCAATTGCTATAAAAGACATGTTTGAATTAGATGTATGACTAAATTCAATAATTAATGCAAATTACTTCAAGCACACATAATAATCAATAATATAATTAAAGTATTTAAAGTATAGAGATAAGATAGAGAATTTGTAAACTCATTTTTAGTGGTTTAATAAGCTAACATCCACACCTCAAATACCAAATCATACTTTAATATTGATTCCTTCACTGGTATAAGTTCAAGAGTACAATAACCACTTGATGAATCCACAATAAGGTTTTTTACACCACTTGAAGAAATCTCATTTTCAAATTTTTTTTTTCTATTTGAAGATAAGTTCTCTTCAAGATTTTTTCTTGGTGAAATTCTTTCACCAATACCAAGAGGCTTTAAACTCCTAAAGGTTTACAAAAAATGATTTTATATTCACAACAAACTTTCATAGGAAAATGGATAATGCAATTTAAGTTATAATATCTCTATAACTCATAAAATAACACTTATATGATTTGAAAATGTTTAAGCGTTATAAGAATTGAATACTCTTGTGTTGGAATATGAAAGTTTAATAACATAAATTAGAGTATGATCAATGATTGATAATTTTATAGTTGTTTTGCTCTTAAAATAACTTGTATAAGATATATGTTCAGGTTCTCTTGTTAGTTTCGTAATTAGACAATATATATATATATATATATATATATATATATATATATAAATCTGGTTGTTTATAGCTGTTATAATCTCATTGATAGCTCAAACAATTGATTGATTTCTACAGAATTCCAAACTTATCAGTTTAACCTAGATGAATTCTTAGAGTTGTCTATCTTAGATTTTATTACCAATCATTTAATGCATGTAGAGTGAAGTATGTGAGTTCATTTTAATTGTCCTATCAAGTAAGATATAAAGATATACATTATAGAATTAAAATGAATACTTAATCTATGTCTTCACTTTATTTCCTTCTTGGACTTCATGATTGAATTTCTTATAAAATCCATTATATTTATTGATATGTTCTCTATATAAAATATATTTAAAAGTCATTCTCAACCAAACATATTATTAGTTTATTTTTTTATTTTTTATTATTATCATCAAAATATATAAAAATATGAATGTGTAACTCTAAATATATAACTAATCTAGGTTTGCTAAAATCAATTTTTTTGTTTTTTGAAATTTTAATTAAATATATATTTTTTATTTTTTACCTTTAATATTGGATTGTTTAAAATTAAAAAAAATTAATCAATTTATAGTAATTTCACAAGTTATCATACCATGAGGGGTTAAATAACTTGTATAAGATATATGTTCAGGTTCTCTTGTTAGTTTCGTAATTAGACAATATATATATATATATAAGAAAATCTAGTTGTTTATAGCTGTTATAATCTCATTGATAGTTCAAATAATTGATTGATTTCTACAGAATTCCAAACTTATCAGTTTAACCTAGGTGAATTCTTAGAGTTGTCTATCTTAGATTTTATTACCAATCATTTAATGCATGTAGAGTGAAGTATGCGAGTTCATTTTAATTGTCCTGTTAAGTAAGATATAAAGATATACATTATAGAATTAAAATGAATACTAAATTTATGTCTTCACTTTATTTCCTTCTTGGACTTCATGATTGAATTTCTTATAAAATCCATTATGTTTATTGATATGTTCTCTATATAAAATCTATTTAAAGGTCATTCTCAACCAAACATATTATTAGTTTATTTTATTTATTTTATTATTATCATCAAAATATATAAAAATATGAATGTGTAACTCTAAATATATAACTAATCTAGGTTTGCTTAAATCATTTTTTTTTGTTTTTTGAAATTTTAATTAAATATATATTTTTTATTTTTTACCTTTAATATTGGATTGTTTAAAATTAAAAAACTTTAATCAATTTATAGTAATTTCACAAGTTATCATACCATGAGGGGTGTTTGAAAGTGTGGTAGCGGATGTTTTTCAAAGTGTTTTTACTCGGAAATATATTAAAATAATTTTTTTTTATTTTTAAAAATTATTTTTGACATTAACACTTCAAAATGACATAAAAACATTAAATAATATCAATTTAAAGCAAAGAATAAAATAAAAAAAAATTCAATTTTTTTCAAAAATATTTTTGAAACACAAAAATAAACAAGTCCTATTTTCGTGATTTCTCAGCAATTTAGGCCTCATTTGTTTGCTGAAAAGTAGTGTTTTTTGGAAAGTGGATTCATGAAAACTAAATTATTTTTTGATGTTTTGTAGTGTCATGAAAAATAAATTGAAAAATATTTTTCAGTGTTTGGTCATGTCATGAAAAATGAGCTAAAAAATAACTTATTAATGTTTTTTTAAGGTTATTTAAATAATAAGAAAGAGATCTTACAAATTTAAAAGTTGAATGGGAATGAAATTAAAAAAAATCTAATTTTATAAATTATCTCAAATAAAATAAATAACAATCAAAATAATGGAAATCAAATCTAACAGATAAAAAAATTGAAAGATGATGAAATTAAAATAATAATTATTACAATTTCATAAATTATTTCAAATTAAATAAATAAAAATAAAAAAATAAGAACCAAATTTGATAAATAAAAAAATTTAATTAAAAAAATGATAACAGAAAAACAAATAATAATCATAAAAATAAGAACCAAAATTAATATAAAAATCAAATTAAATTAAATTCTAACGGATGAAATTGAAAAAAAAAATTCAAAATAAAATATATATCAATTAAAAGTTTAAGGATCACATCTGATGTAATAAAAAAATAATACGATATTTCTAAGTTTTTCACAACTTCTAAAAATTATTTTCCGTTCAAAATAAAAAGAAAAATATTTTTTTAAAATATTAAGCCAATGTTTTCTTTAATTGAAAAATATTTTTTTGTTAATTAATTTTTTTAATTATAAATAAATATAAACAAAATTTTAAAAATAATTTTTTAAAAAATTATTATTAAAAAAAAACACGTACCTTAACAGAGAGTGGAAGAAAAACATAAAGTAATGGAAGTTTGGTTGCCATCACGTTTGCCCTAATCTTTTACTCTTTTAGAGCGTGTTTGAGAGTATGGTTGCTGTTGCTTTTAAAAGTACTTTTCACTCATAAAAGCATGTCAATAATATTTTTTTTATTTTTAAAAATTATTTTTGAGATCAACATATTAAAATGATTTGAAAACATCAAAAACATATTAATTTAAAGGAAAAAAATTCAATTTTTTTGAAAAGTATTTTTCAACCGCAATGCCAAACGCCCTCTTAAACACAAGTCAACCAGTTGGCAAATGAGCAATCAAATCTATTAATATTTTCAAAATATTTTTCACTAAGAAAAAATATATCAATAATATTTTTTTTATTTTTTAAAAATTATTTTTAAGATTAGGATATCAAAATAATTTAAAAACATAAAAAATATATTAATTTAAAATAAAATAATTTAAATTTTTTTAAAAACTTTTCGATCGACAAACACCTTTTAAACACGAGTCAACCCGTTGGCAAATGGGCAATCAAATCTATCAATATAGATTCGTGGTTTCCTTTTTTAAAAAGATATTTTTTAGATTTTACGCATGACGTGGCCTTTTCTATATCTCTACCAAATATCCAGAAAGCAAAGAAACCTCCTGCCTCAGTACCCTTTTTCTCTCTCCACTGTCTTCTCCACCATGCCACGTCTCCAGCCCTTCTAACATACGCTTATATGCTCAATCAACCCCCCTCACCTGCGCAATCTCATCCATTCATTTCACTACAAACTCTTCTCTTTTACTCCCCGGCGCATGTTAACCCTAGCCTGTATCCATTAACGCGATTTCTTTTTTAAACAAAACTAGAAAAAGCTGAGCGTAAAAAGAAAGAGGCATGAGTTAGGAGAGGAGAGGAGAGGAGAGGAGAGATTGGTTTGCTTTTGGGTTACGTATGTCCGGTGATCCAAATCGAGCCGTTGATGTCCTGGCCTGGTCTCACATAAAACCTCGATCAAGACCGTCAGCCAGACATACTTTATGGAAAGAGGCTAACATGCGCTTGTATTGAAAAAGAGAGAAAATATTTCTATTAATTAATAGTTTTTGTTGCTGTGTTTTCTTCATCACCGTCGTCACTTAGGAATTTGGATAATCCAAACCCTAACCCTAATTTGTGTCAAAATTCTCAACCAGAAGGAGAAGAGGTGGGTATTACTAGTGTGTTATTATTCAATTGATATTGTCTACTTTTTGAAAGAAAAAGACAAATTGAATTGATGAGATATGGAGGGAGAGGTAGATGAGCAAAATTTGAGTGGGCACATGAAGGAGAGTGGTAATGGTAAAAGTGTAGGAGGAGGAGGAGCAGGAGCAGGAGCAGGAGCAGGAGATGGTTTTGTTGATAGAAGCAAAGTGAGGATTTTGCTATGTGATAATGATGCTACGAGCTCTCAGGAGGTTTTCACTCTCCTTTTGAAGTGCTCTTATCAAGGTAATCTTCTTCTTTTTCTTTTTAATTTTTCTTTTCACTTTTCCTTCTCGTGAATGCTATGAAGATATATAACCAGTGCTATTATTTTAAGCCGTAAGGAGGAAAATGATTTATGGCCCCTCGGTGATATTTGGTTTTTGCTATTTTGGGTGAAGGATATGAAAAACATTTGCTTAAAATTGATATGAAACATTGTATTTTCTTTATTTCTTTTCCAAGAATTATTTTTAAGTCTGGTGGAAATCCAACTACATATATTGTTGTTTGCTAAATAGCTTAGTTTATTATGTCTGCATTTTCAATATCAATTCTTATCTGCATACCTACACTTCATTTTGTGAAGAAACTTTGGTAGAATGCTAACAATTTGGCAGTTTTGAGACTTATTTCAGTTAACTTTTTTTTTTTTAATGATTTTTCAGCATTTATTTATTGTATCAACATCTGTTTTAAGTTCAATAATTCCACTACTTTGCTATATTGGTTTTTGAAGATGATGTGCAATTTGTGCACTGAACCTGTATTCCTTTTGCTTCACAGTTACATCAGTGAGATCGGCTAGGCAGGTGATTGATGCACTAAATGCTGAGGGGCCTGAAATCGACATCATACTTTCTGAAGTTGACATTCCAATGACCAAGGGCATGAAAATGTTGAAGTATATCACGCGGGATAAAGAATTGCGGCGTATTCCTGTGATCAGTAAGCTTGTCTTTAAATTTACTTCTAAGATCAGTTGTGGTAAAATCTATTTCAATTTAGGTCCAGAGTATTGAAAAGCTTTTTGTTTGATTAGTGATGTCGGCACAAGATGAGGTCTCAATTGTTGTAAAGTGCTTGAGACTTGGAGCGGCAGACTATCTTGTAAAGCCTTTACGTACTAATGAGCTCTTGAACTTGTGGACACACATGTGGAGAAGGCGGCACATGGTTTGTTTTCTTTTATTTGTTTAGCTCTTTTTTTTTTTTTTCTTGAACCAGTTTTGAATTTCTTTCTTTCTAATACAGTGACTGTCTATTGTGTCCATACGAGTGGAGTTGGTGAGGTAGTGTTGTGATGCAAACTCGGAAGGCTAAATCTTAGAGGCTATAATCAAGAATTGAAATACTCATCCAAGAAAACTAAAATTAAATTAGAAAACCTCGACCCAATAATTCCTTGAACCAAGAACCAAAGGTATATGGTTAAAATGCTACAAGGATAATATCTTTGATAAATTCTGTAAATTCAATGAAGAACCCAAAGAAGAAGTACAGTCACGTCGTTCAATTTTTAAGGATGGTAATTTCTTTTCCTTTTCAATGTTATTTCAACTACTTATAAATGACTTACAAAATAAACCCAATTTAGTTAATAGATTTAAATTAAATCCACATAACTAACTATTTAAATCCAAAACTAAATAAGAATGCTTTGAAGCCCATGCTTGTATTTAATGAGGCCCAATCCTTATATGCGGTGCATGTTAAATAACCCAAACATGTGCTTGGATCACATTGATTAAGGTTTTATCCTCCTTGATCTGAACTTCATGCTTGACATCATCTTAGAAGGAATTTTTGAAGCTTACTTGATCCAAATGTCATGAATCAACCCTTTAATTGCTATTTTTATCCTCTTGCCATTTTCCCTTGTAATAGGTCCAATCAGCACATGTAATGGATCTTGGAGTGTTGCATGTTGATTCTCATCATTTCCCCTCTCTTAAAAAAGATTTGATCTCGAATCGTTACTTATATAAAAAAGAGAGATCAAAAACATTAAATGTAGTACTAACATTAAACTCACCTGGAAGTTTTTACTTGTATGTATTGTCATTAATTTGGTCAAGTACTTGGAATGAACCATCCTTTCTAGGATTAACTTAGATTGTCCATAAGCTGGAAATCTGTCATTCCTTATATGCACCCAAACCTAACTACTAGGTTCAAAGATCATGTTGGCTTTATATGCATATTGATAATTCTTATTTTTTATGTGTTGCCAAACACTCATATGGAGTTTCTTCATCATTTCAGCCTTCTTATTTCCATTAAGACTAACTCTTTCACTAACATATTTAGGCCCTGTTTGTTTTCGCGTTTCAAAAGTACTTTTAAAAAAAATTGAATTTTTATTTATTTTTTTCTTACTTAAAATTAATATATATATATTTTTTGTATTTTTAGATCATTTTGATTCACTGATGTTAAAAATAATTTTTTTATAAAATAAAAAATATTATTTTGATGTATTTTCGAGTGAAAAGCATTTTAAAAGGCAATCGCAACCACACTTCCTAACACCCTTAAAGACAACAAATGGAAAGGAGTTAGTGGATTTAAACCATGAACAATTTAAATGGTGAGTGATCGGTAGTAGAATGCACACTTCTATTATAAGCAAATTCAATAGACGATGCTCCTAACTTTTCAATTTGTTTTGAATGACAATTCACAATAAAGTAGTTTTATCTCTTAGGAATCATTTTTTTTGTGAGTTATCTATAACTTGCGAGTTTCATACCATCCCGGTATCACATCATGTTGTATATTAGCAATGCTGAGATACAGAAAAGGTGTAATAGAGGGTGTCTCAGGAATATTCAGGAAGCACAACAATCTAAGAAGAAATTTGCCAAAAGAATAGAGAGAAAATGTGAGGTGAGAGAGACTCTCCAGTGAAGGAGTGGCCAAAGGATCCCAAATGAGGTCAGAGCTGGGGTATTTTTTGTGTAAGAGATTACTTGTTTGTTAGGATTATGCCAAGTTTTCAGTGTGTTCTGGACGAATGCCATGTGTTTGGAGCGATACATGTCTGCATTCTTAAGTTTTATCAAGAAAGATCAAGGTGGCTCAAGGTCAACCTTGATGGACCGTGATTTGATCTCACAAAGCCAAATCTTCCTTAAGCATTCCATAAGACCAAAGATTAACCATGGACCACACCACATGGCCTTGGCTAATCCTTCTGGGCCTCCAGTCCTTATCCAAGTGTGTATTGAGTCTTTATATATGTTGATATCCAATTTGGTAGTTTCTCCACATGCAAAATAAAAATAAATTAATAAATAAGGAAAAATGGACAGTGTTTAATATTCCCCAAATTGATAAACTATCTATGCAGTGTAAATGTCATGATAATATTTAGTGACCTGCAGTGTTACATTGATTGCCAATTGGATCTATGTTTGGGGATCTTTCTACTCATTAGCAGAATCATTTTGTAGAACTGTGGTGATTAGTAGGTGCAGGGAATGAGTCATTGTTTCTTGGTGATTGACGTGGATTTGGTGTATTATTGTGTGGAATGGCACAAAAGGATCCATATAACTATCCCAAACTAGTTTGGGATTAAGGCTTGGTTGTTGTTGTTTCTTAGTGATTGCTGTGCAGAATTATTGGACCACACGCTCTCTTTTCATGTAGCCCCACTGTTTAGCATTAAGAATAGATAGTAAGGTTTATTGGGTTTATTTGGTGAGAAGGTGAAGATGACCTACCTACTTCTGTTCAGATGTCTGTCCAAGGACATTTTCATGCTTGTTCTCGCATTAGCTCATGCTCAATTTCCAGTGCAGTGTTATAGTTATGTGAAGGCCTGGTTGACATGTGTGTCAGATGTTTGTTGACCTAAACTTATTGATTTTGTCTTTGCATATTTTCCATACTTTCTTGTTAAAAACTTCACTGACAGCAAGCAAACATCTATCTGTATTAAGTGGTACTCATAAATATCTTTGTGTTGGCAGCTTGGATTGGCAGAGAAGAACATCTTGAACTATGACTTCGATCCGGTTGCATCAGATCCTAGTGATGCTAATACAAACAGTACTACGCTGTTTTCAGATGACACGGATGACCTTTCTCGTAAGAGCACAAATCCTGAAATGGGGATGTCAACTCATAAGGAAGATGAGGTCAGTATAATGTGCACCTGAAGTTTGGCATCTCAAAATAAGTGTACATTGTGGGAGGAAAATCTCTTTCCTACAGATGAATACACATTTTCTTTAGTGAAATATATATTACCATGAATCTTGATGTGCACTAGGGCCTGTCCACTAGTCCTTTACATAGTAACTTTTCAGATGTGCAATGACTTCACTAACCGATATGTCTGCACCACAATTTTTGTGCAATTGTAAGGTGCAAACAGTACATCTACTCACTTCCAGAACAAAGTAGTTACACTCGTTCCATTTCTATGAAGTTTCAGAGGAGATTTTATGAAGTTAAAAAATGAAATACAATGGAAAAGCAACTCACATGCAAGTTATTTCAATATGTGCAAATGTGTTTATAGGTATCAGTAGTTATTAATTGGAACCTGTTACCCTGAATATGCAATTGGCATGATCAAAAACATTTTTAGATAGGGAACAATAGGAAAGGAAATAGAAGATCCTGCAACTTGGAGGGGAATATGACAAGGAGGAGAAAATGATACCTGCAACTTCTGTGTGTGTATCGTTTGCCAAATAGTTACAATACATAGGTGCTCGCTTGAAAACTTGAATTTGAAGCATGTATCATAATTGATGAAGACATTATAAACAAGTATCTACACTAAACATTTCGCTGCTCAAATGTTCATGTAAGCCAACATCTCGTTTCAAAATTGTCATTGAAACTTTTGATACTCTCTGATGTGCCAAGCTTGACATTTGTCTGTACCTTAGTCTGCCGCTGCCGCTGCCGCTTCCGCTGCCGCTTCTGCTGCTGCTGCTGAGCCTTCTCCTGGTGATCCACAGAAATATCGACCTGATGTGCCAGGGATCAGTGACCGCCGAACAGGTGAGGTTTGCATATTGATAATTTCTGTTCTGTATTTTGACACCAGCTCTCAGTTTTTTTATTCCTAATATTTAATGCTTAACTTCATCAATGTTTGTTCTGTTCTAAGTCTCACTTTGGTGAATAATATTCAGGACATTTATCTTCTGGTCCAAAGAAGAGTGAATTAAAGATTGGCGAGTCCTCTGCCTTTTTCACTTATGTCAAATCAAGCACGGTCAAAAACAGTTCCCAAGGAGTTGCTCTTATTGAGGACAATACTAATCGAAATTTAAGGATGGAAGAGAAACTTAAAGCATGTGGCGAGCAAATGCTTAATGATGCCCATTTACAAGAAAATGGGGAGGCATTGGAAATCCACTCACAAGGAGATGACTTCCGAAGCAGTTCTAGCATTCCTGACTCTCTCTCTCTGGAAAGATCTTGCACCCCTCCTATGTCAAGAGAATTTCCCCAAAGAAATTTCAAGGATGATCGGGTGCTTATGCATCAAACGAATGAACCTCAATTAGATGCTTCAAGTTTATCAACACAAAGTGTGTATCCATATTTTATGTCAGGTGTTGTAAATCAAGTTATGATGTCATCATCAGCACAACTCTATCAAAAGAACCTGCATGAGTTGCAAAGCCATGGAACTTCAGCCATGCTTCCCGGATACAATCATCTTCCCCAATGTCCGCCTCACATGTCTGGGATGGCATCATTTCCATTTTACCCTGTTAGTATATGCTTACAACCTGGTCAAATGCCTACCACTCCGTCATGGCCATCATTTGGAACTTCATCGCCATCTGACGTGAAACTAAATCAAGTAGATAGAAGAGAGGCAGCATTAATCAAGTTTAGACAGAAAAGAAAAGAGCGCTGTTTTGATAAGAAGATAAGGTATGTTAATCGGAAAAAACTTGCTGAAAGGAGGCCTCGAGTGCGGGGACAGTTTGTGAGGAAGGTAAACGGTGTAAATGTGGATCTCAATGGGCAACCTGCTTCCACGGATTATGATGAAGATGAAGAAGAGGACGATGATGAGCAAGCATCAAGGGATTCTTCTCCTGAGGACGATGCTTCAGGATCTTAATGTCAAGTTGCTGATAAATGAGGTTCCTTGCGTTTCTTAATATCCCTTTCATTTATTAGGCTATTAGTCCGAAGTCTGCCACAGGAAGTCTGCCAATGATGCTTCTATTTTTCATTGAATATGATTGTGTGAGCTTCATTGAGGTACAGATGAGATGAAGTTGCAAATGCATGAATATATATTGGGAGCGCTTCTTCTGCAAGATTCTGAAAGCATCAGTGTTAGCATTTGATAAAGGATATCACTATGAGATTGTGCATGCATGAGGGCAAAGCTCTCAGATTGTACTATCCCTGTGGTTCAAATCTCAAAGGTTTAGGTAGGTAGCCTTTTCAAATTTGGAAGGAATGTTGGGACATGCAAAAATTCATCCTGAGTTCAATTTCTGTAGTGTCATGACCAAGAGACCCATTTATGTGGGTAAATGTCGTGTACATAAGCTATCCTTACTCTGGCATGGTGTAATTGGCGAAATTGAAATCAGGCAGCAATGGAGGCGGGCAGATCGATTTGCTAATCTGTTGACTAGGTCTGTGGTGAAGAACATGTACGGAGGTACAATTCCATGAAAAAAAAGAGAAAAAAAAGTGAAGCAATCGTTGAAGTTTTTCCATTGCGTTGAGTCAATCGTTTGTTTGTTTGTTTGTATTTTCTTTATCCAGTTTCAGGGTTCCACCACCATTTGTCTCCCTGAATTCTTCTCATCCGGGGTGTTTGACAGTACTTTTGGATTTATGCATTTGAAAGATATTGATTTTAAAATGTGTTTTAAGAACTAAAATGAATTTTCTGCAACAATTCGTTGATAAATTCTGGAAAAAACTAAAATGGATGTTGATATCTCCCAAAGCAGATATCTTATGATGTTCGCTGATTGGATGATTTTTTTTAAAGAAAATCTGGCCGGGCCATTACAGGCCATGGCCAGAAGTTGCTAGGTCGTGGATGAATTTTCATGCCACGTACGAACAGCAAACCTCGTATAAAAATATGCAATACGCTTTCATAATTCTATATTTTTTGTCAGAAATAATTTGCGTGGGCGGAATTTTGATGAAAATTCTCCAACCTTCAACTCCTGTTTTTGTTTTGTTTTGTATATTTTTTTCCCTTCAAATTTAGGTATTTACAAAACTGTTTTCTCAACAGAGTGGTTTAAAATTTATTCACTAAAATAAAACTTTCTTGGCCGCACGAGCATTAAAATGACAAATTGATCTAACATTGAAATTTGTATTTTAGGAAATAAAAGATTTAAAGTAGAAAAAAGAAACCTATATTTTTCTCATTACTCTAGCTCATGTTAAACCCTAATTTCAATCCCTAGAATGCGTACTGCGAATCAAACAACATATATTACTTTTAGTTTGCACAATAGCGCTTGATTACAATATTTCAATTATCTACCTTTTAGCAAATTAATGTGTCATTGTTGATATTAAAAATAATTATTTGTGTAAACTAGATAAGAATAATCATTGTTTATCTTTAAACAGGGAAACAGTAAGGAAAACAGTAATTGATCAAGTTCGAAGAATTTAGGTGATTAAAAGTCATGGGAGACCAAACCACTACCGTACTCCAAAATACCTTCTAAATATAACAACTATACCATGGTTTGATAAATTGACTTAGTGACTCACATCCTAACTAAGTTTCATTTTAAAACCATACATTAACCTAGCTAACCCCAAATAACTTGATGAGTGGACCAAAATAAATTGAACCAAATTTCATTAAGTCAACCAAAAAATTTATTTAAAATAAATTAAAATAACATCGTGACAATAAAAATAATAAACCTGGATTAACCAAAAACCCAATAACCTAAAGTCCAAAACCAGGTTGATGGAGAAATTGAGAAGAGGTATTTCTTTTTGCTTTTGTTCAAGTTATGTATATTCAAGTGACTTGGAGCTCTCAATGAAGTCTGAGAGCTGCAAACATTTGAGATTATGCATAAGCGGTTCGATACATGATTTTAACGCCAATATTTAACAATACAAGACACTTCTAAGTAAATTCTGGTTAAATACAGAGAGTATCAGTGTCAGCATTCAAATCTTTTCAAATATAGGTATGGGCCTAATCTTGCAACAACGAAAATATCTTTCTTTTCTACATGTTAGGAAGCATGTTACAGTTTTAATCAACCAAATGGTGCATCACTCATCATGGATGATTAATTTTTTTGCCACTAATCGGATGCCAGAAGTCTGCTGATAGTCGTATGGATCCAAGGACAAGTATGCATCGACAAAGGTCCCTGGTCTGAACCAGGTATCCAGCTCTGTCGCATCAAACTGACTGAATATGAGCTTTTGTGTGGTTCCAGATGGTTCTTTCTTATACATATCCGTTGCATATTGAGCAACATCCCCATTTAGTACAGTAGGTATGCTGAGAAAAGAAAAGAAAACAAAATTAGGCACTTCCAGAACCATTGCTTGGATCAATAAGAGGGCATAGAAAATGAAATCTGTGAGTAGAATAATATAATGATAACTATCCTCCCCATCAGAAGGCTCCATCATGCAATAATCGAACCGGTTGGTTGCATTTTGGTCTGGATTTTTTCCAAATATTTTCAACATTTCATATAAGTTCTGGGTTTTGTTCCAAGAATCACATTTACCTAGGTCAAACCAATTTCCCCTTATGGAATGATATCTTGCCAATTTTTTACATGCCTTTGTATATTATAATGAATAAATATGGAGAATAAACTAAGATGATATGAATACATCCTAAATTAGAAAAGAATGAAGGCAAAAATGGAAAATCAACCAATGCATCAGTTAATTAAACTGGTTGAACAAAAAGACTAGTTAAGACAGTTCCATCTATTTGATTTTGGTTAATAAAATTCTTGAACTAAATCTTCCAGCTTGTTCAGAAAAGGAAAAAAAAAAAGGCCACGATTTGAATGACTGAACCAAAAAGTCC
Organism: Populus alba x Populus glandulosa; assembly: GCA_033617975.1. Taxonomy (NCBI): domain Eukaryota; kingdom Viridiplantae; phylum Streptophyta; class Magnoliopsida; order Malpighiales; family Salicaceae; genus Populus; species Populus alba x Populus glandulosa. Next base: position 7,200,293 of record CM066157.1, read on the forward strand.
CACTGAGGAACAATTTCGTTGGACAACAGTTTATATCATTGTGTACTCCTAAACTTGGACATTGCAAATGCTACAAAGAGAAGGGGTAAGAGGACTGAAACTTACTTCAATCTCACGGTAGGGTTGTTGACAAAGCCCGGTTTTCTGGTAACAGCACTCCTCCAATCAGAACTACAATCCGAATCTTCATAAACTTTCCGCACAATGCTCTCACATGTTTCGAGAACATAACATAGACTTGGAGATGCATCAACCACAAAACTCAACCGTGGCCGGCCTGCATGATCAGAAAACTTCGTACTTAGCCCAAACCGTATCCTCAACCGAGGACAGCGAAGCTGCAAAATGGCCCCCTTGTAAAATAATTTGATTCTATGACTCCCTCGAAAGAACGGGACAGGGAATGCTCTAATAGAAGAAAGAGAAACTTCATCAAGCTCTAAGAAACCCAAAACGCCACCGCAACTTTCAGGGACAGTCACTGTAGAAGGCATCTCAGGAGGCTGTAGTATTGGGTTTTCCTCCATGGCGACATCTGGTTGAAAGGAGGCAGCATTCACTTCATTGCCAAGTGCGACCATGTCAAATGTATCAGGATGAGCTGTATTAGATGCAACAGAATATTGGGACTCGGCAGTACTGCTTGTAAGAAGAGAAAAGACTGGACGCTTTTCCTCAGTTCTATCATTTTCAGGAGACAGGGCAGGGGTGCTTTTACCGTGTGAACTCGAAGACGGGGAATTCTTGTTTAGGACTGGGGATTTTCCATTTATACGACTTCTTGTGATAGCATTAGGGGAAACCCAATGGTTTTCTGGAAATGCGTCTGGGAGGCTTGATTCCTGAAAATGGGGCAGCTTTTTGGTTAATTTTTGCCTAGAAAACAAATAAAACATGCAAGTATAACGGCCACACAACTTAACGGTCATTCAAAAAGACTAGGACGGAGGTTGATTTTTGGCCTGCTTAAGCAACAAGGGAGCGATTATGTAGTTTACTAAGAGAAGAAAGAGGCCAAACATATCATGTAATAGAAAAAAATATTGCAATGGTAAATAAGCCGCTTCTGGGATGACAAAGAGGAAGAAGAGGGAAAGGGTAGTTAGAAGAGTGAAGTCGAGTGGACTTACCAAGAATAGGACAGTAGCACAATGCTTAAGAACCTCAACATTCATTCTTACATCATCTAAACTCCTGATCAAAGTATCAAAGACATCATTTCATTTAAAAAAACTCCATTAAATAAGGTAAACCCCCTGAAATACATAATTTATTTTACCTATGTGTTTGGTTGCCAAGCCCAAAATAAGTTGCAAGGGTTGCCATCTGGTATCAATCATCAAAAAAGTCAGCACAAAACAAACAAAACATCATCAACAACAACGACAACAACAACCTAACCTTCATGTTGCCAGCTCTCCTTCCAAACTTCTGAGTCAATAATGCTAACGAGTCAATAGTCCCCTTTGGCTCTGGTGCTACCCTTCCAATCTCCGCAAACGCCTCTCTTATTCGCACACAATCAAATCTGACTATATTATGCCCCGCCCATATCCTCCCATGGAGGATGTCGTAGACCGTGTCAGCAATGTCAGCGAAGGACGGTGCTGAAACCACAGTTTCTGGTTTGATGCCATTACACCGTACGGACAAGGAAGATATGAGCTCTGGGTTGGAGGGTCGGACCAAGGTCGAGTAGCTCCTGATCTCTTCTAGCTTCTGGGGGCAGACAAGGATGGCCCCGAATTCAAGTATAGCATACCCCTGGCCGGGTCGGGTCGGGACCGTCGTTTCAACATCGAAGAAAGCTATCTCTGCTTTGTTTTCCATCTCCTCGCTCCCTCGATTCGGATCACCCTTTCAAAAAGCAAAGAGAGGGTTTGGGTTGTCTTTCTCTCGCTCTGCGTGTAGATATATATAGAGAAGGGAAATGGGTCTTTGCTTCTTAGGGTCGGTTTGCTTCGCAGGCTTAACAAAGCAAAGCACAATTGAAGCTGGGTGTTTAGCCCATGCTACATCCAAAGAATATATTCGTTCCACTTTCATTGCTTTTCCTATCCCCTTGTCTTTCGCTGCAAGCTTTTGATTCAATCGAACTTTTTACTTTTACTCTTTATAACAATAACTCTCTCTTTTATATATATAACAATAACTCTTTTTATTTATAACAATAACTTTTACTCTTTATATATATATATATATATATATAAAGAGAGAGTTATTGTTATAAAGAGTAAAAGTTATTGTTATAAAGAGTAAAAGTAATTTACTCTTTATAACAATAACTCTCTCTCTCTCTCTCTCTCTCTCTCTATATATATATATATATATATATATATATATATTACACACACACACTCAATTCTTTAATGATTTACCTATATTATTATATTCTCATGTATGTGTTATTCATATTCATTATACTTATGTTTGTTTGTATTCTTTATATTTTATTAAAATAGAAATATTATTTAATTTATCACTTCATTTCAGTGATTTTATTAATAAAGAAATATTTCATTTAAAAGTAAAAATACTTAAATAATACAAAACTCAACTTCTATACAGGATTTGACATGGGTTGATCTAGTTTAAAAAATGTTTTTTTTAATCTTTTATATCTTTTGAATAAATATTCCACACACATTTTAAATTGAAGTTGTGAAATCATTTGATTTTGTTCATGTTATTTGATAAATATCTGTATAAGTGATAATAAAGATTCCATTTATATTTTAAATTTTTAATAGATTACAAAATATTATTTGATAAAACAAAGTGTGTGTGTGTGAAAACAATTACAATACAATCATTAATAATGTCTTGGAATGACCGAATAAAAATTTATTTCAGAGTATTTTTTTGAAAAAAAAAACTTAAAAAATTAAGAAAATAAAATTCTTAATTAATTAGTATAAAGGTACATCTATTTATATTAGTGCTTGCATATGGATGCCGTTTTTATTTATTTGTTTTTTTATTATCCTTTAATCCATCACGATACTTCTTCTTTTCTTAAATAAAAAAAATGATATTTTAAGTTTTTTTTTATATATTTTAAAAAACTATTATAAGTCATGCATATAAAGATTTATATTCAAAAAGTTTTATTACTCAGTACTTATATTTTGTTTTTTGAACAACGCATATGACAACTAAACACCAGCTACCACAACAATGTTGGAAATGTCTCGGTTATCCCTCATGTTATGGACAACGTGTTTGGTCAATGGACTTTTGATTTGGTACCAACAATATTTTATTTTTATTTTTTTTCCTCCTTAATTTTTGTGCATGACCTTTTAAATTTTCAAAGTAGCCATTTGCTTTATTTTTCTTTTAGACTTGGTCCCTCTGCTTTTGATTAGTGTTTATTTAATTTAAAATAATTTATAAAATTGGAATTTGTTTTTAATTTCATCTACCTTTGATTTTTTAATTTGTTAGATTTAGTTAATTCTTATTTTTTTATTACTAATTTTTGTTTTAAATTCTTTTTTAATTAAAATTTTTAATCTGTTAGGTTCATCCATTCTATAGGGTAATCTTGATCTTATGATCTAGGTCACAAGTTTGAAAGGTTAGTTTAGATTGACTTAAGACTTTTGTTTAGGTCTTTGCTTTTGCAAATGATTTTTTTTTTAATTTTATCCTTTAATATGTTAATTAGGTTTTGTTATTTTCTTTTCTTTTCTTTCTATAAGGTTATCACCTAGGATGACTCCATATGTTGTATCACAGATTTAATGGGTTAACTTATAGTGACTTAAACCTTTTTTTTTTGTTTGATTTATCTCCTCTTATTGTTTATTTTTTACTATATTATTAAATCAGCTATACTTACTGGATTCGGTCACGTCAATGACCTGACTCTCATGTTTACTTGCTTCTTTAAAAAAAAAATATCATCACTTGAACATCTTATTTTTTATGGTGGAAATTTTTTGGTCTGGCCTGTGGCGTAGCACAAACCACCAATTTAGTCCCAACTAAAAGTCTTAAGCAATTAAGTAGGGCATGTATAATGATTTTTATATTAATTCTCAAACACATTTTTTTCAAGTAAAAATCCTTTTGTATTTGAAACTTGCACAAATCCATACTATATTGTTCTAATTTTTTTTTTTTATTAAAAGAGAATATAGGTGGAGAGATTTGAATTTGGAACTATTTAGTTATTAAAGCTCTGATATAATATCAAAAAATCATATCAATCTAAAATATTAAGTTGTTAAGTGAGAAACCAAAACTAGTTTTATATTAATTACATAACAAGATGCATAAACTAATAATAACTCACACAAGATAGCCAGATAGCTTCAAAAGCTTTAACTTGAACCATATAATGATCAAGCTACAAGCAAATATGGCTATGAATAACAATGCAACTAGTAAAATCAAGTTACAAAGATAGCCAAACAAAGCTTAAGAAGAAAATGGTGAAATTAGTAAAATTGAGCTATAAAACAGCTTAATATACAAAAATCATGAGTGAGCTACCAGATAACTTAACTTTCTTTTACAAAAAATTTTTATACTCAACATAAATATTTTTCAATTAACTTTTAGTAATTGAGCTCAGTTAATAGTTTTTTTTTTTAGAATTTAAGGATCAAATCCAAATATTCAAGCTATAATAAGGATTAAACAAGAAAAGAACAAGGCATGTTCAATTCTTTTTTTTTTTTAATATTTTTTCTACATAACACAATAATAAATGGTAACATGATTTGATTTTATTATTAGTATTGTTACTTGAGAAAAAAAATTCTAACAAATTTGTATTCTTATTTAATATAGTTTAACCTTCATTAAGTTAAATATTCTCTATAAATAGAGAACTATTCTAAATATATTTGTGGATATTTAAGTTACAAGAATACACATTCATAAAGCACTTGATGCTTATTATGCTTTATTAAGCCTTTAACTATGCTATAAGATAGTTTGAACTTCTATAATTTAATATTAGGTTATTAGATAAAGTGAAAATTTTTAAATATATTCAAAATCTCTTGTTTTACTTTTTATAAAAATGAATCATAAAACCTAAAGAAAACATGTCATTTTGATAAATAAAAAAATGTTAATATTAAACTATAAAATAGATTGACTTATACCCAAAACAAAACAACCATAAAATAACTTATAATATCAAGATACCAAATAATAATTTGGTTACCAAGTTATCATTCCATATTAAATCACCAGATAACCTAGTAATTTCAAAGGAAAACCATTAAAGATCTCCATTTAATATTGAACCCGGACTACTTGTTAGTCTCACCCAAGTTACAGGTAGGCTTTAACTTAGCTAAGATTTATTTGTTCATGATATATTCTAAGGTTACAAAGTGACCATATATCTCTAATACCATCAAATTACAATGAAAATTATTATATTTATCAAGTTATTCTAAGGTTATAAAGATTCCTATAGAGTAAGTTCAATGATTACTCTAATTTGACCATAACAAATGCTAGTGACAACATGATGTTCATATACTTCAATAACTTTATATTTAAAAGCATTAATGATAAATACACTAGGCTCATAGTGGAAATTGAAATTGTTGAGGCATAATTTTATTTTTCACAAGATTTTTAGCAAAGAAGACAATGAGAACATTGTTGTGTTTATTAGTACCCTTGATGAAAGATGTGTTTGATTAAAGATTTAGAGAAACATGTAATGTGTATGAGATGTTGTTAAATGAAATTTTAGTAGAATAAATTGAATTAGATATCGGAAGTTGATATTTTACTATTTTTAATAATTTTGGGTATTTTTCTATGCTTTGAAGGGATTTTTTATTTTCAAATCGTTATAAATTCAAAATCTTTTGAGTTCTTTATTATTATTATTATTATTATTTTTTCTTGTTTCAATGTGTAACTTTTTTAAAATTCAAAGTATGAAGAAGATTGGCGTGTAACACTAAATAGTTAATGGATTAAAGTTATTCCACATTCCGTTATCATATCAATTTAGTCAAAACATTCTCTTTACATGAAAAATTATAAAATTGACCCCTTTATCACCAAAACTAAATAATTTTCAACCTAGTTTCAATGGGCTTGGACATGTTTAACATCTGACTGGCTAGCAATTAGTCAAATGATATTATTTAGGTTATAACTCACATTGCAATAAAGAGGTTAATTATAGCTTCTTTTTTTCATATAGATGAGCTAATCTAGCCAAATTGATAAGGTGCAAGTATACCTAATAATTTTAATCCAATACCTAATAGAACTAAACCAAAGAATGAAAATTTATTTGCTTGTTTATTTAGTCACTATAGCCACACCCACAAATAACTATTTATTAGAATAATTTTATTTTATATTTGCTTGTTTATTTAGTTTTTGTTTTTCAATTTAACCCTTCCACAACTTAATCTTCTCTTTTGTTTTTTAAGGAAATGTAACCCTGATCATCTTGTAGTTTGGTCTTTATTTCACTTTGCAATCAATTTTTTTTTTAAATTACATTTTACATCCTAGGTCAAAGAAGATTATGAAATGACCATAATGCCCTCATATATATATATATATATTAAATTAGAAATAATGTTCATTACCACACAACTCATTCTTTCTCTTCGACCTCACCTTCTCTCCTTTTTCATGTTCTTTTTATCACCTTCTTTATCAAACACAAATCTAGAAGGAAAAATCAAACACAAATTCATCATCTTAGACAAAATCAAATATAAACTCTCCTTTACACACCTTCTATGTCACCTTTTCTTCTCATGTTTTGGTGTTAAAATCGATTTCCCATTTGAAACTCAACAACAAAAGGTATATTTCAATTGTTTTCTTGAATTTAAATTTCAAAATATTTTGACAGTGTGTTTTGTTATTGTTAAATAATTAAAATATAGGTTTTGTTTCATTGGTTTAACAAAAATAAATTAACAAATCTATTGCCCTTTTTTATTTTTCTTTGTTCAATAGATAAATTTTATACCCTGAAACATGTTTTAGAGAGTGAGAAAGCAGTCAATTGAGTTTTATTAAAAAAAACCCTAAATTTAAAAATCAGAGTTATTATTCATAAACCTTAATTTTTAAATTAATATTTAGTTTGTGTGTAATTATTGATTAAACATTGTATTTATCTGGTTAGAACAATCATATTTTGCTGGTTTAGAGAGATTGGTTAACACATATTGGTATGATTAGAACAACCACCTTTGCTGCTTGAACTTTAATTAAGCTGAAAAATAGTAGTTTAATTTAGTTATACATATCTATCAGAAGACATGGGCTAAAGTTGATGTGAACTCATATGGTAAGAACCCTAGAATTCATATACAAGAAAGAAATAATCCAAGAAAGCTAAAATCAAATTACAATAAAGAACTTGACATAATGATTGTATGAATCAAGATTTCAACAAATAACACTCACTAATAAAACCAACCAGTTAGCAAAATTTGTATTGCAATTTTCTCAAGTATTGAATTCAAGAATTGTAAGTTTCAAATTTTAGGCAATAATAAAAAAAATAAGATTTTAACTGTTTTTTTTCCTACACTAATTCGACATTATCCTTTTTAACAATTTTGTTTTTTTAAAAAATTACTATTACTAAAAAAATCAAGACTTAAAAAAACAAACAAACAACATGAAAAGTTAAAAATAGATAGATAAATAGATAAAACCTGATTTTAAAGCCTTACTCTTAGACCAACTGATGTGAACTTGGAGGGTAAGAATCTTTGAACCCACTACGAAATTGACAATAAATTCTGGAAAGCTAAAATCAAATTGGAAATAAAAACTTTAACCTAGTGATTACCTATATTAGAGAACCAAAAGTATTAGATGAAACTTTGACCTATTGATTATAAGAATCAAGAATCAAAAGTATAGAAAAAAGATCACAAAGTCATAATTCTTTGATAAGTTCAATAAAGTTCATTGAAGAACTAAAAAGCAAGAATTTTGGTCATAAAAACACACTGATTTATTAATCTTTGTTTTAATTATTGAATTTATGGTAGCATTATAAAAAAAATTATATGAAGTTTTAGTAACTGCTAAATCAAATTATATAAAAAAAAGAAATAGGAAATTGCAGATTGAGTTTTTTTTATCATAAACATTGAAATTGCACAAAATTAAATTCAACATTCTTAAGAAATTTACAAGTCATATAAGTTTGAATCCAAATATTTAATATTGGTTTTGGATTATTTGAAGTCTACTTTAGTTTAGGATTTCATAGAGTCATTCTTGAATTTTGTTTTCTTATTTGTATCTTCTTTTATTTCATCTTCATTTTCAGTATCATTTTTTTTTATTGTTATCTATCTTGAATTCTATTCGTTGATTGTTATGAAACTAAAATTTTTTGTTACTTTTTATTAGTTCCTTAAAGAACTAAAGAAGAGAACAATAGAGCTAAAATGCAAAAATATGAGATTATTGTCATGAAAAGCTAAAATTTTGAGTAAAAAATGAGTGGAGTGACATGTATTAAGTGTAAACATGTGTGGGGATATATTTGTTTTTTTTATTACTAATGTAAAATTTCATATTCAATTATGTCTTTCAAAGATGGATTATCACCTACGAAGGAGAGGAAAAACCTGTTTTTTATGTTATAGGTTTTGCAACAACAATTTTAGAGGATGAATGTGAGGTTTGATAAGGTTATGACATTATGGATAAATAAGATGCCATGATTTCTAGTTTACAAAATAGAAGATATCAAAAGGTTTCTGATACAAAGAGGTAAGAGGAAATAAGGCTGCAACCCATGAATGTTGATGATAAAAAAAACCTCATAAGAGATTCTTTAAGACTAGCAAGGATGATCAACTTATAATGTTTATTAAGAAACAAGTAAACTACTTGATGAATAAGAAGTTATAAACCAACGCTAAAAAGTTACAAAACAATCAATGGTGGTTCAAAAATGTTAAGTTTTAAAACTAATAATAGGAAGGTTGAAAACTTGTTAGGTTCTTATGACTTATTGGAAAAGAAAATAGGAAATAGTTCATATAGAACTATTGAAGCAGTATTGATTTCATGCCAAAACCTAGATCATTCACTAGAGGATAAAAGAGAAATCAAGCATTAAGATGAGAGTAATAATGATGTCTATAAAATTTAAGATTGCAATGCAAAATATGAGAAAGGTTCTAGGATTTATGATAATTCTAAAGTTCTTTCACTAGACAATTAAAGTGAAATAACCAATGAACTTGAAAAGAATAACAAGAATAATGAATGTGAAATGGATCATTGCAATTTGAATTTGGAAAGGCTTAGATGAGTAGGATAAGGACGTTAATAAAAGTTTATTAGTTTTTGAGAATATACAAGCTGCATTATCTAATGACCATGGCAAAATAGATCTTTAAACTAGTTTTATAATATAATATAAGAGTTTTTTTTTAAGAGCTTTGAGATGAGATAATATAATGAGTTGATAAGAGGAAAGAAAGAAAAGAGAGGCTACTTATGAATAATATCTTTGGTACTAAAAACCTATGCAAAATAGTGTTTTTGATTCCTTGTTGTAGGATTATAAGGATTTATTACCCACAAATGGTGTTCTTATTATTGATTTAAGTACAAATCATTTCTTGGAAAAAAGGAATCATGAGAATCAACTAGTATCATAAAAGGATCAGTTAAGTACAAATCATTTCTTGGAAAAAAGAAATCATGAGAATCAACTAGTATCATAAAAGGATCAGTTACAGGTGCTAATTGGACCAATTATAAGGTCTAAAACTAAAAAGATCTAAGAAGAATTGATTGGTCTAATTCAAGATGTTTCAGTTAAAAAATTATAAATATGCCAAACTAGATCTTTGTGTATTGTTTGGGCTATATTTGACGTTGCATGGGGTATTTTACTGCTAATGTAGTTGGGATAGAAATTATTTATCTCAAGCTTTCCATCTATATATGATAAGTCTAGTAACTCATCTAGATTAAAAAAAAAAAAAACAAAGTATTTGAAGTGAAGCTTAAAATCTGCTAGCAAACAAGGCAATGATTTAATTATACGTGGAATCATTATTTTAAAGGAATTCTTTACTTTCCAAGAAGATCAATTAGGAAACAATCCTTATTTTTGCAAGGATTTATAATGTAGCAACAATCCTTATTATTTAAGGACATTAGAAGTAGTTTTGAGCTTATTTTATATAATGCTTAGGTTTATGTTAACAAATATAAATTTCAATTTGACATTTGGATTGGGCTGAAAAAGTGTCAGAAGATTATAAATGTTTTGTTTTATATAAAGTTAAAAATTTCATAATAATCAGAGTTCGAAAAGGCTTTGCAATAAAGCAATTAAATTTTTTCTACCATGAACTCTCTAAAGTCTGTTACATATATGAGATAGAAATTATGTGTTCATACTTCTACTAGTTCTTGTTTCTTTATCCGCTGTCAATATGAATTTTTGGTGTAAAAAAGGATAATAATTTAAGAAGTTGAGATTTTAGACAGTAAAAATCATGGAATTTTCTTAAGATTTAAACTGGGTTCCATGTATGCAACATAAGGATAACTTGAGCTTGTGATATGAAATGATCACCTTAGAGTTATAAACTTACCAAACAATTGAGAATGACAAAAATAAACCAATCATACTTTAGAATGATTAGATTATAAATAGCAATCAGGGTTTAACTTATCGTAGTAAATTTGCATACACTCAATAGATAAACTACCAATAATTTAAACACAACAAATCTAAGAATTTAAAACAAAACTAGCAATCTAGATTACCTCAAGTAGGATGCTTTAGACCTTTTGTTTTTTGTTTTTTTTTTTTTCAGTTTTATCTTTAAATATTAGTTTTGTTTGAGAATCGAGCTTCATAATTTTTTTTTAAATATTTGCTTTATGTAGAGTTATTTTGGTCTCATAATCTATGTCGTGAGTTTAACAAATTAGCTCGAGTTGAATTAGGTTGTTTATTTTTGTTATTTTTTGTATTTTTTTCGATTTCATCCTTTAATATTAGGTTAGTTGGAAATTAAATTTTGTAATTTTTTTTTGAATTACTTTTTATGGGGTTATTCCAATATCATGACCCGAATTGTAGGTTTGACAGGTTCATCTACGTTGACTCAAGTATTGTTTTTGTCATTTGTTTTTTAAATTTAATTGTTTAACATTAGGTAAGTTAGAAATCGACTTTCATGATTTATTTTATTTTAATTTTTATAAGTTTATCATGGTCTCATAATATAGATCATAGATTTATCAGGATCTGGGTCGATCTAGTATAATACTGTCTCAATAATTAAAAAAAACATCATCCAATATGTTTTGTATCAATATTTTAAAAGATATCGTCTAACATGCATTATATTTTGAGTTTATAATTGTTTTTTTTTATTAGAAAACATAGTTTTTTTATTAGAAAATACATTATCAATGTTTGGATATTTTTAAAATATATAGAAAACAAGAATGAAATCTAAAATTATGGCTTGGACCAAATGGATCCGAGATAAACACATTTACTGAAAATAAAAAGATAAATATCTAAATAATCTAGTAAAATCTATAGAAAACAAGAATGAAATCTAAAATTATGGCTTGAACCAAATGGATACGAGATAAACACATTTACTAAAAATAAAAAGATAAATATCAAATATACTTCAAAACTAATAGGGTATTAATAATTTTTCACTTAAACTAGTTTTTATATCAATTTTATCTCTAAACTATTTTAATTTTTCAATTGAAAACTTTTGATAGAATATTTAACAGAAAAATTTAAATTCTTTATAAAATGATGTTGTTTTTTAGGAAAAAAAGCAATACAATTTAGATGATAATATGGATGAAAATCCTTAATTTTAAATTTTAAAAAATTTAACAATAAAATTCGTATAAAAAATTATTTAATGGTGATAATGAAAATACTGAGTGGTATATTTTGGAGGTTTGTCCCAAAAACAAACTCCCCGTAAACGAAGAGAGCCACTCATCGCAGATAAAGCAGGACATCTCAAAAATCCAAGAGGACACGTGTCAACCGCGGAAATTTTGTCCAACATTTTAATTTAGCCTGTGTCTCTAAGCATTATCTACCTAACTGAAAAAAAAAGGAAGCATTTTAGTTTTCTTCCTTCAAGACTCGGAGTTGAGAAATGTCAACAGCAGTAGCAGCATCAGCTTCATTGTGTTCATCAACGCAAATCAATGGCTTCGGAGAAGCGCTTAGGCCTCAGAAAAACCGTCTCTCTCAACCCAATTCAATCGCTACTTTTACCAGGTCTATGTTCTTTCTCATTTTTGCATTGAAATTTTACTGGGTTTGTTTTTGATCGATGAGTTGAAGGGAGTGGTTTAAATTTGGGTTTTCTTTCATTTTGTTTGTGATTATGCTTATCCGAATGAAATTCAGATTCTAAGCTATGTTGAAATTTATCTAATTGAGCTGCTTCAGGAGAATCGTTAACGAAATATGCGTTATCTATGCAATTTTTCCTGGTATTAGATTTGACTTACCTTTTGTTGTGAACTTGACAAACTAGAAGCTTGACAGTATAATAGTAAACTTGTGAGTTCCCGATTTCAATTTTGCTAAGTTTTTGAGACTGGTCTCTGCATGACAGCATGTGAGTTCCCGATTTCAATTTTCTGCACAAAAGAGTGTTGTGCTGATGGAAGAAATTTAATTTCTCCAGCCATTTTTCAACCTTTTTTTTAAATGTCCTAGACCACCATGACCATACGTTGATGTTTCCATTAATTATCTTCCATCGGTTTTCTATGATTCTGCCACTAGATCATTCCAAGTAGTCTTTGTATAATCCTCATATATAAGTGGGTGTTTAAAGTTCTATCCCAAGTTAAAGAATCCCCATTCTTAAGCTTTATATTATCCTCTTTGAAGTTTGCTAATGTAAGAGGTGAGATTCGATTTGCAGGAAGCAGAGGTAGTCTTGCAAGAAAATGATGCATCAATATAGGAATGTGAATGAAACAAGTGACTGAGGGAGGAGGAGTAGGCTATCCTTAGTGAAAAGTGTTTAGGCTGGTAGTACTAATGTAGAGCACTAAGTTGAGTCAATTGGGTTCTTTAGATAGGTATGACTTTGAGAGCAAAGATTCATTGTCTCCAGTAAGTTTCTTAGAGAGAGAAAGTCCAATTGACTCAACTTTTAACTCCAAAAATGGCCAAAAGTCCTCAAATGAGAAAGTGGAGAGGTATTTGTAGGCATAGGATTAGGTGTCACAACCAATGAGATAGTGACATGTGTTGTGAAAGCTAAATGTTTAATGAATTACTTGGTTTCCTTGAGAAGGAACATGTTTTGCACTCTTATTAATTAAGGAAGATCAAGGTTAAACAAGAATAAACTTGACAAACCTTGCTTCAAGCTTTCCATGCCATAACTCCCAAGTACTCACTAGTTAGTCAAGGACCTTTCTAGTACTGAAGAATCACTTGCGAGCCTTCTCATTTCCTTGTTCCTTAGAAGTGATCTCCTTCAAGTAATTTTAGAAGAGAGAAGAATGATTTATTTATAAGGAAAATAAGCATTCTTATTAAAAACAAAAGGGAAGATGTTGGGCCAATACTTATTAAGAAGTAGTGTGCGACTTCTTATGTTCATACAAGAGGTGCACGATTACTTCCCTTGTTCGTTGAAGAGAATTTTGGAGTTTTGTGTGAGGAAAACTTTTGTAGGAGTAAAGGCTTGGTTTGATTGATGTCTTGTACAATAAAAAAATCACCAATAACATAAAGGGTCACTTTTCAAGAGGTGCATGACTCTTTTAATAGAAGAAGTCACACCTCAACCTATATATAAGGAAATGACGCTAATTCTTATGTATAAGGAAGAAGCATCTTTTCTAGAATCCTGCATAAGAAATCCTTGCTGGTGTATTCTTAGTTTTGTAAAATATTCAGATATATGAACTATGTAAAAATAAGTTAACTCAAAAGGCTAAATTCAGATATACAAACTACAGAAGTGTGTTTGTCAGCATAGAAAACTTGAAGTCATTGATAATGTGAAAATTTTTACAGCAAGTAAAATTAAGAATAAGCAGTGGCAATTGAGATGATATCTTGCGAAAAGGATTATAGAACCAGCATGGCCAAATATGTTTTAATGTTATTACTTAGGAAATTTGTTTTGCACATATTTGTGCATAAGTAAGAAAGGGAGTGTTCTAAACATAAGAATGCAAGTGAAAAAAGAAAGTTGGAATTCATTCCAAACACTCTCTCCTCTCCCTTCTCTCTCTTTGGCACAAGTTCTCTCTCTCTGTTTTTTTTGGGAAAACCCCAGTTAGCTGAAATTCTCTGAATGTAAGAAAGTTTTTTTTTTGCCTCTTTGGAGTTCATAACTTGTGCTCTTTTCTTATGTAAAGGGGACAAGGGAGAGATATATCACCTTACTCACTAAATACCACCTATACACTTCAAACTTTGCACCACTGATGAACTTTGCACTTTAAACTTGAAACTTATTCCTCACGACTTTCTTACCTAGTGCTGAAAAGTGCAAGGATGGGAGAATAGAGTCTGCTCTGTTTTCTAACTTGGCCAAAATTCCTTGAAAGTGTAAGCGAGCGGTCTTTTATTTCTTTTGCCTTCACTCCTTACTCTTTATTTTAGTTATTGACTTTTTTGAAGTACAATAATCCACCAAAAGTAAGCTTTGACTCCTACAAAAGTTTGTCTTAAGAAAAAAAAATTCAAGAATTTTATTTGTGAACAAGGGAAGCACATATATCTTAAGGCATCAATTGCTTGCAACGCTACCACCCCTTCCTTCAAATTGAACCTCACCTCACCTCTTACAGCTAGTATAACAAAAGCCTCACCTCGTGCAAGAAAACAAAAGATCATTTTACACACATATCTGGACTTAATATGATAAGTATCGATTGCTTTTTTCAGAAGCTACTTGCTAAACTTGGCGTCTTACTAATTTATGCCCATGACTATCCCTTTTTCTATATAAAATAGGATAGTTTTCATAGTTACTTGGTTTTGCCCAATACCTTGGCAAAGGCCATAAGCACCACGGTACCACCTTCCTATAGGCAAGTAATGTTTGGCTGAAATGCTAAAGTTAGAAGTGGATAGATAGTTCTGTCGCAGTTTCCTTCAAATATTTTGACTGTTTCTTCAGTAGAATGGTTTCTTATGGTTGAAGCTGAAGCAGACATTGTGCACAGATGTCAGTGTGTGCATTTGATTTTGACTTTTAAGGTTCTGACCTTTATACCTAAAACAGCTCAACCTTTTCCCATAAAGTTAAATATACAATTCAATTCATGTTTAACTAAAACAAATATGTGCCTCCTACTTGAATTCTTTCTCTTCCTGTGTCCATCAAATCTACTTGAAGAAGTTCCAGATATTAGCAATTCGTTTCTTATATCTGCTATAATTTAGTTTGTAAATGCAGGAGAAAGGTTCATACTGTAGTGAAGGCCGCATCTCGGGTTGATAAGTTCTCCAAAAGTGATATCATTGTTTCCCCATCTATTCTCTCTGCTAATTTCTCAAAGTTAGGAGAGCAGGTTTGACTTTTCTCTTCCGTACCATAACACATACATTTTGTAGCATTGCTCAGATTACTATCTTTTCCTCTATAAATAAGTGGAAAATATTTATTTATGCACCCGATATGGACTTTTCCCTGTATTATTTTGATTTGTAGTTTTTTCTCATCTCCATTTCTTCTGTGGGCTCTATGGCACGTTGTACCCTTTTGGAAGAGTGGGTTCAGTTTTGTTTTCATTTTATCCAGGTAAAAGCCGTGGAGTTGGCAGGTTGTGATTGGATTCATGTTGATGTAATGGATGGTCGTTTTGTTCCAAACATTACAATCGGACCTCTTGTGGTTGATGCTTTGCGCCCCGTGACAGATCTTCCTTTGGATGTGCATTTGGTACTCCTTTTTTCAATGCCAGTGATTGGGAATGAAGAAAGGCATCAATGGGAACTTGTCTTTGATTAGTAGGATATTTGATGTTGTATGATTAGTCCAGATTTTTCGTATTATTTAAGAATATTAGTGGTTATTCCTAGAGGATATTTACTGATTATTCTTGTAAACAGTCAATATCCTATATGAATAAACACTAGTATTCCTAGATAATACTCAATTCTAGAATAATCATACAAAGTAAATAACCTAATATTCCTAAATTACACCAAAAATCTTGAATAATCACACAACACTAAAAATCCTAAATAATCAAATATTAATTCCCATGGTTGTCTTTTTTCATCCCCCCCAGTTTCATAATTGTGTCCCATGGTAGCCATTTTTTAACATTAAGCAATACAGATGATTGTGGAACCTGAACAACGAGTGCCAGATTTTATCAAGGCTGGAGCTGATATAGTTAGTGTTCACTGTGAACAATCTGCCACCATCCATTTGCATAGAACGCTAAATATGGTAAGATTTCCATCTGATCCTTAATGTTGTATATTCTGCTATTCAACATCTGATTTAGTAAGTTTTATCTCAAAACAAACTCTCAACTCATCCCTGAAATTCCATGACGAGCCCTAATAAGAAAAGTAATATGGCAGTTTATACAATTTTGGTCTGGGTACTTTTTACAGCCTTTTGATTGACAGTTCTGAATAGGAGATATATATTTGCAGTTTAACTTTGTGTGCGTGTTTGGTGTGGGGGAGGGATTGGAGTCAAAATTCATGAAAGGCTATAATTATGATAACATTGTAATCAAATCTCATTGCTGATATTTTTGTATTTGCTAAGAGCAATTAGTTCCTCCTTTGACTACTTGTTTCGCTTCTCTTACAAACAAGATAAAAAGTCTTGGAGCTAAAGCTGGCGTTGTATTAAACCCTGCTACACCACTGAGTACTATAGAATATGTCCTTGATGGTGAGTTTTCTGCCCCTGTCTTTTCTAACTTCCATTCTATCTGGTTTTGGAGTTTTATGTGTTTGATGATTTTATGAAAGATGACTGTCATGGGGATAATTCCCCCCTCTAAGGTTCCATCCCCTCTGTGGTGTTTGTCCAATTAGAGTATAGGTATCGTAGACATATGTCTAGGATTGCTTTGGATGGTCTTAGAGAATACAAAAACAGGAACAAAAGTTCCCAAATTTGAATCCCTGCATTGTGACCTCTGGTTTGCCTGAATGAACTAGTATTGCATAATGGCAGAATGGTAAATGGTCAGGATAAGTGGACAAAAAAACTATTACATCACTTTGATGATTTATGATATATTTAGAAAAGCAATTTGATACTGACTTTTTTGTTCTTGCCGAGTTGCAGTGGTTGATCTGGTGTTGATTATGTCAGTCAACCCTGGTTTTGGTGGGCAGAGCTTCATTGAGAGCCAAGTAAAGAAAATCTCGGAGTTGAGAAGAATGTGTGTAGAAAAGGTATAATCATTTGAGTGTGAACACCCCTATATGCACATTTGCTTCATATTATTTTTTCTTTACACATAAGTGCAAAGCTAGCATGTCATGCCTGTATATGCAGGGAGTAAACCCATGGATTGAAGTGGATGGTGGAGTTGGTCCAAAAAATGCATACAAGGTACCTGATATAATCTCCTTGCTCTCTCTCTTGCCCCCCTCCTTTCTTAGACGAAGATATGGGCCTAAATTATGATTTCTGGATCAGCTTCACTGTCCTTGTGAATAGATGGACTCATGTTAGTACGGTTGGTGTTTGGTTATGATTTTTTTATTTCTTCCTGGTACTGGTCAAGTGAAATTGGGTTTTTGAGAATTTTTACATCTTATCTCAAAAGTGATATAATGATTGCCGTTTACTGGTGCACTTTCAATGCTATTCCTGCCAAGAAAATGCTCCAAAGAAACCTATATAGGCTCCCTCTTGACTTCGTGCTTTTAAAATTAATTTACTTCCAATACTTCTCAAAATAATATTTCACATAATCATTTGTTTAAAGATATGAAATTAAAAGACGAGTAGGGTGAGGGCCGTAGAAAGAAAACCGGAAACAATGTTGTCCACAGCAACTGAACAACTTCGTTTCCCCATTATACTATGCCATTGAAAACACAACCAAATCTCCTTTGGTTATATCTATTATCTATACACGTCCTTGTGATATAATTGATCAAAACTAATCAACATTCATATCTGCAGGTTATCGAGGCTGGAGCTAATGCTTTAGTTGCTGGTTCAGCTGTATTTGGAGCTCCAGATTATGCTGAAGGCATGGGCACTGACTGTTTGCTGATCTTATGCATAAAAATACTGACTATATTCATGTACATGATTGTGCTTTGAAATATTTGTCTGATATAATTAAATTGGTTTGCAGCTATAAGAGGAATCAAAAGCAGCAAAAGGCCAGAGGCAGTGGCAGTTTGATTCATGATTTCCAGGAGATTTGATTTTCCAATGTGCAAATATCTATATTCTCCATTCCCTCGTATGTTCTCTACCCAGATTTCTTGTGGGTTCTGAAGTTACAGCAAGAACAGGCATGGGTGAAAATCATCATAATATGTACATGCATTCTTATTATTACATAGGCACATTCGCTCTGGTGCCATCATCCTGCAATGAGCTCTTAAAACAGTTCAGGTTCTTACATTGATTTGCGCTCGCGGTCTTTGTATTTGCAGATAATAAAAAAAATAAAATTTTTATTTTTAAAAATTTTTTGTTTGATTTTTTATATGATTTTATCACATTAATTAAATTTCTTGCCTTCAATGACATACAAAATATTGCTGTATTATTTCAGTACTTTTTATTAAAATATTCTTTTAAGATCATGATTGGTTTTCATTTAAAAAATAGTGTTTATGATTAAAAAATATGCTTTTATTAAAATAATAAAGAGATGCGGTAATAAGAAAATAGAGTTTAAAATGAAAAAAATAATTGTTTTCTTAAAAAATTTACATATAAAACTCATACATAAGTATGCGCTAATAAATTTTTATTTAAATTATTCTCTGTCTTTTATTCAAATAACATGATATTAATAAAAATTTATGTGAATATTAGAGTTTTTTATGATATTATTATTTGTTTTATGATTAATTATGTATTAGTTTTATATGTAATTTTTTAAAAATAATCTCATTAATATTGAATAATAATTTTATTTTTTTTTATAATCGACTAAAAACCTATAAAGCATAACCGGGAAAGAAAACAAAAGCCTTATTTAATGCACAAGGATTAAAACAACACATATATAATCATTAAAATAAAAGAAGCAGCAGCCAAAAATGGAGGTAAAAGCACTGAAAGATAAACACATAGGAAACCACAATGCAAGCTATAATAAACTGTGGGGGAAGCGATAATAGATTAATAATAATAATAATAAAGCATATTTCTAGTTATTTCTAACCAGCATAGCTGATTGAAAAACCTTCTTCAAGCAACTAAACCAGAAGGCTAACGATAACAATAGTTATTTCTAACCAGCATAGCTGATTGAAAAACCTTCTTCAAGCAACTAAACCAGAAGGCTAACGATAACAAAGTATGCTCAAATATCATAGCCGTAACAAAAAAAAATGATTAGCAAAATTAGCAGCCCCCCAACACTTAGAGACCGCCTATTGAGCAAATAGTAACAATATATCGGAGAAAAAGACAATATGAAAATTGCTTACAATCACAAGGATCATAATCGCTATAACCAACTTAGTATTTAATAACAATGATGGTTTAAAGTATTTTTTTATTTAAAAATATATTAAAATAAATTATTTTAAAATATCTTACCTTTCCCATACATAAAAATAAATCTGTAGTTTAAAGCTAACTATAACTGCATAGCAACTCTACAACGGGTCCCCATAACTATTCAAAAAAAAAATAAATAAATAAATAAAACAATATCAAAGTACCATAGATAACAAATGAGCAGAGTAATGCTCTAAGGCAAGAGAAGCTCGAATTATATTATAATTATTGTAACATATACTAAAAGAGGTCAGTGTTTTACTGTGGACTGCACTATGCAGTCCACAGTAAAACACTGATTCCTTTTAGCTTAGCTTTTTTTTTTTAGGTTGTCTTAGTTTTTTTAGCTTTTTTTTTTTATGCTTTATAGGATTTTGTTTTTGCTTCTTCCTTTTTTTTTAATTAATTTTTTTAATTTAATTTAGTTTGTTAATGTTAAATTTCTTTTTATTTAGTTATTAAACTTTCATGAAACATATCCTGAGTTTCACAGGTTAACATGGTTTCATGGGTGAATCCAGTTAATTCCGGATTGACCCGTCAATTTTTTTTTTATTATTTTCATAAATGTTTTTGTTTAATTTAGTTTGTTAATGTTAATTTTTTTTTATTTAGTTATCAGACTTTCATGACACAGATCCTGGATTTAACGGGTTAACATGGTTTGACGAGTTAACCTGAATTTTTTTTCTTTTTAATTAATTTTTTTTGTTTCGTTCAGTTTGTTAATGTTCACTTTTTTTTATTTAGTTACCAGAAATTCATGATACGGATCGCAGGTTTAACGGGTTAACTTGGTTTGACGAGTTAACCTGAAATTTTTTATTTTTGCTTTTTTTTTCTTTTTAATTTTTTTTTCGTTCTGTTTAGTTTGTTAATGTTAAATTTTTTTCTATTTAGTTTTTTTTTCTTCTTAGAGGTTTTTTTTCTTTTCTTTTTTCTTTTTAATTAATTTATTTTATTAATAATAAAATTTTTTCTAAGTAGTTCTTGGCTGATGCCTTTTGTTTTTTTTTTTAAATTATTTTTTTTTTGTTTAATTTAAATTGTTAATGTTAAATTTTTTTCTATTTAGTTATCAAACTTTCATTACACGGATTCCGGGTTTGATAGGTTAACCTGGTTTGACGAGTTAGCCCAGTTAATTCTGGGTTAACCCATTAATTTTCTTTTTCTTTTTAATCATCAAACTTTCACGATGCGAGTTCAAGGTATGACGGGCTAACCTGATTTGAAAGGTTAACCCAATTAATTCATATTTTTTTTTTCTTCATTAGTTTTTTTCTTCATGTTGGTTTTTTTTCACACTTTTATAACACGACCTTGCAGCCAGACCCACGTCCAATGCTATTGGGTCTGGTATTGCAGTCCAGACACTTTTATGCTAAGGGTTAACCTAAGTTTAATGTTATTATTAATATTGTAAACATTACTCTTGGATCAGGCGTTGTAACCAAACCTGAGACTCTTGGGTATAACTTTGCAAAAAGACCTAACACTTTTAGACCTTAACTATTTTTTAAATGCAAAAAATAATTGACCCGCGGCATCGTGCGGGGCATGTAACTAGTAACATATACTAAAAGGAATCAGTATTTTATTGTGGATTGCACAGTGCAGCAGTCCACAGTAAAACACTGATGCCTATACCTTAGGGTATTTTGGTTTTTTTTTTTTTGTTTTTTTAAGTTATTTTATTTTTTTTAGTTGTTTTTTTTTATGCATTTCGGGATTATTATTTTTTTGCTTCTTTCTTTGTTTTTTTTTCTTTTAACAATTTTTTTTTGTTTAATTTAGTTTATTATTGTTTAATTTTTTTTATTTAGTTATCAAACTTTTATGAAACGTTTTCTGAGTTTAACGGGTTAACCTGGTTTGACAAGTTAACCCATAATTTTTTTTTGCTTTTTCTTTTCTTTTTAATTGCTTTTTTTTTGTTTAGTTTAGTTTTTTAATATTAAATTTATTTCTATTTAGTTATCTGACTTTCATGATACATATCCCGAGTTTCACGGGTTAGCCTGATTTCATAGGTGAACTCAGATAATTCTAGGTTGACCTGTTAATTTTTTTTTTGTTTATTTATTTTCATAAATTTTTTTTGTTTAATTTAGTTTGTTAATGTTAATTTTTTTTTATTTAGTTATCAGACTTTCATGACACAGATCCTAAGTTTAACACGTTAACATGGTTTGACGAGTTAACCCAGATTTTTTTTGTTTTTTCTTTTTAATTAATTCTTTTCGTTTAGTTCAGTTTGTTAACGTTCCCTTTTTTTATTTAGTTATCATACATTCATGACATGGATCCCGGGTTTAACGGGTTAATCTGGTTTGACGAGTTAACCTGAAATTTTTTTTTTTGCTTTTTGTTTTTTAATTATTTTTTTCGTTTAGTTTAGTTTGTTAATGTTAAATTTCTTTCTATTTAGTTTTTTTTTCTTAGAGGTTTTTTTTTCTTTTCAATTAATTTAGTTTATTAATATTAAATTTTTTTCTATGTAGTTCTCGCTGATGCCTTTAGTTCTTTTTTTTGTTGTTGTTTTTTATGCCTTTGACTATGGATTGCACAGTGCAGTCCACGGTGAAAAGGCTGATGCCTTTTGTTTTTTGTTTTTTGTTTTTTTTGTTTTTAATTAATTTTTTTGTTTAATTTAAATTGTTAATGTTAAATTTTTTTCTATTTAGTTATCAAACTTTCATGACATGGATTCTGGGTTTGATGGGTTAACCTGGTATGACGAGTTAGCCTGGTTAGTTCTCGGTTAACTCATTAATTTGTTTTTTCCTATTTAGTTATCAAACTTTTACGACGCGAATCTAAGGTTTGACGGGTTAACCTGGTTTGAAGGGTTAACCCAGTTAATTCATATTTTTTGTCTTTCTCTTCATTAGTTTTTTTTCTTCCTGTTGGTTTTTTTTCTTTGTTTTTTTTTGAATTAATCTATTTAATTATCACACTTTTATGACACGACCTTGCAACCAGACCCACGTCTAATGCTATTGGGTCTGGTATTGCAACCAAACTCACTTAAATTTAGGTCATGCAAGTTTAATGTTATTATTAATATTATAGATATTACTCTTGCGTTAGGCGTTGCAACCAAACATAATACTCTTGGGTATAACTTTGTAGAAAGACCTAACACTTTTAGATCTTAACTTTTTTTGAAGTGTAAAAAATAATTGACCAGCAGCATCGTGCGGGTCATGTAACTAGTGTTAACTAAAACAAAGCAATGTTCAAACATAAGAGAAGCAAATAATAACTAGTATCTTTAATTAAGCCTAATTTAGAGAAAAATAAAGTTTAATTTCAGTACCAAACTCGCAAGTCTAGTTTACAAAAATAAATTATCTTCAATGAAGTCAGAAATTCAATACAAGACAATGTTTAAAGAAAAGATTTTTAGTACATTAACCGAAAATAAACACTAATGGTAGCATGATACATTGATACTCTAAGTCACATACTCCTAAGACCCTCTATCAATCAAACCCTATAAATTAAGCATAGAAAACCATACAAAATTCTTCAAAAGAGGACAAACATGGATTAACAAAGCTGGAAAAACAAAACCTTAAGTACTTAACTTTTATTTTGGAAGAAGTTGATATATTGAAAGAGCTAACTAAAAGGTAACTAAAAGCAAGATACACAAAAGAAAATCAGAATAATAAAAAAAAGAATCACAAAAACAAATAGTGAACAAAAAAGAAAAAAGAACCCAACAAATATATAGCAAAAAAATTGACATGACTGAAGGAGCTTATGCGTCATGCTTTAAGTCTTGATTTGGTGTTGTTAGATCAATCTATAATACCTTCAGGCCCCATAATTAAATCAGTGTCAGGAGCAATAAAGAACTTATCTACAAACTTGAGCCAATTCGAGAGACGATATATAATTAAGGAGAAACTATCTTTGAAGGTCGCAGTTTCATCATTGAAGATAATCTTGTTCCTTATAAGCCATATACTCCAGCTAACACAACAATAAAGCATGGACTTTGCCTTACGTTGGAATTTTCCGAACACTAGGTTGGGCCACTGATGTAATAGATCATCCATATTGTAGGGAAGATAACCACTAATACCCCCACCAATCCAAGAATTCCATCCATAATTTCCACATTGGTCTTCAATAAAGGAGAAGATGATTTGAAGTCTTAATCTTATTTTCACAAAAAAATACAAGCGACTTGATCAACTGGGATTATACTATGGCAAAGTAAGAATTTCTTAGTGCACAATCTATTCTGAACAGGTAGCCAAAGAAAAGATGAACCTTAGGAGGGACCTCTTTTAGCCATATCAAAACCTTAAAAGTTCTAAGCCCTGGATTCACAGTTCTGTCAATAAATAAAGAACAAGTTTTAACTATATAACTTCCATATACTGATGAGGATCAAAAAATTTTATTTGAAGCTGCTGCCTTTAACCAAAAGTTTTCTAGAGATGAGAGAAGGTAGATGACTTGTTCAGTTTTGAAGAGGAATAATTGTCTACTTCAAACCCTAAGTACTTACTTGATTGCAACCTAATGAAATCCATAATAAAGGGACCAAGAAAACCCTATATATTAGCCAAAACCTAAAGAAGTTCAAAGAATACTACTTGTGTTAACATCCATTTCATAAAACAAAACCAAACATAAATTTATTTATGGGTAAAAAAAGAAAACTAACCAAAAAGATTAAAAACAATGACATCAAATAATTATAGTATAACTTATTTGGCATAGCATAACATGATTTGTTTCTGGAAAAGGACACAAACAACACAAAAATATATGTAATAAATTTTTATAGGAAATGATTAAAAGTCTACAAAAAATAACCTATTATAAGAAAGCATATCTAATCTTTAATATCACTCTCCACTCACTACATATAAGAAATAAAAGAGCATGGACTAAATAAAAGTAACTCGTAAACTAAATACTCAGGGATATAAACTATATACACTATAGAATAATAATAATAAAAAAACCAAATCTCCCAATTCAATAACAATATAGCAAATCCAAAATTCATGTTCAGATTCAAAACCGTAGATTCCATGTTCAATTTGATTTAAAACATAACCAACAACAAAACCCTAAAATTATGTCTACTGATTTTGGATTTTAAAAAACATGCATTGCATATAAGTTTTTTATGAGCGATAAAAAAGGAGATACAAATTTATTCAGAGGATCGAAAGGGGAAGAAATTTTTTAGTTCTTTTCTTCTAATGGTGGATGGCCTCTCATACATAAAAAAAAAATATCTTTGTACTCTCGTGACAACTTTTCTTGATTTTTTTTTTCTCTTTAGCTAAACCTTAATTTTGTTATCTCTTAAAAAACATGCATTGCATATAAGTTTTTTATGAGCGATAAAAAAGGAGATACAAATTTATTCAGAGGATCGAAAGGGGAAGAAATTTTTTAGTTCTTTTCTTCTAATGGTGGATGGCCTCTCATACATAAAAAAAAAATATCTTTGTACTCTCGTGACAACTTTTCTTGATTTTTTTTTTCTCTTTAGCTAAACCTTAATTTTGTTATCTCTTAGAACTGAGATAAAAAAAAAATTATCCAAAATTTTATTGTGACCTGCCATTAGATAAAGAAGGAAACCAACTAAAATTAAAAAAAACAACACTTGAAATATCCAAAACACCCTCCGAGGACCTTTCATGCAGCCAACAAATCCAGGGCTAAAATTGTCACTCAACTATTAAAATCCGCGATAAATATACTTATAGTCTACACTCAGTAATTTTAGGTTTTTTTTTTTTAATAAATAGTAACGAAGTATTTCTACGGATGATCTATCTGTCGCTTGGCTTGGATAAGATGGTACTTCATCTAGCCATGTGGGAAGCATTTATTGGCTGCATATGATCCAAGGTGGCAGATTCGTCTTCCCATTGATATCACCAACATTCAAAAAGGGGGCCCCACAGGATCTTATTTCAGCCAACAGCAAACATAGCAATCGATATGTGGATATCTCACCAGGATAAAGGGATAAGCCCCTGCTGCTCCCATTGGACCATCCGAACGCACAAAGCACATTTCCATCGTTGGATCAATAAAATCAACCACATCAACCGTCAATTTTTAACAAAGAACAAGAACCACAAGTGTTCCTCTGAGATGAAATGGAGCTATATAGTCATGTTTTAGCTTACAAAACTAGTCAAGACCCTCCTCTGTCCCTGCCGGAACTCGGGTAGAAAGGGGAACAAAAATCAAACGACAAAGAAAGAAAGAAAGAAAAGAAAACGAATGGCCACCGTCTCAACACAAGCTTCTGCTGCCGTTTTCCGGCCATGTGCTTATAAGTCGAGGTTTCTCGCTGGGGCTCCAAGTAAACTGAACAGAGAATTGTCCATCAAACCAGTGGCATCGTCGTCTCCTAGCTTCAAGGTTGAAGCCAAGAAAGGAGAGTGGTTACCTGGTTTGCCTTCTCCATCTTATCTAAATGGCAGGTGAAAAAGAAAACATGTTTTATAGCTTTTCTCTTAGCTAATGCTCTCAATTAGCATTGACAGAAACCTTGTCTTGTATGACTCAGCCTTCCAGGTGATAATGGGTTTGACCCCCTCGGGCTTGCTGAGGACCCTGAGAACCTGAGATGGTTCGTTCAGGCTGAGCTTGTGAATGGTCGTTGGGCCATGTTGGGCGTTGCAGGAATGCTACTGCCGGAGGTTTTCACAAAGATCGGAATCATCAATGCTCCTCAGTGGTATGATGCAGGCAAAGCAGAATACTTTGCGTCGTCATCAACCCTCTTTGTGATCGAGTTCATACTGTTCCATTACGTCGAGATAAGAAGGTGGCAAGATATTAAGAACCCAGGATGCGTTAACCAAGATCCCATCTTCAAACAATACAGCTTGCCTCCAAATGAATGTGGGTACCCCGGCGGCATCTTCAACCCCCTCAACTTTGCACCCACTCTTGAGGCCAAAGAGAAAGAGCTTGCCAACGGTGATTATCCAAAACCTGGTTAATTGAGCTTTTACTTTTTTGGCTAAGCTAATATTGTCTGATTTATGCGACAGGGAGATTGGCAATGTTGGCATTCTTAGGATTTGTGATCCAGCACAATGTGACCGGCAAAGGACCGTTCGAGAACCTCTTGCAGCACATCTCAGACCCGTGGCACAACACCATAGTCCAAACATTTAGCGGTAACTAAATTCATCGGAGATGAATTGGAGTCATCTTGTCTGTTTCTTTACATGGTTGAATGAGATTTGTGTATCGATGTAAAACAAGTAAACTTCAATGTACAGGGGAACAAGTGGCATTATGATTCACATAGATTGATCTTTATTTTATTTTTTGTTATATATATATATATATATATAGATATGCGCGCGCGCGCGTGTGAAAATGCTAATTTATGATGTTTTTTTAATGAAAATGTGTGTGTTGAAGTTAATATAAGATGACTTTTAAATTGACATCAAATGTAATGAATTATGTTTCTTTCTCTACCTAATACCTCACTTAATATATATCAAACCCATTTTTGTATTTTCTTTATTCTATAAAGCTCCAAAAAGATTCTAATAACATGTGATGAAGCATAATTAGTCCTTTTTATTTCTAGATATGATTTATTGTAAATTACAACAACTTCTTTAAGGTCTCATTCAAAATTTGAATATATAAAAGAAATCTTGATTACGTTTAAGAAATTATTACATAATTCTCATTTTTCAGCTAAAATATTCTTCATCATTCTAGGAGAAGGACAATTATTTATAAAAAAAAAACTTTTGAAACTAAAGAAAGAATATAACAAAATGGACATGATTATTGTTTTAGTAAATGGATAAACTATTTAATTTTGGTCAATCTTGGTTTAATTTTCTTAATATTCATACTATAATTTATTAATTTATTTTAAATCTTACTATATTTTTTAAATAGTGATTAATGACTTTTGGATGTAAAAGGGGATTTGTGTTGAACTTTTAAATTTTTAGATAGTTTTTGAGATTCATAATGTTACTGTAATTTACCCTAAGCTTTATATATATAAATATTTTTTCTCCTTAGGTCATTTGAATCTCGGTAATGAAGTACTCTTTTGTTATCGCTTGAATATGAAAAATATATATGATTTCATAAGTTTCTAGGATTGTTTTAATTGGAGTTATGATTTTTCATTTTAATAAATGTGCTTGACCCTATCAGATATGACCATAGTATAGTTTATATAATAATTGAATTATATTACTTACATTTTTTGCATTTTATTGTAATTGTTGATTAATTTTAGGTGATATTGAGTCTTAGGTTTAAATCCTAACTTGTTTAATTTTGTGACATGATATAGGTTTTAGATTGAATATAAACTAAATGAAGTCCTAGTCTTTTTTTTATTATTATTCATATGATTTAATTTTCTTTCCTTGTTTATTTTATATCTAATTATGTTTTCACTAAATTTTTGTTTTGTAGGAATCTCTTAATGGTTAAGGGGTCATTCTTTTATTTAGAGGACATGCATGCTTATATTAGCATTTAATTAGGATCTCATGTTTTAACCTCTCATATTTCAATGTTTGTTTATTTTGATTTTGGGCTTCAAAAATCCATTTTCGCATCCATATCCATATCGAACTTTAGATTTTAAAGACCAGAGTTTTTGAACAAGAAGGGATGTCATCTAGAAATTTTCCTATAAAAAAATTCCAATGGTTAATAAACAAATAAAGACTATGAATTTGAGTGTCATTACTCATTTTCTAAATTGCCTAATTAGAGGTTAATAATAACACACACCTAATAAGATTTTAGATAACTCATCAATAAATAAAAACTCTTGTTTAAATTGTTAAAAACTCTTGACAAGATGAATGGATAGTTGTAAGATATTATTTATTATCACACAAACAACCCCCTTATCTAAACCTATTGAATATCTTTCTTAATTTTTGTTCTTAAATTAAAAGGGCTCTCACTTTTACCGTGGATTTATTACTATACACCTAGTGTACTACTATTACCATTTCCACCACTTTCCTTTAAACAAATCAAGGGAAGCACTTTATCTTACTTTTAATTTTGTAAAATTTGTTGTTATTTCATGATTATGTTAGGATTGAAGTGATCATTGAATGGATTTATTTTGTTATGTTAGGGTTTAGTTGAATTTAGATTCATTAGGGTTTTATGTTGAATGTTCTAAAGAGGATAATTGGTGAATTCTGTTTAATTGAAGCAATTGGTTATCAAACAAATCAATTGATGTTATAAATTACTTCAATTAGGGTTTTACGTTGAATTTTTGGCTTAATTAGGATAATTAGGGAATTTTACCAAGTTGAAGTGACTAGGTATGAATTAAAACAATCAATTATATCAATTAGGTTTAAATTACAGGAAAAAGGGTTTATGTTGATTTTTTTAACAATTTAGGATAATTAGAGGATTTTATCTAGTGAAAGCAATTAGGTATACGTTGAAGTAATTGATGCTATAAATTTTGATTGAATTAGGGAATTTGTAAGAATTAATCGAAATGGATCATGTTGTTTTATATAATATGCATTCTAATATGATATTGTGATACTATTGTTAATTGTAGTGAGAAAGAAACATGTTTGGATTTGATTAAGTTTCATTTCCAATAGGCTTAAAAACATATGAAGAATTTGGTTGATAAACATCGTATTGATATGAAATAAACTAAGTATATCTCAAGTTACAAACTTATCATCAAGGATCAATGGTACAACATACTAATAAGAAGCTATGTCATTTTTTATAGCCCTTAGAAGATTATTAATAAGATTAATGAGGCAGCTTATCCTTTGGATCTTTCAAGTAGTGCTTAGATCCACACTACCTTCCATATACTTTCATAGTTAAAACTTGCTTATGGTTAAGTCACTAATCATATTCTATTATCTTCCTGTGGTGATGCAATACCATAACCTCTAGTTAATTTAGAAAAAAAAAATGGTTAATTATGGAATTGTGGCTGCCACAAGGCTATGGATTCATTAGTTCTACAACTCATAAGCCAATGCAACATGAGAATTTTCTTTTAATTTGTAACAGAAATACCAAAATTTTAACCTTGACAACAAAGTTTTTTAGTAAGAGGATATTGATACAAAGCAATATATGTAGAATCGAGCTAGAAACTTGGTAGGCATGGTTTGTAGTATTATAAGTGATGTAGGATAAACATAATTAGCAATGTTGAGGTGCATTAATCATATGTGAAGCTAAAGATAGAATTGAAAAAAAAATGGTAATGAATTATAGCATCCACACCCTTAATCTCTATAGAAAATCCTTAATTATAATAGTTAACCAATGTGATTTTTTCCTATAGCATCCATGCTATCTAAAAGTCTCTCCATTCTAGCTTCATGAATAGTGCCCACTACATATTGTGAGCATTGTTCAACTCGTTAAATTGCTCTGAGATAGCAGGAAAAGAAAGCAAAGGACATGGTGAAAGGAAAAAAAAATTGAAGGGTAGGGATGTTCTTTATCTTTGTTATTTATCTCTGGTTTCAAATCGTCGTTCCTCTCTCTTTTTCTCACACTATATACAGGTGATTGATTCATTTTTTATTTTCTTAGGATTTTATGGTTTTTTTCATTATTACAAGCAAGTCACAATCTCTCATAATCACCTTTTCTCAACAAACAAACAAGATTGTTAACAAGTACAAAAAAAGTTTTAAACTTTATGAGAGAGATAAGTTTAGAAGGTAGGTCTTTGACAAGCTTTCATTATTTTTTTTTAGTTTTTAGTAGTTAAATAAACATGCTTACTAGACTAGAAAGTTTACATCTTTTTAAAAGTTTTGTTCTTGTTTGTTGATTTTTGGTAATTTATCTTGATGGTTTATGAATGTTTTGTTTGATTACGTCTTAGGTGATAATTTTGCATGTAATGCTTTTTGTTAAAAAAAAAAACCAAAATTATGACTGGTTATTCCTATGTTTTAGGTGGATGAAATTTGAAGACCTTTTAGTTTTGGATCATTATTAAATTCATAGAATTACTTTGACCTAAACAAATGCATCACATTCCAAATGAAATACACTTCAACTTGCATTCATGTCCTCTTGCATTTATTTCGAGCAATTTCCATTTTGGTTATTTCTTAACTATTCTAAATGATATGATAACTCTTAATTGATTGGTTTGTTTGTAATGCTTTTGTGTTTATGTTTTTTTTTTTTTTCTGCCAGTGTTTTCCATATAAATATTGGGTTGGAAGTACAAAGTTGGGTAGGATTGATTAGCATTGGTATGATAACATAGGTCATTTCTGCATAAGTCACTTGGGAAAGACTCTATTTCAAATGTTTTATTTGTTGCCTTTTGTCTTATTTTGGTTATTTCTTTCTTGTTTGGTTGCCAAGAAGAGGTAGGAAAAGAATAAACAACTAAAATTCAATGGAAGAAAACTCTACATCTTAAAGTTCTAGATTCTTGATATGAGTCCAGCTTATAGCATTATGACATCGAAGAGTTGGTGTCATATGGTTTCTTATTATTTTGTGTATTTAACTTAAGAGTTAAGTGTAAAGACTAGTATGTCTGGAAATTGAATTGAAAAGTCATGAACTTCCATGTGTTGCTTCCTTTCTAAAATTTATGATATTGATCAATGACGTGTTGTTTTGTGTAGAGCAATAGTTGTTTAGATGATCCCACTAAACTTGCACTTTTCTTTTTGTGCAACAAGACCATACAAGTGAGATTCATCTAGTAGACTCCTCAAAACATAACTTTTGCTACTAAACTTGCACTTTTTTTTTTTTTGTGTCGAGTGAACGATGTGGTTGGGAAGGCGATCCAAATGAATGTTAGCTAAAATTCAATTTTTCTTACTTAAAATTATATATATATATATATTTATATATATATATATTTGGATCGTTTTGATATACTAATATCAAATATGAATTTTAAATAATATAAAAATATTATTTTGATACATTTCTAAATAAAAAGCAATTTAAAAAGTAACATTTACCACACTCTCAAACACCTCTTCATAGAAAAGTTGATTCGATTCTTACCCTCATTCTAGTCCTGAAAACACAAGTTATTGACAAGGTCCAAATGAATGAGCCCATGGGCCCAACATAGTCTATCTGAATCCAAACATCTGTTAAAAAAGGATTTTTGAAAAATTTATATTGAAATAATCCAATAGATTGCAGAATACGCCTATTGAGAAACAAAATACAAACTAATTTAGAAATTATAAATAAATAAATAAATCATTAATCAATCAACACTATTGGACTAAAATATTTATTAACTTCTTCTAAAGTTTGGTTAGACTAGCTTAGTCATCTATTTTCATGTCAAACTTAATGAATTTAAGTCAATTTATTAATCATATGCAACCTCATAAAATTTAATTTGACAAAATATTGTTAGGTTTAAAACATAAAAACACCAAACAATGACATGTTTTCTTTTTTAATTGTTGATTATAATGCTCATTGTTTAAGGGAGGAAAACTATGTTATCTATAATAACAATAATAGTAATCTACAATAACTTATCATTATCAATTGAGTTTCAATTTTTTTTTATTTTATCAATGTTATGCCAAATATATTATCTAATTATCAATTGAATCCCAAACCTTTTAATTTTATTAGTTTTGCCTAAATATAGTGAACGTTTGATAATATCCCCTCTTAATCCATATACTATTAATAATAGTTGAATATTCCATTCAATTTATACAAACTAGTTAAGTTTTTCCACATCTAAATAATCCTAAATGTGCCCTAAAAGACAATTTTACAGTAAAAGTAAAATCATAGTAAAGTTTTTATTTCCTTCTCCATCTCACTAGCTCGTATAAAAAGGAATTTAATATGATTTAATAATAAAATTATTTCTTTTAGCAAATTGAAGTTTATTTTGATTTAGATAAAAACACTTAACAAGTTAATGCAAATTAGAGAGAATATTTAATGGATGAATTGATGGATGATATCATGTAAGGTTTATTAAAAATGTTAAAATAAACTCTAATATGCCATGACAAATAATTTTAGCACCAAATCATAATATAATTCCCTTTTATACTAGCTTATAAAGTGAAGGATAATCTTTTTAATATGATTTGATGCTAAAAACTATGTTTTAGGATATATTTGATTTTTATTTGAACATATTTAGTTGAAGCACTTATCTAGCACTTGCAAATTAGATTTGAACTAGCCTCGATGCCTATGATGAATAGATAATTTTTTTTGTAAAAAATAATGTTTAGATACTGCAAATGTATTTAAAACAAATTATGACTCTGGTTATAAACTCTACTAAGCCAAACAAGTTGGTTCAAATTTATTTAGATGAAAAAAAACAATGACAACAAATGTACTAGATAAAAAAAAAAAAAAGTGACCATGATAACTTGGTAAAAATAATTTGTTTTCAAAAGGAAAAAAATGATCTAGCCCAATTATTAGAAAATTAAATATGAAATGATGAAATTAAGTTTAAAATGGAAAAAAAATTGGCTATGGTCAATTTGAGCTGGCATGCCAAATCTATAATTTGGGTAATAAGGCTCGAGTTAAATTGGGTTAATCTGCTAAACCCAAGGTTAAGGTCATGAGATCGAGACAACCTGATAGAAATGAAAATAAATAAAACAACAAAACTCATTTTGTTTTTTTAAAAAACAAATGTTGAATGATGAAACTAAAAAATAAAATAAGTAAAAAAATAATAATGATGTGAAGCAAAATTAACTTTTTAAATATGTGACTCCGGTTATTATACAAGAAGCATCAAGTCTAAAAAAAAAATCATAAAAGCCAATTTCCAACAAATTAATCATATGATCCCTTACTTGGGCAGATTTATATGAAGGTAAGCGAGAAACCTTTATGTGTGTGAATGATTATTTGTTTCTTGGTTTGTCATTACTCGATTTTTAACCCTTAATTCCAAAATATTTTTCAAGTAAGAAAGAAAAATTTTAAAAATATGTTTTCAATGCATTTTAACCATTTGCACCCATTTTTTAATTTTAAACGTCTTTTCAAAAAATTAAAATTCAAAAATATGCTTTCTACACATTATAACCATTAACACATCCATTTCAAAACTCATGACAATTGTTTTTTAATCAAATTGACATTAGCATTTTTTTTTCAAAAAATGAGAAAATTAAAATAAATCAAAAGATAGTAAAATAAAGAAGTGGGCTAAAGTAAAAAATGAAAAAGAATGAAGGACCAAAAAATATACAATATATAGAGATATTCTTAGGATATACTTAGAATAAGGGATAAAAAATAAAAATATTTTTATGTAGAAGGTTATAAATAAAAGTGAATAGTAGAGATAAAGAGAAGGGGCCACAAAGCACACAAGGAAAACCCTAATTTCATTTATTTTATCAAAATCCATATCCCTAACAAAAAAAAAATATTTAGAGGGTGAGTGAAAAATAAAAAGATAAAAAAAAGAATTAAAAAATCACCGCTAAAAAACACACGCTCTCTCCTAATCTCTCTCCTTTAGTCCAACTATCGTCCGTGTTATAGGTAGTTTAATAGAAATAGAGGAAAGTCCATACATGACTTATATCTCATCCTCATCTAGTATTGATTTTAAATGGTCTCATCTTCTTATTTCATGTAACAAACTAATCCTCTCTTATCTTCTTATCTCGTGTAACTACTTCCCTTTGTAAACAATATAAACATACTTGTGATGATAGTGTAAATAATCAATGAG
The DNA here is from genome assembly GCA_033617975.1 of Populus alba x Populus glandulosa. Lineage (NCBI taxonomy): Eukaryota > Viridiplantae > Streptophyta > Magnoliopsida > Malpighiales > Salicaceae > Populus > Populus alba x Populus glandulosa. The sequence goes on from CM066157.1 coordinate 7,234,760, forward strand.
ATTCTTCTGAACTTATATTGTTTACATGGTATTAGAGCTTTTTGGCTAACACTCTTAAACAAATTCTTTTTTATGGCTTCCTCTAGTCCAAACATCACTTCCAATATCTCCAACTCTGCTCTTATTTCCTTTCCTTTCCAATTATAATCATCTTATCTCTGTCAAATTAGATGGCTCTAATTATCTTGGTTGGATGTCTTAATTTCTTATTGTTTTAAAGAGTAATGATCTTATAGGCATTGTTGATGGCTCAGAATCTTGTCCCTTGAAATTTCTTGTTGATTCAAATGGACAAACTATTACACTCACAGTGGATCCAAATTTTATTTTATGGACAAAAAAGGACCAATATTTACTTAGTTGGTTGAATGCTACTCTTTCATATACAATTCTACCTATAATTTTTGGCTTGAATACTTCCAAAGAGGTATGGGATTCATTGGCAAATCGGTTTGTTGCTCATAATTGCTCTCGTGTTTATCATCTAAAGAGACAACTTCAAAGTCTACAGCAAGGGAATTGTGCATATTATATTCAAACTGCCAAAGGCCTAGCCAATCAACTTGCTGTTGTGGGCAAGCTTATTGAAAATGATGATCTGATTTCTCATATTATTGGTGGTCTTAGTACTGCATATACTTCTTTCATCACTTCTTTCTTATTTGCAACAAGAGATATTTCTCTCTCGTTCAATGAATTTCAATCTGAACTTCTTAGTTATGAAATTATGTTGGAAAATCAAACCGAGACAATACTTCCGGATGATGGATAATTTGCACTACTCAATCAATATCGGGGTTCATTCGGATTCAACAAAAAACACAGATTTGGTCAACCTAGATATTCTCCTAGCATACAACATCCATTATATGCTCCTCGTACATAGAATCCATCTCGAAATGGAAGCACCATCAACACAAGTTCTGGAAATTTCTCTAGAAATGAGAATCAACCTCTATTTATGATTTTTAACAAAAATCATACTCCCTGTCAGATTTGTAACAAGCCAAGCCATCAAACATTAGATTGCTATCATCGCATGGATTTCTCCTATTAAGAGAGACACCTACCATCTCTGTTGGCTGTAATGGCGAGACACACTCACAATGTCAATGACAATGAACCATAGTTTGCTGATAGTGGTGCTAACAATCAAATCACTACTGCATTGGATAATTTGGCCCTACAACAACCATATCAGGGTGGAGAAACAATAATTGTTAGCAATGGTGGTGGCTAGCAAATCTCAATGTTGGTTCCACACTTATCCAAACACCTACATCTACACTTTATTTAAATAATGTTCTTCATTATCCTTCAGCTTCTGCTAATCTGCTTTCTATTCAATAATTTATGCTGATAATAATTGTTATTTTCAACTTACTTCTAATCGTTTTCTTATGAAGGACATGCAGACGAGAGAAATTCTGTTGCAGGGACCTAGTAAAGATATACTTGAAACATTTCTTATCAAATAAAAGTCGTAGTTTGGTTGTTTTCATTAGTTTCAAAGCTTCAGTTTTAGTTTGGCATAATTGACTCGATCATCCATCTTCCTTTGTATTCCAACACTTGTTATGTCATTCTCAATTATCCGTGTATGGTTCACAACAATAAGAATCTTTGAATGAGCCATGTCAGCTAGCAAAAAGCAAAAAGCAAAAAGCTTCCCTTTTTAATTTCTAGTCGTGTATAAAATTTTCCTCTTGAGCTTGTACACTCTGATGTGTAGACCTCTCTAGTAGAGTCAATAAGTGGTTGCAAATTTTATGTCTTATTTATTAATGATTTTTCTCGTTTCACTTGGCTTTTTCCATTGAAACACAATTCAGATGTCTTCGTTTGTTTTCTTAAATTCAAATGCTTAGTTGAAAATCTTTTGTCTCGAAAAATTAAGTAATTACAAACTGATGGGGGTGAAGAATTCACTTCTTATGAGTTCAAAACATTTCTTAAAAATAATGGCATTGTTCATAGAATTTCTTGTCCATACACATCTGAACAAAACAGTATAGTAGAGCGCAAGCATCACCATGTGGTTGAATCTAGCTTAGCTCTTCTTGCTTACTCACAATTTCCCAACAAATATTGGGTTGATGCATTTCATACTACCATCTATCTCATCAACAAATTACCCATTCCAACATTAAATAACAATATTCCATACACCAAGTTATTTAATGCAGAACTAGATTGTTCTATTCTCATAGTTTTTGGTTGTGTGTGCTATCCATTCATGTGACCTTATAATGGTCATAAATTATCTTTCCGCAGTTAACAATGTATTTTCTCGGGTTATTGTTCTAATTCTAAAGGATATCAATGTCTTCATTCTTTAACCAATAGAGTTTATATTACGACATGTCATATTTGATGAGCATGTGTTTCTAGCTAAGGATATATATTCAGCTACTCCCCCACAACAAGATTGTCCCCCTACTATCTCTCATACGGAATTGACCAGTAAGTTTTATATCTTCCACGTCAAAATTATATACTCCTATTTCTCCTATTGTTAACACATCTACAGATATTTCCCCACAAGATCTATCATCCTTTTTATCTCTTCCAGTTCAGCCAACCTTATCCATATCACCTATAGTTCTAGAATCTCCACACTATATGCATGAGATATTTGCACCAGTAGAATCTATACCCTTTATTTCCCAAAACATTTCTTCTACTACACAACCGTCCTTAGAATGTCCTCCTCTGCCTTCTCGGATGATTACTCGTAGCATTACTGGATCTCTTAAACCTAAACAACTTTCTGACTTTCACCCCTATCACTCTACAAAACATCCTTTCAAAGCCCTTCATATTATCTTCCTTCCTCTTGAACCAATTACCATTTCACATGCCTCAAAGAGTCAACATTGGCGAGATGCTATGACTATTAAATGTAATGCTTTAATATCCAATGGTACTTAAACTTTATGTCCACGACCCTCTCATAAACATGTGATTCGAAACAAGTGGGTTTACAAACCTAAACAAAAATTAGATGGCATTATTGATTGTTATAAGATAAGGCTTGTGGCAAAAGGTTTTGAGCAACAAGATGACATTGATTATACTGAGACTTTTAGTCCAGTTATTAAACCAGCTACTATCCATCTCATTCTTGCTATTGTAGTTCATTATGATTGGACTATTTGGCAATTAGATATTTCTAATCCCGTTTTACATGGATAATTGACTGACAAAGTGTTTATGGAACAACCATAATGCTTTCTGGATTCATCTTAGTCTGATTTTGTTTGTCACTTTTAGAAATCTATCTACAACTTGGAACAAGCTCCATTAAGATATTTAATGAAGAATTACCGCAGATTAATCTTTAATTTTGTAATAGAGGTTTCATTACTTCCTGTAATAATTAAGTAATCTACATATACAAGAACAATCAGCTTGTTTGCAGAATTCTGTTGAATAAACAGTGAAGAGTCAGCATTACTTCTTGTGAAACCAAGTGTCTTTAAAGCAACCCTTAATTTGACATGCCATACTTGTGGACTTTGTTTCAATCCATAGATGAATTTATGAAGTTTGTAGACCAGATTAGGAGACTGACTTTGTAGATGTCCTGGGGTAGCTTCATGAACATTTCCTCTTCAAGTTCTCCATGTAAGAATGCATTGTGTAAATCCATTTGATACAATGACTAGCCCTGACTAACTACCACAGATAACAAGACACCGACAGTAGTCATTTTTGTAACTAAAGCAAAGGTTTCTTTGTAGTCAATTCTAAATTTCTATGAGAACCTTTGAGCTATAAGTCGAGCTTTATGCCTTTAAATTGTTTCATCTGAGTTGAATTTAGTCTTCAAAATATAATGGCAACCAACTGTATATTTACATGCAGGAAGAGGCATGGTGCTTCATAAATGATTATCAACAAGTGCACTCAATTCTTCTATCATAGCTTGCTACCACATAGCTTGGGATTGAGATTCTTGAAATAACTTGGGTTCATATTCTTCATAGATGGAGGTAAGGAATACTTTGTGATCTGGGGACAATTTATCATATGATAAAACTTTAGAGACTGGATGTTTGACAGTATATATTACATACTCTTGTAATCTGGGAAGAGGCTAACGAGTTCTGTGAGACATTCTTCTTAGAACTCCATCATCTTGAGTAGTAGGGGCTTCTATAATTGGCTGAAGAACATCAAGTGTTGGACATGCACCCATAAGATCCTCTGTAGTGGTGGAAGGAGATGTATCTTAACCGGGCTGAACTCTTATTGCAGGAACCTGTTGTGGCAGAGAACATACATTTTAATCATAATAACTAGAACTAGGCAGCGGAAACAAGTTAAAATCATCTTTTTTTTAACTTGTGGCAGGGTGATAAGGAGTATCTTCAGTAAATCTAACATCTCTTGATACATACATTTTCTTTTGTGAGGGATCATAACATCTGTATACCTTTTGTGTTTGACATAAGAAGATGCATTTGATAGCTCTGGAATCAAGCTTATCCCGTTTTGATAAGGGTAAGTGCATAAAATAGGAGCATCCAAATACTTTTAGATGTGTCAATTTAGGACTTGCAACCTGCAAAACTTGAAGAGGAGATTTAAAATCCAGCACAAGGCTAGGTAAGCGATTTATGAGATAGACAACCGTAAGAACATCGTATGACCAATACCCCTTTAGAATGTGCATTTGTAACATTATAGCAAGATGTTTTTCAAATGGATCATGATTTTTCCATTTAAAGACTTCGTTTTGTTATGGTGTACCAACACAACTAATCTGATGCAATATGTCATTAGAACGTAAATAATGTGTCATGTCTTTGGACATGTATTCTAAGCCATTATCTAATCGGAATGTCTTAAGATGACCAGAAAATTAATTTGAAATTAACGTATGAAAATCCTAAAAACATAAAAATACATTGCTTTTAGCCTTTAATAAATACACCCATGTGACTCTAGAAAAATCATCAATAAAGGTTACAAAATAGTAATAACCATCCAGTGACATATCAAAAAGTCCTCATACATCTTAGTGTTATTACTCACTTGTTTTGATTAAAAAAGAATGCTCAGACATACTAGAACCAGAGTTCTCATTACGAGGCATTGTCTTAACATGATAACCATGGGTAGCTGCAGTTCCAGAATGAGTTTCATGATTCATTACCTTCATATGAATTTCTTCACGCTAAATCGTTGTTGTCACAAACTTCAAATATGGTAGTTCTGGGTTTATTAGGATGTGACTCCGCAAATCTTCAAAGTCAGAACTAAGGCTTGCCAATAGTTGGAAAAAATTTTCTTCCTCTATTCTTCTATATAGGACAGCAGCATCACAAGTGTGTGGGCAATATATCTCTAGTTTGTTTCATAGACTTTTCAAATTTCCCAATAGTTGAAAAAATGGTATGTTATCTTTATGGAGTTTTGCAATTTCATGGTGAAGCTGAAAAAAGTCCACATCTAGAGAAGAAATTGAGACATTGATGAATCCCAATTTTGATCTTCAACCGAGAGCAATAGTGACAACTTTTGACCAAGGAAGATAATTGAATTCTTTTAGTAATATTGAACTCAATCGTTGAGCAGTATTGGTGTCATCAATATTATTGCTCAAAAGAGGAGTTACCTTTGAGCTTGAACTTTCTTCCATAGCGGTTGTAAAAAATTCTTCCATAAGAACAAAAGCTAATGCTCAATTAATGGTAGAAACCTAGCTCTGATGTTATATATAAATTTAGAGAAATATAATCTCTCAGTTATATTTTTACTAATGGCAAAGTTACAAGTATATATAGACTAGAATTAGTTACTAACATGACAACTACTAAATTTGATTCTGTCATTGGTTATGAAGGAAATAAATAATAATTACATGATCATCTAATCTGGGTAGCAGACATAACATATATAAGATAATATAATAACTACAGGATCTTGAATATTCTCTATTGATACTGCAATATCTGCTCCATTAATCTTCAATATCTGTAGTATGTGTACCATTAATCTTTATTATTTGTAATATCTGCAAGGATCTATAATTAATATTGTAGTCTTTAAGAAATTTTTTATAAATATTTAAATTAACTGAATAATACTTGATTAAATATTATTTTCGAGCTTTTGAGATATAAAATGATCAATAAGTATTGTAATTGGTTAAAAATACCTTAAGAGATATATTTTATTTATAATAAATAATTTATCATTTCTTAAACTTACATGACATATGTTCGTGATTTATAAGTTTTTTAAAAACTAAAAAAAACGGTAAATAGGGTGATGACATATTTAGTATGTTTAATCTTTAAAGAAAATTAAGAGAAATTTGTAATTTTAATTAAAAAAAAATAACCTCCAAATAAGCCATTGTATTTTTGTTTCAAAAGTAAAACATTTTTTTAAGTGATATATATTGCCTTGGTTTCTAAACAAACCACGTATTAACATAACACTACTTTTTAGTATAAAAAAATAATTATACTTTAAGAACATCCATCGATACTGGTCGCGATCCACGCATTCAAAAAATGAATGGAAAAAACTATCAACGGACATGAGTATTGGTTGATCAAATAGCATATCTTCTAAATCAACCTCCCACTTCTTAGATATCGATTTTATTGCTTTACTTTATTGTGAATTTGCCACTTTTCACGGATGTGAGCAAGGCGGTGAAGACCCAAAAATAAAAAATAAAAGATGGAGCAAACTTTGCATTGAACATCCCTTGGCTCTAATAAATAGTAATTCCCACTAGATTAGTGCAAGACATCATATTTCTATAGTCATCCTCCACTCGAATTTAGGTGCTCCATCTTTACCCACTACGTTAATTGATATATTTTTCTCATTGCACCCCCACTTTAGCAGACTTAATATATACAATTTAATGGCTTCCATATGATCTTATGGCTGGACTTAAAACGCGCAGGCCCTCTCCCCCACAAGCACAAGTGTGTTGTGCTCGAGTCACTTTTTGACTTTGGCATGTCTTTTTTATGAGAAACATCTATGATATATACACATAATTTGAGGGCTTCCCTTAGATTGTAAGTAAGGAAGCTTGTTCCAGCGATGGCAGGAGTGCTCTTCCGGTTACTTGTAAGCTTTTTGTTGATTTCTAACCTTGTTTATTGGAGCAATTCAATCTCAACAAGGAGTATGTCTTCAATACCTTTCTTAACACCTTCATTTCTTTCATTTTTTTTACTCTTAATATGATAATTCTTCTTGATTGTGATGTGTTGTTTTATTTCTCCAGCAACTGGAAGTCAGGTGCATGGTCATGATCAATTTCGTCCGATTCTTGAGGACACCCAAATGGTAACAAAATAATTCTAGATTTCCCTACAGCTACGATCATGATGCTTGATTTTACAATCCCAATATTCTCAACTCCATTTGCACATGAATATTAATCCATCCGCTGACAGGAACTCCAGAGCAAGAAGAAAGACCAGGATGAACATATCGCAAATGGAAGAAAGATTGTGGAACTCCACGATTATCCTGGATCTGGAGCCAACAATCGTCACACTCCAAGACCACCACAATTTGGCAGATGTGCTGATTGTTAATTTCTCAGATATTTAAGGAGTGCACTTCAGTTATAATTCAGTTATTGTAGGTGTGAATGTTGATGATTGTTGTTGGTTAATTTTGCAAGTGCATGAATTGTAACAAATAATAAAGTGATAAGTAGAGTATCGTCCTATAAAGATTTGTAAAAATTACTACTAATTACTAAAGTCTTTTAAATTATGATCTATTTGAGGAATCGAATGAGATAGTGTATGAAACAAAAATTAATGATTAAAAAAAAACAACTAGACTAATTAAATATTACTGAATTCAATTCTACTGATTTTAGGATTTTTTGACTTACTGGAACTATTTCTACGTGAACTTTCTCAATTGAATTAATTACTCCTGGCATTGATAAACAAGTTTTTCTAATTTAAACATTAATCTATCTCAAGTATTAATGAATTATTTCGACAAGCAAATTTTATATACTCTACAAAAATTCTGAACTTGTCGAAATTTATTAAGTACCATAAAACCTGTAACAATTCTAAAAGTTCCTAGGATATCTCTATCCTATAGATTTCTTAAGGTATTTCAAACAATAGCTAAAATAATTATAACTTCCCAACCTCAAATTGAATTCTAAATCATGTAGATGTTGGCCAAACATACACAAGTATTACACATAGAGTGAAATACTCAATAACTTAATGTAATAATTCAATCGAAGAAATTGTTCACATATTCATAGTAAGGTTACATAAAAAAATCCCATAATAAAAGTCTACTACATAGTTAAATTAAAGAGAAACAAACTTAATACGATGAACATCACTCAAAAGCAGAGAATGGCTCAAAAGCAGAGAATGGTAGTGGAATAGATAGGTGTCCTCCAAATCTTCTATGTTTTTTCCTCTATTTTTGCCTTTGTTTTTCATCCCTCTCCGTGCCGCCTCTTCCCTTCCCTTTAGTTTATTTTAGGGTCTCTCTATGTATGCCCCTCTCACTTGTAAACCCTTCTTTTTTTTCTTTTATATTGTGGCCTTTTGACCCCCGCTAGAACGAAAGTTTCATTTTTTGATTTGAATTCCTTCCTACCCAGACATTGCGGGCCAGATTTGAGGCAAGAAATGTGCAAATTCAAGATCTCTATTTATGGAGAAATTGCAGAAAATCGAATCTTCTTTCCAACAACATTGATCTTACAATTTTTGGACCTGGGAGACTTGAATAAGGGCCATAAACCGAGACAGTATTTGGAGTGCAGGAAGTTCGGGTCTGATTCAATCCTTTTTTTTAACTCGCTTTTTGGGTTTTAAAACAGCAAAACTAAGTTATATACCTTCATATGCGTTGTATACCTTCATCTTAGATATATGAAAATGGTGACGAACATATGGAATTAAGTTGTATAGCTTCCTTTGCAACACACAATAAATCAATGTTCGGTTTTACTACTGGATTCTGGCTGCTTAGTAACCTTGTATCTGAAAACAAATTAATTTTCCACAAGGTCAATAGTTCGAAAAGGGATCCAAAATTCTAATTATCATATGCAACACATCCAAAATATTTTAAAATCAAGCATGAATAGTGGAAAATATACATGCTAAAAAATCCATTATCAATTGTTCAGATAGTTTGGAAGTCATTTATTTGGTTTCCTTTGGCTACTTAGAATAAAGACTTATTGGCAACTTTTTTGTTTATTTCTTTTAAAAGTTTCAATAATTCCCTTGATGTTGGTTGTTGTGTAAAAATACATCTAGATAATATTTTTTTATGGTTCTAGTTTTGTATTAAATGGTTTTATGGTGTTAGACACCGTCAATGTATCTATTAATTATGATACTTCAATTTATGTTGTTCAAAACTCTAGCACTATTAATATCATAACTTGGCATGCTAAATTAGGACACATTGAGCAAGATCGATTACATAGATTAGCAAGAGCTGGTCTTTTAAAATCACTTTCCAAAGAGAAATTGCCTATTTGTGAGCATTGTCTTGCTGGAAAAGCAAATAGATTACCATTTGGCAAAGCTAAAAGAGCTAATAGTCTACTACAGCTTATTCATTCAGATATTTGTGGCCCAATGAATGAGAGGGCAAGACATGGAGGAAATTATTTCATCATATTTATCGATGATTTCACACGATTTGGTCTTGTTTATTTGATCTCATATAAATCCGAAGCATTGGATTGCTTCATTCGATACATCAATCTGGTGGAGAATAAACTAAGCACTAAGATCAAGACTTTAAGAACTGATCGAGGATGTGAATATGCCTATCTAATCAGTTTGAATTTTTTATGATGAAAAGGGTATAACTAGATAGCTAATTGTTCCTCTTACTCCATAACAAAATGGTGTAGCGAAAAGGAGGAATAAACCCCTATTTGACATTGTTAGGTTAATGATGGAGCAAGTTAACTTACCAATTTCCTTTCGGGGAGATGCATTGTTAATTGTTGCTTACATACTTAATCATATGCCCTCTAAATCTGTCTCATCCACCCCATATGAACTATGGAATGGCGTCTAACCTAATCTAGGTTATTTCTATTCATGGGGGTGTGCAGCTTATATTCACAATACTTCTCATAAATATAGGAAACTTGGTCCTAAGAGGAAAAGGTGTATCTTTATACTATATTATGAACATTCCAAAGGATTTGTACTTATTGATAAAAAAGCTTATGGAAGAGTGACGAAGATTGAATTGTGTGATATTGTATTCTTAAAAAAGGTTTTTCGAAAGACAGGTGAGGTTGAAAAATATTTTCAATTATATAAAATGAAAAATCTAGATTATGGCGCAATAAGCCATTCAGCAGAGGACTTGGATGAAACTTTTAATCCTCTAGAAATAGTGGAAGTGATATTTTATCTATTCCTACTCTCATGGAGGAAGATCATGAGCAATCTCAACCTTGAAGTAGCATTCGTAAACCAATTCCTCGTCATCGATTTGAGATTGAAAGGGAAGCGTTCATGATTGCTCCATAAGATGATGAAGAGCCTAAAACATTCAGTCATGCTCTATCTGGTCCTAAACTAAGAGAATGAATTAAAGCTATGGAAGAAGAAATGTAGTCGATGAAAATTAATCAAGTCTGGGACTTGGTTGATTTACCATCAGGACAAAGATCCATTAGAAATAAATGGGTTTTTAAAATTAAACGTAAGGTGGATGGGTCAATAGAATGTTATAAGGCTCGACTAGTAGCAAAAGGCTCATTTTAACTATAGTTGCACATATGGACCTAAAGTTATACCAAATGGATGTTAGAACTGCGTTTCTCAATGGAAAACAAAATAAAAAGATCTATACGGATCAACCTTTATGATTCGAGACTAAAAGATAATAGCGTAAAGTTTGCAAGCTTAAAAGATTCATTTATAGTATTAAGCAAGCTTCTAGACAATGGAATATCAAATTTCATCAAGCTATTCTTAAGGATGGTTTTACAATGATGGAAGAAGACCATTGTGAGTATTTAAAACGTTCTAAAAATAGTTTTATAATATTGTCCTTATATGTTGATGACATCTTAAAAGCTAGAAATAGCAAAGAGATGATTAATACTACTAAAAAGTGGGTATCATCAAACTTTGAAATGAAAGGCATGGGTGAGGTCATCTATATTCTTGTTGTGAAAATCATAAGAGATCGCGCTAAAAGGCTTTTGAATTTAACTCAAGAGACTTCATCAAAAAGATGTTAGAGCGTTATCACATGTAAGATAGCAAACCAGCAAACACCCATGTTGATAAAAGTTTGAGCTTAAGCCGTGATATGTGTCCCAAGACTCAAGAAGAAAATGAGAAAATGTCCAAAGTACCTTAAGCCAATGTTGTCGGTAGCTTGATGCATGCAATGATGTGTGCACACTCCAATATATGTTATGTCATTGCATTTGTTAGCTAATATCAATTAAACCTTGGTCAAAAACTATGAATGGCAGTCAAAAGGATCATATGAAGGTTTATAATAATTGAATAATGAATAAATAACATTACTATATCATGGTATTAATTATTTGTTTTATAGAATATATTGTGAGTATCGTATAGTACAATTTATTAAAGTATGTTGATAGACTTAGATTGACTCACTCACATGAGCAATCACCTTTAACAATTGTAAGATGAGTAGTGATCAGACTATTTGAGTTTTAATGCTAAATAACATAGTTATTAAACCCGGTTGGGAGATTGACCCGGTCAAAGGACCGGGTCTCGGGTTTTATGGGTCCACCCGGGACAACCCATAAACCCAATGTGAACTTGACGTTGTGGTTGTTTTGTGTGAAGAGAGAGCAGGGACTTCTACTCTCATCTCACCTCACAAAATTCATCAACCCTCTCTACTCCTTGACTCCCCCATGCTTTAAACCTTAAAAACATCACACAAATCCTCTCTCTTTTACATCTTTCCCCTGCAAATTCATGTGGTTCATCTACCCTCTCTTTTACATTTTTCCCCTCACAAAGTTAAAGACTTGTTAATGGTAATAAAGCTTGTGGTGTTGGTGCTAGTACTGCTACAGTGCTACATGTTGCCTCTCTCTCTCTCCGTGTTGGTAAAGCCTGCTAGATGTTAAACATGAATTCCAGAAAGTGAAGTCGACTTAGGATCCAAAAACGCTCAAATCCAGTTCTAATCTGGATAAAAGAAAGAAAAGGATTAGAATCACGGTAGAGGGCTACCACCACTTGGAAGAAGAAAGCCTTTAGTACCTGATTCCCCGCTCATAATCACCGCTCTGTGAAGGAGTGGGTAAATAAACATCCAGCAAAGGCTCATCGATCCACCATAAAGGGACATATTCGACCCTGTTTTGAAGCAAAGCAAGGAAAGGCCTCAAGATCTTCAAATCCAGATCGACTTGCAAATTGCAATCATCTCAATCAGATCTAACTTCAAAACACCGGGTCTCGTCCGGGTTCGTCAGGGTCGCCCGGGTCATGGCGGGTCGACCGGGTTTTGCCGGGTCGTTTCCCTGACCGGTCTTTTAACAAACCCTAACCGGTCCAGCCACCGGGTCAGCCGGGCTGGTCTAGGTTTAATAACAGTGCTAAATAAGCGACTTGGGCGCAATAGGAGCAATTTTAACTCAAAATGATTATTAACATGTCACCTTGGTTAGGACCAAGATGAGGTTCTTAGATAAAAAAATCGACATGAATGAATTCTCACCATTCTTGTGTCTATTATGATTGAAGCCGAGTATGAAATTATTCATCTACTACTAATGATAAATTAGCAAATGAGAATTTCTAATTTGAAGTCTATGTTTTTAGCAACAAGACTAATACTCGTATGGTGTATTTTCTCTAACAAGAAGAGCAATGATATACACTCTTTATCTTAAGAAAAGAAAAGAGTAAGCTCCATTATAGCATGTATTTCATACTACATGTGTTAGCGACTATTACAGGAATAAAGAATGGATCCCTGCTTCTTTATTATATGAGTCTTGAAGATCATATCTAAGATCTCGAAATCTTACCCTTTATGACTTTTGACTATATCATGAGGTGAAGTGTTAATAATCGCTACTTTAGGAGTAAATTCTATGGTTATAGAATGATTCGACTTAAAGAATTACTCTTAGGAAGGTGAGTTAATTCCGTTCTGATTGATATGAGAGCGAAAGCAAATTTAATTTTAGTTCTACATTTGTCACTTGTATTCACCAGTCAGGATCATATCACTTGAATAGATTTAATATGATTTAGAATACTTGTAATTGTAAGAATGGATTGAGTATGAAATTCTTGAGGGATTGAATTATATTCAGTCATGTGTTACTAAAATCGCTTTGGGTATATTAATTATGAGGTTGATGTCTCATATATGGCTTATTTTAGGTTTATATATTAGAGCTCCTTTCACTATGTGTTTCAGGTCACACAGTCTATTCGTCAACTATGAAATTCTTGTGCAAGTTTGAAGTATAATGTATTAGAGAGATTCAATCCTTCATGGGAAGTGGGAGATGTTGGTTATTGGGTTAGACATTGTCCGCCCATGATGGATGGGTCTGGTCCAAGTATTTAGAGTAGCTACTAAAGAAAGTAATTACTTCCTCTACTTATATAAATATGGACATAACCCGTATGAAGATGTAAGTTTTCATTATTGAAAGAACATAGTTCTCTCTTTCTCTTCTCCCATCTTGACTCTCTACATTAACTTGACAAGATTTACAAAGACGTTCGTATTGTGGAATATCACTTTGGTTCTAGTAATTGAAGTGGCACTGAAGTAATTGATCTATGAATAAAAAAGAGAATTCTCACTAGTAAGTTTTCCTTTCCATTCTACACTTGAGTTTCCGTCAAACCATCTAAAACTTTGAAGATTAGTGATGAAACTAGATTTTATCAATATGTATATTTATATATTTTGTTAAAAAAATAATAATAAAACCCAAACAATGTCAGTCCAGTGCCTGGGCCTGGCAATATACCAAGCCTAGGTGTAACCTCAGTCTGGTTCCTACCAAATCCAATAGCTTGGCCTAGCGCACTACTAGACCAACGAGGTGGGCCTGTCGTGTGTTATCTCAGTGTTAAGCCCGAGGACTTCCCGAGAATTTTTGTCATCACACCCCAAGTATAGCTGGATGCACTACACCCATGGATTCAAACATAATACTGAATCTAATGCCATTAATTCCATAGATTTTTACATAAAATCTTATAGGAATTATTTCTCAATAAATATACTAAATTAAACAAGTCTACATTCACCAATACCATTAGATGTATTAAAGTCTCTCATGGCCTACAATATCTCCATTCTTTTGTTGCATAAAATGAGTGGAATACAGCTTATAATACAACTTAAAATCATAAAGGTAAAATTACACTTCAACTCCTCCTTTCTACAGTAGAACAAGACTCGTGGGCTATAAATACATCATAAATCATTCAAAATAAAAGTTCACGGTCTTCATTCTCTACTACATATATATTTGAGAGCATCTCACTCTAGAATATTATTGTACCTTTTATCTCTAAAAATGTACTTACTTAAGCATCTAAGAGTCCTTATATCCACAAAAAAGGACTTTTTACAGGTACTAGCCACAAGCCACCTTGGCCTACCAGGTATCAAGTATAAGCTATCAACCTCTTTGGCTAAGAAGAATGGATGAGATTGCTAGGACCAATGATTAACCGATTATCCAACATGAGAGCTCTATTCCTAAGCTACTTAGATTTTTTTGGGGTTCATCAATGGTGCTATTTGTAGGGATAGCGATAAAAAAGTATCAATTTCTTTTCTAAAACTTGTTTTTGGCATTTTTATGCCATTACATGGCACATATAACCAATGTCCACATGGGCTAGGAAGCGGGACAAGTCAAACTGTTGCTATGAACACTCCCTACCCAACATAAGCTTCAACAACTCATTAATCAGGTGATGGTTAAAAGCTCATCAACACTTGTCTTAGGAATGCACGTTTCTCCTAAGAAATGATGGATTTGGTCTTCCCAATGCTATATGCATCACTCTCCAAATGATATACTTGATCTCCCTAGTGCTTTATGCACCACTCTTCAAGGGAAGGACAGTGATCTCTCTAATATAATAGCAACATCATCCAGTCATTACACTTCAGTGGGAGGGGCTCTCATGCCCTGTAAAAAAAAATACATGGTGACCATTTTTCAGTAGAGGACTCTTAAGTGTCATGACAATGCTAAGACTCTTAAAGGATCTATAAGCTCTTAAACATAGCCCATTAGAAGAATATATGCTTTGTAATAGAATAGTGAACATAACTTTTCAAAAATATTGTGTTTCTATAATTACAACCTTAGACAACTATAAAGGATTCATAAACTATCAAAAACACATACAAAATGCAAGATGCATCTTAAAGCTTGTCACACAAGATTGTGATCCAATGTGCAAAATTCTTCAACAATGCTTCGTGGATATGCTCATGCATAGTACTATAGCCTACAGTTGGCTCTATCCTCTATTTTTATTATCTCGACTCCAAACTTACCTATCACTTCAGCACAAGTATTCCAGCTAAACAAAGCACCATTAGGCTCTTCACCATTACATAACTAGAAGATGAGAGCACCAAGGCATATCTTTAAAGGTTCAACAAAGAAATACTCAATGTGAATAGACTCTTTGAACTCATTATCATATAAGCTCTAATTAGTATAGTATATAATTATTCCCTATAGAAAGGAGATTAGTACTTAAAAGTGCATTTTTATTAAGGTTTTATATCATTATTTTGCACTTGAAGTATCAATAACTCCTTAACTAGAGCATGTTTTATAATAACAAGTCTAATAATATAAGATAACTTTAATTTATGGTAAATGCTCATTTTAAATGCAGGCATATCTCACAATTCAAAGGATTGATTGATGTGATTAACTATTGAAAGTGAAAGGACAAAGAAAAGACTAAGCATAACAAAGAGATGATGATTCAATTACAATTGGAACACTATTTCGTCATTGGGTTATATATGAAGTTGTAGTTCTTAGATTTCAATTTGGTTTATATGGATAAAAAGCTAAGACATAGGCCTAAAATATTTATAAGAGTTCAAAACTCAATTCTACCGTTTGGAAGTCCAAATCTTAGCATAAAAAAAAAATCTGAATTTGTCTTGCAGCCCAAATATTGTTCAGTGTTTAGCCTATATCTTAAGTTCTAAAAGTCCAAATGATCTCATTCTTGTTTTATTGAAAAGCTGAGACAATTTTCCAGAACTTTCATGAAGATTATATGTTCAAATTCTGATGTTAGCAATGACGTTTTCTACAGATAAAAATATAAAAATTGTTACCAAATCAAGAGGTGGCCACCCACTCAATAATTAGTCATCAAATCAATAGTTCTGAATTTTGACCTAGAAAAGAAGTTATTTGCCATGTATTTAGGCATCTTAGTTTTCAAATCAAGATCATGTTCTTGCTCTTTTTCTTTATATTTTTGTAATACTTAAGTTTTGCTTTCATTAATCTCTTGTTTATGTTTTTCATCATAACTATGTTCTTATCTTATTTATTTATGTTTCTCTATTACATTATGTTTAGTTAAGTTTATTTTGTTAAGGTGAAAATGTTTCATTAATAGTGTTAGAATAGGTATAATATAAACTCAACATAGACTTCAATGCTTATATCCAATAAAGTTTGTGATTAACATGTCTTATCTTTTTATCTTATTAATTCTTAATACCTTGCTTATTAAATAGTTAATCTAGATTTGTGTTTTATAACACTTGCTACAACAAATGCTTAGCACTTTCATAGCCAACCGTATGGTATACCCTACACCTATGCTATAAAATAAACTTGATTTGTTGTTAACATAAGTTAGCATCATGAATTCTTAACAATATTTAAAAATATGGTGTTACTAAAATAAGATAATTAATATGATCATGTTAAAAATTTATAATGAACTATTAAGGATAAATCATTCGATTGGAACCTCCTTTGTGTGTGGTTTTCAGTTGATTAATAAAAAGAGTTTATACTATACTTATTTCCAATACTATTAGTGGATCCTCTAACCTTGACAATTGTTTTTATCTTTGATTAATACTTACATCAATATCCCATAAAATTCTCATAAACCTTGTTTTATTATTATTATTATTATATATATAATTTATAAGTTCACCTCCATGTGGTTCGACCCGGGTCTTGCCGGGTTATTTATTACTTCGACACTCCTGCACTTGGAATAAGACATCAATATTTTGATCTTGTCAAAAAGCTATACACTCTCCCTAATAAAAATCTCTTCAGCGTCAAATAGACCATGAAAAATTATATGATGGTGTAAACAGTTAGCATGATTAGACAAGGGCACCCATGTTTATACTGAGAAAAATCTTCTTAATCTTCAACTAAAGCATTTAAAAGAAGGACCAAGGGCCACATTTATGATTGCATTACATCCTTTGAGCTCCGTATTACCCCTCTAACCACCACATGGATTAAGGTGCTAGCTGTTATCAAAAAGAGAATTTGTGAAATATCGTTTTCCCATTAAAAGTGACATGAACACGAGAAACCCTAATAGATTCTATATTTTTCACCATAATTATAAATAGGACATTGAGGAATGTCACACTTTAAAAAGGAGATAGAAAGATTGATCGCCAAAAGTTACCTCCACCAATTCATAAGAAAAAAAAATGGCCAGAACAAGAAAGAAAAGAAGTTTGCACAATTGATGAGCTACCTCAGATCAAATAATCCTAGAATTATCTCTAATAATTATATCTCTATTTTTTTAATCTTTCAATAAAAATAGTAATTTCTCTTCATGTCTTTAACATAAATCTTTGTTAAAATCTGTAAACATATCTTCATAAAAAATCTCTATGGTGAGATCTTCATGTCTCCACATATATCCCTATTAAATCTCCATATGCATCTTCAATATCCTTAAAATAATCAAGGATCCTTCTCCAGGTCTCTACAACTATTTGTCTTCAAAAGGATCATGGATCATTCTCCAAGTCTTTGTGACTAGCGTTAAGAAAGTTACAAAGATAATCCTCATGTAGACACGTTTATAATATACAAAGAGGTAACATTTTCATAGATGTGTAACCATAACAGGTAACATTTATATTGTAAGTATTTTCTTCCCCCACTTCTACTAGTTAGGTTTTTCAAACATATATTTTAAAAGACTCGAGGGAAAGATACAAGTGAATAATTTTTACTAAGAAAACAAAATAGCAGCCCATTTGGACCGTAGCCTAGACAGACTATCCCTAGAGTCACCATTTGGGTTTGTAGCCCAAACAATTGCCTTATGTTTAGGTAACAGCCTAGGTGGACTGATTTCCATTATGTTTAGGCTAGCCCATATGGATTGTCTCTCCTTTTTCTCTTATGTTTTAACATTAATAAATTATTTGGATCTCGAGTTAGTACTACAAAAAAATCTCAGCTCTTAGCACACACCTCTAAGTACTTCTTAACTCTTGAGGAGTCAATCACGCACCGTCATACACACAATATTTTTTATGATTTATTGACATATTCTCTAATATATTCTCAATAAGTACACTTTTTTATACATGATTGTCACCACATTCCTAGCCAATAGTCGCATTGCAACACGAATCATTTTCTATACAACTCAAGCACATTCTTTTTCGACCAATGGTTATTTCTAGTCAATAATGTCATTGACAATCACAAACTTCTACGACCAGCAGTGAGCATTAATGTTTCCATCAATCAGGAAGCTCTCCACATCTTGAGATGGGTGTGACTAAGATCTATAAATATGTTAGATTATAAGTTAAAGGTTATAAAAAAATATATTTCACACTCAACAATTTCACTCTTCAAGAATTAATGCTTATATTTTTCTCTTAATTGTCTCATTTATTATTTCTCTTATACATATATTTTAAATAATGGAGAGTTCCTCAATCCACTATGAACTTATTTTTTCAGGCAAACTTCAAATTATTGGTGAAGCCCAACAAATAATAAACCTGGACACAAAACCCATATTAAACTTACACGTCTTGGCTCAAGATTATAAACCATAAAAAAAATCATTTTCTGTGTAAAGTTTTTACACCAATTCATCAATACATGAACCACAATTAGATTTATAACCTTAGTCAGGACATATCCGCTTATTACTTCAAGAATATCCCATAATGCATTCTAGAATCTATTGAAAAATCTTGTATCTCGATTACTGACAGTATTGTTAGGCATGCAAAAGTAGACCGAAAAGAAAAAAAATGTTGCTCTCATTGCATCTATGTTCTTATAAGGATTCATAATTGTTGTTTTGCTAAAACTATCGGCGACCAAAAAAATATATTCATTACTCTTTCTAACAACAGCTGAAGCACTCAAAAGGTCTATTGAATTTTTTTCCTATGATAGACTAGAAACATGTAACAGAGTGTATAAACCAAATTTTTTTTATTGTGTGGCTTACTCACTGCATACTTAGCTCCTCAAGTATAAACCAAATTTTTCATCATCAATATATTCCCTTTTATAAGCTTAATGTCCATGACGCTCTAGACAAATAATTACCATGCTAATCTTCAACAACGATTCAGAGAACCAATCAACAAACTGGTTGGTTTTTCCTTTCATGTATTTGATGAGAAGGTGAAGCTGCTTAAAGCGACTTATTCACTTAGCATTAATTTGCTCGAGAATATAGTAGCTAAAAGCTAGAAACAATGGAGATAACAAGCTTATAATGTATAGCGTAGTAACATAGAAATTATCTTTGCCTAATAGAAAACATAAATTCAGTGAGCACCTTTAAATGAACGTTGAATCCCATCATTTCTGCATTCTTCACGATTTCGAATTGATATAGTCATCATTAGTGCATCAAACATTGTATTCAATTCCAACAACATCAAGCTTTCTCAAAAAATATCACTTCCCCTCCCCATCTTACACATCAAAACCTACCAGTGTCCCACCCATGGCCGAAACTAATGCTCAGTTTCGAAGAAATGCCACGGTGGCAACACGTGATCCCACTGATCCACCAAACATGAAGGTAGGATATGTTCGGACATGATTGAGGTATCGAAATGGAGGATCTCTGGATACTTCATGGCCCTTCATGGACTCTGATTCCAGGGATACATCAATCCTCCTTTGATTGAAATTTTCTACTTCTTGCACCAATTCGTCTTTTGTATTGTTACACGATGTAATCACCTGCAATTATGTATCATGATCAGAAAAAAAACAAAGAGAACATTAGTTAGCAGGTTGAAGGTTTAGAAACTAATATCAACCTTGCGAGAGTTAAAAAAAAAAAATGACCCAAGTCTAAGGAAAATATGATATTTGAATGCAAAATGCAACCCAAGTCTTTAGCTCAAAAATTAGGCTTCTTGATTGACTTGAAAGGTAGTATTCCTGATTGCAAAGGAAGTAAAGATAAATTAGCTCCAACATGCAAGCTTACCAAGATTCCACCTACTGCAACCAACTTTGAAACTGATTCCCAGTACATGATCCTGAAATTAAAAAATAAGATTAGTTTAACATTTACTATTTAACAAGTAGTGACTGAACTGGAATCTTAACAGAGATTTAATTTGTAAATGTAGGGTACTTAGTAAACAAGACCAGAATGTAATCAGGATACCCTGGTCAGGAGGTACTATTGATTTTACCTTTTGATAGCACCGTCAGGATGCAATCCAATGGCATCTAAAGTCCCTTTATCCATGACCAGCTGAAACTGTCTGTTTAATTTTGTCTCAAGAACATCATCAACCTAAAGACCAAAAAGTAATAGATATATGTTTGAACAGAAATTAATACATATACATGACCAAGTACAATTAAAAGATTATGTCGCTTAGAAACAAGTTCTACGAGAAATTCAGGAGCAGCTCACTTCCAGCTTGAAAGGTCACCAGTTTTCTCAAGTATTGATGCATGACACTTCAAAAAAGAACTAGAAAAAAAGAAGCAAAAAATAGATTGATGCCATGTTATCAAATATTTAATGTTCATTTAGCAATTAAGACAAAACCATCCAATATTAAACTACAATAAAAGAAAAGAAACAAATGACCAATAAAAAATTGGTAAATTACAACAAGCCCACAAGGTATTGTGGAATTACCAAGCCCACCCAAAAGTTTGAAGATTTTACAAAAACCCCTCTACAATTAAAAACATTATAGAAATTCTCTTTTGTATCCAAAATGCCCTTACGATTTTTTAAAATCACCCCTTTAATAGTAAGGGGATTAGTTTGGGAAAGGGAGTTTCTGTAATATCCTTAAATTTTTGGGTGGGGTCTCTATAATTTCATGATACCTAGAGCGGAGGCTAGTGCAATTTACCTAAAAATAAAAGGCTATGGATAGATTGCTCACTTCCATGCTATCAATCATTAAGATTTCATTTAAACAATAAGATGAAACTATCCAATATCAACATCCTACCAAAAGACGACAAAAATGATCATTTCATGGAGAAGACAATCACAAGCTTGTATATAAGCTTTGTGCACTTGTAAGTCAAAAGGACAGATACAATAATGAATTGTAATGCATAAACCAAATTTTCACAAGACTAAAAACACAATAAGTTATACTTTCATAGTAATATCAAAGTTATAACACACCAGAAGATTGATATTAGAAAACCCATCACGATCAGCAAGCCTACGTGCCAGGTTAATGGCCCCTTCACTGTAATCAACTCCAGTTAAATCAGAAAACCTGGTAAACACAGGAGTCCCTTCATTATTCTAGCAAAATATAATAATTAAGAGCAAATTTTTAGCTCTACTAAAAAATTTCAACAGTTTTGCAACAGCATTAAATCAGGCTCTGCACAATGTGGGCAAATTTTGCTGAATTATCAATTCCATATTTCTGAAAACAACAGTGAAACTAATATTATTTTAAATTGGAAGTGCACCCACTTAGTTTTGTATGTGTCACAACATGCACATAGAGGTAGACCGAACACAGATATTCAAGAACCAAAATGTATTAAATGAGATTTTGATCAAATTAGCTTCTTTCCTCCTCTTTAACATCTCTTTTCCAAAACAAAAATGTGAATATTTACTTTCTTGCATAACAAAGGTCCATGGAAGTTGCTCTCCAGTGTGGCCTTTAGTAATTGAGATAACAAAAGATTAAACTTTCAATCAATGTTAAAAGTCCCAGCAAGAACACAAATGTGTGTGCATGTTCGAGTCAAAATGACAGAAAGCATGTAAACAAAATTATTTTTTTGTCAAGACTGTATATGTACTTGCTCTTCACTGGTGGGTCCTTGTATGAATACCAAGGTCCCTTTGCATTAGCCACCTTAACCATCTCTGGCGAAGGCACCGCTAGCAATAACTTCATCAATATTTTACATAATAAAACAACTTTCCAAATCCTAAATTAATATTTGCAGGACATATGTCTCATGTCTTTACACAAAAAAGGAAAAGGTGATTCAGTTAAGTCAAATTTATTGCTTTTGTAAGGCCACTTTAAATTATTTGGGTGATATAGTATATAATACCAAAACTAGCAAAATCTCAAAGTGTACCCCAGCTTAGCAAGTTCATGAAGGAGTAAACCATTGCCAGTCCCGATGTCAAGTACACTCCAGCTGGACAGATATTTATCACTCTCTTCAACAGTTTCAGACTTGATATCATCAACATGATTAGGAATGCAACCTTGAGAAATTTCAAAGCACAGGCCTTTTGTCCAAGAAGCAATGACATCCATGACATCAGCCCCAAACCTATAGCGAAAGATGAAAAAGAAGCAAACAAATAAGATCCCAATAGCATAAACATATGGATCAATATTAGCAAAAGAGAAAAATAACCATTTACATGTTGCAGAACTCATCTTTAAATGATATATATATATATATATATATATATATATATATATATATATATATCTGTGTGTGCGTGTTTCGAATTAAACTCACCATGTAGATACTAGGACTGATATACCTTCCTATGAATCATGTATTGTAATGAATGGCATCTAAAATGTATTCAAGATTTACTCAAGCTACATCATGAATAACTCAATCCAATCAGAAACATGTGAGACCCTGCTAACTATGCATGGGAGACCAGCTTTCTTTCAAAAGCTATTAGAAAGAAAGCTGACCTCCACTTACTTTTTTTCCTTGAAAAACAGTATTGTGGAGAATCATGGCCATTGACAATGTCTAAAAAAGACAAACCTTAGCCAGGAGGTAAAATCTCCATAAGAGAGCAACAGAATCGCTGCATCACTTTGGCTTTCTGCTTAGACTAGAGAACTGTGACATCATTCATTCTCAGCAGTGGCAATCTGCTAGGTATTAGCTTAAGGACAGGTATGGACTTCAGAATGCTTGGGTACAGATATGGGGAAAAGTGTCTTAATACCTTTAATTATAATAAGAGGCCTTTAAGTAGTGTAGCTATCTTTCTGTTATTTAAAGCTGGATTATAACATACACCGTTGTCATGCAAAAAGTACTTGTGTGATGCCCTTTCAGTATAGATTATGGATTGCACCGTGTTGGTGCTCCTAAGGTTTTTTCTCCTTTTTTGCCTATAGAAAAAATCCAATCAAGAAATCAACAAAAAGCATAGTTTTATAATGATTTATCATTCATATATTTTTTTATGGCATACCCTTGACTTAAAAGACTATTCCTTAAAGTGCATCCAAACGCAGTGATTCTGATGAGTTAACCCAGAGAATTTTCCATGCAGCTGGACCCCATCAGGTGAGAGCCAAACAAAAAAATCTCTGCTTAACAAAAATCTAAAGATAAATAGCCTTTTTTTCTCTTTAAAAAGGAAAAATACTAATTTTACCTCATCGCATCATGAAAAATGATCCAGTTTTGGAGGCACTTTAAATGACCAACACATCCTTACAAGAATCTGAATATGCTTCTCGTTCTAAGACCATTATGATAATATAACATTAATTGGTCACATAAAACATTTGAGCATTGCTGACAGTCATTTTCAGTAACTTGGCATTCCTGTATTCAATTTGAGCATCATTATTGCATATTGCGCGAGAACTGACAAATTCTAGGCCACTAGCAGCAGAATTATATAATGTAATTTTGAAAATTAAAACAAGTTAAAAACAATTTAGTACAGATGTACAAAACAATGAATTTCCCTCAGAATAAAGAAATTTCTGTGTTGATATTAAGTGAGAAAAGCAAGTTTCATGTATGACATGCATTCCTAACACCCGAAGAGAGTAGATGCCTGAGATTTTCAGACTATGAAAAGCCATCAATAAGAAGTTTATTTTTTGAGGAACTACATTTCCTCTCAAGTCTCAACAAGCTAAAGCTCCACTACAAGGAAGCTTTATATTTCCATCGTTAGCAGCAGACATCAACCTTCATCATCACATAAACTGAATAGCAAGAAGTTTTTCTTATGCATAGAAAATTAAATGAATAAAAGAATATGTACCAAACTTCACCGGCATGACCATGTTCATGGAAGTTTGCCAACTCATCAGCATAGGCAGCATGCCAATAACTATGTAGACCTAACATGGAAGCCACGCCTTCAGCATCCAGTTCTTCCTTGTCTGAACTGTGTTCAAGAGCAATCAATGATTCAGTGTACATGCACATTCGCGCAGACATCTAAACAAGCTCTAAAACGAATGACAATTGGCAAGCATTCTCGTATATAATAAATCCATTAATCCCTCACTAAATAATCTTTCCATCACAAGCTAATAAAAATAATAAAAACCGAGAGAAATTAGGTGAAATAAAGTGGTTTCTAAATTAAAACAAAACAGAAAAAATCGAAAGGATTTTACCAAATTTCTGAAATACCAAAACAATAGAAACAATAAAAGAATAAGAAATTCACGCAAAGCAAAACGATTTTTAAATTTTAAACTCTCACATTTCAATTCCAATGACGTTTAAATAATAGAAAAAGGCCCAACTTCCTAATTTGATCACTGAATTTTTAATTCAGTTTCAAACAGTAAGAGAAAAGTAAAAAGTGAATAAATTAAAAATGAAAATACCAACCTGTAATCAGAAGCGGCGCGACAGTTAGCGGCAGCGGAGAGAGCTTCGGCGGCATCAGCATGGCGCTGATCGTCATCGAGAGTACTCCCATAATCACTCTTAATTGACCAAGAATCCGCCGCCACAGACCTATCGTCGTCCGACACCAGATCGCCGCCGGTACCAGCAGCTCTGATTTGCGTTAGGTCAGTTGATTCTTCTTGTTGTAACCGAATTCCTGTCATCGAAATTATAGAGAGAGGGAGAGCGATTTACGGCTGAAGACAAAAATTTATAGAAGCGGCCTTGAAGATGTGAACTGTGTAGTCAACTTCCTTTAATTTGGAATTGAAAAAAATTGGGAAATGACTGCTGAGGTTTCTTTAATTTATACCAGAAATCTAGATTTAGCCACCTAGACGTGATGAGTTGCGGGTCTCCACTATTTTTCTCGTCAAATGTTCAGTTATAACTGCATTAAGAAAAATAAAAAATTAATAACTCAGTAACAATCAAATAAACTAGTTTTATTTCAATATATAGAAAAAAATAAATGAAAAAAAAAAAGAGGTGACACTAATAAACATAAAAAAGGTATATATTAAAAAACAATTCAGTGACATGAAAAAAAAAACTTTTATTGAGAGCAGAAAAACGATATTGTTTAACTTTTAGCTAATTGAATATAAAATAACAAAAAAATATAATTATTAAAAAACTAGTGGAAGACAATTTTAGCTAGCATAATAGACATGTAATTTAAGCATTAAGAGGCAAACTAATTATGGTTAACCCGCTAGAACTGCATATTAATTTATGAAATCAGAATAATCTGATAGAAAAGGAAATAAAATAGAGCCACTAAGCTAATTTTTTTAAAATAAAAAAAAATATCGAACAATGATATCAAAAAAAGAAAAGAAGTCAAAATAAAAACATCAACCCATGTTAATTTTTCAAACTTGTGATCTGAGTCATAAAGTCTGAAGTACTATGCATGAAAAAAAAATTATAAAGCTAAATCCCTAAGAAATGAATGCTGAAAAAACAAAATTGAAAAATAATTACATAAAAAGATTCAAAATAAAAAAATAACAATTAAAAAAATAAAGGTTAAAATTGAAATATAAATAAATAAATAGGACAACAACAAAATTTTGATTTGAGGGTTAAATTAGAAAAGAATAAAAACATTAACAAAAAGATTTTTTTTAAAAAAAAAGTCAAAAGAATGAGGAACAAAATGAAACAAATAATATATTATAAATTTGGAATGAACAATGAAATTGAAAACATTAAAACTTTTATAAAAGGATTAAGAAAAAAAAATTAATAAAAAAAATAAGAACCAAATTGAAAACATCAATACATTACAAATTGAAATTGAAGAGCTAAATTGAAAAGAAATCAACTTTCACAAAAAGAACAAGAACAAAAATTAAAAATCAAAAGGAAAAGGATCGATGCCGAAATGAGGATAGACCTATAATTTTAGGAGAGAGGAAGATAAAAGAAGAAGGAAAAAAAAAAGGTCCACCAACGACTAATCATCCAACCTTTGTCTACACACGTCGTACCATGAGAAAGAGAACATGATAGCACATTTCAAGACAAGACAGAAGGGCAATTTTTACAACCAGGAGGTGCCATACACGGCACTCGAAATGTGTAAGCTCTTTCCATACATGCGCCAACAACTTTTAAAATTTTAAAATTATTTTATTTATATTAAAAGACTATAATGCCCTCAGCAAAATATTAAAAACAAAAAAAACAATATTAAAAGACAAAAAAAGAACCTTGTTTAAAAGTTTTTTTAACTTTAAAGGGCATTTAAGTAAGTATATTGTACATTCATAAGTCAAAAGACCATAATGCCTTTAACAAAAACAATTGGAAAGATAGAAAAAAAGACCCTTGACTAAGGCTATTGTTTTTCTTCAATTGCATTCAAGTAATTTCACCGTGCATTCAAAAGAAAAAAATACCCCTGGATGTCAAGCATAAATTCATTGCATTAAAGGGAATCTTAGTATTTTTACTGTTAAAAAAAAAAAAAACCTCTTACCCCTATAAATCAAGCTAATTATTACTTGATTGGAAAAAACTCTAATTGCACCATTACAACCCACAATGCCACTGAGTCTATAATTATAGCAAATGGCACTATGAACATCACTCCACCGTTTTAGTTTATTTTGTTATTAGAAATCATTGGTTAGCACTACTATAGGGAGAATCAAGTTTTTTAAAAAATATAAAAAATAAAGTTTAGGCATTGTTACATATTTTCTAGTAAAAACAAAAATTAAATTATGTGGAGTTTACCTGATATGACTTAATCGACTTGACAGGTCTAAAAGCAACATGTATGATTGTAAAATTACAATTTGACTAAAAAAATTCAAGATAATTTTTTTTTTTAATATTAAAATGACAATATATAAGATCAATCTAGATTAACCAGTACTAACATATCAAATCCATGATTCGGATCATGATATCATGATAAGCTCATAGCAAGAAAATTATTACAAATTATTAAGCATAATTCTCAATTAACTCAATATTGAATGATGAAATTTAAAAAATAAATTAAAAAAAAACCTAAAAAAATTGAGTCAACTAGGGTTAAACTACCAAAACCGCAATCTGAATCATAAGATCGAAATAACCCCATAGAAAAAAGATCAAAATAAATTATGAAGCACAATTCATAATTAACTCAATATTGAAAGATAAAATAAAAATAAAAAATAAATTAAAAAAGAAACTCAAAAATCAACCTAGGTGTCAAACTCGAAACTAGGATCATGAAACCATGATAAATATATAGAAAGAAAATCAAAAAAAATTATGAAGATCAATTTCCAATAAGCTTAGTATTAAAAATGAAATTGAGAAAAAAATATAAATTAAAAAAAAACATTATTCTTGTAAACAATATTTTGCGATGAGGTGAATAGTGAATTCACCTCTTCTTTTTAGTTTTTGTTAATGTATATACTCATTCTCAATTAAATTTAATGAAATTACAAACCTATAAATTTTATCAATCATTTCAAGAAATTCACAATCAAGTCTTTTAAAAAATATTCAGCAAATTGTATATTGCATAAAATATGTGCATTACAAAAAAACAATAAAAGTCATTAAGTTTTTGTCAATTTTTTCTTCAAATAGACAATTTTTAATGAATAATTATACACAATACACTTTAAATATTGGAGAAAACTAATAAACAAAACTGATTGAGAAATGTAGGAAATATTCAAAACTTAATTGATAAATTTATAAGTTTTAGATGGGATTGAAAATGAATATATAAATTTAAGACTACATTGATTTTATTTATTTATATGATCGATGATAGTTTATAAATGATAGAGAAAGTAAGGATAATTTATTCAATAAGACGACCTATTACTATTAGGTTACACTAGTAAGATTGTTCGTGCACTATAATTTTTTGATAATATTATTAAGCTTCGACTGAAAGGTAAATATGATAACATGTTAATCTAATAGTTCATCCCGATGATTTGCCGATTTGATTCCTAATCTAAGTTGGGTTTTGGATTAAACCGGATGGGAGTTAACTTTGTATGACTCAATCAACCAAGTAGGTCCTATACATGACTCGATCGATTCTATCAAACCTTTGTTTGACTTAAGAAAATTCAAGATGACATCATTCTAATATTTTTTAAAAATTGAAAAAACAAAATTTTGGCTTAATTAGAGTCCACTTGGATTAAAATGCCCAACTTGTAACCTTTGTTATTGGTCTAACAATGTTTAATAACTTTATTTAATTATATAATAATAATAACAACAACAACAACACAAAAAAGGAAACTCACAAAAAAAACTATAAAACATTATGGTCATAGACATTTTTAATGAGTATTTTTTTTTTATTATCACTATATTCAACTGTCTATAATCAATACAAATTCGGAAGGTACCATCTTTTTTCTTCACGAATAATATTAGAGCTCCCAACAAGAAATTTCTAGGTCAAATAAACCCCTTTGTCTAGCAGCTCCTGAAGTTAAATTTTTAGCTCAACCATCTTTGTTGGTACTATTCTATAAAGTGACTGAACTATTGAGGCAATTCCGAGAATTATATCTATAAAACTCCAACTTCTTTATTTGGCACATAAAAATATTTTGAATAGTTAATGACACGTATAAAATAAATTTAAGATAAACAAATAGTTATACGATTTTTTTCTTAAAAAGGATGTAATAAAAGTGATTTTTATCTTTTTTTTTTAATTTTAACTAACCCTTTAAATCTCTAGAGTTAATGTATATTTTAGTTAAGAAACTATACTGTGACTCCATTCTCCATGTTCTATTTAAATTTTGGTGGTTTCATTTTCATGTCGGGAGCGAAAAATACAAAGAGATAAAATATATGTTTATCAAGCAGAGACTATCCATGTAACAATCACAAGGTAATTTTTAAGTTCATAGTGCCAAAAGATGAGAAATAATGATGCTAAAAGATGTATCGGGGCCAATCCTAACAACACCGATAGTTAAGAAAAACAAGGATGTTTTGTTGTTATTGACTTTTAGCAAAGAATGAGGAGAAACCGTAAATTCTTTCTCTCTCTATGCATATACTTGTATAGATGTAATTTTTAAAAACATTTTAAGGTTATTTATATATTTTAGGTCGGGTAAAGCAATAACCATACCCAATCTAAAACTTTATTTTTCATCTTTAAACTTTACATTATCTCTATTAAATTCCCTACCTATTTGGTTAGTTAGGATTAATATCTATTAAATTCAGGCGAAATTATAATCTCATCTACTAATGCACATGTGTTACTGGAAAACCATTAATCTAAAAAAGATGGTAGATTTACGTATATTTTATGTTTTGATACTTACATATTTAAGACTATTTTTACTATCAACTTTAAAAAGCATATTATTCCAAAAATAAATAATTACAAAACAACAACAGAAAAACACATATTTGACCATTTTAAGTGTTGTGTTTTAAGATAGACAATTGAATAAACTTTTAGGAAGTTAAATTTCTTTGAAATAAATCCATGTTATGAAATTATCAATTAAATAAGTTGCTGTGTTGTGGAGGTTTCTTCCAAAAACAGGTCTTGTTTTATTTAATTTCATTTTTATAGCAAAAAAGAAGAGGAAATAGTTCATACTTTAGAGGATATTATAAGAAGTAAAACGAAAATTGAATTACTTTGGAAAAGAAATTTAAACAGTGAACTTATTGATAAAAAGAAATTATAATAGAATTTACTTGTCTTTTAATTTTGAAATTTGAACTAATAAGTAATTTTTCCAAATATTCTAGATGTAAAATATTGTAAGCTAAACCATTTTACATAAGTTTAACGATTTGATGTTTGGTAAATGGTAATTTAAAATATATTAATATTTTATAAATTAAAAAATATTTTCTAACAAATAAACTAAATTTTAAAAATGATATTTAATAATTTTTTTATACACTATATTACAGAAAATAAAAACAATTTTTTTTATAAAATATTTTATACAAGATAAACGCATCGTAAATGCAAGAACGGCAACTTTATTTTATGGTTTAGAATTGAAATTTTTGCCTAGAAAATGGAATTTGGAAAGGAGGATGAGAAGAAATTGAAATAAATGTCACCTCTAAGTGGAACGTTGTCGTGTCGGAAAACATATAAGTAAATCAGGAGAAGATGATAACGGTGTCGTTTCGATGTGGACGGTCGTGAGGGTAAAAGGTACGCCCTATATATATGCAAGCATAAAAACGATCGAAAGCAAGGAAAACCCTAATCCCTTGTTCATGGCTGCTTCTTTTTCTCTCTGGGCACGTTGTTCATTCCTCTTCCTAAAATGGCTTCTTCTCCTTTGGTTGTTGCAATTATAGGAGAGGAGAATCCATTTTAGGAAGGGAATGAATACTGTGTCGGTTTTATGAGGGAGACAATCTGACAAAATTATAACATGGTTTTGGTCCATTCTTGAAATTTGACATCAACTATTTCAGGTGAAAATACAATCTTTCCCTTTGAATCAATTTTTTGAAGTCATTTCATTTTGTTTTGTATTCTGTTTATTTCATGTCTTTTGATTATTACTCTTTTTGCTTGCTGGTTGGATTTGCTGTTGTCATCTTCACAGTAATAATTTGCTTGTTATGACTGAGTTTGGCTATTTGAGATTCAAGTTGTCAGGGAGATATGTATGGAATGCATTTAGCTGTAGCCTATAGAAACTGGAAACTAGATGAGGATGATTTTCAAGGCCTTGCAAAACCCAATGTCAATGAATTTACGCTTTTAGATGCAAGGAAATATGTCAAAGCAGTTGTGTTCTGTTAGCCTATGATCAATAGCACAATCCAAGATCTGAAGCCTGGTGCAGAGGAGCCCTTGTTCCCCAGTTATGGATGGGAGTGAGAATTCAGTTGAGTCAGCTTATTTATGATAAGACTTTGGTTCAACAAATCAAACTATAACCTCTAAAGAATATGTCGACAAATCTTGAACACCTGCATTTTGCATGTTGTTTTCGTTTGTGCTTCACCAGAAAATGGTTGGTTGCCTTTTGCTGGATCTGGTTCCCACGAACTGAGGCCAACTCCATGTGCCTGGTAGATGGATCTCATGCTTTTATTTTTATGGTTACTCAATCTATTGTTTATTTAATCGTTTTCGTTCTGTTTATTTTTTTTAAAATAATTGAAACCAGAAACATTAAACTTTTTGTTGTAAAAAACCAACAATTAATTAATTTTTAAGTCAAACAAAATGGTTTTCAATAAAATTTGTTGGTTTTATAGATAAAAGCATGAAATCCCATCTTGTAATTTTTATAAATTGATTTATTTATTTGACACTGAATGATTCATTAACCTATAGTTTCAGATAAAAGCTGAGAAAGTGATGAAGGAGTTTATTTTAGAGCAAGCGGAGAATCTATGTTTTGCGGGGTTGTGGTTACTATATTGTTCTGTGCTGTATTGTGAGGCAAAATCAATGTTTGGGAACTGGTTACTGTGCTGTTTTTGTTAAATTCTGCCGTATTTTTGAGATATAAATTAACCAATATGATTTATAAATTCTTAAAGTCACAAGATGAAAAAATAATAATAATAATTGGGTGATAATATTAACACCATTGAATATCTAGGGTTTGTAGATGACTGATGATACTAAGCACAATATTGTGGCATAATGATTTTACTAAGTTTATGTATTAATTCTTTGATAAATAAATTACTTACAAAGAATTGTTGTGATCCTCAAACTCTTCCCTTACGAGAATATATTTGAAGTCTAGCATCTTGACGAGTCAAAGATTTGATGCTCTGCACACCATGATTAAGAAATCTGGCTCGCCTTTGGAGGTTAAGTTAATTCGTGAGTCGAGTGACTCGGCCTAATTAAGTTTGAGACTTGTATATCTTAAAATTAATTTATGAATACCTAGTCTCATATATGTTTTTTATACTTTATATTCACATTAATTATTTTTTTAATTTTTCTATATAGAATAATTATATGTAGCTTATATCTACTTGAAATGTTCTAAAATTTCAATGTGAGATAACTAATGTCTTATATTTTATTTTTTTATAGTTTATATTCACATGGGTTGTATATTAACTTTTAAATGTGGGATAACAATATTACACTTAATGTCTTATATATTATTTTTATAGCATGCATTTATGAGTTGTTTCTTGATTTTTGTTTTTATGTGAGATAATGTTATCTAGTTGATATTTATATGAGTTGTTTCACATAAAATTAATTTATATAAATGCGGCATCGCTGTTGTTTTGGAGGAACAATGTCATTCCCCTGCATATAAAGGGGAAGGAGGAGGAACAGTGTCATTTAAATGACACTCGCTGTTGTTTTGGAGGAACAATGTCATTCCCCTGCTGCATATAAAGGGGAAGGAGGAGGAACAGTGTCATTTAAATGACACTGTTTTGTTTTTTTTATTTTTAAACATGAAACGACGTTGTTTTGGACAAAATATACTGTTTCATTTAAATAAAAAACAGCGCCAAAACACGTCAATTTTCAAATCAGTCTTCAATTTATCCTTTATTCTTTTAAGTCTTTAAAATGTAATTTTGATTTTAAGAATTAATTTAATTATATCCCTGCCAACTTCAATCGGCGGCTTTATAGTTGGCCGTCTTTTTTACTTTGGTCCTTGGTCTCTGATTTATGCAATTTGACCCTCAATTGATCAATAATCTTTTAATTTCTTGAATTTAGCCCCTGATTTGGTTAATTACAGCCCTTTTATTTACGTACCTTTTCCAATTTGATCCTTGGTTTTAGATTTCCTCAATTAGGTCGTTAATTGGTCATCAAACTTTAATATTTATGCAATTAAACCCCTGATTTGACCAAATCAACTCTCAAAAATTATAATTTGACCCTAAAACTTTAATTTCTTCAAATTAAAGCCTAAATTGACTTAAAAATTATTTTTTCTTGAAATTAAACCCTCTATAAATTCAATTAAACTTTCAATAAAATCCAATTGAGTCCATAAACATCCAATTTTGGACTTTTCTCCTCAAATTAAATTTTCTTTTCTTACAGGGCTCTCATCATTCAAGTATATACTGTCAAAATTTCATTCTTTGTATTTTTAACCTTCTTAATCAATTTTTCTAACTATTTTCTGAGTGCTTCAGCCTCTTATTATTTTTCTAATTTCTTCTAGCTATATATTTATTATTATTATTATTATTATTATTATTGTGTGGGGACCCAAAAATGGGTTACAACAATACACTAAACTATTGATCATTATTCACTTGAATAAAATGACATTGCAAAATGTCAAAACCAAACATCAAAATAAATAATAAATTTCATGTTGATAAAATAAAAAATCTTTTAAAACTTGTAGGGAAAGGCAATTTTGATTGCCAATTATATATTTAACAAAGTATCCTATAAAAAAGTTAAAGAAGATATCATATGAATTGTGAAAAAAGGAAACAACATTACTACAAATTCCTCAAAGTGTGGGGGTGTCTTGCAAGTATGACAGTGCTTGATCAAAAAATAAATAAATCAAGCTATGATCTAAAATTTTGGAATATGTTTTCATTGGATATGCTTCTAATAGTAGAGCACATTGATTTTTTATACACAAGTCAAGTATTGAGGACATGCATCCTAATACTATAATAAAATTAAGAAATGTTATATTCTTTAAAAATGTGTTTCCATTTAATAAAGCATAAGAAAATCATTCATATAAGAGAACAATTGAAGCTAGATCAAATAATCATTATCAATAAGGAGATGATGAAGTTGAGTCTAGAAGGAGTAAAAGGAAAAAAACAGCTAAAATATTTGGTCATAATTTTCTAATATACTTGTTAGAAAATAAACCTTTGGACATACTTTGAGGTAATCTTCTATCCCGAAGCTTTGAATTCAAAGGAGATTGTTAATAATAAAATAGAATTTATTATTTCTAATAATACATGGAAACTAGTGGGTCTTGAAACTAGTGGGTCTTCCAAGTTCCACCTAAAAGAAAAACATTAGGTCATAAGTGGATATTTAAAAGAAATATAAAAGCTGAAGAAACTATTGACAAATATAAAGTAAAACTTGTAGTTAAAGGATTCAACAAATAGAAAATGTGGACTATTTTGACCTACAATCACCTGTATCAAGAATAGCTTTTATACGAACATATATTAATAGTTATTATAGATATTAACAAGCTTGAAATACGTTAAATAGATGTAAAAACAATTGTCTTAAATGGTGACATTGATAACGAGATTTATATGGAAAAACTCGAGGGGTTTGTTATTAATAGACAAGAAAAGAAAGTTTGAACGCTTATCAAATTATTATATGGTTTTAAATAAGAACCTAAATAATGGGATGAAAATTTTAACAAGGTTATATTGTCAAATGAATTAAAAAAACAACAAAGTTGATAAATATATTTATATGAAAAACACATTTAAAGGTTATGCACTATATGTATCTATGTGGATGATATGTTTATTTTGATAATAATAAATACATGATTAAGTCTACTAAGAAAATGTTAACTAATAAGTTTAACATGAAAGACTTGGATATTGCAGATATCATACTATGAATACAAATTATTAGAACATCTAATGAATTGGTATTGTCTCAATCATATGTTGAGAAAATTCATGATGAATTTCCTAAATGTGATAATAACATAGTTAAAACATTAATGGACATAAGTATGTATATGTATAAAAAATAAATGAAAGGAATAAACTAAATGGAATACTCTCGAATAATTAGGAGCTTGATATATATTATTAATTGCATAAAACCTAATATTGCATACTCGACTAGGAAACTAAATAGATTTATTTGTAATGTGAGTATGGATCATCAAGAATAAATAAAAAGGGTACTTAAATAATTAAAGTATACCTTGGACTATTGTTTACACTATAGTTGTTACTTGTTGGTACTAGAAGGGTATAATGATGTCAATTAAATATATGACATTAAAGATTCAAAATTTACTAGTTGATATTTCTTCACATTCGATGGAGCAAATAAATCATGGAAATCCTCTAAGCAAATATGTATTACAAGATCCACGATAAAACCAAAATTTTTGCTCTTGAAACAGCTAGATAAGAAGACTGAGTGACTTTGGAATTTGTGAGAGGATATTCTAAGTTGGTCAAAACCAATGCCAATAATTTATATCCATTATGATAGTTAGTTTGTAATTGGTAGGGCATAAAGCAATATATATAATGGTAAATCTAAACATATATATATCATATAAATAATATCCTTAAACAATTTCTTTCAAATGATATTATTCTCATTAATTATGTAAAGTCAAAGGAAAAAATTACGAATTTGCTGACGAAAGATTTATTGAAAGAGTTTGTGAATAATTCATCAAAGAAAATATGCTTAAAAACTTTTAAAATAAATGAGTTTAATGACAATAACCCTACCTAGTTGACTGAAAATCTGAAGATCTATATTCAAAGGAAAACTAAGTTATATAATATTTTCCATAGCACTTGAAAATTAATAAATTTCTTGTCTTTTCCTATGATAATAATGTTACTAGTTGTAGTGTGCTCAAGGTGGGTTGTGCTATTTAATATTTTTATATATTGGTACACCAAATAGAGTATAGTAGAATAGTCTAAATAAAAGACCATCTAGATGAGTGATAAATATAGTTGTTTTTTTTTAAGAATTTTAAAAAATGCTTAATTCTTTAGCACACATAAATCTAGGAGTTGTTCAGAGCTAAAATGAACAAAACAATGAAAACCAAAAAAATATCAAGGTAGAAAACTATATGAATACTAATGTATTGATTTACATAAAAAAAAAAAAGCTGAATAGTTCAAGACAACATAATCATAACTTAGCTGAGTAAATCCGATAATATTTTATTAAATAATATTCAAAATCAAAAGCTATTTATCTTAATGCAGTGATCCACCAAATCAATACCTCTTTATGAATTTTCAAGTATTTTATATTGGTAAGATAATTTCCATTCATATGAGGATTGTTGAAAATTTTATCTTAAAACATGGTTAATAGACACATTTAAGGACAAATTTAAAGTCAGATCCACTTACTTTTAGTGTTAAACTTTTATTAAAATTTAATTTCCAATATAAACTTTTTAACATGGAACATTGATATAATTAAAATAAATTATGGATAAATGAAAAACTCATCTCAAATAACTCTTAATTAATATAGTTTTGTGAAACTAAAAAACTCCATCCTATATAGGAATGAAACAAGGTTTTATTGTTGTTTATATAATGGAAAGATCAAGAGTTAAAATTGAACCCAATAATCACCTAATATTTTAGAAGGAAGATGACCTAAAAAAAGTGAGTTTTGGACTTAAACCATGAGTGGTTTTGTGCGAGGCTTAGCTCGGGCTTTAGTTTAGATTTATTATAAAAAGAAAATTTTATATAACAAAGAAAATATTTTTTGCCAACCTATTTTTGAGCTTGAGTTTGGTTTTATAATTACTTGACGTATAAAAAATTATTTTATGCTTTCCCATCCCATGAATAAATAGAATGAATAATTTCTTAAACCTAAATAGTTTTTATATAATTTTTATTCAAGCAAAAATATCATATTTAAATAAAAAAATTTCAGACTAAATTCTGGTTTGTGAAGGATAATTAAGTTTGATAATAGTGAAAATGAATTCTAGTGGTTATTAAATTAATTCTTTATCAATTTAAGTTTCAAAATCCTCTATAAAAAAATGATTGAAAAAAGTATTTTAGCACAGATTTTTTAGAGTTTACACTCTCCTTTACCTTTATATTGTTTTTAGCA
This sequence comes from Populus alba x Populus glandulosa, assembly GCA_033617975.1. Classification (NCBI taxonomy): domain Eukaryota; kingdom Viridiplantae; phylum Streptophyta; class Magnoliopsida; order Malpighiales; family Salicaceae; genus Populus; species Populus alba x Populus glandulosa. The sequence goes on from CM066157.1 coordinate 7,272,238, forward strand.
TATTCTCTTCTATTTTTTCCCCCTCTAAATCTTATGTTTAATTTTAGTCTTTGTAGGGAGATTTTTTAGTTATATTTCCTTAAGTTCATGGACTTTGTGTAGAAGTCATCCAAACAAGGTAGTGTTATTAAAATCTCATGAGACTTATTGTAAATACCACTTGTTTACATCAAATAAAAAACAATAAATTTTTAAGAACAAAGAATTTATCCTTCACAAAACCAAAGTTTTAACTTGATAAAATTCTTTAAGAAAAAATTTTATTTTTTTATTTTAACATTTAATTAACATTAACAACTCTTTCTCAATTTACTAATTCATATATTTTTAAACTTATTTCATTCAACATAAATATCTTCATGTTTGTCAATTAAAAATTTCACGATACAATGAGATACACCTGCAATATTGTCATAAACTCCCCTTCAATATTGTCATGTTCTTCTACCATATTTACCCACAACATTGCAGTAATAACTTTTTTTACATTATAATTCTCGATATATATATATATATATATATATATATATATATATATATATATATATCAGTTTTTCAATTTATAATTAAAAGTGCAAGGCACGGGTAAGTTGACTAATGCTCCCTAGTTTATATTTGGACAACAGTGCGAAAATACAAAATTTCATCTAGCGTAGGTTCAAGAAAGGAGCCGTTAATTTAAGATGGTCAGTCTCTCGTAGAGGTAGAGAACTAGAGATGGGTGAAGAAACAAGCCTCTTAATTACATGGTTTTTCATATCTCATACGCTAAGCTTCTCCATTTCCCTTCTGAGTGCATTAGCCCTCACCAAGATCCCAAGGGTATTCACAGCCAGCTTCAGATCCTCCAAAGGGTTCCCAGGCGCTACCCTCTTGTACAAATAACTATCAAAAGTCATCTTTGCACGTACTCATCTGCGCACATCTCTACAAAAGCTTCTCTAGCTGGGTTCGATCTGTAGAAAACTTTCTGCAACACATCCAACACCTTATATGGAGGCCAATATGTCTTGTCCCATTTCTCCAGATATTTCCTCAAGTCACCTTCATCCACCATCCTCTTTCCATTCTCTGAACCCTCAACTATTGCCTCTGCACACATTCTACCACTCTTTGCTGCAAAATAGATACCCTCACCTGAGCATTTGGTTACATACCCAGCTGCATCACCACCTAGTGCTACTCTACCTAATAATCTGCGAGGTCGGGGGTGTTTTGGTATTGGGTGTGCTTCCACTCGTATGATCTTACCACCAAGGATCTTGTCCCTGGCTCTGTTTATTGTGGCTTCTTGGAATTTTTTGATGTCACCTTTGTGAGTCACCGTTCCAGTTCCAACAGCAACATGGTCGCATTTGGGGAAGACCCACCCGTAGAAGTCTGGCGAGACATCATCACCAACATACATCTCAGCTAAATCCTCATAGTACATCATTTTATCATTGGGAATTTTTATCCTCTCCTGTAAATACAAGGAAAACAATAACCCGAGGTGAATTTAAGAACATCAACAGAGGAGGAATTGATCATCCATGAGTTCAATGCAATAATGTTTGAGCAAAATCCAATTGTGTGGGAGCATAAATAAAGCAATGTATGTCAGAAGCTGCTGTGAACATTTTATCTAAGATGTCTATGCACAGAAACAATTGGAAGAATGTAGTAATAACTCATCCGGGCAACCATAAAATTAGTTATATGGCAAACAAGAACCAAAATTACCAAGGCAATACTAAAGTATCCATGGCAGCTATGAAATTCTCTTTTTGCGTGTGGATTCGTCAATTACATCATACCATCAATAACAACTTACTACTGGTACAAAATGCTTGACATTTTTAGTTGTATCTTCACAACATAATTGTTTGTCAGAGTATCGTTCCTGTATTAGAGAATACTTAAAGGTAAAAGCTCCCATATCACGAAATCTAAAAGTTAATATTGAAATTATGACAATCCTCTAACAAAATTCGATGTTGTAGCATATTATTGTTAGTTTGAAGGACCTCTGGTGCAAATTGAGACAAGAAAGTATAGTTTCTGTCATCAAACAAGAACAAGAACAAGAACGATTGATCGCACCTCGAGTAACAATCAGAATGCAAAGGTTGTGAAATCAAGCATTTTCCACAATTCGATATAAGATTTAAGCAACAAATTCAACGCAATTCATTAATGAACTGAAAAGAACTGATCTCATTAAAGTAGTGTCAGAAAATGTCCAAAATAAAATAGAGTAGAGTAGTATCAAGCTACTAATGAGAAATACTAATAATAAGAATACCTGGAAAGCAATAGCGTAGTCGTAATCACCAGCATCAATAGACTTGGCGACACGCGAATTTGCCCCATCAGCACCAATCACCGCGTCAACCTCCAAAGTCTTCTTTTCTCCGGTTGCGCCTTTATTCCCATCATACTCAGTATAGTGCAAGACATAGGGAGTATTTAGATTTTAACTACCTTTGTTAGGAATGTCCATCTTCAAGAACAAACCATTTATTACTTTAGCCCCATTCTTTGACGCTCTTTCTCTCAAGTAAGCATCAAGCACCTCACGTCTCACCATGCCGATGTACTCGTGAGGTTTCAAAGTTTGCCCAATGTCCACGGAGAAATTATATGGAGAGATCATCTTCATCTTGGTCACTCTCCGATCTATAATGTCCAATGGGAGGTCGAATTCACTCACCCACCATGCACAAAGGGATGGCACCACCGCATGACTTGCAGTTGTCCAGCTTCCGTTCGATGAGGTGCGTCTCAATGCCTCCTTTGGCTAACGTTTCCGCGGCGGAACCGACGGCAGGGTCTCCGCCGATGACGGCTACTCTGAGGTTGCGGTGGAGCTTGAGACTAGACTTGCTGGCTGTGATTCGGAAGCGGCGGTATGTTAAAGGGGAGTTGGGGGTTGTGTGGAAATGGAGTAATTTTGGATGCTCGAGGGAGGAGTGCCGGAGTGCGGTGAAGGATTTGAAGACAACAGACGAAGTCATTTTGTTACGGTATGGACTTGAGAGGGTTTGAGCCTTCAAATTTCGCTTCTTCTGTTTTCCGGTTAAAGTTGATACTTGTGTTCTTTTAATTCAGTTGTAGTCGTTGGAGTCTCTTGGGGATACGATTCTGGATTCGAGGAGTTGTTTGGCGTTGGATTAATTAAATGGATGGCGCAGATTGAATGTGGATAATCTTGATAGATTTCGGGCGTGCGTTTTCCAATAGACTATAGAAAGTTCATTGTATGCCACTAATCAATTCTATATTTGTAAAATAGATTGGAAACACAAAATTGTGTAGGAAATTTAGCATGTTTTTCTTACTTTTCAAGTTAATTAGATTTTTTTTTCCAATTGTTTGTTGATTTTATTTTTGTTCATATGATTTGTCTAGGAAATTGATGCACATTAGCACTAATACTAAAATTATACAAACAACCAAGATGTTTCTTTGGGATTATTTCGACATGAAAAAATTGGGAGAGAAGTGTTATATTAAACATAAAGATCATAAAGCATGATAATTGCATTACTTTATGATAATCAAATTATCTACAGCATATGATTCTAAGATGCATGATACCATTATGGACAAAACTTTCAATGCTCGAGCAAGGAGCAAATCATATAACAATTACATTCAGGTAATTATTTTCACAATTACAGGAACCGGCTTGCTTGAGATATATGAATCGGGTAAACCAAAATTATTACAAAAAAAAAAAAAAAGTGTTTGGGTGTCGCTAACTCGTTTTCTAACATCATGAAAACTTTTTGTTATGAATTGTAAAACTGGTGCATGTGTTTAATAAAATAAATAAATAGAAAATTATATATATATATATATATATATTCTAATGAATATTAATAAGAGTTATTAATACTAATTAAAAATTAAATAAAAAAATTAAGAGATATATACAAATTAAAATATCTATTGCATGTCTCGAGAAGTTCTTCAATTGTTTTTAATTATATAAAAATAAAGTTAATTTTTGTAAGAAAAGCAATAATTAAAATTTTATTGAAACAAAATAATTTTTCAATTGAATTCATGTTCTTCTTATTAATACATTTTTTCAATAAACAAATGTAATTTTTTAAGGCATGATGTTTATTAAAAAAAATAATTAGAATAAATAAAAAATTTGAAATAAAGAAAAAAATATATTTTATTAGTTAAAACTTCTTCGTTTTATTAATAAGATCTATTTTTCATAAATGTTTTCAATAAAATAATTACTTTTTTTAACAATCACTTATCCAAAACATAAACAAAAGTTTCAATTAAAAAAAAATATATATTTTGATAATTTTGATGCCAATTTATTAAGAAATTGAAAATAATATATTGCTCGTACCCTACATAAACAAGAACTTTTTAGAACTTGTTTTTCAACTGATCATACGATGATGGAAAAAAAATACTCGCCTAAAAAATAACAAATAAATTATGGAGGAAAAATGTACTTTTGTTTTTGTCAAAAATCATTTTTCGGATTCATGCATTTCTTCATTGTTTCGATAAGAAAAATAATTTTTATAAGCATCATATTTAATTATAATAAAACATCAAAAGCAACAAAAAAATATTCACAGAAACTATAATGATTTAAGTTTTATTTTTCATAGAATATCCATGGCCATAAACTTGAAAAAAAAAGTTGCATAGCATATATGTTCACATATAATAATTAAAAAATATTGCTAATATTATAAAAAACTTCTATAATTTTATTTGAAAATAAATACCAAATTAAATGTTATATAATGAAATCACATCTCAAATATAAATCTAATTACTTAATTAGAATGAAACTTGATTAAAATCTAAGAAAACAATAAAAAACAATCATGAAAGGCCATCTAAAAAGAGCACTTACTAGTAATAAAAATAATATAATTTTATTTGAAAATAAATTAAAATTTTTAATGGAATAAAATTATAAATATAATTTTATATTTCAATCAAATCAAAGTTGAAATCCAAAAAAAAAAAAGATTAAATGTTTGGGCTTGAGTGATCCCGCTATTGGTCTAAAACAGAGAAGATCTAAGTAACTGACCATCATTTTTGTTTTTTTTTTTAAATGGGTGGATGAATGATATGTTGTCCACCCAATTGTATTTTTTTTTAAAAAAAATACAATGCACACGACACATCATTTGCTGGTTCAATTTTGACCACCTTTAATGGTTAGAAAATCAAGACCTGACCTTTAGAATCTAAAATATTTATTTTAAACTTTTTTTCATCTCAGAACACCTAAAAAAAATTTAAATACCTCATTAACCCATTTCTAACCTCAAATCAATCTTTAATCATGCAAAAAAACAAAAAAGAAACAACCCGAATAAAAACATTTTTGAGGCTCAATCTATTTTTTCAGCAAAATAAAGGGTTAAAAACACCTTAATAAAACTCATCTTGTAAAATGAGAAGTGGAGAGGTACAAAACAAGATTGGAAGCAAAAGGCTATTATTAAAAGCAAAGGATTGACTATGATGAAGTTTTTGCTCTAGTTGCTAGATTGGAGACCATTCGATTTATAATTGCCACAACTGCCTAACATAGATGAAAGATTTGCCAAATTGATGTCAAGTTAGCCCTTTGAAATAGATTTCTTGAAGAAGAGATCTATATTGAGCAACCTATAAGTTATGAAGTGAAAGGATAAAAAGACAATGTATTAAAATTGAACAAAACCTTGTATTGATTGAAGCAAACCCTGAGAGCTTGGTATAGTCATATTGATAGTTATTTCTTGAAGAATGTATTTGTAAAGTGTCTCTATGAATATGTTATCTATATAAAGATTAAAGAGAGTAATGATACTTTTATTGTATGATTGTATGTGGATAACTCGATCTTTACAGGTTATTACCCAAAGATATTTAGAGATTTTAAGCAATCAATGATCAAAGAGTTTGAGATGAAAAATATTATTCTTATGACCTACTATCTAGGCCGGTGATTACATTTATGAAGATACCAATTATGTTACATCTTAAAACTTTAAAGCGAATTATTTGAAATATCAAAAATAACATAAATTTGGGCTTATTCTATGCTTACTCTAACAACTTTGATCTTATAGGTTATAGTACTAATGATTAGGCAGGAAATATAAATTATAGAAAGAGCACTACAGGTTTTGTCTTCTATATAGAAGACATAACATTATTCATATGAAGTTCAAAGAAGATATTTATAGTCACATTATCAAATTATGAAGCTAAATATGTAAATGCTACAACATGTGTTTGTCATTCCATATGACTAAAAAGATTATTGAAAGGGTTGCAAATTTCACAGGAGAAATCTACAAAAATTTATACGAACAACTCATCATCCATTGCAATAGCAAATAATCTAGTATTTTATGACAGAAGTAAGCACATTGACATAAGATTTCATTACCCATGAGATTGCATTACAAACAAGAAAGTTAAAGTCAAGTATGTGAAGACTCAAGATCAAATTGCATATATTTTCATAAAGCCACTCAAACATGATGATTTTGTCAAAATGAGAAATATGCTAAAAGTTATAAGAAATCAAGTTTAAGAGGGAATGTTGAAAATAAATTAGATTTCTGGTTTTTTTAAAAAATAAAGGAACTAGTCGACCGGTCCTTGAATTAAAAGAACCAATCTATTAATTAAGAACTAGCCAACTGATTAAGTAAGTAGAATTACTTTTCCTATTTAAAATAGGTTTTTTGTTACTTGGTATAATTATTTGATTGTCTGGATTTTAGATCTATAAATAAATTTATAATTAGAAGTATAAATATAAGTAGAGAAAAAAAATGTACAGAAGAAACCACACTTGATTTATAAACATAAGTATAAATAGACATACTTCCTGTCTAATTTTCTTCTTATTCTTTAGCTTTATTATTTTGCATTGCTGTCCATCAGCTTCTATGGCACTAATTTTCTTCCATCACAAATGTCAATTCTTAATAAATTTAATATTAAAAAAAAATACAAAATAAACAATTGGTATCTTGAGAGGAAAAGTACATGGAAATCCCCTCTTTATTTAGGGTTTTTTTTTTGTTAGTGTTAATACTAGTTGAATTACGTTTTTATATCTGGGGCCATATATATATATATATATATATATATAAATATATATATAAAGGATCGGCAACTGTTATCAAGAACAGTAAGGATATGTGTTTCACATGAGAAGAGTGCTGTTAACAGTGATAAATAAACGTATTGATTTGGTCCTTTCATGCCCTATCAACGTAACATAGCTTATCCAAAGAATGGTCAAAATCTTAACTCTTCTGCCACTTGTCAACATGTTGTCCATACATAGTGTTAGCCCTAGAACGATTATTATACCACGGCATAAAATAAAAGTTTTTTTTTTATTTCGCAGTAAAATTTATACATATTAATTAAAATTAAGTTTTTTTCAAACGATATTGAAAACCCACTTTTACTTTTTACATAGTATGACGCATTCTGAAGAACTTGATAAATTCTTTTTAAATTCCATCCAAAGATTTAAATTTTAAAAGAAATACATATAAAACAATTCTCCTTAACAGCAAAGCTTGTACATATTGCAGGTAGACGGATTGGTAGTAGGCACATATTGCAGCACCTACATGCCCTACTAATATAGAGACTGTTTCTAAATGATGTAATAATTGATTTAGTGGTAAAAATTTAAAATTTAAAAATTTATTTTTTTATGATTTTATGTTCAAGTTTTATATATAATTGCTAATATGATGGTCATTGAAGATTTACATAGTTGTTAATTTCAAAACCTGTAAAATTAGTTAAGATACGCGAAAATTGACCCAAATATATATATATTAATTCTAACTATGTAATTTTATTAATTAAGTTTAGGATTTATTTTTAAAAAATAATAATTAAAAATTTTATATGATAATTAAAAATTTAAGATCCGAGAGATTTATCAAGTTACAAGTAAACTCGAACATCTACAATTACTTGAAAAAAGAAGAAGAAAAGAGATTGGTTGTTCTCAAGAATCCGGCCATGAGATCTTTAACCTTCTCTTAGTCAAACTCTGCTCTACTATACTTGCCCCCACTTTGAGCACCATTTCTTCCTTCTTTTTAATGCCATGGCTTTAGAATCTTCAAAACCTGATCCATATCATTCAAAAATCGCTTTGTAAAGTGTGCCTTGTGTTCTCACCATCTATTTGCTCTCTTCTTTCTTTCCCGCAGGATTTATTCCCAGCTTCTTAGGCCAGTCAATCTCCCCCATCTCTGGTGCTATGGACAGCAAGAGCCTTGATCTTCACGAGGCCTCGTTTTCTTCTTATCTCACCAAACAAGAAGACAGTTTTGTACTTAAGCTGACAGATCAGTCGGTGCAGTTTACCCATCCTGCCATAATCACTTCAAGCCAAGAGATTTCCCTCCCTGCCAGGTCAGAGAGGACCAAAGCTGAAGAGGGGGAAATCAGCGTCTTTGGCGCGGAGAGATACTTCAATATGAAACTGGATGATGATGGTCCAAGAATCGTTGACAATATTAATGCAGGAAAGCACGTGCATGAGAAAGAATACCCGGTTGATCGACAACGGATGAGACCGAGAAGCAGATTAGGAACTCCAAGTGTGAGTTCTGAAGCGAGTTGGAACAGTCAAAAAGCTTTGCTACCAAATCCCCTGAGAAATTCATCTCCAACCAGGCACCAGAAAGTCAATGAAAGATGGTTCTTCTCAGGCTTTGCCTGCATTAATGGCTCTTGCTCAGACAAGAAATCTGTTTATACGGATAAAAATATTGGTGACAGAGGGATCACTCATGGAAAAGAGCTCAGGAGGGAATCTGCTCGCAATCCTATCGGACCGGAAGGGACTAGAAAGCAGTCTCAATCAAGACTAATCCAGGTGAAAGATGAGTTTCACAGCCCGAGCTTTAAAAGAACGAGTGTTGGTTCAAAAAGAAGAGAGTACTTTGTGTTGCCATGTGTTAATTCTGGGGTGCAAAATCTGAATCTTAAAGGAGGGGATCAAAAGAAGATCATAGAAGACGATCCACGAATATCCCTAGAGGTTTTCGGCTCCCATTTGCTTAAGAAGGAAGATATAGCACTGAATCTGGAGAGAAAGCTGTCGGTGCTAACTTGGGATGCCATCCCAAAATCCCCAAACCTCCCACCCACCTCCGCCAGCAGCTGCCAGATGTATGAAGATATTGAAAGCGATGGCAGTTCGGATCTGTTCGAGATTGAGAACCTATCTGGAAGCTCACATCTACAGCCTATATTCACCAAGCAAACATCTGATGGCATGTCTAGCTGCATGATGACACCAACCAGCCGGTACTATGAACCAAGTGAGGGCAGCATTGAATGGAGTGTAGTCACCGCCAGCGCTGCTGATTTCTCAGCTGTTTCAGTGGAGTACGATGAAAAGATGGTGGCTGTCGGAAATAGCATAATTAATCCCGGTTTAGCATCCATGGTGTCCAGAAGAAGCCGCCCAAATGGCCTGTTGGGATGCAATAGTCAGAAAGCAGTAGATGTTGCTGAAGCTGCACACAAGAGAAACGACAGGGCGAAGTCTCACTCGCAGCAGCTTCGAAGGACAGACGCACCCATCCCAGTACTGCGGAATTTACAGGCTCATGAGAATATGGTGAAAGATCCTGATTTCCCTTGAATGATTCCCGATGCATTTTTACCATAAGAAAGTAAGCTCTGTTTGTTGAACTCTAGATCGATCATGAGCGTCTCCGCTTCTTTCATGTATGAAAGCATGAACAAACAAACAATATTAATATCAGGGAAATAATTAAGATTTGCATCTGATAATTATGTTTAAAATTTGCGTGAACATATATACATGCAACATTAATATATATTATGTAAACAAAATCCTCTAATCACCTGCTATATAAGCTTGTTTTATATTACATGTAAAGTTCCTAAATTCTCAGGCTGGTTAGATTAGATATTGTAGATTTTTTCTAGCCATCGACATCGTAAATGTCATTCAAAGGGAGAACAACCCAGGAAACATGAAAAGTGAACTCTGATTTCTTTTGGTGTGTGGACCTTGAAGACACACAAAGGAACCACACACCCGACCATCCATGTCTAGCCTCTTTCCTTTCTCCACTAATAAGAGCTTATTCTTGTTCTCTTGATCTATAACTTGGTGCGTCATTCATGTTTTGGACATTCTTGAAATCGTTGAACAGATTTACTTTTGGCTAGCCACCCTTGCCTCACATATAAGCCTACAAATCTAAAGCTCAGGTAGTAGGCATGTATGTATCTATTTAGATATCTAAAGCTTCTGGCCCTACAAATGGAGACGCGCCTCCCCGCCTCCCCCCACCCCGATAGAGGAGAGATCCATGTATATATAGACACACACACACTTCAGAGAGCGATAATTATAATACGTACATTATTATTTCAGGCCAAGAGATTATACATTTTGTTATTGAAATTATGCTTTTTCAATGGATTTATTTTTGTGTTTAAAAAATATTTTTGAGTGTTACAAACTAGTTTTATATATTTTTTAAATATTTTAATTTAATGATATCAAAAATAAATTTTAAAACATAAAAAAAATAAATTTATTTTAATACATCTTCAAATAAAAAGTATCCATTACCATAATTCAAATATTATTTTATTATTATTATTATTATTATATCAAATCCAACGCTTTTGAATAAGTTTTAAGTATTTTATCCTTTTTTTTCTTGTGAATATTAATAGTTTTTTTCATTTTAATATTGCCATGTCAGGACAATAATTTATTTATTTTATTTGTTGATAATTTAATTATTATTTTTATTATGATTCTTGAAATTTGTTTAACTGTTGAGCTCAATTTATTATTATATTCTTATAGTGATTATGATGATGCCACGTACGTATGAGATAATATGACATTCTTTTTATATAATTTTCTTATTATGAATTTAGCAATCATATTTTTGTATAATTTATATTTATGATTAGTTTTTATACAATTTATAAGAATTATAAATACCATATAATACATGGCTAACCGGTTACTTTTTTTTATTATTATTATTATTAAAGTTCACACTAGTACATATATTATATTCCACCAAATCAGCATATTGAATATGATCACTGTTTAATTTACTCATTATAACTCAAAACAATATGCACTCTTTCTGATTAACAAACGATGGCGTTAGATTAGGGATTTATTAATATTAGAGTTAATTGATCCATTTATCATATATTTTAAAGTATTATTATCTCATTTATTGAAGTAATCTTTACTTTTATATATTCGAAAATCTTCTCTCATTCATCTTTTTTGCCGCTTTTTAGACAAGAATACCCTACAACAACCAAAACAAAAATTGTATGGGAGAATTAATACATGTTAGGGCACTCTTGTCTCCCAATGAAAACGTTTTATATATACATTTAAGGCCACTTGAGGCTTTTCCTTGTTTTTATTGGAACCCTGGTGAACCAGCTCAAGAGGTTTGGTCACAGTCAGATGTTTTAGATATTTGGTGTGTGCTGAACATCCGGTTCAACGCCGATCAATTAGCTCATCGGTCATTGCATGCATGGCGATCTTCAAATTTCTGCCACATCTCGTAATGGAAAAGGGCATTATAAGGCCAATTTCTTGTTGGATTTCAGCAGAGAAATGCCTGAACCAATTAAGAGAGGTAGGAAATTTCAATGGTGGGGTGTGAGCGTCAAGGAATGTTATCCAGAAGTCATGGTGGTTGGGTAGCTGCATATTCAATTCTATATCCGTTTCGCTAACAGAGTGGAACCCATGCTCTCTTCTCTCCCTTTCACTAAATAGAAACTAGGTTGGGTATCTGGTAAACACAGGATAAACCAATCTTGACAAAATCCCATCAAATAGTAAAAGTAACATCAATGGCTTATAACATTAACAGAAAAATCCCTGTAGATGTCAACTTGGTACATTCAAATCAAACGAGAAATTTCAGAGAGATAGGTCCTAAGCTCTCCTAATTACATACATCAAGGAATTCCTTAACACACATATTTAGCTTGGAAATTAAAGAACCGATGACAGGTATTAAAGTCCAAGTCTAAATGTGAACGATGTGATGGGTAGGGATGAGAAGAAGTGAAGTTGATGTGCCTTTAATGCATGGTAGAGGGAGAGGTTGTCTTTCACATCCATCCTTGCAAGAGATTTGATGCCCACAAAGACTTGTTGCTTATGAAAATTCTCTGGGCGTGATGTAATAAATCAAACCACACGTCTAGCAATGGAATGTCGTGAAGGGACCAATTAGGGTTGGACTGACAGCAAATGAAAACAGCTCACTGAATGAGCAAGAGGACCACTTGGAATATATATATGGCAGCCATCAGTAGCTCAGGGATGTCTCAGAAGGAAACCTACTTCATGGCATATGAGCCTTTGAGCAATTAAGACATGCATCGTCGAAAATGACAGGGTTGAATGAACAACAAAATAAAATATAACCGCAACATTAATTTGCAGTAAAAATAAAACTATATATAGAAGAGAGGAAGCCAGAAATAAAAGAAAAGTTTTGAGAAATACACAATGAGATGATGGGAAAGAAGAGCCGAGCAAGAAAAACGAAAAGAGAGAGACTAATAACGAAAAAGACTTGAAAGAAAGAGATAATTGTAAAGGGATGGTGGTGGCTTTGATTGGGAGATGTGGAGAATAAGAGAATAGAAGGGAAAAGAGAATGGAGAGAAAATTAATAAGAGAGAGGCCGGTGCATGCTGCTGGAGAGAATGAATTAATGGCAGAATGAAGGAAAAATAATTATCCAGAAAGAAATAGAAATAATGAGGAAAGTTTGAAGGAAGACAGGAAAACTGTATTTTTGGACAAATTTAGAGGGATTTTTAATTACCAATATGAATTATTATCATTTTATAAAAATATTCTTTTATTTATTCCTGAATTTTTTTAATTATTTATGAAAAAATACCAATAATCTTCTTCTTCTTTTTTACAAAAAAGCATTTCTATCGTGATTAATTAAAAAAAACTTAATTTCCATCTTTAATTCATTCCATAATAACCACCTATGTGTTGAATATTAAACTCAATCTAGATGGTCAAGGAAGGCAACCACCAGCTACCACCGACCAGCCGCAGCCGCCTTCACACCTGCTGCCACCAGCCGCCTTCACACTTGAAGGTTAAATTTTCTTGTTTTGAATTCGTGTATAAATAGAGTGCCCAGCTTCTATAATGTGCGTGGAGAGAATTGAGAGAAACATTAGAGAGAAAGAGAGGGTGTGTATTGTGAGTTTTTGTTGTATTTGTAAACTTCGGTTTTTTGTAATAAAACTTTGTGTTTTATCCCCTCTGAGTGTTTCAAAGCCACCACCAGTGGTTTCTCCCACCAACAATTGGTATCAGAGCCCCGTTCGTCAGAAAACAGAAGAGTTTTGGGGTATATCCGAATTTTCAAAGTTGTCAAAAACAAGTTTTGATCATTCCACAGTGTAGAGCTCATCAATACGAGCTCACTGATGCAAGAATCAGCTTTATCGGAGACGGAGGTAGCCCACACGCGCCGCCTGAAGATTCTGCACAGACGCCCACGCGCCCAGAGGTAGACGACGACTGAGCCACACACGCGCCATATTAGAGCCGCGCTGAGCCACTTACGCCGAGTCCTAACTGAGCCGCAAGCCGAGTCCAGCCGAGCCACGAGCCGCGCCGTACACCGCGTCGAGCCGACAGCGCGTCGAGAGAATATTCCCCTAGAATATTCCCCAGAATATTCCCGTTTCAACCCAGCGAACCGCCCGCCGTACATAATTGGTTTTTTGACCGGTTCACCTATTTTTTGACCCGATTTCAACAAAGTCAGACCGGTTCCCTACTATTTGGACCATTCCGGATCGATCTACAGTGTCCGTTTGGTCAAATTCGGCTCCTAGAAAGTTGATATAGTCATTCAAAGAGCAAAATGATTACAGAAGGTACACATACACTCATCCCGAAGCTGACCAAAGACAACTATGATAGTTGGTGCATCAGATTGAAGGCATTCCTTGGGTCACAAGAGTGTTTGGATATTGTACAAACTAGTTATGATGAACCAGAGTCCAAAGAAAGAGAAGATGCTTTACAAGAGGCACAGAAGCAAGCCCTTAAAGTCAACAGAAAGAAGGACAACAAAGCAAAGACCATCATCTATCAAGGTCTTGATGAAGATACATTCAAGATCATAGCTTCCGCTGAAACATCACATGATATATGGGAGGCTCTCCAACATAAATACAAAGGTACTGACAGAATCAAGAAGATTTGTCTTCAATCTTTGCGAGGTGAATTTGAGTTATTGCAAATGAAGTCCTCGGAGTCTATTTCTGATTATCACAGAAGGATTATGGTGATAGTAAACCAGATAAGAAGAAATGGAGAAGCCCTCATCGATTCTCGAATTACTGAGAAAATTTTGAGATCCCTAGATCCAAAATTTGATTTTGTTGTTGTCGCAATTGAAGAGTCCAAGGAAGTGGACAAGTTGACAGTGGATGAACTTATGAGTTCTTTGCAAGCTCATGAGCAGAAGATAGTAAAGCGAAATGAAGATAAGGCCATCGAGCATGCCTTACAAGCAAAGCTGTCTCTCAAAGACAGATATGAGCAAGGGGATACTTCATCAAGTGGATACACCACTCAAGCAGGAAGTCAACAATCCAGAGGAGGATTCTAGAGATTCCAAGGAAGAGGTTCTTGGAATACAAGCTTTAGAGGAAGAGGTGGCAGAAATACCACCAGAGGAGGCCAAGGACAACAAGCATTCACTCCTAGAGGAAGAGGAGGCGGTTACAATAACCGTGACAAGAGGAATATCCAATGTTATAGTTGCAATCAATTTGGGCACTATAGCACTGAATGCAGAAGGAAAGCCCCGTTGGAGATACGTGAGCAAGTCAACTATGCAGAGAAGGATGATAGAGAAGAAGCTGCATTTCTTGTCCAACAAGAACTTGGCAAGAAACAGGAGGATATATAATATCTAGATACTGGAGCCAGCAATCACATGTGCAGCTACCGAGAGTTATTTAGTAATCTAGATGAGACCAAGCAAGGTCTAGTTACTTTTGGAGATACCTCAAAGGTTCCATTCAAAGGTAAAGGTAGCATTCCAATCAAGTTGAAGAATGGCGATTCCAGCTACATCGCCGATGTGTATTATGTCCCAGCCATAAAGCAGAACCTGATTAGCTTAGGTCAACTTTTGGAGAGAGGCTATACTTTTTACTCGGAGAATTGTCATCTGGCAATTAGAGACAACAATTGGAGATTAATGGCCTACGTGAAAATGTCCAAGAATAGGATGTTTCCTTTGAACATCCAGTATGATGCAACAAGGTGTTTGAGTGCCATCATCAACAGTGAAGAATGGACATCTGAATTTCACAAGTCTGAAGATGCTAGCAAGCAAGAAGATGGTCAAAGGTTTGCCTCACATTAATCATCCAGATGAAGTCTGTGAGAGTTGTGTCCTCAGCAAACATCACAGATCCAGTTTTGCCAAAGAAGTCAACTGGAGAGCAAAGAAGCCACTGGAGTTAGTACACACAGATGTGTGTGGCCCAATAACGCCTATGTCGACTAGACAAAATAGGTACTTCCTCACTTTTACTGATGATTTTAGTAGAAAGACGTGGATATACTTTCTAAAGAGGAAGTCAGAAGTATTCAATTGTTTTAAAGATTTTAAAGCAATTATGGAGAAGCAAAGTGGCTACATGATCAGAACCGTGAGATCTGATCAAGGTGGAGAATATACAGTAAATGACTTTGAAGCCTTTTGTACACAACAAGGCATGCGACATCAGACGACACCAGCTTATACACCACAGCTGAATGGTGTAGCCGAGAGGAAGAATAGAAAGATTATTGACATGGCCAGAAGTTTGCTCAAAGCAAAGAAGCTGCCCAAGCAATACTAAGCTGAAGCTGTATCATGTGCAGTGTATCTACTGAATCGTTGCCCAACCAGAAGTTTGCAAGGCGTCATTCCAGAAGAAGCATGGAGTGGTCACAAACCAAGTGTTACTCATCTACGAGTCTTTGGTTGTGTGGCATACGTAAAGGTCCCAGATGCAAGAAGGACAAAGCTCGATGATAAAAGTGAGAAATGCATCTTTGTCGGATATGGTGAAAGAAGGATGAGATACAAGCTGTATAATCCCATCACGAAGAAGGTGATTATGAGTAGAGATGTTATCTTTGAAGAAGATAAATCTTGGCAATGGAATGGTGATGACCAAGAAGCAATCAAATGGATCAATCTTGATTTGATCCTTGAAGGTGAAGAAGTACCAACAGTACTTATAGAAGAACCAATTGTACCTGCAGAAGAACCAGTTGTGCCAGCAGCTGAACCATAAAGTCCGGTGTTTATACCAACAACTGAACCACAAAGTTCGGTACACAGATTCCCTGTATTCAACAGGAGGAACACACCAGGAGCATCATCATCAACACCACCATCAGCATCCTCATCAGAAGAACCAAGAAGGATGCAAAATCTTGAAGAGTTGTACGATGCCACTCAAGTCATGGAAGATACAAATTTATTTTGTTTCTTTGCAGATAGTGACCCATTAAGCTTCAATAAAGCTGTCATAGAAGAGAAACGGATTAAAGAAATGGATGAAGAAATACATGCCATTGAGAAGAAAGATACCTGGAAGCTGACTTATCCACCAGAAAAGAAGAAAGCAATAGGTGTCAAAAGGGTCTACAAGACGAAAGCCAAATTAGTGAATAAAAGCTACAAGCAGAGAGAAGGCATTGAAAGGAGAAGTGTTCATGCTTGGCATGACATCCCTCGATTGAGTTTAAATGGGAGATTTGTTGAATATTAAACTCAATCTAGATGGTCAAGGAAGGCAACCACCAACTACCACCAACCAGCCACCAGCCGCAGCCGCAGCCGCAGCCGCCAGCCGCCAGCCGCCTTCACACTTGCTGCCACCAGCCGCCTTCACACTTGAAGGTTAAATTTTCTTGTTTTGAATTCATGTATAAATAGAGTGCCCAGCTTTTATAATGTGTGTGGAGAGAATTGAGAGAAACATTAGAGAGAAAGAGAGGGTGTGTATTGTGAGTTTTTGTTGTATTTGTAAACTTCGGTTTTTTGTAATAAAACTTTGTGTTTTATCCACTCTGAGTGTTTCAAAGCCACCACCAGTGGTTTCTCTCACCAACACTATGAAAACAATTCCCGGCTATTTTCATCGTTAATTAATGGCGGAGCTCTTCCCTTGCCAATTAACGTTGGTAAATAGCAATTTTCTACTTATGCAATAGATATGAAAAGAATTATTATTACCTCTAACTAAAACTATTTGGTATTTTACTGTACCGTAAAATGCTATTTATTATAAGTGAATTTATTATATATTATACTATTCTAATTTCTCAATAAAATACGTACATACATACATACATACATGTATATGTGTGTGTGTTAATAGTGAATTAAATATGTAGCAATATTGTTTTGTTGATCTCTTTTTTTTTTAGTGGGAATGTTTATGCTTTTATATTTTATTATTTTATTTATAATTTATTTTTTGTTTTTTTCTATTTATATTTTAAATGTCATTTTCATTATAAATAAATTTAATTACTGATTTTATTTCTTTACTTTTATTTTGATCTCTAACATATTTCCATAAAATATATACATTTACCTTCTTTAATTATATTTTAATATTAAAGTAAGCTAAACTATGTAGTCAATTTAACCCGCCAAGGACTCCCACTTTAACTAGAATTAAACTTTTTGATCATTTGTGTAAATCCAAGTTCCTGCATCGATCACTTTTCTTTAATCGATCATAATTTGTAATCACTTGATTGATTGCTTATCAGTTTCTTTGCTTTTCAGTTTCTTTGATCAATCAAGACTCTTTAAAGTTGATCAATTATTATGTATGATTGATTTTAGCCCTTGTTTTCCATATTTAAGCATAAACAATCATTGTTTTCATCTAGTTGACTCATGAATGTTTATTTTTATGTAAATATAGTAAAGATTAATCAAGGAATGTTTTTGGTATCAATGGCTAGGATGGTAAATGTAATAACCATGATTTTCTATATCTTTTTTCACAATACGTTGAAAATTTTCAATAATTGTTTTTTTTATTATTAATACAGGTTTTGTCGTAATTTCTACTAAAATTTCAACGGAGTCTCTCCTATATTGGAAAGTTTCAAGTTATCGATAAAATCATAATACACTTTCAATTTCATTTCACACAGTCCAATCCAATCATCTTGGATCTCAACCCAACTCATCATCATCAACACAATACATGTCATTCAATAACATCATACAATTTAAGTTCACAAAATAATAATGCATAATTCAATTATTACATAATATCATCATATAAACTATATCTTTTATAATAACATCATATAATGTAATTCAAGTAAAGGATTCAATTTCAACTATAAACATGCATGGTTAAATAGTACTTCGAATTAAAAAGATTATACTAAATTCATACATCCAAATTTACAGGTTAATATCACATTTCAAGTTTTAGAAGATAAATATTTTAATTTACAAATAATTACATGGCAAAAAAAAAAGTAATTAAACTAAGATCACTCTTGACACAACCTTGATGGGCCTGAAAAGATAAATTAACATGTACATATAAATATAGAAATGTAGTAACAAACAATAACAACGACAAGTAATAATTTCCATGGAATTTCATTTTTACATAAAATTAAGCATAGATCTCTTTTACAACATATATTTTTCATCTATTACCAATATCCACCTAATATCCTATCTCATTTGCCGAAAATAATTTCATATTGGAAATCTCTACACAACTCAATGGTTTTTAACTTCATCTCCTTATTAATCAATTCTCACTTGATACCAAGATATTCCTCTTTAGTATTATTAGCTTATCTCATTCTTTCATAATAACTAATCAATACTTTCTTTCCTATTTTCCAAAAGGTAATTATCGATACTATTGAATCCATTAGTATTATTAGTCTTTCAATATTGGGCTAAACTAATTAATTTCATTCAAGTGTCAATATCAATACAATCGATTAATATCATTAACTATTCCTACCCCATAATAGTTAATCAATTCTTATCAATATCTGGTTTACCATCAAAGTTGTCGATGTTAGAAACCCTTGACATTATTAGCCACCTTACCCGGAGTAGCTAATCACACGAGAAATGGTTATTGATACCAATACGACCCATTGATATCATTAACTATTCCCGACCTAATATAGTTAATCAACTTATCTTTTTTCCCTTAACCAAGAGTAACCATACTGATGTTAGTAATCTTTATTAACATCATTAGTCACCCAATTACTTGGGATTGATTAATCAATTTAAGGAATGTTGACACTAATGAAGCCCTATTGATACCATTAGTTATTCAAACCTGTATAGCTAATCAATGTCATCTGAAATGATGGTACTAATGAAATCCCATCGTTACCATTTGCTATCCAAACCCAGATAGCTAATCAATGTCATCTAAAATGTCGGTACCAATGGAACCCTATTTGTACCATTAGCTATCCAAACTTGAATAGCTAATCAATATCTTTTCAACCTTCTATTTGAACCGATCCCCTTTCATTTTTCTTATTAATATCATATACATTGTAACAATGGTTGCCAAGTATCATTCACACACAACCTTAGTTACCAACACTACAGTCACTAAGCATTATTCACATAACCTTGGTCACCCTCATCATAGTGCCAAGTATCAATTTATGCCCTTAGCCATCCTCATCATGGTGCTAAGTATTAGTATAATATATCCTTAGCCACTAATACTGCAGTGATCAATTATCTATCATTTCTCCTCCAATCTCCAAGTCATTGTGTACCCAATCCATACCGAGGTATGCAAGATAATCACGTCCATTCCAAAGTTATCATGGCTAATTCGATACCTATCAATGTATACAAGATAATTGTACCCATTCTAATAATAACATAATTAATTTGATATATAACAATGCACACAAGTATTTTGTTCAAACATCATCTTAACTAACTTGATCCATACCAATGTACGCAAAGTATACATGTTCATTCAAACATCATCCTAATTAATTGATCTATACCGTTATATACAAGGTACCCTTATTCATTTCAATAATATCATTACAAGTTTGATAGATATCAATGTATGTAAGGTACTTGTATCCATTTCAATTATATCATAACTAGTTGATACAATCAATATACGTAAGGTACTCATATTTATTTCAATATTTATCGAAGCAATAAAACAATAAATTCTGAAATTTATCAATAAGTTTACACAAATTAAAAAAACAAGATACAATGCACCTATCTGTTTTCCCAACCAATCGAGTCCTTTCAACTACTGACGACCCTGCTCCAAACATCTCTTCTGTTTGAGAATCAAGAGATATAATCAATATCTTTTTATAATTTTATCACAATGTGTGTTCTCATACTAGTGAAATCTCATTCACATGAATTCATTGCCATGTTTTAATTTCATTTTCTGATTATTTTCCTTAAACTACCTCATTACACTTCCTAGATCAATTTTCATCCGAGAACACTGTTTACCATTTTATTCGTAAGTAAGGTTATAGACTTCGGTTTTAAGTATGGCTTGACTCCTTGGAAAGCTAAGACATGGTTCTACAACTCTACTGAAGGATAGAAAGCCCAATTCTTAAAGTTTATCATTTCGATGCCCTAACCTTAACTGAAAGGTGGATGACCGAACTGTTCAGTCCTAATACATGGATTAAACAACTAATATCTCACTTTTTCTACTATCAATAATCTGGCTGAACATGCCTAAGGAAAGACACCAAGGATTTTTTTTTTTAATTTAATCATTATTAGCATGCTTTTGACGGTTAAGCATAAATCAAGCTACTATACTTTCCATTTATTTCAATCTTGCTAACTTAATTTAATCACAAGTTTCAGTAAGGTTAACATTTCTCCTAATTCAATCAAAACTAATAAAATCCAAACGGAGAAGTTAACCATCGTTATGTCATGCAACATATACCAACAAATCAGAGCATTCTAATGGATAAATCTTCCTCAATCAAAACAAAACCAAATTGATTTGAAAATTGATAATATACTATTCACTAATGAATAACTTCTCATTGGAGTCTCTAATACCGATCTTCACTGTTACGAATGAAGAGCTCATCAATATGACCAACATATCCAAACTTTTGCATGATCCAACGGTGGACATAGGAGGAAACCGCCAGCTACCATGACTAACCTACAAGCAAGTTTTTTTGAACTGTTGCGAGAGCTATATCTCCCACACAAAACTAGAGCCTTCAAATCCTAACGGTCCAACGTTAAAGAGTGGTGAGAAGCATATTATATCCCATAACCAACCCGATTCAACGGTGAAATACAAAGATATGGCCATTTAAATTTATACTCTCAAGGTATTCTCTCTCTCTCTCTCCCTTTTTTATTCGGCCATCCTAGGTATTTTCCGCATAATTTTGCTATTTATATAGCAAATCTATCAATATTTTCTAAAACATCCTTATGTCAAGTTTAGGTACCTTTTTCGTTCAACCAAATGCCTTTTCTCAGTTCGTTTTTAAATACCATGTGAAAATCTCTCTCTAAAATTTCTTTTCTAATAATTCAATACTATTCCATTTTATTTTATTTTAACTAATCCATCTCATTTCTGGTTCTAAATTATCAATATTTTTATTAACATCATAAAATTTGATCAAGGGTTTACAATTTACCACCACTTCAATTTTATTTCTCGCTATTCAATTCATCATGGTGAAGTCTTTTATTGGGGTTTTATAGAGTTTATAGTCATATGTATATTTAAATTATAAATTTATAGGGTTTCACAGAAAATTGTTTTGCTAAAAAAGTCTAGAATGGTGATATATGATTTGGCAAGTGCATGTTAGGAAATGAATGATTAATGCTTCAATTATATCATTTTAAAAAATTTGTATCTTCAATGTTTTACATGACATAAATATGTCAAAATATTTGTTGCATATGGCGGCGTGACGATGATCATCCTCCCGGATTAGGATTAGCAAGAATAATATGGGTGGAAAGGACAAGAAATACTTGTTTTTTTATCAATAAAAGAAGGGGAATAAGAGTCACTAACTAGTATTTTGATCATTAGAAACCATAACTAGTCTTAAAGTCTGGGTAAGAGAACTAATTACATAAATGGAAGGTATTAGCACCCTTAGTACGCCTTACCCATGGTAACCTACATTATTTATTTGTCTAATCTAAACTAAAATAATGTTGTTTTTTCTAACTGTTGGTCTATCTAGGGTTTAAGAAAAGTCATCATATTAAGGAGGTTCTTATATTATTAGGTTAAAACCTAACAATTCTAATGCAAAAAGATAAAAAAAAAAAATAAACTGTCTTTTTTTATTTAATATAAAAAATAAAACTTATTTATAAGTTCATAATTTCATATATTAAAAGAAATAAATTGTTTTTGGTGTTTTTGAAATGTAAGCCAAGTTCTAACGGATAATCATAAACTAGCTATAATACCCTTTGACTGATTCTTGTATTTTTTCAAAGCACAATAAAATGCATTTTTTAATATAAAAAAATAAAACATGCATGAAAATTTTATAATTTTTCCATATGCAAGAAAAAAAAAGAAATAAATTTTTTTATTTTTAAATTTTTTTAAGCTTTTTTTGGCAAAAAAAAACTCGTTTCTCCTTGTAATAAAACTACCAAAATAAGCCTAAGAGGTGTTTGGCAAATACACCCTTAAACAACAACAAAACTTGAAAAACCAAACAGGGTGTTAAACCCTTGACCCAATTTTGACTCGACTTAGTTGATCTGAAATTTTTGGTTTGACCATAAACCAAACAAAAAATCTTAGTTTGACTCGAAAACAAACTAAAAACAAAACCAAAGTCAAAGTCAAAAAATAGTTTAAACAAAAAAAAACACAAAAACTAAAAAATTCTTGAACAAAATGGATCAAACACAGAAAAAATAAAATGAAGAGCATCAAGAACACTGAAACTCAAAACCAGTAACGTGAAACCCAAATTAGACCAGATATGGTCAAAATAAAGGCACATACATGTTGGAAATCATGCAATGATTAATAATCTAGTATCCATTCACTTCAATTATTACTTAAACATAAGATTTTGTCAAAACGAGTTTTGGTTCAAAATTGAAACCCTAAGATTAAAATTCATTTAAAATCAGTTATTGATGTAAATAAGCTCTATATTATTTACTAATCAAGCATAAAAAAGGTTATGTGCAAAACAAATGGATCAAAACTTATCTAAATGAAGAGTCTGAAGCAATGTTCTTTCCAATAATACAAAAAAATGCCCAGACCCAACCCAAAAACATGGAACCCAAATTAGACTAGATACGGTTGAACAAAAGGCATATACATGTTGGAAATCATGCAACGATCAATAATCTAGCATCCATTTACTTCAATTATTAAGGAATAAACATGATTTTGTAAAAATGAGTTTCAGTTCAAAACTAAAACCCTAAAATTAAAATCTATTAAAAACTTATTGATACAAATAAACCCTAGATTATTTACTAATAAAGTATAAAAAAGGGTTATGTGCAAAGAAATGGACCAAAATTGGTATAAATAAAGGGTCCAAGACAATATTTTTTTCAAGAACATGAAGAATATGCCCAAAAACCTAACAAAAATCCAGATATTGCCTAGAATTGCCAAGCAAAAAAAATAGTCATTTTTTTCTTCTAAAACATGATTTCTTTATCCCAACATGTCACATTATCATACACAAACATGTTTAAATCTAAAAAAACTAATAAATAATATCAAAATCATGCATGAGGTAACAAATCTAAAACTACCAACTTAAAACAAACTATATGTCTATGTAATATGAATTCAAAATTGTTTTTTCTAAACTCCAGTACAACCACGAAAAACATCCCTACTTAAACATGCATTGCTTAAAATAAACAAAAACAAAAACTAAAATAACATATATATATATATATATATATATATATATATATATATAGAGAGAGAGAGAGAGAGAGAGACATATATAAACACACGCACACAACTTAAACAATAACATTATTGTAAAAAAAACATTAGAAAACTTAAAAAAAAAAACTTTAGTAAATAAAAAAATAGTATTAAAGAGGTGAATACAACATTATTTTTTGAGCATTCTAAACCTATATTCTATGCTTGTAAATATAAATATAAAACAAAACACCTCAAGTAGGCCATAAGGAACTCATGGTTGTCTCTGCACCCCTATCTCCTTTATCACTGAGCGGTCATTTAGGGGCCTTAACTGGTGATCCAGACTGTTTTCCTCTCAACGATAAAGCTTATCCCCCATCGTCTCACTAGCCGACCTTGACCCTTATTATTTTAAGGTCATATATAGTATTCAGAGTTTGCCTTGATTTAGTACTGCTCTCGTGGCCCGTACCGAAAAGTGCTTTACCCCTAGATGTCCAGTCAACTGCTGCGCCTTAATGCATTTCGGGGAGAACCAGCTAGCTCTGGGTTTGAGTAGCATTTCACCCCTAACCACAACTCATCTGAATAACTACTATTTTTTTTTTCTATGTGAAGTTTTTCCTCTAACCAATCTACCATCCTTTCAAAGCTTAATAAATCTTTTTTGTTAGGCTCTTCGACCTTTACCCTTAGGTTTCTTGTGAATATTTTTCTTCTTTTTTCACTTTTTCTCTCTCTTTTTTTTTCTCTTTTTTTTTTAAGGGGGTATTTATAAGGGTTTGCTATGGTTTGAAAGGTCTTAAATTCATTTCTAACCTCTTAATCTTGAGATAAGTATTGTAAACCCTTGATAAGAACTCATTTACAAGCCTTTGTGTATGAAAACATGAAAAGAAGGTTTGTTCTTGCACAATTATGTTTCAGTCATGGTTGACTAAGTTGTTTAATTTCAAGGCCTTATGAGACCAATTTTGACGTCATCGTCACCTAAGACCATCTAAAATTGATAGAGGGGATTCACACCTTTTATTTGCATCAAACTTTACGCAATTTAGAGATCTGTAGTTCCACATTCATTTGTTTAAAGTTGCCAACTCGATCAGCCAAAATTGTCAAAGCATAGGTCAGTTTACTGAATGACATGTCACTCATATTTTCTTTATTAAGTCTTAAAGATGCATCATTTAAGGTTTTTAATTTGGGATTGGAAAAGTTCAATTGAGTCCCTGCTCTTCTAGTTGCTTTTAGTTTCACCCATAATTGCCTCCAAACTTTTCATTTCATGTAATTTCACCTCTATCAAACTCAATTGCCAACCCCTAAGTTGATCGCCTTTTTCATTTTGGTCATTGGTTCTTGAGTTTTGTGAATTTTGACCTTTAATTTACCAACAAACTTTCAATTTCTTTAATTTGGCCCTTGGGTTAGTCAATTTCAGCCCATTCACGCGTTTTTTCCAGTTTGGTCCTTAGTTTTGAATTTCTTCAAAAAAATCTCTAATTAACCATCAAACTTTAATATTTATGCAATTAAGCCCATAATGTAACCAAATTAACTTTTAAAAATTACAATTCAACCCCTAGACTTTAATTTCTTCCAATTCAAGTCTAAAATGACTTCAAAAATCAATGTTTGTTGCAATTAAAACCTCAATAAACTCAATTAAACCTTAAAAAATTCTAATTGAGTCCTTAAACATCTAATTTTGAATTTTCCTCCTCAAATTGAATTTTCTTTGGCAATTAATAAGGCCGTTATTAGTCGATAATACATTGTCAATTTTTTTTAATTTTGTATATTTTAATCTTTCTCAACTAGTTTTTGGCAATTTTCTAGACATTTTGGTATATTTTTATTGAAATATTTTTTGATTTTCTCCCAACATTTTTATAATTTTTTTTTGTTTATATGAGACTCCAAAATTGAGTAACAATAATATTTTGAGTTTTTTAAATATAGAAATTGAGATAATAAAATAAAAATAAAAGGTTCTAAATAGTGCTATCATCTTTGGTGGGGAAATCTTAATCTAATATCTTTTAATGTAGTTTGCATATACTCGTATTTGCTTTAAAAGACGGTTTTTAACGTCAAATCATTGTGTAACTTTTTTTCTTCTACATTTTCCCAGGCAAAATTATTAATCTAATATCATAGGAGGGGTAATAATCGATTAGTTTAGAGGCTTTATAGACTAATGCCAGTTACATTTTTGATAAAATCTGAAGTCTTGAGACTCAAATTGATAACAGGGTGATTCTTTGTTGTGCTGTCACCCATCCATTGGCTACTTACTAAACCTCTACCGGATACTCCACAGCGGATACAAACTCGCAAAACCCTAACCCTTTTGTACTCACCACTCACGGGAAAAAAGAAAAAGGAAAGGAAAGACAAGGAGCGTAAAGGCACTAGGGTTTTAGACAATCATCAGCAGCAAAAGCAAACGGTAGGGGAGAGGGAGGGAGAAAGAGAGGTTTAGGGCTTTGGGTGATACAGAAAATGGTGGCAGACAACAAGGGTAAGAAGTTGAAGGTAGCGGAGAAAGGCGAGGAGGACAATAACCAAATCGATGAAGAACTCGTTATCTCTATCGAGAAGCTCCAGGAGATCCAAGACGATCTCGAAAAGGTAGTGTAAAAAAATGCCGATGTAAATGTTGCATGTTTGTGGTTATGCGCTTTCAGTGTCCCGTATATTGGTATGAAATCTGAGAAATTCTTTTGGTTTGGTAGAATCCAATTATTCAGTATTCCTTTCACACTGAAATTAGACTCTCTTATTGACTTTAATTATTTGCCTATTCATTCTGGGTCTATGCTACTTCGATGCCTTGATGTGCTGATTTGTTATGCTTAAATGACTTCTTAACTTGTTTAATCCCTGTTATTGGTAGAGTCGCATAGAAATTCAGATGGGGCAATAGTATCTCTGGTTATGTGATGAAAACTTCCTGAAAATCAACAAAAATAAGAATGATAATTTTCCTCCAACTCTATAGTATTCAATCAGGAAGAGGGATTGTATGAAGCATGTTGGATATGTTGACCTTATTGCTACTTTAGACCTTGGAACTTAAACCGTGCTTTGGTTATTTTTATAGATAAACGAAGAGGCAAGCGATAAGGTCTTGGAAGTAGAGCAAAAGTATAATGAGATACGCAAGCCAGTTTATGATAAGCGGAATGAGATCATTAAATCAATTCCGGACTTCTGGTTGACTGCGGTTAGTGATCTGTTCTTATCAAAAAAATACAATTTGTTAACTGCTAGTATACTGTGCCCCTGCCTTCCCAAAAAAAGAGTTCATCATTCTATCTAATTGTTTGTGGTTCTCTGCAGTTTCTAAGCCATCCTGCTCTTGGTACTCTTTTGAGTGAAGAGGATCAAAAGGTTTGTTTTTTGTTCCTGTATGATGTGAAGATTAACTTGTGTACTTGCATTTGTTCTTTTTCCTTAACTGCCTGTATGTGTAGTAAATTTGATGCCCTTATCCTTGTGTCTGGGTAGGTATTCAAATATTTAAGTTCGCTGGAAGTGGAGGATTCAAAAGATGTCAAATCTGGTTATTCAATAACATTTGTAAGTTTATTGTCATCCCGTGCTTGCATACTTTTTCATGAATAACTGATTCCACTGTCTTTCCTCTGATTGAGTGGTACTCATTGATATCTGGGTTTTGCTCAATTGATTGAATAGTTCTTGATTCCAATGTTTTTTATTCCTTCACAGAACTTTGAATCCAACCCTTACTTTGAGGAGACAAAGCTTACAAAATCGTTTTCCTTCCATGATGAAGGGACGACAGAGATAACATCTACACCAATCAACTGGAAAGAAGGCATGGTAAATTCTGTCATTTCATGACAGGTAATGTCTAAAACGTGTACTCTCTTTTGTTTATTATTTAATTGCACTTCCAAAATGTGAAGGGTCTACCAAATGGAGTCAGTCATGAAAAGAAAGGGAACAAGAGGCTTTGGGCTGATGAAAGGTTTATTTTCTCAACCTGTTTACTATTTTTCCTGTTTTCTTACTCTAAAGCCAGCTATCATGTTATACCGGTCCTTTTCTTATCTTTAAAAATATCATCTGTTCTAGTACCAACTAATGGGAAGCATGATAAAATCTCTGTGGGGAAGCAATAACTTCATTTTTTTTCTCTCCTTGGAAACATGATTTATTGTTTGATTGTCACTTGTCATTGTATTCATTGTCTTCCTCAACGAACCAATGATATCTTTCCTTTTGATGAGTCTATGATTGTCAAATTTGATCTTTTTTTAGTAACAATGTTATGTTATATGCTGAGTGGAATACAAGTCATGGTTGCAAGATGTTTTCTATTTTATTGTTCAACTTTATTTTCATTTCATATGGATATTGCCTGTTCTTTTTCCAAATCTGTTCTTTGTAATCTGAATTTACCATTCTCTTGTGTTGTGCTGTGTGCCTCGCCTTCAAATTCACGTGCTTGAATGCAGCTTCTTTAGCTGGTTTGGCAACACTCAGCCAAAAGGCATGATTGATGACATGCAAGATGAGGTTAGTTGAATCTGTAGATGACAAAGTAGTAGAGCTTTGTTCATTGGTGGAAGCATTGTGGAGTTTTATCTTCTTTACCAAATAGTTCATTGAAGCTGATAAAATCCCTTGCGAAAAAAAAATGCAGGTAGCAGAGATCATTAAGGAGGATTTATGGCCCAATCCACTCTCATATTTTAACACTGTAATTGATTTATTTTTTGTGCTCTTTTCTTCCCTTTCTTTCTTGAAAATGAAGCTTGAAATCAAGTGTAACGTCCCTAATTCTCCAACGTAGGATCCTGATGATGAGGACTTTGATGGGGATGAAGGAGATGAAGAGGTAAATGATCCTATTTTATCATGTTTTGTGAATCTTATGATGTGCTTGTACTTTTTCCTTCTTTTTCAGTTGAGGGCGTGATGTTTTATTGCTTCATTATTTCATTTTTGGTACTTGGAAAGTTTAGTTGATGGTTTTCTAGATTACTTGTTGGATATGAAGATATTGAAACCAAAATAGATGGAAGATGCTTGTTCTTCAGAAGTATGAACTTAATAGAGGCCTTCTTGCAAAACTTGATAGGAAATTATAAAAAATTATAAGATGTTTATGGATTTGATATGTTAGTCAATTTTCAATTTCTCGGGAATGAGACCTTTGACAAGATTGAAATAGCTGAAGAAATCTGAACTGCTGGAATTTGGTGTTCCATAGTGCTTTAATGCAGGCTGATCGACTTTAGGCTTCAACAAATTCCAATTATGTAAAAAAATATCTAGTTGAAGCTTTTTATGATCCTGTTGAAAAGAAGGTTGCTGGTGAGATCTTATTTTTCATTATTAAGGCTTTTTTATGCCTATGCTTGTTAGGGATACAGTATTTGTCTTAGAAATGACATTATTGTTTTATCTTTCTTAGCTAGAAACCGTCCTTTAAGATGTTTCAAGTTTAGGTGCAGTTCTATTGACTGATTAAACGATATTATCTCCTACTTTTAACAATAAAATGAAAGTTTTGTGCCATTATATTAGGCTGGCCGTACTGAATGAGAATATGTGGGAACTGGTAATGTCTTCCAAAGTTCAACTGTTATCATATTTCCTGGGTTTTGCCTAATTGCAGGACAAGGATAGCGATGACTCTGAAGAGGATGATGATGAGCAAGAGGAAGATGATGATGACGATGAAGAAGATGACGACGACGCAGACAAATGATTCCCTTTACTTCTGCTTTTTACTTGTATCAGCTTTCCCGTTTTGGGCAACACCTTGTGTAAAGTAGTCTATAAGGATTAATGGTATCGTGTGCTGGGGAGGGTAACCCCACACTATAACATTTTTATGGGTAGATTCCTCTACTATGTAGGCCACCGGCTGTTACCATGGTCGGTTAGTGGTTTGCTGACTTTGTTCTTGTTTCACGGCCGTCTCTTTTCTTTTTTTTCCGTTGTGTTTGGGGTTATTCTATGTTTTCCTTCCCAGAAATGCAGGTTTCTAGATGATGATGTTATGTAGGCCTTTTATAATGATTTTCTCTGCTGTGAACTTCTCCAGGTCAAACGTAGAATATCTGTGGTGTAAAGCTAATTGAATATCCCCGATATGCGTTATAATGCTCTGTTTGAACTTCATAATTGCCATCATCAGAACTTCGTACAAAACCTTGTCTGTTTTCTGTCATAATCTTGTGACACCCGCGTGTAATGTTCGCAATCATTATACGAGTTAAAACTTGCTTGTGCCAGCAATATGGCGTCCTCATGCCTTAAAGAATCTCTTTCGAATTTCAACCTCGCCTAGCACATAAGCTTACCATCTCCCTTTGGTGAGGTGCATCTTCTCTTTTCCATCCTTTTTATGAGGAGTGAGCAACTAATCCATGGCGCCTAACGACTTGAAATCATAAGTGGTCTCTGATTTGGGGCCTGGGTTACCTCTGGTGCGTGATGATTTGGTCGCCTGCAAGCTGATTTGTGGTGGTAGTCGACATGAATAGTGCGTTGTGATTTTGGAATTTCTTTTAGACGTTCTTTTGTTTGAAGGTTGTAGTTTTCTTGGTTGGTGGATTTAGCGGGTGTTTGCGATAATACAAGTTGTTTGCGATAAAAGGAGAGAGAAAAAAAATCCCATATCTTCCAGCCAAAAAACGCCATTCAACTTTAAACATCCACCCTCCCACACCATACCAACAAAAACCAAACCTCCCCTTTACCCAACACTACTGAAAAAAAAAATTAAAAAACAATATCAACGATTTTTTTAAAAAATACTAGATTTAGGTTGTCTTCATTTTAACAGGCCCTAAACAAATTCAAAACAATTCAGGGATTATTTTGAAATTATTTGTGGGTCACTTGTGTATTTTTTTTAATAATTTTTCTTAATATTAGGTTGTATACTTACATTATAAAATATGGATCCGTTATTAATAATACCTGATTTTTCTCCAAAATTGTAAAACAAAAAAAATACAAAAATATGTTTTGTTTTCGTGTATACGGCTAAATTCTAAAGGTTTTTCTTGCATATGTTCTAAAAACAAATGTGCATTTATATCATGTTTTAAAAATACCAAAATGGATATCGTAACCAGTTTATGATTATCCATTTGAATTTAGCCAAAATCTCAAAAATACCATAAAAGTTAATTTGTTTAATAACATAATGTATACTCCAAATATTAAATTAAATGAATTAATAACAATAAACATTAGGAATTAGCTGTAGACTTTATTATTTAAGGATATAAAATTACATTATAAAGTATATCCTTAAACATTAAAGATATGAAGTAGGAAATAAGTGTAATGCTAAAATTTGAGCCCAAAAATTATTAGGATTTAATTCAATAGGATATAGATTTTCGTACAGAGGGAGATTTGTCTCGAACTTTAGATAAAACCAACAAATAAAAACAATACTTAGAATAACAATCAATCAACAATGCAGCTTACCATAGACAGGGTACATTGAGAGTTATGTGCCTTTTCCTTGCACAACTAGTCCCCTTACCTAGACTCTCACAGAACATAGATTTTCTAATGACCATGATACAGGTGTCAACTCCTTTAAAAATCATAATTTTATAATTAAACCCAAAACCCTCTAAATCCAAGACATAGATCTGTCATTCGACGTCATACACACCATATAATTATTTATACATTTCCCTTTTAATGACCCGAGGCCTTGTTTGGATTTATCAAGATTTATTTCCAGTGTTTTCTTGTACTAAGACGCTATCTGGGAACACGGTGCAAACCGCGTTTCCAAAAAATTTAATTTTTTTTTTACTAAAATTTAATATGGTTTGTATGTTTTGGATCATTTTGATGTATTGACATCAAAAATAATTTTAAAAAAATACAAAAAATCATTGGCGTGCATTTTTGCATGAAAAAGTTATTTAAAAAGCAACCGCTACCACACTACCAAACATACTCTAATTTGTGGCTATACTTTCAACCTCTCCAAGTTAATTTCCTGAATCATTTTTATCATCCATAATTATTCATTCAATATATCCTAATATTTTATTTAATTTATCCTTGTTAAATCTTTCCTATTAAAGTTTTACCATGTTTCTCAATCATCTTATTTATAATTTCTTAGGACTTTACAAGGGAGAAATATCCTAAATTGTTCTTAGACTCATGTATGAATTTAAAATTTCAGGGATTTAAAGGAGAGAAGAAAGTAAATCCCTAGTTTTGAAAAAAAAAATTAATTTATTAATTGAGTAAAATTGACTCAATGATAAACTTGATTAATTCAAAAAAGGTATATATAACATTTATAAATAGTTAGAGATCGTGTTTTAAGGATTAAAATTTCTAGACATGATTTATTTTTAGAAGGTTGATGAGATGAGATAATTATTTAAAGGAAAACACCCAAAATAAAAAAGGAGAGTATTATCATAAATTGCAGGATATTGACTAGTATAAATGCACACTTGGTTTCTTAAGGTAGCTATTTAGAGAATAAAAGAGGGAGGAGTTTTATTAAATATTTTTTTTAAAATTTCTTCAGAAAAATCTCATCTAAAAACATTAAATAAAGGTTAAAAAAAAAGGGCTGGAAGGAGATCTAAGCTAGGAAATTGAAGAAGTTATAGGGTAATTGTTGCTTAAGAATGACTGTTTTGAAAAGGAAAAGAAAGGAAGAAAGAGGTGAAGGGGAACTTTTTTTTTTTTTTTGCCATATTCTGACATTTTTTTTGTGTTTAAGAGGTGAGGAAGCCTAATCCAAGCTTAAGTTAAAGTTTTAACATGGATTTTAATGAATCGTGCATTGTTTTGTATTATGAAAAAACTGGGTTAAAGAATTTAATGGTTTAAATAGGTAGTTTAATGCTAGAAACATGTTTATTATGGTGAGTAAACAATGGGTCAAATGTCAAATGAGACAAAGTGAAGAAAAATTTTGCCTCCTTTTTTATGCATAGGTTTGGCCAAATAGACATAAAATGAGAGGATAATTAATGTAAATGGTATATGAAATCATCAAGAAATGTGTTTTTAGTCTAATTGTGTGTAGCGGATATTAAATTACAAGGAAAGAATGGAAGTTATATATAATGATGATAAAGTTAACTTGTGCTGATAGGGAATACTACCGCGAATAGACCATAGTTTATAGTAGGAGCTAGGAGATCAAGCATGGCAGGTAAGTGTCTAACACTTATCCTATTTCAATTAATACACAAGCGTAATTGTTAATTTAATTCCTTATAGCTTTTTAAAGTGGTATTAAAAAATAAATAATTTGGTGGATAAAGAAAAAAAAGAAATAAGAATTGAGAATTTGATCGGTCGTTCCTGATATGAGAGACCAATGATATCAATGATGATTATTGGTATCGGCATTTACCTGAATTTAATTAGTTATTTTTGGTATGAAAGACTAATGATATCAATGATGATCATTGGTATCGATATTTATCTAAATTGATTAGTCATTTCTAGTATAGGAGACTAATTATACCAATGATGATAATTGGTATCAGCATTTACTAGAGATTTGATTAGCTGATTCTAGAATATGGGTCAGGCTAATGATGTCAATACAAATACATTGACATCAACATATACTGAAACTTAATTAGTTATCTAATGGATTGCAAACTAATGACTCTAGGTGAATTGGTATCAACATTATTTAGTGGGCCTGGGTCATAGGTGACTAATGATATTATGATGTTTGATGTAGATAATATGTTAAGGATTATAACAGAATAATAAGAGATTTATTTATATTCTTTAATGTGTTAATTGTTCATTAGATATGCTATCATACTCACGTTAGGAGTAGACTTACTCTATCTCTTTTGTTGATATAGATTAGGTATACTAGTTGTATTTTGGATTATAATATTATTTTGTTTTAAACATGTAAACATGAATGCTTAACTTTCATTGTTGTTTTAGTATATGCTATTTTCATTTGTTGCTAACTTGAAATCAATGAAAAATAAAAAATAAGAGATTAAATAATAATAAGTGAATGAACAAGTCATGACTCATTTGAGTTGAGTATTGGTTTAAAATGATTGGATCGGTTTTGTATTGATTGATATAAGTTTGTGTAAATATATAATTAGTCTATAAAATACTAATATATGATATACTGTCCAAATTGGTTTACTGTTTTGGATTACCAAATGATCCGGTCAACCAATTGATAAGAGGAATTGTAAAATTGACTACTGTTTAATTTGGTCAATCAAACCGGTCAATCATTTGTTTGACCATTAAAGACATTAGTGAAATTTAGTAGTAGCTAATGGATTAATTAGTTGTGCCAATATCAACCAGCCAACCGTTCTAACTGATAGTGAACTATTACTATTTCAAAAAAAGAAAGTATTGGGACCTTTACAAAGTATTAGGTAATGACCTCTGCTTTTGTTTAATTAATATTTTTTAATCCCAAACTTAATTGAGTGTCATTTACCATTTCTTTTCTCTTATTTTATTTTATTTTTAATTTTAGACTTCAACTACAACTTAAGTATATTTATTAAAGTTCATCCAATTTAGTGAGTTACCTCGGATCTTGGTTATGTTTTAAATTATAAAAACTCAGGCTTGCAACTATTCTAGTCAAACCTGGGCGACCCGTCAAGTTAACTTAAAACTTGAGTGACCTAGTGTAACCTGGATGATACCTAACTTTATATATATATATATATATATATATATATATATATATATATATATAAACCTTAAAAATATAAAATTAACTTATGAATACTTAGTCACTCATATATTTTTTATAGCCTACATCTACATAAATTGTTTCTTAATTTTTTGATATAAGATAATGATACTATACTTCACATTTCTTTTTTAATATCCTACATTCATATTTTTTTTATAAACTTATTTTTATTCTTATCACTATTATCATTATCATTATTATTACTATTATAAATACCACCACTATTATTATAACAAACTATTATTATTATTGTTGTTGTTGTTAATATTATTATTATCAGTATCATTATCATTGTTATTGTTGTTGTTGTTATTATTATTCATTATCATCATTGTTATAATTACTACTATAACTATTATTATAATTATAATTATTACCATTGAATTAACTATCATAATTATAATAATAATAATTATTATTATTATTATGATCATCATCATCACAATTATTACTATCATAATCATAATTATTGATATCATAATCACTACAACCATCATAATAAACTCCCTACTACTATCACTACCAACATTATTACCACCATCACCACTAACTATAATTATAATTATTACCATTGCTTTAACTATCATAGTCACTATTGCTATATTATTATTATTAGTAGCAACAGCAGCAGCAATAGTCCTATTATTACTGTCATCTTTACCGCTAATATCATCATCATTATTATTTTAATTATTATTAATATTATTATCATAACCACTAAATCATCATAATAAACTACTGTTACTGCTACTACTATCATCGCTACTATTATTATTTTAATAAATTATTATTATGACCACTATTATTATTATTATTATTATTATTATTACCACACAATTAATAGTATTATCATTATCATAACCCTACTAATATCATCATTTCTTACTAATATTAGCACTAACATTACAATTATCCTTAACTTCGTTATTACTACTACTATTACTACTATTATCATAAAAAAACTACTACCATCACTATAATTATTATCATTATTATTGGTTTCATCATTACTATTACTATTATAATTATAATTGTTATTACCACTACCTCTACCACCCCTATTATTATTGTTATTGTAGTTACCACTATTGGTAAAAAAAAAAAAAAAACTTTCCAACTTGAAGTGATTTTTCCAAATAAAATAGGGATTGAATCTAAAAAGAAAAGAAGTTCAAGGGTTGTTGTGTTTCTTTTTTTTCATGGGCAGCTTGAAAACTGAGGCATATGAGAGAGAAATAAAAGGAAAAAAAAAAATCAAACCAACACCAAATCGAACATCATCATTATATATATGTCACCCAAAAAGAAAGAGAAAGCTCAATCGCATCCAATGCCACAACAAAAATTTTTTTTCCACCACTGCAATCATCCACACGTGCTGCCTAAAAGCGATAGAGTAGTTGACGCGTGCTATGCTCATACCAACAACCTTTTTTTTTTATGTGTCGAAAGACAACATCACCCCATGACCAAACAACTATTGCTAAAAAAACCATAATGAAATGATGAATTGGCCCCAACAAAGATGCTTTGAGAATTTTCCTTTCAAGGGTGATAGAGTCATAGCATTGTTTTAAAAAAAGTGAAAAACCACCAATGCCCCTAGCCATAGTTAAGTTAAAAATTACTTTTAAGGATAATAAAGTAAATTCATTGTACAACAAGTTTATGAAAGGACAGAGATGCCTCTCAAAAATTGAAGAATAACAAAATGAACCTTATGAAAATACTAATCTACCCCTATAGGCTAGTTATAATGGTTTTTTTTCTCAAAGACAAGAATGTAATTCCACTATTGTGATCCATAATAAATCACACCTAATGTACAATGTTTCTCCCACGCGAATTAGTTTTTCTTTTAATTAATGCAATAAAAAAACTTGAAAGATAGATTTGTAAAAAATTTGTGTGGTATAAAAAAAATTTACAACGAGAGTAATCTTTTAAGTAAATGTAGAGAATAAACTTGACTAATTTTGAATATGTAAAATAGATATTTGTAAACAACAATTACTTTTATACTAAATATTTTTTTAGAAATCATTAAGAAGCTGAACTATTTATATTAACAATATTTTTTTAATTCAGCGCTCCATTTTTTTCATGCATTCCTTTCTTCTTCTTTTTTGTTTTAATTTTATTCTTTTCCTTTCATCCTCAAACTTTTTGAACCAATTGGCTTGGTTATCTTTGGACTAGCCAAATTGACTATGTTAGACCATAGCAACTTTTATATGGTTTAGTTTTAAACT
Organism: Populus alba x Populus glandulosa; assembly: GCA_033617975.1. Taxonomy (NCBI): domain Eukaryota; kingdom Viridiplantae; phylum Streptophyta; class Magnoliopsida; order Malpighiales; family Salicaceae; genus Populus; species Populus alba x Populus glandulosa. Next base: position 7,309,309 of record CM066157.1, read on the forward strand.
CGTGTTAGGCAAGAAGTTGGATTAAGAGGTTTTTTTATGTTAATTTTATTATTATTATTTTTTAATTTCATCCTTATATTTTTTTAATGGTCAAGCGATATGCTTTTTGATTAGTCAAGTCGATTGGATTATGTCGAAGCAATTCTCACATAATTTAATTTTAAACTTAGACCTAAACAAAAAGTTAAATCAAGAGGTTTCAAAGTTGACCCGCTAGACCAAGTTTCAAAGCAATTCTATGGTTTGGAATTTTTTTTTTATTACATTTAAATAATCTTTTGATCTGACCATAATATAACACATGTTTGTAACTAGTAAGGGGCTATTTGGAATTGCGTTTCAAATGACATTTCTAAAAAAATAAATTTTTTTCTTAAAATTATTTTTTTTAAAATTTTTTTTGGATTGTTTTGATATGATAATATAAAAAATAATTAAAAAATAAAACAATATTATTTTGATGCATTTCTAAGTGAAAAGTACTTTGAAAAATAATTGTTACAACACTTTCAAAGACCTCTAATTAGTCTAAATAAAATAACCAAGAAAAAACATGCCTAAAACATCCCTAATGTTTTTTTTTTTTTTTTTATCCTATGGTGAATGTTTCCTTTTTCATTGCTTAGTCTCTTTGACTAATTGAAGTGTCCAATTTTATCCTTAAACAACACAAAACTTAGCATTTTGACCCAATCATTCACATTTAAGTAGATGATGTATATTTTGGATGTAAATAATGCTCACTACGCTTCCATGCTTGATCAAAAGGAAAGTATAAAAGTGTATGACTTGATGTCACTTCCACCTTGCTTTTAAAAATTCATAATTGAGCACAAATATTGATGACCGAATTTGGTCTCCTTTGAAGTAATTGCCACAAGCTAAAAGGCCGAACTATCCTTCCTTCACAACTTTCTTTTTTTCTCTTAGCAAAATACGTGAGTTTTAATTAAATTTCGGTTTTAATGAACCTTAATGTGTGTGTATATATATATTTCAATTTTTTTTAATGTTTTTATCTAATCAATTGTAGTCTATACAATTTACTTTTTATTTTCAATAAGTTTTTATCATTTTAATTTATAATTTTACTTAACTTTATCAAATAAGATCAAAATGCTATTTCAAAGTGGAGCATTTAAAATCAAAAGCTAAAAAAATTTAAATGCAAACACTTGAATAATAATAATAAAATATAAACACTTAATTATAAATAAAGTATTATGTTCATGTATATTTGATGTATATGCATGTTATGATGTGTCAATTTTACAGCCATATTATTGTATATATGACGAAATCTAGCACAGATACATAATTATAAAAAAAAACTAAAAAACTTCTTTAACTCAATTAATAAAAATAAAAATAGAGACACTTAAATAAAAAGCTCACGCATCAAATATATACTTAAATTAGTTCCTAAACTTAAGCTTACATGAATAATTGAGTTTTTTTTATTAAATAAAATTAGCTTACTTAATCTTAGTTCAAGTTACGTTTGTTTAAGATTATCTTTAAAATTATATTTGAATTTTGAGACTATTGCATATGGATATTGAAACAGCTAAATAACGATTAAGATATATATATTTTTTTTGTGTTTTAAAAATATATTTAAAAATATTTAATTTTTTTTATCATAAATTAAAATTTTAAATAATTTTATATTATTTTAATATAAAAAATAAAAAAAAATATTTTAATATATTTTTAAATAAAAAATATTTTTAAAAATAACTTTATTAAAATGGCCAATTATTGGACTCTTCCGGTGATTCCAAAATGTTTGCTGCACCGAATCCACTGCCATTTAGGAAAAACAGTCGGAACGAGGACATTAGGACAATGCATTCGTCAATGCTTGAGCTGTGCTCCAAAATCATTCAATAAAAATCTACACCGTACGTTACAGAAACCGCAGGTATTATGAGATGTAGTTATTTTTTTAAAATGTATTTTTATTAAAATATATATTAAAATAATTTTTAATATTAATATATCAAAATAATTTAAAGGTCTAAATATATATTAATTTAAAATATAAAATATAAAAAATATTTAAATTCTTTTAAAAATATTATTGAAATAAAAAAACAAAAATATTTTAAGCTTTCGAGTTTTGGCAGCTTCCGCTTTTCCTTTTGAAAATTTTTTCCCCACCTGTCTTCTCTGCTTTCTCACTTCACACACAAACACTATCACCAAGAAAAGCTAGAGAGCTCCTTCTTGTAAGAGAATTGAAGACGAACAGAGACAGAGAAAGCGAACAACATTGTTTTGTTAGTGCGTGCGAGACAGAGATGGGATCTGGGACTGGAAGCTTTTTAAAGGTTCTTCTTGAGAACTTTGACGTTCTTGCTGGGTATGCTTTCCTTCTTCATGTGTATCTATTTTGTTTCAAGGTTTGTTGAAACTAAGAACATCAAAAGCTTTATTTTTTCTTGCTTTCATTGTGTGATGGGAGTATTATTTTGCTACCGAGATAGTGGAAACCCTCAAAGTAGGGTGTTTGTATTTATCTTTATTTTTTTCTTTTGGTACGAAAAAGTTATTCAAAGATAAAACAAACTCATTGGCTTATTAATTTTCTATATATATAGTGTGCTTTTTATTTTTATTTTTTAAAAATCTAACTTCTAATCTGAATAATTTCCAGGCCTGTGATTAGTCTTGTTTATCCTCTGTAAGCCCCCTCTTTTCCCTCTGTCCTTTTTTTTTTTTGTTTCCTTTTCCTGCCGTAGTTCTTTTTGTGAGTAAAATGTTATGATAGTTACTTAATTTGGGTTGTGTTTGGACAGATATGCCTCAATTAGGGCAATCGAGACAAAATCTCATGTTGATGATAAGCAATGGCTTACTTACTGGATTCTTTATTCCATGATCACTCTCTTTGAGCTCACCTTTGCCAAACTCATTGAGTGGTAAGTTTTCTTCACTTCAAATTACCCTCTTAAAATATTTTAATTCGTTTTGTTTTGTCTGTTCTGTTTCTATCATTAGTAAGAATGGGAATTAGGGATTGCATTGCTGATGGTGGTTGTTGAATAGTATTGTTTCGGAACTCTTTTTTTGCCAGTTCTGGTGTTATCCAAAGCTGACCAACTTACAAAGAAGCAGCTGCTGAGAGAATTGAGTCATCTTGCCTTTTGTTCTATCCTAAATTTATCACATGTTACATCGTGACAGTTTAGTTTTGTGCAGATTTGGTGTGCTTCTTAATGGGAATAAAATATAAATAAAAAATCAATTAGCTTGGAAGATTTATTTTATTTGGTTTCTGGGGTAATATCTCAATATGGTGAAATGCCTTGTTAAGTTGTTACTGTTATTTTAACAATGCACTTTTGCAAAAATATTTAGCTGGTGGCAGAATTTGCTAAACCTTGAATGTAATGGCAGGATACCAATCTGGCCATTTGCGAAGCTCATTTTGACCTGCTGGTTGGTCGTTCCATACTTCAGTGGTGCTGCATACGTTTACGAGAACTTTGTGAGACCTTTCTATGCCAACCCACAAGGAACCATTAATATATTGTATGTGCCAAGAAAGAAGGATATCTTCAGCAAACCAGATGATGTTCTATCTGCTGCAGAGAAATACATTGAAGAGAATGGGACTTATGCTTTTGAGAAGCTCATTACCAAGGTAGGTGATGAGCCATAAACAGTTGTCTTATACTGATTTTGAGAGAGCCATAATGATTCTAGGAGTCTGCTGATAAAATGCCACACTATGTTTGTTTGAGTGGAAAGGATTGATGGGTAAGTAGAGAGGGATGAGCGCCCTACATCATTCCCTCGTTGCCTGAACCATCTCTAGTTTTGTTCTGCTAATTAAGAAAAGAGTAATGCTAAACATTAAAATGGTAGGAAAAGACTGAGGGTACCACCAATGAATCCCGCATTAAGATCATGATCCAATGGCACATAGTTTTCTAGAAATTATTTCTTGCCATTGTTTTCTTCAGCATTTTTGTGAACAAAAATAGCGCAAGTGATAAACTAGGGAGTTTCCTTAATTGATTGTGAATGCAGTTGATTAAATGGTTTACCAATAATATGTAGCATTAAATAACTCCGAACACATTGCAACTATAATAAGATAATGGCTCAATGCATATGTTCTGGTTCTGCAGGATAAGTCCAGGAGGAGTAGCGGCTATACATTCTTTGATGGTGACAGGGATGACCGATACTGAGAGCTTCCAGCTTGTCCTGATACCATGTTCATTGTTGGGGAAGACTTGCTAGAGTTCCTTTCAGTTACATGCTGATGCTGCTACTTAGTAGAGTTCTTTGTTTTCACTGAATCTGGCGATTTTTCTGTCTGTCTAATGTGATCTGTGGTTCTTTCTAAGGATACATGATGTTGTAAGGTTATAGTATTTAAATATCATGGCTGCTTGCTTTGTTTTCATGCGTTTAATTATGTGCTTGATTTTCTCACGGAAGATGAAATATACGCCAAGTACTACCAGATCCTTGTAATCGATCACTTTTTGCAGGAACCATTTCTTCTCGTTAACGTGTACTGCTTTTCCTCTCTTAATTTTATCTTCAGGGCAACAAGATTATTACCTTACCCGCCGTTCAACCAGCCAATAACTTTATGCTGCAAATGGTTTCCGCCTGCAATGAGACTTCTAGTTTGGAAGTTGGCAATACAGCCAATTTTGGGGTTGCTATTAGTTTTCAGGCATCGCCAACAATCATGTGAGCTGTGTCGTTCATCTTCAGCATCTCATGGCTCTATTCCATAGTCATCTAGTTTCGATACTAGTTTCTTTTCCACAATTGAGAGAGGCACAGCTGCAGGGATTTGCAATATTCCGGGTATGCTAGAAATCTGAAGTACCGAGAGCGGGTTCTGAAGCAATTGCAAAATGAGAATTACTCACTGGGGATAGCCAAGGCGGGCCTCAGGAATTCGGGGAAAGATGCTCATCTGTCCTACTCTCAAAATCGTTGGAGAAGATTGTTGGATCATAAGTTTTCAATCCTGTAAAGCTATCGGGACTGGTGATGAGAATAAATGGTCTCAAGATGTTTTTATTGATCAAAATTGTTATAAAACATTGACATGCTTCTTAGGTTTTACTGGTGCCGTTCCCTTACGAGGGATGGAAATCACATGGCTGATCAACTTTCCACGCAAGAAGTTAGAAGACATCGGCTTCGTACCCTGGTTCTAATTTCTATGCTAAGCTCAATCGATGCTCCAGTATGGATGTGCCTACTGTCTAATCTCCGTTTTTATGTTCTGATTTATGTTTTCGCTCTTGTGCTCCGGACTTTTTGTCAGGGCAATATTATGGTTCAATCTGTACACTCAATCTTCTTCCCCAAACTATTGCTTGGTTTCCATGAATTCTCTTGATATATATATATATATATATATATATATATATATATATATATATATATATATATATATTAAGGCCTTTCATACAGTACACTGTATATTCCCTTCTATTCCTGTTGTTCGTGATATGGCTGACTGCATGCCACAACCTTCAGAATTTCTGTGTTTAGATGGACATTCGGTTATTATCCAGGGCAGAAAGGCAAAATAGAGAGCTTTTTGTCTGTTCATCTTTTATCTCGACCACTGAAGAAAATAGCAGCTGATATGGAAGGGACCTGACAATTACATTGGAAAGCTAGTTCTATGAGAAGTTAGTATTCTCAACCAATTAAGTGAGATCTTTCGAGCTAGAGTCTGAACAAGCTGCACTTACAATTCTTATAAAGTTTCAGAGATCTCTCGACAAAATCCAAATGTAACAGAGTGCAGCCTCATTGACAGCTCCAAGCTGTGGCTGTAGCTGTCAGAACCCCTATCTTGGGTGGCTGAATTTGCTTGTTATTCCATGAGATCTCTAGTTTATAGAGTTACAATTACACCCCTGTTACCAAAGAAGGGAGTTAAGATATCGATCGATCGATCCTGATTCAAGTATGTGTGCATGTGTGTGTGCAACTCATATTCCAGCATTTACAAGAATAACTTCAAAAATCGAGCTAAAGGGTGAATCCTTACTTCACTTTGAAATCATATTTGTATACATCGCATCAAATTTTATATTCATAAACTTCATGTCAAGTTATTTTTATATTTCACATCAATTTCATTAATTTTTTAAAATAGTTTCCATTTATGCAATGCAATCAACTTAATTTTTCAAAGCAGTCCCTGTTCATGCGATGGACTCTGATTTTTCAATTCATATTCCAAAACATTCATATCAAATTCGTATTCTAAACTTCACCTTGAATTTATGTACAATAATTAAACAAAAACATTTCTTTAACAAAATGAGAAAAAATGGTGAACACATACTTGGTGTTCCTGCTATGTTTACTTCTACCGTAGCTAGTCCCGCTTGAGACGCCCCTCTTACCATTCAAGATGCTATCCATGTACAGAGGTGGAATGAAAGGGTGGCAAGCAGGGCCAGGCCCTTGCAAGATATTTTTTTATTTATCATTTGGTAATTAAATATGAGGAGCTATAATATTATTTAATGAGATGGTCCTGTGTACAGTAAATATATTTGCTATCCTTTGCTTTACTTTTGAATTCCTTTACTTTGCCTTGATTTTATGGTACTTATATGCTTATGTGGGAAGAAAGAAAAAATATAAAGTTATCAATGTGTTTTTGCTATCTTTTCTCTCCCTAGAGTCTTAATATAAATGTCTGCAGCCTACCCGATCGATATAAATTACAAATAAAATTTTTTTGCGAAAAGATTCAAGCAAAGTATTGATTAATTCATCTTTCATCAAACAAAATAAGGTAATTAGGTATTAATAACTTAAATTTAAAATATATTTTTATTTTGTTTGGAGATGTTTATTAAGAGTTTGATGAGGTTTTTTTATTATATAATTTTGTTATTTTTTCTCTTTGTTTTTAAGATCTATTAGTTTTAACAATTGTTTTTTGAATTCTTGATGGTGATTTTTTTTATTAATTAGATATATTTTATTATTTTGTTTTGATTATGCTTGGAATTTTTTTTTTATGTTTTGTTTTTAGTAGGGCCACCAAAATTATTAATTTTTTCTCACGATATATGTTTTTATTTTAGGTTGAACCATGAACAAAATAAGAAGAATTGATTTTTTTAAAAGGAAAAATATTTATCCACTAGTTGACAGGTTGATTCAGTTTATTTTAACTCTTTCGACAATAACTATTGAACGAGCTTTCTCAGCAATGAAAATTGTTAAAACAAGACTTCGCAATCGGATGGAGGATGATTTTCTTGCAATTTGATTGTCTATATAGTAAAATAAAAATTGCTGAAAGATTCATAATTTATATGATAATCGATGATTTCTATTCTATGAAAGAACGACGAACACAATTAAAATAAATATGTAAGAATCATTCTTTATTATTTTTTATTTTATTTCACAGTTTATCAAACATAAAATAATGCTTCACTTTAACTAATATTTCTTATATGCTTTGTATGTTTATATTTGATAGGTATAAAGACCAACAACATTAAAGTGATGGATACATCATGAAAATAAAATTAACTTCATTGCTTTGACTCAATTTGGTATTACTCACCTTTTACCTTATACAAAGGTCATTATATATTTGTAATAAATTATTTAAATAAAACTAAATCATGCTGGGTTTTTTTTACAACTCATGTATAATAAATTAAAACAAATATTATATCTTATTATATTATTTTTAACCACTCCTAACAAATAATCCTAGCCCAGCTCCTCTCCATGTAAATATCTAATTATTCCAAGTCATTTATTTCAACTATCCATATAGATCATCTTGCAATTTTAATGTCCATGTATTTCATCACCTAATTACCATTATTAACCTATTTTAAAGTCCATGCATTTCATCATCCAATTCCATAACCCAAATATTCACTTCATTCTAACATTTATCATGTCATTTTTGACTTCCCACACTTTTATTTCTTTCTAACACAAGCATTCATTTCTTTCAGACACCCATTATGCCATTTTTGGCTTCCCATACACATTTTATTTTAACCCAAGCATTCATTTCATTCAAGAATTTGTCATGTCTTTTAAACTACTAACTCATTCATTCATTCATACATCCTTTATGTTATTTTTTGCCACTTATTTACTCATTCAATTCAAGTTTTTATAATGCCTTTTGGTTACTAACCTACCCTTTCCATTAAGCATTTGCCAACACTTTGATCACCAACTTATTCATCTCTTTCAAGCATTTTATCAAGCACCTTCTACGCAATATTATCATCCCCTCTTCTACATAATGATTTCACTTAACCAAACTTCCTATACAAATCAACTACAATTTACACATCACAAGCTACTTTAATAACACGATAATCAAACACAAAGATGCAAATCACCATCACATCACACAAAAATCAACTCAAAAACATCATTACATCAAATCATGCTCAAATTTGAAACTTACTACACTTGCACATTCATGGCCGGCAACACATGGTTGGCCTCAAATTCTTTCATTTATCTACTAATCACATTATTTCAAACACAAAATTCTTAATTTTACATAACTTAGGGAAAAATCAATTACGCAACAAACACATGAAGTTAAGGAGAGTAAACATTCCAACACTTCCAAATAACTCTAATTTAAAAGAATTTTGGTGTGGGAATCAAAGAATCCAAGAACCCACCTTTCCTTCTATCCAAATTATAATTTTCCAAACCATAGCCAGAGCACTACAACCTCTCACTCTCCTTCCCTTTTCCACAAGCTTTGATTGTGTTTTTTTATATCGGTCCTCACTCTCAATCACCCTTAGAAACCAATTTGGAGGATAAAAAGAAGAAAAAGAAAGCTCTCCTCTCACCCTCTCTTTTGCTCCTAGGCCACTGTCCGTAATTGGTTTTATAGCTGATACTTCAATGTTTTCCATTAAACCATCAATCATAAGTATTTTCTTCTTGTTACATATTTATTCACGTACGCAGGGTTTATACTACTAAAAATGGGGTTGACAATAAATTTTACCAATATGCTCCTAATTCATGTCACACATGCTTATTTTCATCAAGTCTTCGGCCATAATTATTCTTCGTATAAAGGTTTATTATTATTATTTCTGGTCGGGATTTTCCACTAATTAACTATGATCTTACATTATTTAATCTTTGGGCACACTTGTAGCTGGAAGGAGAATCCTAAAAGCAACGGTTTCCAATTGAAATCCCATTACATCATGTATGTTGGCAATGTGGAAAGAAACTTTCTTGTGGTGAGCTGAATGGTTTCACATCCCAATTACACAACTGTTCATGATAAATGTTCTCTCTTTGTAAGCTATGGTGGCCAAGGTAGTTGACATGATGGATGGAAACAGCTCTCCAAGAACTTTTATTTTTAGGAAAATGATAGGTGCAAATCGTGTCAATTTATTGATGGATTAAAATAACTAGCAAATTTGATGATCTGCTCTTATCGTTTTCCTTCAGATTATTGCTATCCACCGGGTCTACTGTGTGTGTGTGTTCTATTTCCTTTTCTTCGTGTGGGATATTGGTATTGAACAAAGAAAGATAGGAAATCAGACAGCTAGTTCAGGACAAAACCTGCGAACACGGTGGAGAAGAAAGCGGCATTAGTAGTTGCCTTTTAACTTTGATAGATTAGTCACCGCGTAAATTCACAGAAACGCAGGAACATGTAATAAACTTACAAACACAGTGCAGAAGAAGGGAGCCACGGCAGCTTCCCCTTAACTTTGATAGATTAGTCGCCAATTAAATTCACAAAAACCCAGGAACTCATAATAAACAGAAAACACTACTCTTATTTACCATTGCTGGTAAAAAACTAAAGCATCATGACAACGCCCTGAAAGCCATGTGCTGGCCAGAACTCAACTCAAACTTCACTTTCAACTTCAGTTTCACCAGTACAGATAGCTTCAGATAGGTATTCCTGAGCTTCTTCAAGTGCAGATTCCTTGGTATCAGCAGCATACAGTATCTTTTTTATAGCAACTACCACCTGCATGGAATTTAAACAATAGCATGACTAGAAGCATAACCCCATTCCATGTTTATGATACTAACCATGTCTTTATCTATATATTCGGCATCCAGAAACTCTTACCGGTAGATCCTCCAATTCAGGAGTCTGACATAGTATTTCTATATCACGCAGCTTTGCAAAGTAAAAATCTCTTTCTTTCTCCAAAAGGTCCACTGAGAGCTTCATATCTGCAATCTATATGCACACCAGAAACTTCAATACTCATTGCATGATATCTTTCATATTCCAAGGTCTCAATAGCAAAAGGCTATTATGAGGAGAGGTAACCTCAACGTAGCATATTACTTCATTATCAATTGAATCTAAATTCTTTTGATTCTATCATTTTTTTCCCCAAACATAATGTACAGCAGTCAATGTTATCCCTGCATCCATCCGCTGTTGATGACAGTTTAGATATTTCATCCAATTAGCACATGCTAGTTAAGTGTTTCCATCCATAGAGCCAAAATAAACTCTCATGTTCCCTGAAGTATAATTTTACCACCAAAATATATTAAATTTTTCTTTTAGACAAGATAGCGAAATGGAGGGGAAAATAGAAAAAAATAGTATTATTTAACATTAAGATTGTCTTTTAGGGAAAATTAGAGCTTATTTTAAAAACCTAGGAATAAAACACTTCAGAGCACGTGCAAATTAGATGGAATCCTTTAACTATTATTAAAGGTGGATAAATAGAAGAGTGATATATTTTCTAATGTTGGGGCAAAATTGATAAAAATCAAAAGGTTTAGAACTCAACTCATAATGAGGTAATCTGGTAGGAATTAAATTGAGGTTTCCCCATATGAGAACTATGACTACAAAGTAGAGCTAGTGCGGTTATTGAAAAATTTCAATCTCTACCATATGTGTAAAACACTTGCTCATCTCCCTGCCAAATCTAAACTCTAAAGTGCATGAGAACAATCTGCATGTATCAAAGACACTAAATGCAAGGGGATTTTGACTTGCTGCTGTTCCAAAAACAATAAAAAAATAAAAAAATAAATCCAATACCTCCTTGGACAAAGCTTGAATCTCCTCCGAAGAATTTGCCTCACCTACCACAGCACTTCCCATCCCTTGCTTTTGCCCGATATCACGTGGTGCATATTTACCAGACATTTTGTTCAGGTCAACTGTGTAACCAGAGGCAGAGTTATGCATGTTGCTTGCTTGCTGCGATTTTGTGGTCTTCTGAGAACCCCTGGAGTTACGGTCCCTCCCACCCTTACTTCTCCGTTCCAATGGGTTATAGTTCCTTTTAGAAACAAAAATGTTCAACAAAAAGTATGTAAGCGACTATAGGAAATGAAAAAAACAATTTCAAGAGAGTTAAAATAAATGGAAGGATGAAGAATGTAAAAGTGATATACTCATTCATGATGCCACCATTCACAGAGTCACAGTATCGTTTCAGCCACTGTAAGAATTCCAAGTTGTCCAATGGCCTTCCTTTAACAAGCCTGTTAACTTCAAGATGCTGCCATGCAGATCGAAAGAGAAGGGATGTCATGGAAAATATAGTGTCTTGGTTCTATTATTAAGAAAAAAGAAAAACTGTTCCCAGTCTCCTCACTCATGTTAGAACCTTGAAGAATATCAACGCTGTTAACTAAAAACACACACCTTCAACTCACATGTTAACAACACAATCAACAATCTCAATCATATCTCTATATGTATCACTAATACAACTGAGACGCCACTATCGTGATTGAGAATGAGCTGGGCGAGAGGGAGAGATGGAAGGCCTATACTTCTTAACCTTTGATTCCCATTACCCCTTTTTCATTTCGCCCTTGAAGCGCTTTGTCGTTTCTCTGATGTTAGAAGCCAGAGATAGCCTTCTTGCGATCTTTGATCATTTTCTGCTTGCATCTGCCTACTAGATAGATAAGGAAGGGGGGAAGGGCTGTTGAGAGTTCAAATTGGAGGGTTGGAATAATTTCACCATTTGCTGAAACATGAACAATGTTTAGCTTCTCTCCCTCTCTGTTTTTTTTTTCCTGATTTTGTTGACTTCAACCAAGCTCACCATCTTCAATTTTCTGGGCCCAGAATTGATCAGAGTGAAAAAAACCTGAATCAGAAATTCCAAGAATCTCGCATCCAACTCAGCCTTTGGACAGGCTTGCTATAATGCCAACTCATATAGTTGATCCAACCAAGGAAGTAATGGTCCAAATGGTAACATGCAAGAATGGGAAAATGTATAAACACAAGAAGCAGAATACTGCAAACTATATATCGAAACTGTATCATATGATGGAAATTACATTCTCATATTTTAGTCAGCAGAAGCTTCCTGCTGAGAATCAAACTAGGAGCCCAAGGTTTATATGGACATGGTGATTCAGTAAAATTAATAGAAATGTATCTGAACATCGAAAAGCTCTACACATAAAGCAAAGCAAAAAATTTATCTTACACATGAAAGTTGAAATTAGTACCTTCTCAATTTTTAACTTGTTAAATATATCTTGCAGAATCTTGTAATTTTGGATCATATCATATTCTGTCTTTGCATCAAAATTCACCTACAACAAATGAAACTGAAATGTAGAGGAAGGCATTCTATAATTGCAATACTTAACCAAACGACAAGGAAAATATTAAAAATAAAAATGTCCTAGGCAGAATTCTGTTACCTTGTGCATCGGTACAACTCCTGGATAAGTCATGTCCATCATCTGACACTGCACAGCACCGGAAGCAGCCTAGACACACACGAATAACATTAGAAAATAAGGGATTAAAAAGGCATGATGTGAAATACATCTCATTCGAAGAGCACTCTTATGTCCTAAATCCATATCTAAAGATTTTAAACTCAACCTAAAAACACAAGAAATCCAAAGCACATGTAAAAATTAACAATCCTGTAGACAAAGCTGATTTCAGAACAAGTGGAACCCAGAATTAGATAATTTAAATCAGAGCATCCCATTTTGTTTAATTCTCCATAACAGAAAACGAACTTGAGAAAAATACTGGAAAACGCTTATAAACAAGAACCCATTTCACGAACATGTTCAAAATTCCTAAAACAAGAACAATAATCACAAAAAGCCAGCATTCCCTCAAACTGAGACAAACAAATATATTTCCAAAAGAAAAGAAAAGAAGACCTCTTCAATACGAGAGAGGTTGAGCTGAAGCCTATTGTTGATCCATGTTAATATCTCATTCCTCCCGACAAAATACGCACTGTCCATCATCCCTATATTCGACGCCATTGCTCTCTTTATTTTGTTTTCTTAACAGAGGAGAAATGGGTTTTGCTTTAAATGAGAGAATATGAGGAAAGCTTTAGTTTTGGATTTTGATAGGAGACTAGAGCGATAAATTAGGGAGTTAACGTTTTATTCTTATTATTATTATTATTCAAAAACTGTGTTTTCAATTTTTTAGTGAGCAGAAACTGAAACTCAAGAAAATGAACGGTGAAAGAGAATGAGAGAGAAACCGAAGCTTCTGTGGTAGATAGGGACGGACTAGAGAAATGGGAATGAATTCCAAAATTTTGTCCCCTTGTTTTATGCATATAGATGTCATAGAGTAATCTAGGTTATTTACTGTGCTATGCTATGCTATGGATTGAATTAAAATTCTTTTGAATATAAAAATAAATTTAAAATGATTTTTTTAATATTAAAATAATAATATATTAAATTCATCCGGATTAATTTTATTTAACCTACCATTACTGACTTCAGTAAAAATTCTGAGGACTAAAATATATAAAAACATGTCTTATGTATAGTAAAAAAAAAAAAAAGGCTGATTTTTTTTTTTTTAATTTCAGTTTAAAATATGATCCCCAAAATTTCAATTATTTTAAAGGATAATTAAAAAAAAAAACACCTCTTTTACTTTGAAATAATTCTCTAGTATTGTTTACCATTTCAACACATTAAAAAAACCATTATAACTAGCATTAATTAAACAAATTTGTAAAAAAAAACAAATTCAAAGCAACAATTCTTCACTGCAAATCATGCAAAAACACACCTAAAATTACCAACACAAACTGCCAAAAACAGCCATAAGATTACCAACACATCTTTGCTATACCTTCTTCTTCTTCTTCTTCCTCCTCCTCCTCCTCCTCCTCCCACGTGGGGTGTGTTCTGGATAATCTTGAAATGTCTGCTATACCTTCTTCTTCTTCTTCTTCTTCTTCCTCCTCCTCCTCCTCCTCCTCCTCCTCCTCCTCCCACGTGGGGTGTGTTCTGGATAATCTTGAAATGTCTGCTATACAAGGAAGGTTCTTCTTCCTAATGTATCTGGTTTGTTGTCACTGGTATTGAATTGTCCCTTTGAATCCTTTCCAAGAGAGTTTGTGGCACTAAAATGCGAAACCAAAACACAAGGAGATAGGAATTGCACCAGTACTGCCATGGCTTCCCTAGAGATTAATGAAGTTCAGAATTGTAAGGATAACGAAGACAACCAGGGAAGAAGCACGCGATCGACCAAGAAATAGACCTTCTTCCTTCTGGAGCTCCTTCTATGGCTCTCCGCAAACGTACTGCAACATAGCCCACCGCAATACCCAGGAAAAGATACAGTAGAATCATCCCTATCAGCAGCATCGATCCCCCGTGAGGCTGGCGACATGAAACCAAGGGCTAAAAAACCACCAGTAACTACCGGCGTCCCTGTAATTTGAACACCATCTCCAACCATAACACAGAGAAGCTTTGAGCAAAAAGGACTAATTATTAATTTTTAAAACTTAAGAGACTATTTAATTTATTTTACAAAACTAGAGAGACTAATTTATAATTTATTTGGGTGGTATATGATCTTTCCTAATTCTTTTATCCACGATAAAGGTTATTCTTATATCATCTTTAGACATCAACAAACATTGAGGTTTTCCCCATGCATGGTAATCCTAAGGTGACAAGATGGTGTGACAATATTAATTAAATAATATGTCTAATATACTATGGTCAATATTTATATAACTAATTAATATTAAACTATTGATTATGAATATATAAAACACATAAAGAAAAATTTTTAAGTGTTTATAAAAAGAAACAAGTCTAATATTTTGTCATTACATCTACGATAGATATAGATATTGATTATAATGATGAAAATAAAATTACAGTGATATTCTTTTCAATAAAATTACCTCATACTAGATATAATAATTAGGGTTAGGGTTAAACTTATGAGGAATAAGCAGGACATGAGCTCCATAATTTTCAAAACCAAAGAGTTCAAACACATAATTAGGATTTCAAAGCAAGAAAACCCTAGCAAAACGTTTTCTAATGAGCAAGATAACAACAATTAGAGAATGATATATATATATATATATATATATATATATATATGAGCAATACCAATACAACATGTTTAGAGACTTTTTTATAATTGATGGTACCAAAATTTGATGAGACCTTACTAGTAATTAATTTCCATAGTAATGTAAGATAAAAAGTTCAAGGATTCTAATTTTGTACGAGTAATTAATCTACATGAAGATTTATTTTATCATGAATATGAGCTAAACCATCTATATATTTTTATATTTTAAGCCTTATATATATTTGTTATTTCAGCCTTATATCTATATGAAAAAACCTATAAATTGACAAAATAAAAATTTCCCTTTAAATAATATCTATATATTAATTTAATTTTGAGCTGGATTTATATTTACTTTTCTTTTCATAAGGGGAGAACAATATTTCGTCTGTTTTTTTTTATAAAAAAAATTAAATATGCAGACAACAACAGGTCGTTTGCAGCCTAAAAGGATTTAATTGTCTCCACTGTAATTCGGGCCACCCGCTTGCATCAGTCATTGTTAGATGTGGTGTACTACAATTTACATCTCTACTTAAAAAAAAAAAAAAAGATAATATATTGCTTAATTGAGGCAGACGCTTGAATTTGAATGCTTCAATATTTCAAAAAAAAAAAAAACAATTAATACTAATAATAGTGTTTTATACACTACAAGGTAGATGTGCGCTGGCAAGCAAGGGCATTGAATACTCGGGACCTTCGTCCGATTATTGTCTGCTGGCATGGGACATGTAATTAAAACATACCTTAAAACACAAAATTTAATGTCAATTTCTGGATGTTCAAGAAGTCACTTCAACTAATTTTACAAATTTAAAATTAATAATTATATAAATTTTTAATAATATAATATTTATAAAACTCAAATTAATAATTTTTACATATTAAATTAATAACATCATCAATTAAATTATACCCTTGAAATTATCTGAAAAGTCAATCTTATCTTGTTCGTAGTAAAATGATTTATAAGTTTAAGAGTTATATTATCAATTAAAAAAAAACAGGTAAAAGGGAGGAGGGAGCCTGGATAAGATCATGGCAAGAAAGCCTTCTTCAATGTCCTCTTTGTTTGACAATAAATTATTACTTTGTGTCTTGAGCTTGCATGTAAATTCCGACATGTTTGGAAATGAAAAGGTTTTTGGGAGAGTTCTGAGGTATTAATATAAGAACACAAAACTGCAGTTGTTCATGGGGGGACTGAAATTGATTAAAACACAATTTTGAACTTTCAGTATTAAGCTTCTCAATTTTTTATCTCAGCCATCTGGAATGATCGCGGAGCCAACATCTAAGGAAAATAAAAGAATATTTAAACCCATGTAAGAGATTTATTTTCAATTAAGATCGTTCAAAGAACAAAAATAATCTTAATTGATGAGTAAACTAATCCAAAAATACTCCTTTTTTTATTGAATTAAAAATAAAATAAAATGTTAAATGACAAATAAGGAAATGCAAACGTATCAATTTTTTCCAAGCCCAACCACTAAATAATTTGGGTTAATTTTCTCAATCATCTATGTAGAACAACATATTTACCCACATGCATTTCTAGTTTTTATTTTAATGGATAGAATTAGTTACAGAACATGTAATTACTGATAAATATTATTTTGACGGATGAATTTTATCGGTAAAATTTTTAAGTTATACTTCTAATAAAATAAATAAATTTATAACACTAACAAAATATAAAAATATAAAGAAAAACAACAATCATTTTAATGTTTTACGTTATTAAAAGATCTTGTATTTCTAGTTTTTATTTGCTTTAATTTAAAACAAAACAACATCAAGGTAAGGATTTTAATATTTCATTGCATAATTTTTAGAAGTGAAAGGTGATTCCCACTTCAAAATATATTGGTCTTCACGGGGAAAAAAAAAAGCATGAAAAACTATGTCTGTGTTAAGTAATAGAAACTATTTTTTTTATTTCATGTTTCCTTTCCCCTTTTTCAATTTCACTTTTAAGTTATATTTCTAATAAGATAAATAAATTTATAAAACTAACAAAATATGAAAATATAAAGAAAAACAACAATCATTTTAATGTTTTACATTATTAAAAGATCTTGTATATAATTCCTTTATGTATTATTCATCATTTTAATTTTATATTTTATTTAAAAAAATGATAAACTCAAAAAGGAGAAAATATATTTTTTTTTAATTTATCCTAATAAATCTAGAACCAAAAACCATATCAATCATTTGACGTCATGCACGATACTATAAAAGGCAACTCGACAAGGGACTCTCTAGTTGAACTAAGCTTTGTTCATTGTTTGTTTGTTGTGTCCCTTTATTTTTGTTTTATTTTATTTGTCTCATTTTTATTTGTTGGTGATTTAATTTTAGTATGCATTTTTTTTTTTTACATATTGTTCATGTATGAGTACATCAAATATGAATTATTGCCTCCTTGCATTTTAATTCTAAGAGTATAAACTCAATTCTAAGTTAAGTGAAAGATTATCGGTTTGCTTCATAACTTTTAATCAGAGTTCAGATTCATGAAATACCCAACTATAATCTTAGTGTTTATTTGATAATGACGGTTATTTTATGCTTTAATAATTCCTTGTAAACAAACCCCAATACTGCCTTCATTAGAGGTAATCACTTGGCAGATCACATATTATTTTTTAAACCAAATAGTAAACCTACATCTCATGTAATGATTGAAACATACATTTTGGATGTTTGACTCCAATAGAACCTATTCTTACGATGTTTGACTCTTTGTTAATTCATTTTGCATTAAGAAAAGTTTAACCAATAATCTTGAACTTTGTAGGAATTTTCTATGCTAAGATCGTGATTTTTTTTTAATTTGAAAAATAAATCTAAGATGATGCACTTAAGAATCATTTGTCTTTTTTGAATAAAATGGGCTCGAACCCACTTTTTTGTTTTATATTCTCCACGTGTATGAGATTTAAGTGATATGAGGACTTGAGAAAAGATCTTTTAGATTCATCATACTACAAATTTTATTTTTTTTTGTATTCACAAAGAAGTCATGGATTAGCTTTTTCAACATGCTAATCCATATTCAATATACATGTGCATTTGCATTCATATATGAGCATATATGCATAAATGTTTTTGGGTTTCAAATGTAATGTGTGCATGCAGGAGTTGAAATATAAAACTTAAGTGTTTCTAATTGATTAAAAAATCATTTGTCTCTAAAAAAACATTATATGTGATTGCATTCTTCAAACATGCTTGTTGATCTCTAAGAAAATATATTCATATGATTGCATCTTTAAAATTAAAAATTAGATGTTGACAACTACTAACACCTTTTTTTATGTTGTTATTGAAATAAAATACATGATACTTAATTTCAAGCTTACTTGGTTATCTCTTGCTCTAAATTAAAGGTGCACAGCTGAATAAAAAAGATGCTTCCTTTTAGATTGGGAGAGATCTAGGAAGAGATTAAGGCTATAGAGTAAAACTAAAGAACAAATTAGTGGTTATTAAAAGATAAGATTTTAAAGTTTCACCTAGGTCTTCTTCATGTCTAATTATCTTTTGAATCCATGGTTGTTGTTGTTCTTGCTTTGGCTTAAAAAGGTAGTTCAAACTCTTATTTATAAGTCATACTAAAGGGTGGTAGTAAAAAAAACACTAAATAGGATCAGTTTGTACTAGATAACCCTTTATCAGAATACATAATCATCGTTATTTTCACGTCGATATTTAAATGATCAAGAAAAATATAAGTGTAAAGAAAGTAGAGTTATCACTCGATATTGATTTAAGAGTTTTGGTTGAGAATATTGCTCGCACTATTAGAAAAGACCTAAATCATTCTAACATGTTCTGTTAACAAGGCTACCATTTATTTTTAAATTAAAGAAATTTTTTATACAATTCCTATTTTCATTTTCAATTTGGAAATTAAAAGGAAGTCTCAATCTCATTAAAAAAATTAAAATTAGGCCATTATAGTCAACTTCAATCGAGTACTAAATAATTTATCATAGTAGAGAGACTAAATGATTTACTTTGCTGACATAGAGGGACTAGTTTATAATTAACTTATCATGCAATTTTATATGGTGAAATGATTCATTTTATCCTTTAAGTTTGGCAAAAGTGATTTCAGTCCTTATGCTATAATTGTTTTACAAATAAGATTTTTGTAGAATTTTTTTTTTATTATTGCATTTTTTAAAAATATATTTCAGTTCTTATAAAAAAAAATAATTAAAATCACCGTACTAGTTGTTTTATAATGCTCATCATCACTTATAATGTGATTAGTTAGTCAATGACTTTATATATTATTATTTTTAAAAGGGAGAATTTCAAATTTTCCTCCTAACATAGATTTATGTGTTGTTTCAATTTCATTTAAAACCTTTGTTTGTTTCAATTAATCCCTTATAAGTTTTAAATTTGTTGCATAGGTCAATCTCTATTAACGAAAGCCTTTACACGT
Source organism: Populus alba x Populus glandulosa (assembly GCA_033617975.1). Classification (NCBI taxonomy): domain Eukaryota; kingdom Viridiplantae; phylum Streptophyta; class Magnoliopsida; order Malpighiales; family Salicaceae; genus Populus; species Populus alba x Populus glandulosa. Next base: position 7,329,159 of record CM066157.1, read on the forward strand.
GAGAGGCATATGTGTGCCTTCACACATGTGACTTTCAAATATGGTTGCTTTTAATTTAGGATAAAATTCATTTTGTCCTCCTAAGGTTTTAATTATGGGTTGCTTGAATTCCACCAAACAAAATCTTTGTTTCGTTTTAATTAACCCAAATATCCTAACATAAACAATAGAGTTCATCACAAAAAAGAGAGAATATACTGAAAACAAGATATATTTGGCTCTTAAAAAAAAAAATTATAAACGGTAAACTAGGATTTTTAATCATCTAGGAAAAAAAAAGAAAATAAGTTTAAGAAGAAAATATCATAGCCAAGTTTAGTTTTTCTCAATTCAATATTTTTCTTCTTCATGCCCTCTCCTTGCTATCTTCAAGATCAAAATCATGTGCTTGTTAATATATTTTTAACCTGTCCGGTTCAAGATCTAACTTTCATGTTTTAACCAGATCGTCCAGGTCATTTTTTTTTTTAAATAAATTAAAATGACACCGTTTTAGTAAAAAAATCAGTAAATTACAATCAAATTTTTAATCGAATCTTGCCGAGTTAACCCGTCAGATCATCCCGAGTTTTACCTTTCCTTGTTTTTTTTAAACCTGGCTCTAGGTTACAGCACCAAATAAATCAAGTCCTAGGTCAAACTATTATATGAAGCTGGATTTCAAAACTTATTATTGCTTTCTTTCTTTTAAATTTGTTCAAACAATTTTGAAATTAAAAAACCACATAATAAATTAAAAGCAACCACACGTTTGACTCTCACATGTGGTTGATTTATAGACTTTTGTTACCATACATGATGAAAATTGATGTTGAAACAGATTTGAGATTTATGAAGGATAATTGAAACAAATGCATATATTATTTCGAGTAAAATTAAGATAATACATAAACCTTCGATAAGCAAACTAAAATTTACCCTAAACTAAGAAAATCACATGTAGTTTTAATAAAAAAAAATGAATATATAATAAAAAATGCCAATTCCATTAATAAACTCGAACCAACCTGCTTCCTGTTTTATTCGGAACGTGCTACACCCCAAGTGGATAAAATTAACATGGATTTTAATTTTCCATCCTTTAACTCATAAATACTCTTTTGTTTTGTATCTTCTCTGCCTCTGCTACATTCAAATGGATAATGCCCTTCTCCTTCATCCTTTTCTCTCCTCCTGAGATAGTATCTCGGAGCTGCTCCTCCCTCATTGTTAACAACTTCAAGCCATCACTGGTTTTAGGAAAGAAGGCTTCAGGCCTCAGGCACCAAGCTCTAAATACTCCGAACAAAATCTCCATATCACCATTAAACCTTTCAACACCAGCGTCATGAAACTTCACCATGCTCATAAGAAGGCCATTAAAAAGCAAGTGGTCAACCCCCGCTGCCAAACTTCTCCAGGCACCAACAAAATCTATCCGGTTCAAATTTTCTTCTGCTACTGCCATCTTTCCTTGCAAATAATCTAGAGCCCCGACTAAATTTTTGGAGATTGTCCAACTTTCTTCACCCTTTTCTTGCCACTGCCTCCTGTTTTTCATATATTCTCGGCATCTAGCATCAAATCCCCTCAAAACAGCGACTGATATCCTTTCAACCCACTCTTTTCTAAAATTTTCCAACTTCTTTATCTCCTCGTCAAAAACACAACCAACAGGTCCATCAATTCGCCCCGCCAAACCACTATTATCATTAATCCCTATTCCCAGTTGCTCGCTGTGATCAAATCCCAATTCAAGAAAAAAGGTGTCCTCACACCATTCCTTCAAAACAGATTCAAAGTAGTGAGCAGCATTAACAGAGTTTGCAACTTTGATTAATCCATTGTCATCTGTTAATGCAGTCAGTCCTTCAGCTTCTTGGCACCTGAGTAGCAAACAATCCAAATATCGTTGCGTGATAGACCCACCAGCCATTTTCAGAAACCTTGACCTCAAAAAGGTGTTAGGCAGTGATCGGCATCGATCAACCACCAACAAAAGTCGCCGAACAAAGGCACTTGAAACTGCAGGAGATTTGTAACTTTCAAAACCAGATAAAAGAGCACCTTCAATTTTTGCTGTCCAGTTTCTCTCATCATCAACCTCAGGTTTTAGCTTCTCAAGTGTGTCATTAAGTTCAATTTCTGCCCATATATCAAGCCAGTCAGGTCGATCACAGAAGACTGATAGAGAAGAAATCTTCTGCAGGTTGCCATCATCCTGAAGGGAAAGTGAAATTCCAGAATGCGTTACCAGAGACTGAATCTGTTTATCAAAAGCAATCATAAGATCAACAAGATGAAGCCAAGAAAATCTAGCCTTTGATTGAACACCACTAACGCTCTCCCCATCCAGTTCAGAAACATACTTGGGGAATATCTCTTTTGCCAAGTATGTTATTAAAGAGGTTACCATTGCTGAAATCCATTCTTCTCTGCAACTGTAACCCACTAACCTTGCTTCATCAACCAGTGGTTGCAATAATTCATCCATAGTGTCGACATAATCCCTGGTAATCTTATAGACAAGAGCAAAAACGAATTCTGGCTTATCAATCCACTTTGAAAAATGTATTTGGCATGCAATTGAAATAGGATTCACAAGTTCTTCGATTGCCCAAAGTGGTTGCTGCAGGGCCACTTTCCTGTTGTGACCCTCAAGTTGCCGTGATTTTCTCCGCCACTGCAGCTCCTGCAAGTGACACAAAGCAAGAAAGTTTTCACAGTACTGTTGTTTAAGAAGCCCTTGCATTGTGAAAAGAGGATTGGAGACTTCAGCTGATTTTCCAGCATCAAGGTTTGAGGACGTCAAAGTGGAAAGTGGAGGTGGCCATCCTAGGGATCCAAGAAGTGATCGGTGATCTGCAATTGCCTGGGGTCTTAATGTGGCAAGAGCTCTATCTATTCTGTGGTCAACTGCTGATACAAGACTTGTCCACTGAGGGTGTGTCTCTGTAACAGAAATTAAAACATCTTCTGAATGTCCAAGTCTTTCAATAGCAAGCAGGCGCATTTCCTGCAAATGTAAAAAAAAAAAATTAAAAAAATGATGCAATAAAAAGATATTTGCAGCATTATTTACATTATATTTAATTAAAGACTGCTCACTTCTACACTCTGTGTGGAAGAATGCTTCCTTAGTTTTCTGTTCATTGTAGAAGATACCGCATCCTCAATATCACCAACCAATGTATCAAGTTTCAATGCCGTCTCTGAAAGGTGCAAGAAAGTTGTTGAGAAAACCGACAAAATTTAACCACATGCTTTTTCTTTAATTTTTTTTATTTTTATTTCTCATAAATCTTAATAATTACTAATAAATTAAAAAAAAAGTTTTTTGTAAATGTTAATAGTCACAAATAAATTTACGCAATAGAAGGGGCATTTTTATAACTATTTCTACAAAAGATAAAAGGAAAGGTGGCAAAAAGAACTCTGAAATTCGTAGTTAAGGGACATATTTTTTAATTTTTCAAAGTTCAGAGACAACTGCTTTCCTTCATTTGCAAGTGTTCAAAAAAATAAAAACTCCTTGTGAATAGGAAAAAGTAGGTGAGATGGCATTCGGCAATCCAAAATGTATTTGACTTGAAAAGGGTTCCAGTATATTATATTAGGGTCATTTCTATATTTATTTTAAGGCATTACAATTACTGTGCTTTCAAATCACATATTATTTACTTTTATTTATTCTATTGTAATAAGTTATATTATCAATCAATAACTTAACTGGTAACCCCGTAATAATGCTAGGTGCTAATATTGTAACGCAATTATCACTCAAAAATCATATTGTTACCTTTCAAAAGAAAATAAATATTGTTCATTTGTAATAAGCGATCACAAACTGTTAAGTAGATTCTCCGAATGCATCATAAAATTATTTAGCTAATAGCTCTGTAATTGTGATAGTTAAAAAAAATTAAGTATAATTTCAATAGAAAAGTTCTTTATTACCTTAGAGAAGAAAAAAATTATTTTAGTCGCCAAAAAAAAAACAATTAAGTAAATACAAACTAATAAATAACTACACTTATCGTATAGGGACTTTAATTATTATTTCATAAACTTAAAGGCACTATAATTTTACGCCTTCAAGTAACCATAGCAAGCACCAGTATATTTTTGGTTTAGGACATGTCCGGTTCAATATCTTAATATTGGCAATTTCTATGGTTTTGAAGGCATTATAAACAAAGTAAGTTACCAACTAATAAATATTTTTGTTTATTGTATCATTATGATTTATCTTACCACTCGGTAGCTTAATTAAGTATACTGTAATTATGCTTTTAATAATATTATTGTACAATTACAACTTAAAAAACACAGTGTTACCGTCAAGACATAATATTATTCACTTCATAACAAGTGATTACAAACTGTTAAATAGACTCAATTAATGCATCAAAAAAATTTAATTTATCTTTCCATAATTTAGCTAATTTCTTTGTGATTATGACACTTACAAACAATTAAGTATAGCTACAATAAAGGGGAGATGAGCAAATGGTAGGAAACACAATACATGTAAAGAAAGATGGCCTGGTAAATTCATATGATTGTTAACTCGTGCACATGAACTTCATTACATCCCACATTTAACACTCAAAAGTGCCTCCACTATGCCATAAGATTAAAAGAGAAACAAGGAAACAAAAAAAAATAACAAGGAAGCAAGAAGTACTAACTGATTTTGATGTTGCTATCAACATAAGAAAAGGTGAAGAGGATTGGTCATTTGAGGGTAATAGGACCAATTCACCTTTAAATTCACAAAACCATGTAGGAAACTGTGAGTATCCAACAAAACCCATTCCCATGTTAGGTAAACTAGAGAGCGTGCTGTGCAGTGTAGAGTTGCCACAGAAAACAACTCATCCTCCAATTGTGCAAGAAAAATACATAAAGCCTATTCAGGGAATCATCAGGAAACAGCAGAACATAAACCCTCCATTTTGAGAAACATAGACAAAATACTTCAATCGGGTGTGAACCACAAGAATGAACCAATCAAGCAGCAAAATCTTGGAATACTTAACAGCAACATTTACTCATTTCAGAAATAAAAACAAAACTGACCCGCGTAGACCCGAACCGTTTCGACTCGAGCCACCTCCTTGGCCAGCGCTGGTAGTTCCTCGCCCAATATCTCCTCCTTCCTTCCTTGTCCATCTAAACATTTAACAATTCTCAACAAAAAATACCATAGATACAGAAAATTAAAAAGCAGAAAATAGACAACAACAAAGGATTGAAACTGAAAGTGAACCTGATGGTGATAGAGAAGAAGAAAGCGGTGGGGGGCAAGTGAAGGAACGTAGATCGGTCAACTTGGAAGTGGCATCATCGAAAAGGAGATGAATTCCATCGGAGAAGGACGCGTAAGAGAGGAGAGTGGAATGGAGTCTGGAATTGAGGTCGATTAGGGTTCGGTCTAAATCGAAACACTGAGATTGAAGCTCGTCGATATAGCTTCTTGCTCGGCTGAGATCTTGTTCACTGTTGAGAAAAGAAAGAGTTGAAGAAGAGAGAGACGATACTGGTGGCAGAGTTATTTGGATTGACGCGTCCATTGGATTGGAAAGGGAAGAAGAAGGTGTGAGTAAATTTGATGGTTGAGTGAGGGTAGTTTAGGGACATCCCTCCCCCTCCTCCTCCAGTTACGTTAGTGATGCTTGCTTTGCTTCTCCGACGAATGATTCTATTCCATTCATCCAACAGAAATTACAGAGTAAATTATTACGGTTTCATTCTATATTTAATTTCGTAGTCTATATTTAATTTAAATTTAAATAATAATTTATTATAATTTCTATATTTAAAATAAAATATTAAATCTGGAATACCCATAAAAATAAATTGAATTAACTATTTTAATTACTTTTTTTATTATTACAAGGATGATTCTTTATTAAATATCGGTGCTTGAATTAATTTATGCAACTGTAAGGAGTCAAATTTCTTCTATGATAGAGAGAAGGAGAATAGAAAGGAGCATTATTTTAGTCTATAGAAGTTAGGAAGCCTTCAAGAAGACAAAGGCATAAAATTCATCTTTCACCCTCGTAGCCTTCCATCTAGGACCAAGCCAAACTTTTTATATAATTTAAGAGTAGTTTGGTTATGATTATTTTTTAAAATATTTTTTATTTAAAAATATATTAAAATAATATATTTTTTATTTTTAAAAAATTATTTCTAATATCAAAATAATATGAAAATATTAAAAAAAATTAATTTAAAATAAAAAAATTAATTTTTTTAAAAAATATTTTTGAACATAAAAATAAATAAAACTTTAATCCTCTTTATATAGATTAGTTGATGCACAAAGAATTCACACTAAACAAGAACTTCCACAAATAAGAAATCATACACTAAATAGAAAATCATAAATATTTTTTCTAATAGGAATTTCATACACAATATCCAACAAAAGCTCTAACAAATAAAGTTTCGTTTAAGATGAGAAAAGGTTGGCAAGAAATAAGAATAAATGTTAACTATGCTAAGGAAAATAGTAAAGAAAACAATATCGAAACTTTGTAAATTAAATAATCCAAGACGTAAAAGTTGTAATCACATAAGGAAACAATGGAAACCAACTTTCAAAATCAAATTATGATAAGAAAACTCAAATTTGATGATTTAATAAAATTAAAAATAATTATATAAAAAAACATATACTAGATTTATATCTCTCATTAAAAAAAAAACTAAAAGGTGTGGGAAAAGCATTATTCACCAAACCCATTATATTATAAATTATAATAATAATTCATAGTGTGTTTTTTTATTTTTTATTTTTATTTTTTTTGTTATTGTTTTTTTATTTAATCATTGGATTGCGTGTTTGTTGAGATTTTGATTTGATAATTTATTTTAATTTTAATTTTTATATAGTTATCAAGACTTAGACAAATTCTCCTGCATTGGATTGGTACTTGATTTCATAAAAGAATTCAAATTTTTTTATTTTTATGAAATTTAAAAGAAAGAGGCCAAAATTAGAAACAATACAAAAAAGCATCATTTTGTTTTTTAATAAAAGGTGCTTTCAAGTCTGGTACTTCATCTTTTCTATTTCTTTAGTCATCAATTTTTTTAATTCAATTTTGAATTTTTATGTTGTGTTGATAATTTTTTTTATATGCTTTTATGTCTCACCATTTTATCATGTAACTATCTTAACATCATGTTGGTGATCGATTTATAAAATATTATATAAATTCTTTATTTTTCTAAATATTGAGAGTAAATACACTAAAATTAAAGTATAAAAAAACATTGAAGTCTAGAGAAAATAATATTATAAGCTGTCATTAAAATTGAGGTAAAGAGAGAAAAGGGATAAAAAAAAGAAAGAAAATAAGTTGTCAAAATCACATTAAACTTATAATGCAACACGCATCATACTTTTATAGGGTAGAGGATATTGCGACGGTTCTAACAACATCAAACAAGACACCAATCGGAGCTAGGATGACTATTCACACACTGCTCAAAGTCTACAGACTTCCTCATACAATGGTGTGTATGAAATGCTTGTCATGAACCTTTTTTTTTTTTTCCAGTTTAGACTCTTGATTTTTAAAACATCTTTGATTCATTCCTAAAACATTTTAATTGCTTTTTTATTTCATATTTTGAGTTATTGAGTTGATTGAAAATTATGCTTCATAATTTATTTTGTTTTGCTTTTTTAGAGTTATCATGGTGTCCAACAATTGCCGTGGTATTATATTGTTGCTTGATTTTATGATTGTTTATTTTTTATATATAGTTAAATGAAATATGGTTTTGGAAAAAACAAATTACTAAATTTATGGGGTTTGCATCTTTGGCAAGATAACTTTTTTTTTATTATTGGATTCAATTTTATGATTTTCTATTTTCTTACGATATAGTTAAAAAAATAGTTTTAGAAAAAACTATATTATTAAACTTTATAGAGCCTATTAACTAGTTTATGAATTTGATGGGCTAACCTGGATTGCTCTAGTTTATTGGTTTGTAGGTTAACTTTGGTTGACACAATTCACATGGTTTGTAGGTTAATTGTTTTAGTTATTTTTTCTATTTTATCATTCAACATTAGGTTTACTGGGAATTAGATTTCATAATTATTATTGTTTCATTTTCTATAAGGTTATCGCAATTTAAAATAAACATTTTAATATTATGTTTGTGCTTGATCTTACGATCGTCTATTTTGTTATCATATAATTAAATAAACAATTGTTTTTAAAAAATCAAGTTATTAATCTTAGTGGACTCGATGACTTAGTTTGCAAGTTTATCGGGTTGACCTAAGTAACTCAGTTCATGGGTTTGACATGTATATTCACTGAACTTGATGTGCCTTTGGTTTTTTGTTTTTAGTTTTTTTAATTGATTATTTTTTAATTTCATCATTTGATATTGGATTTATTAAAAAATATGCTTCATTATTTATTTTTTATGTTTTCTATAAGGGTATTATGGCCTCAAACAAATATCTCAATATTAGGTTGATGCTTGATTTTGTGAGCATTTATTGTTTATCATACAATTAATTAGAATATTTTTACAAAATAATTTTTAAACCTGTAAAACCCATGACTTGGGTTATGAGGTGATGTGTCAACATCTTAATATTAAAATATTATCAACTTGAATTGTTTTTTAAAAGCATAGTTTTATTGGTAGTATGAATAATGATTGCATCTAATGTTTGATCTAAAATTATAACTTTTGAACGTAACACCTATGACAACAACACTAGGATAATTTTATTTAAATAAATCAATAACATATGTTTATCATGTAGAAATATATTTATTTTGAGTGTTAACAATGTTATTTATTTTATTTTATTGAAGTCATAAAAGAGAAAATAAAGGTACAATTAAATCTTAAAAAATTTCAAATTCAAATTCACATAATTGATGATTGTAATCAAGAATATTTCCTTAACTTTCAAACCTCAAGAAACATAAAATTCATTAACTCCTTGAATTTCCGCACACATGTCCATTTTTTCTCAAACAAACCTTAGTCATGTTGTCTTCATCCTCAACAACAAAAAACATACGTGAAAGCTTGATATAATTTTAGAAATATAAAAAGGAAGAGTGATATGAATTGCATATCATTATTGAGTCAATTAATCTTTAATTTGTTTTACCAAATCATTAATATTGAATTATTGATGTTTTGTCGTAAAAATGTATTTATAGCTTTTTTTAATTATATTCAAGGTATGTGTAATACTATATGTATATATATCAAAGAAAAGAACTATTTATGGTGTTAAACAATCAAAGATATACATTATAAGAAGAAGTGTTATATTTGAGAAAATATAAGTTGATGCACTTAGAACACTGGGAGTAATTTCTCTGTTTATTCAATAGAAACAGTGGCTATAAATAGCCTTACAATGCAGAATAAAATCAAATAACAACCCACGAAGTTCATGCCCTAAGATCGTGGTGAATGACTAAGTCTTGTAACAGAAAATGTGATCTTCTCCCTAATAACCAGGAGACTTATTTGCAATGCTATGGCTAAGTCAACATCTAATTTTATCATCCTCCCTTAAACTGCATGTGCAAGCAGTTTATTCGGTGTATTCACAAACACCCATTAAGTCTCGTAATTTCAAAAAAGCTTCAATCTTCAAAGGCTTAGTCATGATATCTGCAATTTGATCATGAGTAGAACAATATGTTAGTTCGATAACTTCATCCTTGACCAGATCACGGAGAAAATGAAAACGAATGTCGATGTGCTTGCTACGTCCATGCATAACTGGATTTTTCGAAAGTTTGATGGCCGAGATATTATCGCAATATACAATCGTCGGTCCGGACTGTGTATAATTTAGACTTTTTAAAATTCTCCTCAGCCAGATGACTTGGCAAGCACTAGATGCTGCAGCAATAAATTCAGCTTCTGTAGTAGAAAGGGTAACTACTGGTTGTTTCTTTGAAGACTAGGATACTGCAGTTGAATTCATCATAAAAACATAACCAGAAGTACTTTTTCTATCATTTTGATCTCCCGCGTAATCATTGTCCGTGTAACCGAACAATTCAGCAACTCCTCCCTTCTTCTAGAACATCCCAAAACTGGTTGTGCCTTTTATGTACCTTAGAATCCTCTTTGCCGCCATAAAATGAGATTCTGTGGGGTGCTCCATGTACCTGCTAATCAGACTCACAGCAAACATCAAATCAGGACGTGTGGCAGTAAGGTACATAAGACTCCCCACCATTTGCTTGTAAAGGGTGCTATCGACTTGAACTCCTCCTTCATCTCTTGTCAGTTTAAATCCAGGAATAATTGGATTTTTCACTGAGTTGCACTGACCCATATGAAATCTCTCAAGAATTTCATGAGCATATTTGCGTTGACAAATAAATATGCCATCATCCTTCTGTAATACCTCGATGCCTAGAAAATATCTCATTTTTCCAAGATCAGTCATGTCGAATTCAGTCATCATGGATTTCTTGAATTTATTGAACATACCTTCATCATTCCCAGTAAATATGAGATCATCAACATAAAGACAACTGATCAAAATTTTACCTCCATCTCCAATTTTAATGAACAAGGTATGTTCATGTGGACATTTGTTGAAGCCTTCTTGCACAAAGTATGACTCTATGAGACTATACCAAGCGCGGGGAGCTTGTTTTAGTCCATACAATGCTTTCTTTAGACGATAAACTTTTGATTCATGCCCCTTTTTTTCATAGCCTGGAGGTTGATCTACAAACACCTCTTCATTAATTTCGCCATGCAAGAAAGTGGATTTGACATCAAGCTGAAAAATGTCCCAACCTTTATGCGCTGCAAGAGAGATTACTATGCGAATTGTATCTAGCCGTGCCACGGGTGCAAAGACTTCAGCGTAATCAATCCCATATTGTTGACTATACCCCTTAGCAACTAGACGTGCTTTATATTTATCAACCTCCCCGAGCTCATTGAATTTTGTTTTAAAAATCCATTTGACTCCTACAGTTTTAGCCCCTGGTGGCAGATCAGTTAATTCCCACGTCTGGTTTCTCTCTATTGCACAGATTTCAGTATTCATAGCCACCCTCCACTTGTCATCTTTCACGGCATCATCAAAGGATGATGGGTCATTGTCGGTGAACAATGCCAGATTTCCAAAGTGCAAATCGACTGCCACGTTGTCTGCTCTCCCAAATGAACATCATGTGCCACGTCGTCTGCTCTCCCCAAGTGAACATCATGTGCCACGTCGTCTGCTCTCCCCAAGTAAACGTCGTCTGCCACGTCGTCTGCATCACCAAAATCACTTCCCATTTTATATTCTCTCATCCATCGGGGCTGTCTTCTTCTTCTTCCTCGAGATAAAATCAAATTCTCAGAATTTTCAGAATTTTCCCCCAGCTCAGCTTGGTCTTCCACCAGCTCCTCTAGTTCGACTTGACCATCATCTTGCTCAGCACACCCTTCATTATTATCAAACCCATTCCTTTCTGTTTCCGCAACTGCAAACCCATTTCCTTCCTGTTCTGGGAATGGCTCCCACTCGTCTCCAATTCTCGGTCTGCCATGATCTCCCCACTGGAAATCTGCCTCCTTTTCTTGCCCATGATCTCCCCAATTCCACTGTTTTTCTTCCTCAAAAACCACATCCCTGCTAATGATAATTTTGTTTGAAATTGGATCAAACATACGGTAGGCTTTAGAATTTTTGCTTACCCCCAGAAAAACACACTTGATGCTTTTTGTATCAAGTTTAATTCTTCTTTGAGTTGGAACATGTACATGCCCCAAACAGCCGAATACTTTGAAGTGCGCCACCGATGGTTTAACACCATCCCATGCCTCTTGTGGTGTTTTATTTTTCACAGCCAGAGTGGGGCTGCGATTCAACACATGCACCGCCCAATTAACGGCTTCGGGCCAAAAGGTTTTGGGAATTTGCTTCTCCAGCAGCAAGCTCCTTACCATATTCAAGATTGTCCTGTTTTTCCTCTCGGCGACGCCATTTTGTTGGGGCGAGTATGGGGCTGTCAATTGCTTGTGAATGCCATTATCATTGCAGAAGGCTGTAAATTCGGTTGAGGTGAATTCACCCCCTCGGTCTGATCTGAGGTTTTGAATAAAAGTTCCAGTGGCTTTTTCGACTCGAGCCTTAAATTGCTTGAAGGCTGAAAAAGCTTCTGATTTGTCTGCCAAAAGATAAACCCAGATTTTCCTGCTATAATCGTCAATAAACGTTATGATATACCTTCTATTGCTGTTTGAGCTGGGATTAATTGGACCGCAGAGATCAGTGTGCACCAATTGGAGAATTGCAGTGGCCCTCCACACGCTTTCTTGAGGAAATGGGTCTCGGTGTTGTCTGCCGATCAAGCATCTTGTGCATACTTGTTGAGTTGCTTTGAATGGTGGTAGCCCGTTTACCATCTTCTTCTGTTGTAATGTTTTGATGCCATTCCAGCTGAGATGTCCATAACGATGGTGCCAAAGGGTGGCCTGATCAGTGTTGATGGTTGCAAAATAAGTTTGATCTTGTGTGGACTTGCAGTGACCAATGATAGTAAACAGCCGATTGTGGGTCATTGCAGTTTCAATAATTAAACCTTTCACAGGATGAAAAATCTTACATTTGCCCTGCTGCATTGTCACAGCAAGTCCCTTCTCCATTAATTGACCAATGCTTAGAAGACTGTTCTTCAATTCTGGAACAAAGAAGACATCTGTGATGACATGGTAAATTCCATTCACTTCTATTCGAATACGTCCTCTGCCATGCACACTAAGACTGGAATTGTTCCCCATTTTCACTGATTCTGTAAAATTGCAGTCAAAGTCGAAAAATATATCCCTCCTTCCACACATATGGTTACTACACCCGGAATCAAGGAACCATATGTGTTTCGCAGCATCATCCTGAGAAGAAATGTGTGCCATTAGCAACATTTCTTCTCTTGTCTCTACATAGTGTGCCTTCTGATCACCTGGTGCCTTGGAACATTCCCATTGGTAATGTCCGAAGTCACCACAATTGTAGCATTCTATTGTTGATTTGTCAAAGACAAACCTGCCTCTGCCTCTGCCTCTGCCTCTGCCTCTGCCTCCTCTTCCTCTGCCACGATAGGGATTTCGTCCTCCATCACGACCTCCTTGTTGACCTCCATAACTGACCTGCAATGCTTGCTCTTCCATTATGACATGACGACTGATTTGTTGTTCATGAACCAGCAAGCTACTCTGTAGTTCGTCAATGGACAAATTGTCCAGGTCATTGGACTCCTCGATTGAACATACGACATAGTCATATTTCGGAGTCATGGACCTTAGGATTTTCTCAATAATCACCACATCTTTCATGTGCTCCCCATGAATTCTCATTTTGTTAGCAATAATAAGAGTTTTTGCAAAATAATCACTAACTGAATCACCAGATTTCATATGCAGTACCTCAAATTCCTTCCGCAAAGCCTGCAATTGAGCACGTTTCACACGTGTAGTTCCTTGGTATTTCTGTTTCAAAGAATCCCAGATGTCCTTTGCTGTGTCCTTCTTCAGTATGGTTTCCAAGATCGATCGGTCGAGAGCTTGAAACAGGTAATTCTTGCATTTCAGGTCCTTCAATTTCTGTTCTTCATGCAATTTCTTCTGCGCCTCTGTTGGTTCATCTCCTTTTGCTGCTGCAGTGATCCCCATCTCCACAAGGCTCCAGTATTCTTTGGAGCGTAAGAAATTCTCCATCAACATACTCCAGTGATCATAGTGACCATCAAGCTTCGGGATGGCAGGCTGAACAAAACTACTTTCCGATGACATGATTTTGGTGTTTGGCAGGTTGTTGTGTTTAGTTCTTTTGTGCTCTGATACCAAATGTTATATTTGAGAAAATATAAGTTGATGCACTTAGAACACTGGGAGTAATTTCTCTGTTTATTCAATAGAAACAGTGGCTATAAATAGCCTTACAATGCAGAATAAAATCAAATAACAACCCACGAAGTTCATGCCCTAAGATCGTGGTGAATGACTAAGTCTTGTAACAGAAAATGTGATCTTCTCCCTAATAACCAGGAGACTTATTTGCAATGCTATGGCTAAGTCAACATCTAATTTTATCAAGAAGAAGGTCGACTAACCTATTGAAATTTGAAAATTAAATAAATTTTTATATGCAATTTAAATTATGAATATTTGGCTTCTTTTACCGAATTGTCCATACTGAATTTATCTTAAAACTCAAATAAATGGGCCATTTAAGTACATTAATGTGAAACTCTTTCTTATCTCTCTTCCTTTTTAGGTTATATATATATATATATATATATATTAAAACATTCCTTTTACCGGTAACATTTTATACTCCCTTCTATTTTACTTATTTTCTAAAAATGATTTAATTGGTCAACTGATAACTTTTTCAATACCTTTAAATCTTTTTTTATTAGATTTTTTTTTATAATGTTCATAGTGTCAATATATTATTCATCTTGTAATTTGAATTGTATATGTTGTTATGCATTTATCCTTTTATTCTATTAACTACTTCCTTTTAATTGAATACAATTTAATTGTTCCTAGTGTGTGTGTATATATATATACTTGTTAGCTATGAATTGCTTTACCATCAATTTGTTTTTATCTTATATTTTGATTTATAATTCTCTAGTATCATAGTTGAAATTTGAATGTATACATCAATGATAAATTTAAGTTTTTAAAAATATTTTGCACAAAAAAATATAGAGAAGGCAAAAGCATGTGGACTTAGATTTGGTTCCTAGCCCAACCACAATATACTTGGAATCAAGCTTGAACACCTCTAAGCTAGGTTACAACCTAATAAGCATAGGATGGACAACTCGTCATCCATATTCTAAGACTTCAATTTTATATTTTGCCCAAACTCATATTTAAATTGTATAATTTTTATTTCTATTAATTTTTATGATGAGATCTTTCATTAGAAGATAACTAACTAAAAATTTCTCTCTATTCTCTAGTCTCTTTATAGATCTTCTTTGAGTTTCTTTTTGTATTCCATTTCTTTACTTTTTTACATTTTCAAATCCAACTATGAAAATTAATTTATGTAAAATTAATGGTTCTAATATG
This sequence comes from Populus alba x Populus glandulosa, assembly GCA_033617975.1. Classification (NCBI taxonomy): domain Eukaryota; kingdom Viridiplantae; phylum Streptophyta; class Magnoliopsida; order Malpighiales; family Salicaceae; genus Populus; species Populus alba x Populus glandulosa. The sequence continues at coordinate 7,344,255 of CM066157.1, forward strand.
AAAAGGGGGTAGAGATGAAAATTAACTTTTTTTATTAGGAATTGAAATTTATAATTTGTTTTGATTTACTTTTTATGAGGTTATTCAAGTTTCATGACTTGGGTTGCGAGTTAACATGGGTTGACTTAAGTTATTCTTTTGTGTTTTTTTTTGTTAATTGATATTTTTTTCCAATTATATCCTTTAATATTGAGTTGATTAGGAATCAAACTTCATAATTTATTTTGATTTACTTTCATTGGAATTATTCTGGTCTTATGATTTGGGTCGAAGATTTGGCTGGTTAACTCGGGTATTTTTTTAAATTAATTTGTTTTTAATTTTTTTCAGTATTAGATTAATTGAAAATTGAGCTTCATAGCTTGTTTCAATTTTCTTTATATGAGAGGTTAATCTAGGTTGACCCAAACAAATCCAATATATTGTCGTCTCATTATTTTTTAAAAAATAATGTCGTCTTAAATCTTTTTATATCAAACTATTTTTTTATCGGTCATCTAGATTGTTTTAGGACTCGCCAAGTTAATTAGGTCATATTAGGTTAACCCCTATGCATTTAATTTAATTTGTTTTACTAGAAAAACAATAGCAACACCTATATGTTTCTTTTTATGTTAAAAAATTTAATCCAATCCACAACATAGCACAAGGATATGAAAACTTGTTTCTTGTCAATAAAATAAAAATTAGCAACAGGTTCCTTACTATAGAAAAAGTAATTTTAAAAATGGTTTTTTACACTATCAACCTATGATTTAGGAATCTTATTGAGTTTCAGTTCAAAAAATGGAAGTGGATCGTGCCTAAGCTAGACTAAGGATGTGCAAGGCCTAGTCAACCTTTGACAAGATTCGAATGAGGTTAGTTGTAGGCCATTTAGTAGGTGTTTGTTTTTGTGGCTACTTTTGCTTTTAGAGCAAGCCCCAAAAATAAATTGTTTGGTTACATTTTAAACATCAGTTTTTATTTATGGGACCCATTACCATTTGCGTTTAAACCATAAAATAACAAAAAGCAACTTCAAGCTGCTTTTTTTCCCGAGTTGCAAATACTGTGTTCTAAACTTCCCAAGCTTTGTCATCTTCCCCATCCTTTTTACCTTTTACTAGCTGGTCATCCTAGTTGTCATCATTTTGCTTCAGTAAGAAGAGAACTCAAAACTTCCTAGAACCTCAACAATTCCTCTAGAAAGTAGAAGAGAAAAAGAGAAGGAGAAGAGCAGAAATAAAGGAAAGATAAGAAAGACCGTCCTTCATCGGCCAAGTAGCTCCCTCAGTTCACCACCAGCCTCTTTCGTTTCGATCGCCAGCAAGACATCGCCGCGGCATAGGGTAGCCTGCTCTTCCCCTTTCCTTTTTCTTTCTCCTTCTTCTACTGCATTTCCCTGTCTTCACTATTCTACAAAGTGAATAGCGGAGAGTGAATTAATTCACTCTCCACTATTTATAGGTCAGACTTGGTCGAGTTAAGACCAGGTTCAAGTTATAGTTTTAACCAAACATATATTTTACAAAACCAACCTCAACTAAAAGTGTTTTTTATAAAATAACTTTTTTCAAACTACAATAATAAAAGTTATCACAATACCAAACACACCCTTAAGGTTTGAGATTTGAAGCTGAGTTTAGTAGGATCAAGGATTAGGTCAGGACTTGGTCTCAAACATTTAAGAGTTGTGACAAGGATATGATTTTGTGCACCTAAGAGTTGAGCCAAGATTAGTTATAAAGTGACATCAAAGAAACATGTTTAGATCAGTCCATAATGTCTAGGGTCAAGTCAAGACTGGTCCAAGTTGCTTATAAACCTATATTAGACCAGGTCTTAAGTCAAGAGGTTTAAGGTGCTTGAAAGTCAGACCAAGACCAAGTTTAGACTAACCTAAAGATCAATCCAGGATTAGATCGAAAATGTTAGGGGTTAAGCCAAAACTAGTTTAGGGTGTTAAGGGTCAAGATATGACTAATTCCGGGCATACGGTGAGCAAGGCAGGATCAAGTTCAAAGCATTTAGGGATCGAAACAAGACTTAGTCTAGGGTGCTTGAAAATTGTGTTAGGTCTAAGTCTAGCACAATATGGGTTTAAACAAAGTCAAGGCAATGAAATTCAAGGCATTAAGGGGTAATCTGGTTCATATTTAAAGCGTCTTGTGTTAAAAGTAGGTTAGGTCCATGATATTTAAGGCTAAGTAATGGTTAGATTTAAGGTTGTTAATGAGATGAGATTAGGTCTAGGGACTTAAGGTTAGGTGTAGGGTGCTTAAAGTTGGGTATAGACTAGGTTTAAGGTGTGGTGGGTCGAGAGCAATGTGTTAGAAGATCAATTTGGTACCGAATAAGGAAATGACCAACCCCTAATATTTAAATAATATAAGCATTAGTTTTGATAATATGAGTATTTAATTAAAACTAAGTGTGTTTTCTAACCAAACAAATAATAATAAAAAAAACATCAAATCAAACAAGTTTTCAATTTTTTTTAAAAAAGAAACATGAAAGGAAAATTATAGCAAACGGCCTCAAAGTTGCGAATCAAGTGATTGTCAATCAAAGGAATGATTCCAACATTGTAAAAATAAAATAAAATGGACTGAATGCAGAGATGGGAATTTTATAACATGATTTATGAAGTCTCGATCGTGGGAGAATGGAGAGGAGGAACAATTACAAAGGAAAGGAAACAAGTAAAGTGTAATAAAATCAGGTAAAATCGTTTTTGGCGTTTTGTAGCACTAAAACCCATCCCTAGCCACCATGCACATAAGCCAAGTAACTGCTGTCACAACTCGAGTACACTTGTCAACGTATCGGAAGGAACAGTCAATAACAACACAACAAAAGATCCCTTCTTTCTACCTCGGATTTTCTTTTTTCTTTTTCGAGTTTCTTAAGTTTGACCGCGTCATTTTGCATAAAAGTCAACATGAAGGCTTCAAATTTATACTTCTGGTTCTGGCTTTGACCACCCACTCCTGCTTGCTTCAAACTTCAATCCTTTTGTTCTAGATTTGTAATCTTCTGGTCTCATATAAACTACTGTTATTTTCATCATCTTTGTTTTTATATTTTAAAAATATTTTTTATTTTAAATTTTGATATACTATATCGAAAATAAATTTTAAAAATAAAAAAAATATTATTTTAATATATTTTTAATTAAAAAACAACCACTAGCATATCTTGTTGCTATTTGGCCAATTGAGTCAGTAGGGTTATTCAAGAATCAACAGGTAATTTTTTCTTATGTTAATCATCGGAATTTCAAACTCAAAACTCTTCAAAGAGCTCATTGGCTTCTACAGAACTGTCCAATCCAACGGCTTAATCAAGCGGTAATAAGATGGGGTTTGACGGCCTCTGCAGTATACATGACAATAGAAATATGCGATTGCTTACCATTTATAAATGCAGAAATACCATAACCTATAAACATCAATACATTAGACAAATAATGATAATATGCACACCAAACATTATTTTTCTAATAATTAATTTTGACTAAAATCACACATGGACCTACCCTCATTGTATATATCAATAATTTTAATTTCCCAACACCTTATCGCATTGTCACATCAGTTGGAATACAAATTCCTCCTACGTTCTATCAAAGTGTTCTTGACAACAAAGTTTTAATAATTCCAACAAAACAGACTGGACATACTTGTAAAAGAAAAGGAAAGAAAAAAGCGTGTATGCAAGTAAGAAACCACTTGATTTTGCTCTATTTTGACGTGGCTAATTTTCAGCCAAGGAGACTGAGGCAGTTCTCACTTCTCAGGGCAGGGAATTCTACTCACGTTAACAGGGGCATGGCTCCTTAGGATAGCACAACTTGAGCCACCCCGGGCATGACCAGAGATGAAACTCTGCACCTCGGCTGAGGAGGAGAACAAGTCAGGTAGACAGATGCTCAACACAAATATTGCTGAATATTAAAGCTGTCTAGTTTATGATTTAGAGAACAACCACACTTCATAAGATTCAGCAAAAATAGAAGGCAAGGAAACTGACATTTCAGTACATGTCATCAACTTAATCAGATAGGCAGGAGTATAACCAGTTCAGTCAATTAAAAACGCAATGAACTGGGGCAATAAAACAGTGAATATATACAGAGGCTGGTGCTCAGAGATATGGATGTATGCATGTGTATATATTAAAGTTCATTTGGAGCTTTGTATTTGAGAAATAAACACACCAGAACACAAGCTCTTGGCCGGAAGAGGAAAGGTATTATTCAACATCACCCCTGTCCAGGACAAGAGAATTATCATTATCTTGTCCAATGATGAAAGGGAGGAATTGAGTGTATTATTAAAAACATGACACATTACAACAAACTAAAACTGTAATTTTATTCATCTGTGCAAGCTGTAGATTTTCTCACCTTTGCAAAGCTCTTATGGTAACCAAACATACAAATGACAATCAGACTATGAAGGAAGAAAACGACACAAAGCCATGAAACAAATTAAAAATAAAAGGCAAAGTTATCAGCACCTCCTAAAACTGTGTCTATGGATCTAAATTAAAACCCAAATTTATCCCAAAAGGCAAGGCAGCGATTACCAGATGTCCAGATTCCCATCTCCTCAACAAAGCCATGATCCAACAGCGCAGATTGATATGCTACATGTAGTTGGTGACCGATGTGCACATCAGCATCCCATCTCATCACAGCAAAATTTGCACTTCCATATATTACTCATTGTTGGTGATATAGGTGTGCACGTCAGCATCCCATCACAGCACAATTGTACACAAAGCTGCCCGAAGGCTTACTAGCAAGCAGGTTCCACTTTGGAGGACCATCACCTGGAGCCCATGAGTGCAGCTCAATCATCCCTCCACCTAGAGCCCTAGGTCCACCTATAATAATAAGTCGATCTCCACATGCCCTAAATGCCAGGCCCCAACCATTCATCGAAACTGCTTGTTCAGGTAACCTCCCAAGTGTAATCCACACATTGTTTTTTTTGTCATATTTCCTCACCTCCTTTTGTGCATAATCAGCTGCATAGAGCTCATTATTCACAACTGCAACTAAAGGAGGTGCCCCAGCTGCAGCAGGTGTTTCTGTCACGACAGCCCCTCCATTTTGAGCAGGCAGCATATCAGGTATCTCATGCCACGTTCTTGTTTTCAAATCATATGCCTCCCCACATGTCAGCATCTTTGAATTGCCTGCTCCAATTCCACCAATAACATAAAACTTGCCATCCATAAATAGTCCAGAACACATTTTCCTAGCTTTATTCATGTTTGGAATAGCAACCCACATGCCAGTTTCTGAATTGTATAGCTCCGCTGAGTTCAAAACATTGCCACGTGGATCACAACCACCAGCAAGTATCGCAATTTCCCCCAGACAGGCAGATCCAAACAAGCACCTGGGTGTGTTCATCTTCATCCCAGATGTCCATGTGTTCGTTAAAATGCTATATCTATAAATAACATGGGACTCTATTCCCTTTCCAAAAACTAGAAGATCCGTACCAACAGCCAGCGATTCCTTGTCCGAACACATGAAACATTCATTTGATTTAATTCTTGGCAAATGCAACCATCGACGACGAATAGGATCATAGGCCTCCCATTCAAGGAGATTGCAAGAGAAATATACCCATCGCTCGACAATTCCTGCTTCCTGCCTCAGCTTATACAGCTGACCACTCCGAACTAGAGATTGGAAGCTTTTATTGAGTAAAGCAATGGCACCATAATCAGACCTTGAGCAGTGGAGGAGACAGCTTATTGATAAGTCTTGACCAAGTTGGTTAATGAGTGAACTCGAATCTGTTTGATTATCTACTTGATGGTGGTTTTCTAGTTGACTAGTTTGTGCAATTGAAAGAGCATGCAGACAATCAGCTTGATACTGATTATCTGGTTGGTCAGTATGCACAATGGAATGAACATGCAGAGCCTCCATCTTTTCCCGTCTCTCATGGCCCTCCAGCACCTTTGCTGCCTTTCTTGAGGCAACAGCTTCCCCATCTTCTAATGGCCGCTTGTTTGAGAGCTCAACAGTGCAGCAAGCATTATAAATCCACTTGTTCTCTTGCTCACATGATGCTGGTAATTCTCTTGGGGCAGGATAAGATGAAGCTTCCAACATAGTGCTGGGGTTAAAAGAATAGAAGAAACAAAAGCTTACCAGCAGACTCCCTTGTAATAATAAATTGCAAAAACAGTCAAACAATAAAGGAAAATCAATTAGTCATGAAATCTATTGAAAAAAAAAACGCATGCAACCAAGAAATGTACAGCCAAGCCAAAAAAAAATAAAAAAGTAAATTGGAAACAAAAACCCAGATCTTTGCAGCATTCTGAAATGAATGCAAAACCTAACAGACATAGAATGATGCATGTCAAAGTAACAACTTTTTATTTTTTTAAAAAAAATCTTTTTAATCTACAAACACTAAATTCAGGTATGACAAAACAATCTAGTAAAAGATTACATTTCACCAATAAAAAAAAAAAGCTACAAGTTACAGAAATAAATAAGACAGTGAAAGCAGCTATACATGAGAAACGGCAGGAAACCAATCTGATCTCTGAGCTAAAATAACCACAGTAATTCAAGAATTACGCACACATATCCGACAACAGTCGAATTCCTTAATAAATTTTCCTTAAAAAAAAAACAAATAAAGATCTGCTGAGAAGACTAATCCATGCCAACCTATAACAAAATACTATCCATATAAGAAATGATTTAGAAAACAAAAAACAACATTAGCAAATTGTGCTACCATAAATGTTTGCAGCAATCATTAAAAAGAGAGAATGAAAGACACTCACACAAATTCGGCAACAAAGTTTTGAGCTTTCGCTGCAATTCAATGGTATGTGAGAATCAAAATCCAATTGCTATTTTCTTCCGTTAGATTCACCCCCCTCCCCCCTCCCCTCCCTCCCTCCCTCTCTCTCTCTTCTCGCTCTTGTTTTTCGGGTTATATTAGCTGACAGCCGAGAGAGTAACAAAATGTGTTAAATGGTAACGTTGATTAATATAATACTTTTCCGACGCGGCTTATATACTGCGACACAGATCCTTGTGGTATATATATTGGCGCCGCGCGATGCCACATTTTCCTTTATAAAGTTATTTAATAATAATGATAATTAAAATAAAAATACGTAATGGTAAGAATAATAATTATTTAAAAAAAAAAGATGTTAGAGTGAAAAAACCTCATTTATGATAAAATATTACATTAAGAAAATTTTGCATTCAGTGTTTTTTTATTTATTGATAACTACATTAGATGGATTTTTGTATATTAATTTCAGTTGAATAATTTTTAATACAGATGTGTTTAAGAAAAAAGACCTTGTACAAAAGTCATTAAAATTAATTTTTTATCATTGATTTTGAAATTAATTCTTTGAAAATCAAATAAAATATTTATAACCTTTACTTTTTATTTCTTTATCATAATATTGTTTTTTTTTTGTCAAGTGTCATATAATATGATAATTAAAATAATTATTTACATTAAGTTTTTTAAAATAAAAAAATCAATCAGATTTTATAAAATTAAAGGAAAGATTGAAAACTCTAATTAAGTCTCTTTGAAGCCTCGTATTCTTGAAACCCTTTGATTCAATTCATAAAATTAATAAGAGAAATATCATAACATTTGTAAAGTGAATATTTAAATTACAGGGATGAGGATAAATTAAACTTGGGAACTTGAAATAACATGCTCATGTGTTATTCAAACTCTTGGTTAAAATCCATGAATACAGTGAAGTAAATATTATGTTAAGATAGTAAATTGAATATTGAATTAAAAAGATGGCTTTAGATTTTGAAAATTTAAAATAAAATGTTCATGTGTTAATTTAAAAATAAAAATATAAAAAATGGTGGAAAAGTAAAAAAAGAAAAAGAAAAAAAGAAAAGCATATAAAAACCAAATGAAAGAGACAAACGAGGGAAAGCCATGTTTATGCGATATAATATAATGAAATTCAATGTAGTTAATTTAAACTTGGTATTGAAATGCGTCTGGACCTAGAAAATATTACTCGATGAACCTAAAAAGTACAATGTAAACCTCTAATCCAAAAATTGATAAACTAGTGCTAAATATGAAGAATGTTTATAAATTTGGGGTGAGAATATTTAGAAAAGTATTTTAGAATTTTTCAAATAAATTAATATATGGTTTTATGCGTGAATGACCTTGACCTCCGATATAAATTTACATACAATCGCGTAGTTTTTAACTTGAGAAGAATTTGTATTATAAGTAGGGATGAAAGCATTGAATAGAGTAGTTTGGAAATCATGATGATTTAAGCAATAAAATAGTACATAAATTCAAATTTTGGCATAAAAAATACCTATTGTCTAGCTTTACGTTGTTAAACATAATTCTCAATTCAACCATTGGATCGAACCAATATTTTATGAGGAGTATCTTTACGTATTGTTCTATCTTAAGTTAAAATTTGAAGTAGATTTTTGTTTAGGAAGATTATACAAATTACCAATACTCATGAGAACTATCTAGAAGTTAACAATGATGTATAAAGCAGGGATAAATTCGTAATAAAATAAAAAAAGGACCCACTTCTTTTTTATAAATATGGTCGACAACCATTTTAGAAGGAAATTAAGCTTCCTTCTTCATTTTTCTTGAATTTTCCTTATAGTTATGAGGGGATTTAGGAGTTTTGATGGTTTTAGCATGGGTTAAAGGGAGAAAAACACTTAAATACATGATAAAAAAAAATAGATATAAAAAAGGGAAGTTATAGAGAGAAGCTAGAGGAATCAAAAGAGAAAGAAGGAGGCTTGGAAATTTTTTGACAGGAAGGCATTTGAAGTTCATATAAATAACTAGTAAGATGCTTAGAACTCATTTATGTAAGTTTGAGTAAGTTTTAAGTAGTTTTGAACAATTCGCGAATCTTTGGGGTTAGGGTTCTTGATCAAGTTTTGGGGGAAATCTAAAATTACTTATGATTGAATTAATTGAGTTGGGAATATATTATAATGGATGCTAAATCATAGAAAAATTAAGAACAAATCATAGTGACAAGTAGCACTCTATAGGCCAACCAAATTGTTTTGGAGTGTTTAGATTGTGCAATTCATGTAATTGTGTTATGCTAGTGTAAAGTGATTACAAATGGATTGATTAATTTATCAAAATGATAATGAAATTTTTAGGTTAGTGAGAATAAAGATTTTTGAAGAAATAATTGAATTAAAGACATAGTTAATTTTACCTATTATTATATGGTATAAATGATGAAGAATCTAGTTTAAACCATGAAGATTTAAGAAACATTTCAAGAGAAAATGAAAGTTTTAGGGCGGCTATAGGTAGAGTCAAAGAAAATTAACAAGTAAAGATGAAGTGATATGAATTATGTTTAGTTTAAATGTTAAGAGAGTTATTATGAGTTAAAAGCAAGAAATTGAATTATAACTATGTTGAAAAATGAATTATTGTGTTTTGGGATATAGAAGTATAAGTGAAAGTTGTGATGAATACATGGATAATAGATTATGAATTGGACATGGAATTGAGATTTTAAAGAACAAAAAGTAAAAGAAAATGATTTACAAAAATTAGCGGAAGTTAGAATTTTATTTTTGAAAATATGAATTGTAGTAAATATGTTGATATAAGCTATTAATATAGAAAGTCAAGAAAATCATAACATAAATAGGTAAAAGAAACTATTATATTATGCAAGGGTGAGGAATTAGATAATTTAATTGGGTAAGAATATCATTATGAAATGGACATTAAAGAAAAAAGGATAGAAGTAATGGTCATGGATATTAAACAGTAATTGTCAGGAATTATTGGAAAATAAAGCAATTAAATGAGTTGTGAAAGGTGATAATTGAGGGATGTAAGTCAAAAAGATAAAATACATTACATATGTTTGTTGTATAAAATAGTTGTGTGAGTTAAATGTGAATGTAGAATGAAATATGGAATACATTAAATATGTTTTTAAGAGGGAACAATTACTCTAATTAAAGGGTTCAATAAAAAAAAAGGGGTTTAAATCTACCGTGTTAGAAATAAGATATTGTATAAATTAAATTGTGTTAGTGAGATGATGTAAGATATGACATGAATATGACTTGTATAAGAACATGACAGGGAAATGATATAATGGAATCGAAAAAAGAATTCAGCCGAGGTTGATGAGTATGTATTAAATTAGAAAATGATATCAATTGGAAATAATTAAAGAAAATTAATAAGAATGGTATCTCTTGTATATGTGTTAATATTAATAACTCAAATATTTATTATATTTTTTGTGATTTTATATGTATTTTCAAGTAAACGCCTTTAAAGATTGAGGATCTAAATGAAGTGCTATTGAATTATTTAATTTCTCATCTTGAAAGTTATTAATAAATTTGGAGGAAAAATATATGCTTTATGATCGAGGTAAAGGGCAAAGAAGAAAGGCCACCTATCGATGAAGGGAATGATGTGATAGGAAGTTATGGTATTAATGGAAAATTTGATAAAAAGAATATTTAAGATTGTGTCATTTATAGAGTTGATATAAGTATTCTAGTGATGATTATATATGAATTTCACTATTGTGATTATCTTTCCTTAAGTTAGTGGAAGATCTGACATTTATGGATAGCAAAGATATATGACCTAAATTAATTATGTATTAGAAGTATTTGTCCATTGATTACCTCAGTTTTTTTTGGGAGGAACCTTAAGTTACCTAACCTTCTATGTTAAAGGGATCATGTATTTCAAATGAATACTCGAAGAATAATTTATATATATATATCACTAAGAAAGTAATGTAAACATATAATTGTGTAAAAATGAATTATGTATCATTGTATTCGTTGATAAAGTTGTCGATGGATGAGTTGGGATTATTCTCATTAAAAAGGAAATTTACTCAAATTGTTACTTATACTATTGCCATTTCAAAAAGGAAAGTATTTGAAAGATAGTGCATTACATATTTACTTTAACATCTGACAATTTTTTTTATTGAATCTTAAATAAAATATAAATATCTTAAATGTAGGAATATAATAGGAAACATTTTGAAGTTATAATATTATGACTGCAAAGTTCTTTATAAAATAAATTTTGGTTTTATTTTAAACTTTTTGTCACCATAAATATTTATAATTATAAATATCTACATCACCCAAAATATATAGAAAATAATATTTTTATATTTTATAAAAAATAAATTAATTATAGAGAATAAAAAAATAAAAAATAATAGGGACAAGCTATGCTAAGCCTAAGCGTTGAAATGCTTGGGCCAACAAATTAGCCTATAAGTAAGCATATAGGCTATGAAAGGTTTGTGGTAATGGTAACAGTTCAAAGTACTTTTCGTTTACAAATGCATCAAAAAAAAATTTATTTTTGATATCAGTACATTAAAACGATTTAAAAATATAAAAAAATTTATTTTAAACAAAAAAAAAATTTCAATTTTTTTGAAAATATGGTTTGTATTGCATTCCCAAACACACTCAAAAGCTTAGCTTATAAACTTAAAAATCTTAAAAAAAATAACAAACATGGAGAGAACAATACGTGTTCCAAGCATATCAGTTGTCCTCTTTTTTAATGACCTTGTTATAAAAAAATAATCAAGGATTGTTGAATTTACCCAAAAAAAATCTATTTTTTTTTATTAATATTTGCATTTTTTTTATGCCTTAAACTAGTGAAGGCTTATTTGAAACGATATAGGTTTAAGAGACACCAAATAAGAAATGACAAGGATAAATACAAAATCATAACATAAATAGGTGGAAGAAAAGATGATTTTAAATAAGGGTGAGGAATTAGATAATTTAATTGGGTAAGAATATTATTATGAAAAATTAAGAATTAAGAGAAATATAAAAGGAAAATTGTGAGGTGGATGTAATTGTTAAGGATATAGGAGTAATGGTTAAAAGTGGTAAACCTAAGTACTTGTATGCATGACAAACTGAAGAAAAAAAATAAATTTATGAGTAATGTGATGAAATTAAGTAACATGAATGTTGATGTATGATGAGATAAAATAGATATTGACAGTGATACCTTTTCTAGAATAAGGGGAGGCACCATAAGTGGCATCTTCTACAACTGGAGGAGCATGTTTAGTTGGAGATACAGGTAAGTGCTCAACACCTTATTCTAATTTAAATTTCAATTAGTCTTATTAATACAAAATCCTTTTATTGTAAATGACCAAGTTTTGAATGTTTGGAAGAAAAAGAAAGATTAAAGAATTGGAAGAATTTATTGCCATCCATAAGAGATCTTTGAATTGGCAACCAAATAGGTTTGTTAGATAATTGGCATTCATGAAGGGATAGCCGAATTGATTGGCATCCAAATGGGTTAGCTGGAGTTTTGGCATCCAAATAGGGGTAGTCGGGTTATTGGTAACCAAATGAGTTTGCTAGATTTACTGGCATTCCTCAGGGGATAATCGGGTTATTTGTAACTAAAAGGGTTTAACTGGTTTTATTAGCATCCGTGAGGGATAGCCAAAGTAATTCGAATTCATGAGGGATAACTAGGGTTATGAACATCCGTATTGGATGATTGAGATTAAACTGGCCTAATTGATGATGGTCAGAATGCTTAAGTTGTTGAATCAAATAAACAAGTTGAATGTCTTTTAGGAATGAGAATAAGAGACTATTATTGATATGCTACTCATATTTTAATTCTTGTAATGGTATTCATGTATTTATAATCCTAATTATTTAATTCCATGTTCATCTCATTACAAATATAAGTAATAGATCATTAGTAAAATATCTTTTACAGATAAGTGTTGATTCCTTAGAAGGGGTATATCATTGATTTGAATCTTATAGAGCTTAAGCACGCGCGTGTATACACACACATATTAAATAATTTTATTTTGATGTGTAAACGAATTGTAACTTAAGTATTTAGTTGTTCATTATGTTTATTAAGTTTATTGTTAATATGTAATTGATTTGAAAAGTGGAAGATTCATCATGGATGAATATTGAGGTTGTTATAGTGTTATATGAGGATATTGTTTAAGATGTCAGGATCAAAATTGTACATTGATTTGTGTGTGTCAATTATAAGCACCGCCAAATATGGAAATGACCCATTTTAAAGGAAAATTTTATTAAGTTTACATTAGACTAAATAAGGATGGTTTCAAAGATTAAAGAGAAAGGAAATGCATGTAAATATGACAATAAGTAATATGAGAATTGTGAAGATAAGAGGAAGTGAAAAATTCATAGGAATTGATTACTAAAAGATGGTATAAGATTTTGTACTATAAGAAACACCGGAACATATTATTAATAAATAAAATAAATAATGACTACAAAAAACATGTGAAAGACAAAGGGTACAAACAAATAATTTTTTAAAAGAAAAATATATGAATGAACCAAATAATACAAATTAATAATAAAGGAGGATGGAAAATAATATGTGTAATGTTGAAATGATAATTTATATGGAAGGACCGAAATGATATGGATAAGTTATGTGTGGCATTAATCATGTTGATATGATTTCAAGAAAGGTTAATTGATTGAAAACAATAAAATGGATAAAAAGATTATTGAATAAATATTAAAAAATAAAACGAGTTGAAATGGACATTAAAGAAAAAAGGATAGAAGTAATGATTATGAATATTAAACAGTAATTGTGAGGAATTGTTGGAAAATGAAGCAATTAAATGAGTTGTGAAAGGTGATAATTGAGAAATATAAATAGGGATGTATGTCGGAAGATGAAATGCATTACATACGTTGTTGTATAAAATAGTTGTGTGAGTTAAGTGTGAATGTAGCATGAAATATATAATAAATTAAATTTGTTTTTAAAAGGGTACAATTACTCTAATTAAAGGGTTCAATAAAAAACAATTAGGGTTTAAATCTACCGTGTTAGGAATAAGATATTGTGTAACGACCCAACCTTTTCAAGGCCAAAGTCATTGGATTTTTTTTTATTACATCATATTGACTGATTCATAAATTCCCATTCTTGTTCTAATATCGTATTATCACGAATTCATACAAGGGTGTCAAACATCAAGTTACACAACTAGTACTTTTGTTATCTTGACCGCTTGTGATTCTTACAACATGACGTCCTCATTAGATGAATACCTTGTATGAGTATTCAGACAGTTCGTATCAACTTGTTCGTACATTATCATCCGTATTCCATTTCAATATTTGATTCACCCATAATATGCGAGTATATAATTCTTTTTCGAAATGTGTGAGCCATGAAATGAATTTCCTTACGCACCATATTGGTATGATGTCCCTGTTACAATACAAGGAAATTTTAAGCATTATAGGTAATTTAAGAAACATAATAAAACAGGATTGAAGTCACATTTTATTCATGGACCAAAAAGCATAATTCTTTAATTTCCCTTTACTTATGTAAATACCACCGTTATCCATCAATTTACGAGGCTAATTTCAGTACTCAAACCCGATCATTAATCTCGAATGTCATTAGCCGAATTAATGTTTTTATTTGGTTAAAGCATAACTATTATAGTCCTTTCATATACTTAGTATATACGAAACGTAGTATACATGACCACATCAGTTCTTCTTAAAACTAACTCATACACTCAAATTCGACAATCCTCTTGGGAGGCCATTAGTCGAAGCCAATCATTTATTCATCTTGCCATCCACTAGGGTGCCATTAACCGTTTCTTCTTCTTTCTCTTCTTCTTCTTCCTTTTTTTTTCATCTCGGTCATTCTTTAGGATACGATTAGCTGAAGCTAGTCATTTCTTCATCCTGATTATCCATTTGGAATGTCATCAGTCGTAATTAATCATTTGTTCATCTCGATTATCCACCTAGGATGTTATTAGCCGAAGCTAGTAATTTATGCATCTTGATTATCCATTTAGGATGCCATTTACCAAAGCTAATCATTTATTCATTCTGGTAATTCATCTATTTTTTAATTACCATAGCTAATCATTTATTGATCTCGATTATCCATTTAGGATGCCATTTACCAAAGCTAATCATTTATTCATTCTGGTAATTCATCTATGGTGTCATTACCATAGCTAATCATTTATTGATCTCGATTATCCATTTAGGATGCCATTTGTCAAAGCTAATCATTTATTCATTCTGGTAATTCATCTATGGTGTCATTACCATAGCTAATCATTTATTGATCTCGATTATCCATTTAGGATGTCATTAGTCGGAGCTAATCTTTGTTCATCCCAGTCATCTGCTTTGGATGCCAATAGCCAGAGCTAATCAATCATTTACCCCGGTCATCCCTTCGGATGCCATTAGCCAAAGCTAATCAATCGTTTGTTCCGGTCATCCACTCGGATGTCATTAGCTCCGATCATCCACTCGGATGCCATTAGCCGGAGCTAATCAATCGTTTGTTCCGGTCATCCACTCGGATGCCATTAGCCGCAACAAATCAATTGTTTGTTCCGGTCATCCACTTAGATGTCATTATCCGAAGTTAATCATTGTTTTGACATTCCTTGCAACATTAAAGCAGACCCTTAGGGATACTCGTACCACCATTTCCTAGTAATTTATCATTGCGTAACACGATGATAGATCCTTTGTAATGCAGAACCAAACATCCCACAACAGTTTAGCATTCAATATAACATAACACAACAGTACCCTTTGCATCACTTATCCAACCATTCCTAACAGTTAATGTTCAATGCAACACAATAATAAATCCCCCGTAATACTCAGACCACCATTTGTGGTAATTAACCATCAATATGATACAATGATAGGTTTTTCATAACACTCATACAATCATTCATCATCATTACATTCAGTATAATAAATGATAGATCCTTGGTAACACATTCATCATAATTACATTGAATATAATAAAATAGTAGATCCTTTGGACGACACATACTACCATTCATTAGTAGCTCAAATTCATAACAGCCCCAACATCACATTCGGTTTAGTATTCATCACTACTCAATAAGATGTTCACCTCAAATGGGTCAGTTTAGAGCTCTAACATTTTCACCATTGTTTCAATATTCATCAAGAACTTGTTCGACATTTCATAGTCGTTTCGACAATCATCAAGAATTTAATCCAACTCTTCTTCGTCGTTTCATCTTACAACAAGGATTTAATAAAATATCATCATAAGTTAATCATTTCAAAACATAAACATCAAAATGGGAAAAAGGTGGAAACCACCTACCTACTCCACTTGTGGTCTGTCCTTGTCCTAGCAATGGTCCTATCCCGGCCACAACACCTAAGACACCAAAGACCACAATCAATTCATTTGTATCTTCAATTCACATTCATCACCACACTTATTTCAAGAGTTCATAGGTTAACATTCAAGTGTTCCACATTTTACACCATCATACCATGAAATTGCCTAGAAGGCCTATTGTAGAAATCGGCAACGGAAACTGGTTCGCTGCAGGCTGCCCAATTCGGCAACGAAAACTGGCTCGCTGCAGGCTGCCCAACTCGGCAGCGAAAACCGGTTCGCTGCGGACAACTCAATTTCGGCAACGAATCACAATTTTGCTGCCGCCAACTTAACTTCGGCAGCGAATCACAAATTCGCGGGAGAACACAAATTTCGGCAGCAAATGCTAATTCGCTGCAGACAACTCAATTTCGGCAGCGAATCACAATTTCACTGCAGCCAACTCCACTTCGGTAGCGAATCACAAATTCGCTGCAGAACATAAATTTCGACAGCGAATGCTAATTCGCTGGAGACAACTCAATTTCGGCAGCGAATCACACTTTCGCTGCAGCCAACTCAACTTCGGCAGCGAATCACAAATTCGCAACAGAACACAAATTTCAGCACCGAATGATAATTCACTGCAGACAACTCAATTTCGACAGCGAATCACAATTTCGCTGCAACCAACTCAACTTCGGCAGCGAATCACAAATTCGCGACAGAACACAAATTTCAGCAGCGAATGACAATTTTGCTGCAACCAACTCCACTTTGGCAGCGAATCACAATTTCGCGGCAGAACACAAATTTCGGCAGCGAATGCTAATTCGCTGCTGACAACTCAATTTCGGCCGTGAATCACAATTTCGTTGCAGCCAACTCCACTTCGGCAGCGAATCACAAATTCGCTGCAGAACACAAATTTCAGCAGCGAATGCTAATTCGTTGGAGACAACTCAATTTCGGCAGCGAATCACAATTTCGCTGCAGCCAACTCCACTTCGGTAGCGAATCACAAATTCACTACAGAAGACACATTTCGGTAGCGAAAACTAATTCGCTGTAGAAAACTCAGTTTCGGCAGCGAATCACAATTTCGTTGCCCAACCCACATTTTGGCATGAACACACACCATACGTTGCAACAACTCCAGTACATAAACTGTCACTAAGTTCCAGCAGAACACACACATTGAAACCATCATCAATTCCAGCATATAATTTTTCAATAAATTCCAGCAGAACACATACATTGAAACCATCAATTCCAATATATAATCTTTCAATGAATTCTAGCAGTATACACACATTGAACCCATCAATTTTAGCATATAATCTTTCAATAAATTCCAGCAGAACACACACATTGAAACCATCAATTCCAACATATAATCTTTCAATGAATTCTAGCAACATACACACATTGAACCCATCAATTTCAACATATAATCTTTTTTTAAATATTTTGGAATCAGGTCCCCCATCCATCCCCGTTTTTATCCCTCCTTTTAGCTTAGTTCTTTTCCATAACAGTTGGAGTAAAGTTCCTAGGCCATGCATCCATATTTTTATTCTTCTTCCTTTCAATTTCAAGACCTTAAGAACAGGTGGAGAAAGACATGGTTCATACCTCACGGATTTAGCATTTTTGGGAGGGGTTTGACAACATTTCTCCCCTTCTGCTCCCGATTGTCTCTTCCTCTTCCTCTCTTTTGGTTTTTCTCCTTCTCTTGTTAGTTCCCCACCGATTTTTAGGCCTCTACTCCCTTCATGTTTGCAGTTGTCTAGCCTCCTGTCAAGCTTTCCCTTCTTTCTCTCACGTCTAAGGAGGGCACTAGCAGCTGGGGTTTGGTCAAGCTCTTCCTTGGAAAGGGAAAGAGGGAAGGGGACAAGTATCTCATTTTGGGGGAAAGAGGGAAGGGGACAAGTATCTCATTTTAGGGGAAAGGGAAGGGGACAAGAGCATGCAGCTCACTTTGGGGAGAGAGAAGGGGACTAGCTCATTTTTGGGGAGGGTGTCTCCCTCTCTCTCTCCTTGCTGCATTTATACCCCTCCTAAAAGCAAAAAAAAAGGGGTGTTTGGATGTTGGACAAGGCTGTCCTAATCCTCTTTTTGGGTTATCCTTGAGCTGATTTTCATTCCCCTTCTCCCCCCTAGGATAGGTCGGTCCCACACTAAAACTTTTATTATATATATATATATATATATTTTTTGATGTCGCTGCCGATTCAGAAATCGGCAGCCTCAAACTGTGTCGCTGTCGATTCAGAAATCGGCACCCGAAACTGCGTCGCTGCCGATTCAGAAATCGACAGCTCGAAATTGCCTCGTTGCCGATTCAGATATCGGCAGCCACACTGCGTCGCTGCCGATTCATAAATCGGCAGCCGAAACCGCATCAGTGCCGATTCAGATATCGGCAGCCACACTGCAGCCGCCGATTCAGAAATCGACAGCCGCACTGCATCGCTGTCGATTTCATAAATCGACAGCCAAAACTACATCGCTGCCGATTCCAATATCGGCAGCCTGAAACTGCGTTGCGGCCGATTCCGATATCGGCAGCGATGGTGGAGTCATTTTGGTTCCACTTCTTGTTTTTTTTTTTTGGGTTTTATATATTGTATAAAATGTGATATGATGTAAGATATGACATGAATATGACTTGTATAAGAACATGATAAGGAAATGATATAATGGATCCAAAAAGAGAATTCAACCAAGGTTGATGAGTATGTATTAAATTAGAAAATGATATTGATTTGAAATAATTAAAGAAGATTAATAAGAATGGTATCTCTTGCATAGGTGTTGAATATTAATAACTCAAATGTATATTATATTTTTATGATTTTATATGTATTTTCAAGTAAATGCCTTTAAAGATTAAGGATCTAAATGAAGTGTTATTAAATTATCTGATTTCCCATCTTGAAAGTTATTAATAAATTTGGAGGAAAAATGTATAGTTTATAGTCGAGGTAAAGGGCGAAGAAGAAAGGCCACCTTTTGATGAAGGGAATGATGTGAATTGAAGTTATGATATTGATTAGTTCTTAAAAGTGCATTTTTATCAAGGTTTTATATCATCATTTTGCACTTGAAGTATCAATAACTTCTTAACTAAAGCATGTTTTATAATAACAAGTCTGATAATATAAGATACTTTTAATTTATAGAAAATGTTCATCTTAATTGCAGGCCTATCACATAAATGAAAGGATTGATTGATGAGTTTAAGTACTGAAATTGAAAGGACAAATAGAAGGCCAAACTTAGAAAAGAGATGCTGGTTCAGTCCAAACTGGAACACTGTTCGGTAATTGGGTCATATCTGGAGCTGTAGATCTTGGATTTAGGTCTGCTTTATATGGATGGAAAGATAAGACATAAGTCTAAAACTTTCATGTGGAGTCTAAGATTTATAAAGATCATTTTCAAGTCCAAATTATAGCAACAACAGAGAATTCTGAATCTATCTTGCAGCCCAGACACTGTTCAGCCCATAACTCGAGTTCTAAAAGTCCAAATGACCTCAATGTTTTTTTCCTGGAAAGATGAGAAAATTTCCTAGAACTTTCATGCGTACAAGTGGTTCAAATTCGAACGTTATCAATGATGTTTCGTTCAGACAAGAAGATAAGGATTGTCACCAAGTCAAGATGTGACCACCCACTCAACAATTAGTCATCAAATCAATAGTTTCAAAGCTTGGCCTATAAAAGGTGGCATTTGCCATGCATTTAGGCATCTTGGTTGTTCAGATCAAGATCATGCTCTTTATTTCTCTCTTTATATTTTTGTAATGCTTAAGTTTTGCTTTTATTAATATTTTGTTTATGCTTTTCATTTCCTTTCCTTTACTTAGTTAACTTGTATCTTATTTATATTCTTATCTTATTTATTTATGTTTCTCTTTTTCATTATGTATAGCTAAGTTTATTATGTCAAGGTGAAAAGGTTTCACTAATGGTGTTAGAATATGTATAATATAAACTCAACACGGGCTTTAATATTTATATCCAAGAAAGTTTGTTATTAACATGTCTTATCTTTTTATCTTACTAATTCTTAATACCTTGCTTGTTAAATAGTTAATCTAGATTTCTGTTGTATAACACTTGGTACAACAAATGCTTGGCACTTTCATAACCAACCGTATGGTATAACCTACACTTGTGCTATGAAAGGAACTTGATTTTTTGTTAACATAAGTTAGCATCATGAATTCCTAATAATATTTAAGAGTTTGGTGTTACTTAAAAATAATTAATATGATCAGGTTAATAATTTATAATGAGCTATTAATGACAAATCATCCGATTGGAACCTCCTCACTAATGGTATAAGAATAAGTATAATATAAATTCAATATGGACTTCAATGCTTATATCCTAAACAACTTGCCATTAACATGTCTTATCATTTTTATCTTATTAATTCTTAATACCTTGCTTGTTAAATGGTTAATCTATATTTGTGTTGTATAACACTTGGTACAACAAATGCTTGGCACTTTCATAGCCCAACCATATGGTATAACATTTACCTGTGCTATGAAAGGAACTTGATTTGTTGTTAACATAAGTTAGCATCATGAATTCCTGACAATATTTAAGAGTTTGGTGTTACTTAAATAAGATAATTAATATGATCATGTTAACAATTTATAATGAGCTATTAATGACAAATCATCATATTGGAACTTGTTTTGTGTGTGGTTTCCAATTGAGTAATAAAAAGAGTTTATACTATACTGGTTTGAAATACCATTAGTGGATCCTTTAACCTTGACATCTGTTTTTATCATTATTTAATCCTCACATTAATCTTACATCTCAAAGTCCTCTTTAACTTCTTCTTCTTCTTCTTCTTCTTCTTGTTATTAATAATTTTTATAGTTAACCTCCTTGTGGTTCGACCCCGGTTTTGCCGGGTTATTTATTAATTTGACACTCCTACACTTGAAAAAAGATATCAATCTTTTGGTCATGTCAGCACACTCTAACTGGTAATAGATACACTTGGTTCCAGCCTAGGTTTATGATTATAATAGACAGGGCATTCACCAGTCTAAAGTGTTTCTTGGAATTTCCTGCTTATAAGCCTATCTAGTTAAAGAGGGGCATATCTAAAAAATGTCCGATTTCTTTGGGAGAAAAGACATTGTGATGGAGTCGGAAGCCATTTAGATTTCTTAATTATTGATGGCAATACCTACATTTCTTATTTCATTGCAAGATATGTGGAATGTAGTTTGTATGGTTGAGCCTAACCATTTGAAATTTGCCAAGAAACTAAGCTTTCTTAGATGAAAGCTAAAGGAAAGGAAATGAAATGTTATCTGATTTGGAAATCTAGATTATATCATATCTATTTCTTTAAAAGATAGGGTTCTTTATATGATATTCGGTATAAAGCCAACATTTTTTTCTGTAATTTATTTTATAAATAAGATTGGGAGTGGCTAGAGTTGGGTAGTTTGAGTTTTAAAAGATTAAGTTGTGAATCAATAAACTAGTCATAGAGGGAAGTGACCATGTAGAAGGTTAAAGATGTTGTTTGGAGTTATGTTGGTATAAAGACTTCAGAATTAATGGTTTCAATTTCATTTTTTATAAAAGGAATGTTTTTTTATCGGATAACATATTTGTTATCTAGGTTCAAAATTCTTTCAAACAA
The DNA here is from genome assembly GCA_033617975.1 of Populus alba x Populus glandulosa. Lineage (NCBI taxonomy): Eukaryota > Viridiplantae > Streptophyta > Magnoliopsida > Malpighiales > Salicaceae > Populus > Populus alba x Populus glandulosa. The sequence goes on from CM066157.1 coordinate 7,366,193, forward strand.
GTGTTAAGCCTGATGGCCATAAACAATTTTTACATTATCATAATTCCAACAATAAAGGGTGCTGCTAGACTCGTTGATTGCAAGCCTATTAATCATAGTGAATGGTTTGTATAAAATCATTAAAATATGATTTATCTAAAGGTTGAATAATTTCATGCAGTAGGTTATTAGTTAGCATCAGTCATCTTTTGATTTTAGAGCTTAAGCTTTAAAATCAATTTAAAAAAGCATTTGATTTAGTTATGTAGGAGCACATTATTCATGTAATGAACTATATAAGTTTTGGTATTAAAAAGCAAAATTGAATTAATCAATGCATCTTAGCCTTAAGAGTAGCCATCTTTATTAATGGATCACCAATTGCTAAGTTTGCTATGGCTAAAGGAATTCATCACTGACCCTCCGTTTTCTTTTCTATTTGATGTAAAGGTAAAGAGTTTTTTTTTTAGGTTAGTATCTTCAATTTAATTTCTTTGGGTGGTGATATAGCTATAATTTAGCCCCAATAAGCTGCCTAGTCTAGGAGAAAAAAAGGTTTAGCTAAGGAGAAAAAGGCCAAAACTGAGCAACAAGAAAAAGAGAGGAAGAGGACTAACCGGGCTCAATAAGTGAAAACCAAACAACAAAATAAAAGGATAAGACAAGGCCTAACAAGAGCCAAACCTAAATAGGAAGAGAAGAGGAGAAGAAGAGGCCTAACGAGGGCATAACCGAACACCAAAAAAAGAAGAGAAGAGAAGGAAGAAAAAAGAGAGGCAAAACCAAGCCCAAAAATAGAAAAGGGGCAAAATCAAACCCACCAAGCCTAGCATCAAGAAGAAACATTGATGTAAAATAAGCCTAATAGCTGGAAGTTGGGTTTAAATTAGAGCCTATTGATCCTTTGGTGTTTCAAGCAAATCTCTTTATGGCACACCAAAAAATGATTAATCATGCTCATTTAATCATCACCGCCTCCTAAATGCCTCACTTTATAAGTTATTATTGTGGTTCTTACCTGAATGTATTGTTTCATAAGTTAACAAGGAGGTTACCTCTATGAACAATTTATTTTACAAGAAAGTTGTGAGTTCGTTCATAATAAAGTAATTATTCTTAAGGATTACTCCTATAGGAAGGTTAGGCAGAATGCATACAACCTTATTACCTAAAGTACAAGTGCATATGATCTAGAGGTATATAAATACCCAAGGATCATCATGTATGAAGGAAAAACAACAAAACTTATCTTAACATACACCTCTATATAAAATCACATTAATAAAACAATCTCCCATACTTTCAACTTCTTTTTTCATACATTACATCTCTTTACACTTTGAATGGAAAAAACAAGTTTAAAAGTCCAATCTAGGTAGTATTCAATACTCCCAAAACAAACCCTATAAAACTATGGAGAAAAAGTTATACAAGTAAAGAAAACAAGAAATCAAAGACTTCTAGTCTACATTAGGTCCCTTACTAGCTAAATATTGACCTTAAGTAACAACTTAAGCATTCATTGATAAAATCTTCTTAAGCACAATAATAGATTATGTGTAGAATAATGATGTAAAATCCACATTAACATTATTTGATAGATTATAAAAATAAAGGCCACTCATCATGTTCACTAATTGGTCCTCCATAATAGTTCTCAAAGTAAAGTCTTACTTATATAACATAAAACTTTTCAAGATTATCTTCTAGAGCCCGTATATAAGAGACTCAACAGGGCTTGATCAAAGTCACTTTGAGCCTTATCTAAAGTCATCTTTAATTCCTCATTCCTTTATTGGTAGGCCATGAGTTCTTATTTGAGTTGGATTATATATGTTTAAAAAGCTAAAAGTTTTATTATATAAGAATCCACTTCTTGAATAAAAATATGGTAAATTGCTTCTAAGTTATGAATCTTATCTTTTTTCTATACTAGTGTTTCCTTCAAGGACTAAAAGGCTTGATAGTATTTGTAAGCCTTGGCCAAAGACCAAGTTATTTCTTTATGATTAGTTTTCTATCATATATTAGGTAATGGTTATAATTGTAAAGCCTACAAGAAAAAACTTAATAAAATACCAAATATGAAAAAGTAAAAGGATAAAAATACTTGATAGAACACAAGTTATACTTACTTGAAAAGTCATCTTCATAGCTAGTTCTAAATTATCAGAAAGGCTACTTCCACATCTTAATAATTATAGCATCCACACAAATGCTTCTATAATGTTTGTCACATGTGTGCAGCGTCGTGGTAATCGGTCCAACCTTAAAGTATATTGTAGTGTTTATCTGGCAAATATGAGGAGACAAGGAATTCTTGTTTTTTATCAGTGAAAAAGTTGAATAGGAGTCGCCACCTAGTATTCTGGTCACTAAGAACCCTAACCGGTCTCAGAGATTGGGTATGAAGACTGCTAGGAAGGTATTAGTACCCCAACTACGTCTTACCTAAGGTAAACTGCATTGTTTTGTTGTCTGATAAAATCTAAGGTCTTGTTGTGGTTTTTAATTGTCGATTGTCTACGGTTTAAGAAAAGTCCTTCTCTGTAAGGAGATATTTATCTTATCGGGTAAAAATCTAATTATTCTATATCGTCAAAAGAAATGCCTTTTTAATATCAGGAATACGTTTTACGTATAAATTCATAATCCCTGATACTAAAACAAAACAAAATATATATTTTTTAGAATTTTTGAAATATTGGCCAAGTTCTCGTGACTTTAATAAACTGGTTATTAAAGCCGAAATGCATGCTAAAACATATTTTTAAAGTTTTTTTTGTTGTATGAAAATACAATATGATTTTTTTAGCTTTGAGAGATTTGGTCGTATGCATGAAACAAAAAAATATTTTTTTTTATGTTTTGATGAAAATTGGATATTTTAATATCGGATTTGTATCTTTATGGTATAAAATATAAACCAATATTAAGCAAAATCTAGTAGTAAAATACACGAAAAAATTACAATTTTCAAAATAAAATTTTAAAATTTTATTTTGGAATTGGGCTGGACCCGACCCAACTATTTTGGGTTGGGCCGCATTAAACAGTGGGCCTCTCCACTGTTCACATGCAATGTGTCGAGGGGAAGATGTGGATAGGCCATGGGTCAGAGCTTAGGCAAGTGCGGGGACTTTAGTCGGCGTCTTTTTGAGTTTTAGGAAAGAGAGGGAGAGGAGAAAAGCAGGGGAGAAAAATCTTCTCCTTCCCCTGCGTCATGTGTCGAGGGGAAGAATGATACCTACAATGTTGTTCAAAACGACACCATTTGGGGCTCTCCTTTCTTTTTATGCGAACAGTGGATGATACGGCGTCGTTTTGAACAAAACGTGTCATTTCATTTAAAAAGGAATGGCTGCAAAATCGTGTCAAAATCCAAATCAATCCTCAATTTGTGATTTGCTCAATCAAGTCCTACATTGCATTTTTTATTTAAAAATCAATTCAATTAAATCCCTGCCAAATTTAATCGTCAACCCTGAAGTTGACCGCCTTTTTCACTTTAATTCTTGGTCTTTGATTTATACAATTTGACCCTTAATTAATCAATAAACTTTCAATTTCTTAAAATTTTCCCCTGATTCGGTTAATTACAGCACCTCTATTTATGTGCCTTTTCCAGTTTGACCCCTGATTCGGTTAATTACAGCACCTCTATTTACAATCTGTGTAAACATTTGTAGAAAACTCTTCATTTAGGTCCCGTTTGTTTCCAGAAATTCACTTTTCTGGAAACCATTTTCCTCACTTTCTCATGTTTGGCAAATACATGGAAAGTTAGTCAAAGGAAATTAAATTCTGGTCAAAGGAAAATGTTAACTTTAATATTAGGAAAGTGTTTTCCCCTTTTTATTTTTGGAAAACCCTTTCATTTCCTTGTCATTTACGGAAACAAATCTCTCCTTCTCTCTTATTAAAATTTTTCAACTGATCTCTTCTCAAAATTTGCGTGGCTGTCTCTTTTTCGCATATCTCATTATCACCTACCATTTGTTCAACGTGATTTTCCATCCCTGGTTGGTCGTTGTAATAGGGGCTTTCATGTTGAAGATTAGCCTCTTCTAAATTTTCAACCTCGGGATGCTAAGGAGAAACCACGAGGGGCGTATGTCAGAATCTCCTTATCTCATAAGCAATTTAGTGTAAGGAAATTAAATTCCTGTAGTTGCAAATAGCTTATAGAAAACCTTCCAAGTCTATCAGTCACTGGACACCATATTTCTTTGAATACTGCTTCATGTCACAAATTTGATGACACAATCTCATAAGTATCTCAAGAGAGGAAAATGAGGGGGCGACGGGGATGGGTATTTTTTTAATTCAGTTTAAAAAAAAATTTGTTGTTTATTGGAGGGATTTGGAGTTTTTGTTCTGGAGGGGCTACTAAAGAGTTTGGGTTCGAGTAAATGGATGATGATGGTTTTGTGGTTCTAATGTTGATATGAAGGAGACAGCAACGGTGTTGGTTGGTGTTGTATTGTTTTTACAGATCAGTGATGGTAGGTGTTAATAAGGATAAGTTTGAGCATGAGTTTTGACAGAAGAAGCCATGGCAGAAACAGAAGAAGGAGCAGGAGCCCAATGGATCGTACATTGTTATTTTTTTGTTGTTTCCAGGTTGGAAATTGTACTGAATTATTGAGGTTTAATGCATTGGCCCAGCTCGAACCCATGAACACAAACAATATTATCAACTTTGTAGTCAGCACCTGCAATATTTGTTTAATTATCATGGAATTATTGCATCCATTCCGCCACCTTCTTAGTTGCATCTTGACATTAAAAGCAAGATTGTTTTGACCTTTTATCTTTTCTACTGATACTAAACGGTAGCCTAGATATAAAGCAAGCTACGTGCTTGTCTGAGAAATCAGCATAGGTGGGATACATGTTTCAACAACTCCTCAAGTGTTGTCATGGTATTGCAATGACATTAGTGCTCTGTTATTTCCCAGTATATGAGGGCTGGGCATCATATGTGCTTATATTTGAGCAGCAGTTCATATGTTCCAAATATCTAAGTCTTACTTAATATCATAAATTAATTTGGCTTTCTTCATATAAAAAAAAACATATTTTAAATTGAAAAAAATAATATTAATAGGTTTTATTTATGAAAAATTTCACAAGGTTACTCTATAATATTATATAACATATATAGTTATATTTATAAAATAAGCTATATATGAATATAGGATATAATAAAAAAATTCATCATTACACTTTTTAGATTTTATTTTTTTACTGTAAGTGATTAAATATTTATATTTAATATTTTTCATATATTAGATAAATTTGAAAAAAAATTAATTCATTAATAAATTATTTTCCAATTCATTTTCCATAACATAACCAAACACTGGAAAGTGTTTTCCAGTCCATTTTCCATTACACAACCAAATATCGAAAAATACTTTTCTGGAATTCACTTTCCCCAGAATTCACTTTCCAAAAAGAAACTACTTTCCAGCAAACAAACAGGGCCTCAGTCTCATTTTTATAGTGGAATTTGAAACCAAAGTTGATATAGAATTAATTTTAGTAATTAACACAATTAATTCCCTTCATTATTAATTTTGATTACTCGACATAAAAGTAAAATTAAATTTGATATTTTTTATTTTAAATTTAATTGTTTTTTTGAGTTAAAAAAATATCCAAAAATATTAAGGTTACTTAAGAAACTACTCAGACTTTGTTCATGAGCTTGGATATACTAATGTGATAGGAAAAAATAATTCTTCATGGGCCAACGTACAAGCCTCAAAAAAAGGGGTTGGCAACACAAACATAATTGATGCATTGTTCTAGGTAAGCCATGCCAATTAGGAATTGGTGGAGTTTTGAGGAATCACTTGTTGCATTTCATATTTGTTTTTCATCTCTTACAAACATTAAAAGAACTGGAGGTTCTAGCCATAGTTTTAAAACCCGGCCCGGCCCGGCGGGTCGACCCGGGACCCGGCCGACCCGGGCCTGTGGCCGGGCCGGGTCTAAGGAAAAAACAGGTTGGGAATTGGCCCGGCCAGACTCAGCCGACCCGGCCAAACCCGGCTGAGACCCGAGTTTATTTTTTATATATATTCTCCTGCCTGAAACGATGTCGTTTTGGCCTTTACAATTAAAAGGCCAAAACGACAAGAGCAGAGAGAAGAAGACCTAATTAATTTTAAGAATCTGTCGCGCAGAAGAGCAGATGAGCAGATGAGATTTTCTTAACCTTTAAGAAATGGGGATGGCACTGTAACGAGGCTTGTTGTTATTTATTGTTCAAATCAAAGCTAGTTGTTTCCTTAAATCTTCTCCCTAGGTGTCAATGATAAGTAAAATTCTCTAATCACGTAAATGGTTTTCTTATAGCACTTGATTCACATTTATATATGTATATCCCTTCCTATGTTCAATAATTTATTAATAATTAAAGGTCCCGTGTGTTTTGTGCAGGTTGAGATGATTTTGCAAGCTTTGGAATATGAAATGGGTAGGTCCCATGGCTTTTCTCATTCAAAATTAATATGTTTTTGCAGAACACGGTAAGGTGTTGGATGAGTTTTTCCTTTCGACAGCAGGTAGAATCTGCTACTTCATCCGAAACTGTGTGCAACTGGAGCTTTTTGATTATTTAGTTTTACTGTGACAAAATTTTGTTAATGATTTTCATGCATCTCTTCTATCTGTAGGGAAATTTCAAACTGAGATAGGAAAGAGCTGGGCAGCTGAGATTGCCTCAAGAAGAAAATCTACACTGGCTAAAAAGCAAAACTGATCCCTGGTCCAGCCACCTTTTTCATCCCCCCTAAGGTTGAGATAGCTCCTTTGGTATCGATGTCTCTTTTACCTTTATACGCTTTTTTTGGCACTGCTCTTAAAATGATTGACATTTCTACCTTGTTTATTTTGGCAGTAGCATGAAATCATATTTTTGTTATAGAAATGAATTGAAACTTTAATTATGGTAGTAATTAGTAATCTGGTTGAAAGAATTTTCTAGTAATATCTTATAAATTATGCCAGGTCCTTAAAATGTCTTCACATGATGGTAGTACTCCAAGTAGTGATCCTTCAACGGGCCAATAATCTCAACCTTCAATTTCTATGTCAAGTGGTAGTAGAGGAAGAACAGATTTGGCATGGGGTCATTGTAGAGAAGCTCCTGAACTTAGTGTTGGATGTAAAAAAACTAAATTAGTATGTTTATATTGTGCTAAAGTATTTGCGGGTGGTGGCATTAATCGATTTAAGCAACATTTAGCTGGAGTTAAAGGAGGAGTTGAACAATGTCGTAAATGTTCTCCTGATGTTCGACATCAAATGCTTTTGAACCTTAAAGGAAATGTTGAAACAAAAAAAAAAAAAGAGTTAGAGAAATGCAAGCAGATTTCAATCCATTTAATGCACAACAAAGAGAGCATGAAGAGATGATAATTAGGCAATTAGAAGATGATGATGGTGATGATGAGGAGGAGGAGGAGGAGGAGGATGCCAATACTAAAAAACATATGTTACCACCGAAGGTTGCAAAAAAAAAAGATTCAAAGCACCAACACTGTAAAACAATCAACTACAAGTTATGGAAAGCAGAAGAAATCTGCAACATTAGGGACATATTTCATGCCGAGAACAACTCCTGGTGCTCAAAAGTCTCTTCAGAACTGTTGGCAAAGGAAAGAAGCAGTTGAACGGTGTGATCTTGCTTTAGTGAAGTGGATGTTTGATGCATGTGTGCCATTTAATGCTGTTAACTCTATGTATTATCAGCATGCAATAGATGCTGTAACAGCCATGGGTCCTGGTTATAAAGGACCAAACTTGCATGCTATCCGTGGCTATTACTTAGCAAAAACGGTTGATGAAGTGAAGATTTATGTTGAGAGTTATCGAGAGATTTGGAAGAAGATTGGTTGCACATTAATGGCTGATGGATGGACAGATCAGAAGAGGAGGACTTTCATTAACTTCTTAGTATATTGTCCTAAAGGAATAATTTTTTTGAAAACCGTGGATGTATCAGATGTCTCAAAGACTGCTAGATTGTTGTATCAGTTGTTTAGAGAGGTTGTTTTGTATGTTGGGGTAGAAAACATTGTGCATATGGTGACTGATAATGCTGCAAATTATGTTGCTGCTGGCAGGTTATTGATGGAAGAATTTCCTTCAATATTTTGGTCTCCTTGTGCTGCTCATTGCATCAACCTTATACTCCAGGACATTGGTAAATTGCAGTCAGTTTGTTGTGTTGTTGAGCATGCTTCTGGTATCACAAAGTACATTTATAATCATTGTTATCCATTATATTTGATGAGGAAGTTCACTGGAGGAAAAGAAATACTTCGTGCAGCTCCTACTCGTTTTGCCACCAATTTCATTGCATTGCAAAGCATTTTAGCTCATAAAGATGAGTTGAGAGCTATGGTGACATCTAGGGAATGGGTCTCATCTGCTTATGCTAAAGATATCAAAGGAAAAAAGTTTGTTGAGAGTGTGCTAGACTCTTTGTTTTGGGAAGAATGTGCAATAATTGTGCGAATGAGTGAACCTTTAGTTCGAGTTCTACGATTGGTTGATGGTGATGATAGACCTTCGATGGGATATTTGTATGATGCTATTCATCATGTAAAAGAAGAAATGATGAGGAGATTTCAAAAGAGAAAGCCTAGAGTGAAACCTTTCATAGACATTATCAATAATCGGTGGGATGGACAATTTTACAGAAATCTTTATGCAGCAGCATTTTGGTTGAATCCTCGATTTCAATATGATGCAAATATAATGGATAAACACATGAGCACCATTTCTGGACTTCTAGATGTTCTTGAGAAGTTTGCACATGGAAATCTACCATTGCAAAGTAAGATTACAAGTGAGATGAAGTTTTTTAGGAATGCCGAACATGACTTTGGCCGAGCGTCCGCAATAAATAATCGCACCCTTATGCCTCCAGGTATATAATTTTTATATTTATAAATATTATTTGACATAGTCTTACACTTTTACTTATTATTTTTTTGTATAGATGAATGGTGGATGACATATGGAACCAGCGCTCCAAATCTACAACAATTGGCTATACGAGTGTTAAGTCAAACTTGTAGTTCTTCAGGATGTGAGAGAAATTGGAGTATGTTTGAACATATTCATTCCAGGAAGAGAAATAGATTGGAGCACCAAAGGCTTAATGACCTTGTTTACGTCCACTGCAATCTAAGATTGAAACAAAAGTATTTTTCTTTTCTTTAATTCCTTAAATATTATTTTATCTTGTTTAGTAGCATTATTAATACTTATATTGTGTTTACCTTCCCTTTTAATATATAGGAATTATTGGAAAGGACGAAATTATGATCCAATTAATGTTGAGATAATTTTCGACATGGAAAATTGGGTAGTCGAAGATGGCCCATCAATGTTGACAATGGAAGAAGTAGAGATTTTTCACTAAGCTCTATCAACTATGACCATACAAGATACTTTAGTTGATGGTAATTAATGATTTATTATTTAGTGATAAATATTATTTAAAATAAAGTTTTGTTTAACACATAATATTTATTTCTTAATTATGTTTGAAATGTAGATGTCATAAATGTTAATGATATTGAAGATGATTGTGATGATGAAGTTTCAAAGGAGCATGCTGATGATTTATTAGGTGTTGACGAGATTGGCTCCATTCCATCGACATTTCATCCAAATTTCTCTTCCATGGACACAGAAGAACCTAATGTGTTAATTCAACATAAGTGAATGGGTTGTTGATTTATAATTTATGTTGTTGGATGTTTTGTTTTAAATATTTTTATAACTTATGTTATTGGAATTTATATTGTTGGATGTTTTGTTTTAAATATTTTATAATTTATATTTGGCTTGTATTTTGGATATTGAATTAAATTTATGTTGTTGGTTTATAATTTAAATTTGGTTTAAGTAAGTGTTGTATTGTAATTAGTTATGTGTTTTTTTTTTTTAGGTTTTTTGGAGTTGACCCGGGTTAACTCGGGTCAACACAGCTGACCCGTGACTCGAAGGATCGACCGGGTCAATGACCGGGTCGGGTTTCAAAAGTATAGTTCTAGCTATTACAATAGCTTTTCTCTTAGCTAGTAGATTGGGCTGTGGAGTCTATTCGTCTTATGCACTTCATTGGCTTCATAAAAATGATGCAATTCGTGCTTTAAGATGTTCTTAATCAGCTCCTCTTCTCTAGTTAACACTTTAAAATGAATTACTTTTTGTCATGTGCTGAGGGAAAGTAACACTTTTTCTAGGCATAGCATCCAAAAGCGGGTAGAATTTTGTACCTTTTCTCTCTCAAATATTGTAATTTCTAGGCACTATCTTGTTGCTTGTCGTTTTAGTTTATTTCTCTTGACTTTCATGTAATTCCATTATTACAATATGTGTTCTCATTGACCAACGAAAAAAACATGAAAGACTAGTCATGCGTCTTTATTATGTGAGTTCTTAATTAGAGGCTCAGGCGTGGAAATAACCTGAACTTTTTGACTCTGTTTTAAATTGATTGGTCGATATTTTCTTTTTCTAATGATGATGAAGATAAGTATTCTTATAGGATATGTTAGGAAAATGGTTGGTTAAGAAGCTTGAAATATGAGCTTGAAGAAAGAAGGATTTATATTACATTAATCTATGTATTCACCTACTAAATTAAAGAAGAGATCTAATTTTGAATAAATGGTTGATTAGTGATGTAAACTGAACAATTAGTGAGTTTTGCATATATATATATATATTAAGAGTGTATTTGTTTTTTAGGTGCTTTTGTGGTTGTGATTTTTAAAAAATAAGTTTTAAAAAAATATGGTTAGACAACGATGGAGTAAGAAAAAAAAATTAAAAGGAGCCAAATTAAAAATATTTCTTTGTATGGGAAATTCCCAGGTAACATTGTTGTGTAAATATGTCTTTGGTTGCCAGTGACCTATTAATTGTTTTCCCCTACAATTCATGCTCTAATTAGAACTTTCTTTGCAGCTCTTTTCCTACAAATATTTACAAAGGAGGGGCTGGGAAAAACATTTTCATGTAGGGGCCTAGCCCCCCTGCCTCCACCAATGTGGTTAGGTGTGGTTAGTTGAATTTAGATATGTATTTGGTAAAAATTATGATTGAGGTTTATGTACGGTAAAAAACATGTATAAAATGTTTGGTTGTTGTTGTTTTTCAAAAGTGATTTTTATTTGGAAATACATCAAAATAATTTTTTTTATTTTTTAAAAATTATTTTCGATATCAACGCATCAAAATGTTCTGAGAATACAAAAAAAAAATTAATTTGAAGTAAAAAAAATTTAAAAATTTTAAATTAAAAATAAAATGTTTTTGAAATGCAAAAACAAACAGAATTTTACGAAATTCAGTTAAAAAGGTATGTAAAAACTGCTTCACAAAAACTATATTTTAAACTCAATTTTTTAGTAGGTTCCACAATATAAAATATAGTTTGATATATTACTAAATATCTAATTATATTTTTACACCATAAACACAAACTAAAACAAAACAAATGCACCCAAGGAAATCTCGTGGTCATCATTCTCAAGGTAACTACAGACATTTTGGTTATGAAAATTAGTGAGTTTTGCTAGTAAGGCTCACGAAAAGGGTGTTTGATTTGACCTCCTTAAAAGAACAAATTTGTATAAGCGATAACCCTAATGAACTTTAATATTCTTTTATTCTGAAGGGCTGGATTGATGCCACGTGATTGGACTCTTTAAAACTATCAAGAAACGTTAAGGTGGCATGGAGTCAACCATTACGAGCCTTTCTTCAAGCCTATCAAATCAATATTTCCTCAATATTGCCAAAGGTCCCATATCAAATCGATTGTAGATCCTATCACATATCCTTGATTTACCTTTATAAGCAAAAGCCCCAATCAAGGTGTTTCGCTCGACACCGATCCATGTAGATGTCATTTAGAACACGGATCTGTTAGAAACACGAAAATTAGAGTGTCGAATAATAATGAACGAGGAGAGAGAATGCATGGAAAGGATTTAGTCTTTGTTAGTTTAATATCCTTACACGTAATATTATTATATTTATATTAATATATATTTATTATTAATAAAAATTTAATTTATTTTCAGTATTCATCTAATGTTAAATACTAGATATTTATTAGAGTCATAGAAATTAATACATATTATATTCTTTTTTTTATGAAAGAAATCAATTGTTCTCATAAACTGAGGTATAAAGGATACCTAGAACTAATATATAGGTGCTTTTCATAAAATATATACACTAAACTGAATCGCATGAGAATTTTATACAGAAAGATCACCTATGTCTAAGGAAAGGCTCACATGATGGTTGTATAAGTGATTCTTAAACTTGAAATTACTAAGTTATCTTATATAAAAAATATTATGCTTTGATTTTGTTACATATTATCTTAATTAAGGTAACAAAGGGGAAGACATTGGATATAACATGAGCTATATGAAGGTACTTGAGTGATCAAGAGAATTTATCACCTTAGACGAATTAGAAAAAAATGTTTAATTTGTTCTCAAATATTATTGACTAGGAAATACTTGGCCAAGGTGGAATGATATTTGAAAAAAGTTTCAAATCTTATTCAAACAATCAATGACTATTAAATAGAGAACAAACATGATTTAACATGATAGACATACTTCATGTTTTAATGTTAAATTAGAATATTATCGATGAAAGGATATTAATTACATTGAGAAATCAGTCACTAAAAAGTTAAGTTAAACTACTAATGACTTTTCTAATGTTTAGGATATCATGACACATTGCTAGATGATGCACCTGATCTTTAAATATAAATTAATCAATTGTTGAATTGATAATAAATTAAATTATTTAATTTATTTAATTATAATTATGATTTATATTTGGACCAACATATTATAAACTTAATGAGCCACACACATTAAGAACTATTAGTCATAAATTAAACTAAGATGTTTTAATAAGTATAACTTGATTAAAATATATTTTAGAAATTAAGAACAAGAATATATATATATATATATATATATATATATATATAGAGAGAGAGAGAGAGAGAGATTATATTTCTAAACCTAGAAAATCAAGTAAGGACTTAATTGAGTTCATTTCTAAAATTATCCTAAATTAATATTTGGATATTATTCAAGGGTCAAGTTGATATTTTACTAATTTATAAGGTTTTTCAAATTTTCCTATAAATAGTAAGTTATGCCTCTTATTTTTAATAAGTTGTTGTTTTTTTGATAAAAAACTACATCAATCATAAAATAAAGAACTAGCACTCTAGACATAACAATTCCTCTCTCCTAAATAGGAATTTAGGAGATTTATTATTGGTGGTTCATGTGGATTACTGTTGGAGGCTGGATAATTAAACGACTTATGGTTTATGGCAACTCAACCTTTAAATAATTATTCGAAACTAATGAATATCAGATCTTCAGGTAATAAATCCATGAATAACTCTAGATCTGTCTAATGGGATCCTAGGGACTCCCTAATAATTTTGTTGTATCATTTTCGCTCTGTGTATTATATTTGGAAACCCAACAATGTGACCCTGAACAAATTCCATACGTTCACAAGTACAAATAGCAAACTCGATCGCTAACTAATCAAGGTGTAAACTATTTAAAACAACCAACACTTTTCACACATATTTATCACCTGATGGTCGAACCTTTGTGTCAATTTGGTGCACCCCACTCCCTTTGGTTCTTGCAAGTTAGGTTTGTTGCAATTAAGTACATCTCAGGTTTTGCAGGTCTAGGCTCTTTCATTTAAGCTTCTTATGCTTGTATAAACACAATATTTGATATGAAAACTTATGGTACTTGATAATTACACATGAATTGTGTATATATAATGATGATGTTGTATGGTGTTTTGATTTTTTGTTAGTGTATATGCTTTGTAGCCAATTAGTTGGTTACACATGACATTGATATTATTCATGTAAATATATTTAATTAATTAATTAAAGGATAATTATCTTTAATATTTATCAAATATTTTATTAATGAATCTAAAGTAAAGATAAAGTTCTTAGAACAAAAATGCTTCGCAAGGAAAACTATAAAGTTATAATTATAAAATTCCTATTACATCAAAGTATTGTTCATAAATGTTTCTAGTCAATGCTCCATTAAGACTGAACACTAGTTAGAGTTGTTGAGACTGATACATATTATGTTATTTCCTTTATAAAAGAAAGTGGTTGTTCTTATAAGTTGAGGTATGAGGGATATTTAGAACTAATATGGAGGTGCTTATTGGATGACATGTACAATGAACTAACTCACAAGAAAATTCCATATGGAGAGATCGTTTGTGTCTATGAAAAGGCTCACGTGATGATTGTGTAAATAATCTTTAGACTTGAGATTATTAAGTTATCTTATATAAAAAGTGTTATGTTTTTTTTTTTTAAAGTGTTATGTTTTGATCTTGCTACACGTTGTCCTAATCAATGGTAACAAATAGATAAATATTGGGTATAACTTTAACTATATGAAAGTATTTAAGTAATGAATATAGGATTTATCATCCTATGTGAATTAGAAAAAAAAAATTTCATCTATTTTCAAATAACATTGATTGTAAATCTTTGTGCAAGGTGGAATGAGATTCGAAAAGAGTTTCAAATCTTACTCAAAGAATCAATAACTATGGTGTTGAAAATATACATGATTTGACAAAGTAGACTCATTCTATGCAATAATATCTAAATCAGAACATTGTTGATGAAGGGATAATAATTATATTGATAAACTGGTTATTAAAAGGTTAAGTCAAACCACTTATGACTTTTCTAATATTTGAGAGATCATGATAGGTTGCTAGACATTGTACATTATTTTCAAATATAAATTAATTAGTTATTGAATTGATAATAAATTACTTTGTTTAATTTATTTAATTGTATTATATTTAGGTTTATAATTTATATTTGAGCCAACTTATTAAGAAACCTAATAGGTCATATATATAAAAATCATTGGTCAGAAATTAAATGGGATGATTAATCAAGTGACTTGATTGTAAATAAATTTTAGAAATCAATTACTAGAATGTAATTATTACATGGGATTACAATTTTAGAACTAGAAACAATCATGTAAGAACTTTATTGGATAACAAATTAATATTTTACTATTTATTGGGTTTTTAGATTTATCTATTAATAGAAAGTTATGCCTCTTATTTTTTGTGATGTAAGTATAATACAATACAGAAATATTTAAAATACAAAAAAAAATAGCTTACACTTAAATATATAACAATTCCTCTCTCCTAAAAGTTGAAGAGAATTTTCACCAATAGCATGTATAAGTTACTATTAAAAATTAAATATTTAAACGGTTTGTAATTTCTAATAACCCAATACAACTATTCAGCCGACAAAAATATATATGTCCCTTTCCTAATCTTTAGCCGATTTCATTTACTATCATTATCATATGTATGTCCGTTTCGGCGTTTCACAAGCCATGATGAACGCGTCGATCCGTTTTGAAAATGTGATTTCACATCTCAGCAAAATTGCACCCCCACCCTACGAACTTCCGTCTCTGATCGTATAATACGTTGTATATTAGTGCAACAATATGTTTTTCGCAGATGAGGAGGTTATATATTGGTTGATCATTATCCTTTCAGAGCACTATAGTGAAAGATTAACCAAAATAACCTGCACGCACACACACCCATATATATGGGCTTGGCAAGCAGACAATAAGTGTGTTACTGTTGAATATAAAGCTTATTTTAGTGACCCAATCTAGATCTAACCATAATTCATTAATTAAAAGTCAAAATATGCAAGGATTCCAAGAACCGTCCACTGATCTCTCCCCTTATTTATTTATTTTTTTTCGTAAGAGGGGATTAATAATACCTTGCTATACGTTGTTTTGATAGAACGATGGCAATGATTTATTTTAATCAAAAGTGCCATGCATGCTGTTGTGCAGAAATTGATAAGCTCATTTGCCAGCAAATATTATTATTATTATTATTATATTCCTTGACATAGCTTTGCGAAAGGATTTTCTAATCTCTAAAAAGCATTATTACGGATTGGTTCTAGTGCTAAAATCTAGATATTAAAAGATAGATAAAAACAAGGGAAGAGAGGGAAACAAACACACGATCCTACTGCATGGGCTAATTAACAAGTACTAATCCTTAACTAGCCCTATTGCATAAGCAAATTCCTAATTATCGCAGCTTGAGTAGTGTCTGTTGTTTCTAATAGCTCAGAAAGCCGCGCGCTAAGATCATCAACCTCTCTGTGCAAGCTTTTAATATAGTTGCATGTCTCCTGCAAGGCCTTGGCAGCTGAGACCTACGAAGAACAAAAAAATAAATCCAATTAATTTTAAGTTGAAAGCTAGGAAATTAAGCACAAGCATATAAGAACAGAAGGTCTTAACATTAGTTAGAAAGTAGAGTGAACGTCATAGCTAGCATACACAGAAGATCTGTAAACATCTCAGTACTCCAAGAAATTGCACAGTACTTGAATATCAGAAGTGTTACATGGAAGTTTATCCTTAAAGTTCATGCGTTTTTGTGGGTATTCCATGGATAAGTAGAGGAAGAAGTTACAGCAAAAGCACATGCGCTAGAAATATATATATATATATGATGGAATCGATCAATCTTCAATAATTCTACCAATTATTAGAATTGTTTTTCGCTCGTAAACCATGCACATCCGATCCCTTTATTTTTTCTTGGATTAATTTTTGTTTGAGACCAGACAAATTAATAGAAAAGTGGTAAATATAGTATATGACGACTAGTTATAAAATAGACTTGATACATAGCTAGAGATAAGTAGAAAAGTGTTTTTTCATAATATTATGACTCCTACTATAGTACCTTTTCAGAAAGCCGATTGCGAGTCTCGGGAAGAAGTTGTTGCAACTTTGTAACAAGATCAAGGATCTGATCATCATTGATTCTTGAACTACCTGATTGCCTTGATCGCGACTTCCGGCTAGACATGTCTTAATATTAACTTGTAATTAAAACAAAGGTTAGCTGATTAATGATGTATAATTAAGAAACAAAGTAAGGATATATAATTAAAGAAGAAATAATAGTAGTCTATAAATATATATTGAAGGTTAACATGACTAGGCACCAAGTAAAAAGTATATATAGCTAGGTAGCAAGAAAGAAAGTCACAGGGAAAGAAAAGGAGTGAAGAGACTACTACTACAACTACAAGTTATGGAAACAAGTGAGGCACTGGAAGGAGAAAATTAAGAAAGAGAGAGGTAGCAAGAACAAGATCACAAGCAGTGGCGGTGGAGCTGGTGGAGAAAACAGATTAATACATGGGAGAGAGCACTGGGCTAAGCTTGCATTTAAATAGGGGTTTCAGAGAGAGAGAGAGAGAATCAAGTCTGTAGAGATACGCCAAACTGTATTTCCTTAGGGTTTGTTTTCAGGTCGGAGTTTGATCGCTACTCGAATCTCACACTCGGAGCCAGCGAGCACGTCAGTCCCTCCACCCAATACCATCTTATTTTATTATCTCCATAATTAACATTGTTTTTCTTCCGACCTGACTAGATTTATTATATATTATCATATAATGTATTAGATTCTTTTACTATAGCAAAACAGATACGAGAAGTGAACGTTTGAAAAAAAAAAAAAAACAAAAAGTCTCCATTAATATATAAATTAGTCTGAAAATATTTTTATCATCAAATCAAAAAAAATGTTATGCACTCTATATTTATTAATTGTTTTAATCAATAATTCATAATTATAGATCATCTTTAAAATTTAAGCTATGAAAGTATTTTTTTTTTTTTACTTTTTTCTTAAATAATAGGGAGTGAGGGCAGGGATATATCTTTCAACAAATTCTTATTAAATACTATAAGTTCAAGTTAATATTTGCAGACAATTTGTATAAATTAGAAGTTCAAGTTAATCAATAGTTTATAGAATATTTGAAGCTAGTTAGTTTTTTTAAAAAAAATCAAATCATTTAAGTTGTTTTGAATTTGCGATATCTCGATAGAGCAATAGTTCACATATTTTTTTTTTCTTAATATATTTTATTATTAAATATCAAATGTAGCCAGCTCGTCCCCCTAATATCACTTATTATAAGAGAAAAATATAAACTATATCTTGAAACTTTACATAACAGTTTAAGTTATTGGGTTGAAATGATTCTTTGACATGGCATCATAGCCTTGATGACCAAGCGGTCACGAGTTTGGAATCTCATCATTCATATTTATTTGATAAAAATTAAGCACAAGGTAATGTGGGTTTGTGCAAGTTTCAAGCTCAATGAACTTTCACTTGAGGGGGTGCGTTAGAGAAAAATATAAATTATTTCTTGAAACTTTACCTAACAACTTAAATTATTGGGTTGAGATGATTCTTTGATACTTATAAACAACGTCTAATCAAAAGTGGAACCATGGAGTAGTAATTTAAAATGACTGTTAGTTAAAATATCTCAAAAGAAATTAAAGCTATGTCAACTATATATTATTTTTCTTTCCTTTTTTTTTTTTTGTTTTTTTGATTGGAATCCTTTCTTTCTTTCTTATCTAAACATGATTATATGGTTGTTATCATAATCAATTACATACTATTCTTGGAGACATAGGGTAGTTGATTAGGGGACATGCACATCAACCATGTTTGAATTATTTGTGATTAGTCAAATAATTTCTAGAATAAATGTTTTTTTTGTTTTATCTGATAAGAAATAACCACATTTAAAAACTAAATTTCAAGCCGAGATAAATAATAGCTTCATAAAAAAATGAAATGGAAGGAATCCTACTTGATTTTAACAAGCTAGAAAGATAATGCAACAAAACTAAACTAGAAAAAAAAATATAAGAAAAAAAAAAGATAGAAGAAAGGCAAATTGCATAAATAAAATGTGTATATGGAGCTAATCATCATTTATAGTAATTGGATGGCCTTAATATATTGTTACAAAGATGAAATCCTATGAAAACCACATTTCCTAACTCTATATAAACTGCCCATAGCAGATCAAGAGCTCACAACATAAATCCTAATACAATTCATATCCTTATTAGCATGTTTTTTTCCTAGCTAGTAAACATATGATTCCAACCTAACTTGTAATTTATGTCTGTGTAATCTATTACAGACTCTTATTCATAGTAGAGTTTAGTTTGTCTAGTCAATAATGCGAAACCTTATCTCTATAGTCAATTACCGTATTCTCGTCAATCATGTCTTTTAGCACTTTTAGATGATTATGACATTTGATTTTTTATTTCAGTTGTTTCCTATCTTCCCCGAATCAATTTGGATTCAACTTGGACCTAATTTATTTTAGTATTTGCAATCAATTTTATCCTTGTTTTTCTTATTTAGTAGTGAATAATTACTATTTTTATATAGTCAACACATGGATGTTTGTATTTAGCTTAAATAATCTCTTATATTCTTTGATTTAGGATAAATAAAAAATTATATTGACTTGCCTTTTGTACTAAAATCACTCGATAACACAACCATTATATAATGTGGTTAGCTTGTTCTTGTGCTTGATTATGCTTAATCATATCTTATAGTGATCTTATTTATAGTTAATCATCAACACCACGTGTTAGTATTGTCATAGGTTTTTGTTGTTGATTATGAATAAAACAACATGTCTTTTCTGGTCTCAAAACATGTTCTCTTAGTGAGGTGTGTAGCATCATACTTTCTTACTAGTATATTTAGATATTGCTTCCTTCTAAATTAAGTATTGGTTAGGCAACCTTGTTACAACCTTCTCTCAAGGTCTACGAGATATTGGCCATCACTAGCCAATTTGTTATCCTCGTCATTTAGTCTTAAGATGATGTATGTTGTTTCTTATGTTTTTTCAATTTAGTATCAATAGATATTTTAAGCTTAAGGTCTTGACTAATTGTTGAGTTATGACTTGTTTAGCTTTGCCTCCTAAGTGTTTTTATTTAGAAAGAATGACATGATAGTTAAGGAATATGTAAAACACACAAGAAAGTATTTTTAAAAAATTCTTATGCCAATTCTTTGATCTTGCCATGATCGAGGCAACTTTTTCCAACTATAGTTTATATGATTACTTCAAGCTTCTATCTCGTAACTGATCATACTACTTTTTATAATTCTTCTTTATCAAAGAGTCCTTTTAGCTTAGAGATACTTAATGTTATTTTTAACTTAAATAATAAGTCATTATTCATCTTGTTTTTTTAAAAGGTTTATAGGACCAACTTCCAGTGCCTTATGAATCTAATTCTTAACTATAAAACAATTATTGGTGTCATGTTTTCATGAGTAACGTCATTTGTATCGTTTTTTCTCCCTAATTTGTTTAGTTAAGGGAACTGTGTGATTGCTAAAAACCTTGATTCCCCCCTTACTCATTAATTGGTTAAATATTTCTTGAATTTTTTTTATGTAAAAATTATAATATTTACTTTCATTGACAACTTTGGTAATTTTTTTTCTTTTTTCTTTGCTACCATGCTTGTTGGACTATTTAGGCTTTCTTCAAGCTTGAGTTCTATTATTGAAATTAGTGATTGTTGATCTTCCTTAAACTACTCGTTTTAATTTGATTTATTTATTGAATGAGGATTTTATTCAAATAGCATAGCTAATTAGTATGTTCTTTTAATGAGATTATTTTGACCTCTAATTTTTTTGGTTGATTATTTTTTATTTTTCTTGTTGATATGAACTTTTTTAAAACCATATTGATTTTACCGTTTGAAATCAACTTTAGCATCTTTTTTCCTGTTTCGTTGTAAGCAATTACTGTTTTTATTTTGTCTACGTGTGTGTGTCTTTTTTTTAGTGTAAACATGTATAAAGAACCAAAAAGCATTTTAAACTAGTCACTTAATATTATCAAAACGCAAAATTAAAATCATGAAATAGAGCTCAAATCACAAGCCACCAATGAATTAGTAAAATAAATAGACGAATTAATAGCTATAGCTTTTCAACAGTAATTTCTACTACTATGATTAACGAGCCCTCACTGTTTGAGAAACAGCCAAATTAATGAGGGGATAGGAGTAATTAAAGGTTGACTGGTCAAAAGTGCAAAGCAAGCTAAGCTAGCACACCATGTTCTTGCCCAAATCACAGGCACACCGCCACACGTGGTGGTGTCTCGTATCCCAAGTCCTTCGCGGTACAGATATATTTATTTTTTAACTGTAACCACAATATTCTATACATGTATTTTTCCTACTTTAATAATTTATTGTATTTAAAGTTTGTGGTGTTACATGGTTTGCCTCAAAAACGGTCTCCAGTGAGATCACAGCTCTTTATAATATTTAAGAACACGGTTAAAATTTATATTTTTTTAAATTATTTTTATATATTTTTAAATTATTTTAATATACTAATATTAAAAATATTTTTTAATATATATATATTATTTTGATGTATTTTCAAGTAAAAAAATTTTAAAAAATAACTATTAATATATTAAAATTACCTAATTATTTTATAATCTGTAGCGAAGTTGTTCAAATTAAATTACAGTTAAAGATATACCTTAGAAAATAGAAATAATATACAGTTTAATGACTCTCCTTTGACACTTATCCACCTATAATAACGGTAATTGCAGCATAAAAAATAATACGTTTCATTTTCAATTTTTTTTAATCTTATTCTTCTATAGATCAGGTTTTATTTTTCTACTTTTAGAGGATCACTTTGTTTTACTTTCTCATGTTGTAGCTATATCGCTGCAACTTTCTGTACTTCTTTTTTTTCATTTTCATTAGTCAATTTGGTGCTATTAATGAAATCTATGTCTGTGAAAAGACAAGAGTTAATACGTGATAATATTTTTCATTTTTTAAAAAAGACATATATTGTATAATTTGTTAAAGGCTCATAAATGCAGTATATATTTGTTATTTATTTTAAAAAAGATTATTTTATCTTTTAAATGAAATAATGAAATACTTAGCTTTTCATCTAAAAAAATAATAATTGAATCTAATAAATCTTTAAAAGAATCTCCTTCCAGTTTCAAAAGTTAAGGGTCGTTTGGTACCATTTCCTTTCTTTTTTCTTTTTTTTTTGTAATCTTAAAAAAAAATCAAAAAATATTTCTTGTTTATTGTTTATAGGTTTCTGAATTTTTTTTTATAGATTTTATTAACTTATGAAAAAAATTTATATTATTATTATTTAAAATATAAAACATTATAATATTATATATTTAATTAATAAGATAAAATGGATGGATTGAAGTGACAACACAATGGTAGGGGTGACAATAATAATAGTAGTTATTATAACCCAATTTTTATCCATTTAAAAACAAAAAGATTTGCATTACTATATTTTATATTTTATAGACAAAATTTGATAGATTTTAGAGGAAAAACTGCATAAATTAGGTGGCTAAGGACCAAAATAAAAGAAGCGATTAAAGTTAATGTTAAAAGAAACTAACCATCATGAATTGCGCACAAGTACATTGTCAAAATAGCCACCAATCATATATCAACACCTCCTATCAAACAATCCTTGATTACATTACATACATGTTATAAAAAGAATGGGTCAGGTCTGGGCCTTAGGCCCAACCAGCCCAAGTTACTTTTGGTTAAGGTTGTATTTGACAATATCAACACCTTCTATCAAATACACCTTTATTTCTTTTCCATGTATTGTATTCCTTTTTTATTTTGATATTTAGCCAAATGAACTCCTTTTAATTATAAAAAAAATCAACAATATTTGGAGATCTTCATTGATTTATTTATAGTCCCCTCGCGTGTTGTTTATTTTTTTTTCTCGGCGTATTGTTTTTCTATGTTGCATGTTCAATCTACAGACCATTACTATTAAATGTGAATCTTTTATGCAATGTATTCTTTCCTTTTTATCTAAAAAAAAAAAGTAAATAAAAAAAGTAAACAAAAAGAGAAAGGCATAAAAAAAAATCTTCTTCAATTAAAAATCCTAATTTTGCGAACTTATTAACTGTTGCTAGAGTCAAGAATATCGCACTTTTTGGGTTTGTGCAATATTTATCAACACCAAAGTTGGAAATATTTGTTGGTAAATATTCATTAACGCGAGAGTCTAGAACATTGTAGGAAGAACAAAAGGAGAAAAAAAAACAAACTTTTAGTAATTTAAGACAAGACCAACAATACAACCTGCCTCAAGTTGGACGTTTAAGGGGTGATTACACCTATCCTTTCGCGTAACTAGTTCTGTACCATAAAATCTATGTTGACCAGTTAGGGTTTCTAGTGTCTATAATACTAGGTGGCAACTCTTTGAACATAGACCTTTTTTTCCCCAAAGAACAAGATGTCAAATATCCGTTCTTTTTCCGATAATTTACAAGATTATTTTTAATCAATCATCGTGATGTCCAAGTGACAGAATGGCGACTCCACCACGAACTTTTAGGACTAAGCTTTGTTGTTTGTCTTTTTATTACTATCTCATTTTTTGTGCTTGTTCGATTTATTTGATTGCCTTTATTGCTTTAGCATGTATCCCTATTTGTATTTTCATGCATCACTTTAAGAGCACACACCTTGAAATTTAAGATATATGGAGCAATAACGATACCCCAGTGATTTTAGTCTTGGTAAGATTCGTGAAACTATCCAACTCTTATTTGATTGTTTACTCAATGATGGTTAATATGCCAATCTGATATTATTCATGGCCTTTATCTTTACACTATTTGTAAGCCTCATATCGACCTTTTGAGGACGATTGCTGAGCATTCGAGAGACCTTTTGAGCCTAGATAGTAACCTACCCCCATGACGCACTTAACGACTATAACCAATCTGTTAGGTTATACCTTGTGTAATCTCATTATGGCTACCCTAACATGCAACATCTTGAATTCCAAGATCATTGGGTGTAAAATGGTCATCACATAGGATACAAGAGCCTGAGTTGTTACAGTTGATAAAAAAACGGACCGACTTGAATTAAAAGTTGAAAGGTTTATCAATAGCTCAAACTTAAGCAAGACTAGACAAAGATCCCCTCGTTGGCATGATGATGGCTCAGGTCCCTAAAATCCATGAATAAACTACCATTGCCACCTCGTGAAGGGCGAGTCTATATTGAATTTGCATTTTCCTTTTTGATTGCATAATTTTCATTTACCATACTGAAATATAGGTTCCTCATTGAAACACCTCGATAACACTCAACTATGAAAATGACAAATGGATAACAAAGAAAGAGCTCAATTGGAAGCTCAACACTGAAAGGAGTTGGAAAGTCTTAGAGAAGTAGTCACAAGGCTTATTAATCTACTCGAGCAAGCCTTGAGATCTAAATCTGGAGAAAAACAATTATAGCTCAGCCTGAAACTTTGCTCTTAAACCCACAAAATCTAGGGGTAAATAAGGGGTTATTTAAATCTCAATCGACTACAAATTCCCAAATTGCTCAACTAGCATATCCTATAAAAATATCGTCTACTATTTACCTTAGAATGAAGGAATCTCAAAAGAACAAGATGGTAAGAGAAGATGACCTTGACAAATTGGCTACCCTAGAGCAAAAGATGAGGGCACTTAAGGGAACTGGCCAACATGACCATATAAAGGCCATAAAAATATGTTTGGTGGCCAATGTGATCATTCCCAAAACTTTTAGAGTGTCTAAATTCATCAAATATACAGGAACTCAATGCCCTGTAACTCATGTCAAAGCATACTGTACTAAAATGGCTAAGGTGGTCAATGATGAGAAATTGTTGATTCATTTCTTTTAAGATATCTTGAGTGACGCTGCCTTTATTTTGTATATGCGATTGGAAAATACCAAGGTAAAAAAATTAAAGGACTTGGTTGATGCCTTCATTAGGCAATATAAGTTCAATATGGATGTGGGCCTTAATAGGTCAAACATACAAATAATGGAAAAGGATAACAAGGAGTCCATAAGATAATTCACCCAAAGATGGTGTGAGATAGTCGCATAGGTTAATCCTCCTTTGTTGGAAAAAGAGATGATCAATTTGTTTGCCAACACTTTCAAGGCCCTATACTTTGAATACCTAGTTGGAAGTTTTGCACAATATTTTTCCAACCTAGTTGTTATAGCTAAGAGGATTGAACAAGCCATCCGGTTGGGAAAGATTGTCAACTTAACTAAGGAGAAATATTTCACTAGAAAAAGAAAAGAAACTAAGGTTCACAATATCAAAATTGGTTACAAAGGCAAGAAAAAGAACTACAAAAATAAAAACATTTAGAGATCAATCGTCTAGAAAATAAAGCCACGACGTCATTAGGCCAAGACTGGTCGATGCATAACTCAATTGACTATGGGAAAGGTGTCCTTATCAAGGTGTTCGTAGGAGAGGGATGATTGGAAGATTCCAATCAATGGTTTCTAAATGTTTAGCCCTTTTATGTATTATAGCTCAAGATGTTAGCATATAATATTTGTTATTAAGCCTATTTTTTTATGAAATAATGAGTTTGTCCTTTAATTGTGTACTTTCCTTTGATTTATAGCCAAATATCTTGAAAGGTGTTCCCTCTAAGACTCACAAACACACTTTTGAAGCTTCACATGATCTCATAGACGCGATTCATTTTTTTTACCAAAATCTTTTCCCCTTGTGGAATTATGAAAAATTAAACTTGCATTTTGATTTTAAAAATGATTTGATGTTTATTTAAAATGATATTTTTGACATTCTACTTGAAAAATGACTAATGAATCAAGTAACTCATTCATTGAGGTGAGTAAACTCTAAACACAAATAGAAAAATAAATCATCACCCTCACTTCATGACTCTTGAACCAGGTATTTTAAATGTATGAATAATGGTATGTAGTGAACTAGTTGCTCATAAACTCATGAAATGCATTTCTTTGCAAAAGTGTAAACCATCATACTGGACGAGTTAAAGTAATGAAAAAAGGCAAACCAAAGAAGAGTGGCAAAAGAAAAGATGAAAAACACAAAAAATCAAACTACTGATAGTGATCTTTAGTCTTTGAAACCTTGAAACACTTTTTAAGCCTTATAAATCCTTTTCTTTCATAGCTAAAGACCACAGCCTACATTACATACTTGTAAAAGAGTATTTCTTTTCATAAGAGTCATGACATTGAGAACAAGCTACTCATTATTATTTATATTGATAAAATAAGTGTTTAAAAATAGACAAATTCTTATTAAAAAAAAACCTCGAGCTTTTTCTCAAGCCCTTCACTTTGAAACCTATAAAAATAGAAGGTTAACTCATGATGCACTTTGACCAATGACAATATCACCAAACACAAGAGCAAACAATCTCTTTTAAAAATAACCGAGGAGTTACAATATTTCAAAAGTAAATTATTTTTAACTCACATCAAAACAATTTTTGTTTTCAAAATGCAAGATCAAGATTTCAAGATTCATTATAGACACGTATTCCTTCACCAAACTGAAAATGAGAGAATGGTTACTCCAAACCATTATTTGTCCGAATCACTGACAAAGCACACTCAGAGGCATTAACTAGTACAAGGGGCAGCATTATGTTTAAAAGGAGAATTGATCCCTTCTAAATAACCATAAAAATGGAACATTTCCTATAATGAGATAAAGGAGCGTTTTGGTTTACAAAAGGTAGCTTGGTCCTTTCAACAAGTAAAATCGAATGTTTTTAACAGTGAGACAAGGGAATAATGAATGATCCTCTTAAACTATTCAATGAGATAGAAAATCTCTAACAAGCAAATAGGTCACAATAGGCACCATGAAGGCTGAGTTGTGTAAACAAATCCGGGAAAATACTTACATGAGCCAACTTAAGTGGGCTAGAAGTCAAACAATAAAGATGACCCAAATCAAAGATAGTAAGTCATCATCAATCAAGCAATAAGAAGATTAAGAATAAATGGAGGCCTATATTTCAAATCAAGTAAAGATGCATGTATATCATCTAAACTTTGAGACACTGAATAATGAGTTTTGCAAATTTCACAAGAGAAATCCCTAATGGAATGCATCAAAAGAAAGCCACCTCGAAATGGCCAAAAATAAAAAATGCTTTTGAAAATTTCTCACTTTTGAGAAATTCATGACTTGGGTAGGCCGCCCATGAGAATTAAGCCACCTAAAAAAAATCTTTGTATTTTTCCACATGGATAGGTCACTCATTACAATGAGACTTTTTTTCCGAAAAATCTCTATATTTTTTCCACTTAATGAGACATTTTTAAAAAAATATCTGTATTTTTTCCCTTACGCGGGTCACCCATTACAATGAGACCCCTTCTGAAAAATCTCTATATTTTCTCCCCTAGGTAGGTCACCTATTACAATGAGACCCCTTCTGAAAAATCTCTATATTTTTTACTTGGATAAGTCACCCATTACAATGAGACTCTTTCTTTGTATTTTTTTTCCCTCTTGAGCAGATCATCCTTTACAATGAGATCTTTTTTAAAAAAAACACTTTGTAATCTCCCCCTAGATAGGCTATCCATTACAACAAGACTCCTTCTGAAAAATATTTGTATTTTTCCACTTGAGTAGGTCACCCATTACAATGAGACCCTTTCTTTGTATTTTTCCTCCTTGGGCAGGTCACCTATTACAATAAAACCCCTTCTGAACAATTTGACCATTTTTAAATAAAAAAAATCACAAGAAAAGAAGAGGAAGGACTTTTACACTTATTTTCCTTACAAACTTACTATGCAAAGCCAAAAGAAAATAAATTTTTGCACCATAAGTATTGTAAAGAAAGGACAACTGTTATAACCCAATTTTGACCCACTTGTTTTTAATTTAATTTTAAGGGGGTTAAGTCTTGAAATTAGAAGATCAAGGGCTTGAATTCAAAGTTTCAAAACTTTAAGGACCAAATTGAAAATAGGCATTTCAATTACCAAAACGACGTCATTTTCACAACGCACTGTTTCTTGTTCTTCTTCTTCCTCTGAAGCTAGAAGCACCATTTGTAACAAAAAAAGGAAAAAGGGAGAAATTAGGGAGTCCTCGTCTTACCCAACAACACAATCAAGCTACTTTCACGTTTTTGGTTTTCTTTCGCCCTTAAAAATCCATTAAAGCCTTAAAGAAACCACCACCAACAGTCTTGCATGGACGAGATTGTTGGTGTCCCAATCCAACATGAACACAAAGACCTGAAGTCCTTATCTCCACACAAGGATCGGTATCCTGGGGAGATAATGATAAAATATACAGCAGAAACGCCTATAAAAGGCTAAAAAGGATTAAAAAGGGGGGTCGAAAAACAAAAAACAAAAGAGAAGAAAAGAAAAGGAGGAAAACAGAGGAAAGCCCAGAGAGGGTGACAAAGACAGAGAGAAATAAAAGAACAACAACAGACAGGGAAGCGAGATAGAAGGAGAGGAAGGTCATCGCAAGGGCGCCACCCACTAGCCTCCATCGCCATTGGCTTTGTTCCCAGCAATAGCTCACTAGGTAAGTTTGTTTCCCCCCTCCCTACATTTTAATTACCATGTTCTTGTAGCAGGCGTGCATGAACAGTTCATGCATGCCTGCATGTAAAAAAAAAAAAAAGGAGGGAAATCGGGTTACTGGCTTAGGCTAGTAACTGCATTTGAGCCTGTGGAGTCCAACCCAACTTGTACGACTAGGCTGGACCGAGACCAATAAACAAAAAAATAGTGGGCCAGGTTTGGGCTTTAAGTCCAACCAACCCAAGCTACTTTTGGCTAAGGGTGTGTTTGGCAAAACACATCCTTATGTCTTTCTCATGTATTTTATTCTCCTTTTGTTTTGATATCTAGTAAAACGAGCTTTTTTTGGATATCAAAAAAATAAAAAATAAAAATTGGGGATCTTCTTTGATTTATTCATGGTCTCCTTGCGTGTTGTTTTATTTTATTTTTATTTTTTTTGCGTATTGTTTTTCTGTGTTGCATGTTCATTCTACAAAACATTACTGTTAAATGTGAACTTTTATGCAATGTATTTTATCCTTCTTGTCTAAAAAGAGTAAATAAAAAAAGGTAAACAAAATGAGAAAGACATAAAAAAATTGTTTCTTCTTCAATTAAAAATCCAAATCTTGCAAACTTATTCACTAGCGCCAGAGTCAAGAATATCGCATTTTTTGGGTTTGTGAAATATTTATCAATGCTAGAATTGAAAATATTCGTAAGTAAATGTACAATAATGCTAGAGTCAGGAACATTATAGGAATAACAAAAAAAAATAAAAAATAAAAACAAATTTTTAGCAATTTAAAACAAGACCAGCAATGCAATCTATCTTAGGTAGAACACTTAAGGGATGATATCACATTTCCTTTCGCGTAACCAATCTCGTACCATAAAATCTTTGTTGACTAGTTAGGGTTCCTAGTGACTATAATACTAGATAGCTACTTCTTGAACATAAGCCTTTTTTTTTTTAAGAACAAGATGTTAGATATCCGTTCTTTGTCCGATAATTTAAAAGATTATTTTTAATCGTTCGTCGTGATGTTCGCCTGTGACATGTCTTTACATTTTTAATTGTATCTATGATGTCATTGTATAGTATTTAATTCTCAAATTACCCTTTAATTATGTTTTCCACCGAATTGATAAAATTATATTTTTTATTCCAAAAAGTTTCTTGATATACATAAGTATATAATATAAAATCATTGTTTTTAATAAATGACAATCTATTCTTATATAATTAATAATATTTTCAATATATCTCAAATGTTTTTAATTATGTATATTATGTTAGTATATAATATTAAATTCTCTATTATTACCATTTAATAAAGTTCTTATATTCAAAATGACACAATGATAATTTTTATTTTGAAAATACCCCTAAGTTATACATGTATATAATTTTATTTTATTTCCTATAAAAAAATTATTTCAGGTTAACATGCCTTGGATATAATTGACATTTTATTAATTTTTTTCATTCAAATTAAAATAATACATTATATAATATTATATAAAATAATACATTACTTAACACACACACACACACACAATGCAATATTGTTGGGAAATCTTTAAACCTCCATTTCTTATCTTCACCACAGACAGAGATATGATCAATGGCAGCTGGTTAAGTTTTGAAACGTGTCTGTTGGCCATTTTTTGAAAGGATTCATGTTGGATACCTTGAAAACACAATGAGATCTACCTAGTTGGCCATGTATATACTGACAAGATTGCAAAGAATAAGCTGGCTGATACGTGTTGATGATCCAAAAGTGGGGGAAAAGAAAGATTCATGACGATCTTTCAGGTAATTAATTAACAAAAGAAATGACAGTGAGAGGTTTTATATGGATATCTGGGCATGAGGATTCAAATAAAGAACACAAGGAGTGCTCGGCGTGCATCTCGCAGCACATGAGCTTGATCGAACAGACAGCCAGGACTGTGTTCGAAGTCACGAGGTTCCCCTATTTCTTTAAACTCTTCCTCTTTCTTAAAGACGAGTCCAAGTTGACAGTGTCCATTAAAGATATATATCTTGAGATCTAATTGTATCAGATATATTTCCCTTTCAAGCTGCAAGTTGAGAGATTCTTGGCTTAATCGCTTGTGATGTTATTGAGATATTTTAATCAATTGTGATGAAATTTGACACCGACCATGTTTGATCTTATGCTTTGTTAAATCAAAGGTACGTGCGAAGTAGTAATGCAGACAGACTCGATCAACTTTATGTATGATTTTGGTCAATGGACAACACCAACTCTCTGCTATATGTCGTCACTTGAGAAATTTGAACGCAGGAATATGCCTCGGCGAAGCTCTGACTTTCTGTCCAGGAGCCGAAAGAAATTTTTAACTAGTTTATATGACTTTTGGTATCAAAATTGTTTTTAACTAGTTTATTGGTATTATTATTTTTATACTAGATACATAATAATTAAAAAATAATAATAAATTTTAAATAAACATTTATAATATTATTTAAGAACCAAGTCAAAACTAAATAGTAATTGAATAAGTATGGTAATTTTATTTTTTTTTGGTGTTCAAAAAAACATAAAGATAAAAAAAAATAGAAGGTCAAGCCCATCTCCTAGTCCTCTAGTAGCATGCAGGCCTGGAGGTTAGACCCACACATTTGGCTTTACTTTTTATTTTTTTAATTAAAAGAGTGTACGATATGTCATCCGTCTATTATTTAAAATAAAATTCAATGATGTGTTGTCCTCTTGCCTAGTTTCCACCTGCCCAATTAAATAGAAATTGTTGTTTCATTTTTAGTACCTAGTAACTTACTTTTCCATCAGTTTTTTACGTGAAAAACAACATACACAATTCAATAAACTTAATTGTTCTTATAAAGTTTTCAAAAATCGATCAAAAAATGAAAATCAACTCGAGATTCAAAGTCTTCTTTTGGCCAATTTGAATGCCACTAACCACCACGCATCATCCAACTCCCCTCTTCGAATGAAATATTTGGGCACCAAACTTAATCACTTTTATGGTTAGCATCCCAACAACCAATAATTTTATCTCTCTAACATTGTTTTCTGATGAGTCTCTCTTTCATCCAAGGATCCAAAAACAAATAAAATGAATTTTTGGACCAAAATAATTGGCAGAAATTTCAGGTCAAACTTATTATTCTTCATGTTTTACAATTTAGTCCATTTTCTTTTGATTTAGTACTTCTACAATAATTGCAACACTAATTTTGTATAGTTAGGCAATTGAAGGATGTATGTAACATTCCCAATATTTGGGTACAAATTCATTATGAATAAATCCGAAGATAATGTAAATTCTTTTTTTTTTTACCCGATCATTAAAACGGTCGCCTTGTTTATCAAGTAGTTCAATCAGTTGACCAGATTAATCGAAGAGTATCTATACTTATTAAGATTCTATTGAAATTTCAGCAGAGTGTGTTTTATATTTGAGTCATTTCAAGTGTTGACATCAAAATTATATCACAAACACCACAAACTCTTCACCCTAACTTCTGATTCAATCATCCTAAATCTTATCCCAATATATCCATCATTCCTTAATTCATTTTCATCCATTCATACCACTACAACATTAATTGATTTCACATACATCATTACAATTAAAACATTAAAGCATTTACACGAATTCCATGACAACCAATACTTAAATAAATACAAATATATATATATATGAGCTAAACCAATTATATAGTTATTACTCGATTTACAATGTCAAATATATTAATCATGCTAGACATTAGTGTTATTATATTTTAAAACAACAATCACATCATATAACCTAAATTAGTCTATGACAATTGTTAATTTAATCCGAGGATATTTAAATTACATTTCAAAATAGAGTGTCCAAAATTATAATCCACAAGTTTGATATTACAACTTAATAATCCATAATTTCCTAAATCTTCGTCTTAGTCTTTGTCGAAAGCTAGTCCCCATCCTCCTATCGGTCTTCTCCCATCTGGAAAGACTGACTAAGAGAAGTTGGAATGAGAGTACGGTCGATAGAATGTTTCTTGAAACTAGTGCCATCAAATGCCTTTGAATTTGCCTGTGATGCTCCTATTTGCCAAAGTACAGCTGAACTTCAATATGGATATGGAAGGACAGTTCGTTCTTCCTTCGGCTCCTCTACTTCTGCCAATAATCTTTCTCGAGACTATCTCATCTCGATCAGCTTCTGTTCAGTCAACATAAAAATAACAACTACTGATCACTACTGGTGAACCTGTGAGTTACCTGCAACAAAATCAATAATATTTACTAAGTCATGAGTTAATATTTCATTTAACACTTAAAGGAAATTATCAAATTTTCATCTAGACAATATTTAATTCATTCTTTATAACCGTTCAATTTATCTTTACATAATTTCATTCAAACCTAAACAAATCTCATAACATTTATAACTTGAATAATCGTTCCAACATTTCTATAACGAAGCCAACATTCCAATACTCTCTCTTAAGTACTCATTTTCTCGACATACCCAATTTATTTGCCAATCGATCTAGCATTCACATTCGAAAACCAATAATCTAGAATTCCTTCATGAATACCAATTAACCTGGCCAACTATCTTAATTGTCAATCAATCTAACGTTTCTATTCAGAAGCCAATATTATAGTTTTCCTTAACGAATACCAATCAATCTGGCCAACCTATCTCGATTGTCAATCAATCTGGCATTCTTATTTGGAAGTTCTTAACGAATACCTATCATCAATCTGGTCAACCTATCTTAGTTGCCAATCAATCTGGCTTTCCTTATTCAGAAGCCAATATTATGGCATTTCGTAATAAATATTCATCAATCTAATCAACTCATAGTAGTTGTCAATAAATCTTCTTAACTTACATATTTTTCTTTCCATATAAACTATTAATATCACTATCCGTATTTTCATGGATTAACTAATTCACAAGTGAGATTTGTGGAAAATTATATATAAAAAAAAAAAGTATCACAAGGTACGAAGTACCTACCTACTGTTTGACTATGAGCGGCTCCACTAGCTCGCTAAATCACCTCAATGGTCTCCCCTACATCGATAGGTTTTTAAATCAATTATTATTGTATCAAAAAATACTCCTTATTCATCATACAATTTATTATAACTCCACTCAGTTACTTGTCCACAACTAAATTCTTGTTTTTTTCAACTCATTTGATACAATTTTGATTTTCATATAATTATTCAATGTCCAACTCTTTCTTATAAAGTTAATCATATCATTCTTTGAAAAAGGGTATTTTCCCTTTTCTAATCATCATCAATATATCCTAAATCATTAATTAAATGAAAGTCAATTTAGTTACAAGCTAATTCACATTTTCTTCTATTCGTCATTCATCAAAATTGTTAATTATTAAGATTACAATAAAACTTATAAGAATAACACCATTGCATTAAATCCATACTTGTACATGGGAGTAACTCTGGATACTTTTTCTTCATTTCCAACTCTCGTTCCCTTGTTATCTCTTCGATTTAGGAACTTTTCCAAAGTATCTTTGCCATGGGGATTCTTCTATTTTTGAGCTCATTCTCACCTCTATCTAATATATGGATTAGGTGTACTTGTACAATCAAATCCTCCTTTATTTCCAGTGGAACTTGTGGCAACACTTGAATGGGATCCATCTCAGCCTATGAAATACATGAAATACATTATGTATCTTTGACAAGTGCAGTGGTGAGGCCAATCTATATGCAATTAGGTCTATCCTTTGGACTATCTCAAAAAGACCAGTGTATCTCAAGGCCAATTTTCCTTTCATCCTAAACCGCATAATATGCTTCAAATGGTACAACTTTTCGAAACACTTGATCTCCTACCTCAAATTTAAGGGACCTTCTTCTTTTATCTGCATAGTTTTTTTGTTTATCCTGAGCTGCTTTCATTTTATCTTTTATGATTTTCACCTTCTTCATGGTAATCTATACCAACTCCGAGCCAATTAACTTTTTATCATCTACTTTTTCCTAACAAACTGGAGTTTGACACCTTTTTCCATACAAAGCTTCATAAAAGTCATTCATATGGCAGTTTGATAACTGTTATTATAAGTGAACTCTACCAATGATAAGTGATCCTTCCAATTCCCTCCAAACTCCCAATACACATTACCTTAACAAATCTTCTAAGTTATGAATGGTTTTTTCTTATTCTTCATCCGTTGGGGATGAAATGTGGTACTCAGATTCATTTTTGTCCTCAAATTTATACACCCTTTTATCCCTAATTTATCTAATATTCAAAATATATTATACACCTTTTTCTTTACATGTCAAACACCAAAACACACTCTAATTATCACATTTACATATCATTTCAACACTTCTCATTATGTCCATAACATGCAAATCATTTTCCTTAACATACTTATAACATAGATTATAACATTAAGACTAATACTTAATTCACAATATATTTTTCACATATTTATTTCAAATTAACACACAATTTCACCAACTTTCCATTAAATTTTCATTTTCCCCTACACATTCAACATGGTTGGCCTTAAGATTTATTTTCATCCCTTTATTTTTCTTCAGTTTTAACTATTTTTTATTCTAGCTAACATGTATTCCATGTCACTATAACAATTTTACAATCAAACACACTTTTCTCCAAATTTTGTTCAATAACCCTAACTTGAAAAGTTAAGGTTTTCACCCAAAATTACCCCAAATTCAAAACAACAAGAAATAATTGGTTAAGAACAAATTACCAAGTTGTTTTGCACTTAATTTATGGTTTCCCTTGCAAGTTTATCCTTCTCTACTTATTCTCTCTTCCAATTCCTTGCTTTTCTCTCAAGCTTCCAACTTTTTCTCTCTCAAACTCTTCCCTAAATTCTTATATTAATTGTGTTTCTTCTTTAGAATCCACCCTTCACACCCTAAACATACTAATTTTAGAGAAAACAAAATCACTCAAAGTTGGAAAGAAGATAAAATCTCAAGCTCTTTTAAGGAGCAAAGCTGTATATTGGCACATGATGGAAGGTCAGGTCTTTTAAGCCTAAAAAGCCTTCTAATAAGAAATGACATAAACATCAACCATAACAAAAACCATCCAAACTCATTAATGAGAATGGAAAATTGGTTAATATCACCAATATCTCTTAAACCTAAAAAAATATAGGTATTGGCTAAAACACCTAAGTAATCCAAATATCAACAATATAATGACCACAAACCAAATAGATGAGTAAGGGAGTGTAACATCTATGATTGACAACGCACAAAAAAATATTGTTATTAAGATCCTTTGCTCAAGCAGAGGATATCAATAAAACAAGTGTTCTTGATTCAAAGAAACATTGGAGAGAAGATATCAAAGTGTATTTGCAGAACTCTTCACATATAGTTTTAAGATGTTTCAAGTCATTCTCTAGTTTTTTAAAGAAACTAAAGGATTAACTTGGAGATCATAAGTGTAAAACTACTCTAGAATTGTATTGTTTGTATTTAAGGTATGATATTTAGGCTATTATTGATTTATGACTTAAGTTTGTTGTTGTTGATTCTCAATGATAGTAAAAAAAAAAAAATTGATTTTTTATTAAGCACAAATAGTTAAGAAAGTTGTTAGAGAAAAAAAAAGCACATTTTGATTGAATAATTGATTCATATGTTAGATACATTTCAAAGTATGATAGGCATTTTTTAGATGAATAATGTTATTTTTCATATCATATTTAGACAATTCAATTATTGATTTTAGTGAAAATATGGTGGGAAAAATATTCCTTCATTTGAGAAATAAAAAAAATATGAGAAACATTGTTTACATAAAAAATAAGTATTCATTATCAAGCAAATAAAAACAATAATTATTCACTATTGTTCATGAAAACATAAGCTTAAATCAATCATTAATATTATGAATGGCCAAGAATTTCTTGATTAAAACAGGGAAAACAAGAGAGTGATCGACCAAGAGGAAATGATTGACCATGGGAAGAGAGTCCATGTAATTGATCAAAATGAAAAGATCAATCATAAAGAAAAGGTTCACGTGAACAACTAAAGTTCACATGATCAATCTATATTTTTCAACTCATGATTCAGTTTCTAGTCATAATCTCTCCTCATTGGAAGGGAAGGAAGAAACAAAAAAAAAACATGTAATTAACCCAAAATTATTTGACAAGGTCAACAAATACTACCCTCACCTTCCTAATCAGCAAAGTCTCCAAACAATCATTTTGCCTTCACAAAGACTTTAATGAATAGTTATCTTACTCAAAGCATTGGAGCGATTCTTTGGTTGATAGATTCAGTGAATGCATGAAACCGACATTGCAAGTCATTGCATAATAATTAAATTAATATAATCAGGCATAATTTAATAAATATGTATTCCTTCCTTTAGATAGAGATTTCTCAAGATTATATAGCTTAGCTAAAGGTTCATTGGATAACCCAATGGACCAAAAACAAGACACTCAAGATTGAAATAGAGACATAATTAATATAATATATGCTCAAAATCTTCTATAACCGCTATAGCACAGGTATCGTACTCTAGTGATTGTATATTTAATAATTTCCTCCACTAAAGCAAGGTTTGAGTCTCAATTATTACAATTTCCCTTAAAGCACTTCCCACTTAAACCCTGTAAAATTAAGACCTGTAAAATTAATTTGAGAAATGCATAAATGAATCCAAACATCCATATTAATTAAAAAATATATATATATTGAAAGAGGGAAACAAAATCAAATATTATTTATGCTCAAAAGCTTATGTCATATCTACTCACAAATCACAGTAGGGCATTACATCTAAAAATAAATCAAATATATGGAAGTAGCATAAAAAACTGTAAACAATCAACATGACCATCTAATCATGTAAGCGTGTGGAAATGTTGGGCTGAGTTTGCGACCTTGATGAAGACATCTTCTAAGGTGGTGTCCGAGAGACCCCAGGCATAAACCGGGAACCTGCTCTTGGCGACCTCGACTGCTTGGAACACGTCTGCAATGCTGACCTCCTCTTTTGGCATCTCAAACTTCTGGGTTCCGGCCATCTGGTATGTTCTTTCAGCGCTGGGGGAGAGGCGCAGAACCATTTGCTCCACCTCGTGCTCATCGTTTACGGATGTGGTCATTGTGAACACGTAAGATCCCCCGTACCTTCCCCTCAGCTGTTAAAGCCAGTTTTTAGAAATTTATCAAGAGAAATAAAAAGGAAAACCAGAAATAAGCACAGCTGATCTATCGAAGAAAAAAAGATGGAAAGATGACATGTTCTACGATAAACCTAAGGAATATCTGGGTCTCTGTTCTGTACTGCATCTCTGTGCAGAAGAATCATGCGAGATCTCTAAGAAAATACAAATGATTGTGTCGGATTTACCTCTTTTGGGTTTCCCACGCACTGCAAGCCTCCGTCAACAAAAATTCCTAATCTATCACACAGGTACTCTGCCTCTTCCATTGAATGAGCTGAGAAAAAGAAGTCAAGCATTGTGAGATAAACTGCAAGGTGTAATATCTCCTTTTTTTGATATTATCAGAGAGAGAGAGAGTAGTACTGGTCAGGATAATTGCTCGGTCTTGCTTCGCACGCTTCACAACATTCCATAAATTGCTTCTTGAAGCTGGATCTAATCCAGTACTGGGTTCATCCATGTAAACAACCTGCAAAATTTCCAAGAATTATGATAAGCGAGAGCATTGAAGGAATACAACCAATCCAAAAACTTCATGCATAAAGGTTTTTAAGAGAGATGGTGACGTACTTTGGGATCTCCAATCAATGATATGGCAACACTAAGCCTTCTCTTCATACCTCCACTGTATTTACCAGCTTGTTTGTCAGCAACCCCTCCGTTAAAAAGGTTGACGCTCTTGAGAGAGTCCTCCACTGCCTAGAGAAACAGAATAGTTAAAAAAAAACAGAGACTTAAAACTTTTCCATATAAGAAGAGCCAGTAAACTAAACCATTGATTCCAGAATCCACTGAAAATTCCCCAGCAATAAGATTATAAATTCCACTTCTTAAATTATAGAAGTTAAATTTGTTTCCATTCGAGTTTCCCGAGGCAATTTTATGCATTGTAAAGAACAAGGAATAGGGGTACAACAATTTCCATCTGAAAATTCCCCAGCAATTGCCTTCTTCTTGAAGAAAGTAAATGATCTTTGACAAGCTAAAAGATGAGATGATAATGGCTTACTCTTTTCAAAGCAGCGCCTCTTAGATTCTTAAGTCTTCCATAAAATAGTAAGTGCTCTCTTCCCGTCAGGGTTTCCCATAGGAGGCTAAGAGTTGTCCAGGAAAGAATAACAGAGCAAAAGGTCAGGTTTCCAGACGAAGATGAAAATGTATTTCTTGAAGAAAACAGAGCCAAGAATTAGCTTACTCATGCTGCGGGCACACGCCCATGCTGGTATAAACCCAATCCATTTGAGTCCGAATGTCTAAGCCCTCAACATATGCTGTCCCCGTGGATGGCGTTGTGAGCCCAATCATCTAATCAACAAAATAAAGTCAGAGATATAAGTATTTGTTTGATTATACTTTCTCAGGAAGACTACTTAAACCAAAGTTTTTTCCCCGTTAAGAAGAACTCTCAAGAAACTCAATAAATGGCAAAGGAATAACAATGGCCACATAAACTCAATAAAGTCAGAGATATAAGCGCATGAAAGCTAGTTCTAATCTTTCTTCCTCTTCTTCGGTTTTAGTGTCGATGACAGAGCTATGGCAAACCACACGTAACAAAAAAGTCGGGTCTCTACAATGGAATTACAGTAGCGAGAGCTGTACACTGACCATGCTAATGAAAGAGGTTTTCCCTGCACCATTTGGACCAAGCATGCCGAAGCACTCCCCTCGAGGTATAGCAAGAGATAATCCTCTCACTGCCAATTTTTCTGGATTTCCATCCCTTCCGGGATACACCTTTCTCAGGTTGTCACAGACGATGGAATGACTGGTGGTTGGTTCCAGCAGTAACTGCTCGACCTTCTCCCTCTGCATTCAAAACGGTGCGCACAAAATTAACATTGACACATGACTGATTATGAGCTATTGACGCAGAAGTATTTGAAGATCAGACGATGGAGTTCAGTATTTGACGAACACGTGAATATGTTCATAAAACACCATCAAGTATTAACTCTAGGTCTGCAATGGTTAGAGGCATAAGCCTTTCCATCTAAAAACTCGTGGTTTGATAAATACTCTGATTCTTCTGCAAGAAGAGAAAATCTACTATGGGGAAAGAACTGCAATTGAAACTGAGACTGGAATTTCTTATAGCAAAAACAAAAGTGTGACGTTTTACATTTCATCCTACGGAATCCACAGAGAGACTTGAAATGATTACTTGTGATTAAAACAAGATAAAAGGAAATGTTACCTCCTGAATGACATCAGGTTTATCCATATCAACAAAAACTTTAGATCCCTGCCTGCCCATACTAGGCTTCCGGAAAGATGATGGACGCTTCTTCCGAAACTTTTGCAATAAATACTTGGGATTTTTTCCACTTCCAGATGCAAAAACTTGATCCACATAATATGCTATAAAAAGTAGCGCAATCCACTCAAGAAGCATGATAATCATCACATCTTTCATCCCATTTTCACTTGCACTCAAATTTCCCCACTTCATGCCATCAGTCCCCATAGCGACGCCACTGGAAGAATACTCCGCAAACTCATACAAACCACGGTATAGAGCAAAACCAGGATATAACTCCATAAAAATGATCCATCCCTCTGTAACAAGAGAAACAATATCCATAAGAGTAAAGCTGGCGAAGAGTAGAAGCAGATAAAATGTAAAACCTAGACTAACTATTGCGCATTGACAACCAACAGCAGCAACTGGTGCACAATGAGACGTATAGACCTACATAATAGGTTGCACAGCAAGCAATTGATCTACTACCAGTATCTTAAATTCACAAAAAGATCACAAATTAAATTATAAACAATCATTC
Source organism: Populus alba x Populus glandulosa (assembly GCA_033617975.1). NCBI lineage: Eukaryota > Viridiplantae > Streptophyta > Magnoliopsida > Malpighiales > Salicaceae > Populus > Populus alba x Populus glandulosa. The sequence continues at coordinate 7,406,656 of CM066157.1, forward strand.
GCCTCCTCACATCTGTTAAATCTCAGATAATGAAACAACTGCATCAGCACATGCAGTAGCATAAAATCTGAACATTGGGTTTCTTTCCCATCAACACCATTAGTAAACTTAAAAAGCCAGTGGTTTCACAGATTCTTCTACTTACTTGGGAATGAAGTGTCTTCAATGAAGGACTGGAAAAGAAAGCCCCCTAAAAGCCCAGTTCCAAAGACACATATATAGCCTACAACTGTAATCATCAAGTTCAACCGTCAGGAACAAGAAAACCAGGTGATATTAAGAGTAAATGTCGTTTAACAAACAAATCAAACAGCTAGCATCAAACCTGTAGCAGTCTTGATGTTCGAAAAGAATGCGGAGGCTAGAAACGCCAAGGAAATTTGCAGGTTTATATAGAGAAAAAAGAACACAAATTGGATGGAGTAGTCGTTCAGTGTGAAGAATTTCAAACCTGCAAATTTAGCCATGTTAGTAACTTGAAGCAAAGGCAAAAATTAGAAAGCATTGAGGACTGGAGTAATGCCTACCTACTAGTGAACCGAATGCCACAAAAACGAACATGTATAGTGCAGATATAACAAGAAAATACATGTAAGAAATCATCCAATAAGGCCCGTCTCCAAGCCCATGCATTTTCATCATGATTCGTAGTTTTTCTTGTTTCTCGTAAACCAGCGCTGTCAGCACCACCTATAGCAAAATAAATTAAGATCAGATAACTTCAGGAAAATGTACATACAAGTAAACGCTTTTTTCATAATCCATCCATGATATTAAGTAACAAATGCATGTCCATATTTGATCATTCTATCATTGAACAAAACCAGGGTAAGGTGGTATTGTATTTGCAAAGACACGATTTAAAATGTATTATAGACAACAGAATCACGAATCTGGGATATATTTCCAAGCCATTAACCTCTAAATGAAACTTTCAAAATGAAATTCTAAGTTAAAGCTCACATTAAGTCTTTCAACTTTACATGGTTTAAAATGCTTCCTGTCAGAAATTGGTTATCATTTTCAAAGGAGGAAACTGAACTGGACAAAGTTATGTTAATTCCAATATCAGACTTGTCTTGATCAAATACAATAATCCTCAGCTATTCCTAACCTATTTTGCCAACAAAGTTAGTTCTGTCGGACTGGTATGGTTTGAGCAAAAATTGCAAGAAAAATATAGCCCTCAAAAATAAATAAATGCTGACATGCAATGGATCATATGCTTACAGGAAATAGCTGTATGACAACCCATGTAAAGAAGAGAGTGCCAAGAAGAGATGCGATATCCAGCTTCTGCTTCGTTGCAGGTTTAGGCATTTCTTTGATAAACTCTAACTCCATTCTTCCTTGAAACAACTGAAGGTAGGCATTTGATACCTGTGAAGATAGAAACATCAGCTTGTATCATTGTTTGATGAGAATGATATAAAGCTCAGAAACGATGGAAAATAAATATAAAAACCAGGGCATGGAAAAAATGAAATCCCATAACAGTTGCTGTGAATGGTTCCAAGTCCAGAAAGAAGATGCATAATTTAGATTAAACAAAAATCCTATAAAGAGTGCAAACTCTTGGACACATTATAAACACAAATAAAGCCTTGTTCTTTTGAGGGAAAACAGATTTAATAGAGTAAGCACTACAGGTACTCTGCATACCAGATTTACTGCACGTGGTAACCGCACCAAGTAGTATTGTCCATCAACAGTATCCTTATTTGTGGCATTGTACCACACGCTCACATTAAAAGTATTGGCGTTGGAGTTCAAGAAATCATAGCCTACAGAAAGAACGAAGTAGTTAGATTTCTCCAAGCATGGGACTGCTGTAATGACACGCTAGGTGTATATATATGTGTCTATATATATATATATAGATCTCAGGAAGACCAACCTCCAAGTATCTCGTTGTACTGCCTCTCTGCATTTCCTTTTTTATAGCCCCTGAATATCTGGTCGTTTATCTCTGAAGTACTATTTCGCCACAAGGTTAGACTTGGAACACATACTGTCTCTGTATTTTAAGACAATAAGGGAATAAACAAGAATCAGAATCTCACATGAAAATAATCTTTTGTACTTGTAAGAGAACGAGGCATTGCTCCATAATCTTGTGTTTTTTCGTGCATTCCTACAAAATAATTTGGTGTTTCGTTGTGCTGGATTGCTAAAACTCATTCCCAACAAAGAAATAAAAAAAAAAAAAAGTTGATTGGGTTAACCTAGAAGTTATAGTTAATGATCTTATCATGTATCTCCTTCAGTGACAATTAGAATCTCCATGTTCCAGCAATACTCTCAAAATAACATGCAGGATTTTCAGTTAAGCGATAGTAAATTTATAGTACCGTTTACGAAGTTGGAGGGTGACGACTGAGAAACAGTAAGAGAAACAGAAACTTTGACTGTAGAATTCGATGTGCACTGGTTTTGAATGTTATAGAGAGAACCCTCGACGAAAGCAGGATCAAGAAAACTATCCTGTTTAGTTTCCGAATCTGAACCCTGAAACATTTTGGAGAAAGTCAGGAGAATTTATTGAAATAGTCAAAGGGAGCAAGATGAAGAATTTACAACAAAATGAAGCAGCAGGAATTAAAAACAACTAACCAGCACACTGTTTGTGGAATTAAGAGGGGAAGGAGGTGAGAACATACTCGTAGCCAAACCTATAAAAATAAAAATTACAATACAAAAATAAGATTAAGATGAAATATTTTTCGATTATTCATTTCCATGGCAGGAAAAACAATAAAGAAGAAAACAAACTTTGTCCAAGTGTCTGATTAGCTCCGGTGATAAAAATAATAACAGGGCAGTTCCCAGTTTGTCTGCAAGACTCGTCGGGAAAATCTGTAAAAGGATCGGAGGCACTTTTGACGGCACGATATTGCGGCGCTGGAACCTGTAACAAGGGAGGCCACTTGATGGGACTAGGAACAGGACAGTTAGGCGCTTGATCCAAATCTGAGAATTGTAAACCACAGACTGTCTCGCATGTCCCATCTCCATTTGTATCAATACACTGACAACCACACTTATTACTTTTTTTGTTTAGTTGATTGTCAACCAGTGATTGAGTGATAATAAGGAGTATACACAGCACAAATGGAAAGGAAATTAGCCTGCAATTCGCATTAATGTTTCGTTTCTGCAAAAAAAACAAGCAAGCACTGCGTAAAAACCATTGCCTTCTGGTTTTGAAAGGAAAGGAGAGGAAGGAGATATGATATGAACAAATTAATGTAGATTTGTATATATACCAACTCACCTGATAAGTTAAGTTCTTTCTAAGCAAAGCATCAGCTTGAGTCCAGAATGCTGCTGTCTGAGGTGATGAATCCAAATCCGCCATTAGAAATAACCAAAACCAAGCTTTTATCTTATTTCCCGCCAAGAAAGAAACCCTCCCTTGTTTTCTTTTACCTTGTTTGGCTTGGCTATGAACCGATCACCAGAAGATAACAGCAGAATGAAAATGGCAACCGTTATGTCACAGCTAAGCTTTAAATAAAAATGGAGCTGCTGAGCTCCTCCATTTAACAGTGTTGCCTTCTTGGCAATATAATATTCTGGATTACGGGAATGTTAAGGTGGTTGTTTTTTAAATATTTTTTGTTTAAAAATATTAATTTCTTATTTTATTTTATTTTATTTTATATTAACGTGTTAAAACAATGAAACAAAATTAATTTAAAGTGGGCTCTTTTGACTTTCGCTACCACTAATAATTAAAAACTTTGGATTTGAGGGCGGCCCCCCATCTTTGCTTGCCACCGAAACTGCCCTTCGTATGAATTGTCCGTAATGCCCCTCACGCGCTTAACCATTCAGGGCTGTTGACGTGAAATGTCGAAAGTGCCCCCGTAGCTTATTCTGAGGAGCACTGACCTGCATGGAGCTCGGATTTTTAAGGTTTGAGAATTAATAAAATTATCAAAGGTGGCAAGAAGATGCTTGATGACATTGGACATCGGGTCAAATGCGTTGTGTCGGGATTTTTAATATAATAATTGAGAAGGTTATCCATGGGGAATGGGTCCATATTTTCGTCGCAGGGGTTACCGATGGGCATTCCCGATAATTATTTTTAATTATTTCTAATTTATATATTAATTAAAACTCAATTATCTGTTAGATGATTCAAAGATCCACCCCTGCATTAGAGTAGTCAATTTAAAAAGAATATATTTCTCTAAAATTCAAGAAATCAGACATATATATATATATAAACACCTTCTTCACCATCAACTTAAATCCTTAAAGATATTTAAATGATTAGGATTTTTTAATTTCACAGTTCTTGAATTCTTAAGAACGTGTGAATTCTAGAAGCTGCATGCGCAGCTGATTCTGAAAACATATTTAGAAAGAGAATATCTTGTTTGTCAGTCAAAATAATTTAAAAACTCTAAAACATATTAATTCAAAGTTAATAAAAAAATAAAAAAAAATTAGTTTGTGTGTTCCAAACCTGTTTTGTAAAAAATTTAAAACGAAATTATTTAAAATTAATTTTTTTTATGTTTTTGGATCGTTTTGAAACGTTGTTATAAAAAATAATTAAAAAATATTATTTTAATATATTTTTAAATAAATTTTTTAAAAAAACAATCATGCATCTCAAAAGAATTACTATATGGAAGTAAACGGATGGGAAGAATATTCTTAATACAGAGAATGAAGTATATTTGAAAAAGTCAATCTATTCTCTCAAAGAAAGCCAATGGAGTCATGGAAAATGTCTAAACCCGTTGGAAAAATATTAAAGTAGAGACAAGGCCAAGATAACCGCAATTTGTTTTAGTTTCACGTTAGTATCACCGCTGTTGTCTCATAAATTTAATATATATATATATATATATATAATAAAATAATAAAATAAAAAAGATATATTCCAAGTCAAGGATCAAAGCTAGAGAAAGATATTTATACTACTATATATTATGTCGTGACGGCTTTTAAATTTCTGGGAAAGCCTTATATTAATTATTAAATCTTCAAGTACTTGTTTGCCAACGTGAATGAAATGTTCCTGAAACGAAGCGGCAATTCACAAATCATTGACCATTCAAAAGATCAAGCACAAATTAATTATTACATGGTTTGAATTTGAAATATTCTTACTCAATAATAACTCGGTTGCTTCACTAATTCCTCCACATTTTTTTAATCGTTACTTACTCAAGGAGACAACGAACGATCAGTTTTGAAAGACTGAAGAATCCATATAGTTCAAACAACATTTTATAATAACATTAATATTATAGTATATTGAGTATTAAAGATTTGCATATATTTAGGAAACATTTATTATTCTTGTGTTTTAATCTCTACATTAAGTATTGTGCATTGCCCTACTTAAACACATAGAAAATGTTGGTTAACTAATAGGTTAAACCTTCTATTATTTTCAACTTGATATCAAAGCCATTGAACTTTAAAAACTATATTTACTTTTCTCTAATGGACTCTTCATTCTAGCCTACGTTGCAATGTTGGTTAACTAATAGGTTAAACCTCCTATTATTTTCAACTTGGTATCAGAGCCATTGAACTTTAAAAACTATATTTACTTCTCTCTAATGGACTCTTCATTCTAGCCTACGGTGCAAACTTTTTCTACTCCCTCTGCTATAAAAACTTTCTCTGTTGCTGTCGTGAATCCGGGTGATGATTTGGTCGTTATATTTATGCAAAAAGCAAAGACATTGTTTGATAAATTAGCCACTGTTAATCGACCAATTTCACTAAAGGATTTCAATTTGTATTTGTTTTGTGGTCTTCAGGGTGAGTTCAAGGACTTGGTAAGAAGCCTTGTGACCAAAGCAGAACTTCTTTTGTATGCCGAGCTTCATAGTTATTTTCTTACTCGTGAGTTCCTTCAGAAGACCTCTCTTCACTTTATAGGTTGTTGTCATTACTTCTTTACTGTCTATGTCAGCTCAGCCACCATCATCTCATGGTACTCAACATCAGCCCTCTGGCTCATATAACAACAATTATAATTTTAGTTGTGATAGGGGATGATCTCATGAAGGCTAGCGTAACAATTATAATAGCAACTATAACAACACTAATGTCAGGTCTGATTTTTAGGGGTTTTATGGCTCTTCATAACGGTCAATAATATTGCCTCAACAAATTATATGGACTGGTTTCCTGACACTAGTGTCAATCAACACTTCATATCTGATCTTGTAAATCTAACAAGGTCCAAACCATATTTCGGTAATGATCATTTTCATGTCAGTGATGACAAGGGCCTTTTCATATTTAATATTGGACATACTAAGTTACATATATCAAAATAGACCTTCACTTTACCTAACATTCTCCATGTACCACATATTTAAAAGTCATTGCTTTCTATGCATAAATGTTTCCTTGATAATAATATTTATTTTCAATTTCACTCATTTGTGTTTTATATTAAGGATGTCAACACTAAGGCACTAATCCTTTCCAATCAGAGTAAAAATGGTTTTTATGTTTTGTCCGAGTCTTCTGCCACGTCAATTTCTCAAGTTTGCTTGGTCTCTTTTCATCTGTGCTTTTGTTGACCTATAACATCATCAATTGGGTCATCCTACTTCTTGCATTTTTATTTTTTTAGAATCAAAAAATAAAACTGCTTGTACCTTTAGACATTTTCAATTTCAATTTAAAGCTTGTCTGTTAGAAAATCATAGCGTCTGTTATTGGGACTTACGGGCCATAAAAGTTTTGCTCCACTTGACTTAATATTTAGTGATGTTTGGGGTCCTACTCCTCTTTTTTCTTCTAATATTTTTGTTATTTTGTTATTTTTGTTGATGCGCATACAAAAAATATATATATATATATATGGTATTATTCTTTTCTTGTGAAGTCTCATGTCTTCTCTGTTTTTCATGAATTTCAAACTTTGGTTGAGCCCTACTTTTCGCTAAAAATTAAATCTATTCAGACTAATTGGGGTGGTGAATACCGCAAGTTACATATTTCTTTCAGACAATTGGTATTCATCATTATTAATTTTCCTTATACTCATAAATAAAATGGCACAGTTGAACGTCGTCATAGGTATATTGTAGAAATTGGTCTTGATCTTCTCGGTCAGTGTAAAGCACCATTACAATTTTAGAATTATGCTTTTGAAACCTTAGTTTATCTTATCAATCGCATGCCTACTCTTGTCCTCGATAATAAGTCCTTTTTTACTATCTTTTTCAACTTTTTTCTAATTATGATTTTTTAAGTACGTTTGGGTGTTTTTGTTTTCTATTTTTGCATCCATATCATTATCAAAAATTAGATTTATGTTCCTCTCCATATGTGTTTTAGGCTATAGCTCCTCTTATCTTGGTTATTGTTGTCTTGACCTCGCATCTCAATGAATTTATAATTCTCTTCATGTTTGTTTTCATGAACAAATGTTTCCTTTTGATAAATATGAAAAGATTGCACAACCAGCCCCTACTCCCTCTCCTAAAAATCCTACACTTGCAGCCTTTCAGCCTCTCGTTTCTGCCACCTCACAAAAGCCCACCATCATGCTTTAACATCACCACATGCATGTTTCTCTAATAATCATACTACATATACAAGTTCATCCCCTCCTAAATTACAACGTGATAGGTTTGTTGTTGTTGGTTCTCCCAAGTATCTCGTACCTAGTTCTCTAATGTCTGACAGTGATGCCTCGATTGCAAGCTCTACCTCTCAATTTGTCTCTGCTACTGGATTAAATTTGGTTATTGAGCTCTCTTCATCCGTTACAGCATCATCAGAGTTCGGCTCTCCCTGCCTTATTGTTATCATATGGTTCTTTGTTCATGGTTGCCAAAGACAGCCAATCTAACAGCTTCTTTAGCCTCCTCTAGCAATCATAAATTTCAAGAAGTCTCTAGTCTTACCTATAAACCACTTAATTTTTCTAATATTGATAGGTATGAAGCTTGGCAAGATACTATAAAGGATGAAATTCAATTGCTGCCTTCCAACAGCACTTGGTTCTTGGTTCCTTTTCATCATTCGATGATTGTTGTTGGTTATCATTAGATATACAAGATCAAGCATTGTGTCGACAACAACATTGACTGTTATAAGGCTCGGTTGATTGTTAGAGGTTTTAGTCAGTAGGAAGGTATTGATTACTTTGAGACTTTTAGTCTTATTAATAAGCAAGTCATTGTTCGGTTAATTTTCACCGTTGCAATGTCACATGGTTGGAAAATTAATCAACTTAGTATTCATAATGTTTTTCTTAATAGGACACTTAAAAAAGAGGTCTTTATACAATAACCTCCAGGTTTTGTTGATTTTAATCTCTCTTCTCACGTGTGTCGGTTCCATAAATCCTTATATGGCTTGAAACAAGCTCCTTGGCCATGGTACACTCGGCATAGTGATTATCTTTTCTCTATTGGCTTTCATACTTCTAAAGTTAACACATCATTATTCATTTTATTTGTGGATGATGATATTTTTTATCTTCTAGTTTACACTAATGATATTTTATTAACTAGTAGCAATTCAGTCTTGGTTCACCGATTGATTAAGTTGCTGAGCTTGGAGTTTAAGCTTCGACATTTAGGAGTTATTCATTATTTTTTAGGCATTGAGGTTCATCCTACTACTATGGGTATCATGCTATAGCGAGATAAGTATATTCTTGACATTCTTCACCGGGTAGGTATGTCTTCTTGCAGGCTTGTTGATACTTTTTTTTCTACATCAAAGGTTGATGAAGTGTCTGATTGTTTGTTTTCTAACCCTACATGTTTTCGACAAATTATTAGTTCTCTTAAATATCTCACTTTTACAAGACCATGTATTTATTTTGCTATTAACAAAGTCTATCAGTATATGCATGCTCCTGCAGATATACATTGGGCTATCGTTAAATATATTCTACATTATCTTAAAGGTACAGCTCCTTTGATCTTCATATTACTCGTAGCTCTTCCTTTTCCTTGCATGGTTTTACAAATGTTGATTGGGCTTAGTGTTGATGATCGTAAATTTACGAGTGGCTATATTGTTTTCCTTGGACATATATCAATATCTTAAAAGGCAGGGAAACAACGCACCATGGCTCGTTATTCTACCAAGGCTGAGTATAAAGCCTTACTCCTTCTGTTCCTACGATTTGGTGTGATAATCTGGGTGTTACTTAGTTGTCTGTCAAACCTATCTTCTATGTTCGTACTAAGCATGATGAGGTTAATTATCATTTTATACGTGACAAAGTTGCTAAAAAGGTCATTCAAGTTCTCTTTATTTCTTCTAAGGATTAGCTTACATATGTTCTTAATTACAAAACCCCTTTGAACTGCTTCTTTTACTATTTTTAGGTTCAAGCTTTGGGTTAAATCTCTATCCTCGGCTTAAAAAGGTGTATTATAGTATATTACATATTAAAAGCTTGTATATATTTAGAAAAATTTTATTATTTTTGTATTGTAATCCTTACATTAACTATTGTACATTATCATCTACAACTACATGTGAAAAATATTGAACTAATAGTTCAAGCCTCGTATTATTTTCAACAATCAAGCATCAGAATGTTGCTGCTTAGAAACTCCCTTTTCACATGTATGACTAACTTCTTGATTAAATAAACTGTATAAGATCTAGAAATGAATTAACAAAGTAAATTATTATTTCTTTTGATTTTGAGCTGCACTTGGAAGGGAAATTTCGTTGATGCATGAGTTCGAATTTTTAAACTTAAAGGCAAACAACAAGGAGGAAAATAAAGTTGGTGTGTCTACCTAAGGAACTTAAGGATTATTCAACAGCTTGATATCCATTGACCGTGAGAGAAACTTCATGGATAAACCTGGTTTTTAACGCTCCTCACAGTTTGTTCTGGTGGAGGACTCAAGATTTTATTTATTTATTTTCTTAATTAAATTTAATTGCCACCATCAACGAAACACCGTTTTCTGCTAAACTAGTAGAAAAAATAAATTTGAATAAAGTTCTGTGGTCTTGATTTCCAGCTGACATCATCCTTTCATAGCATCTCATCAAGAACTCGATGAGCTTTAATTATTTTTCAACACTTAGAATACATTGTCCGTAGTACGTCCGCAGAGGTCACAAACATCTGAGGCCACCTCTGGACTTTCCGCGTAACTGCCTTCCGCTTCCCAACTTCGGAATTCATTTGTTTTTACAAAAAAAAAAAATGTATATAAAAATACTATTTTATTTTAGTTTTTTAAAATTTATTTTTAATATTAATAAATTAAATCAATCTAAAATCATTAAAAATTATATCTAAACAATAAAAATATATGATTCTGGTCTAATTGATTAACTAACTTAGTTTGTCAAACTAACTTAGTTTGTCAATTAATCTAGTGTACTGCTTAATGAAATAAATAGTTAAAATAGCTACTATCTCAATTGATCAATAAAACTTGTTAATTGATTAACGCTAGTTTTTAGATATTTTTTTTTTTAGACAGGGATCTCCTCATCTCTTTTTATACAAATATGTAATGTTTTGTAATTTCTTTCGGCCTTAATTATTCAACAACACATAACAATTAATCATAAAAAATTATTAAATTATAATATCAACTATCATAGACAGAAGCAAAAATAATTCTTAATTAAATCAAAGACAAGTACTATCTAAAGTCTTATTCTTGTCCAGCTATTTTTTTTGTCATAAAAGACAATTATATATCTACAATAATGGATGGTAGCCAATAATAATATAATTTGTTACAAATCAAAACATTTAAACATTAAGAGTATTATATAACTGATGGAAAACATTTAAAATGTTTAATTTTTATTTATTTATATCTTACTCGCCAAAACTATTACAACCACGCTATATATTTACAAAAATAATAGAAACCCTATTAATATTAAATAAAAATAAAAAAAAATACTCATTCCAAATACGAAAACGAGAAAGGTTATATGATAAAAAAAAAATTAATTATATATCCACAATAATGGTTTCATCACCACAAATGTCGCCATACAGACCTATGAATAAGATTTAAAATTTAAAAGATTATAAAATAGCAATCTAAAACGACAACGTATATTTTTCTTTTTAGTTATCTATTTTGACCGGCGGGCGTGACTTTGAAAATCCCTGCTTCAGAGGCTAAAATACAATTAATAATTATTTCATACTTAATCTTGCTGTGTGCGAGTGGTAATAATTGAAAGCAATGTAGATAAGCTCTCTTAAACTATCAATTAATTAATGGAAACACGTCTTCCACACAGTACTTGTTAACTCGGTTACTTCATTAACTCTATCACTTCCTCGTGAACGAGTCAACAAACGATCCTAAAATGTTGAAATATATATATATATAAAAGATTGAAAGAATGTTACTGCCCAGATACTCCCTTTTTAATATCTATGACTTACATCTTGATTAAATAAATTGGGGATATTGATTTTGGAATGTCTGTAAGTATAATAATATTTGTTTTTTTAAGTAATTTTTGTTCGGAAATATATTTAAATAATTTTTTTTTTATTTTTAAAAAATTATTTTTGTTATCACATATTAAAACCATTTAAAAATATATAAAAATTATTTTAAAAAAAATATTTAATTTTCACGAAATTAATATATTTAGAGCTATCGCTACTTGAGTTGGAAGGGAAACTTAATTTGTTGATTAATGAGTTATAGATTTTAAATGAAATAAACGATTGCTTGGGATTGAAGATAACCAATTATCAAACATTTATGCATCATTCAATTCTGCCTCAGATCCGTTGATCGTGAGAGAAACTTCATATAAACCTAGTTTTAATGTACCTTACGGTTTGTTCTGCTGAAGGACTAAAGATTTGTCAACACCAACAAAGCGCCGCTTTTCCACTAGACCAATAGTAGAAAAAAAAAATATTAAAACCTTGATACTTACTATTTATAAATTGGAACAAGTTCTGCGGTCTTGATTTTATTTTTATTTTTAAAAAAACAATAATCAAATGAAGGGGTGTTCTTGCTTATGAGCACACAAAAGTTAAAATCTTGACAAAAAAATACACATACAAAAAATATTAAAAAAATAATACAATTTATACTTATTCATGATTTCCAAAAATGATTTGTAAAAAAATCATGATTATAAAACACGCAATGTAATATATATCGCGTTTTAAAACAATGATATTTGTCAAATCATAAATAACCCTTAAATTTATACTTGAACTTTAAAACGTAATCAATACCTAAATTATTCATCAAAACCTATATTTTTTGCAAAAATTTATAATTTATGTGATATTCAAGTAGCTTGTAAAATTTAACATTGCAAAAAAAACTATACTTTTTACAATGTTTCTTTTCTTATAATTTATGTGGTTTTCAAGTGGCTTGTAATTAAAAAAAAAATAGATTTAGAATGAGTTGCATAATAACTACAATTATTTGGTATATTACCTGATTAATGTTTATTCCATTTGTTAATAATGCAACATATCAATTTTCACTTTCTTCACATATAAATACATAAAGTCAACAATATTCAAATTAAAACTAAACTCATTAACAAACAATCTTATTCTCTTCGACAAGCAAGATTTTGATTTTCAATTCTAGTAATTCAAATTAATTTTGATAAAAAAAAGTCTTAAATAGCCAAACCCAAGATAATTACAAAAAACAATATTGCAAATATACTAAAACACATTAAAATTAGTTATAAACTTATAATTAACAAAATAACACAATATAAAACTCATAATTAACAAAATAAAATCTAATTTCAAACTAAATCCTAAACAATAATCTAATCACAACTAAATTAATTTCAAATTAATTATAAGATCCATAAAATTAATAATAATCGTTTATCCGATTTTGTTTTTTTGGTAATTATTGTAAATATTTAGACCAATTTAAACATACCTTAATTAATTTTTTAGGATTTTAAAGTTAATAATTAAATAAATTTTTAATAATTTTAAAATTAATGTCATTCAAACTAATAATTTTAAAATAATCCGCATAAAGATTACACAAATTTTTAACTGGGAAGTGATAGCAACGTGGTGGCTGTGATTGATGAGTGGTGGCAGTGTTGGGGGCAGCACGGCAATTTTCGATGGAAAAAAAAACTGATTGGAGGCTTGGAGACAAACCTTGTTCAATACCCACTACACGGTTGATTTTGACAATCCCCACTACACCTAGTAGTCTTACAATTGATTTCAACAATACCCTATATTTATTTACTTGTAGTACTTTGATCCCTCGTGCTAATCTCCAATATCGTGTTTTTTTTTTTTCAATGCTAAATATTGAAGGTGTTGTTAACCATTGTTTTTACCATAAAAAAATTAACTGCAAATTAATATATATATATATATATTTAATAAAATAAATTAAAAATTATATATGAAAATAAATAATAAACATTGGGAGTAATTATTGCAATTTACAATGAACTGTGTATTAAATCATAATAAAAATAAAAAATAAAATAAAAATCTTGAGGGGATTCATGGTATCACCTCCAAGATTTTTAATTGTATTGGAGGACTCTCTCCAATATCTAACAGCCAGTATTGGTGGCTATTACGCTATTGGCCAAAAAAGTCAACTCTGTTTAGATTTGTGGTCTTATCAAGTGAGATTCTCATGTTGGTTCATTTCTTCTAGAAGTTGAAAGAGATTTTTTTGGATCCATCCTCCACAAAAGTCATAGTCAATAAATACTCTACGCTACTTGAAATAAATAACAACACCTTCTTCGACACTCATTCATTTATTAGTAATTAACTAGATTTTTTTTATTTGGGGTTAGATATTATTTTTTAAATAAAAAAACTATATATACAGATTTTTTAAATATATTTATATCTAACAAAATTTTAAGTAAATATTAAAAAATTTATACATACATATAATCAAATAATCAAGAACTGTTTATTAATAAATAAATAAATAAATAAATAATAACTAAAAATAAAAATAAAAATAAAAAAATAGATATAAATTAAAATATTTAATCTCGCAAGACGAAATATTTACTTATTTGTATTTGTTAAACTTGTTTATTAAAATTATTTTTTTATTCAAGCAAACAATAATAGAATGAGATACAAATTAAATTGATTGAATAAAATAAAAGAAATAAAATATTATGTAAGGTTGCACATATTATAAATATTATCTCAAAATATTTTTATTTTTAAAAATAAAATTCATCTATACAAAAGATATATATATATATATATATATATATATATAAATTGATTGAATAAGAAAAACTCGTTTTTCAACCTATTTGTTTACCCAAAACATCTTAGAAAACATGATAAATTTATCTATGCCTTAAAAAAATCAAAAAACTATCTTAAATACCAAAATCAACCCGAAATAAAAAAATCAATCCAAGTTCAGATCTATTTTTTCATGAACTTTAAAGGTAAAAAAAATATACTTAATATGAATTTCCTTATCAAATAGAACCATTTGACACAAATATCAATTGTTTTGATGGTCTAAATCATTATCAATGATATTTGTTTTTCTTTACCATCGAAATCTAGCGACCTCTCTCAACCAGGGACTAAAAATATATAAAAAATACATTTTTATACCAAAATTTATTTTAAAAAAAAATTGAGGCACTAAAATTATATAATTTACGTTACTTTTAAAGTTATGAAACCAAAATATATATTTTCCGAAACTCCTAGCATGCAACCCATGTTTAGCATCTTTTTTTTTTTTAGTCCATATTCTTTTATTTCCACCATCGACTAAGAGATTAGAAACAATTAGTTTTAAATTAGGATCATTTCGTCTAAAATAAAATTTTAAAAACCAAAATAAATTATTAAAAAATAAATAATATTATCAACGATGTTTTTTTAAAAAATAAACAATATTGGCTGTATAATTCACTCTATATTTTTTAGTTTTTAAGTTAATCGTGTATAAAGTTTAGCATTAAAATTAGCTATTTACATTTAATTAATTAGACAATTTTAGTGGTTTCCCCTTTCCCAAAACTTTATAAATACGATGATAAATTAATTAATTTTATAAATACGAATTTTTTATTTTAATTGTTGTTATTATAAAAAAAAAATGGCATGGTATTATTTTAAAAGTATTTTTTATTTAAAAATATATTAAAATAATTTTTTAATTTTTAAAATTTATTTTTTATATCAATATATCAAAATAATTAAAAAATAAAAATACGTAAAACCACATTGTGGGAACGCATTGTCGAACAACCCAGTTGCAGTTACCTTTTTCATTTTCCCACCTTACCCTCAACCTGTTTTTGTAAAGTCCGGTCAGAGTGGCCCATTCTGTAATTCCAGGAAAATGCAAGCCTGATTATTATCAAGCACTGGACAGAAATAGCCCTGGACACCACCTTCGAACCGCGCTTTTTTAAGCCCCGGCTCTGTCTCACTTGAGAAAATTAAAGAGAAGAGAAGAGAAGAAAAACATGGAACTGATACAAGGATTTCCATTACTGTTCCAGCAATTTACGGCTTTGTTCAAGAAAAACCTGTTGCTTTCATGGAGAAACAAGAGTGCAACGTTCCTGCAGCTCTTCTCTTCTTTCTTCTTCATGTTCTTGTTGTTCGGTATAGAGAAGGCATCAGATTCTCGCTCAAAAGCAACGACAGGGTACAAAACCGTGACGAATCCACAGCCTACGTGGGAATCTCCCATCCCTCCTTGTGAGGAAAAGTTCTACGTTAAACTGCCTTGTTATGATTTCGTTTGGAGTGGAAATGATAGTTCTAGAATCGGCAATATCGTGACGGCCATCATGAATAATAATCCTAATAGGCAAATTCCCCCTGCAAAGGTATCGAGTTCTAGCTCATTACAAAAACCAAATCTCTCTCTCTCTCTCTCTCTCACTTACTTGTGATTGTCACAATAAACAAATACTATGGTAATCTGAACTGGGTTTTTGGGAAAATGAAAGAAGAGGATGTTGTTATATATGGGAATTTCTTTTGTTATGATTGTTTTTACTCTTCTGGTATTGGATTTATGATGGTTCGATTTTCTGTGTTATAGGACTATCAGTTACTAGACATAATCGGGAATACTATGAAGGAAAACGAATTTAAAGTAATCCAATCTGTTTTTTTTTTTTTTTTTTGTTCGTATGCAGGTTAAATCATTCAAGACACCAGAGGAAGTAGATGATTGGCTTTTTAGAAATCCTATGCAAGTCCCAGGAGCTTTGCATTTTGTGGAAGTAAGCCCCCGTTTAATCACCTATGGTCTACAGACTAACTCTACTCCAATTGTTCGGCGAGGCCATTATGAAGATCCCACCTTCAAATTTCAAATTCCACTTCAGATTGCAGCAGAGCGTGAGATTGCTCGGTCTATTATTGGAGGTCTGAAATCTTTAATCTGCCAGATTGTTTTAGATACACAAATTTCCTTCTTTTCTTTAATAAAATCATGTGAAACAAACAGTTTTTTTTTTTTTGACTGAAACTCTGGATATTGTCCAGTTCCAACCTTCACATGGAGTGTCGGACTTACGGAATTTGCACACCCTGCAAAAGCTACCTTTTCTGCGGTGGCTACAGTAGGACCTGCCTTTTTCCTGGCATTCACCATGTTCGGATTTGTGTTGCAAATCAGTAATTTGGTGGCCGAGAAAGAGCTCAAACTTCGCCAGGTATTTGCGATCTGCTGTCTAGAGTTAAACAAGCTTATAGATTGTTGATGTATTCTTTATATTCTAATTATAGTCTATTTATTGGTTCATTTTCATCTTCTTCACAGGCAATGAATATGACTGGTCTCTATGAATCTGCGTATTGGACCTCATGGATCATATGGGAGGGGATTATCACGTTTATTTCATCACTCTTACTGGTTCTTTTTGGAATGATGTTTCAGTTTGATTTTTTCAAGAAAAACAGTTTCGGAGTTCTGTTCTTTGTGTTCTTCCTTTTCCAGGTCAACATGGTAAGATAGCTTCCTCTTCATCTGTAGGCTGGTGTTAGTATTTTTAGTATACAAGCTTATTCATATTAACCCTTTTACTGTCTTTTCTCACTTGTGATGCTAGATTGGTTTTGCCTTCATGCTGTCGACCTTCATCAGCAAGGCCTCTTCAGGCACAACAATGGGTTTCTCCATATTTATAGTTGGTTTTATGACGCAGGCAGGTTTCCCAACTAAAAATCAAGGAATAGGAAATGTTTTATAAATGAGATTTACTCCTAACCAAAGACCGTCTCTAAGACAAACGCCTTTGAGATTTTGATGCAGGAATCCTGTGAGTTTCGTTGTGGTAATTGATCTCATTTGTCACTGCAGATTATTACAATAGCTGGATTTCCATACAAAAAAAGCATTAGTGCTTTCTTGCGCATCATCTGGTCATTCTTCCCACCAAATCTTCTTGCAAAAGCAGTAAATGTGCTATCTGATGCAAGTAGCACTCCTGAAGCTCTCGGAATTAGCTGGAAAGGACGATCAAAGTGTCCACCTGACGTTAATGATTGTGTGATGACAATTGTATGTAGTCGATTTGCTCACCCTGAGTAGAACACGAACGACGCACACACAAACACCAAATATTAATGTGGACTAATTGGCCACAATATCATGCATTCTACTGAGAACTCGTGCCTTTGCATCAGTTCTCTCGTAATTAATCTTCATCTCCTTTTGTTTGTATATTCCATTGTCGATTGCTATTTGTAACTCATGTTTCCTTGGCAGAATGATGTTTACACATGGCTCATATGCCTGTTCGTTCTCTGGTTTGCTTTGGCAATCTACTTGGATAATATATTCCCAAATGTATCTGGTGTGAGAAAATCTGTCTTTTACTTCTTCAAGCCCGGGTATTGGACAGGGAAAGGTGGAGACAAGGTCGAAGGTAATGGTCTCTTTCCTCAAATATATATATATATATATATTGATAGCAAGGATACGTAATTAAGGAAAAGAGAACTCTACTTCAGTCCATGTCTCATAGCTCTAGCTAGGTCTTATTCTGACTGTGTTCTTCCTCTATTGTCCCAGAGGGTGGCATGTGTAGTTGCATAACTGATATCCCGCAGCAAGAGCATATTGTTCCAGATGATGAAGATGTGCTTGAAGAGGAGAACATCGTCAAACATGATGCAAGAGACGGCACAGTCAACCCAGATATTGCAGTTCAGATACGTGGACTTGGAAAGACGTATCCCGGGGCCACACACATTGGTTGTTTCAAATGCAAGAAGACTTCACCTTACCATGCTGTTAGGGTAAGCAATTCCTTGCCAGCTCATGGTACCATGAAGGTTTGAGAGGGCAGAAGAAATCTCCCTCGTTTTCTTCTTTCCTGTTCCGATACTAGCTATTTTACCTGCAGGACTTGTGGGTCAACTTCACCAAGGATCAGTTGTTCTGTCTTCTTGGACCCAATGGTGCTGGAAAAACTACAACAATCAATTGCCTGACCGGCATAACACCTGTGACCGGCGGAGATGGTAATATACTCTCATTTCACAATCACAGTTACATTGAAACTGCCTTGGAAGTTCACTTAAATAGCTAATTTGCATAAACAGCCTTGGTTTATGGACATTCCGTTCGAAGCACGGTTGGCATGTCAGGCATTCGGAAAATCATAGGAGTCTGTCCACAGGTGAGCTCTCTGCCTATTCTCAACAGTTTGTAAGCATGCCCCCATGAGCTATTTGCTAATTGGTCTATCGAGACTAAAATCTTAGCATCTTTTTATAGTTCGACATCCTCTGGGATGCATTGTCTGGTGAAGAACACCTCGAACTCTTTGCGAGCATTAAAGGTCTCCCCCCAGCTTCAATCAAATCGGTATGTGATATATGAACCTGAAACCTCAACCAGTCATCCTGATCTTCCGGTTGGTTCTTCTCACTTAAACGTTCTAAATAACCATCGTCTGTCCTTTTCATGGACTGCAGGTTGCTCGAGAATCGTTGGCGCAGGTGAAACTAACCGAATCAGCCAAAGTAAGAGCCAGGAGTTACAGTGGAGGAATGAGGCGCCGTCTGAGTGTTGCAATATCCCTTCTTGGTGACCCGAAGTTGATCATTTTGGATGAACCGGTATGGAGATTCAGATACTTCGAGTAATAAAGACATTCATTTGATCTATTCGTTAAAGTATCAATTTATTTAACTTCTTATTGATCTGCAGACTACTGGTATGGACCCAATATCAAGAAGGCATGTCTGGGATATCATACAGAACACAAAGAAAGGTCGCGCCATTGTTCTTACAACTCATTCGATGGAAGAGGCTGACATTCTAAGTGACCGTATAGGAATTATGGCCAAGGGGAGGCTCCGATGCATCGGAAACTCCATCAGGTTGAAGTCTAAGTTCGGCACTGGTTTTATTGCTAATGTGAGATTTGGCGATACCAATGGTGGACATACTCCTGCCCGCACGCCGGTAGATACTTCGTCAGTTCATCACGAGGCTGTGAAGAAGTTCTTTAAATCTGTATGTTGAACGCTTGACCGAATTCAACAGGTTCATTTAAATTCCAGAATCATTTTTCATTTTTTTGTTCTGATTCTGTTTTTCACAGCATTTGGATGTAACACCAACAGAGGAGACCAGATCCTTCTTGACTTTTGTCATTCCTCATGATAAAGAGAGCGTTTTAAAGGCAAGCAATTCTGAGAATCCTAATTTGTTTCCTCATTCCCACCATTGTTGTTCCTTCAGCATTTCAGATTTCTCAATTTACTAACCATTTTCATCAGCACAAGTGTACATCTCTATGAAGATACTCTGAAGCTTATGCAACTTCTTTTTACCTTCTCCAGTGTTAAGGCATTTTCCAACTCTTACTATATTTTTTTCATTTCCTCTTTGCATTCAAATTCCTCAACAGAATTTCTTCGCGGAGCTCCAAGCTAGACAGAGAGAATTCAACGTATCAGACATCCAGCTTGGCCTTGCAACTCTTGAAGAGGTCTTCTTGAACATTGCCAAGAAAGCAGAATTAGAAAGTGCTGCAGCTGAGGGGAAGATGGTTACTCTGGACTTAACTTCTGGAAAGTCGGTTCAGGTAGGCACAGCTCGTGTCATTTTTTCATTTATGTAGCAAGCAAAAATCAATTGTAATTTATGTGCTTGAATTAATTTATGTGCTTGAATGAAAATGCAGATACCCGTGGGAGCTAGATTTGTAGGGGTCCCAGAAACAAACTCGCCGGAGAGTCCTGTTGGCACTATGGTTGAAGTATACTGGGAGCAGGATGATTCAGGGTCACTCTGCATCTCTCGCCACTCTGCTGAGATGCCTGTGCCGTATAATGTTCAGCCTCTGCCTTCAGAACCCCAACTGCTGGCCAGAACAAACATACTAGGAGGCCAGAGGAGAGGGCTTGTTTATGGATTGGTCTATGATTCCGATCAGATTATTGCTGCTCAATCTTGATAATGCAAATCCTTTGCGGACGACTCCTATATTTACATATATATATATGAATCCTGCGTTATTTATTTGTAACACACTAGCGGGTAGGCAGTATATTCGTTTTTTGTTTATCTTATTTGTATGTAATCCTTCGTGAATAATTTGGATTTATTCCACGGGTATTGATTTTATTTTTGAGCAACATGAGATTGTTTTCTTCTTCACGTAGTAAATAATATCATTTCAGTGGTCCTTGAAATGAAGTTAAGTGATGAGGAAAAGAAGATAGAGGCATCGACTGGAGATTTTCTAACAGAGGCCTTTAGCAGGGAAAATCAACAGAAAAATTACACTATGAACCACCCAAAATCATGTCCAAAGCAAGCTCAAATTAGAAAATAATGCAAGATTTTTTGCAGAGTGAAAATTAAAAACCTATGATGTACATTCATTCACTCACAAACAGCCACGGCAGAAGACTAGAGAATTCAGAGCCAACACACTGTTACAACATGATCTTGCACCAAAGATGTAAAAAGATAAACCACAGATGAGAGACAAGAGACCTTATGCTATCTCCTTGAAAGGTGGCGATGTTCCACAATCACCTCCTCCACTCTGGTTGGGTTCCTTTCACTGCATAACCAAAAAAAAAAAAGAGGAAGAACAGCTTAGTCAAGTTCATATTGTACAACAAAATTCAGCTCTTATAGTTTACAAGAAGGTGAATTGCTCATGTCAAATAGAAAACAGTTCTAATTAGCGATTCTGATAACAAATTGAACATTTACTAAATTGAAATATCTTCTAAAAGTGACAAGATAAACTTCCATGTTTAGCTGAAGTTCCCCAAGACAAAAGGCAATTTCACACGGTATTAGATTTTAAGGAGACTTGGAGCATTGAAACATGACAAATACAAGCTGATTGATCCCTTATAAGTAACTATAACGCTTGGCAGCTAAAACTTGCACAACAATTGCTCAATTATTTTCACTACTAAATCACGTATGCATCCATTCAAAAACAAGACTACTTGATTTTAGGGGCAAGCAAACATTTACCATTTCCATCTCTCGAAGATAATAAAGACCTATCGCTCTTGTTCCCTCCTTTGCCACTACCATGAACTGCTCTTTGCGTCCTCGGGGACTCGGAGCTGATTTTGCTATTAGTTGAAGATGGCAGAGAATGACGCCGGGTGACATTATTTTTCTCAACCCCATCTTGGCTAAATCTTGGGGAACCTTGTGCTCTCAGTTTTGCCTTTGCAGATTCAGTTGCTGCCATATAGC
Organism: Populus alba x Populus glandulosa; assembly: GCA_033617975.1. NCBI lineage: Eukaryota > Viridiplantae > Streptophyta > Magnoliopsida > Malpighiales > Salicaceae > Populus > Populus alba x Populus glandulosa. Next base: position 7,428,354 of record CM066157.1, read on the forward strand.
TAGGGAGGGTAGGACTGCTCTGTATCCCATTCTCAGCACGTTCTGGTTTCACTGCAACTGAAGCTTTCTTTGCAGTTTTGTGATTTTCATTGATTGTTGGATCATCCTTGTGTTTGGACTGCCCATTTAGTTGAGGAGTATTCTCACCTTTACCATCAGTATCAACTGAAGCTTTAGATTCTACTACAGCTTGATCTTCATGTGATGATTCCAATGCCTTAATCATTTCTAAAGGCTCTTCAGCAGTCTCTGCATCAGGCAACGTGTCCATCAAGTTTGGTTCCTTCTTCACCACATCAAGCACAGTGGATGTTGTTATGGTAGTTTCTTTCTTCATCTTCTCAGCAGAATTACTCGAACTCCATCCCAAAACATTATCACCTGAAGTGCCAGAAACCTTTTCCAGAGTTTGCTTTGGCTTTTCAATTTCAACCTCTGAATGAGCAGAGTTTTCTACCACAAGGTTATTAACCTTTCGTAAGTTGCGTTTTACCTTTTCAAGCTCAATTTGCGGACTATCCTGCACTGAATCAGCTGGATGGCTTGAAACTTTCCTCTGATTGCGCTTGGGTTTCTCAAATTCAGAGGTTGCTTGTACCGAGGTACTATCAAGATTTGCTGCAGGGACCCTCCGAACACTGCGCTTCGGCCTACCAGTTTCAGCTTCCACTATTTGACCATTACTATGCTTTCTCTGAGTTTTTGAATAAGGAATTTTCTTTGCTTGGGGAACTAGTTTCCAGAAACGGGATGCTGTCCAGCATTCTAACCAGTTTGCAACCGAGTTTGGCTCCACAGAATCATAGGGGAGTCGCAAAGGCATCACAGTAGGTGATGAAGCAAGAAGCTGGAGAAACAGTCCCATCAGAGATCACATGGAAAGGGTTGTTATTAAAAATCATGCATGTTTTCTAATTGATAACTACTAAATATCCTTGATCCCAGTGCAGGCACCACAAATGTAAAGGGTTGTTTAAATCCATGCATGTTTTCTAACTGATAATGGCTAAATTTCCCCAATTCCTGTGCAAGCACCACAAATACTCTTGCAGAACCTTTCATGTTTATTTCATTTTTATATGCAGAAAGCTCTGCACGCGCATAGAACCAAGTTACATGGAAGATGCAACACCTGTCCCTTTATCATATACAAAAGACTGGAGTGAACTGTTCCTTCGGGATCTCATAAAACAGGCCAAAATGATGATATGCATGGCATTTCTTATCACTAAAGAATATGTCTGAATTACCAAATTTTGCAAACATCAAACAATTGAATTTTGAGGATAGGTATCCCTCTTATTAAGATTTCTTGCCTAAAAACTTCCTTTATGAGAGAACACAGATTAACAGAAATAGATGTGAAATCTAATTATGTGATTGTCAATCATAACTACGAGTAACTCATGAAAATATTGAAAACCATTTCTTCAATATCTTTATAAGATCACAAAAAGATGTGGTTCAGCAAATCAAGATCATAATGCTAGGCCAAGAAGAGATTGTGGCTTTTTTTATTACAGGAAAATAAGAAATATGGGATTTTATATCTATAGTAATATTTTGAATTTTGTGGAGAGCAAAAGGAAAGATGAGTTGAAGGGGGAGAATAAACTCCCAGCCCTCTACAGGATTTTTTATTTAGAAGTTAGAACTATATACCAAGGCCTACTGGATGGTTTTTCACTATTGATGAGTTCTTAGTTTTATACATTAATTAAATGAAGTAGTTCACATGATATATAGGAAAAAGAATTTGGAATTTTCTGTTGCATTTGATCAATGGCCGGTACCCCCTTGGTGCTTATGTATGCAGATTTTTATGCTTTACATATCAGAAGTAAAACAATAAATATAATCAAATCACAGTTCCTTGCGTTAAACTTTCCATGGTGGTTGTTCTTTTTTCTCCTAGAGAATAGTCCGGGTTGTTATCATGAAGCCAAATAAGCACTCACATTTGTCCTAACAATATCTGGTTTCATTAAGGTTTTTGTTGATTCTATTTATAACCAAAAGGAGCTTTTTTATCATTGGAATGATAAACAAATAAATAAAATCATAAACACATAGAATGCACATCCTGGGGCTTTTCTTAATTTTTCCTTCTAGAGAGGCTTCTTCTGTACAAAATTAAGCCACTATGTAATGTAATACAACCAAATCATTGTTCTATCCATACCTTGCGAACAAAAGTATTCGATGACAGCTTGGCTGTTTGGATAACAGCTCCATTAGAATCTGCAAGGGTGCCCTTCTGATACACGAGTGAAAGCAGAATTAATGATGAAAATCGAACAAGCAAAACAATCGACAATATAATTTGACTAGTTACAAGACAGATAAGTAAATAAAAAGAATTGGAGACTCACAGACAATTGTTATTCAGAACTACATTAAGCAATATGATTCAGCATGACATTGAATGACAATATGTTTACTTCACCTTGTGTATTTTCTTTAAAACTAGTTAAATTTACTACTTTTGGAAGAACTGCAATAAAAAAGAATCATACTCGTATTCACTTTTCAGGGAATGCATGGGTCCAAAAATCTCATCTAAGATTTCCACAGGATAGCGCTCGACAATAAACAAAATTGAAACCCTGAAATTTTGGTAGCCTTGATAATGGATGAAACCTGACAATAATAAACTGTTTGATGGTCTAAATTCTTGGACAATAAGGCTGATTATTTGTTATTGCTATTCGTAGACATTCTTTAAGAACGAAGTTTTAATTCTGAGTTTACACTACAGTCCCACGCCACTTGGAAGTGCCATAAGTCCACCAAAAGTGCAAAAAGAAGGAAAACTAAATTCATAAACTTGACTCAAATATCAGATTATTCTAAAAGAGGTACTCGAATAAGCCAAGAGGAAAGACATTTTCCCAATGATTGCACAAGGAAAGATGAGTGATTGTTGGTTTGGTTTTTCAAGAATTTACCGGTGGCTTCACTAGGCTACATATTTTATGAACCTCATTGCCAATCTCTGAATTCCTAACCATTCTTCCTCGCACAAGTGCCTGTAACTTGACAACTCCCAGCACACAGCAGAGAGTAGCAACAGCTTGCCTTCTAACCAAGTGTCCACGGATAAGAGCTTGAAGCCTTACTATGCCTTTAAGAGCCCGATATGCCCGACGAGCCTTCACAAAATAAACTTATATCAGTGATTGTATAACCTCTACGAAACATGATTTGACATGCTGTGTCAGCAAATAGCAAAAGATATATTGCAACAGCTACAACAAGAAATGGATAGAAGATCAACTAAGATTCATTTCAGCAATTAGAGATTTAGTTAATGCCACCCTCATGCTAGCTACACCACATTAGGGGCATGAGAACAATGCATATAGACCCGAACAAACTCCCTGAAGGCCACAATTAGCCATCAACCTTTGGGCTTGGACCAGGACAACCGCAGGCAGTTGAGCCAGCCCTGCATACCTGGTACCTAGTCAGTCTGACCCTAAAGGTACATGAAGATGGCCACCATTCATGCACCTATCTGCCTGACCCTAAAGTCCATGAAGGTGGCCACAAGTTACGCGCCTATCTGCACACTGCAACGTAATGCTTCACCACCAGGCTAACTTTACAAGATTCGATAACTTTTTTTTAAGCAAGATGAAGACCCATAAGAACAAAATGATAAGCCAAAGAAAATGATCCATATAAAACTGTATCTAATTTTAAGGCAATGATGTTTGTGCAGTAGGTGAAACAAAAGCATAAAAACAGATGCCACACAACCATTACCAAAAGCAAGAGAAGTAATTTTAATAATGTTACGACAACTTAGTTAAATATCCACAACAGTAATAATAAAATAACAGAAAAATTACCAAGTAACCCTTAAATGCAGCTTGTGCCATTGTTGCAGCTTCATCAAGCCTTATTTTTTCAGCACTCGATGGTGCATCATCCAGAGTGTATACTTGAGAATAATTTGCATCTTGATTTCCAGTTGACAATATACCCCCATCATGTGATAATTCTGTAGTTTCCCTGCTCTCTGGTTCTAACATCCTTTCAATGATATTAGTGCTAGAGGGGGTTGTTGTCTGCATGACCACAGGAGGAACTGAGGCCACATCCGCTTCCACGGCCCTGACTGCAACCAATGTCTCTTTCTCATTTGCGGGTCTCTGCACATGGCGATCAAAGTTCAGAAGCAGAATTAGTAGGTACAATTTTGTCCAGATACAAGAGCTTGTCTTTTGGAGTTCAATATTGTTACCAAGAATGTTCGCCTTAATGGGAACAACACAGCGAGGATCAAGAGTCAGTTTATAGCGAGGATCAAGAGTTGAGACCAAAAAATAATAATAATAATTACATGAAACTATGTAAAGCTGAAGTTGTACCAACATTATCTTCTCTTTTTTTTTCTTCCAAACTAATTGCATGATAGATGATTGAATCAAAGGTTGCGAAACTTAAGGCAGACAATATGATATTAACAAGGAGTAACTGGGTACTAATTATTACCTCCCTTCCTTTCACAGTGAAAGATTTGGAAGACTTCTTTCCAAACAAAACAGTCTTGATCCATTTTGCAGGTGATTTTCTTCCCATAGCAGCTGGATAAACAGGAGCAGAAACCCCTGCAGCCGCCACGTGTCAAGCATTTATAAACTGCAAACTCGGAGAAAACATAATCCTTTCCTTTTCTTTTTAATTTATTTTTTTCTAACAAGAAAACACACTCGCAAAAACACTCGAACCAGACTAGTTGTGTTCTAAGGAAAATAAAAATTAGAAAAGCAAAAGGAGGTGGATATGAACCAGATCTGTAAGTTACCTGACAAATGTGCTTCTTTTAAGACCACAAATCTATCATTCCCTTTCCTTAATGCATCAAAACATTACCATTTACGAACAACAACAATCTCAGCTTCATTTACAAAATCAAAAATCAAAATAATAAACAAAAAAGTGAGAGAGTAAGTACCGTCCGTCAGTGAGTCTATATAGAGAGCTTGAGAATAATGGAAAGACAGATGCCTCTGTGATCTATCGAAAGCTGCTGCTGCTGCTTATTCTTTTTTCTTTTGCTTTGTTTTCCTTTGCTTTGCTTTGCTCTCTCTCCCTCTCTCTCTCTCTCTCTCTCTCTCTCGTCTTTACTCTCTGTACTGTGACTCAGTACTGAACTATTTTTAAAAAAAATACAAAAACAGAAACCTAGGATTAAACTTCAATTTTGCCCTTATAGATTCTTCAACATTCTACTTTCACCCCTGTATTTCAAATATTATCAATGTGAATCTTCTAGCTGCATCAGATTCCAATATTGCCCCTAACCATTAAATGGCTTAAGAAATTTTAAAGGCTTTTTTTAGATATTACAATATTTATAGGGTAGTTTAAGAAATAGTTGATATAAAAATAGAAAAAATAAAATAAAAACATTATTAAAATTAAAAGTATGTTATTTCTAATCATTGACTACGTGAATTAATGTTGCGATTATAGTTATAACTAGATAATAAAATGTTTAATATGCTCAATTGAAAATAAAATTATATTAAGATTAATTAAATATTGTATTATATATTATCTTTTAAACATTAATATTTTATAACTATATTATAATAAATGTACTAGAGCTTCTCTAGTGTTGCAAGTACAATAGAGTATTGCAACCTTGTATCCCAGGGGTGAAATTACATCTATTTAAGCCTAATAGGACTAATATTAGTAAGCTTCAAACTATGAGGGTAGAAGTTTAACTATTAATGAATCTATAATTACCAAAACTAGTTTACCAAAAACCAGGCGCACCAAATTTGTAAAATAAATATGGATAAAACAACAGTTTTTTATCCTCTGCAATAGCGCTCATCTTAATATTCCTAACATCCCCGTGATTGGAATCTCTGACAGTAAAAGTGAGGGCTAACCGTTGTCGCGCATACACTGAATAAATCCTTAAAATAAAAGCCAATGGCATCGTGCTTTTACTTCGGGAACAAGTGTTCACTGTGCAGGGTCACGGCTTCCTTATTTTTGAAGGATGGTATGGGATTACATCTCAACCCCTCCTTCAAATGACACAATAAGTTCACGCGCTGTTTAGAGGTGTGTGCAATAAGAGCCGTTGATGAGTAGCGATACAATTAGGGTGCTAGGTGATGGGTGACTCGTGAGAGAGCAAAGGGTGCCGCGTTGATGAAAGAGGGAGGCTGGTGGTGCATGCGCGCCACGCTGTACTCGTCACATGTTAATGTGGTAAAAGTTTTTTAAAAATACAAATATATATATATATATATATATAATTTTTTTATTTTTAACATAAAATATTTAAAAAAATAATAATTCAAAAAAAATATTAAAAAATTCAAAAATCAAATATTATTTTAAGTAATGATTAGCAATTATTTTTCAAAAAAAAATTAAAAAAAAAATATATTAAAATATTTTTTTATATTTTAAAATTTATTTTTAACATCAACATATTAAAATAATTTTAAAAAAATTAAAAACAGTTTCTAAACAAAAATACTTTTAAAAGCAATGTGGTTATATTATGTTGTGATGCAAGTGACTCTATTTAGTGTCGTTATCTCTTTTGGATCATGGATAAGAATTTAATTTTAATCATGATAGAATCATATATTTAAAATGGACATCCTTTCATTTGTGACACCAACCATATAGACTTTTAAGGTGCTCTTAGAATGATTTTTTTTTTTCTTAAACAATCATTTGTTTTTGTTACTTTTCATTTTCAATTTCATTGTCTTATATTATGTTCAAACAATTTTAAGCTTGTAATTTATTTAATTTATATGCTACATCATATTTGTGAGGTTAGAAAATATCATTAAACTAAATTGATGTTTAATTTTGTAAAATAGGATTTTGTCTTCAAATTTAGCATGGGAACAGGGAAAAAAAATTCTTTTTTTACTATTCATTGGATGAAAAAACTTCACTTTGGTCCTTGAAACTTAAATTTTTTCACTTTTGGTCATTGGTTTTTAGGATTTCAAATTGCAGTCCTAAACTTTATTTTTTGTATATGTTAGTCGCTAGAATTTAAAAGGAAAGAGAAAGTGATCGATCGATCACTTTTTGACCACTAAAATATCAATCATAGTGTCTATGAGTTTGTTTTTGAGATAGAGATTCCGGGTTTGGTTGGAAGAAAATTCAAAATTTCTCAAAAGTATGATTGGACCACAATGTCAAACGAAATTGGGATTTTTGCTTTTCAAAAATCAAACCCAGACTTTTCTTGTGGTCAAAAAGTCAATTAGAAGGCAGCACATCGTCTATTATGTATAAAACAAATTAGGGGCATACATTGGATTTGTCGTTGTACTTAAGAGTTAAGTTATCGCATCTCAATACTTTAGTTATGACATAATCTTTGTATTTAAGTGTGACATATAACGACTTGTTATGTCTGCCTTTTAGACCTAGTTCATCTTCAGAGAAATATAAATAGTTGGTAGCATGGATTCTCCCTATCAAATACTCCATGGAATCGACCGTGATATCCTAAGGAACAAATACTTTGTTATCTCCTATTATTTTCCTAACTTAGCCATCAACCATACACCTAAAAAGTCAAACCATTCACCTTCCTTAAGAACTAAAACCTTGCATCTCCTCCACACTGGTCATCAGCCTCATACAACTAGCACTATCGCACCAAACTATCATTGCTTAAGCCTTTCTATTTAATTGTTCCTCCTCCATACTCAACAACTTGTGCCGCTTCTCAAAAAAGTAAAACATACCTTATTATACCTCTCTAATAGCTTCATCAACCTCAACCTTCAATGCTAGCTAATAGCTTAGTCGAAGTAGCCTCCCACAATGAATTTACCAATCACCATCTCTAATGATGACATCGACGATCATAACCTAGACTTCCATATTTTTTCATTAAAAACAACCAAGACTCACATTATCTCTCCATTTCATTATTAGTGTGCACACACACAAACCCAAATTACCAGCGACCTCATTAATGACAACCACACCACCAACACCCAACACCCAACACATTAACCCTAATTTCTTATATAATTGACGTCAATAACCAACTAAAGAGAAGAGGAAACAAAAACAAATAAGAGAGGAGAATAGAAACAGTTAAAAGAGAAAAACCAACATTTTAAGGGCCTTGATTTCTCTCCATCAATGATGGTAGGCAACACCACTGGTATAGGGACGAAGAAAAGGATGTGGTGCATCTTGTAGGACCATGCATAAGTCATTCTTCCTCGTCGATACATGTAAGGTTGTGCACAAAATTGATTTCTATCGTGGACCACCTCGGCTCCACCACTTCCAACTTATTCTAGTTTTTTCTCATACTAATAAAGGTTGAAATTTTAAGCACCAAAAGTGTAGCATTCTTAAATTTTTAAAACATAAATAAACATATTTATCATTATAAATATATAGAAAAATTAGGGATTTTTTCTCTACCAAAAATCCAGTAGAGTTTCCCTCAAAAATATCAGCACCAAGTTATCGACATCACAACAATCATGCCTTGTAATTATCACACCAACAAGTCCAACTACCTTTGACTTAATCCACTTCACTAATCAAGATTTGAATACCTTTAATCCATTCAAACAATTCACCGATTATTCAACAATTTCAATCACAAAGCTTTTATGATAAAGAATATACACAAGTTATATAATTTATTTGAAGTAAATTCATTTATTCATAATATAGTGAGTTTCTAATACTTTATAAAATTTATAAGAAAATACAAATCACAAAATTACATGCTTTATTTATTCTAATTTTTATTTACATGCTAATGTTAATCCTAAAATTATATTACAAAAATATAAGTTAACACTTTATGATTACATCATTGACATTCCTTTAATAAAAGATATATTAAACTAACTATTACTCCGTATGAGGTTGTGATGAACCTGAAATTAGTTTAACATGTAACATAAATGAAACTATAAAATTTAACCATGCAATCCATGCAAATAAATTACTTTGATTGAATAATCCACTTTAAGTAATTGAACATATTTTTATATTTTTATTTTCAAACCGATTTTTCCTTTTTGAACTATATATAAAGGTTTAACAATAGCTTATCAAATTAACTTCATTCATGCCACAAAGGCCCTCTAAAGTAATTGATCAAATTAGATATCACGGTCATTAGTTTCTTTGAAGCTATTAGCACCGTCTAGGGTAACTAGTTAATTAAAAACCCAATCATCAAAAAAAAAAAACGCCATTAGCCCTACCCAGTAACTAGTCAAATACATTCTTGGTCGTTAGAAAAATTAATGCCACTAGCCCACTCATGGTAACTAGTCAAATACTATTGAAATTTTAGGGTACATTGTATATAGAACTAAGACGTTATAGATATTGAAATTTTTTTTATCATTTTTCTTGAGTTCAAGGCTTATGGAAATTGTTTTTATCATGAGGAAATCTCAGGGTGTTACATAATATATACTTAATATTTATTGATTTGTTACTTGTATTGCGGGTCCATCCTGACCATCCAGGCAACACCGATTCCATCGCTAGTTTTTATATAATTCTATTCATATATATATTATATGCATGTTAACAGGTTAAATATAATTTTTCCATGTATATAGTTCACGGTGTAAAAACTCATATAAGTATTTTGGTGTATGCTAATAACTATAATAATATGCCATGGATGTAAACACTGAATTAACTACATTGGTGTTAAGCTTGGTACTACCTGTAGTGTGATGAATGATTGTGTTTTATTGATGAGCCTAAAAACCACATTGTGTGAAATTGATTTAATACAAGAAATTAAACGGATAATGTTTTTGAATAGGATTCTATATAGAAAAAACTCTTGCTAAAATGTCACTAAAATAGAATAAACTTATTTAAATTAAATATCACATCAACATAAATAAACATAGGCCTGGATATATTTCTAGGTATTATGAACAATGATTAAAGGGTTCCTGATGATAAATATATTAAGAATACTTGATGATGAACTTTTACACGCACACACTAATGATGGTTTAATCACCTCATTTTTTCCATAGAATCCATGGTAATATAACTTTTTCCTGTTATTTTAGAGGGAGGAACTTAGCAGAGATAATTTCCACATTTAATGATTCTAAAAAAACATATTGGAACTCATATTTTTTTTAATTTGGTTTGATTTTGAGTTTTTGACTGATTAAAATATGTTTTTTTTTTGTTGAAAAAAGGGTAATAGAGTTTCATGAGATATTTTTTCATATTTTTAGGTGAAAAATAGTTAAAATCTAGGTTTTTGGATTCAAGAACTTGGATTACGATTTTTCAATCACCAGAATTACCTTTACTTTCTTGAAAATATGGCAAACAAATAGCTCATCATTTTCCTTCGCTAGGGATGTGTCATCTATCTTAGTTAGTAATGTGTTGTTTGCAAAATTAAAAAAATAATTTTTACAAAAAAAGATATTCTTACTGAGGATTCTAAGCCCAAGCACATTTGGGTCTTGAAGTGGGTCAGGATCACATGCCTGTTAATGCATGTATGACCCATCAATTGTTTTACTCACATTCTTTTTACTTTTCACATTTTGCATTTGAATACTTTTCAAATAAATTTATTTAAATGATGTAATTATTCAAATATGTAATTATTTTTAAATAGTATTAACGCTTTCAATGGTGATATTTAAAATTTGTTTTTAGATTATTATATATGAATCTAATATGAATGGTTTTCTATATGTGGATGAAATATATATTTTTAATTTTTTTTATATGGTTCTTATTAAAAATTATTATTGTTAGTTTTTTAATATATTTGCATCAAAATTATCAATTAATTATTTTATAATTTTTGCTTAATTAAACTTGCTTTTAAGACTATGATATGTTTTTGTTTAAAAATAAAACTTTTGATAAAAAATATTTTGTTAAAAAAAACACATTAATAAGGGAAAAAGTATTGATTAAATATATATATATATTTCTATCTTTATTTCAAATTGATAGATTTCTTGGGATATTGATTATTTTTTACTGTTAGTACGCATTAAACAACATAGCTAATGAAAGTTGTATATTTTGTTTAAAAATAAATTAATAAAAAACTTATACTAACACTTACTTTATTTTCAATAATATTTAGATTTAATATTTGTTTGGAACTCCATATTTGTTGCCCTATAACTAAATAGAAGAAAAATTCAAAGAACTCCCTATATCACGAGATAAAAAATCCTTACATGTATTTTGTCTTTTAACTTTCTTTATTTAGCATTAATAAATGTTTTAATGATTTTTTTTTGTTCATACAATTTAAACTTTATATTTTATTAAATGCACACAATAACTTTTTAATTTTAAATTAAATTTTATCTTTATATATAAAAAAATACCTTTGGAACACAAAGGTATTTTTCTCTTAGGACACAAAATTAACTTGAAATCCAACTTTATTTGCCAGTTAGGTGAGCAATTTATCATTTAGGATACATAGTGTATTTTTTTTTTGTTAATGTGACAATCTTGCAGAAAAAGCCTTAATTAAAAAGATAAAATTTGGATTTCTTTTTCAAAAACAAAACAAAAAGAAAATTAAAAGACAACATTGTCCTTGAAACACTTATCATAGAGATAAACTAGTTAGATGACCCGCATTATAAGGTAGGCCAACCTTTTTTTATATAAAAAATTCTAAAACTTAAAAGCATTATATCTATATACAAGAGGAGACCCAAGAGCTTAGGGCCTGATGTTGCAGTCAGACAAAAGGCTAATGGCCACGGACATGCAACCAAACCCAATGCTCTTGGATCTGGCATTGCAGACAGGCCTAAACTTGGGTCTGAACGCCTGATCCAAGTGTTTTAGGGTAGAGTGGACTGTAAAGAGAGTTGGGTCTACACTACTGCCACTCCCAAGCAACTTAGGTCATGCGTCCCTTTCCCACCCCAAGTTTCTTGAACCTAGAAGAAGATGTGAGGCCCAAGTTAGTAGTAGTAGTAATAATAATTGATTTTACCATTCAAATCAAATTTATGTTTTTTTCGATGGTAATAAAATTTATTTTAAATTTAATAATATTAATGAAATTAATAATAACTATAATATTAAATTTGTATGGTACAAGTTTTTATAGTTTTTAATACTTTCAAATAAAATTTATTGTTTTTTCTTGATATTAATAATATTTTTTTTAAAAAATTAATAATAATAATAATATTTTCTTTTTATTGTGTGAAAAAAATAATAAATAAGAGAAAACAAATTATAGTATTAGGTTCTGCTAGGGGCAGGACCCAACGTTATTTGATGGGTCATGTTGACCGCAGGACCAAATGCTGATGGGTCCAGCAGGATTCAACATCATTAGGTCTCAGTGGCAACAAGACTCAATGACCCAGCCGCAATTTTTTACTTACAAACAGCAAAGACAACACCTTTCCAAGCACTACAATATTTATAATATAAATAATAATATTTTTAATATTGATAATAATATTAAACTTACTCCTGTTTAAGTGGGTTTGGTTGCAATACCAGACCCAAGAGCTTTAAGCCCATCTTAAATGTCAGCCTCCAGAACCTTGAGTCTGGCTACAACACCGGACCCATTAAACTTGATTCAGGATGTTAAACCCAATTGTCTTGGGTCTGGATGCATGACCCAAGATTCTTGGGCCAGGCGGTGCTGCAAGACCCAAGAAACTTGGGTTAGGTGCACCTTTTCAACCCTAAATTTCTTGGGTCTGAAAGGGGATGTCAAACCCAAGTTGTTAATTATAACAATAACATCAACAATTGATTTTAACATTAAAATCAAATCTATATTTTTTTTATAGTAATAATATTTATTGTAAATTTAATAATATTATTAATAATATTTAACTTGTATGTCCAAGTTCCTATATTTTTTTAAACAAATTTTAAAAAATATGTATGATTTTTCTTTGATGGAAATAATAATTTTTTTTTCAATTTACTAATGATAACAATAAATAATAACACTAGTAATAATAATTCTTAATTTTACCCTTCAAATCAAATCTATTATTGTTTTTCAATATTAATAATATTTTTTTCAAATTTATTAATTACGAACTTTTAATTATAGTAAAATAATAATATTTATAATACAAATAATAGTATTTTTAATATCAATAAAAATAATTATAATAAAAAATATCTATAATATAAATAATAATATCTATAATATTAATAATAATATTTAATTTACCCACGTGTTAAGTGGGTCTGACTACAACACCAGACCTACGAGCTTTGAGCTCCTCTTAAATGCCAGACCTAAAAGCCATAGGTCTGGATGCAACGCCGAACCCATTATACATGCGTCAGGATGCCAGACCCATTTGCTTTGGATGTGAATGCCTGACCCACATGTCTAGGGCCAGGTGATGCTGCAATACTTAAAGGACTTGGATTTGCACTCCTGCTACTCCTAAACAACTAGGGTCAAGTGTATTTTTTCAGCCCCAAGTTTCTTGGTCTTGGAAGGGGATGTTAGACCTAAGTTAATAATAATAATTGATTTTACCCTTAAAATCAAAATCTATGTTTTTTTTATAGTAATAATATTCACTGCAAATTTAATAACATTAATGATTTTAATAATATTTATAATATTAATAATAATTTTTAACTTGTCTGCTTAAGTTTTTATATTTTTTAATTTTTTTTAAAAAAAACTATATGTTTTTTCTTCAAATGTAATAATATTTTTTTTCCAATTTACTAATAATAATAATAATAATATTTTTAATATTAATAATATTAATCATAATAAAAATAATAATATTTATAAGACAAATAATACTTTTTTTAATATTAATAATAATATTATACTTACCCATGTTTAAGTGGGTCTGGCTGCAACATCAGACTCAATAGCTTTGGGCCCCTTGAGCCCTGGTTGTGGTTGCAACGCTGGAACCATTTGCCTTGGGTTCAAATGCCTGACCCAAGTGTCTTAGGTGGTGCTGCAAGACCCAAGAACCTTGGGTATGGAAGGGGATGTCGGACCAAGTTACTAATAATAATAATTGATTTTACCCTTAAAATCAAATTTATATTTTTTTCGGTAGTAATAATAGTTATTGTAAATTTAATAATATTAATAATAATATTTAACTTGTCTGTCCATGTTCTTATATTTTTAAATCTTTTTTTTTTAAATATGTGTGTTTTCTTCTATGGTAATAATATTTTTTTCAATTTACTAATGATAACAATAAACAACAACAACAACAACAATCCCCCAGTGGTTGCTGGCCAACTCCGCGGGAGTCCTGGACTAGGCAAGCACTTGGCAGACGACCAAGTTCGGTGTACTCAGACTTGCTGTAGAACCACGACGCAGGTTAGAAAAGACCCGGCGAGTGGGTGTGCACCCGGCGAGCATGTCTGCGGACCTCGAGCAAGCAGTTCTCCAGCACGCTCATGTTGGTCCGGACCCTTGTGCTGACCCGCACCCTCCACCTAGGTATGCAACCCTTGTACGCGGGTTTGTAGACTCGCTCGCTTGGGTCTGCAACCAAGTGTGCGAGCTAGTCCTTATCACCAAGGCTGGGCAAGCTAAGCGTCAGGTCTCTGTATCCAATTTTTTTATATTTTTTAATTTTTAAAAAATATTTATGGTTTCTCTTTGATGGCAATAATAATTTTTAATTTTTTTTTTACTTATGATAACAACAACAATAATAGCAATATTAATTCTTAATTTTACCTTACAAATCAAATCTATTTTTTTTCAATATTTATACTATTTTATACAAATTTATTAATTATTATATGAATAATATTAATTATAATATTTATAATAAAAATAACGGTATTTTTAATATTAATTATAATAAAAATTATAATATTTATTTCACAATAATAATTTTCTTAATATTTATACTTTTAATTATAATAAAAATAATAATATTTAGAATACAAATAATAATATTTATCATATTAATAATAATATTAGCTTGTCATGCCAAAGTTTTTATAATAATGATTATAACAACAACAATAATAATTGTTATTTTTTTTATTTTTATTTTCTTCTTGGTAGGGTCTATAGGCTTAGGTGCATATGTCTCCAACCTCTAGGGGATGTGCATAACCCATGTGCAAGTGAGAAGAGACCCTGGCGGGCAGGTTTACAGTGAAATCAATAACAATCTATAATAGTTTACGCTATAGTAGCAAACAGTGCAATCCACAATAAAAAACATTCATAGTCTATAATAAATTCACTCTATAGAAAAATACTGACATCTTTTAGTTATAGTTAATACTAAAATCTTGTTTGCTTGCTGAAAGTAATTTATTTTGGAAAGTGATTTTTATGAAATTTGTATTTGTATAAAATAAATAATTTTTTTATGTTTGACAATGTGAAAAATAAATTTAAAAATAAGTTTTAGATGATGTAATGGAAAATAAATTAAAAAATATTTTTAATTTTTTTTTTAATATATATGTCATGTATCGAGTCTCAAATTTCAGCTGCAGTTTGAGCGGACGGCAGGCACAGCATTTGAATTTTGAAATTTGAAAATTCGAAAAACTAACTGATGAGCGTTTGATGTGGCAGTTGGGCTCCACGAACACGAAGCGCCTCGCCGTTCTTAGCCTTTGGTAGGTCCCACCCACCCACCCACCCACCCAATTTAAGACCGTTATTTTCTCTCTCTCTCCCTTTATTCCCTCCAATTCGAAACCGAAGTCCTCTTTCTTTCTTTTTTTCCTTTCCTTTTCTTTTAAATCTTATTTTATAATACTTTATTAACTAATAACTCAATTTGCCTTGCTGCTAACAGATAAATCCTCTCTTTATCCGCCACGTGTCTAAAATAGCACCAGTTGAAAGAAATCAGTGAATAGAAAGAGTGAGAGGGCCAGATGATTATCTGATTTTTTTTTTTAATAATTAAAAACCCATTACCATCAGCAATAATAATTTTTGTTATTAGTGATTAAAAATAGTACTTTCCTAGTTTAAATTGACGAAGCCCATTCTTTGCGGACTACCATATTTAGTTTGGAAGAGGGAAAGAGGGAAAACCATCAAGATTCATTTCACAAGGAAGATCACTTCAACACATCAAGGAAATGGAGATTTTAGAGCAGTCTGCTGTTGTTCTTGCAGGTAGCATACCTATAATCTCTGTGTTGTTCTCTCGTACGCATGTTTTTTTTTTTTTTTTGATGTGGGTGTAATGGAAATCAGGAAAATCCAAGTTAAGGTATCCATTGAGATCTGCCTCCAAATCAATATCCAAGGAGGATGACAAGCCACAACTCTCCTCTGCTTCCAAGAGGTGCGTGCTTCTTGTAATTTTCTCTCTCGCATTTCTGTAATGCTAATTGACTCTTACTCTTGGCCTGGATTGTGTTTATTTCCTTCCAGGGACAGGGCTCCGTCAACTTTAAGTAAAAGTGTGGGTGTTCTTCAGCTGTCTGGCGAGGACAAATCTGCAAGGCCACCTAGAAGAAGGCTATCTGTTCCTGCCAAGTCAGTTGCCACTACTGCTCTGAAACCACCACCAGGGATCATTACCCCAATATCTGAGACTAGAGTCAAGAGATCTGCTACAAAAAATGACACCCCTCTTTCTAATGCTTCCATGGCTTCAACTCGAAAGAAATTCAACGCGATCGCTTTAGCTTCCTATTGGCTCTCACAAATTAAGATATCTGAATCTGTTGCTAAGCATTCAATCTCTCTTGCTTTCTTCAAACTTGCCTTAGAAGCTGGATGTGAGGTATGGCTCTCTTTTTTAAAAACAAACTTCTCTTGTTTAGGTCTTGTATTCGCTGCCTTTTTTTATTTTTATTTTTATCGTGCAATGAGTTAACATCGGATGCTCTTATATACGCAGCCGGTTCAAATTCAAAGGTTGAGGAATGAGCTGAAGTCGTATGTAGGTCGTCATGATCTCAGTGATTTTGGGGAATCGGTGAAAGAATTATTTGAGAGCTATAATATCTCAGATCATCAAGAACAGATGCAGGTCTCGGAAACATGTTCTTATGTTCTGCCTGATGACGCAACTCGATCATCTGATGATGAAGTTCACAGCTCTCTTTCTATAACGGGGACAAGGAAACTGAGGCCCAGGTCCTTGAATGCTGATGCTTCTCAAGTTTCCACAGTGACGCAATCAGCCAACAAGGAGACTTCTCAGAGGAAGAACACTACAGCAACCAATACCAGGGTGGGGTCTTTGAACAAGAACACTGAAAATTCAAGGACTGTTTCAGAAACCGGGAGTCGTAGGGTACAGAAGAAACCCCAGAAGAGTAGTAAGGAAGAAACAACAAAGCGCAAGATCAAGAAGCAGGAAAAGAAATCTGCGGCCGAAGAAGGTAAGGAAGCCTACACAATGATTTCCTTTCGCAATTCCTGGTGTTTTCAACTTAAAATGTTTCAATGCATTTACAGGTGGTGGTCCAGGTAGCCCTACAGCTGCTGCGATAACACCTGAAGAGAACAAAGAAAACATGGTAAAGTGTTCATTGTACACAAATTTTGTTTTGCAGTGAATGCTTGAAGTTGTCCTATGAGCACAATAGTTATTTCTTCTTTCCTAGTAGATGATTTCTATCTCTATTGACGGGTTTTTTTTTTCCTGTTACATTTTTAGGATGCTCCGCCACCGGAAGAGATCAGTCTGGTGACTTAGGCCAGCTAGGCAGAGACATGCCACAACAAATTGCTGAACCATTTCGTTCTCATACTCTTTCTGGTGTTATCTTCATTGTCTTTTAGTGGGTCTTTTCCTTCAAATGTAAGAGCCCAAGAGGGGTTTAAGGTGAAGGTGTTTGTTTCAGTCTGGTGTGCTGTTTGTTTCACTAGTCACCAAGTGTTGGTTCAAAATTTGGATTTGTTCATGTCTACTAGTATTGTAAAATTACCAGTGATACATATTTCATTTGATGAATTATTCAAATTTATTTCTTTAGAGTTAGTAAATGTTACAAGTTTTTGAGGGAGATTGATGGATGCTGCTAATTCTCGACTACGACTGTTGAAATTTGAACATTTTAGACGGCGGAAGGAAACGAACTGGACCATGGATTTTCTTCACCAATAACTCTTTATTTCTGGGTTAAGAGGGTTAATCGATTTGGAAATGTACATGCTCGAGGTTGTAAATTAAAGAAGAAGAGTTGATTGAAAGTGGACACTGTTTTCACTGCCATCTTTGAGTGCTCGTAGCAGCGCTCCACGCATAATATATAAATTCCTCTTTAATTTTGCAATGAAACAAGATACACCAACACACACATAGACACACTGTGTATGTGTATTTCTAGCAAAAACTAACTGTTTATCGCTATTATAATCTTATTAACGATTGAAATGGGTGACCAGTTTATATTAATCAAAACAATCGATGATTGAGTTTATAGAATTCCCGAATGTTCATAATGTATAAATAAGTGATCGACTAGTTTATTTTATCATACCAAACGATTGACTGATTTATGCTGAATTTAATTTTAACTGATTAACTTATGTGGGTTCTTAGAATTGTCTATATTAAATTATTTATCAATCCTTTTAAATTGTATGCATAATGAAGTGTGCAATTTCATTTTACTTGTGCTATCAAGATAAGCTATAAGAATTTACAATATAACACTAAAATGAATATTTAAACTTAGTCTTTATTTGCTTTTTTTTGGACTATTTAATTGATTTCTTTATGAATTCCGTTGTACTTGTTGATATGATATTTGCATAAAAGTTGTTTAATATTTATTCTCAACCGAGTATATTATTAGTCCAATTTACATATTATTGTTATCATTATAATATATAAAAACATAAATGCATGACTTAAAGGTCAACAATATAGGCATCAATAATTTGCTTATGAGCTTATGTTTATCATTAGTGTAATATTATATCCTTACCATGAAAGTATACATACAGAACGTATGATATAATCTCTCATCATGGAGGTTCTACATATGTCCAAAAAAGTTACTGACTATATTTTTTATTTTGACATCTTGTTCATATGCAAGTAAGTATATGACATAAACTTACATGGCCTCAAAATAAAGAATAACAAAGGGTATATAAAAGTTTAAGATGCCTCAATGTTAAAGGTAATGAGTATCAACATATAAAAGAGAGAGAAAAAAAATTCATTTATACATTAATAAGGATATTGTTTATTTATATAGCATGAAGAATGCCATAATGCTATTCCAGCAAGCCTAATAATGGTAGGCCATCTGGTACTAAATTTCCTTTTTCTTATAATGATGAAGTTGAAAAGAACAATAAGACAAAGTTGTTAGTTGGGATAAAAGATTTGGATTTTGATAATGCTGAATTGGGTTATGATATTAGAGGTTCTAATGTTGGTGATGATGCTAATATTAATGTTGATATAAGAGGTTTTGTTGTTGGTGATGGTGCTAGTGTTGATGTTAATGTGATGGTTCTATTTTTAATGATGATGTTGATGTGGGTGGTTTTGTTATTAGTGATGATGTTAGTGTTGAAATATATACTGATTTTAATGCTGGTGTGGGTGTTGTTGTGGGTAATGTTGTTGTTAATATATGTAGTTATTGTAAAGATGATGAAGAGGAAAAAGATCAAGACTATATCCCTTCTAATAAGGAATGATTTGAGTTTGTAAATGAAGTTGATGATGACTGGGTTGGCAACTTGTTAGGTGATAATTACATTGTGAATTATGTGTAGTTGTTGATATAGTTGCTTTATGATTATTCATGGCATATTAATGTTATTGTATTTTGATTTTATTTTATTTGTATAACATGAACAAGATAATAGTTGAAAACATTAATATTACATACTAAATCAATTACGAACAACAATGTGATACTTGTAAAGCGAGCATCCATATTGTGATTTTTTTATCCAAACTCTACATAGTTCTTCATTTTCTTCAATTCATCAAGTATTTGCTTGACATCATGAGCACATTCTTCACCCATTATAGTTAATTTAAATTCAATTATAGATTTGCACTAATTAATGAAAGTATTGTTGCATAACCTGTCATCATATTTGTAGAAAATTTTTGTCTTACTACCTTCTGTTTTTTATATCCTAACAACTGCTCTATTTTCATATTTCATGCACATTATACTTTAGAACTTTAGTCCATCTAAGTTTTTATAACTTTGTAAGCTAATAGCATTTGATGTGGGTGATGACATGTTGATAATATCTGTGAATGTTTAGCTATAATTTGTGTTGTCAATGTATTTGTTGTAATTTCTATTGTGTTATAATTAGAAGTATTATTGGGTGAAAATCTATCAAATTTGGTGGAGATTTAGACAATGTATGCTGGCATGAGTGTTTTGTTATAACTTTTGCTATGATTAGCAATGTGTTTGCTAGAATTTTTTATGTGATTGAAAGTATTGTTGGGTGAAGACATTGCAAATATAATGGAGATTTAGGCAATATATAGTTGTTTTTTAGGTTATATGTTGGGTGGAATTTTGGTAGGTTTGTGCATCGGTAGCTTCATGATAGTTATTTTTTTTAGCGGAGGGGGTTAGAGTCTTTTTAGTCATTAAATAGAAAATAATAGCAAACCTATAAATAATCAAATAATTTTTGTTGTTTTTATTGAGCATGCCATGTAGAGGATGTAAATTATTACGCGCGCACCAAATTTTAGAATACAAACTATAACTTTTCAAAACACGACGGGCAAGTGTAAAATGGACCAAAATATAAGATGCTAAGGGTAATTTTTTCTTAACTAAAATATTTTTATTCCATTAATGTGATTTTTTTTATGGAAATTTGTTTATCCAAATATTTATTTGTTGAAGCAAAAAATTATCATAATCATAAAATCAAATTCAATTCATTACTGTTGTGGATTATTAAAAAATATATGAATGATATTCGTCATCTTCTTTCCTGATTTTCAAAAATTAGAATGGTGGTCGGAAAACTTAGGTGGGTTTTTTTTTATCCAAAAAATCCATATTGTAACCTATTTTTATCTAAAAATATAATAAACATCTTTATTATGTCAATAACTAATCTCTCAACTCAAGACATCTTTAAATTGTTTTAAAAATACAAAATCAAACTAGAAAAAACTCTCTTAACCTGGATTTTTCTTTTCTAGATAAGATGAAGGTCTAAAAACACCTAAATGCTTTATTAAATAAATTAAAAATTATATAAACAAATAAAAAAATTGTTAACACCAATTTAATATTAAAACGAGCAATTAATCTTCATGGTAGAAATAAAAGATAAATGCACTGAAAATATCTTACACCAATTGCTCCTTTTATTTTGTATAATTTCATTCATTTTATCTTAGAGGTTAATTATTGTTACTAATAACAGATGATTTTTTTTTATAAAAAAATCATATAAATACAATTAATTCATATAAAATATTAGAGGAAAAATATTTAAGAGAATCCAAACTAATCTTTTCGAGTTATCATGCATCTAAACAAATATAAAAAAATCAATCACTATTTGTTTTTTAAAAAACTAATTTAATATAAATAATTAATGAAAAGGGATAATAAAATTAAAAAAAAAAAAAGTCATGTGTTGATAGGCTAGGCAATGTACCTAGCCTTAATAAAAAAAAGTCCAAGACTGTGCCAAGGTTTTTTTTTCTTAGGAGTGTTCATCCACTTCGTTTTTTTTAAAGCGGGCAATAGGTCTGGGTAATTGGAAAATCATGGTCTAAGTTCGTGGACCCCTAAACCCTATTATTTAGCTCGTTTTCACTTGAAAATACCAAAAAAACACAATATTAACATTGAAAAATCATTTACCAACCCCAAAACACCCTAAAATTACTCTAAATAAATAAAAAAAAAATATTTTGAGTAAAAAAAATAAATGGACCCTGATCAACTTTTTTTTACATGTTTGGAGGAAGTCATCTTGAGAAGAGCCATTGATATAAAGATCATCCATTTTGGTGGATGAAATGTGGCCGGCTAATATCTTTCTCTTTTATTTTTTATATTTAGAAACTAAAAAATAAACAAAATAAACTTTTAAATCAAAAGTAAATTTTTTTAAAAATAAAGCAACCAAGAAAGAGGAAAGAGAAAAATGGGTGGAATGAAAAATAATTTTGTCATGTTAATTTGAGATTGGCTATGTAGTTTTTCATTGTTTTATACTTTGGCCCTTTTTTTGTTGAATCTTATCTCTAACAAATTATAGGAAATGAATCATTAAATTAGTTAAAGAAGGTTGTAATTGAAAAAAGTTTAAGGATAAAAATGAAAAAAAAAAGACAGGTATTATGAATTATTAGAGTGATTACCTAGTTGTTTTAATATATTTTATAATTTAATCCATTTAATTTATATTTTTATCTTCTTAAAGAAAACCTATCAAGGATTGGTTTTTGCATTTCAATAAACATATTATATTATAATTATAAAAGAAACTAAAATAGTTGGGTTTTGTAAGAGTGAAAATCATTGTTACCGATCTCAAATCCATTGTTCATTTCTATAAAGCTTTTTTTATATTGATTATTAAACTTTATTTTTTTTTTATTTCATCTTTGCAATTTATATTAGCATGATTTTATGTGTTGAGATTTTTTTTTAATTTGGATGATTTCACATGTTCAAAGTGTTGAAGAACATTTCAACACTAAATTAAAGATTGATGTTATGAAATAAAATCTTAGGTTATAATTTAAAAAATTAAAAGAACACAATGATCAAATTTTACATAAAAAGCATAATCTTTTTTTTTTTTTTTCATTTTTTAGTGTTTGAAAATCTTCAACTTGATCCTTGAAGTTCCAATTTATGTAGTATTTGGTCCGCACATGTTGAGATAGGAGAGTCACAGAAAACTATTAAAGATAAAAAAAAGTGTTCAGTCAATAATATTTCAGCCAAAAAAAAAAATAAATTCTTAGCATCAATAAATTCATTTAAAAAAAAATTGAAAAGAGAGGTTTTGTTCATTATACACGTTTTTTATTTTGAGCTTAGCATGTGAGCCCCTTTTTCCAAACACGTGGAATATTTTTCTAGACCCAAGTGTGCATGGTCTGCTTGTTAGACAACCCTTAACTATATTTTATTTTTATTTTATATCTTAGAATAAAGTTATCTTTAAATAATTTTATTAAAATGATATTGAAACAATTTTCCAATTATGTTATAAATCTCAAGAAGATGAGAGCTTTTTACATTAATATTAACAATTACTTTATGAATAACCAAAAATAAAAATTCTAAATGAAAATATTTTAATCATTTTTAATGGATTATGAATTTTATATTTTTTTTATGTCAATCTCTTTTTTTTTAATGGATCGGATCACAAGAAGGAACTATAGAGACCATCTAGTGAATGTACTTCCAATAGGAAACTCCACCAATTTGCAATTAAGGCAGCACACTTTTATATTGAAGCATGAAGGTTTCTGTAACAATGCGATGCAAATTGATACACAAATTTCTTTTTTTTACCAAGGCATAAAGGCATGCAATGGAGAAAGCGACACCAAGGTTCAGCGCACTTGAAATTGGGACGAAAGCCAGGTGAGATACAGGATAAAAGTCCATAAGATAACACGATTCTTAACAGCGGCCATGTTACTTGAGACATGCCTTGAAACCTTCAGACTTGGACTGCCCTAACAGAGCAGCATCTGGTGTTTTAATCTGCCGTCCAGCTCTGCTC
Source organism: Populus alba x Populus glandulosa (assembly GCA_033617975.1). Classification (NCBI taxonomy): domain Eukaryota; kingdom Viridiplantae; phylum Streptophyta; class Magnoliopsida; order Malpighiales; family Salicaceae; genus Populus; species Populus alba x Populus glandulosa. Next base: position 7,452,067 of record CM066157.1, read on the forward strand.
AACAATTTCCCTCACTCTCCGGTTGTACTCCCGCTTGGTTTCACTGAACATCCGAGCAGCTTCTGAATTTGCAGGAGAATTCGGGTTGGGGTCACAGAGCAACGACTGAAACAAGTTCATGTACAAACTCAATCAACAGAAGTCATTCATGCAGTAAAATTACTCAAAGCAAATCATTATGGGATGCTATACTATTGTCAGTATCAGAGTAACAAATGACGAGTAAATTTATGATGTTTTTGCATCTGAATTCTACAGTCCTGAGCAATTTAATTACACAGTGCAAGTCATCATATGATGGAGAAGGGCAGGTAGAGTGCATAGTTACTAATTATAAAGGGTAAAGAACATCCACAAAGAATAGCATGTCTCCTTCAAGTTCTCAGTCAAGAAATTGAAGCTTGTTCCTTCTTCTGCATGTTCAAATCTTTAAAATCCCTTAAAGAAATACAACTCAAAGGCAATCAAAGTCCACACTAGTGTCAGATATATAGAAAAAGTCGTAATGTGTTCATTATTGTCAAGTTCATCAAATATTACTAACACCATGCATCCTGTGTTTATCTGATCAACTATCCCCCGGTCTTCTATTAAGGATTTCTAGGCACTCTAATACCAAAACTTAAATGGCAGACACAGCTTTATGATTTACCATTTATGGGAAAGGAAAGGGAGCACAATGCTGAAATCATGCAAGATGAAATGCAGGAGATAAAATAATAAGATCTATGTGATCTGTTTAGATTCTAGATTGCAGGGGTATTTTAATATTTTCAAGGTTTGCTGGAAAATCTTTTCCACACGCTTACATTCCATCAGAAATCCACATCAATCAAAAACCTAAACAGCCTCTGAAAGTTGGATCCAGAACAACCCCCACGGTTGTCCTGCATCAAGATGTATTCCATGTATGGTACATAATTTGTGAGCACAAATGATTCGTACAAACTGCACAACTAACGCATGCTGGAAACAAAAATTTATTCACCACACCAAAGTTCTCTTGTATAAAAGACAATTTATAAGTTGGAATCCAATAAAAAGTTGTTTGGATCACTAGGAAATGTAACAAAATTCATTTCAAAATTCAGCTCAGTATCAAGCAAGGCGCTGGGTACTTCGATGCTGAATTAAATTTATTGCTATAGAAAGTTCTCTCCTTTTCTTTTCATGCATGGGCAGCTGGGCAGTGTTGTCTCAAGTGAATTGACGAGGGAGTTTTTGGAAAAATTAAAAATTTCCTTGGTAATTTTAGTTTTCCCATATAGTTTAGAATAGTTCTGTGATTTAGATTCTTTAGTTGCCACATGATTGGCATGTGACTTTATTAGAGATTTCATTTCGAACAAGTATTAGGATTAGGCTTAACTAGCATAAATAGGGTGTGCGTAGGCTATTTCACAGGTTGTCTTATTTTCTATCATTCAATTTATGCTTCTGATATTTTCTACAGATCCTAAACCCATTTTTTTCTAGTTCCAGCTTCAATATTCTTCAAATTTTAACCATGGTGCCATAACTTGATGCTTATCATTGTAATCTCTTCCAACCCTACATCATGAATGCTTCAGTGCATGAACCTTGAGAAAAACAAATTCAGGAACACATGAAGCATATATGAGTGCATCACTAGTCACATAGAATAAACAAATCACTATATCATCCAATGATAACATAATTTCTGCCATACCTGTATAGATGTGAGTATAGCTGCCACATCATATATAGGACTCCACTGATTCTGTAAAATATCCAAACAGATACTTCCATCTGCATAAACTGATGAATTCATAGGGAAAATTAAGCAGTAATAGTCATATTAATGTGAATGCTACACTGATTATAATTCCAGCACTTACTGTTTGGATGAAACATTCGAGAAACAAATCGCACTGTGGGTGGTTTGTTTGGATAATCCTCAGAAAAATGAAGAGTTAATTTAAACGTGCCTGGAGAACTCAAAAAAAAATAAAAAAATTGATTCATTAGATTTAATTGTTACAAGAAATTGTAACAATGAGGTTATTGAAGCAAAGAAAGCAAGATAGAAAAAGCCCAAAAAATTGCAAACAATTGTCTTTTCACTTGAAGTTATGCAGCAAGCACATATGGCTGCATAGCTGGCCTTTGACTAGATAATTTTCATGCTTCAGCAGTAAACATGCAAGCTAACAAAAAATAGACCAGTCAAATAGCTGCTCATCTTCAGCTTCGCCTTGAGCTTGGACTTAAATAGCCTAACAACTTCAAATCACACATCGTGGCAAATTATTTGATTTCGGCATGACTGACCAATTATAGTCGGACAAACTAGAGTTTATCCTCCTACATTTTTATAATTATTTCATAAGAAAGAGAATGTACAAGTAAAGCTTCAGAAATAAGTCATCTGGCTAAGTGAGAGACTAAACACAAAAATTCAAAGCAAGAGGCACTCCAGTCTCACTGAATGCAAAATCAATGTAATACTTATGAAAGCACTTGCAACAAAACACCCTAAAGAAGCAATAAATGCCATCCCAACCCACAAAAATAACCTCATTGTGTAACAGTCCTTGACAATTCTAGAAATCCTCTCCACTACAGCACTCAAGGAAAAAAAAAAGAAGAAAAATTAGCAGAACACCCCAAAATTCCACAACCACCCCGCTCCAAGAACCTATAAAAGGATGTTGAAACTTGACTTGAGCTCCAGAAATTATTTGGCTTCGGTTTTTGTTTAACCTGATCTCATTAGTTCGTGTATTAAAAATGAATTATTATGATAATTCTTAGAAGTCAAACTACTGAAAAATGCAAGATTTACCTATGAAGCATATTATATTTGCATGTCAATGCATGGTTACACACTAATAAACCATGTAATGCAATACTTCAACACAGTTAAGCAACACAATGATTAGACTAGAATGGACGAGAAAACGACCAAGTTAAACTCCAGTTTGCAATTGATTCAAGAAGGTACAATTTCAAACCAGCACTCAACAATGTCCAGCATTTGAGCACTCATGAAGCCAAATGAAACAGATGCATATAATCCAAGAAATTTCTATGGGGGCATTGAAACATTGAAAAAAAAATGCAGAAACACATAAATTGCATGGAAACATGAGCTCATCCATCTAGCACATCCTTTCCCAGAGTACATGCTTTAGAGCAAGGATTACTCACCTCCATCCCATGGAGTGTCATCAGGACTGCGATCAAAATCAGACAAAAATAGCTTAACAAATTGTACTTGTCTAAAAAAAATTAAAGAAAGGACGAAGAAGCAAGGGAAAAAAGTTGTTCCACAATGGCTTCTTTACTTACCCAAAAATCACAGCATTCCATAGCATTATGTTGTTATCTTGAGGTGCTCCACTGATGCCTGCAGGCGGGTCTTGCTGCAACCTCTTAAAATCTCTCATCAATCTCTTCCGTGCAGGAGTCGACATTGCGGGAGGCACCTGCAAAGCCAAATCATCAAACCTTCAGAAAAATCCCGATTCAATTTCAACCATCACCAAACACAACATAACAATGATTGGAAAAATATAAATAGAGAATTCTTCTAATAGTTATCACAGCATAGGATCACATAACTCAATTAATAAAATCTTGGGCTTTCTCCCTACAATTCATGTGCTGTATATCTTAAGACAAAGCGAATCCCGATAAAACCAAAAACCCATCAATCAATCTACCAAGCGGCAAAACAGTTAGGGTTTACGATTTCTTCATATCTTCTGAGTTTATTTATGCATAAACATACAGATCTAAAAATAAACAAATAAGAAAGTAACAGCAGATATAAATGAATTAGTTACCTGTAAGAAGATGAGATAGAGAGGTGGTTTCCTCTTCTTGTTTTTTTCTTTGGGAGCTGAGGATGGATTGAAGAAGAAACAGAATCCAATATATATATTTTTTTTTAAAAGGAGAGAGAATCAAGCTTCTTCTTCAATTCTCTGTAAAGAAATTGGAATGGATTGGATGGATGATGCTCGGCTTATTGAGTGCGTGAAGAGACCGACTCATCCGATTCCGTCCCTACCTATCTAATTCACTTTCACTGCCGGTAAAACGTAAAAACTTTACTATTTTTTATAATTAATTATAGCCTCCAACACCTGATCCTATTTTTTCTTTTCTTTTTTTGCCCTATATATTCACCATTGTTCTATTTCTAATCATATAGTTCGAGATTTTTTAATTTTATCCTTGTATTTCTATAATTGTTTTTCCATTTACTACTAAATAACTAAAAAATATGAATTTTTCATAATTTGATTTTCTTCCTCATACATTCCTCTCATTTTTCATTTAAATCCTCGTACATGTCATAATATTTTTCTCAATAACTAAATTCAAAAGGTAAGTTGGGGATGATGTTGGGAACTTCTTGAAACTAGAAGGGTAACATGGAAAGCCTTTAAACAATAGGGGTTGAAGTCGAACATAGATGAGGGACAAAAACTAAATCTATCCACAGACAAAAATGTGGTCTCCCTTCCTTATCTTGTTTAACATCGTTTTTTTAAATATTTTTTATTTAAAAATATATTAAAATAATATATTTTTTATTTTTTTAATTTATTCTTAATATAAACATATTAAAATAATTTAATAATATAAAAGATTACTTTTTACAAAAAAATAAATAAATTACATGAGATGAAAATATACAGGGCAATACAGAGGAGCATTGCTGTACACTCTCTCTTGAAGCGTGTGTATATATATAACTTCATTTTTTTTCCACGTAAAATAAGAGTTTTAATACTCGGTCTGCTATCTAGTTTAGTCGAGATTAGATTTTAATCAGGTCATTGAGTTACTTGAGTTAATCAAGTTTTGGTAAAACATAAAAGTTAATAAATTCCAATTAAGTTTTTGACCAGATTTTATTAGGTTAACCCCTCTAATCTATCAAGCTCGTTGGATCACCTTGAATTTTATTTATTATTTTTTAAAATCTAACTTGGTTTCAACCTTGAGCCTATCAGTTTCAAAATCCCGCCGACTACTTTCAAAACTATGCATAAAATTATATAAGTGGTACCTATAAATAATTTTATGGTGGAACTATATATACACAGAGGGATATTGGAAGCTCTCTCTATATTTTATGGAGGACAACACTTGATGTACCTAATAATTTTGATTCAATGATATTAGAAGTTCCTGTGGTATTGATTTTTTTAATAAAGACTTTTTTATAGTTTTTGTTTGGGTAATTCAGTCCTTATGATTTAGTCAATTTTGTAGAAAATATCCTTTTCTCTATCAGCTTAATTTCCTATTATTTTTTACTTCTAAAGGGGAGAATGGACACGATTCAGCTTTTCATTGATATATATATATATAAAACTTTGAAAAACAAATATTAAAAAACAAAAAAATATTGTTAAAATTTGTAAGATTTTAATTATTTATAGATACAAATTATATTTAAAAAAATTTAATTATAGTGGAAGTTTTTTACATACTTTTAAAAATACAAGAAGATAAGAAAATGATTATTATTTATTATTTTATTAATTTATGGTACATTATTTTTTGTATTTATAGTTGAATTTTTATTTTATTTTTTAAATCGAAATAAAAATTATAAATAAATAAATAAATTTATGTAAAGATTCTAAAACCTTAAACATGAAATCAAAACTTTCATGCAAAATTAAATTCAAAGATCATGCCTATGAAAAAAATACACAAAATTGAATCTTATATGTTTAATCAATAAATACATAATTTTATCATTCATTAATGAACTAAAAATAAACTACTTATGTTTTTTTAAATAAAAATATAATAAAAGACACTTATTATGATAAATAAATAAATAAATAGACAGTCAGCTAAAAAATAAAGAATTTTAAGAAATAACAACAAATACAACATATCATTATGAAGTGAACAAATAAAGTAACACTTATTTAATAAAATAAATTAAATAAAGAAAAGACACTTTTCTATGGTAAATAAATAGATAGTTAGCTAAAAAAATAAAAATTATAAAAAATAATAACAAATACAACATATATTAATAAAAATTTAACAATACGTTTTTCAACCATTCTTTAATTTATTTTTTCTTTTTAGAATAAAGGGAAAAATTCAAAAACATTTACATTTATAAATAAATTTAAAAGTTGGTAAGAAAAATTAACACTAATGTGTTAAATTTCTTAATATTTGTTTTTGAGATTTTAATAAAAAAAAATTTATTCTCCTAACCAATAAAAAACTAACATGTATTTAATAGAAAATCGGATTGACTATAGACGAAGACATCTTCATTGTTGGTTAAGGAAATATTTAATTATTTAAAATCTACAGGGACCAATTAAATTAATTTTAATAAATTATAGGCAGTTTTAATTACTCTATAAACGGACCTCTCAATTTCAGTATTGGGTGTTTATTCTTAAAGTAAATATACATGTGCCAAGCATAAAGAATATTGAGGGTGTCTTTAAGAATGTGATATTGGTGGCGATTCAGAGTTTTTTTTACTTAGAAATATATCAAAATAATATTTTTTTAATTTTTAAAAAATTATTTTTAACATTAGCACATTAAAAAAAAATCTAAAAACATACAAAAAAATAATTTTAAGCAAAACAAATTTAATGTAAATTCATTTACTTTATTTAGATTATTGATTTATTTTTCATAAATTGCTAATGCAAGGGTAAATTGAATGGGATAAAGAAAAAGATAATGTTGCGAGAAGGGTTTGGGAGAATCATTTTGCAACTAGGTAACAACTAAGATGCCCGAACATTTCACATGACTCTTGCAATTCGATACGGGGGATCGGAGTTGGCAAATTCACGACTCAGTTACCAAATGCACCAGTGGTTCTGTTCCTTTCGTTTCGCATTCGAAGCGGATGATAATATTAATTTTAATTATATCTATCTTTAATTAATATGTTGTTATTTATAAATATATTTAACTTGCAACATTTGTTTTACAAGTTATGGCTCTTGGACGTGAGCCGAGTCCAATGGAGCTTTTTGTGAAGACACATATATGAAGTGAAGATCGCAGAAAGAGGATGTAGCAGTTCATCGACAACCATGCTTAACACTTTATGGTATGTTCATTCAACCATTTTCTTTTATAAGTTATTATTTTCTTGAATTGATTTGATGATTTTAGTTTTTATTTCTAGGAGACATATAATAGCCGGTTGATGGAGAGATACGAGGATGATCCCCTAACCCACCCAGATTTTGATCCAGGATTGTGGATGGAGACAAGATCGATGTTTGGTGGATCTGATAGAAATCGAGTGTACGGACTCTCCAACATGGCTGAGAACTTGCTGACAACTCATAGCGTCTCAACTGTTAGGAGCTTACAATCAATATTGAGCACCTAGTCTTAAGAGTTCGCGGCTTTACAATAACATACGACCCGTATCGCCAAAAAATATGAGCGACTCTCGGCGGATAATAAACAACTCTGCCAAATGATCATGGACATGAAATCACAGATAAGTGGTACGTGTGCGCTCCTTTTTTAGCCATATGGTCCTGGGAACAACCAACCTCCTCCTCCTTCAGTGCCTTCGTTGTTCTAATTTTATTTTATTTGAATATATACATTTGTAATGAATATTTGGATTATATATTATTTAAATTTATTTTATACATTTTATTTTTTTTGTTCAAAAGATTTTTTTTAAATATATTTTTTAATTATTACAAACAGATATATTGATAGATTGTGTCATTCGGTATATTCTAGAGAGTTTGAAACAATTTACTTCATATGCCACTATCACCGACGGAATAATTCCGTCGGTATTTTACAAAAGAATGGAATAAAATTACAATAAATTCAACTACTAATCACCGACGAAATATTTTTTTTTTCTTGTGTTTTTTCTCTGTAAAATAATCGATGTTTTTTTTTACCGACAAAAATGAAATTATCAACGAATAATTTATCGATGAATAATTTTCGTCCGTGAATCTGTCAATAAAATTATTGCCAAGGGAAAGGTAGTGTAAATACCAATGGAAAATTTCATCAATAAAACTATTAAAAGTGGTAGTGACTGACTAACATTGTTTATTGTCATTTGCCAGTTGATTTTTTTTTTTTTTTTTATGTTCATGTGTTTTTCAAAATTATAAGTTTTTGTTGGATTTTATAACTTGATTAAAGGTAAATTTTATAACTTGCTTTTTATCCCTTTATTTTTCTTTTCTTTTTTCTTTCACAATCATTTTAGTTGTTTTAAAATTTTATTTTTAATCTAAAAATTTGTTTTGTTCACTTTTAGTTGATGTAATTGAAAGAGACTAAAAAAAAAACATTAAAAAATGGTGGAAAAAAATAGACAGCCGTTGCTTTAGAGTGTGTTTGGGAGTGTGGTAGTTGTTGCTTTTCAAATAGCTTTTCGTGCCGAAAAGTATGCCAATAATATTTTTTTATTTTTTAAAAATCATTTTTGATATCAGCACATCAAAACGATCCAAAAAGTACAAACCGCACTTAATTGTAATAAAAAAAAATTTCAAAATTTATCAAAAAACTGGTTGAAACTCAGCCCCAAACGGGCTCTTAGTATATTCTAGCTAGCAACAAAGACAATGGTTAATTACAAAATAATAAAACTAAGAAGAGCAACAACAATACCTCATTTTTCTTAGGCAATGTTTAGACATTTTCTTACATTTAAAAATAAATTGTCAGACCCATGATAAAACAGGGGTTAATTATCAAAAACTAATTACACAAACTATACTCAGTTGGCACGATCATTTTTGTCAACAGGAGACGCGGATGCATTCGTAGGAGTAGAAAATGGCAATGAAGGTGGCACAAACATTGCCATCGAACTTGGAGCTGGCTGAGAATTTATTGCAGACGTCGTTTTGTTGAAGTAGCTTGCACATGGATTGCCGTGAGGAGGTGATGATGAGAAGCTATCAGAAACCGGTCCCCGTTCCGACTTTGGAAATAAATTATTAACGACACCTAGATTTGGAACACCAGTAGCGCTACCGCCTGTTCCAGTGCCAATGATAGAAGTGAGAGCAGCTGCTAAAACAGATTGGAAACTTGGGTCTGCTGTAATTGCCTTGGTTGCAGCAGCTATGGCGTCAGCTGGCAGTGACTGCTGAGAAGTAGCAGCTGACAGGTCATTAATCTTTTGCATGTAGAACTGATCATAAATGTTACTCTGATCCATAGCTGGTCTTCCAATGTTTAAAGCTCCGAGATGGTTAATCCTGTTGTGAGACTGGCCGGAAGTAGGGAGGAAACCATTGCCCCACGGCATCGCGTTAGACGAATCAGAGGACCCAAAGTTGAGGCTTGTTGAGGCAAATTTTTGATTGGTAGGCCGGTAGCTTGAAGTAGTAAATCTATTGAAATGAGATGAGGTACTGGATGGGTTTGAAGTGAGGTCAAGAGTGATTGTAGGGTATGTAGATGAAGATGACAGTGAAGAGTTGTGCAAGTAGAATTGCTTTGATTTTGAGTTATCGGATAGATAGTAGTTTAGTCCATGGAGGTCAACGGCGATGTTGCCGGAGCTATTGAAACCTGCTGTTCCAGGGCTCGATGATGAGCCAGACAGTAACATGGAAGCAGCTGCAGAAGTTGTAGAAGCCATAGCCGTGGCAGAAATAGGAAGTGGGTGGTTGTGCGTTCCTTCATAGGTGGTGGTTAAGATGGACATATCTTCAGCACATCTTTGAACCTGAATTTAATATACAAGAAGCTAAGCGTACTTAGAGTTATTGAAAAAGGTAATAAATTACATACTGGTTCAAGCATTGTCAAATAAAAAATATAGCACGTTCTGTTTTAATTCTTTTTTCTCTTGTTTCTTTTTTTAGCTGAATATGATCTTAATTTTATTAAAAATGGAAAGAGAGATAGAGCATCGATCAGACCGTTCTTAATTATTATTACTACTACTTTTTGATAAATACCGTTTTTATTTGAGATGGTGATTTGTGGTTACCTGTTTCCTTACTGGGCATGATGGTGCAACAGTGCAACGATAGTATGCTCGAGGACATGGGTTCCCTTTGGCAATTTTTTGCCCATATTTTCTCCATTGGCACCCGTCATTCATCTGTATAGGCATCACTAACTTGTCATTGTCATTGCAATATTATCACAACACACTACATACACACTACATTGATCAAGGAACAAATTTCTACAAATTTATCTTAGCCTTGTAGATTCAGTGTTATGTGTCTTGTAAAATCGTCTAAATTTAAAAGTTTAAGTTGTTATATAAGGTTCAAGATATTATTTATATTATTTTTTAATATATACTCTCAAATGAAAGATTTTTAGACTTGAAACTTATACGATATAATTTACCTTATATTTAATTTTTATCAAATAAATAAGAACAGTAAATTAAAATCGTGACTGCTTAGTTATCAAGGTTCTAATATTATATCATATAACTATCTTAACTCAAAAATTTAACCTGTTAAGTGATATTTCAAAATATAATTTATATTATTCTCTAACATTCAACGATATATATATATATATACACAATAAGAAATTATTTAAATTGTTTTTTTTTGTTATTACTTGATGAGGAAGTTTCGTTTGTTGAAATAACATAAATATATAAACGAAAAGGATTGAATATCTCAAAGCTTATAATGACGTGTGTGTGTGTAATCGTCAATTTGAGGTTATCGTCCTCATATTAATACTCAGTATATACTAACCGTTGGGGTATCGCATCTAGCTCTGACAGAAACCCTAGCTTTCTTTGCAGGGTTTTGCTGGGGAACTTCATCATCTCCTCCTCGCATTGTCTTGAGAACTTTATTAGGTGGCCAAGTCTCCCCGGCTTCTTCCTTTGGCTCACCAAAACTGTTCTCGGGGCTTGGATTCGGCAAAGTCTCATTCGTCCCAGATTTAGACGCTTCAAATGTGCAGAGGGATCCAAGAGAGAGGCTTTCTTTTGCTTGCTCATCGTGATTTTTCCCTTGGCTAGAAGTCTTATTAGTCTTTCCATCCCTTTTAGGTTCACTCGAAATTCTTCCAAGGGTAAGCGACACAAGCTCGTGTTCTTCAGTTCCTTGATCATGATCATCGACAGTATCTGTAGATTTCTTAGTTTCTTCTTGCTGAATAATGTCATAGAATTGCACTTGAAGGGTCCGATAATCCTTCACCATACGATCCAAATATATTTTTAGCCTTTGATTTTCTTTTCTTACTTCACCCATCTCAGCTCTTGCAGATTCAAGCTGGTCATCCTGCACATGCAGATATTGAGAAAACAATCTTGATCTTAATGTTTCTATTGATAAAGCTACAATCTAGCTACAAGTGTGAATCCTACATAAGTACAACCATCATTAAATTCAAAAGCTACAATCTATTGATCATATATATATATATATATATATATATATATATAAAAACAATTTCAGGCATAATTGTTTAGTTTAGATATTTTAATATTCATGATTGGTAATAAAAAACGTGAAGAAACAATTCTAACCTGTTCCTTTTGGCAGGAAGATTCTTTTGCATCAGCTTCCATGGTGGTTCTTTCCTTTTTAGTCGCTACAACCACCTGTTTAAGCGTTGAAATTATATATAAGAAAATCAATGGAAAAGAAAACCCGAAAGGGAAAAAACATGGTGTTAAAATGGGTAGGGTTTTGTCAACTCTTACTAGTTTGCAAAAATAAACATATAAAAAAACCTTTCTAGTTTGAATTCAAAAGTCAAATAATGGAGTAAACCTAATGCTTCACTTTTATTTAATCATACAAGAAAAAACCTAATGCTTCGTTTTTATTTAATTTATAGAAGAAAAAAAGAGAGAGTAAAAGCTTCTTCATCACTAGACCAATCCCTTGAAGTTATATAAACAAAACTATACCACCAAATTCATACGACTGTTAGACCAATATAGATTCCTAGGTCTGAGAATCTTACAAATTCTTCTATATATATTCCAAGAAGTCATTTTCGTGTGGTAATATGGAATTATGATTGGTGTGGTTATAGTTCTTGATAAGAATTGTCTGATCGAAACTTTATTGATTCATGGAAGGATCAGAGCCTCAGATCCAGTCAATATTTATTTATATAAATCTTAAACTTGGATTCAATACAGTAAAGGAGAGCCTCAGGAAGAGAGAGGGAGTATCACAAAGACTATCTGCTACCTGCTTGCCTGAATCTCTGTGTTGTGGTGAAGATGATCTCCGGTCATCATTTTCCTGGCATCCTCTTTGACTTCCGACCTGTAGTATACAAGAAGGGCAGCCATGAAGATCTTGGCATAAATGGAAACTTTAAACTGTAAATCAAGTAGAATTTTGCATTACACACAAAAAAAAGAAGAAGATCTGCTCTACAAAGAATTAACTACCATAAAATAAATTGAATAAAACAAAGATTTTGGCATAAATGAAAACTTTAATATGGATATATATATAATCCCTTAAACATGTACTTCACTAAGAGAAGTTATTAAACTGTAAATCAAGTAGAATTTTGCATTATACACAAAAAAAAAAAAGAAGATCGATCTGCTCTACAGAGAATTAATTAACTACCATAAAATAAATTGAATAAAACAAAGATTTTGGAAAAATAGTTTCTTGATTCTATATGCGGCCCCTCATCTTGAAATATCTCCATGTAGTTTTTTTTTTTTTTTCTAAAACTCAGTTGATATATATTTGATCGGGATTCATAGAACATGAACTTCACTTCACTTGTAATATTCAAAATAAGATTTTTAATTATAAGAAAGGATAAGGGGTTTCAAAAGGGAAAATATGAATCACAATTAGCAAAAGAAAAGGCTTAATTAACCTTAGCAGCAGCAGCAGCAGCCTCTTCTCTGGAACTACCTTCATCACCACTAGAATCAACTCTTTCATCCTCCTTCAGCACAACTTCATGACGAGGTCTTCTCATGGCATCCTCCACATCCATTTTTATCATTTCTTGTTCCTGTTTCCAACCTCTTTTCTTTTTTGCTCTCAACAACACCCCTCCCCCCCTTCCTATATATATATTTAGAGCATGCTATATTTGACCCTTTATATATATATATATATAAAAAAGAAATTCAATCCCCGATAGCCTAACAAGAAAAACACTGACATAAAAAAATGTCAACCTCCAATCCAATACTTCAAACAACTATTACATGCATCCTTCTATCCCCAGCCATTAAGTGTAAGACAACATGTTAGAGAGAGAGAGAGAGAGAGGGAGAGGAGAGAGAGGCGTTGAAGCCGCAATGCTCGGGCCCCATCTACTTTGAAGTTTCCTTTATTACAAAGTCACAATACATTCATGGTCAAACTTTAGCTACCTCCTGTATTACCCATTGGTGACTGCAGTTTCTATCCAAATGTGGGTATTCATGATTGTACAGTTAAGATCGAGGTCAAACATGGGCTAATGAATCGATGCTATTGGTCCAAGCAATTGACCTTCATTAGCGTGTTAGTAGCCAAGATTCATGAAACGACAGAAAAACAAATAAAGAAAGAAAGAAACAGGGATTGGTTGATGGAGCGTGAACTCGGCACAGCCTACTTTAATTGGATTCTTGCTCGTTCCGTGCTATTTCAAAATTGAATGATATATAGTTTTATTTATTTATTACTAGTTGATTATTAATATTGCAATTTGTGGTCGATGGCAGCAATGATAAATACTTTGATGATAATGAAAAAAATATAAAGTATTATTATTGTATTTTTTATGTGTCTGATTAAAAAAAACGAAGTGAAAAATCAGAATCAAAATGAAGAAACGATATAATTTTTTTTTTAAATAATAATATTTTACTTCTATTTAAGAGTTTTTGTATTTGATATTATAGAGTAAAATATATAAAAGAAGGGTTAAAAATCATTTCAACTCAATAGCTTAAGCTGTTAAGTGAGGGTCTCAATATATGATTTATATTATTCTCTTACACACACCCTCAAGTGAAAGTTTTTTGGGCTTAAATGCGTGTTTGAGAGTGTGGTTACTGTTGCTTTTCAAAGTGTTTTTCACTCAGAAAAGCATGTCAATAATATTTTTTTATTTTTTAAAAATTATTTTTGAGATCAGCATATTAAAATGATTTGAAAACATCAAAAACATATTAATTCAAAGCAAAAAAAAAATTCAAATTTTTTCGGAAGCGCTTTTGAAAAGCTCTCCCAAACAACCTCTAAAACTTGCACATACCCATATTACTCTGTGCTTTATTTTTATCAAATAAATAGGAGTGATGAGATTCGAACACATGATCACTTAGTCACAAGACTTTGATATCATGTTAAAGAACCATCTTAACCCAATAGCTTAAGTTGTTAGGTGATATTCTAAAATATAATTTATATTATTTTCTAAAAACGATGATCAATTTAAGGCATGTTTGAACGCCTTTTCATATGAGTTTTGAAATTAAAATGTTGACTTTGTGATAAATACCAAGAGCAATGAACCATTGTTCCAAAAAATAGTTGTGATTAACAAATTGAGTGATTGATCCGGAATAACCCCACTTGGCTAGATTAGTAATTTGATTTAATTAATACAACTAGAATTCTGATATAATTTATACCAATTGGAGCAAAATAATACTAGAAAAAGCCTTGCAAACATATACATTTTACTATTATGAAATTTATCGACTGAAATCTTATTTTAAAATTAGTTCAAATAATGGACAGAAAGTCTTCAACTTGTTCGGTTGAAAAACAAAGAGATGAGAGAAAGGCCTTCAAGAGAGTTGACTCTTTTTTATTTTTCTTTTTTAAATATTATTGATGTAGAAAGGGAGTTCACCTCGTTTTTCTCACCGGAAGTTTTGTTTGAATTTCAAAAACTGAAAAAGCTGTGTATGTTCCGGGAAGGTTATTAAGCATAATTAAATCCAAGATTTTGAGCTTGATATTCTTTGTTTTGATAGAGTCAAAGTTTGTGTGGAAATATCGTGAACGAAAGAGAGACAGGTAAACAAAAAATGATGACGAAGATTATAGTGGAAAATATCCTGGCTAGCTAAACAATGTCTGTATATTAGAACTTGAATGGATTTCACTGTGTCTCTAGGTTTTAATCAAAGGTCAGAAGTTGGAAAGGTGCAAGGCGTTGTTGTTGGTTTCTCTCTGTCTATTTATTTATTTATTGTTTTTTAATGTGCCTATTTTAAATCTTATAATAAAAAATAGCATGGCAATCTCTATGTTTTTTGTTGTTTTTTTTTTTTTTTTACAAGTCGATGTATATGAGTAGCTAGATGTTAATGTTACGAGGGAAGAAAAACTATATTTAATGCCCATCATAACAAAAATGAAAAGCTAGCTTGGACAACTCTTTTTATATAGGATGTATAAAAGTTCAATCCCAGTAGCTGTCTCTGGAGCTGAGCTAATTTTATTTTTTTTGGCACAAGAAATGATATTTAGTTGCTGCAAGTATATTTAAAAAAAAATAAAAAAATATACAACTTAAGTTATAAATCCGAGTAAATCGAATAAGTTAACTTCATTTTAATTAGAAAAAAAATGACAATAGATAGATCAAATTTAAATTAGAATAACTTGGGGACAAAAATACTTTAAAAAAAAATGATATATCTCAATTTACAACTCATTAAATACAAAAAAATGAAATTGGGTAAAAGAATATCATTAAAAATTGGTTCTGGTCAACCCGAGCTAGCATGATAAACTTGTAACCTTAATAATTAGAGTTGAGCCAACTTGGAATATCCTGTCAAACCCTTTGCCCAAATCATGAGATTGAAATAACTTGATAAAAAATAAAAAAGAATTATAAAGCTTTTATTTAAAAAAAAAAAACTCGTGTTAACTTTTCAAACACGTAACTCGGGTCATTAGACCTGAAACACTCTATCTGGAAAAAAATTATGAAGTCCAATTTCCAATCAATTAAATATTAAAAGATAAAATTGAAAAAAAAATCAATTATACAAAACAATTTAAAAAATAAAAATTAAAAGAATGAAGAACAAAATAAAAATAAACTTTATATTATTGAAGGGTGAAACTTAACACAAAAATCAATTTAGCAAAAGGACCAAAAAAATAAAAAAAAAATAAGGATTAAAATCGACATAAAAAGAAAAAAAAATTTGTTTGAAGGTTAAAATTGAAAAAAAAATAACTTTTACAAAAGGAACAAGAAAAAAAATAGAAATCAAAATAATAAGAACCAAATTGTAAAATATAATTCCATTAATTTGGATTGAATGATGAAATTAAAAACCAATAAATGTTTTACATAAGGGTCAAACAACAAAATTAGAAATCAAAAGAATAAAGACCAAATTGAATAATATAATATTTGATAAATTGGGAAGGATGAAATTAAAAACAAAATAAAACTTTTACAAAAGCGGTAAGAACAAAAAAAAAAAAGGGCTGAAATTGAAATACAAACAATAAAAAGGGTCAAACTGTAACTTTTTAGGGAGAAGAGGAAAAGACAAAAGGTCTATCAGTGACAAACCATATCACCAATGTCAACATGCGTAGCTCTATAGGGAAAAAGACATGATTATGCTTCAAACATGATAAAAGGATATTTTTAAATGCTAGAAGGAGATACACACACTATCTAAAATACATGTATGCCTCTTATACGCCTTCTAGTGTCATACATGTGCAAGTTTTTTTTGTTGTTGTATTTTTATATATGCAGCCAAATATGAAATTGCTCCTGAGATAATATGGTATTAAAGAAAAAATCATTGTGAAAAGATGAAAATACCCTTTGACTCAAGTTTTTAAATTTTTTCTAGTCATGTTGTTTGTTGTGTTTTTCTCCTCCTTAATTGGATCAACAACAGTGATTGTGTGGTTTTTAAAGAGCTTGATTTTTCCTCGTACATTAGCTAAACAAAAATGTTTTTAGCTCTTTTGATATTAAAATAGTATTATTTGTTATTATAAACTGTTTTAGTAGCCTTTTCTTCTTTGAAAACAAGTTTGTTAGACTTTTTAGATTTTTTTTAATGTATGGTCTCCTTTCTTTAAGCTTCACGACCAATATGAGTTTTCACTGGACTTCTTCAAACTTCTTATAAGAGTCAAAGTCAATCTTTAAATGAGTTTTCGAGACATCATTTAGATAACACTTAGGTAAATTCCTTAAAGTATATATTTTTAGCTATTTATGTTAAAATCTTCTCATAATAAGCAATATCATCTATAATGATGTACATATCATGGTGTTTTGTTTCCATAAACATATTCCCATTGTTCCGTTACATCTCTGTCATAATGAGTTTAATGCATTTTTGCTCTATATAATTGTAATGTAATTGGATTTAAAAGTTTTAAAATGAAAAACATAGCTTTTTGTAGCTTTTTATAGACTATTTTGGATCCTGAACAATATTGGTTACGTCATCCAATGTCACTTTTGGTTTTGTTCTATAAAAGTGTTCTTGACAATGAGTCTCTATCTCTTTCTAACTATTGATAGAATTAGGTAATAGCGTAGAGAACTAGTAAAAGATTGTTTTAGTCAGCAATGAACTAAATAAAAGGATTTGTTGCATAATCACCACATTGGTCATTGAATTTAGAAACGTGCTTCTATATGAATTGTTTTTTCTTTTATAGTTATTTGAATCATCAATTTTTATGCCTCTAGAAATTGTAAGCAACTTATCAACTCATTATGAATATGAACAATTATATATGCAAGCTTAATTGTTTATCCAATTTCTATCCTTATTTTCCTTAAGTGTAATTGACCTATTGTTACCTACATACTTGTGAGGCATCGGTGTATCAATGGCGACTATGGCTAGGCTTGGCTATGATTACTATATCAATACATGTAATAAGAATATTTTATAATCAAATTCTTTCTCCCTTAAAATCTCAAATGTTCTCAAATCACACACCTACCTATGGTCTCATTTGTATTTTGAAAAATGAATTCTTTTTAGAAAGTGAATTTCATAGCAAATGGTTTTGAAAAATTATTTACTTCTAATATTTGGTTGAATCATAATACAAAATAGCATACAACCACTTTTGCAATAGAAAATAAGCCAGACCAAAAACAAATAGTTATATTTTTTTAAAATAAAAGAATTTTTCTAAAATTAGTACCAAACATTTCCCGGTGATAGTTATTATGTATTAAAAATAACTTGGTTTTCTATATGACAAGCTATTCTTTTAATAAAATTTATATGCATTAAGATGTACATATTGTGTATGATAATGTTTTAATGTGTATATAAAGAATAATAAAGTGGGAGAATGTTTCCCTTTTTCATTAAGAAAACAATTCCTTTATTAAAGCTTTTTTTTTTTAAAGAAAATAAATTTAGCTGACTAATTTTTCAAAATACAGCCAAATACATATAACATAGCAAAATATTAATAAAAAAAAACATATTTCAACAAACAATTAAGAAGAAATTTATTTCTCCTTTTAGTTTTATTGTTCATTCTCACACAAATCACTCTAGATTCACATAGTGACTTACATTTATTTTATCCTTCAAATTTTTTTAATATATATTTGTTTCAATTTATTCATTTGATATTGTGTTTATTATGGATTGAACTTCATAATTTATTTTTATTTGATTTTTATAGGGCTATTATGGTCTAAAAAAAGTCCAAACTTTAGGTTGGGGCTCAATTGTTTTTTGAAAAAATTAATTTTATTTGTTGCAGGAGATTATGAGTTAGGGAATCAAAATAAGAAGAAAAAAAAGAGGAAATGACAGCCTTTTTTAGATAAAAAAAAGTGTCAACATTTTTCAGCCATAGAATTTATCCAAAAATCATTTTTGGTCATTTTAATTTGAAAATTATACGTTTTATCCTGAAATGATATTTTGTTCACATTTTAGTCTCTAAATTTGAAAGAAAAGAAAAAATTATGAAAAATGGTGGAAAAGAGAGGGAAAAATCAATTAGTGGATTTCTATTAACAAAAAGACCAAAGTTGATATCAAAGTGTTTCCCTTGATTGAATAAATGTGATTGATGTGTTTTGGGATTTCAATATTATTGGAAAAGGCAAATTAAAGTTTAGAAAGGTTTTTTCTCAATTTGATTATGTGTTATTTTTACTAATTTGGGGTGTATTTTTTTGTTGGGATTGATTTTTTAAGGTTATAAGGGTGTTTTATAGGTTTTTTTTACATAAAAATAGATAAAAGAAATCAAATTTTTAGGTAAAAAATTACCTAACTTAATTTTTCAGCCACCTCTACAGGGATTGAAAATTGAGCAGGTAGATGATGTGTCATTTGTCTTTTTGCTATGATAAAAAAAGAAGAAGTAATAGGCTAAATGCATAGACCTAGTCTTTAGGCCTACAAATAAACAATATTACAAAAAATATATATTTAAAACAAAAAAAATAATTACAAAAATAATTACAAAAAGAAAAGAATAAAAAAATGTAATTGGAGATGAAATCGAGAAAAAAAAATAAGGAAAGGGCTTAAATTGGCTAATTAATTAAAAATTAGAACGTTAAGGACTGAATTGAAAAGTGAAGCAAAATACAAGAATAAGAAAAATACAATCATGGAAGAAATTATGAAAAATATTGAGAAAATAGTTGAAATATACTAAATAATTAAAAATTAGAAAACCAATGATTGAGTTGGAAAAGACGACAACATGCAAGGAAAAAAAATGCAATTAAGGTTGAAATTATGAAGAAATAT
The DNA here is from genome assembly GCA_033617975.1 of Populus alba x Populus glandulosa. Lineage (NCBI taxonomy): Eukaryota > Viridiplantae > Streptophyta > Magnoliopsida > Malpighiales > Salicaceae > Populus > Populus alba x Populus glandulosa. Next base: position 7,471,766 of record CM066157.1, read on the forward strand.
TAAGAAAGGGTTGGAATTGGCTATATAAATAATAATTAGAAAATCAAAGATCAAAATAAAAATAAGAAGAAAATAGAAGGATCTTTTTTAGAACATGAAAGTTCCTAATTAAAAGAATCAAAGTCTTTTACGCATGAATAGCATAAAATGATATTGTTTGGTGCTTTATTATTATTTTTTTAAAAAAAGAAACAACATAAAAAGACATTGTTTTTGGTATGCATGAGCGAAAAATGTCTTCTTCCCTATATAGAACACGTGTAGCCCTGCAATTCTTGTGTTGTATGAGTTTTGGCAAACTTTGGCCTCATTTTATCTTTTTCATGCTTCTAGAAAAATCTAAACGACACACTATTCTCCTTCCCTGTATATGTACTTAATGCTCAACCAATAATACATGTTTTGACCATTTGAAACCATTTAAAAAACTAGTGTAAAAAAGTAAACACAAACATGTTTAGTTAAAGTGTACAACTATGATTGAAGGTTGATATTATCACAAGGGAACTAATGGCCATGATTAATCCACCAATAAAGGTTCCAGGAGCTTTATTATTACCTAAATAATAGGAGTCAAACTAGATAGAGAAAAATATCAAACTAGAGAGAGAATAAAATGAGAGTTTGAGATAAGAGAAGTGAAACTAATCTGAGCTAGAAGATTAGGGAGGAGAAAAAAAAAGAAAATATGAGAGGAAGAAAAAAAACCATAAACCCAAAAAGAAAAAGAAAAAAAAAGAGATTTAGGTTGAGAAAGGAGGTGTTCTAAACCAACTAGTAGAGAGAAAATAAAAAATTAAAAAAAATTAAAAAATAAAAGAAGGAAAATTCAGAGAGAAAACTACCCCACTATCAACATGCCACTGTCTTTACTGTCACAACAACTCCTCCCTCGTCTAAAACCAACCTAAGGTAAGCCAAATCATTTTTCCATCTCTTTTCCTATATATTTTTTCTTGAAAGTTATGGATGGTTTACTACTCACAAAATACAAATAGTTTACATAGTACTATTCATGCATGGCCACTATACATCCATGCATTTTTATTTGTTTCATATTGATGTTATTTATATTTTGTAAAACTATGTTTTTTTTTTAACGTATGTGCATTCAAATATTTATTTTTAAAAATGAAGGAAAAACAACATTAATTGGTTTTTATCAAGTTAAAGTCATATATATATATAAAATCTTGGGTCTTAATAGCTAGGTCAAGATGCCTCGTAATTTTAGGAACCAACATAGACCTAGCATGATAGTCTCAACCTTAAAATAAGTTTAATAATGAATCAACAAGTTTTTATTAGGTTTAAATTTGTGTTTTAACGGTTAGGTTAATATGTCTCTTTATTGTAGAAATTGACATTAATCTAGTGTGACATTTGTAAACCAGATATGAGGTTAATAATAAATCCATGAGTATTCTCAAAATAAATAAATAAAATAAATAAAATAATAATATTAAAATATAATAATATTAAAAAATATCAAATATTTTTAAATAGATAAATAAATAAAATAATTGAGTTATGAGACTCCTGATTTAGGATCCGACACTAATTCAATGAACTTTCATAAATATTAAATGACATGCAAATAAACTTAAAAAATATTCTGGACAGATAATAGCATGCGTAAAATAATTTTTAAAAAAATATATAACAAATATAAATTTTTATTAAAAAAATATATAATAAAAATAATAATAATTATTATTATTTTAATATAACTAATCCCTTAATTATATCTCTCGAACCACTTCGTATTTTATTATTACTAATTTTAATCGCGTTAAAGAAGTGGTGTTGACATCATTATCCATGTTCCCCTTTCATTATGGATATTATATTTTTATGTTGAGGGCGACAATATTTATTTGCATATATAAACCTTAAATTATTTTATTAGACTCATGTTTTAGATTTCGGTTTCATGCTTAGATTTTATTTGATATTTAAAAAATTTGACCACTTATCTAGTACGGCGTCGCACCAACGACTGATCTAGTGCAGCCTAAGGCTATACAAGAGGCAAATATCTGTTCCGGTCAAAACAAGATATGGATTTATTCATCGGAAGGAGAATATTCCGGGTATTTTTTCTTTTTATTTCTAACACATTTTGCAAAAAAACTTGGGAATCACGGGTTTAACAGATACGCGATCGGGAATCGCGGGTTTAACGAAGAATCTAGCAGCAGTGAAAAGGGAGGAACAGATCAGAAGCTCTGGTTTTTAAGCCAAATTATCACAATGGCAACACACCAAAAGTGATTAGCAGAAAGGGACATGACGAACCCAGCCTGCTGATTCCATGGAGTAGCAAGCTTAATAGCAAGCACGCTGACATACCCATATCCACAATTGAATTCTCTCCTAAGAGCACCATATTATGAATGGAGTCGGAAAGTATATGGCTGCTGTATGCTGCTGAGAAACAGGAAAGAAGAAAGAATCTGAGAAAATCAACACCACCTCTTTGAACAATCATCGCAATGGAGTCGGAAAGGATATGGCTGCTGTATACTGCCAAGAAACAGAAAAGAAGAAGGAATCTGAGAAAATCAACACCACCTCTTCGAAAAATCGCGAAGGGGTGAAGTTAGAAATATTTATTAGAGAGGAACTGAATTAATATAATAAGATATAATATTTGTTTTAATTTATTGTATATGAGTTATAAATCAAAACCTGTATAATTTAGTTTTATTTAAATAATTTACTACAAATATATATAAACTTTGTATATGGTAAAAAATTTGGAACAATACTAGATTGACTCAAAATAATGAAATTAATTTCATCTTCATAATCCATTCATTACTTTAATGTTGTTGGTCATTATACGTATTAAATATAAATATACAAAATATATAAGAAACATTATCTAAAGCAAAACATTATTTATGTTTGATAAACTTTGAAATAAAAAATAATAATAAATAATGATTATTACATATTTATTTTAATTGTGCTTGTTGTTCTTTCATAAAATAGAAATCATCGATTATCATATTAATTTTTCTTATTTTGTTCATGGTTCAACCTAAAATCAAAACATATATCATAAGAAAAAAATTGATAATTTTAGTGGCTCTTCTAAAAACAACATAAAAAAATTCAATCATAATCAAAACAAACCAATAAAATATATATAATTAATTAGAAAAAAAATCACTATCACAAGAATTCAAAAAACAATTGGTAGAATTAGCATATCTGAAAAAAAAAAGAGCAAAAATAATAGAATTATAAAAAAAAATCTCATCAAATTATTAACAAACATCTCAAAACAAAACAAAAATAGATTTAAAATTTAAATTACTTTATTTTATTTGATGAAAGATAAATTAATTAATAACTTTGTTTTAATATTTTTATAAAAAAAATTTGTTTATAACTTATGTTTTTATTTTTGTGTTTTATCGTTGCATGATTTATATTAAATTAAATTGGTGATTGTTTTTTATTTCACAAAATAATATTTTTATATTATTTTATTTTCACGTACGTCTAAAATAAACTCAAAGAAAAACACACTTTTTTAAAATAATAATTCTCCCTCTTACTTAATTATACTTAATTACCTAGTAATAAAAATATATATATCTTGTAGGGGCCCGGACCCCTGCCTGCCCCGCTTCCTTCCGCCATCGCAATGGAGTCGGAAAGGATATGGCTGTTGTATACTGCCGAGAAACAGGAAAGAAGAAAGAATCTGAGATAATCAACACCACCTCTGCGAACAATCATCGCTATTGTTTCTGTTGTTATCCTTGTTCTTGTTTGCGCCTCTCTCCTTGCTTCCGTGTACTTCCATTCCCACCAATACAGGAATCTTTACCATCAAATGTTTGAGTTGAAGTAGGATCCACCAAAGGGGCAAACCTCAATTCAACTCCTCCAATTTGTTTTTTGTTTTCTTATCAGTCCTCACACTACCACTCGTTCAATTGGATCCCCCATCCTTACATCTTTCCTCGTTCAGATCCTTCTGCAATTTCTTAAAAGTAATCGGAGACAACATTATGTAGTGCCCTTAGCAGTCATTTTTTACTTTAATTTTTCTCAACTCTTAGGTATGAAAATACCCAATTATAACAATAATTTGTATACTTTACTATGATTACTCATGTGCTAAATATGAGAAAACACTGTGAAGGTGAATTTTGGCATTTAAAAAGAATCGAAATATTTAGATCAATTACTTATTAGAAATCTAAATATCCAAAGGATTTTCTGACCAAATAAGTAATTAATTGGTAATTGATTCGGAATTAAATATGAAAGAGTGAAATAACCATTTATTGTTTTAAAAAAGGAAATTAGTTTGAGTAAGGAAAACAAACACATGCAATGTTTAACGTTAATTCCGATTATTTTAACAGAAGGATGTAATTGGAGAAAAGCTATACAGGTGGGGATCTAATTGATAAAGTAAAAAAGTCAGAGCACTCAGTAGAATAACTATGAATAATTGGGGACTAACCTAATCTTTCCAAAAAAAAACAAAAGAAAGTGGCATTAGAAAGTGACAGGCAGAGCAGAGCGGCTAAAAAAGTTCAAGATTACCACAAAAAAAAAAAAACTTATAAAAGCGAAAGCCGTAACAAGGCGCTGAGAGAAGAGTACAGACCATTCTTACCAAGAGCCCAGGATGATGTATGGATTCCTAGTTTGCAGAGCATCCCAAAAGGCTACAAGAAATTGGCTTAGCTCATTCAATCTCTCAAGGTGCCCTTTGTTTTGTTTTGTTTTGTTTTTGAATTGAGGATTTTGTAACAAGTGTTTAAATGAGGGGGGAATCTGTTGTTGCAGATCTGTTCATTCCATACCTTTTGCAACAGTAGATGCTGAAGGTATTTCTGGCTCTCAACCTGCAAAAGTACACAACTTGGGTACGTACTAGCTAAAATAGATTCTTAAGTTCTGGAGGAAATGATGATTGAAGAATGAATGAAAATGTTTTTTTTTTGGTATAATAGTGCAGGGTAAATGGATAGGATCTTCAACCTGGAATACAATTGTGGACCCTTTAAATGGAGAACCATTCATTAAAATTGCTGAGGTAGATGAAACTGGCACTCAGGTATGTGTGTGTGTGTGTGTCACAAACATCCTTTTAATATGTTTGTCCTTCATTTCTACTGAATTGTTGGGATAATTATTATGCAGCCATTTGTAGAGAGTTTGTCGAAGTGTCCCAAGCATGGACTGCACAATCCCTTTAAATCACCAGAGAGGTTTTTTCTATGTATTGTTGATAGACTACATCATGATTGTTCCTCGGAAATGGAATCTTGATGACCATTTTTGGCAGGTATCTTTTATATGGAGACATAACTGCCAAGGCAGCCCGCATGCTTTCGGTTCCAAAGGTTAATTGTTCTGAGTCAAAGAATGATGTCTTCATTCTTCTTTTTAATGCTTTTCAATTGGAAATTCTATTACTGATTCTTTTTTTGTTTAATTTTGTTTGTCAATGTTGATGTAATCCCTTTTGTGATTATTTCAGGTTTCTGATTTCTTCACCAGGTTAATTCAAAGGGTTGCTCCTAAGAGTTACCAGCAAGCTCTTGGTGAAGTGCAAGTTACTCAAAAATTTCTGGAGAATTTCTCAGGTGATCAGGTAAGTTAAGACAAACCTTTCTAAACAACAATTGCCTTAGAAAGATAAATTCCTGCTGAATGGCATATTGGTATTGAATTACCTAGAATATGATTTATTATGCTTTGTTTCCCATTTGAGATGAATGGTGTGGTATTCATCATTCTATTTGAGAATTTTTTCTGCATGCATAACTCCCTCTCCTGCACTCTACGGCTAATAACAATTCACATTTTCTTGATTCAAATGGTCCATTTGTAAGATATTTTCTATCCTACATGTTCTTTTTTTCTTTTTTGAAGATATTATTTGCAATGTTTTGCTGACTTTCCTTCAAAAACATTTCTCTGCATGTCACAGGTTCGTTTCCTGGCAAGGTCTTTTGCAGTGCCAGGAAATCATCTTGGACAGCAAAGTCATGGTTTCCGGTGGCCTTATGGTCCTGTAAGTACTTCATGTGCCATATTTTTCAGTTAATAATAGCAATTTGGAGATCAATAAGGGATCAAATGATTTCTCAACCAGTTTATTCCATCTGATCTTTAGTCTAGCTTAAGTTACTCAATATGCAATCAGTTAATGCATGCAAAAATTTATTAGAGAGCAGGTGGATATTTTTTAAATTCTTTTTTTTTTTTTAAATGCACACAGTTCACCATTCACATGTATGAAAGAATTTGTATGCAGGTTGCAATTATTACTCCGTTCAATTTCCCACTAGAGATTCCTGTACTTCAGTTGATGGGTGCGTTATATATGGGCAACAAACCCATTCTTAAAGTTGATAGCAAGGTATGATAGTTGAAGATATGTACAATTGTTGTTTTGTTTCCACTTTCCATTTTGAGGTGTTTTTGTGCAGATTATGACTTCATGACCTGATACGTTTCTTAGGTGTGCATTGTTATGGAGCAAATGATACGCCTACTCCATCACTGTGGAATGCCTTTGAGTGATGTTGACTTCATAAATTCTGATGGGAAGACGATGAACAAGCTTTTGTTGGAGGTTGGTTCTATAGGATATGACCGGGTTTCTTCTTCTTCTTTGAACAGTTACTGTTAATATTGTCCAAGACATTTTTGATGTAGCATAATGCACTTTCTTTTACTTAGTTTAGTTCGTATATTTTTGTTTAACCTATTAGGTCCGACTTTTCTGGTGAAATTGTTCTATGCCAAGGAGAAATTGCATTTCTATTCTTCCCTCCTGTGTTGTATCATAATTAAATATAGTTGTCATTACTAAACTGGAAATTGGAAGAGTTTCTTGAAGCCAAAGTTTTTGTCTGTATCTTATTCTATGATTATTTATTGTGGAATTAAGGCATTGGAAGTGTGGTGGAGGCACAAATGTACATGATGATAGTTTTATCAGACATTGTACTATAACAGATGATGATAGATATTTGTGGATCTGTCCTGGTGATTAAAATTTTCACAATAACGAATTCGGGAAAAATCTCAATTTTTTTAATAGATGTCTCTGTGTAACTCTTATAGTCAAATCCACAAATGACCCTCTTCACCGGTAGCTCAAAAGTTGCAGAAAAGTTGGCTGTTGACTTGAAGGGTCGGATTAAATTGGAAGATGCTGGGTTTGACTGGAAAATTTTAGGACCAGATGTTAATGAGGTATCTGTAGTTTCTTGCAAATATTATTTACTTTCAACGATAATTTTTTTGTGGATCAGGGCTAATTTCAAATCATCTCTTTCGGTTTCTGAGTGGCAGGTAGATTACATTGCTTGGGTTTGTGACCAGGATGCATATGCATGCAGCGGTCAGAAGTGCTCTGCACAGTCAATTCTATTCATGCATGAGGTTAGCTGCTTTAGGTTTCTATGTTTGGTCTAATACGCTACTCGTTTGTATCATGATGGCTGAGTTATTATAAGTAAATCTACCTTTTACCATTTGTGTAGCTTTGCTGCCACTATCTTAATTCAGTACCTTGACATTTGGTTCTTTTCTTTTCTTTCTATTAATATGCATGTGCACTGGTGTAGAACTGGTCTGCTACTTCACTCATATCCAAAATGAAGGATCTCGCAGAGAGAAGGAAGTTAGAGGATCTAACCATTGGCCCTGTTCTCACTGTAAGTATGAATGTTATTTATAGAACGGTGTTAGGTTCGCATATGGTTTCTTCTTTCCATACTTTTCATCAGTTAGCCAAAATTATTTAATAACTGAGTTATAGCTTGTTGATCGTGCTCATAATATCATGATTCAATATGCTAACTGCAGGTTTTTCTGCTCACTTTTTGCAGTTAACAACTGAAGCAATGCTAGACCATATGAATAAATTACTTCAGATTCCAGGTTCAAAGCTGCTTTTTGGTGGAAAACCTCTGGAGAATCATTCCATTCCTTCCATATATGGCGCTCTCAAACCAACAGCCATTTATGTTCCTCTTGAAGAAATTTTAAGGGCCAAAAATTATGAGCTTGTAACAAGAGAAATTTTTGGACCATTCCAGGTAAACGGAGAATTCTTTTTCAATTGTCATGCTTTTCTAGCTTTATTTTACCTCTTACTAAATATTTCTTTTGAGGGCTATTTCTCATAGCAAAGATGGAGAAGTGTGCTGATGAAACCTGACCAAGCCTTCTAATTGAAATTTGTTTTCAAAGTTTTACCACAAGGTTAATATTATTCTGTGACCTGTAAGTTGGTGATGAGGGGTCCATATGAAACTGGTAGTGAGATAATTTAAATGGTGTTAATTTGTATATCTTATTTAGTTGAGAGGAAACAGCCTATGACTTTTATGGGGAGCTACCAGGAAATAGGACATGGATTATCTGCTAGTCACCTCTAAGCCATCTTTTACAGACAATAATACGGGCTTAATATAACTATAAAATATAAAATGATGGGGTGGAAAATTGTGGTTTACTTCCTGTGCCATATGTTAGAAAATAGTCCGACTTTTATGGGGAACTAATGCCAGGTTACTTGTGCTTGCCTAAGGATCCTGTGATATGTGTGCTTCATGTAACTATTAAATAACAAACCAGGGTTTGGAAAACTGTTGTTCATACCTGTTCCTTATGAATGTATATTATGAGTGACTTGATATTTAAAAGGTTTTGTTATTCACCCACATGCAATCCAATGTTGTGGTACCCAGGAAGCATGGATATAGCGTTCGGATACAAATATGATCAGTACAGAAGTGACATTTACTTTCATGAGTTTAAGATATGATATGGCAAGGAATCGGATAACTGATAAAAACATTTTTTTCTTGTCATTGTGCATGGAATATGGCATTTTGTTTCTGAATTATTAAATATATCGAGGTTGCTATTCATATTAGCTTAACTTAAACAAGTATTATGCATCTGCCAATTTCTTTCCATTACATATTTGAAGTATTCGATGCACATCAGGTAGTGTATCTATGCATCTAATATGGAGAGATATTATTAGAGAAATATATGTGTGCTTCATGCTACTGAGATAGGACATCGTAGTAGAGAAGTATCTGTGCGCTTCATGCTACTGAGATATGACACTTGATTTTCTTCTCTAGTAATATGTGAATGTGTATTTTTACAAGAAGAAGATAAGTGCTATCAACATGGTGGATCCATTTCTATTTGATTCCAGGTTATTACTGAATACAAGAAAGATCAACTCCCAATGGTTTTGGATGCTTTGGAGAGAATGCATGCTCATTTAACGGCTGCCGTAGTTTCAAATGATGTTCTGTTTCTTCAGGCAAGACTCGAAAACATCTTTGCCTCACACCCCACCCCACTCCCAATAGTGAATTTGCTATTGAAGTTTAATGTTTCCCTAAATGATAGATCTAATTACTCACTTTCAGTTGGTTTATTGACTACATGTATATCCAGGAAGTTATTGGCAAAACGGTGAATGGGACTACTTATGCTGGATTAAGAGCAAGAACAACTGGAGCTCCACAGAATCATTGGTAGGATATCGAATCAGAGTAGTTTTGTTGTTCAAGTAAGCTGAACTGCTTATAAATGTCAAAAATACAATGATGTGTGGCAGGTTTGGACCGACCGGAGACCCGAGAGGTGCCGGGATTGGCACCCCAGAAGCAATAAAACTTGTTTGGTCTTGCCATAGAGAAGTGATATATGATTTTGGTCCCCTTTCAAAGCGTTGGGAAATTCCACCGAGTACCTGAGGAGCTGTTTTGACTAGAAAGAAAGGCTGCAATACTTTATTGCATACAGAAAATTATTGCATGTATCCTAGAACCAATCAGAATTTTCTCTAGTCTTGAAATAAAGTGAAATTTTGTTACTAGTTAAAGAAAAAGACTGTTTAGACCGTTAAATTATATGCTAGATAACAAATAATATTTACGGGTCTTAAAATTATTCATGCTTTGGATCAAAAATAATATTTTTAGATTTAAAAATTATTTTACAACGAATTCAAATTCAAAATCTAGATCCAAGATCTAGGATCAAAAGATCTGAAGGCTTGGGACTCGAGGCTTGGGACTCGAGGTTTAAGTTCAAAGTCTATTTTATTTGGGGTCTCTCTTCTCTAAATATTTTGGTAATTTGTGGGTTTAGTTTGAGGTTTAAGTTTAAAGTTTATTTTGTTTAAGATCAAAAGATCTAAGGCTTGGGACTCGAGGTCTAGGGCTGGGGCTTGAGGCTTAAGGTTTAAGTTCAAAGTCTATTTTGTTTCGGGGTTTCTCTTCTTTAAGGTCATGTTTGTTTCTTGAAAAATAATTTCTGGAAAATTATTTTTAAAATTTTTTTATGTTTGTTTATTATTAGAAAAGTTGGTCAACGGAAAATACTTTCCAGTCAATTTCAGTCAAAGAAAAATTTGACTTGGTTTTCAAGAAAGTGTTTTCCCTTTAGCTGTGTTTGTTTTTTGGAAAGTGGTTTTTGGAAAATCATTTTCCAAACTTTCTTGTGTTTGTTTGCCAGTAGGAAAGTTGGTCTATGAAAAAAACTTTCCAGTAAAAGGAAAATTTGGCTTGGTTTTCAAGAAAGTGTTTTCCTGAAAAATTTGGGGGGAAAACACTTTCCGGAAGTTGTGAAAAAATTAGAAATGTTATTACTTGCTGATTATATCAAATTTGATCCTCAAACTTTCGATTACTATATATATTTTATTTTGAATATTTATTTTTCAATTTCATCTCTTAAAATTTTATTTTTATATTAATTTTGGTCCTTGTTTTTATAATTGCTATTTGCTTTTTTCTTATCATATTTTTATTGAAATTTTTTATCTATCAATTTTGATTCTCATTATTTTTATTGTTACTTATTTTATTTGAAATAATTTATGAAATGTTGATTATTATTATTTTAATTTCTTCATCTTTCATTTTTTTTTAATTTTTTAGATTTGTTCTCTATTATTTTGATTATTATTTATTTTATTTGAGATAATTTATGAAATTATATTTTTTTTTTCAATTTCATTCTCATTCAACTTTTTAATTTATAAGATTTGTTCCTCATTATTTTAATAAACTTGAGAAAAATAAAATATTAATAAGTTATTTTCCAACTCATTTTCCATGACATAACCAAACACTGGAAAGTGTTTTCCAGCTCATTTTCCATTACACTACCAAACATCGGAAAATACTTTCTTGGAATTCACTTTTCAAAAGGAAACTACTTTCCAGCAAACAAACGGAGCCTAAATATTTTGGTAATTTGTGGGTTTAGTTTGAGGCTTAATTTCAAAGTTTATTTTGTTTAGCTTTTCTTTTTTCTAATTTTTTTTTGATAATTTGTGGGTCTATTTTTAACTTTTCAAATCTCATATAAATTACAAGAAAATTTTATAATATTTCAATTTTATAGAGTTTCAGGTTTCATTTAACATGTTATTTAACTAAGAACTTTTTTAAAATCAAATTTTCATTAAGCTATAATTTATTTTATTCATATTAATATTTTATGTTAAAGTATTTTTGTTGAATAAAAATATCCAATAAATTAGCTTTTGTGGTTGTGGTTTGAATTTTTTTTTTTATATAAAAAACATTTTTAGTTGAGGTTGGTTTAGTAGTTATATATGTTTGGTTAAAATTATGGTTGAAATTGAAGTTAAATAAAAAATAGTTTAATATGTTTGGTTAAGAATGCTTTTCAAATTGAGGTTATAAAATAACTAAAAAATACATATATTAATATTGATGGTTTTTAATTGAAATATTGTAAATTTAACTACTGTTATTATATCATGAAATAAACAATACTTTATATAAAGTATTTTTTATTATTTCATTAAACTATCTGCAGTTCTATTACGTACGAAACCCATTTGACAAATATTATAGTTTTCATGGTTTCCTAAGCGTGCAACAACATCAGATAAAATATTATCAGGAATAAATTTGGGATTGCGATCTAATTCTGTAAAAGCTACGTCATCATGCGATCTTCTTCTAATGTAATTATATAGTGTCATTGAATAATGTTAAACACTAGTTTTTTTTTTTAATAAAACACAATTAAAAATAAAATAAAAAATTGGATTTTTTTTTATTTTACTAGGTCGAACTCGGTCCAATGTATTTAGGTTTGGGTCAAATCCGATTCAGTTATGAACAGTGGAGACGACAAAAGAAGGAGAGGCAATTTCAACTTGCTTCTTGTTACCTTGTGTAAACATAAATAATAATGGTCCACAAACAATAAATTATGTTTAGTAATTAATCAAACAATTTATTTTTGTGGTCTGCTTTAAAAATACAAGTAGTAAAAAAAAAAAAACACTCTCTTTATTATTTTGTCTAGTAAGTGTGCTAGTATTTTGGTTATAATTACAAATTTATCATATTCTTAAATTATTGCATGATTATAAATTAAATAAAAATGCTCATTTCTCTAATTATTTTGTGAATTTTGGACAACAAAGGAGACAAATCTATGCTAGCATGGTGGTGATTTGTTTTAATTCAACTCTAATTTTTTAAATAATTACTAAAACCCTCTTATAAAAAATTAATAAAATATTTTTTTGTATCCATCTAACTCCAAAAACAATTTATCCATACTAAAAAAAATCTTAATTGGGTATTTTCAGTTATTATTATTATTATTATTATTTGTTCTTTCTTTCACAAATAAGAGCATCTCGGCCGACAAATAAGCAATTTGTTTTTTGGTGTTTAGAGAAATGTTAACCCGGTTCAATGACTGAACCGGGTCCGAGAAGCCTGGGAAAGAGCCACTAATGAAAAACCTCTTAAGCCTAAAACCCTAGCATGCAAACTTTTACTCACTTCACTGAATTCCCCGCGATAGCCGCTCCAACACTGCTGCTCTCTTCAGGTTTGCTTTCCCTTGTCTTTTCTATTCAATAACGTTTTGCCTTCCGATGATGATATGCTATACAAATTGCTTGTTTAATCAATCTGAATCAAACATGGGTCTCTTTTCTTTTTCTAACATTGTTTTGTTTCATATCGCCTTAAGCTACCGTAACGATTCATGGGTCTCTTTTTTGTTCCCATTGGGATTTATTCTTTGGTTGTCAGATTTTCGTAAAAATTAATGTTGGCATAGAAGTTCTTGTGAATTTTATATACTTTCGGATTAGTTTCTAAGATTATATACTGCTTCTTTCACAGGTTTTGTGAATTTCTTGTCATCATGTCTTTGCTTCAAGTGATCACAAAGGCCTCGGCTGATTCTGACCATGTTGTCTCCCAATCTGAATACCCAATAATTTTAAACACAGATGATATTTTCTCCAATCTGAAGCCAGCACTTGAGAACCTGGATGCCACATCACTTGCCAATCCTGTTACTGGATGGCAACTCTCACAATCTGATTCCCAACTCATTGATTCTGGAAAGAAATTCTACACTAAGCTAAAGCGGAAGCTCAAGGATCACAGTAATTTTAACAAGGATGGCTTCTTTGAAATTCTTATTCCATTTCTTGAGAAAATTGGGCACAAGGCTGGTATTGCAGTGGGGATTGATTCCTCTGATGCTGCTTATACTCGTGTGTTGATTGAGAAGGTTGGTTTTTCGATGGGTAGAGATGTGGCTGGTTTGGTTATGAAAGCGTGTATTAGTTTGGAGATCTGGGATTTGGTGGAGACTTTGATTGTTAATCGGATTGTGGATCACTCTTCATATTCGGATTTGGTCATGAGTCTTGTGATGAAAAAAAGGTCTGACTTGCTCTCCCTGACCATTCAATATGCATCCGATTTTGGATTGTCTGAGTTGCTTTCCATTTTGAAATATTTTCTTTGTCCATCAAAGGATGCTTACAGTTGCATGGTGAATGTGAGGAAGGAATGGGAGAGCCAGGCACTGTTAGCTATTGAGATGGCAAGCGATAAGAATCTGTCAGAAAAGAAATCACAAATAGCCAAAGATGCATCAATATTGCTTATGCTTGCACATGATGGGTTCTTAACATCTGAGCTTTGTTTGCATTATTTACTGGCATCGCCAACTGTTGATGAAGCGATATTGACATCTGCAATTAGTAAACTGAGTGGTAAAGAGATGATGAGTTTGATTAGGTATTTGGGGAAATGGCTCAGGAAGTATGAGATGTTTCCTCAGGCAGGTCCCTGTCCAAAGGCTTCATCTGCACTGGGTCTAAAGGCCTGTGATTGGGTTCCTAAACTTGAAGATATTGTCAGTTGTCTTGGTTTAGTGCTGGATGAAAACTTCTCCTCACTGGTGTTGCATCCTGGCTTCCATGAAGAACTGAATTCTATTGGGGGATTTGCTGCTTCTCTAGCCTCAGAAGCTAAACTCAGTTGCACTGTAGCAAATGTCATTGAGAATTTGAGAACCCAAAGTAAAGGTGAGCAGATTTAGGAACTTGGTAAAGTGTTTACCGTTCTACAATCGATGTAATTTCGCATTCATTTTGGATTTAAGCGGGGATAATACTAACGTCTCTTGTATTTTTATGATTTTGGGACCAAAATTTTGTCATCTGTGTTTATCATCTTCTGGTAGACAGAGTAGCTAGTGATTGCCTTGAACAGCTTAAATCAAATTTTTTGTGATACCCTGTTTGCAAATTTCTGTCTGGTCAATTCGTTGCTCACCTATTTCAGATGGGTGACAAAATGTGGGCATGTATTAGCTCATAAGATGAATGTAAAATTTTAGTTTGCCCACGTTTCATTGGTTTCCCGAGGCTTTTAAGTATCAGCTTGTCCCAGCTTGGATCTAATCTTCCGCTTGTTAAACCCTTTGTCTCAGGACCTGTATTAGGTATATTACTATGCATATTCATGAATCAGTTTATTTTATATCCATGCTTCTACTCTACTCATTATTCATCGAAAAAAAGATTTAGATTTCTATATGAATTTCAGATATCCACTAATGTTCCTTGGTCAGATTAGGCTCGACCACTGGTAACAAAGCAGCATCTCTATGGCAAATCCATTGGCTATCAGCCTCTTATTCATTTTTCTTGGTGAAAATAGGTGCCCCATCGGAAGAAAAGTTCAGGTGTAAATTAGTACTTGTTGATATTTGAGATTTTGAGTACTGCAGCGCATACCCCATGCGTTTGTTTGAGACGCAAGTCGCAAGTTGACAATTGCATCTAGTCAGTCAAACTACCGGACAAAAATTACAATTGCTGCGAACAAAGTAAAAGACGTTAGTGCTGGAAACACGTCACTGAAATTGTTGAGAAAACCACCATTGAAAAATGGGATGCAATGCGCAGTTTTTTCAAATTTGACATAATCCGCGAAAGTGAAAACAAGACTTGTGTGAGACTGTTTCACTAAGCTGCAATTTCATCAATCTAATAGGCATTCAATTGTAACAAAACCCAATAGAGAAATGGGTACAAGAGAGGGCACCATGAATCTCAGTCAGAGTGGCGCATTAGATGATTTAAAAAAAAAAAAAAAAAATCGAAGGCCAGCTTTCAGTGAGCTAACAACATGAGACAGCTATTCTTGCGTTTAGAGGGATACAAAAATTCTACAACGAGACAACATCCCTCGTTAAATGAAAGCTTTGGGTAAGAAAATAATAGAAGCCCTGCCTATCACCTAAATAGATTCTTTTGAAGAGTGTGAATGAAAGCCAGGAAACGTGGCATGAGTTCGCGGCGGAGACAAAATACACCAAGAAATATGCTTTCTCAACTTCTTTTCTCATCCATCTCATCAAAAACCTTCTGTAAGTGCAAAAACACGGCCAGCTAAAGGCTGTGGTAGTCTTTGTACAGCTTCTTGGATTTCCTAGTAACCACAAGTGAAAATCAGCAATTTACTTGGGAAGATTGAAAACACTCGACAATATTGCATGTAAAACAACAAATGAGAAACGAATAATGTCAGATTCACAATCTAATCCATTTGGTCCGTTCCAAAGAAATCATCATTAGAATATAGATAGCAGAACTAGAAGAAAGAAAAAGTGAACGATTCCTACAAATCAAATGGTGCTATCTGACTATAGGTCAATATCCAAGCACAAAGCTGATAATTTCATCAGCTTGAGATTGAAATTCTAACATTTAATCAACTTCACAAACCAATACAAGAAGTTGTTTAAGGGTGAAAGTTCCTCATTACTTGGAGCCCCTTTTCTTTACTTTAATGGTTATTCCTAGAGTTTGGATAAAGGCATCAAGCTATATCCCATAATAAGCACAAGGAACCATCAGAAATATACCTTCACTGTGTAACGAGCTGAAAAATGAATTAGAAGGATTGCTTTGTTCTGAAATTTGTCTGCATAGTTAACTATCTGAAAGATGTATATCAGAAACATAATGTTACTAGCTTAAAAAGATATGCATTGCAGGCAATAAAGAAGAGAGATAACTTTACCTCAAATAGATGAGTGTGCCCATAATCTCTTGCATGCTCAACTGTTACTGTGCCATCAACAAAGGTGCTCTGCACGAGACAGGGGACAATGAGATGATGAACATCCATATGTCTTATGTAAATGCAAGCTAAAACAAGAGAAATTTCATCAAAATTATTCCCAATCACCATGATGTTAGCCAAGTTAGAGTTGGCAGTTTCATAAACAAACGGTTAGACTATTTCAGTAATAATCAACAAAACTAAGGCTTAACAAGCACCGTGTGGAGTAAACATGCGAGTTTAATGAAATTAACTTTGATGCGTCTTTTGTTCCTTAATTGTTTTCATTTACTTATTTCAAACAAAATATGTTATGGCCACTTTATGCATAAAAGTTTCTCTGAAATTCTTTGCAAATAAACATGTAGTTTGCCATTAAGAGTTGGCAGTTAGAAAACAAAACACAATTCTTTAAAATATCTCATTAATAATCAACCATGCCTTAACAAGTACTATGCAGATATGAATTTTAAAAAATTATATTTGATGAGTCTTTTGATCCTTAATTGTTTTCATTTGCTTATCTCAAACAATATGATATGGCTGCTTTGAGCATACCATAAGTAATAGGGCTACAAGTTCCCCAGTTATAGGCATTTAAATCACCTAATTTATTTGTACGTATCTCATCCCATTCATAAATTTTACAACATCCCATTGTCTTGTCGTATTTATAGAGCTATCTATAGAGTTGAAAGGCAATACACACCTCAATAAACAAAGACAAATATACCCCAAGGATAAATACCAATCCAACTATCATGGCCCATATGGAAGCTTAAACCAAACACACATGGTTGAGAAAACTAGCAGCTTATAATCACCAACTAAAATCTTAAAGGCACAGCATGAACTCCACACATACAATAGATAGCAGAAAAGTCCAACTCAAAAAGAAAGTGATCAAGGTAATAATATTCAGCTACCAGCTGTAAGCTAAGCAGACTTTTACAATGCATGTGATTTTACTCGTTTTATGATTACTATGCTTAAAAGCATAAGTTCACTTCATAAACATAGGAATTGAAGATGAGAAAGATATCAAGTAACAAAATCAAGAAATAATAAAAGGGATGTACCTCCATAACAAGAACCTTGGCCCTCAAAACATCAATATTGGTTTCATCGATAATGAAGTCTGACATGGTGTCACCAGTAAATGCGATCTCAGGAGAAGTTACAGTGTTTGTAATCTGTCCATGAGCAAATTTTTCAGGTGATGAATAACATATAGAAGAGCAACTAATCTATAATAGCAGTAAATGCAAAAATCACAATCATGAAAACCTAAATCTCAATGATTTACTCTCTATCCTCCCCTCTTAACATGAAGAGAAAAGGGGGTTGTTATAATAAAAAAACATGCATCATGACTTGGATTAAAAATTTGCGAGAGAAATGCCTTAAAGTTAAACTTAAAACATCTGTTGGGGAGTTTGGAGGGGGCAAATCAACTAAGGCTTTATGAATTTGGTTGAAAAGAAAAATGTTTCTTCCCGTCCAGTAACTGTAAATACGAACCTCAACACCTGATGACTTCAAGCTTTTAATCTCATTCCCAGAAAGGCCAAGGTACTCCTGCTTAAGTTTCTGTTTCACAGAGTAAACCACATAACCCTGCAATACCTCAAGTAGAGTACCAATCAAATAACTCAGCATGGCTAAAATTAGATGCTCAACCAAAAGAATATTTCTTAAAAATTAAGAGAAGTATAAGAGCAACCTGACTTTGAATTGCGTGGTACGTCTTGAATGCTCTTACTTTAAGGTCCTTTCTCACATAAAACTCTTGTCCTAGAATTACAAGCTATGTCAACACGAGTCAAAATTACTAACAAATGTATGTAACCAGGGGAAACTAAAACATACAGCTAAGGACACAAGACATTACCGACATCGAGAGCGATAAGGTGATGCTTGAGCTCTGACCCGTCAAGTCTCCTATGCACCTCAAAGAGTTGTTCGACAGTTTCTTTGATGCAAGTGGGCACAACAACTGTTGGAGGCTTCATTCGGTATAAGCCACGGGTGGCAACATACATAGGCAGTCCTCCCTAACAAAAAAGCTTGGATTCAATTCCCTTACAAGGACATTACTTATAACAAAAAAATTGAAATCAGAACCAGTAACATTTCAGAAGGATAAAAAAAGGAGCTATATTGAGAGAAACTTTCTTGAAAAAGAAAAATTGAAGGAAAAGAAAGAACTGACAATATGATCCATGTGAGCATGAGAGATGAAAAGGAAGTCCTGTGAGATAGCGCGTTGTGGGCATCGACCAATATCGAAAGCCATATTGAGAGAAGAGAAAATAATGCAAGTTTCATGCCCTCCTATTGACAATCCCTCCACTGGGTACCCTTCAATTATTCTTTTCGTCTCTTCTTCCTTTCTCTTTTCCCGAACTGAATCATCACTCTCGTTCTCTTCTCCTCTTTCTTTTCTTCTTTCCATCTCTTCTCCTATGGACAAATCCCCCAACGGAGCACGAGCTTGAAGGGAAGAAAAAGAACAAGGGGTTTAAATTATTGGGCAAATCTTAGATTAGTACCCCAACTACATGTAATTTCTTAATTAGGTCCCTTAACTACTGAATTTTCAATTACAAATATGTAAAATTATACCTCAAATATGTAAAATTACACCCAAAAAACTATTGAAATATCAAACTTCCCAAAACCTCAACGATTAATATAAAAAATCAGAGCAAAAAGACCCTGCAATTATATTTTGACTCATCAAATCCCTCCTCTCTTTAAAAAAAATTTTGAGATCTTTGTCTCTTCCACTATCTTCTCTCATTTACTATCAAAAATAATTTCTCTTTTTTTTTTCTACCCTATACACCGTTTTTTTTGTCTTGTAGATCTCTTTAAAAAGATATTTTTTTATATTTTTTTTTGTTGCTATCACCATGCACAGTTTTGTATGTCTTTTGTGCTTGTCTTCTTCACAAACAGCTCCAAAATTAATCCATAATCTGGAATCTCTTTATTTTGTAGTTGCAGAAAAAAAGGAAATGAAGTTTTTTTTTTTCTTATAATGTGGCATTTATTGTTGATGAATCTATTTGTAGATTGGTTTTAGAGGCATAAAAACAAAGGACATCCTGAAAAATTATTTGGGAATAAAAAAAGAAGGTGATATAAAATTAAGTATGTGTTTTTTTTCCTACAAATATTTAACTAATTACCTGTTTTTAATAATTTATAAATTAAAGTTTAGGTGTTGTGTATTGTTCTTGTTTACAATATTGTAAATATATGGTGATGTGAGGTAGGTTAATTTACCACAACCATTTCTTGCTCGCATGCCGATATGAAAAAAAATTGGATGTTGAAAATTAGGTTAATTAACCATCTTTATTTTTTAGTATCTTGCATTTCTGTCTGGATAATATTGCAAACTTTGTTGATTGTTCTTATTTACAATCTATAAATTTTGATTTTGCTATTGCCATTTTAGACTAAAATTGTGCTGCTTCATTTTAATTCTTTTAGGACTTGATGCTATAAAATGCTTTGATTAGTGGTTTCTTTTGAGAATTAGGCTAAGAGAGTTTATAAGAAAGAATCAACAATTTATTGGTTTGATATAAAAAGTAATTGTAGTCAAGTTGTTCGATGTTTAGTCTCTGATTGGTTTTGGTTAAAGAAACTATGTCGTCTATTTATTTTTTCCATTACCTTGGTAAAGGACCACTGCACTTATCTCATGTTATATTAGATCAAAAAGGCACTAGTCTTGTCAATTAATGCATTGTTAATATCAAATATACAATATGCCTTATCTCTTATTTTTATACCAATTTTTCATGAAGATTTGTAGAAATAACGTGTAATGTTTTTCCAGAATAGCTTGTTTTATGGAAAGGTTAGAATTTTGATAGAATGGTAATTAATTTTAGTTGATGTGATTATATATTGCATTATATATATATATATATATATATATATATATGATGGTCTCAGATTATTTTTGGGATTGGAAGTCCTTTTCTTTTCATTTCAATGTTGTTTTCTCCATTGATTGTTTGAACATTTGTATGTTAACTATACTTCCATCCAAGATTAGTCAAATTCTAAACATGTTATAATTCATTATGTTTGCTTTCAAATATGTTATCCAACTAGGAATGGAAGGTTTTGAAACTATAGATAAAGCTGTTTGGAATAAAGTAATGTTGCATGCTTTTTATGACCTTTGCATCAAGGGTATTGACATGACAATGAGATCAAATACTCATTTTGACAAAGCTAATTGGAAATATTTGTTGACAGCTTTCAAAGAATAAACTTGTCATGCATTCACCAAGGTACAATTAAAGAACAAATGATATGGCTGCAAAAAGGATTGGAGGATATGAATGAAGCTCATTTCTAAAACTTGTGTAGGCTGTAGTAGTGAATTAGAAACAATTTCTACTAGTGATGAGTGGTGGAAAACAAAACTTTAGATTATTTGTCATGATCCTTAATCCTTAGTTTGTTTAAATCTCAGTTTAGTAATTACTAAATTATTTGAAGTTGTATGAAATAATTTCATCTGTTTTGTGTAGGAAATAAGAGTAAAAAAAGTTTAGGCAAGTTGGTATCGAACCATCTTTACGTATAAAGTTTGACAAAATATTCTCCAACATTGTACTACTAGAGAGTCTGTGTCGGCACCATTGTTTGGAGTCTTGTGTGATGATAATGTTAGTGTTGATGGCAATCAAAATGACAATGTGGAACAGCCTGGTTTGGAAGAATGAAGCAATGATTCAGACGAGGATGAAATTCCAAATTTCATCGATGATGTTTATAACATGGTTAGAGGGGTTAATATATCCAGTAGTAGCAACACATGCAGTAGTGGCAAGAGAAAAGAAATAAAATGTTCTAAGGTTCAAGTTGGGAAAAAAGAAAAGGAATTCTGGAATTGGGTTACAACTACTGTCACGTTGGGATCAATTGGTTGACAACATGTCAAACAATAATGATTCAACATCTATTTGCAAAGATAGAAAATGGTGTAGTATTCTTGAGGTTATAAGCGAGCTTCACTCAATTGAAGGAGTTAATATGGAGATGATTTTCATGGGTTTGCTACTGAGTTTCTGGGTTTGAGAAGGATTAGAGAAATGTGGTCAACTATAGGTAATCTTGAAAACAAGATGAAATAGTTATAAAAAATATATACACAGCATAAAACACCTTAGACAGAGATGTATATATTGATCCCAAATGCATGATTTCATTTATTCTTTGGTAATTTTATTGAGAATGTTATTTAACATGTTTTGATTTTTTTTATCATTTATATAAATTTATAGATTAATGTTGTGGCAGTTTTCTCAAAATGATATTGAGTAATAATTTCTTTATATTGATTCAGGGGTGTAAATAACTTTAACAATTGAATCTATCAATTATTGGTGGTTACAATTAGTTAGGAACATTAATATTTTTTATGTTCATGTTATGGAAGGTAGATTAATTTAGTTAAAAACTTTGGTGTTATTTAATCATTATTGAGTATGATGAATTGCGATCTTGTTAAGTAATTCTGAGAAAATACTATTCAATTTTCCGTGAGATTGGTTGATGATGGGGATACTACTTTTAGTTTTATTTAACAAAACAAATTTGACATATGGATTCCACTAGTTGATGATGCGGACAAAAGAATGTAGTTTTATGCGACAGAACAAATTTGGCTTATGAATTATTCTACGCAGGAAATAATCCAATTATAAGGAAGTTGGATATGTGCACAATGTTATATAAATATTGTGTCCTTTCAATAACAAAATTGATTTAAAGCAAAATATAAACTATACACGAGTGTAATTAACTGTAAGGAAAAGGAAAAAACATACAAGAAGTCAAACATGTTAATAAAATATCATTCATATATCACGGGATGCACAAATCAAAAATTAGGATCTCAAATCTAACAAGTAATCAATTGTGGCAAATTGAAGGGATAAGAAAACTTTTCACATGCTGACAAAATACATTGCATCACAATTTATACGCAACTTGCACAATAAACAAATAAAAATGACATGACATGATAAAGGAATCAAAATATTTACAAATGGTATAAACAAATAAATTTCTGAATGAATGAATTATTGAAGAACAAAATTTGTACAAAAGATAACAACAGATGCATAGAATTATTGTTGTATTGAAAATTTTCACTTCATCAATTACACATGTCTCTATATTTTATAGAAGGCAATGCTTCTTTTCTCCAAGTTCATAAATTATTCTTTTCAAAGAACATCTTTTCTACAAGAATTATTTACACATCAGAGCATAATAAAAACACAAAGGTAAGTAATCAATTTTTTGTATGTTATTATTCATTTATTTTTTCCATGTATGTTTGGTTTTTGTTATTATGTTTGATTTGAAAAGCTGGTGTTTGATATTATTCATTTGTTTACTTATTTAGCATTATAAATATAAAAAATGCATGTTTTAATGCAATATTCAGTGAAAATCTTGATGATGGTTATGAAAACATAATGGTTGTGTTGTTGATCACATTAATTAATAGGAAAATAGTGCCCACGATACATGTATTTTTTTTTAGGCTATTGACAATAAATATATAAAATTTCCTAAACCACCACAAGGTAGTTATATGATAAAAATTGTTATGTAATTATAAGTATAATAATTTGCTTTTTTATTTACTAATATTATGACATTTAAAAAGTTGTTTGTAATTACAGGTAAATACTATTTGTTGATGCTGTATATCTTAATAAGTATGAGTATTTAGGTTTATATAAAGGTAAAAGATATCACTTATGAGATTTTAGGCGTTGTGGACAACTAAGAAATCAACAAGAAGTTTGTAATCATGCACACTCATCGCTACGTCATGTGATAGAACGTTCTTTTAGAGTATGGAAATAAATGTGGATGATTTTACAAAACATGAATGCTTATCCATACAAAATGCAAGTTGAAATTGTACTAGCATCAATGGCACTACATAATTACATTATAAGAAGATCGCATAATGACGTAACATTTGCAAAATTTGATTGCAATCCCAATTTTATTCCTGATGATATTTTACTGATGTTATTGCACACTCAAAAAGCCATAGAAATTGTAGGCCATGTCAGATGAGTTTTGTATATAATGAAATTATAGATAGTTTAATGGAATAATAAAAAATATTTTATACAAAGTATAGTTTATTTCATGATGTAGTAGTAATAGTAATAGTTAAATCTACAATATTTTAATTAAAAAATATCAATATTAATATATGTCTTTTTAGTTATTTTATAACCTCAATTTGAAAAATATTTTTAATCAAACACATTAAACTACTTTTTGTTCAACCTCAATTTCATTTATAGTTTTAACCAAACATATATTTTATTAATCCAACCTCAACTACAAGTGCTTTTTATAAAATATTTTTTTTAACCATAAATATAAAAGCCACAACAATATCAAACACACTTAGGGTCTCCAATTATCTTAGAAAGAACATGTCATAATTGAAAATTCAATTTTTTAATTTATTGTATCATTTCTATTCTACTTTTCTATGATCTTGGCAAATGATTCAAGTCTTATGATTTTAGCTACCAAGCCTTGAGTTTTATGATTTTACGTATTTACTTGAAAATTTCTTATTATACTCAACTCGATAGCAGGTGCATTTTCTCTTAAATATTATTGTTTATAAATGACTACATAATCAAAATAATTATAATTTAGTATATTTATAGAGTAATATGGTTCATAATGCTTTTAAAAATATTTTTAATTGAATATTTATTAAATATTATTTTTTATTTTTAACATAACAAGTTAAAATCATAAAAAAACTTTAAAAAATAATAAAAAAATAAACTAAACCACATCACTAAGCACTCTCTTAGTTATCGCACATTATTCCTACATAGAAGTATTTTTGTACCCAACACTCGAAGAAATTAAGACTTTTAGATAATGTTTGAAAACAAGATCTAAATACTGTTTGACAAAAAAATAATTTTTCTTGCATAAAATTAATATTTAATTTTTTTTGAGTTTTAATATATTGATATTAAAAATAAAATTTAAAAAATAAAATATATTATTTTAATATATTTTTAAATAAAAAAATTCTTTAAAAAATAACAAATATGATACCAAATACTACCTTAAATTACTTAGACATTGTTTGGGAACGCGGTGCAAACCGTGTTCCCAAAAAATTTTAAATTTTTTTTTTATTAAAATTTAATATGATTTGTATATTTTGAATCATTTTGATGTGTTGATGTCAAAAATGATTTTAAAAAAATAAAAAAATATCATTAATATATATTTCAATACAAAAAATTATTTGAAAAGTTACCGCTATCATATTACCAAACTTGTGGATAGGTGATTAAATTCGAATTCTTTAAGGAAAGGTTGATACATCTAATTGATAAAGCCGGTAGTGGAGGGAGCTATTCGAGCAATTATATATAATAGGGGGACTAATAGTAAGTTTTCCAAACAAATTTAAGTAGCCTCCTCTCTCTACTGAATCAAATCAGTCAATAATGGATCATCAATGGCGACCACTACCACCTCCTCACCCTACCAGTATCTGCCCTATCTGCTCCTTTTCTCACTTCCCATTCTGTCCTCCTCCCCCCCCTCCCCCGCCTCCTCCTCCTCAATACAATCAAAGCCCTAGATTCCCACCTCCACCTCCACCACCGCAGCCCGAACACCCGTATCATTCTGGCCCACCCAACCCATACATGGTCGTCAACCCTAACCAGGGGTGGCAGTGGCACAGAGAAGACGGATATGGACATCCCAATCCCATGTATGATTATTATAGGAATAGCACTGCGAGTTGTATTAATGGTGAAGCTGATCGGAGCTATAAGAGGCCAAGGGTTGATGGTAGCATTGGATCTGGTATGTTTGGATACGAGAATAATCAACGTCCAGCTAATTTTTTTTCGGATGACGAGCGTAGATTGAAGCTGATTCGCGATCATGGCAACACAACTAGTCTGTATAGTCCTTTTCCGCCCACACATGATGATATGAATAATAATAACTGGAAAAATCAGCCAATGCCTAATTCCGCCGAAATGAGGCGGCAGCAGCTGCCAATTGAAAGTGTTTACCATGAAAATAATAGGGTGTTTGGAGGACATCTGACGCCGCCTCCGCCTCCGCCAACTTCACCGCCACCGCCTCTTCCTATGGAACCACCACTCCTCCCTTCACCCCCCAAGTCAACATCTGCTTTGTTTCCTGTTCCTATTAATTCCGCAGCTACCAATCCTTATCTGCATAACAACTCATCTGGGTTTGTTTCTGAGGTACTGTTGCTTTGTTTGGCTGTTTGTTTTCACTTCGGTCAATTAGAATCTTTCGTTATAACCTTTTCGGTTGGATGTTTGAAGGAATGGAAACAATCCTCTGGAAACACTTTTTTGCATAAGAAATTGTCGCCAGAGAGGTCAATAGTAGTTGATGCTTCTCACTTGTTTAAGATGCCTCATCGTGCAACTCGCCCCAATCATATTGTGATAATTCTTAGAGGGCTTCCAGGTGAGATACTGTTTTCTTTGCTAGAGTTAAGTAAATACCAGATAGAATACACTTCAATTCCTATGTTTTATATTCACCATGAATCTGTTTTGTTTCCCCCACTTCACTTGAGTTCAAGTCAATCATCATCTGCTGCTATGTTTGGAAAATTGATTTTCATACTTCTGAGTGCTAGGTTTGAAGAAGCTGGCTTGTTATCTGAACAAACTAAAGATTGCTGTTTCATTTTCTTTCTTTCTTTTTCTTGTGTAGTTTAAACATATAAAAATCAATTAAATGTTATTCGAAGGAACTTGATGCCCTGAGAGGTAGGGAAGTATTGTACTAATTTTCTTAGTTTAAAATTCACATTTGTTGGGTTAACATCTAGCAAAAATATTCTTAGATGTTAACTTTAACTAACTTTTCATTGGACATGTGCTATGCCCTTGAAAGGCTTGGTGGGTTTTTTAAAATTTCAATTGTCTGCTAGCTGTAATTCTCTTAAGACAAAAATCTCAAACAAATAATGGCAAATCTTAGATGGGTGAGGATGACATGTATAGATGCAGTGCAATGACCTTGGGTGTCAGCTTCTCTTTTGTCATTCGAAATTTGTTTATCACTTTTTCTATGAAAACTTATTTGCAAGGTAATGGATAAGTTTATGCAAGCATCTGCATTTGCAGCTATTCAAATGATAAGATGTTATATGCTGTGTACATAAACTGTAATTAGAGAATTGAAGATGCCTGTTGCAGCTTCTAGTTTGCATACTTACTTCACGTCATATGCTTAAAGGCAGTGGTAAAAGTTACTTAGCAAAGACGATGCGTGACCTTGAGGTTGAAAATGGTGCTAATGTGCCACGAATTCATTCCATGGATGACTATTTCATGACTGAAGTTGAAAAGGTGCGTCGTTTTTGTTTGGTCTACATGAATGACTATAAAATCTCCTAATTTCATTTAAGTTTGTGTATTTTCAATATGCTGACAAGTATTATCTTCCATGCCAACAGGTTGAAGACGGTGATGCTTCAAAATCTTCAAGCTCTACAAGAGGCAAGAAACCAATTGTAAAGAAGGTGGTCATGGAGTATTGTTATGAACCTGAAATGGAAGAGGTAATGCTAATAAATGCTTCTAGAGCTAAGAAATTTGGTTAAAAAAAAAAACCAGAATATGCCTTTTCGGTCTCCTTGCTTTGCATTTATGTATTCATGAGAACACAGATTTTATGGTAGAGGTTATGTAAAAAATAATATTTCTGTCATTGATAGCATTACAACATGTGTAGAAATGTGCTAGTTGGTTTGTCTTGTGCAAAAGATGAACTACAGAACAACTACAATTATAAGTTACTTGCTTGCTCTATCTTCTAAGAATTCCAACCTGCTGGAATTATGTTCTGATAACTTTATCGAAACACTTACTTTTTTCTGTCTGTTACTTATTTTATTGTTTTCTCAAATCTCATGTTGTCTATCCTTACAATAGGCTTATCGAGAAAGCTTGTTGAAAGCATTCAAGAAGACCCTTGAGGAGGGAACTTTCACCCTTGTCATTGGTATGTTTTTTGTTTTGGAAACCATTTAATTGATGACAAACACCTTTTATTATCCCTGCAAAATTTCTCCATTTTTAATCATCTTCTGAAATACCTTTTTAAAGTTATTGGAACTCTTTAAATGTTCATTTATTTCAAGATGGTAAGTTGCAATTTATATTGACAATATGTAACAATTTAGCAGCATGGTTTCATTTCGCTTGATGCTAAGAAAGTACTTTATCTGGTTTAATGTCTCATTCCATGTTTCTATGATAGTTGTTGCACAAACTCAATGTTCTTTGTGTCTAATGGGCTTGACTTATTGAGTAGATTAGGAAGTGAGGATCTCTTATTCATTTTTTTTAAATTTTTTTAATGTCTTCAAATAAATTTTCAAACCATAGGCTTGAAACACAAGACAAAGTGATTCAGGGTTCTTGCAGATATCTTTGGTTTTTAAGGCACCCAACAAATTAAATCATCTAGCCTCATTATAGATTTAGTGGTGATGCAGTGCTCCATGCACTGCTTTCATTGTAACTAACTACAGATGCAGTTTTGTGCGGCAATTGACCCTTTTGTGCTGGTATGTGTGCTTCGTCTTAGTGGATGACCGCAATCTGCGGGTAGCTGATTTTGCTCAATTTTGGGCAATTGCAAAGGTATACCCTCACTTCTCTC